>JALGPY010000002.1:87085820-88516510 GCA_023055425.1 Linanthus parryae | reverse complement strand
AAGCTATTGAGATAAAAATCTCAAATCGCGAAAAGTATCGTAAAATCAGTCAACTTGACTGATTTTGTCGATTCAGCCCCGTTTGAACGGAACTCCGGGGCTTCAGGTATCACTAATCTTTCTCTTGCAATTTAATTTTATCGAGTCTAGGCACATTGAGTAAAAGCCCAAATTTGTTATTGTTGTCGCTTAGTTGCGGCGTTTGGGGGCGATTGACTAGTGTCCTAGGACTTATTTGCTAAATTGCTTGCTTGTTTTGATTCAGTACACACTCCTTGTCACGTGCACGTAGCGAATATAATCTCTAAATTTTAATTGCTACGTTCTTGTGCGATGAATTCATCTAGGGGTAAGAGGAGTAAGGCACCTGAGTCTCGTAGTAAAAAGAAACAGAAAGTAGTTGGAGAAGCAGAAACTGATGTCGTGACTGAGTTTGAGTGTCCTAGATCTCCACCTTATCAGTGGTTGAATAATCCATTGCCGGTTATCCCTGACGCTAAGGGGAGTAGAGGACATAAAATTAAGGATATTACAGACCCTGCGGAAGTGACTCCTACTAATTTTTGCAGCCTCAGGTTTGTGTGTTATCATGCCCATATTAACTTTCTTACAAATGAGGTCCTTAAATATAAGCCAAACCCTGAAAGAGTTTTTCAAGCTGAAAAAGTTGCTCCACCACTTTGCGGTTTTGTGCCCCAAGAGTTGAAAGATGTAGCCGTGAGAGAGAACTTTGAGGGCATGAAAAAATTAATTAATGGTGATTCGTGCTCGGCCCTTGCTCATGAGATGACCGTTAATGCCCGTTTTACAAATTGTAGTTGTCGATATAGCGAGATAAGAGATGAGAGGGTGATTTTTGCTAGGAAAGTGTTTGTAGTCTTCACACCGGAGACTATTGCCGAGGCCCTTGAGTGGCCGCCCATCGAATCTTGTAAGTTTCGAGAGACTTTGGAGAGAGAGAAAATAGAGGATGAATTAGAAGAGTTTTGCTTCAAGGGAGTGCCGGGAGCCGCGTGGGTTAAAAAGAAAAACAAAAGGCATTGGCAAATCGATAACAAGTTTCTCCTTCGGCCCGCACGATGGTTGATTGAGTGGGTAGAGACATGGGTTTTGGGAATTACCTCGCCCCGTTTCGTCGACTTAGAAACATGTGTCATGGCCTATTGTCTATACAAGGGTTGGAGATTCGATATTCCCGCTCGGATTCACAGAAATTTCCGAGCAAGGTTGATGGAAAAGGGGAACCGAAGAGCGCCGGGGTATAGTTATTTGCTCATGCATCTGGCTCTCAAAGCAGGGTTGAATTTGCCAACTTGTGACCGCGATCGGCGGATGCCTGCTAGGCGGTTCTATGCAAGCATCCTGGATCCTTTTGCAGTCAAGATGACTGGGGGCATGCCATCAAAAGGCGGTAAGAAGAAGGGTAGCAAGAGTAGAATTAGTAAGCGAGCAGTTGAGAGAGACCCCTTAGGAGAGGAGAGTGGACTGAGTCAGCCGGAGCCCGTTTCTGATACTGAGCATGCCATTAGATTGATGAGAGCTGATACTTTAAATGCTATTGGGCAGGTGTTGGATAAGGAAGATAGGCATTTTCTCCATGTGCGTAGCAGTTTAAGGAAGATAGGGGCAGAGCAGACTAGGCAGAACCAGTGGTTTGCCCAGATGAACGCTAAATACAATCTTGAGCTTCACCCTCAGCCTGGATTGTATGAGTATGCATCAGATGCCTATAGTAGTGATGAGGAAGAGGGTGATGATGGCCCTGAGTAGATTCACCGCCCCTCGCATTAGAATTGCCGAGTCCTCTTGATTGATATCTAAATTCGTGGAGGACAACGAAGCATTCTAGTGTGGGGGGGATTTTTAATCTTGACTAGCCAGTCCGTGTCTGCATTAACCTGTCACATATAGATTGTTAGGACGTATTGTGTCGTCTTCGTGGTCCGTGTCGTGTTTTGTTTTAGTGTCGTAATGTGTATGTTAGTTATATATATGTGTTAGTGTTAGATTCTTGCACGTTTATTTAATTGAGTCTACCTATCCAAACTGAGTCAGTTTCGAGTCTTCTTTCGCGTCTGGCCTTGCATGTAGAGTTAGAATAAATAAAGTAAAAATACCAAAAAAAAAATAATTAAAAATTTGAAAAAAATAAAAATAAGAAAATTTGAGAAAGGGCAGTCAAAAGAAGCTTAAAATTTGGTAGAATCGAGGAGTGTGAGAATTTTAGGCGTAGGGCGTGACTTGTGACCGAGAAGGACAAATTGAGTTCCCCCTAGTACGTATAGAGAGACTTCCTTTACGGGAATGTCTACCTATTTTATTACACTTACTTGATTTGCAAATTTAAAGTGTGTGTCGTTTTCTTTTACAAGAGTTGAGCTAGGTGTGAGCTAAACAAGCCGAACGTTCATGTGTACGTCTTAGGTAGTCGCCATCCCGCCTCGTAGTGGCACACAAAACAGCTGTGCGAGGTGCGTATTAGAGCACTCACTGCTTGATAGATCTCACCTTGTAGGACCATTAGAAAGCCCAATGTGAACCTTGGTTTTATTCATAACCTCTTGACCTAGGGTGACGATTCTTGGCCTTCATCATAAATCGTTTAGAATCACCACTTTAGTGCGTCACGAGGGAGTCATAGTTGAGGGGGTTCGATGAGGGAGAGTTGTACTGCATATACTTGTGAGTTCTACATGATCGCTTGCGTATTATTACATATCTTCGAGGGGATGCGAGGGTGAGTGAGTAGGCTTGCACACTTCGGTGTGGCGGTGTTCCATGTCACTACACCATGGACACAGTTGTGGAGAGCCGTGAGTGCGTGACGTCTAATCCGCACAACAATGGGGTGGTTGATCTTAATTGGTGGGTCGTGCTAGGTATCGTTTCTTTTCATCATCTTGGTGTAGGAGGATCGGTTGGATTAGGCACGAGACTTACATACATTTGATTACTTGAGAGAGGGCATGTTTACATTCTAGTGTGGGGATGTCGAATTTTGACTACGGACATCGAGATTGAGCTTCTGACGACTACATCCCTACACACGCGCTTTGACTATTTTGCGGCTTTGTTTGGTGACACCGTGTACTTCATTGAGTTAGGGGGAGATGAATTTTACTTTTGATATGCATTCATTGGATCGTCTATTTCCTCCCCTTAACATGCTTGCTTTGCTGGATTCTTGGAAGACCACTCGGATACTTTTACGGCATCTTGTTATATTGAGAGATGAAAAAAAAAAATGAAAAAAAAGGAAAAAAAAAAAAAAACACAAAGAGAGAAAAAAAGGAGAGATGATAAAGGAGTAAATTTGAGCTTTTTGGAAATTGAGTGGTGGAAAATTACTAGTTCGTTGACGACGGTTTACATTTCGTGCACGTATCACCATGGTGGCCACGGAGATCGTTATTGTACCGGGGTTTGAGGGGATCGAGGGCCGGAGACGGTGAGTTTCGGGTTGCGGTTTCTATCATCGTGGTGAGGGTGTGTGAGATGTGGGGTTTAATGTGAGAATGTGACGCTTAGGACTTGTTACTACATAATTATCCTTTTGTCCCTAAGCCCCAACATTCTAAACCGTTAGCGGAGTAGGAGCTCGGACCTTGAACGTGGCTTAGCCTAGCGTAGCCTCTTATTTATCGGCACACGCGAAGAGGTAGGTTATTCTTACACTTAGTAAAGCTAGGCTCTCTATACTAACTAGGGGAAATTCTCGTTGTCGAGTTTAGTTGCAATTCACGTCTTGTTCCTAGATTGATCATCATTCCATGAGATCCGGTTTGAGCTAATTGAGATTGCCCAATCTCGCAAAAGAAAAGAAAAAAAAATGTGTTATTTTGTTATGTGCATTGTATATATTGCATTTTCATATTGTTGCATAGTTGAGTCATGTATTGAGTCGTGTTTATGTCGAGTCGGCTAGTCTTGGTTTGTATGCAAGTGGTGTTTCGAAAAGTATGCAATTAGTTAGACTCGTACCATGATTTGCTGGGGAGAAAGTTTGGAGATGATGGCCAGTTTTGATGGATTGCTCGGGACGCGCAAATGGTAAGTGTGGGGATATTTGATAACTCCATAATTGGAGTTATATTCTATTGTGATTACTTGTCGTTTCGCGTACTTTCCGATGCATTTATGTGTGTTTTAGGTCGAGTTTTGATAGTTTTGAGCATACTTGAGTGTTTGGACTTCATGGTGTAATCCGGGCGTTTTATGCATGTTTTATGCTTTATTTGTCGCATTTGATCTTCCGGTATTTGTTCGTGTTGTGAATTTCAGGAACCGGAAGCGTGGAGTGCGGATTTTGGAGCGGAAGCGAACTTCGGAAAGAAAGAAACTCAAGGAATGCATGAGAGAATAGAAGATCAACCGTCTTCCATCTAAATCAGTCATGAAGATACCATATGAGATGTGGAGTGGGAGGCGTCCCACACTGTCGTTCATGAGGATTTGGGGCTGCGATGTCTATGTAAAGCGTTTACAATCAGACAAGCTAGGGCCGAAATTGGTTAAATGTAAATTTGTGGGGTACCCTAAGGAAACTAAGGGATACTACTTCTACAATCCAACCGAGAACAAAGTGTTTGTTGCTCGGACCGGCGTGTTTCTAGAAAGAGAGTTTGTCTCTAAAGAAGCAAGTGGGAGGAATTTAGAACTTGAAGAGGTTCAAGAACCACAAATTGATGAACCGATTATGGAACATGAGCATGAACCACAAACAGTTGGGGAGCAACCTGTTCAGGTAACACAAGAGCTTCGTAGATCTAGTTGAGTGCGCCAGGAACCCGAGAGGTATGGACTTCACGTGACCGATTCCAGTGACACAATGCTCATAGATAATGAGCCTACTACCTATGAGGAGGCCATGAATGGCCCAGACTCTCAGAAGTGGCTAGAAGCCATGAGATCCGAGATGGAATCCATGTATACCAACAAAATATGGACTTTGGTGGAACCACCCGATGGGGCGCGGCCCATAGGGTGCAAGTGGGTATTCAAGAAGAAGATCGACATGGATGGTAATGTGATTACCTATAAGGGACGATTGGTGGCTAAAGGATTCAGACAGATTCATGATATTGACTTTGATGAATCCTTTTCACCAGTCGCTATGACCAAATCCATCCGAATCCTACTTGCGATTGCAGCGTACCACGACTATGAGATTTGGCAGATGGATGTCAAAACAGCATTCCTTTATGGGAATCTCCTCGAGGACGTGTATATGATACAGCCGGAGGCTTTTGAGGATCCAAAGCAAGCCAACAAGGTCTGTAAGCTGCAACGATCCATTTATGGATTGAAGCAAGCTTCTAGGAGTTGGAATCGACGTTTTGATGAAGTAGTCAAAGAGTTTGGCTTCATCAGAAACGAAGATGAGTCTTGTGTCTACAAGAAGGTTAGTGGGAGCTCTGTAGCTTTCCTGGTCTTGTATGTAGATGACATACTACTCATTGGAAACAACGTTCCCATGCTGCAATCTGTTAAAGATCGGCTAGGGAAGTGTTTCTCAATGAAGGACTTAGGGGAAGAAGCCTATATACTCAGTATAAAGATCTATAGAGATAGATCTAAGAGGTTGCTAGGCCTAAGTCAAAGTACATATATTGACAAGGTGTTGAAGCGGTTCAACATGCAAGATTCCAAGAAGGGATTCTTGCCCATGTCACATGGAATCACTCTTTCGAAGAGTGGTTGTCCTTCCAATGAGATTGAGAAGGAACGCATGAGTAGAATTCCCTATGCCTCGGCCATAGGATCTATCATGTACGCCATGTTATGTACTAGACCAGATGTGTCATATGCCTTGAGTATGACAAGCAGATACCAATCCAATCCGGGTGAGAGTCACTGGATTGCAGTCAAGAACATCCTAAAGTACTTGAGAAGAACTAAGGATGCTTTCTTGATATTTGGCGGTGAGGAAGAGTTGCGTGTAAGGGGTTACACTGATGCAAGCTTCCAAACCGACAGAGATGACTTTAGATCACAATCGGGATATGTGTTTTGCCTGAATGGAGCAGCGGTGAGCTGGAAGAGTTCCAAGAAAGAGACGGTAGCTGATTCTACAACAGAGGCTGAGTACATTGCTGCAAATGGCCCAGCAAAGGAAGCTGTTTGGATTAGAAAGTTTGTTTCTGAACTTGGTGTGGTTCCTAGCATTGCGGATCCAGTCGAGTTGTACTGTGACAACACTGGGGCAATCGCGCAATCAAAGGAAACCAGGTCACACCAGAAGTCCAAGCACGTGCTCAGGAATTTTCATTTGATTCGAGATATTATCGATAGAGGAGACGTTCGGATATGCCAGATTCCTACAGATGATAATCTGTCAGACCCGCTTACAAAGCCGCTCACGCAGTGGAAGCATGAAGGGCACACTAGGAGTATGGGCATACGATATGCGCCAGATTGGCTCTAATGCAAGTGGGAGACTGTTGGAATAGATGCCCTAGAGGCAATCTAGTTTAGTATGAATTTATTTGTGGCTAGAAATTCATTTATTATTTATTGGATATTTAATATAATGAAGTCCTTAGATTTACAATTGTGTTGTTTATCTTAAATATCCCTATTCCAGTATAATGATTAATGGGACAATCATCTATAGACTAGTATGGGGTTGGATTTATATGGAGATATCACGATCCAACACATAGGTGTGCATTAAGGGTAATGTTACACTGGATTGACCCATCTCCGAGAAGGCTACATACATGTTATGTTGAGTCACAAGCGCTTCTCGCGGTGCAATGGTATTGTCATCCTTAGACTTGAAGTCACTAGATATTCTAGTTGTGGATTATTGTGATTTTGGTAGCGTTAAACGCTACACCGTAACTGGGTAGTTATAAAGGCGTGTACTGGATACAATAAGAAGCAAGCTTAGAGATCGTAGTGGACGTAGATAGAATTTGTCCCTCCCACATAACGGGAGCAAATACCATAGGCCACTCGAGGGATAATGCTTATAGAATGTCTGGCCAGACTCAAATAAATCAATATGTGATATTGATGTTATTTGCACGAATAAGGCTATTCCCATGGATCGAGAAACTATGGATTGGATATACGAGTGTGACTTGTATGTCTCGTGTCCAATACGGATATAGAGACAAAAGGATGAGACAATTACTTGTACAAAGGTTGTCAAGATGACTATTCTATTAGTTGGCTAGAATGGATGTTTTGCTAGAAACCGCCCCATATTAGCAAAAAGTTGCTACCAACTAGATAGAACCTATGGGGTCACACGCTATATAGAGTTGAACTAGATTTGATAATTAACTAATTGGATTAATTAATTAGAAGTACCACTTTGCAAAACCTTGCAAACTTAGTAGGGACTAATTTGCAAGGAAGGGACTAAATTGAATTCTAGTAGGACTAGAATAAGTCCTTTAGGTAGTTGGCAAGGAGTTGTTGGACTATATAAAGGACCTTCCTTCCTTCCTTCCAATAAATTATGCTCATTATTGAACATAACTAGAGTGGGAGAGAACAAAAAGGAGAGAGAGCAAGCAGCAAGAGGAGCCGACCTCCCCTCTTGCCGCCGCCCATCCCGTCGGCCACAAAGGAGGTCGAGAGCCCCCTTTTGGTCTCGTTTTGCATGGTTTTTCTTCCTCTTCCTCTTTCCGGACTAGCACCAAGGAGTGGGAGATCTAGGATCAACTCTAGGCGTGGATCAACCATAGAGAACGTGACACAATTCGCGTTTGAAGTCATCAAAGGAGAACCCTAAGGTGTGTTGTTTATTTCTTCCTTTACCATCGTTATGTGTCTTGACTTGTGATCCTTGGAGGGTTTTGTGTGGTTTCTTTTTGTTTCCGTTGCGCATCCCTGAATCAAAACCCTACAGGCAAGTCTATCTCAAACCCATGAAATATCAGATACATCAAAATAAGAACCTTATCAGTAACCAACTCTCTTGAGTTCTCCCTAGGAACTACACTTCTCATCAGAACTGTAAACAGGATTTCGGCTTCACAGTTGAGCACAGAGTGTGTCAACTGCTTTGGACCAGAGGGTACACCATCAATGAAAAACATCTCTTTTGCCTTTTCCAGACACTCCTTCCTATCAGGGTAATCTCCAACATTATACTTCCTAAAATTGCCTAAGACTTTGGCAAAAGTCGTATGATCTAACCTCAAATCTATCCCAGCCACTTTTGAAGTTAATACCATCTTATCATCACCTTCAGAAACCAAATTCAGATAAAACAACCTAGTTAAACTAGGATAGGCTTTCGAACTAGGATTTAACACCTTCCACACTGCCGTTTCTCTTAATTTTCTCATACAATCAATATCCAATTTGTCCAACAACTCCTCAGAAACCATACTAGAGAAATCTACCTTAGATGAAGCATAACCTTGCATCCACACAGTCCTAACCTCAGAACTAACAAACCAATATGAAGGAAGTGCATTCTTATATTTAAAGCCCTTTTTTGTTGCAGCAGCAACCTGCTTAACCCTAGTTTTCTTCTCTGTGGGTTTGCTCTTCTCTTGTTCTCCTTCAGTTGGTTTCTTCTTGCTTTCTTGAGCAGATTTCCCCTTTTCCTCTTCTCCAGTCTTTTTCTTCTCTCCCCCTTTCTTCTTGTCTGACCTAGGTTGATCACCACCCTGAGTCTCTGTCTCCTTCTGTGGATCAATGCTTGAGCCTTCATCCCCCTTTTCTGTTCTGGACTTCTTTGCAGGAGGAGTATCCTCATGCAAACTCTGAGTGTTTTCTGAATCTGAATCAGAAATCACAATCTTCTCCTTTTTATTTGCCACTTCTTGGATCTGCCAGAAGGCTTCCCCTGTAGCTGAATTCTTGCTGATTTGCGCTCCATTTTGGGGTTTAGGGTTTTGAGAAGGGAATGTGATTGAGAGAAATTGAGAGAGAGAGAGAGGATAGTCGTAGAGAATTGAGAGAGAATGAAGAGGAATAAGCCCTGACTTTCAGCTTAAGTAGGTTGAAAAGGATGAGTCATAAAAGGAATCTGCTATATCAACATGCAAAAAGAATCTTGAGAAAATATTTTTGGATATTTTAGAAAATTCTCTGAGTAATTTAATATTATACAGTTATCTAAAAATATAAGATATAATATTTGATGATCCATTTTTTTTTTAAAATACAGATGTTTTCAAGACCTGGAGAACAATCTCAAGGCCTTGAGATTTTCTGCAGTTTGAGAAACTTCAAAGCTATGAGCTATACTTTCAAGGCATTGGAAAGTATAATCTCAAGGCTTTGAGATTTTAACACATAATCACATATAAGTAGTAATACTCCCCCTAAACCAATGCATCATTGTTTAACATCCCCAATTCAAGCCTTAGAGATGAAACCTATCATCTGGCAAAGGTTTAGTGAAAATATCAGCAATCTGCATAGAGGTAGAAATAAAAGTTAAAACAACATCACCTTGTTCTGAATAATCTTTAAGGAAATGATGTCTCACATCTATGTGCTTGGTTCTTGAGTGCTGGACTGGATTCTTAGAGATTGAGATAGCACTTGTGTTGTCACAATGAATAGGCACATTTCTGAAATTGTAGCCAAGATCTCTAAGTTGCTGAGCAATCCATAACACTTGTGAAAAGCAAGATCCAGCTGCAGTGTATTCAGCTTCTGCAATTGATAATGCTACAGAGTTTTGCTTTTTGGAATGCCAACTGATCAATGAAGATCCAAGAAACTGGCAGCATCCAGAAGTACTTTTCCTGTCTACTTTATATCCTGCAAAATCTGCATCTGAATAGCCACTCAACATAAAATTAGATTTTCTTGGATACCAAAGCCCCAAGTCTCTGGTTCCATTCAAATATCTAAAAATTCTTTTGACTGCAGTTAAATGACTTTCCTTAGGATCTGCTTGGAATCTAGCACACATACAGACATAGAACATAATATCAGGTCTACTAGCAGTTAAATACAAAAGTGATCCAATCATACCTATGTATTCCTTTTGACTCACACTCTTACCATTTGAATCCTTGTCTAAAGAGAGTGATGAACTCATAGGGGTTTTAAGCACCTTGGACTGTGACATATTGTACTTGTTCAATAAGTCCGTGGTATACTTTCCTTGATGTACAAAAATTCCTTTCTTCATTTGTAAGATATGAAGTCCAAGAAAGAAATTCAGTTCACCCATTAATCTCATCTCAAACTCCCAACACATCAGACTAGAAAACTCATTTGAAAGAGCATCATTAGTAGGACCAAGTAGAATATCATCTACATAGATCTGAACTACTAAAAAATCACTTTGATGATGTTTAATGAAAAGAGTTTTATCAACTAGGCTTCTTTTGAAATTAATTTCAAGTAGAAATTTTGAAATTCTATCATACCAAGCCCTTGGAGCTTGTTTTAATCCATACAGAGCTTTGTCTAGTTTATAAACATGATCAGGAAAGTTTTCATCTTCAAAACCTGGAGGTTGTGCTACAAAAACATCTTCTTGTAAATAGCCATTCATAAAGCACATTTGACATCCATTTGATAAAGCTTTATGTGATTATGAGATGCAAATTCAAGAATTATTCTAATAGCTTCTAACCTGGCAACAGGAGAAAAAGTCTCCTCATAATCTATACCTTCTTCCTGATTATATCCTTGTGCCACCAATCTGGCTTTATTTCTTACCACTTTTCCGTTCTCATCAAGCTTGTTTCTGAATACCCATCTGGTTCCAATAACTGATTTCTCTTTAGGTCTGGGAACCAGATTCCATACCTTGTTTCTTTCAAATTCATTCAGCTCACTCTGCATTGCAATGATCTGATAACTCTCTTTTAGGAGTTATTATTATACTTTATTAGTACTTGTATTAGTCGTATTTCACATAATTTAGATGTTGTATTTGCATAAATATGTGAATTTGACTATTTCTAAGCCTAAGAGTGAAATGTTGTGTTTCTAGCTTATTTGTTCATGTTTTCTCTCATATTTGCTATGATAATTGCACGGGTTGTTTAGTGTTGTGTATCTCAGGTAAAATAGGTGCAATGGAGCTTATGATATGCTTGGATATGCTTGGAATGGAGCTAGATGAAGAAGAGAAAAGGAGACGCACAAACGAAGAAAAGTTGGAAAAGTCACACAGGACCAGCCTGCACTCTTTTCGATGCCCATGAAAATCTACAAAGAATTTTGAAGCAATGCTTGAGGCATTGGAAAGTAGACACCCGTAGCTTTCCAACGGTATATGGTAGGCCCGAAGACGAGTCCGTATGAGGGAGATACATCCCGCGCAAAATCAGAAAAGAATTCTGTCCGGGAATTACAAAGTAGAGGGGCTGAAGTGCAATTTCGGCATATTTTCATTAAAAAGCGTGCCCAGCTGGTAAAAAACGGGGAGAACGACCTAAGAGACAGATATTCACGCATCTTTGAAGTCTTTGGAGCTAGGGAAGAAGGGAGAACAAGCTTAAAGAAAGGATCATCAATTACATTGAAGATTCAAGCGTTTGATCATCTTTTCTTCTTCTATTCTTCATGAACTCTATGATTTTGTTTATGTTGAACACTATTATGTCTAGCTAAACTTCTTAAAGCTAGGTGATTGATGAGAAACTAGGGTTTGTTGGATGATTTTCCGGATTTTGGACTTGACGCATGCTTTTGCTTAAATTCTATGAACGTTCTTGTTAGCTTATCTATTCTTGTACTTATTTATTAATGTTCTTGGCTTGATCACCCTTAGAACGTTACTTGTTGATAGAGTTGCACGAAAGTGAATTCTTTGAGACGTGTTAAAGAATAGTTAGGTGATCTTGTAGTTTCTTGAGACTGAGAGGAGATAGGAACTTGATCAATCGTGTGAGGGTAGTTTCAGTTGATTTAGTTAGAACTTAGTGAATTCGGTGGACCGATAGGACCCGGTGAACGAGCCTAACAAATCAATTAGATTGTAGTAATAGACGGAGGTGGACCGAGAGGACCCGAAATCTATTGTTTACACAAATTCACGTGAGATCGAGAGAAGATCGTGATGAGCATTACCCGGTATAACTAGAACGTGAGTAGAGTGTTTCAAGCATAACCCGGAAATCGTTAACAACCCTAGGGACATCAATTACCTAGTTCTTTCTCATTAATCGTAGTCAATCTCAATTTATTTTCATTTTAAAATTGAAAACCCTACAAAAATATTTAGTACTTTTCATTTAATTTTAGTCGCTTGTTTGTGGGCGACAACGTTATAAAATCCAAACCCTTCTTACCGGTTACATAGATATCTCATAATTACTTTCTAGTTAACTAATAATCGTAAATTCCCTTGGGTTCGATACTCGGAGTCGTAAAATACTCCACTTACTACTTGACCGTATACTTGCGTTTAAGCGCGTAAAGAATTCGCGTCAAGTTTTTGGCGCCGTTGCCGGGGAACTTAACGGTTTATTAGTTAGTAGAAATTGATTTAGGATATCTCTTTTACTTTTTGTTTAATTAGCTACTTGTTTTCTCACTTGTATTTGAGTCTGCTTTTCAGGTCATCAGTGTATGTCCAGGATCCCTAGAGAACTTGTGCCCCCACTTGAAGAACCAGAGCAGTTATTCAGAGATCAGAGGAGAAGACAGAAACAGAGCACTATGGGTGATCAATTGACCAACGCGCAGCTCAATGAGAAAATGGAAGAGTTGGCGAAACTGTTGAATGATCGCAACGCCCAGACACCGTACAACAAGTCTGGGCAGGCTATTGTGGAGAAATTCCAAACGTCCACGTATGGACACAATCCAGCAATTGTAGTGCCAGACATACAGGCTGAGCATTTTGATCTCAAGCCAGCTACGATCCAGACAGTCACCAATCAGTTCCAGTTTTATGGGAACAAGGATGAGGATCCCAACGATTTCATTGGGAAGTTCAATGCTTATATCAAGACTGTGAAGTATAAGAACGTGACTCCAGAGGCATTGAAACTTATTCTATTTCCCTATTGTTTGAAAGGTGCAGCTGAGAAGTGGCTTGAGTCGAGAGCTCCGGATTCAATCACTACATGGGCTCAATGTGTGGATGAATTCATGGCAAAGTTTTACCCAGTTCAGCGGGTGATTCAGTTACAAGGTGATATCCTTGGCTTTCAGCAGCAGGCCCATGAGACCGTGGTAGAGGCGTGGGATAGATTTATGCATTTGATCAGGAAGTGCCCAAATCACGATTTTGGGGACTACAAAATTTTGCAGGTCTTCTACCATGGCTTAGAACGCCATAACCAGGAGCTGGTTAACAGAGAAGCTGGAGGCAATTTTCTGTACTCTGTTGACAAGGAAGGAGCTTATGCGCTCATGAAGCAGCTCGCTAAGCAGGACTCACAACTCTATGATTCCAGGAGATTATCGGCATTTCCTGAGCATAGAGATGATGAATGGAAGACTGGGATCAGCAAGATGGTGTCAGATTTAGCCAAGCATGTGTATCGGGATCATAAGCCAGTTGCAAGAGTAGAGGAGCAGGAATTTGATTCAGCCTTGGCCCAGATTGCAAGTGAAGATGTGAACTTTGTGGGGGCACGAGGACAGCGGCAGAATTGGAACCAAGGGAACTACAGACCAGGCACAAGAGATCATCCAGGTTTCAGGTTGGGGATCAGTCTGGAGCTATATACGCACCAGGGTTTCAGCACATGCCACAAGCACCAGTGTCGCAGGCTCCACCACCGGTTGCTGTAGCGCCAAACCCAGAGATTTCTGTACTCACTAAGGCGTTGACACAGCTGAGTAACAACATGAACGATATGACCACGAAGGTCAATGCTATGTCTTCTGATTTGCAGGCTACGAAGACTTCTCTTCGTGCACTAGAGGTTCAAGTTGGGCAAATTGCAACGCAATTATCTGCTAGAGCACCTGGTTCTCTACCGTCTGGCACAGAGAATGTGCGTCAGGTAAATGCCATTACCACTCGCAGTGGGGTTTCGTTGACTGATCCACCATACCCGAGCCATGCAAGAGCTGAAGCGTCAAAAGCTAAGGAGCACGAGGTCTTCGATTCTGAGAAGACACCTGTCATGGTCCCCCAATCAAAGGGCATGACTCCACATGATGAGGAAAATTCCAATGAGGTGTTACCACCACCCTCTTCTTCTAAAGATGTACCTTTTCCATTGAAAACTAGAAAGAAGAAGGATGACTCTGAGGAGTACAGGAGATTTCTCAATATTTTCTCCAAACTGCACATAAACATTCCGTTGATTGAGGCGCTGCAGAAAATGCCTAAGTATGCGCGGTTTATCAAGGATGCAATCTATGGGAGAAAAGCTATGGATAACTTTCAGACAGTGAAACTGAATGAGCAGGTGAGTTCATGTGTCTTGCATGGGATACCCAAGAAGAAGAAAGATCCAGGTAGTTTTGTGATTGAGGCTACACTTGGTGGGGCATATACAGGCAGGGCTCTATGTGATTTGGGGGCGAGTGTCAACCTGATGCCGCTTTCAGTATTTAAAAAGCTAGGTGTGGGGGAGCCTAGTAAAACCTGGATCAATCTGCAGTTCGCAGATAAGTCGTCCAAGAAGGCCATTGGGGTGGTAGAAGACTTACTTGTGAGGGTTGGTAGTTTGATCATGCCAGCTGATTTTGTGATCCTTGACATGCCAGTTGGTGAAGTTCCGATCATTCTTGGTAGGCCCTTTCTGGCTACTGGTCGGACTTTAATTGATGTGGAGAATGGAGAGTTGATCATGAGGGTCAACGATACTGTTGAGACCTTTCAGGTTTTCAAACCGACTCCTCAGTACACTTATGAGGTGAAGCCAGACTTGCCATTTCCTGTGAAAGTTGTGCGTGGAATTTCAGAGCTGACACAAGGAGATCCGCCAGATACTAAGGGTAAAGAATCGAGTGTGCAGGCGCACGAGGTAGTCATGAATATCCAGCGCCAGAAGTTGGATGCGACACGACCAGCCAAACCAAAATTCTGAGCTTCATGAGGTAACTGGGTCGGGCCGTCGACCGTAAATTACAAGCGCTCGTTGGGAGGCAACCCAACGTACTTTTTTGCTTTAGTTTAGAGAGTGTGTTTTAAATACTGTTGTGTGCGTCTTTAATTCCGTTTTGTTATCTGAGGGGTGAGAGAGCGAGAATTTGACATTTGAATTGAGTCTCCGCAGGATTACAGGTTATTACGCGATTCGGACTCCCCTTCTTGATGTGCGTAGACATGGAAAAACGCGCATCGGAGTCCGGACGTCAAATAAAGGCGGAATTTGAGCGAGGTATGATCATGACGAGATTTCTGAGGATGTTGGGAAGCGTGTCACGAAAAATTGGCTCAAGAACAAAAAGAGGAACATGTAATTCAAGCTAAGGATCCTCGAAGATCAAGCAAAGAAAACGGATCCGGAAAAAAAAAAAAAAAAAAAAATTGAAGTTGGAGTCAGGGGTGTTCGCACGAACACCCCTAGTGTTCGCAGGAACAAAAAGAAGCCAAAAACTCGCTGTTGGATATTAAGAACAAAAAAATATGTTCTTGTGAACAGTGTTCGTGCGAACACTTATTTGTTCGCACGAACAGGGGTAAAAACGGGAAATCAACGGCTTATTGAGGGTAAGAAAGGGAATTCGGGCAAATTGTGTTGTTTCATCGGGGTGTACACCAGCGTGTTTCTCCCTCTGTCGAACACAACCCTTAGTCCTCCTTCCTCCCTCTCTCAATTCCGACCAATATTCTGGCGATTTCCTCGATTTTCAGTCGGCTCTCAGGCCGCTTTTCACTCCGGCGGCTTCTCTTCACTCCGGCGACCACAGAGACCGCAACAGCAGCCCGGACCCTCTCCCACCCGACGGCTATCTCACCCCAAAGCCACCACTGATGACCTCCACCAGAACCACCAACACCGCCTCCTCTCAATTCCGACCACCTGAAACGCCATTAACGGTGAACCCAGACCCCGATCCACGGCTCTGACCCAAAAAACCGCCGAAGCCCAGCCGTAGGCGGCCCTTGCCAACGCCGATGCTCAGAACAGATACCCAATTCGAATCCCCATCTTCTCCGGCCGCCACAAAACAACCAGAACCCCCAATTGAACCCTCCATTGATTCCGACCGCCAACACCTCTCTCTCTCTCTGAATCAACCGACCCACCCTCTTCTCCAAATCGAACCCAGCTGCAACCAAACACAAACCGCCGGAGAATGCCATGACTTCGGACCAGAACCACAACCCGGCAGCCCCCTCCAATTTGTTAATTGAAAGAAGCTTCTGATGGGCTCACAGGCTGTAAAAACGGGAAAAATTCTGAGATGCCTCTAATGAGAATACCCTGGTTCTCGGTGGCTGTGAGTTTCAGGTGGTTTAATTGGTGATTCGTTGGTTGCAGGTTTCGGTGATTGGGTGGTTTAGGAGATGGTAAGGTGAAATGGTGGTGGTCCTGGGTTTGTGGCCGGAATCAATGGAAGTCAGTGGCTGCGTGGGTGAATTTGTGACATGGTGGTGAAATTGGCTTTGAGGGATGGTTGTTGTATTCAAGTTCATGGGTTAATTGATTCAGGTGGTTTTATGTTGTGGTGGTTGTTTAGGTGAAAGGTGTGTGGTTTATGGTAATGTCAATTTGGTTTAAGGATGTGCAGGTGGTCTGGTGTTGGAGGATCTGGTAGGAGTGGTGGTGGAGATGTGTTGGTGATTGGTGTTGGGTGAATTTGGTACTGGTAAGTGGAGGTGAGTTTGTAATTGGTGGTTGAGTTATCACAGTCAGAACTAGCAATGAGTCTTCATGATATTGGCATTCATTTGAGAGAATTCTTCAGTTCAACTGCAACTTGTTAGAAAAAGGAGACAATCGACGAAGCAATCGACCCCGGTGTGCTACTGGCACACTCGACCGTTACGGGAGCTCCATCATGAGTTCGGGGATTCTTCGCTCTATTTCGTCAGCAACGGATCAATCGACCCCGGTGTGTTTCACACACTCGACCGCAAGGGAGCTTGCATTTGTGCGCACAATGTTTGCTTGGGGATTGTTCGTGCTATCTCAGTCAGCAGTTATCGGGTTTCGTCCCCGACCTTGTGTCGGTTGTGAGTATTCTTTTCTCTCTCTTTACTTACCGTTTAGGCACATTGTACTTGCTCTAGGATTTTATTTTTAGAATTCTAGGGAATTACTTGAGTACTGGCTTAATTTCGGTACACACAACTCGTTCATGTGCACGTAGCTTGATTATCGTTAAATTATTGCAGCTACCTTCTTGTGCCATGACATGACCCCGAGTAGATCCACCGCCCCTCACATTAGAGATGCCGAGTCCTCGGTTTTATTTCTAAATTCGTTGAGGACAACGAAGCGCTCACGTGTGGGGGGAGTTTTAGTCTTGACTAGCCAGTCAGTGTTTGCATCGCCATGTCTGCATATAGTTTGGTCGTGTTATGTGTCTAATTATGTGGTCCGTGTCGTGATATTTTGATAGTATGTCATATTGTGTTGTGTTAGTCGTGTATATGCTTGTTGAGTTTGTGTTTAATATTGCACTTTTTCTTATTTGAGTCTATCTACCCTATCGACTGTTTTGTGTAGTTTCGTTCGTGTTGGCTTGCATGTAGTGTAGGAATCATATGAAAAAAATCAAAAAAAATTGAAAAATCCAAAAAAATTAAAAAGTGAAAATTTTGAGAAAAGGGCAATCGAAAGAGGCTAAATTTTGATAAATCGCGACGTGTGAGGATTTTAGGCGTAGAGCATGATTTGCGACCGAGAGTGACGACGTGAGTCCCCCCTAGTAGGTATATAGAGACTTTCTTTACGGGAGTGCCTACCTAGTTCTAACTCTTACGTGATTTTCAAAGCCAAAGTGTGTGCCTATTTTCTTACAAGAGCTGAGCTAGGTGTGAGCTAAACAAGCCGAACATCCATGTGTACGTATTAGGTAGTCGCCAACCCGCCTCGTAGTGGCACACGAAACAGCTGTGCGAGGACGTGTATTAGAGCACTCACTGCTTTTAGAACTCACCTTGTAGGACCATTAGACGCCCCAATTTGAACCTCGGATTCTTTGCTAGCCTTCGAGCTTAGGATGACGATTCTTGGCCTTCATCACAAATTGATTAGAATCACCACTTTATGCGTCACGAGGGGGTTGTATAGTTGAGGGGGTTCGATGAGGGAGTGATTATACAATTCGTTGAGTTCTACATCTCGCTTGCACTTCATTGATTATCTACGAGGGGATGCGAGGGTGAGTGAGTAGGCTTGCGCACTTCGGTGTGGCGGTGTTCCATGTCATTACATCATGGACACAGTTGTGGAGAGCCGTGAGTGCGTGAATCTAATACGCGCGGAATTGGGTTGGGTGAGCTTAATTGGTGGATCGTGCTAGGTACCGTTTTTTGATTAATTTGGTGTAGGAGGATCGGTTGGATTAGGCAAGAGATACATTCATCTTCGGGACTACTTGAGAGGGGGGATATGGTTACATGCGAGTGTGGGGGTGTCGACTTTTGACTCCGGACATTGAGTGTGAGCTTGCGACGACTCCACTCCCACACATTTACTTCATTGATTTCGCGGCTTGGACTTGACATGGACTTTGATTGAGTTATGAGGAGATGATATTTTTATGTGATATTCATTCATCGATTTACGTGTTTCCTTCTCCAAGCATATTTAATTATTATTTGAAGACCACTCGGATATTGTTGTTGGATTGTGATGGTAATTTGAGAGAATTGTAAAAAAAAAAAGGAAAAAAAAAAACATAAATTGAAAAAAAAAGGAGAGAAAAAGAAAAAGGAGAGATGAAATAAAGTTTGAGTTGGAATTGAATTGAAACAAGTGGTGGAGCTACTTTGACGACGACGGTTCACGTTTCATGCACGACAAACGACGATGGCCACGGAGATCACTAGTGTACCGGGGTTTGAGGGAATTGAGGGCCGGAGGTGGTGAGCTTTAGGTTTCGGTTCCTATCATCGCGGTGAGGATGTGTGAGATGTGGGATTTGATGTGAGAATGTGACGCTTAGGACTTGATTTCGACGAGATTATCTATATGTCCCTAAGCCTCATCATATGAAAACCATTAGCGGATTAGGAGCTCGGACCTTGGATGTGGCTTTGCCTAGCGTAGTCTCTTATTTCGTGGCACACGCGAAGAGGTAGCGTACTCTTGTACTTAGTAAAGTTAGGCTTTCTATACTAACTAGGGGAGAGTCTCGTTGTCGAGTTTAGTTTCAACTCATGCTTTGGTCCTAGGACTCTCATCATTTCATGATAATCGATTTAAGCCAATGGAGATTGCCCGATCTCAACCAAAAAGATAAAAAGTGTATTTTGTGTATATATGTGTTTGTGTAGGATCGAGTCGTAGTTTTCATTTGCATCATATTGTTGCATTGTCGAGTCTTGTGTCGTTTGCGTCTTGAGTCGGCTAGTAAATAGTGGTTTTACTCGGGACGAGCAAAAGGTAAGTGTGGGGGTATTTGATAACTCTCTTTTAGGAGTTATTATTATACTTTCTTAGTACTTGTATTAGTCGTATTTCACATAATTTAGATGTTGTATTTGCATAAATATGTGAATTTGACTATTTCTAAGCCTAAGAGTGAAAAGTTGTGTTTCTAGCTTATTTGTGCATGTTTTCCCTCATATTTGCTATGATAATTGCACGGGTTGTTTAGTGTTGTGAATCTCAGGTAAAATAGGTGCGATGGAGCTTATGAGATGCTTGGATATGCTTGGAATGGAGCTAGATGAAGAGGAGAAAAGGAGACGCACAAACGAAGAAAAGTTGGAAAAGTCACACAGGACCAGCCTGCACTCTTTTCGATGCCCAGGAAAATCTACAAACAATTTTGAAGCAATTCTTGCGGCATTGAAAAGTAGACACCCGTAGCTTTCCAACGGTATATGGTAGGCCCGAAGAAGAGTCTGTATGAGGGAGATACATCCCGCGCAAAATCAGCAAAGAATTCTGTTCGGGAATTACAAAATAGAGGGGCTGAAGTGCAATTTCGGTATATTTTCATTAAAAAGCGTGCCCAGCTGGTAAAAAACGGGGAGAACGACCTAAGAGACAGATATTCACGCATCTATGAAGTCTTTGGAGCTAGGGAAGAAGGGAGAACAAGCTTGGAGCAAGGATCATCAATTACATTGAAGATTCAAGCGTTTGATCATCGTTTCTTCTTCTATTCTTCATGAACTCTATGATTTTGTTTATGTTGAACACTATTATGTCTAGCTAAACTTCTTAAAGCTAGGTGATTTATGAGAAACTAGGGTTTGTTGGATGATTTTCCGGATTTTGGACTTGACGCATGCTTTTGCTTAAATTCTATGAACGTTCTTGTTAGCTTATCTATTCTTGTACTTATTTATTAATGTTATTGGCTTGATCACCCTTAGAACGTTACTTGTTGATAGAGTTGCACGAAAGTGAATTCTTTGAGACGTGTTAAAGAATAGTTAGGTGATCTTGTAGTTTCTTGAGACTGAGAGGAGATAGGAACTTGATCAATCGTGTGAGGGTAGTTTCAGTTGATTTAGTTAGAACTTAGTGAATTCGGTGGACCGATAGGACCCGGTGAACAAGCCTAACAAATCAATTAGATTGTAGTAATAGACGGAGGTGGACCGAGAGGACTCGAAATCTATTGTTTACACAAATTCACGTGAGATCGAGAGAAGATCGTGATGAGCATTACCCAGTATAACTAGAACGTGAGTAGAGTGTTTCAAGCATAACCCGGAAATCGTTAACAACCCTAGGGACATCAATTACCTAGTTCTTTCTCATTAATCGTAGTCAATCTCAATTTATTTTCATTTTAAAATTGAAAACCCTACAAAAATATTTAGTACTTGTCATTTAATTTTAGTCGCTTGTTTGTGGGCGATAACGTTATAAAATCCAAACCCTTCTTACCGGTTACATAGATATCTCATAATTACTTTCTAGTTAACTAATAATCGTAAATTCCCTTGGGTTCGATACTCGGAGTCGTAAATACTCCACTTACTACTTGACCGTATACTTGCGTTTAAGCGCGTAAAGAATTCGCGTCATGATCCAGTCTGCATCTTTTAGTGCTTCCTAAGTATTTTTAGGCTCAATCAAAGATACAAATGCACTAAAACCACACAAGTTCTTCAACTGTCCTCTTGTCTGAGTTCCAGTTTATGGATCAGATATGATGTTATCAGCTGGATGATCTGCAAGGTACTTAAACTTCTTTATTGGTATCCAGGAATATTCTCCTTCAAGACTTTGAATTCTTGAAACAGTAAAGAGAGCATCATAGAAAGTTTCAGCTTCTGTCTCAAGGCTTTGAGATTTTGGTTCTGCAGGAGGTTCAAGGCCTTGAGATTATGCTGATTGATTCTGCACATTAGTTTTGCCTTTGTCTTCTTTCACAGGATCATCATATGATTCATGCTTGTTCAAATCTAGATCTGCAAAACTTTCACTCAGAGAATCCTTAGTACTTTCATCAAAAATTACATGAATACTCTCTTCCAAAATCTTGGTTTTTCTATTGTAAACTCTATAAGCTTTGCTAGTTTGAGAATATCCAAGAAATACACCTTCATCACTTCTAGCATCAAACTTACCAAGATTGTCTCTACCATTATTATGCACAAAACAAATACAACCAAAAGGTTTAAAATAAGAAACAGTAGGCTTTCTACCTTTAAATAGTTCATAAGGGGTCTTTTTAAAAATAGGTCTAATCAAGTATCTATTCAGCACATAATTGGCAGTATTAACAGCTTCTGCCCATAAGAACTTTGGCAAATTACTTTCAAGAAGCATGGTTCTAGATATATCCTCAAGTGTCCTATTTTTCCTTTCAACTACTCCATTTTGTTGTTGAGTTCTAGGTGCAGAAAAGTTGTGTGATATGCCATGCTTTGCACAAAACAAATCAAAGTCAAGTTGATCAAACTCCCTACCATGATCACTTCTAATAGATGCAACAGGTAAATTTTTCAAAGTTTGAAGCTCTTTGCATAATCTAGAAAATTCAGATAAAGCTTCAGTTTTGTCTCTAATAAAAATCACCCAAGTAAATCTAGAATAATCATCTATTATAAAAAGCATATACCTCTTACCTTTTGGGGTATGAACTCTCATAGTACCACACAAGTCCATATGCAGCAGTTCTAAGGGTCTAGAAGTACTTACAAAGTTCTTTGGCTTGAATGAGCTTCTGGTTTTCTTACCTTGAACACATGCCTTGCAAACCTCATCATCTGAAAATTTTTGTGATGGTAAACCTCTTACCAAATCCTTTGAGATGAGTTTATTCAAGGTATGTGTACAAATATGCCCAAGCTTTCTGTGCCAAAGCTTTGAATCTTCCTTCAAGTCCTTGAGGCATTTTAGCTTGTCACCTGCAACACTGTTAGTACTCATAGCATATAGATTATATGATCTAGGAGCAGTGAGTATGCAATCACCAGATTTCTCATCTTGCTCCACACATTTCTCCTTGTCAAATATAGCTTTATAACCTTTATCACATAACTGTGAGATGCTAAGCAAATTATACTTAAGTCCATCTACCAGATAAACATCAGAGATAGAGTTAGTAGAACCATTACCAATACTACCTATACCAATGATATTGCATTTTGCTTTGTCACCAAGTGTGATTGTTCCTCCAGATTTTGCTGTAAGCTCAGTAAAGAGAGACTTCTTTCCACTCATATGTCTGGAACACCCACTGTCTAATATCCATTTCTGATCTTTCAAGGCCTTGGTGATATCCTGCAAAAATAAATCATTGCCTCAACAGGCTGTTAGACCAAGTGCAGAACTTTGAGTCATACTCAGAATCAACCATGTTTGGTGGTATAATTCCTTTTGGAACTCAAATCTGCCTAACATGTCCCTTATGCTGATAAGGATAAGTATTCCTCATAATGTGAGGTTCTGATCTTCTGAAGGGACAAGTTCATCTGACATGACCAATTTTTCCACAGTAATGACATTTCGGAGAATGTCTGCTACCAGATTTGACAAAAGTAGTTTGGCTTTTCTTTGGAAAATTTGGATTATATCCAATCCCACTCTTATGCATTGATTTCAGACTTCCTCCAAGAATGAGATTCAGATTATGTTCTGAGCCTGTAAAATTAGCTAGGACCTTCTTAGACTCTTGAAGTTTCTCAGTCAAAGGACATATTTGTTGTTCTAAATTCTCAGAATGAGTCTTTAGATCAACATATCTTTCAGTCAAAAGAGTGTTTTGATCAACAACCTCTTTTATATGTGCCTTCAAGGCTTTGAACCTGCTGTCCAAGGCCTTGAAGTCCTTTTCAAGCTTTGTCTTCGAAACTTCAACAGTTTTGTTTGTAAAAACTAGGTCCAGGTTTTCTTTTACCTGCTCATGAATCTTAATCTTCAAAGAAGAAATCTCATTTCTATAACTTTCCTCATTTAAAAACATACTCTTGAGAATTTCAGGAAGCACATCAGAAGGACTAGCAAGTAGATTTTTTACCATATCTTCAATATGTCTGTCTCATGATTTTTCCTCATCATGCTTTGCCATGAAGCATAAGTGTTCTTGATCTTCTTCTGTGTCTGAGTCACTTTATGAATCAGAATCACTCCAGGAAGCCATCATGGCTTTCTTCCTTCTGTTGTCACTATCTTTCTTTTGAAAGTTCATGTTCTTCTTCTTTTGTGGACAGTCCCTTACTAAATGATCTGCATCACCACACTCAAAACAATTCATTACTTTAGTTTTATGTGACTGTGATGAAGATTTACCTTTGTAGTCCTTGCTGCCTGAAGGTCTTGATCTCTCTCTATTGTAATCCCTGTTACCAGAGTTTCTTTTCTTCTTGAGAATCCTGGACTAGGCCTTGGAGATCAATGCTAAAGCCTCTTCATCATCATGCTCATCTTCAGTCTTAAGGCTTTGAGACTTTTCACTGTCTTTAGTCTTAAGTGCTAAGTTCTTGATGTTTTCACTCAAATCTCCTTCCACATCCTTCATAGACATTTCATTAGTGAGCAGCTTTCCTTGTAGATCATCTAGCTGAAGAAGACTTAAATCCTGAGCTTCCTCAATGGTTGTTGTCTTTGGCTCCCACTTGGCTTTTGGCAAGCTTCTCAGAATTTTCCTGACCTTCTCGTCATTTGAGAACTTCTTTCCCAATGACTCCAGATTATTCACCACATCAATGAATCTTTTGAACATCTCCTTGATGGTATCGTATGAATTCATCTTGAACAACTCATATTGCCTCAGAAGTATGTTGATTTTGGTCTGCTTAACCTGGCTAGTTCCTTCTTATGTCACCACCAGTTTATCCCATACTTCTTTGGCACTCTTGCAATTTGATACTCTGTTGAACTCATCTGCATTAAGAGCACAATATAACAGATTCATAGCCTTGTAATTTTTTTGATACCTTTTCCAGTTCAGTAACTAAAAGATTTTCCTCAGACTTGATACATCTGAATCCATCAATTGTAATATAGTACTCATGTGGATCATTCTGAACTATTGACCACAGTTCCATGTCTTGATCTATGAAGAACATCTTCATCAATGCCTTCCAGTGCATGAAGTTATCACCACAGAACAATGGAGGTCTGTTGGCTGCCCTTCCTTGTGAGAACCCACCATCTCCTACATTACTCATAGTCACCAGATTGTTAGATCTATATCAGTGACACAGGCTCTGATACCAATTGAATGTGTGTAATGTAGACTAATTACAGGACCTAAATACTCTAGAAGGGGGGTTGAATAGAGAATGGAAACTTTTTGGAAAACTCATATTCTAACAGATTAGCTTTGTGTGAAACTCAAATCTCAAGGTCTTGAGATTTTAGAAAACTGTCTGAAACTTTTAAAGGGAAAAATAGAAAGCTTCAAGGACTTGAACTATTACAAGTTCTAATCAGCATATAAACTCTAGTTTGATTTGAGTTGTGTGAAGCAGAAAATAACAAAACTGTAAAGAAAAGAATACAAAACAATTTAAAGAGTTCAGTCCCAATGGACCTAATCTCTGCCTGAGGGATCTAATCCCACCAGGATTGGGCAAACACTTCTTATTACTCACACAGAAACAGCCCTAGATTTTCAAGCCTAAGTGATTTTCCTTACACCTATACAGCTTGTGGTTCCAAACCTATCTAGTTCCAGCTACTAACTTTTGAGCTAACAAGAACCTCTTGTTGTTCACTTTAACAACTAACCACTAGGTTTAGTGAGGTTTAAGATATTTAAAAGATACACAGATTACAAAACAAGTGAAGAACACAGTAGAAGAAATAAGCTAGTAAAGCCTGGATGTGTTCTTCTGGAATCTTGAATGACTTGATCTTCTGAAATCTGGAATTGAAGCTTCAATCCCTGTGTGTTTGAATGAATGATCTCCCACGAATTTGTCACACTTTTTGGAGTAATTCTGCAAGCCTCTCCTTTTCAAAATTCAAACCAGTTTCTTTTATCCACCAGCTTCAACTGAATGAGAGATTTTAGGATCTCAGTTCCTACAAATCCTCCTTCTGTTTTCAACTGAAATTCAAACAGCTCTAAGTGGATATCCGTTGGAGTTTGTTGATATTGCTCTTGCACGTTTAACAAACCTGCAACAACATTAAAACACAGCAACAACAAAATCCAGAAAGATAACAATACTATGACTGTTTGGTTTTCCAGTTTTTGATAAAAACTGGTTAAAAGATTAGAACAGTAATCTGATTAACTCCTGACAAATATAAATCATGATAAACAAGTTTAAGACTCTTTGAAATCAATAAATAATCACACTAATAAGAACCACACCTTGCAAGAAAGAACAAACTAAATTATGTAAAACTGTCAGCATCTCAAGGCACATCTCACTCTGAACCTGCTTCACAGATTTTCAAAGTTAAATCCAGAAAACTTTGATTCTCCCTGTTCTGATCATCTGCAATTGTGTTAGATATGTGGATAATGTGAAACAAGAGTATATGCAGCAAATCCCTGATCTGTATAGTCAGATATCCAATCTGCAATACAAACTTGTTAAAAAATTCACCAGAATAAGAATAACTCTCAAGGCTTTGAAGTTCTGTCAGATATCTCAAGGCCTTGGAGTATTTGAAATGCTTTGCTGCCTATGTCTTTGTCTTTGTCTTTGTCTTTCATCACTCAAAACAATTAACATCCAAAACACATTCAAGGGTCTTTGAGTCAACATGGAGCGTTGTTGTTCCTATTCCCGTTCTGAACTCCATTGTTTCTTCCATTACCCTGGTTGTTCGCCTGCTGCCTGCCATAATTGTTGCCTCCATTATACTGGTTGTTGTAGTTCCCATAGTTCCGGTTTCGTCCTGATTGTTGTTGTTGAACTGTCGATTCCCTTGGTAATTGCCTCCTTGGTTTCCTTGTTGGTTCCCATTTGGTTTCAATCGTCATTCAAAAGCACGATGACTCTTCCTTCCGCAGTTGTGGCAATTGACAAGGTTTCCTTGGCAGTACTTTCCAGGATGGTTTTGTTGACACTTCTTGCAAATATAACGGCGAGGTTGATCATCTCCATTATTCTGCTTGTTACCACGGTACTAACCCTGGTTACTTCCTCCATGGTTGGGCTTAAACCTCTTGTCCTGACTACCTTGGTTAATCCTACTCTGATTGTTTCCATAGCCCACAACGCTCTCAATCTTGCGCTTTCCACGCTTCTCATCTTGTTCCTCTTGAATGCGCCAAACGGCTGCGGCTCTATCATAAGCTTCATGTAGAGTATCGTACGTCCTGCACATCAAGTCTTTCTGCAGATGAAGTTCGAGACCAGACATGAACTTCCTAACCTTAGTCGCCTCGTCAGGCATCAGCTGACCTGCGAATCGGGATAGCTCCATGAACTTCTTTAAGTACTCGTTCACAGAACCGTTCCCTTGTGTCAGATTCACGAATTCTATGTACTTTTGATCCTAGACATGGTCCAGATAAAAGCGAGTGCATAGTGCAGTTTGAAGAGCCTCCCAATTGAAATTGGGTTGAGCCAAAAAGTTCTGACGTGTGCTCCTCCACCATATATTAGCTTCGTTCTTCAGGTAGAATGCCGCGCAAACAACCTTACGGTTCTCGGGGCACTCAACTAGCTCTAGGACATTATCCATCTCGTCGATCCAGTTTTCGAGCTCAATAGGATCCTCATTGCCTGTAAAGTTCCCTGGCTTCATGTCAGCCACTTTCTTTGCCCAATTAGCGTTATTCTGCTCTCCCTGGTTTGCGTTCTGCGCCATTTGAGCAAATTGCGCAAAGAACTGCTCCATGTTGTTTTTGTTGTTGTTTGGTGCTGCCATTGGTACTTGGCGATTTCTCCTGGTGTAGTATTGATGTGGTCTATCAGTCATAATCCCGACACTATAGCCTATTGTATTACTTATAAAGTATCAAGAAGTACAAAAAATCATGCATATATGGCATGCAGTGCACAATTAAACAAGTAAGGTCACACATTGATCATCATTTAAATCAATTACACATGTATATCCACATAGGCTGATCACGTCTCACCTTTTCATCTTCTTCAAAAATTGGAAAAAAGATCAATCGGACAAGCAAAAATTTATAATTTTTGTGTGCAACAACCGCTCTGAGTCTACTTTCAGAATCGAGAAGTTTCAACTCAAAATAGTACATATAACTCAAGTTATTCAAAGATCAATACAGCTGCTGTCACAGGCGACCAGAATATAAAATCGGAATTTGAAACGTCATAAACCGACTTTAAAATTCTCAAAAAGAGCTAGGCTTTCTCCCAGAGTTATCTAAACGTGTCTACTAGCTCCCAAAAAAGTTTCAGATCAAAACAAAAACTGGAAAATAGGTAAAAATAAAAAATGCTACAGCTAGTCACTTTGCAATTCTGCTACTGAACCACCAACTTTGAAAATTCGTAAATAATTCTCCAGAACTAAAATAGGGCTGAAATTTTTATTGGAGATACCTGAGTATGTTTAATTTATGGGAAAAATTCAGGGAAAAATAAATCTAAAATTGAATACGTCTGCTACAACAAAACTCACTGCTGCGCAGAATCAACAACACCAAAAATCAAAGTTTTCGCGTCCTAACCCCATGAACACTTTCTAAGCACTTAATCAATGATAACAAAACATAACACAACCTTAATCTATCAAATAATACTCAAAAATTCATAAAGCTAAATTAATTAAAGTCCCCAAATCGGGTCCTCAAAACATAAACATTATTCATCCTTCTAAAGAAAAACACTAAAAATTTAACTCTAGCCCAAAAGTGGCTATTCAAAAATCGTTCTAAAAATTTCATAGTATTGCTTGGCACCATAGCCTTATTCAAACCAATAATAAAACTCAAAAAGCATCAAGTCTAGGAAATTTAAAGAATTCTAACAAGCTGAATCCTCGTCCTCATCGCTTTCATCCAGCTCTTCTTCTTCATCAGCATCATACTCGTGCGCTTCACCTTCACTCGGGTCTTCTTCACTTTCTTCATACTCCATGGAATCTTCCTCAATCTCGGGGTATTCATCGACATATTCCATTGGATCCTCTTCGACTTACTCATCGTCACTAGAGTCTATAATGATCACCTCTTTTTCATCGCTGGATCTTATGTAGACCACGTCTTCCTCATCACTGGACTCTATCTCGATAACTGTATAACTTTGCCACTTAAGATGAGTCTCCATCAACAGCTTGCATATAAAATCTGCACTTACCGTCCATTCACTTTGGCAACGATAATCCCTATCATTCGGACGATTCAACCTGCCCATGATGTTGCTTTACTTTGTAATAATTTCCCCAAACATGGGTCTCATAGGTAATGCCTTCACCATACAGTAAGCCTGAAAAGCTGGATTCCTATACCGAGGAAAATCTAAGGCATGGAATCTATCCTCGCAATACTGAATCACGCGGTCACGAAAATCTGGAAAGTCTTCACCTTCGACCCAACGTGTCACAACAGGGTGCTTCTCAAGGCATACACGCTTCCTTGCTGTATGCTTAGTTCTAGCCATCTACAAGAGGAAACAACTTAATAAATATCTAATTTCACAAGGCATATACCGTATCCAAAATGACTACACTTCGCAACCAATAATTATTACCAAGACTCCAAATTGATAATCACAAGACTCTTGAAGAAATTTCCCAGCAACATTCCTTAAAAGTAGGCTTCCAACTTTTGATTTAGGAATTCAGGTGACACCAACGGGATAATCATTCAAACAGTAGGCTTACAACTAGAACTCAAATGAAACGCTTCAAAAATCCAATCCATTAGAATCTTGGATAGGCTAAGGCTCTTAGTTAGGAATGGGTGGGTGGAAATACTTGCTTTCTAACCTATTTTCTAAACACTCACACATAATAGTCCTATCCATACTACCCAAATTCCCATGGCTTGTCAAATTTTAGTTATTTTTCCTATATTCATTTTAGTTACCCTAACAAGTTTCGATTTCCTTTTGGAATGCCAACTCTGATACCACCTGTAACACCCCCAAATGGCCCAAGCCGGAGACCCGGGGATGTCACTCCGTACCCGAGAGGAGCCCGGATACAAGGAGATTTTATAACATGGTTCTCAAGCAAAAACATCCACAATAATAATTAAACCAATTGAAACTATTCATTATTACAATCCAAACAATCTAGCCTCAAACCGGGCATAAACAATCTAAAGTGTTTAAAATACTAAAGAGTTCAAATTCAAATAAAACTACTAGTGATCCAAATGATACGCGTCCCCTTCTACGCCAGATAACCATTCCCTAACCTGTGGTGCGGAATAAAAAAGTAACACTACAGTACAAAATCAGCATGAAATACTGGTAAATAAACACCCAAACATGTAAAACAATGATTGGATAGTCATAAAAAAACTTCTCATTTGTAAGTAAGAGTTTTTCTCAAACACAGCGGTAATAAAGTTGACTCTTGTAATAAAACATAAGAGTTCCCAATTCCATAATATTTTCAACCAATTCCATAATCATTAGGAAATCCAAAATCCATCATTAACTCTTTTCCATTAACAAAAACCAAAATCCATCATTATTAATACGTTGTGACGGGGGAACTCCAATAAACCACAACTTTCATGACCTTAAGTGTCGACACCCAGAGGAGTGAATACATGCCGCTATCCGGGGACTTGCAACCGGATCAAAAAGGGACGGGACCGCAACCAACACCGTCCAAAGATAATAATAATAATGGCCCCGCACAACTTCTTCCACTTAACGTTATAGTTCACTAAAATCATGGTGATGTTTTCGTCAAAACCATTTAACAAGTAGAAATCATGTACTCCAAGTCATGTAGCACGTAAACACATTTTGAGACGTAGCAAATCAAAGTATTCATTTGACAAGAAATAGATAGGCACACTAGGCTTGGCATGTTTACTTACCTCAAATCAAAATCCAACTATAGCAATCAATCAACGTACTCTACGTACTCGTCGTCGACGAACTCGTCACCTACACGTAACAATATTCTAATCAAACAAATATTCTAGCAATACACTTGCTATACTAGCTACATGCATATGATAGTCAATGGTTTAGGGTTCTAACATCATCCTAACATCCCACTTAATTCATACTTCAAAACAAAACCCAAAACTTTGCTTCAAAATCCTCTAACCTAAAGCATACATAACCTATCATAACTCCACCAATTTAATACTCCCGTTTCCCAAACAGATCATGGCTCAAAAACAGTTCCATTGGATTCAAAACATTCGAAATAATAAGTTTAGCCTCAAACGGATCTTAATTTCGATTCCTGAATCAAAAGTTACACTAGTTTCAAGTTTCCAATTTCACTCACCATACCCATACGGAAATTATCAATTTTCATGAAACTTTTCCCCCAAGCATCTAGTTCATCCTATATTCATACTAAACCTAATATAACATAATTCCCACATCAAATCATTTGTTACCCACATACTATGATCATTCAAACACCCAAATCGCTTAATCAAACTTCTCCTCCAAATTAGGGTTTTTCCCATAAACCATAAACATGATAAACCCTAAAACTTGATTATCAGTCCTATGAATCCATGCACAATGATCCTAACAATATCAAACTGAAAATTAAATATTACATGCAACATACATGAATCATGAACAAGTGACCATAAGAACAAGAGATCAACAAGAGAAAAGAAAACAAGAAACAAAACTAGCTCTAATCTGCCGCCATGGAGGCCGGACGGGAAGAGAGAGAGAGAGAGACGGACGGAGAGAGAGAGAAAGAAAGAAAGAAAGAAAGAAAGAAAGAAAGAAAGAAAGAAAGAAAGAAAGAAAGAAAGAAAGAAAGAAAGAAAGAAAGAAAGAAAGAAAGAAAGAAAGAAAGAAAGAAAGAAAGAAAGAAAGAAAGAAAGAAAGAAAGAAAGAAAGAAAGAAAGAGAGAAAGAGAGAAAGAGAGCGAGCGAGAGAGAGAGAGAGAGACAGAGAGAGAGAGAGAGAGAAAGAGAGAGAGAGAGAGATTACCTCAAAGGGAGAGAGAGACGGCGGGGGTGGCGGTGGTTGCTCTCGTCGGCCACAAGAGAGAGACGAGAGAGAGAGAGAGAGTGAGAGAGAGAGGGTTCGGGTGAGAGAGGGAGAGACGTGAGAGAGATAGAGAGAAATAGGGAGAGTGAGGGTTTTATGAGAGTTGGAAAAAAATCAACTTCATAAGTAAGAAACCCTCTTGAATTAGGAAACTTTACGTAGGAAGAAAAGTTAGGTCAAAAGACACTTTTCCACCATTTGTTTTGCCAAAAGAAGACTACCTCCCCCAAACTCAAGTAAAAGACACTAAAACCTTGGATTAAAGTCACAAAGATCCCCCAAACTCTCGTAACCATTATAATTAACTCTCTACAATTAAATTACTTCCCCAACACTTACAATAATATCACAAAATACCCATAGTCACAAAAAGGGGTATTTCAACCTCCCAGAGTGAACACGTAACCATCAGTGATCTTCTGCTAACATCACCTGCATAGTCGGAATCCGAGAACCGACAATCAAGATATTCTCATTGGCCCCATAGCGTATGCCAAGGTATGACGTACCCTTAAGGTATCGGAATACGCCCTTCACCTCTTGCCAGTGATCCTTGCTTGGTCGAACCATTAAACAACTCACAACACTAACATCAAATGCTATGTCTGTTCGAGTACAGACCTTAACATACATGAGGCTCTAAATGCGCTAGCATATGGAACCTTGGACATGTACTCGTTCTCCTCCTTGGTCGGAATGGTGTGCATTCCTAACTTGGTGTTGGTCGCCCTAGGTGTATATGTAACTTTAGTTGATAACATCACAAATTTGCTTAATATATTCTTGATGTATCCCTGAGCTGACAAGAAAAGCTTCTTCTTCTTCTTCTTCTTATTCTTCTTCTTCTTCTTCTCTCTATAGATCTCAACTCCTAGAATTTTCCGAGCAGCACACATATTCTTCATCTCGAATTCAGCAATGAGAGACATCTTTAAATTCTGAATGTCATCCATATTTTAAGTGGAAATCAAATTTTCATCCACATAAAGAACTAGGTAGATATGTGAATCACCTTTCAATAGATTGTGATAAACGCAAGAATCATAGTCGACTTTTGGTAACCAATCTTTAACATGTAACTTTCAAACCTGTTGTACCATTGCCTCAGAGACAACGTAAGTCCATAGAGATCTTTCAAATTTCACACATAGTCATCTTTTTGGAGAACTTGGAATCCTTCTGGTTAGCTCATGTATAATTTCTCTTCCAACTCCTCGTGTAGGAAAGTTGTTCTCATATATAGCTGCTCATGTTCTATGTCCTGGTGTGCGAACACTGCTAGTAGCACCCTAATTGAATTATGTATAACCACCTATGAGAAGATCTATTTTTACTCAACTCTTTCTATCTGACTGAACCCTCTTGCAACCAACTTTGCATTATACTTGACCCCCTCTTCATCCGTAGTTCATTCATTTCTTCTGAAACTAATTTGTTAGTGACTATCTTCCTTCCCACTAGGAAATTTACAATCTCCCAAGTCGAGTTCTTTCTAAGAGACTCCATCTCTTCTCCCATTGTGAATTCCATTGTGATGACTCACAACTAAAAATCACACCCTTGTAGGTGGAGGGCTGATCCTCCACCTCTTCGGCTACCTGTAATGCATAGTCTACCATACATTCATCCATGTATCTTGCTAGAGGCTTTATGAATCTCATTGGTCTTCCTCCAGCAATACTCTGATGTATAGGTTCCTCTGGTAGTGAAGCATCCTCATCAGACTCTATTGCTTCTTCGCCTTTAGTTTCCAGCAGTGGTGGTGGCGATTCCGGCTCCTTAGGATCATTAGGACCTGAATTTGCCTCCACCTTCTTCTTTGCAGCTCCAACCTCTGTCTCCATATAACTTGATTTTAGAATTGAACTCACATTGAAGACTACACTTCTGCTAAGCATAATCTTATCTTCCGTCCAAATCTTGTATCCCGTCACACATGTCCCATAGCCCATGAATTCCCCCTTCTTCAACATTGGTTCTAGCTTGCCATCAGCCACATAATAATAGGCAACGCAACCAAAGACCCTTAGATTTGAGTAACCTGGTGCTTTTCTGGACCATGCCTGAATAGGAATCTTGCATTATATGCTTATGTACGGGCTCCGATTTTATAACAAGCCAACGAAACTAACTCTCCCCAGAAGACTCTAGTAAGACATGCATTCAAAAGTATACAGCGTGCCTTCGCTAAAAGTGTCTAATTCATTATTTTAGCTACACCATTTTGATGTGGTGCGTGTTGAACGGTGTGGTGGTGAGCAACCCATGGCCCTTGCAGAATTCATCAAACTCTGATGATCAGAATTCCTAGCCGTACGCAGCCTCTTCACCTTCTTTCCCAGCAGATTCTCTAAAAATTCTTCTTCTCCTTGAATTTCCCTAAGGCTTTACTTTTACGCTTCATCAAAAATATCCAAGTCATCCATGAGTAGTCCTCAATGATGCTCAAAAAATACATGTAAACACCTATCGCCTTATCTCGAGATGGACCCCAGAAATCTGAATAGATATAATCCAAAGTGCCTTTGGTTCTATGGAACGCCATTGAGAACTTGCGATGTTTACGATTTCCGTAAACGCAATGATCACAAAATCCTACGCTCTTGGGTGTGTGCCCAGTGAGATTGCTTTTCTTATGAAGTTCCTACATTCCACGTTAACTCACATGACCGAGCCTCATATGCCATAGCTTGGTTTGATCAGCTTCTTGAATCTCGGCTGAGATAACTTTGTCCTAACCAGTGACCGTTGAACCTTGTAGGATGTACGAAGTTCCATTCTTGACTCCCTCGATAATCATCTTAGACCCCTTACAGACTTGTAGGTCTCCACCTTCACCTTTGAAAATGTAACCCTTGCTGTCGAGTAGATTCAAGGAGATTCGATTCTTCATGATAAGTGATACATTTCTGAATTACTCTAAAGTGCATAACTTCCCTCCAGTCGTCTTCACTCTTACTGAACTGTTTCCGATCACCTTGGAGATAGCTTTGTTTCCAATATAAACATATCCTCCATCTGTTTGGCAGTTGATAACTCTGTATTAGAGTTATAATTCATACACATTTTAAAATTGCTTTGCGTGATTTATGGGTGTATACTGTGACATATGCACTATTAACATGAAGAAATTGTTAAATCTGAGTTTTGAGGCATATTTGTTGGTTCGGGCGTTTCTATGCATATTTCAATGTTATTTGTCAAATATAATCGCTTGGTATGGTTGTTCATGTTGTCTTGACAGGAACGGATGCTAAAATTATTGCTAAATAAATTTCCAATGGTAGGTCACAGAGCTAAAACGGATATCGGACAAATAAGCTAAGGCCCGTTGAAGTTGGGTGTCAAAAAGATGGTCAAGAGCCAACCTTCTTCTGGTCGTACGACCAGCGTGACTGGTAGTACGACCAGTCTGACTGCCAACACTCAAATTTTGGGTTTTAATGCAATTATTGACACTTTTGGACAGGGAGTTCACTAGAGTAGGCTAATATTCGATGTAGGGGACTATTAAAAAGCATATTGACGGGATTTGAAAAGAGACATGTGAGGAGAGGCCACGAAGAAGATAGGGGAAGAAGCACAAGACCTCAATTGATGATCTAGGGTTTTTTTTCCTTATCTTCTTCTTCTCTTCCAAATTCTTTTATGGAGAAACACTCTTATTTTATTATTTGTATAACGATTAGCTAGAGTTTTGCTAGGCTTATCTAGAGAGCCTAGATTTATGTAGACGGTTGTTAATTCCGGATTCGTAGACTTTGTTTCATGCTTTATGGCTTTGATTTATAAATGGATGTTTTTCTTTCATGAAATTTTTAATGACTCTAGCCTATTGACATGGTTAGGATAGTACTTAATATTCATTGAAAATTTCATGTTCTTCGTAGATTAAAATCATGCTTAATGTTAATTTCATTCTAGTTAATTGTTCATATACTGTTTTAACCCTTGGTGGGTGATACGATCTCTGCAAGTGTACGGTTATCGTTCTAGTAATAATGTGATAAAGAGGGTTGTCGAATCCCAGAGGACTTGTCGTGAACTAATTAGTACGATTAACTTTGTGTGGGCTAGCAATTGATTTTGTTTAATTAACTAAGAGTGTAAATAACAACTAATAATTAAAATTGAGATTAATAAGAGGGACAAGTATCAGGATTTCTCTAGGATCACTAGGTGAATACCTTTAACGAATTACGTTTTGAAACACAGACGATGATTTATTTAGCCAAACGAGCAATAATGCTAACCGAGTTACCAAGCTAGCTTTCTATGCCTAGGTCAAATTACAACCGAGTTACCAAGTTCTAATTAGCCCTAAAACATATAATTACGTATAGTTCTACTCAAAGTTCACAGTCAATGGTCGATTTCTCTAACATGCGACTACGTGCTTAATTCACTTATCCGGGTAATTTGTTGCTTTCACTAACGTATTACCTATAATCTTCATATTGGTGGCCAAACAATACAAAGATGGATTAACAAACGAGAATTAAACATAGCAAAAACATTCATCATCTATTAAGTTCAATCAAAACATGAATCAAACTCATAATTCGTCAAACACGGCTTCAAACCCTAGCTACCGTTTGAGAAATCCCGATATAAAGTACTTAGCTACTACGATTCATGATTACAAAGACAATGTTTTTCATAATCGTAGATAAAAATAAAGAGGAAAGGAGAAAAAGAATTCAAACGATGAATCTCCGCGCTCCAAACAGTGCTCCCCGTGCAGTCTCCAACGTCCTCTGACCCGTCCTCCTTTCTGAATCACGTTTTTAGGGCTTTTTATACCTGTTCTAATTGTTTAAAACAAGTTTTGAAATATTACACAAAAGCCCCCAATTAAGTGAGCCGCTGGATATCTCTCTTCGCACGAACAGATCGTGCCTCTTCGCACGAAGACGTTCGTAGATGGATACTGCAACTAGTTTCACGAAGAGATTTTGCCTTCTCTGAATTTTTTCTAAGGAATTATGTTCGCAAACACCCCTGGGGTCGCTGCTTCAATTGCACCTCTTTCTTCTCCCTTCTATGTTTCATCTTGCTTCGGTGATTGGGTTTTGACCGATGTTGGGTTTATAGTCTGAATTGGATGAGTTTTAGGGTGTGGTGTGATGATAAACGGTGGCCTGAGGTGGTCATAGTGGTTGGGTAACTGGAAGTCAGTGGGTTTGGTTCATGATCGGGTTCTGGGTTTAATACCGGTCAGTGAGGGTGATTTGGCCGTGGGTCTGGTGATGGTTTATTGGTTAACAGTAGTGGAGTGATCAGGGGAATTGGTGAAGGTATGAGGTACTGGTGTATGTTTGAGGTGTATTTTGGAGGTAGTTTAGGTAAAAGGATGATGGCTGCATATTGGTTTAGAAGTCAGTTTGTAGGGAGATGAGATGAATGTGCAGCAAGTTGTGATGGTGAAGGAGGTCATATAGATTAATGGGTTGTGGTTGTTGCTTAGGTGAAATTCAGAAGCTTGGAGTTATGGGTGTTGTGAAGGCTGATTTGTAGGTTGTTAATACTATGGTCTGTTGTGGTGTTGAAAGTAGATGAAGTCAGGGAGTTGGAGGTAATGAGGTGCAGCTGCAGGTGCGTGGTGGTCGGAATTGGTGATTCTTGGCGGTTGGATGTTGTTAGCTGAGCTCTGTGATGGTGCTATGGTGGTGACAGTGTAGTTTTAGGTAGGTTATTGGTCTTGTGCTGGGTTGTTTTATGTGTTCAGCCGGAGTTTATGGGGGATTTTGGGTCTACAATCTGCTAGTGATGGTGATAAAGCCAGGTTGTTGTTGATTAACAGATTGGTTAATGGGTTGCTGTGGTGGTGATGTTGCAGGGTGGTTTTGGAGGTCATAGAGCTGGTGTAAAGCTATAGGATGGTGGTTTGTTTATGAAGGTCAGAGATTAAGAGGTTAAGGTCAGTTCTGGTAATTAGAAGGTAGTTGCAGGTTGTAGTTTTTGGGAAATTAGGCTGTGGTGGCATGGTGGCAAGGAGGTTTACGGTGAAAGCTGGTGTAAGTGAAGAAAGGTTAAGGAATAGGTGAAAGCCATAGGTATTACAGGGTGTTTGGTTGTATTTGAATAGCAAAAGGATGCTCGGAAGACAATTCAGGATGTTGCAGGATAAAATCTGGATTTTCAGGATATTTTAAGATCGCGGAAAAGCAAATAAGGATTAGGATTTTGATCCCGAACTCCGATTAATGTGATTTTTGCACCTTTTGATTCCTTTTGCGACGTAGACTTTGTCCATGTAGAGAAATCCCCGTTTTCAGACCGTTTTCCCGTTTTTCTCAATTATTGCCCAAATTTGACGAAAACATCCAAAATGTGCCAATTTCATCTTTTTCTTCTATTCCGAAGCTCGTTTCTTCTATCCAATTGATTCCCGCATACGTAATTCCTGTAAAACAACAACACGAACACTAACACGAAGATCAAATGTGATAAATTATCAAAATCATACTCAAAACCATTAAGAAACGCCCAGATTGTGCATTAAAGCTCAAAAACATCCAAAAGTGCATTTTCTTCTCAAGTTAGCCCAAAATTCATCACTTTTGCACCGAAACGCACACAAATAACAATGTGAAACATACGTAGGATAACTCTTATTAAGGAGTTATCAAATACCCCCACACTTGCCATTTGCGCGTCCCGAGCAAAGTCTCATCTACTGCATTTAACTGTATATTAGCCGACAAGACACAAACGACTCTAACATGACTCAAGACACTACTAATGCAGCAAGATGATGCAAATGCAGTTCTAGACTCGATCTTAAACACGTAAAAACTTTTAAATTCTTTCTTTTTGTGAGATCAGGAAATTTCAATACACATAGACTGGTGCTTATGGAGTGATGAAAAAGTTAGGCAAGAGGTGTGAGCTATAACTAAACTCGACAACAAGTAATTCCCCATAGTTGGTATAGAAAGCTTAACTTTACTATAAAGAACAACCTACCTCTTCATGTGTGCTGATAAAAATAAGAGGCTAACCAAGGCTAAGCCACATTCATAGTCCGAGCTCCTATTCCGCTAACGGTTTAGAATGTTGAGGCTAGGGACAAAAGGATAGTCATAAAGTAATAAGTCCTAAAGCGTCACATTCTCACATTAAAACCCGCATCTCACACACCCTCACACTGATGATAGGAATCCACAACCCGAATCTCACCGACTCCGGCCCTCAATCCCCTCAAACCCCGGTACCATGTCAATTCCGTGGCCATCAAAGCGAATGATATGCAAAAACTCATATTTGTCTCAATTTGGAACTAGGAACTCTCACCACTCGTTTTCCAATAAGCACAACTGTATTCTTTTTTTATTTCTCTCCTTTTTTTCTCTCTCTTTTTTTTCATTCATTTTTTTTCTTTCTATTTTTCTTTTTCTTTTCTCTTTTTTTTTTCTCTCAGTAAAACAACAATAATACAATAAAATATGTACGAGTGGTCCTCCTCCAAGAATCAAGCAGTGTAATAATGTCAGGGGAAGGAAATAGACAAAAAATAATGAATAAGTATCACAAGAATAGTTCATCTCCCCCTAACTCCATGAAGCGCATGATGCCACAGACCGTCAAAGTCAAAGCATGTATGGGGGTGGATTCGTCACTGCAGAATCTCTATGTCCGTAGTCAAATGTCGACACCCCCACACTAGAATGCAGTCACATCCCCCTCTCAAGTAGCCTAATAAGATATGTCACGTGCATAGTTCAACCGAACCTCCTACACCAAGACGATAGAAATCCGGTACCTAGCACGTTCCACCAATCAAGAACAACCAATCCCATTTTTGTGCGGATTAGACGTCACACACTTAGGCTCTCCACTACTGTGTCCGTGATGTAATGACATGGAACACCGCCACACCTTAGTGTGCAAGCCAACTCACTCACCCTCGCATCCCCTCGTAAATATCAAATGAAGCACATGCGATCTGTAGAACTCACAAAAATATATAATGAAGTACTCCCTCAACGAACCCCCTCAACTACTGCTCCCTCGTGACGCTCTAGAAAGGTGATTCTAACGATATATGATGAAGGCCAAGAATCGTCTCCCTAGGTCATAGAGGCTAACAATGAATCCAAGGATCAATAAGAGTTATCTAGTGGTCCTACAAGGTAAGATCTAAAAAGCAGTATGTGCTCTAATACACATCCTCGCACAGCTGTTCCGTGTGCCACTACGAGGCGGGCTGGCGACTACCTAAGACGAACAACATGAACGTTCGGCTTTTTTAGCAAACACCAAGCTCAACTCTTTTAAGAGAAAACAGCACACACTTTAGCTTTTAAAATTTAATTTTAGTTTAAAAATAGGTAGGCATTCCCGTAATGAGATTCTCTCTATACTTACTAGAGGGAACTAAAAGTGTCACTCTCGGTCAAAATTCACGCCCTATGCCTAAAGTCTTCACATCTCACTAAATCAACCAAGTCTATGCTTCTCTCAATTGCCTTTTCTCAAAATTTTCAATTTTTAATTTTTTATGGATTTTCATAATATCCTAATCTATATGCAAGGCTAGACACGAAAAAAAAAAAAAAAAAAAAAATTGACTCTACACAATTTAAAATTTTGGTGGGTATACTCAATTATGTAAAAGTGCAAACAATATCTAAATCTATACAATACAATACGACAATATAATTAAAAACTAAACATAAACCACAACACTAACTCACAATACACTATAAACACATCCTACATGTAACTGGCTATGCAAGACAAATCAGCTAATCGACAGTTAAACCACCCCCACACTGAATGCTTTGTTGTCCTCAACGAATTTAGAGATCAAACATAGGAATCACGAATCATATGCGTAGGCCAGTAGATGAGATGGAGCTATGACATACTTATATAAAAGAAACACAAAATTTAGCAAGGGAAAAAGATACTCACAACCACCTCAAGGGTGGGGACGAAATCGCGCCTAGCAGTCCCCAAGCACAGTAGTGGCGCCACCATGCGCCTATACAGTCAGTGTGTACTCGCACACCGGGGTCGATTTCCCTCCTTTGCTAAAATCCATGCCTGAAGAAACCCCAACTCGCCAATGCAAGCCCCTGTGAAGGTCATGTGTGCCATGGCACACCGGGGTCGATTCTACCATAACCTGCTCATGTATGTCACTAGGAAACATCATTAGTCCCTCTCTCTCTCATCTCTCCACATTAATATCTAAAAACACAAAACATAACTGTATTAAAACAAACTCCCTAATCTAATGCAAATAAATAGGTTGGGTTGCCTCCCAACAAGCGCCTTGTAATTTAAGGTCGACGACCCGACCCAATTACCTAAAAAAAATGTCAAGGAGGTCTAGCACGACGTGCCTCCTCCTTCAGTTTCTTGCTCTTGATCTTTTGCACCACATCATGCGCACCGACAATAGTTGGCTTCTTTTCTGAATCGGGTGGATCCGGTCGCAAAACTGTAGACAACCCAGGTGTAGGATCCACATCTTTCTCTCTAAATTTGATCATCGCCAATTTATTTTTCCATTTGTCCGGAACAAATGCCTTAAACAAAAGTGATGAATCTAGAGCTTTGATAGTGAGCTCCTCAGTCTCTAAATCCACATTTGCGCGCATTGTCTTTAAAAGCGGTCTTCCAAAGATAAGTGGCACATCGCGATCCTCCTTGATGTCCACAATCACAAAGTCAGCTGGAAAGACAAATGCACCCACTTTAACAAGCAAGTTCTCAATAACCCCCTTTGCTGTAACAATAGAATTGTCTGCCAGTTGCAGACCCATCTTCACAGGGGTTGGCGCACCAATGCCCAATCTTTGAAATAGGGACAATGGCATGAGATTTATACTCGCGCCTAAATCACATAGCCCATGCGTGTGATATCCACCCCAAGAGTACAGCCTAAGATGACACTGCCTGGATCTCTCATCTTGGGAATATCTAGCTGTATCACAGTACTACATGTCTCTGTCAGCTTCACCGTGGCATAAGGGTCTATGCTCTTCTTACCCCATAAAATTTCCTTCAAGAACTTCTTATACTTGGGCATCTGAGCAAGTGCTTCCACAAGAGGGATGTTGATGTGAAGTTGTCTAAATATCTCCAAAAATCTCCCATAATGATCTTCATCGTTCCTCTTTATTGCCGCCGGATATGGCACATTTGGTGCTAAATTAGCCAAATTTAGAGTGTTCTTGGGCTCTTCTTTCTTCTCAGTCGTGTCCTTTGATTGGGGACTCACGGCCTTGGGCACCTCTTCACCCAATTCTTTCTTTGTAGCTTTAGTAGCTTCAGCTCTCGCATGGATAGGATATGGAGGATCCTGAGTAGTAGTGCCACTGCGAGTAGTAATAGCTTTGAGCTGCTCAGTAGGAACAATATAATTAGCAGGAAGCATGCCAGGGGAAGATTTAGTAAGCTGATTGGCATTTTGCTGAATCTGTGTCTCATGGCTCTTAATAGTGGCTTCCATGGCTACAAACTTGTGCTCCATTCTATCCATCTTCTCATTTGTCTGTTGTTGCTGAGTAACCAATTGTCTCAACAAGGCTTTCATTTCCGGATCCTGTTGTTGCTGAGTAGCATGATTATGAGATTGGTAAGGAACATTGGACTGCTGAGCATACCAGTTAGGCTGATTTCGTTGATGATTCTGATACCCCCACACTTGTTGCTGTCTAGGAGGCCCCATGTCATTTACGTCATCAATCCCATATCCCTGATTCTCATCTGCAATCATCTCTCCCACAGACTTCACCTGGGCTAATGGATTTATGCTGTTAAAAGCTGAGGTCATGACTGCCATTTGCTGTTCACATTTCTGCTCCACCATTGACTCAATCCTGTTGACTAGAGCTGCATCGGATTCCGAGTATCTACGAGTCTCAGACCTCGTAAACTCACGCTTCGCCACAGTGTTTAGCAGATCTTGGCATCGCTGCACTCTCAAGCCCATAAAATTGCCTCCAGCTAACATATCTAGTTCATGTGCTGTTTCCCTGTCTAGAGCATTATAGAAATAATGGACGAGTTTATACCACGGCTCTCCATGAGTAGGGCATCTGCGAAGAAGTTGGTTGAATTTCCTCCATGTATCTCCTCGAGAGTCATCCTTTTGCTGAGTAAAATTCCTAATATCAGCCATGAGCTGAGCAACTTTGGATGGTGGTAGATACTTTCTCAGAAACTCGTGGCCACACTCTGCCCAAGTAGTAATACATCCTGCTGGAAGCTCCATAAGCCATGTCTTGGCTTTCCCAGATAAAGAGAAAGGAAATAGCATCAACTTCACTGTTTCATCTGGAACTTGCTCATTATGCAATGTTGAAGTAATTTGCCCAAAGTTAAGCAAGTGGGCATTCGGCTCATCTCCCGGAGCTCCTGTAAATAGGCACTCAGCACGCACCATATCAATCATCTGCTGACGCAACTCAAAGTGAGCAGCATTAATCTGTGGCCTCACAATGGTAGGTTGGTATCCAGCTGGCGTGGTTCTGAAATAGTCAACCAAAGGACGATCATCTTCCTGTGCCACATTGTTCCTTTGACCCACTTGCTGAGCTCCATTATGTGGAATCGGAGGTATAGGAGGGTTAGCAACTAAAGCCTGTGCAGCAGCTAACTGAGCTCTGAGCAACTCAGTTTCCCTCAATGAATTGGCCACTCTGGCCTCTACAGCGACTCTAGCGGTCTTTGCATCTTCCGCAAGCTTGCGGAGTCTTTCCAACTCGGTTCCCTGTTGGTCACCCATTGGAACTGATTTCCTCGAGACTCTACGAAATAGTGCTTCTGGATTATCAAATTGTGGGTGCAATCACTCGTTTTTAGAACGGGTCATGCACCAAGAGAATCACCTGAAAATACCAACAACACTAGAACGCAGGTGAGTAAAGAATATAACTGAAAAATAGAATCCCTAAAGCTAACAATTCTAACTAACTCAACCGAAGTCCCCGACAACGGCGCCAAAAACTTGATACGATCTCCGCAAGTGTACGGTTATCGTTCTAGTAATAATGTGATAAAGAGGGTTGTCGAATCCTAGAGGACTTGTCGTGAACTAATTAGTACAATTAACTTTGTGTGGGCTAGCAATTGATTTTGTTTAATTAACTAAGAGTGTAAATAACAACTAATAATTAAAATTGAGATTAATAAGAGGGACAAGTATCAGGATTTCTCTAGGATCACTAGGTGAATACCTTTAACGAATTACGTTTTGAAACACAGACGATGATTTATTTAGCCAAACGAGCAATAATGCTAACCGAGTTACCAAGCTAGCTTTCTATGCCTAGGTCAAATTACAACCGAGTTACCAAGTTCTAATTAGCCCTAAAACATATAATTACGTATAGTTCTACTCAAAGTTCACAGTCAATGGTCGATTTCTCTAACATGCGACTACGTGCTTAATTCACTTATCCGGGTAATTCGTTGCTTTCACTAACGTATTACCTATAATCTTCATATTGGTGGCCAAACAATACAAAGATGGATTAACAAACGAGAATTAAACATAGCAAAAACATTCATCATCTATTAAGTTCAATCAAAACATGAATCAAACTCATAATTCGTCAAACACGGCTTCAAACCCTAGCTACCGTTTGAGAAATCCCGATATAAAGTACTTAGCTACTACGATTCATGATTACAAAGACAATGTTTTTCATAATCGTAGATAAAAATAAAGAGGAAAGGAGAAAAAGAATTCAAACGATGAATCTCCGCGCTCCAAACAGTGCTCCCCGTGCAGTCTCCAACGTCCTCTGACCCGTCCTCCTTTCTGAATCACGTTTTTAGGGCTTTTTATACCTGTTCTAATTGTTTAAAACAATTTTTGAAATATTACACAAAAGCCCCCAATTAAGTGAGCCGCTGGATATCTCTCTTCGCACGAACAGATCGTGCCTCTTCGCACGAAGACGTTCGTAGATGGATACTGCAACTAGTTTCACGAAGAGATTTTGCCTTCTCTGGATTTTTTCTAAGGAATTATGTTCGCAAACACCCCTGGGGTCGCTGCTTCAATTGCACCTCTTTCTTCTCCCTTCTATGTTTCATCTTGCTTCGGTGATTGGGTTTTGACCGATGCTGGGTTTATAGTCTGAATTGGATGAGTTTTAGGGTGTGGTGTGATGATAAACGGTGGCCTGAGGTGGTCATAGTGGTTGGGTAACTGGAAGTCAGTGGGTTTGGTTCATGATCGGGTTCTGGGTTTAATACCGGTCAGTGAGGGTGATTTGGCCGTGGGTCTGGTGATGGTTTATTGGTTAACAGTAGTGGAGTGATCAGGGGAATTGGGGAAGGTATGAGGTACTGGTGTATGTTTGAGGTGTATTTTGGAGGTAGTTTAGGTAAAAGGATGATGACTGCATATTGGTTTAGAAGTCTGTTTGTAGGGAGATGAGATGAATGTGCAGCAAGTTGTGATGGTGAAGGAGGTCATATAGATTAATGGGTTGTGGTTGTTGCTTAGGTGAAATTCAGAAGCTTGGAGTTATGGGTGTTGTGAAGGCTGATTTGTAGGTTGTTAATACTATGGTCTGTTGTGGTGTTGAAAGTAGATGAAGTCAGGGAGTTGGAGGTAATGAGGTGCAGCTGCAGGTGCGTGGTGGTCGGAATTGGTGATTCTTGGCGGTTGGATGTTGTTAGCTGAGCTCTGTGATGGTGCTATGGTGGTGACAGTGTAGTTTTAGGTAGGTTATTGGTCTTGTGCTGGGTTGTTTTATGTGTTCAGCCGGAGTTTATGGGGGATTTTGGGTCTACAATCTGCTAGTGATGGTGATAAAGCCAGGTTGTTGTTGATTAACAGATTGGTTAATGGGTTGCTGTGGTGGTGATGTTGCAGGGTGGTTTTGGAGGTCATAGAGCTGGTGTAAAGCTATAGGATGGTGGTTTGTTTATGAAGGTCAGAGATTAAGAGGTTAAGGTCAGTTCTGGTAATTAGAAGGTAGTTGCAGGTTGTAGTTTTTGGGAAATTAGGCTGTGGTGGCATGGTGGCAAGGAGGTTTACGGTGAAAGCTGGTGTAAGTGAAGAAAGGTTAAGGAATAGGTGAAAGCCATAGGTATTACAGGGTGTTTGGTTGTATTTGAATAGCAAAAGGATGCTCGGAAGACAATTCAGGATGTTGCAGGATAAAATCAGGATTTTCAGGATATTTTAAGATCGCGGAAAAGCAAATATGGATTAGGATTTTGATCCCGAACTCCGATTGATGTGATTTTTGCACCTTTTGATTCCTTTTGCGACGTAGACTTTGTCCATGAGGAGAAATCCCCGTTTTCAGACCGTTTTCCCGTTTTTCTCAATTATTGCCCAAATTTGACGAAAACATCCAAAATGTGCCAATTTCATCTTTTTCTTCTATTCCGAAGCTCGTTTCTTCTATCCAATTGATTCCCGCATACGTAATTCCTGTCAAACAACAACACGAACACTAACACGAAGATCAAATGTGATAAATTATCAAAATCATACTCAAAACCATTAAGAGACGCCCGAATTGTGCATTAAAGCTCAAAAACATCCAAAAGTGCATTTTCTTCTCAAATTAGCCCAAAATTCATCACTTTTGCACCGAAACGCACACAAATAACAATGTGAAACATACGTAGGATAACTCTTATTAAGGAGTTATCAAATACCCCCACACTTGCCATTTGCGCGTCCCGAGCAAAGTCTCATCTACTGCATTTAACTGTATATTAGCCGACAAGACACAAACGACTCTAACATGACTCAAGACACTACTAATGCAGCAAGATGATGCAAATGCAGTTCTAGACTCGATCTTAAACACGTAAAAACTTTTAAATTCTTTCTTTTTGTGAGATCAGGAAATTTCAATACACATAGACTGGTGCTTATGGAGTGATGAAAAAGTTAGGCAAGAGGTGTGAGCTATAACTAAACTCGACAACAAGTAATTCCCCATAGTTGGTATAGAAAGCTTAACTTTACTATAAAGAACAACCTACCTCTTCATGTGTGCTGATAAAAATAAGAGGCTAACCAAGGCTAAGCCACATTCATAGTCCGAGCTCCTATTCCGCTAACGGTTTAGAATGTTGAGGATAGGGACAAAAGGATAGTCATAAAGTAATAAGTCCTAAAGCGTCACATTCTCACATTAAAACCCGCATCTCACACACCCTCACCCTGATGATAGGAATCCACAACCCGAATCTCACCGACTCCGGCCCTCAATCCCCTCAAACCCCGGTACCATGTCAATTCCGTGGCCATCAAAGCGAATGATATGCAAAAACTCATATTTGTCTCAATTTGGAACTAGGAACTCTCACCACTCGTTTTCCAATAAGCACAACTGAATTCTTTTTTTATTTCTCTCCTTTTTTTCTCTCTCTTTTTTTTCATTCATTTTTTTTCTTTCTATTTTTCTTTTTCTTTTCTCTTTTTTTCTCTCTCAGTAAAACAACAATAATACAATAAAATATGTACGAGTGGTCCTCCTCCAAGAATCAAGCAGTGTAATAATGTCAGGGGAAGGAAATAGACAAAAAATAATGAATAAGTATCACAAGAATAGTTCATCTCCCCCTAACTCCATGAAGCGCATGATGCCACAGACCGTCAAAGTCAAAGCATGTATGGGGGTGGAGTCGTCACTGCAGAATCTCTATGTCCGTAGTCAAATGTCGACACCCCCACACTAGAATGCAGTCACATCCCCCTCTCAAGTAGCCTAATAAGATATGTCACGTGCATAGTTCAACCGAACCTCCTACACCAAGACGATAGAAATCCGGTACCTAGCACGTTCCACCAATCAAGAACAGCCAATCCCATTTTTGTGCGGATTAGACGTCACACACTTAGGCTCTCCACTACTGTGTCCGTGATGTAATGACATGGAACACCGCCTCACCTTAGTGTGCAAGCCAACTCACTCACCCTCGCATCCCCTCGTAAATATCAAATGAAGCACATGCGATCTGTAGAACTCACAAAAATATATAATGAAGTACTCCCTCAACGAACCCCCTCAACTACTGCTCCCTCGTGACGCTCTAGAAAGGTGATTCTAACGATATATGATGAAGGCCAAGAATCGTCTCCCTAGGTCATAGAGGCTAACAATGAATCCAAGGATCAATAAGAGTTATCTAGTGGTCCTACAAGGTAAGATCTAAAAAGCAGTATGTGCTCTAATACACATCCTCGCACAGCTGTTCCGTGTGCCACTACGATGCGGGCTGGCGACTACCTAAGACGAACAACATGAACGTTCGGCTTGTTTAGCAAACACCAAGCTCAACTCTTTTAAGAGAAAACAGCACACACTTTAGCTTTTAAAATTTAATTTTAGTTTAAAAATAGGTAGGCATTCCCGTAATGAGATTCTCTCTATACTTACTAGAGGGAACTAAAAGTGTCACTCTCGGTCAAAATTCACGCCCTATGCCTAAAGTCTTCACATCTCACTAAATCAACCAAGTCTATGCTTCTCTCAATTGCCTTTTCTCAAAATTTTCAATTTTTAATTTTTTATGGATTTTCATAATATCCTAATCTATATGCAAGGCTAGACACGAAAAAAAAAAATTGACTCTACACAATTTAAAATTTTGGTGGGTATACTCAATTATGTAAAAGTGCAAACAATATCTAAATCTATACAATACAATACGACAATATAATTAAAAACTAAACATAAACCACAACACTAACTCACAATACACTATAAACACATCCTACATGTAACTGGCTATGCAAGACAAATCAGCTAATAGACAGTTAAACCACCCCCACACTGAATGCTTTGTTGTCCTCAACGAATTTAGAGATCAAACATAGGACTCACGAATCATATGCGTAGGCCAGTAGATGATATGGAGCTATGACATACTTATATAAAAGAAACACAAAATTTAGCAAGGGAAAAAGATACTCACAACCACCTCAAGGGTGGGGACGAAATCGCGCCTAGCAGTCCCCAAGCACAGTAGTGGCGCCACCATGCTCCTATACAGTCAGTGTGTACTCGCACACCGGGGTCGATTTCCCTCCTTTGCTAAAATCCATGCCTGAAGAAACCCCAACTCGCCAATGCAAGCCCCTGTGAAGGTCATGTGTGCCATGGCACACCGGGGTCGATTCTACCATAACCTGCTCATGTATGTCACTAGGAAAAATCATTAGTCCCTCTCTCTCTCATCTCTCCACATTAATATCTAAAAACACAAAACATAACTGTATTAAAACAAACTCCCTAATCTAATGCAAATAAATAGGTTGGGTTGCCTCCCAACAAGCGCCTTGTAATTTAAGGTCGACGACCCGACCCAATTACCTAAAAAAAATGTCAAGGAGGTCTAGCACGACGTGCCTCCTCCTTCAGTTTCTTGCTCTTGATCTTTTGCACCACATCATGCGCACCGACAATAGTTGGCTTCTTTTCTGAATCGGGTGGATCCGGTCGCAAAACTGTAGACAACCCAGGTGTAGGATCCACATCTTTCTCTCTAAATTTGATCATCGCCAATTTATTTTTCCCTTTGTCCGGAACAAATGCCTTAAACAAAAGTGATGAATCTAGAGCTTTGATAGTGAGCTCCTCAGTCTCTAAATCCACATTTGCGCGCATTGTCTTTAAAAGCGGTCTTCCAAAGATAAGTGGCACATCGCGATCCTCCTTGATGTCCACAATCACAAAGTCAGCTGGAAAGACAAATGCACCCACTTTAACAAGCAAGTTCTCAATAACCCCCTTTGCTGTAACAATAGAATTGTCTGCCAGTTGCAGACCCATCTTCACAGGGGTTGGCGCACCAATGCCCAATCTTTGAAATAGGGACAATGGCATGAGATTTATACTCGCGCCTAAATCACATAGCCCATGCGTGTGATATCCACCCCAAGAGTACAGCCTAAGATGACACTGCCTGGATCTCTCATCTTGGGAATATCTCGCTGTATCACAGTACTACATGTCTCTGTCAGCTTCACCGTGGCATAAGGGTCTATGCTCTTCTTACCCCATAAAATTTCCTTCAAGAACTTCTTATACTTGGGCATCTGAGCAAGTGCTTCCACAAGAGGGATGTTGATGTGAAGTTGTCTAAATATCTCCAAAAATCTCCCATAATGATCTTCATCGTTCCTCTTTATTGCAGCCGGATATGGCACATTTGGTGCTAAATTAGCCAAATTTAGAGTGTTCTTGGGCTCTTCTTTCTTCTCAGTCGTGTCCTTTGATTGGGGACTCACGGCCTTGGGCACCTCTTCACCCAATTCTTTCTTTGTAGCTTTAGTAGCTTCAGCTCTCGCATGGATAGGATATGGAGGATCCTGAGTAGTAGTGCCACTGCGAGTAGTAATAGCTTTGAGCTGCTCAGTAGGAACAATATAATTAGCAGGAAGCATGCCAAGGGAAGATTTAGTAAGCTGATTGGCATTTTGCTGAATCTGTGTCTCATGGCTCTTAATAGTGGCTTCCATGGCTACAAACTTGTGCTCCATTCTATCCATCTTCTCATTTGTCTGTTGTTGCTGAGTAACCAATTGTCTCAACAAGGCTTTCATTTCCGGATCCTGTTGTTGCTGAGTAGCATGATTATGAGATTGGTAAGGAACATTGGACTGCTGAGCATACCAGTTAGGCTGATTTCGTTGATGATTCTGATACCCCCACACTTGTTGCTGTCTAGGAGGCCCCATGTCATTTACGTCATCAATCCCATATCCCTGATTCTCATCTGCAATCATCTCTCCCACAGACTTCACCTGGGCTAATGGATTTATGCTGTTAAAAGCTGAGGTCATGACTGCCATTTGCTGTTCACATTTCTGCTCCACCATTGACTCAATCCTGTTGACTAGAGCTGCATCGGATTCCGAGTATCTACGAGTCTCAGACCTCGTAGACTCACGCTTCGCCACAGTGTTTAGCAGATCTTGGCATCGCTGCACTCTCAAGCCCATAAAATTGCCTCCAGCTAACATATCTAGTTCATGTGCTGTTTCCCTGTCTAGAGCATTATAGAAATAATGGACGAGTTTATACCACGGCTCTCCATGAGTAGGGCATCTGCGAAGAAGTTGGTTGAATTTCCTCCATGTATCTCCTAGAGAGTCATCCTTTTGCTGAGTAAAATTCCTAATATCAGCCATGAGCTGAGCAACTTTGGATGGTGGTAGATACTTTCTCAGAAACTCGTGGCCACACTCTGCCCAAGTAGTAATACATCCTGCTGGAAGCTCCATAAGCCATGTCTTGGCTTTCCCAGATAAAGAGAAAGGAAATAGCATCAACTTCAATGTTTCATCTGGAACTTGCTCATTATGCAATGTTGAAGTAATTTGCCCGAAGTTAAGCAAGTGGGCATTCGGCTCATCTCCCGGAGCTCCTGTAAATAGGCACTCAGCACGCACCATATCAATCATCTGCTGACGCAACTCAAAGTGAGCAGCATTAATCTGTGGCCTCACAATGGTAGGTTGGTATCCAGCTGGCGTGGTTCTGAAATAGTCCACCAAAGGACGATCATCTTCCTGTGCCACATTGTTCCTTTGACCCACTTGCTGAGCTCCATTATGTGGAATCGGACGTATAGGAGGGTTAGCAACTAAAGCCTGTGCAGCAGCTAACTGAGCTCTGAGCAACTCAGTTTCCCTCAATGAATTGGCCACTCTGGCCTCTACAGCAACTCTAGCGGTCTTTGCATCTTCCGCAAGCTTGCGGAGTCTTTCCAACTCGGTTCCCTGTTGGTCACCCATTGGAACTGATTTCCTCGAGACTCTACGAAATAGTGCTTCTGGATTATCAAATTGTGGGTGCAATCACTCGTTTTTAGAATGGGTCATGCACCAAGAGAATCACCTGAAAATACCAACAACACTAGAACGCAGGTGAGTAAAGAATATAACTGAAAAATAGAATCCCTAAAGCTAACAATTCTAACTAACTCAACCGAAGTCCCCGACAACGGCGCCAAAAACTTGATACGATCTCCGCAAGTGTACGGTTATCGTTCTAGTAATAATGTGATAAAGAGGGTTGTCGAATCCCAGAGGACTTGTCGTGAACTAATTAGTACAATTAACTTTGTGTGGGCTAGCAATTGATTTTGTTTAATTAACTAAGAGTGTAAATAACAACTAATAATTAAAATTGAGATTAATAAGAGGGACAAGTATCAGGATTTCTCTAGGATCACTAGGTGAATACCTTTAACGAATTACGTTTTGAAACACATACGATGATTTATTTAGCCAAACGAGCAATAATGCTAACCGAGTTACCAAGCTAGCTTTCTATGCCTAGGTCAAATTACAACCGAGTTACCAAGTTCTAATTAGCCCTAAAACATATAATTACGTATAGTTCTACTCAAAGTTCACAGTCAATGGTCGATTTCTCTAATATGCGACTACGTGCTTAATTCACTTATCCGGGTAATTCGTTGCTTTCACTAACGTATTACCTATAATCTTCATATTGGTGGCCAAACAATACAAAGATGGATTAACAAACGAGAATTAAACATAGCAAAAACATTCATCATCTATTAAGTTCAATCAAAACATGAATCAAACTCATAATTCGTCAAACACGGCTTCAAACCCTAGCTACCGTTTGAGAAATCCCGATATAAAGTACTTAGCTACTACGATTCATGATTACAAAGATAATGTTTTTCATAATCGTAGATAAAAATAAAGAGGAAAGGAGAAAAAGAATTCAAACGATGAATCTCCGCGCTCCAAACAGTGCTCCCCGTGCAGTCTCCAACGTCCTCTGACCCGTCCTCCTTTCTGAATCACGTTTTAGGGCTTTTTATAACTGTTCTAATTGTTTAAAACAAGTTTTGAAATATTACACAAAAGCCCCCAATTAAGTGAGCCGCTGGATATCTCTCTTCGCACGAACAGATCGTGCCTCTTCGCACGAAGACGTTCGTAGATGGATACTGCAACTAGTTTCACGAAGAGATTTTGCCTTCTCTGGATTTTTTCTAAGGAATTATGTTCGCAAACACCCCTGGGGTCGCTGCTTCAATTGCACCTCTTTCTTCTCCCTTCTCTGTTTCATCTTGCTTCGGTGATTGGGTTTTGACCGCTGCTGGGTTTATAGTCTGAATTGGATGAGTTTCAGGGTGTGGTGTGGTGATAAACGGTGGCCTGAGGTGGTCATAGTGGTTGGGTAACTGGAAGTCAGTGGGTTTGGTTCATGATCGGGTTCTGGGTTTAATACCGGTCAGTGAGGGTGATTTGGCCGTGGGTCTGGTGATGGTTTATTGGTTAACAGTAGTGGAGTGATCAGGGGAATTGATGAAGGTATGAGGTACTGGTGTATGTTTGAGGTGTATTTTGGAGGTAGTTTAGGTAAAAGGATGATGGCTGCATATTGGTTTAGAAGTCAGTTTGTAGGGAGATGAGATGAATGTGCAGCAAGTTGTGATGGTGAAGGAGGTCATATAGATTAATGGGTTGTGGTTGTTGCTTAGGTGAAATTCAGAAGCTTGGAGTTATGGGTGTTGTGAAGGCTGATTTGTAGGTTGTTAATACTATGGTCTGTTGTGGTGTTGAAAGTAGATGAAGTCAGGGAGTTGGAGGTAATGAGGTGCAGCTGCAGGTGCGTGGTGGTCGGAATTGGTGATTCTTGGCGGTTGGATGTTGTTAGCTGAGCTCTGTGATGGTGCTATGGTGGTGACAGTGTAGTTTTAGGTAGGTTATTGGTATTGTGCTGGGTTGTTTTATGTGTTCAGCCGGAGTTTATGGGGGATTTTGGGTCTACAATCTGCTAGTGATGGTGAAAAAGCCAGGTTGTTGTTGATTAACAGATTGGTTAATGGGTTGCTGTGGTGGTGATGTTGCAGGGTGGTTTTGGAGGTCATAGAGCTGGTGTAAAGCTATAGGATGGTGGTTTGTTTATGAAGGTCAGAGATTAAGAGGTTAAGGTCAGTTCTGGTAATTAGAAGGTAGTTGCAGGTTGTAGTTTTTGGGAAATTAGGCTGTGGTGGCATGGTGGCAAGGAGGTTTACGGTGAAAGCTGGTGTAAGTGAAGAAAGGTTAAGGAATAGGTGAAAGCCATAGGTATTACAGGGTGTTTGGTTGTATTTGAATAGCAAAAGGATGCTCGGAAGACAATTCAGGATGTTGCAGGATAAAATCAGGATTTTCAGGATATTTTAAGATCGCGGAAAAGCAAATAAGGATTCGGATTTTGATCCCGAACTCCGATTAATGTGATTTTTGCACCTTTTGATTCCTTTTGCGACGTAGACTTTGTCCATGTAGAGAAATCCCCGTTTTCAGACCGTTTTCCCGTTTTTCTCAATTATTGCCCAAATTTGACGAAAACATCCAAAATGTGCCAATTTCATCTTTTTCTTCTATTCCGAAGCTCGTTTCTTCTATCCAATTGATTCCCGCATACGTAATTCCTGTCAAACAACAACACGAACACTACCACGAAGATCAAATGTGATAAATTATCAAAATCATACTCAAAACCATTAAGAAACGCCCAGATTGTGCATTAAAGCTCAAAAACATCCAAAAGTGCATTTTCTTCTCAAATTAGCCCAAAATTCATCACTTTTGCACCGAAACGCACACAAATAACAATGTGAAACATATGTAGGATAACTCTTATTAAGGAGTTATCAGTGGGAATGGAGTCATGACCCGAAACCATTATTTGGCTAGCGAGTACACGATAGTGACACTAAATGGCCTTGATGAGATGTGAGCAACAATCCCGAATCACCGAGACCAAGAGGATACATGAGTAGGATTGGCCGTAGTGGGTAGATTAGGTAGGAGTTTTCTCGACTGTTTTGTGCAACGGTGGACCGACAGGACCTGTTGACGTGCACGTAGTTAGCCTACTAGAACGGACCGGTAGACTCATGAGATCGATAGGAGATTGTAGTCTAACGAGACGTAAAATGCATGAGACCTAAAAGAGATTGTCATAGCCTATTACGGCTTATTTATAGTAGAAATAACGTGTTACTTAGCTATCCATAAATCGTTTTCAACCCTAGGTGATCTAGAGATTGCCTAGTTTATCCATATCTTCTTTATTAAAATAAAAATACAAAAAGATTAGTTTAGTTGTTATTTCAATTTTCAGTCACTTGTTTGTGGGTGACGAACTCATTTATCACTCATTTTTCCTCCTTGTTACCGTACTCGTAATTACTCGCTTAATTAAATAGTCCCTAGTATATCCTCGTGGGATCGATAACTCGGGGTTGCAATACCACCCCTATATTACTTGACGGTGCACTTGCGCATTGCGTTAAAAATCGCGTCATATTTTTAGCGTCGTTTCCGGGGACAGGGGTAGATTATTTAGTTAGGAATTAGTTTTGAGTACTTTTCCTATTTATTTTCATTTTTTTTTGCTTCTATCTTTGTGCTTCAACTGTATCTTGTGAGTTTGTTTTCGCAGGGGCGCAGGAAGCAGTAGACACAATCAGCATGTTCAGCGAGGATGATTATGATGGGATATCTGAGTACCCCTACTATCGTGCTAAAGGCCACATTTGGCACGCAGATGACTGTTGAGTGATTTGGTGCTGTAAATGCTAGAAGGAACACAAGTATGAAGTCACATGCATATTTCATCCACCTCAGGTTCATCAGCACCAGGAAGACTCATCAGCAAGTATGGTAGAACGGCGCAATATTATGGAGGACATCCAAGTGTGCGTCAAGGTTTTGTCCGTGGTTACATAAGTGCCACAAGAGGATTCAGCCACATGTATGGAATGCGTGAGTGAGATGATGAAGATGATAACAAAACGAGTAGAGAAACTGTCATTGGCAGGGGAATCGGGTATTCAAGAACCACAAGAGGGCCCCTTGCCACATGACATTGAGCCCCAAAGTGAGCCTTCATCATCGCCGCCACAAGAAGATGATTCAGATGAACCTCACTGGCTGCCAGCTGTACGAGATATGCAGAAGATATTATTGGCTAAGATGGAACAAGAACAAGAGTCTGTATTGCAAGCTGCAGTTGTGGAAGAAGAGATTCATGAGAAGCAAAGAGTGTAATGTCCATGAATCAGTTGTGGACTCTGCCATTTACGAGTACTCAGACTCTGATTCAGACAGGTGTGGACATGTGTGCCCAAGATGGGAGGACGTGCCGTATTGCGAGCCAAAACCACAGGCACCTCACTTCCTTGGCATGAATGGTAAGAAAACATTATTGGAATCATGTAGTGTGCTGATGACAAACCTTATGAAGCACTTGTGCGCATACCTATTGAGGTAAAAGCCCCTACTCATACTTTTGAATAATTTTCCTTATCTCATATTAATCAAGTCTGTAATGTGTTGGAAAGACTTGTGTATGGAGATTCTTATGGGGAAGAGTATCATGAGAAAGTTTCAATTTCTTGTGATATTGGCTATTCTATTGATGATTCACACGCCATAGTTAAGAAACTGGAAACCAACAAGTGTGGCAGTGTGGATGACTTACATGCGTTGATTGAAGAGCATCTAGCACCAATGAGGTACTACTGGGATGAATTCATGGAGATGGATGCATGTGATCCCAGTCGTACATTGTGGAAGTTGATCAAGAAGATAAATTTCAAGAATGAAACGAGTCAGCTTCTACAACTCTCCACCATCTGTACAACACAAGGGTGCACGTGAAGTTTTGGAAAAGAGATGGTGGAAGAAGAAGTTGAGGGATAATGCTGCCTCTACTATCCTTTTTGGTTGGGGTAATCGGATCGGGCCGTCGACCTTAAATCACAAGATCTTTTTGGGTGGCAACCCAATCTAAAGTAGGATGTTATTTTTTATTTCTATTTTAGTTCTCCATACAAGATTTTGAGAGGTGAGAGAGAGAGATAGACTGATGAATTATCTAGTGTTTGCATGTTACGTTTAGCAAAAAATCTACCCCAGTGTGCCATGGCACATCTGCCCACATGGGGACTTGTGAAGGAGTTCGGATTGTTTCATGCACATTGTACGCAGCATGGAGCAATCTACCCTAGTGTACAAGGCTATACACGAACTTAGGGGAGCTACATTGTAGCATGATTTAGCTTGGAGATTACGCAGGTGATCATCATCAGCGAAAAACTGTCAATGGTCCACAAGACCCCTTCTTGTTGCATTGTCGCGGACATGGTGCCCATGTAGTTCCGGGCACCCCAGGTATCTCTACTCTCTAGGCGTCTACGTTTTGAGCAGTAATTATGGAGATCCACCGCCCACACATTGAAGTGAGGAAGCCTCAAATTGATCTCTAAATTTGTTGGGGAAAACAAAACGCCTAAGTGTGGGTGGAGGGGTGTATGTTTACTATCCATGTCGGTCATTGCATAGCCTTGTTACATATAGTATGTGTTGTTTTGTGAGTCTTTGTGGTTAGTGTAGAATGTTTCAATATATTGTCGTATTGTGTTAGATTAAAGATTTTACATTGTTTGAACGTTTACTTTATTGAGTCCACTACCCAATCGTTGTGTGGTTAATCGACTTGGCCAAAAGCATAGATTTAGAAAAATATGGAAAAAATGAAAGCAGAATAATCAGGAAAATTAAAAAAAAAATGAGTTATGGGCAATTGATGATGCTTGAAATCATGAAGAGTTCTGTGAAAGAGTCTCAATGAATAGGAAGCAGCGTAGTGGGGAAAACACTAATTTTAAGTATCTTGCGCAACCGTTTCACGAAAGGAAGTCTCGGGTATTCAGGGAAAAGTGGCAAGTACATTTTTGGGTATACCTTTAGTTCCTATAGTGTGATAGGAGTAACAAGTCCTAAGGAGTCGAATAGTCAGTTTTCTGTGGAAATTTTTGGTCTCTTGTAAATCTAGGGTGGACCTTCATGTAGAGCTAGTTTCATGTGGTATGCTGCTTTAGCCTAAGTGAAGTTAGGGAGTGTACACCACCATCTCTTACGGCGGTTTCAAGAGCTAACCAAAAAAGCCCACACTTAATTCTTCTAACAGCACAACTGAAATAAAAAAAAGAGAGTGAAAAACAAAAGAAATCAATATCTTCTCTTCGACTAGAAACGGTGAACAGCCTAGTTTGCCTCCGTTCACGCGGGGAATTTGGATTCAAGCGAGTTGGAGCGTCCAAGAAAAATTTAAGTCAAACCGAATTACACGGAGTTGTGTCTCCCGTAACTGAGAAAATTTTCATTCAATGAAATAACAACTAAGAGGGTCTGAAAACCTCAAATGACTTGGCAGCGAAAGAGTGTCGTAGGACTGATGATGCATATACCCTCTAAGCTAAAGGACGTGCCCTGATCTTGATAGATATTGGTGGATGTTTGGGGACCGCTTATTGATCTTGTGCGTAGGGTCATATATATTTAATTCCTTGTAGAGGCTGTGTGAATTGCAAAAGAGACTTGTGAGAGCTCGATGATTTTAGTTAGTGATAGCGAGATTGCCCAATCTCACAAGAAACGAAAAAAAAATTGTGTTTAGTTTCAATATTTGTGTTGTTTGATAATCGAGTTGCATTATATATTTTATGTAGATTTTCATAGTCGTGTGTGTTGTTTGAGTCACATGGCTAGTGACGTTGCATGCAATCGGTGGATTGAGAATCGTAGTGTGAGGATTGATTGACTTTGCTCGGGACATGCAAAAAGGTAGTGTGGGGGATTACGTCGAGAACAACTCCTTGTTAGAGAAAATATAATAATAATCCCCTAAATTAAGAATCCACATATCCGATGCGTGCCTGACGACATTATCTAGTAAAATATTGTCTTCCTCAGAGTTATTCCCATGTTCTACTACTACATGGAACCCAATATGTCCCAATTGTCCTCATTTCAAGCAATCTCTATTCTACTGCCCCTTTTCCTTTCACCAAGAATATATATATATATATATATATATATATATATATATATATATATATATATATATATATCTTTGGGTATTCTTACCCTTATTTCCTCCCATGTCAGTATCAATCATGAAGCATGGTATTCGGTACCTGTGCATGCACCCTTATGGTAGAATTCCCTATAATGTAGAGCATATCTCACCTATTCTAGATTCAAATTGTCCTTATTCACGATAAAGGACTGCACAAAATTTTCATATGAAAAGGGTAACAATACCAACAAAAGAAGTGCGGCCTCCTCGTAATCAATACTACCTCCGTTTCCTCTCTTTCAAGTGCGCTTGACTTTTTTACCCGTAATTGGGTCACTTTGACTCGGCGATTTGGATAGCAAACGATGTAATTTTTCATAGTATTGTAGAGTAAATTTACAATACAAGATCATGCAAAGATTACTAAATTCGTGTGTCGTTTTTCTTACCAAATCACCGGGTCAAAGTGACCCAGTGAATAGTGTTAAAAAGTGAAGTAAGGTGAAAGAGAAGAAACAAAGGTAGTAGTATGTAAATCTAAAAGAATTTTATTTCATTGATGAAAGTGATTTATGAGAGCAGTATGTTCGAGAATTAATAGATTGAACAACCACTGCTTGAGGATCAACTTGCTGGTGAGTGACTTCTTCATGAAAAGACTCCAACTTGTCCAATAGAGCAACTGCCGTTGTCTGATCTACGGCCTCGGTGATAACGCCATCTGACAAACAAAACGTGATTTCTGAATGTGCATTTTCCTCCATCAACATATACCCTATAGATGCAACATCCAAGCCTCCCTTGTCGTGGGAAAAGGACTTCAGATGCCTTGCGGATTTAAGAAGGCACACATCTTGATGTTCCACATACTGAAGTTGTATCCTCCTCTAAACCTATCAATCTTCAACATAGATCCGGACATTATTCTTGGTGTAGCAGTCACAACGTAAGCTCTGTTACCGATTTGATCTAGCACCCACAGCTCACGAACGATGAACGAAAACACATATCAATCAAGAACACAAGATTTAAATGGTTCACTAGAAAAAAGTGTGTTAACTACTTCCACGGGGTTGAACGACCTTTATTTAACAACAGGAACCGATTAAAATGTTTTCATATGTCTATGGGAACCCTAAGGATCCTTTATAGTTCCCCAGGGGTATAAGGAAACAATTCATAATTAACCCAACCCAAACTAGGTCGTGTGACCTACTATCGTAGGTTGTGGGATCTCGTTCAGAGGTTGTGGGACCTAGTCCTGAATCTGAACTTGCTGCATCCTTCTCCTTGTATCCCTATTTCTTCTCCTTTGTCATTGTTTTTGCTCTTGGCAATTTCTTCACGTTCAAGGCATTAATCCAACATATTAAATATGACCAGGTTTCTTATCCTTCAACATACGATATGGACATGGAAGAAACGATATTTCAATCCCGATCGTGAGCCCAGTAGATTATAGACTTAGGTTCATCAAACAATTATCTTGAGTAAGAATGACATTATACTCCACATTTAGGGTCTCCTCTAACTCCAACAGAAAGTTACTATACGAATAATCCAAATCCTTTTGGATATCTGCAAGCCTTCCGAGTAATCTCTTCTTGTTGGGGAATTTGTTCTAAAAAATCCTTGTTCCAGATTCTAAGATCATTCATAGATTTTTGGATGGCTAAGCCATGAGAGGGAGAAGAATCACTGGGATACAAGATGTTGTTGTACACAGAGGGGTAAAAAAACACACGAATTCACATTCAGAGGTTGGAACATAATGGTGTGGAGGAGGCTCAGAGGCAAGGATGATAGTATAATGGTATGAATGGTTCTTCTGAGATGCTTCACACTAGCACTTGGAGTAAGATATTGCAAGCATTATTACCAAAAAAACACTATAATATAAGCCTTCACAACTATCTACCATTATACCATGTGTATTTTGGTCCAGAGAATCCATGTTGAATATGGTTATAGACATTGGCCATGTTAGTAAAATCTCTGGCATTTGTTCTAGAGATTCCATAACATCCCCCCTCCCCCCTCAAATTCACATGATTGAATAATAAATCATTAAGATCATTAAAATTCGAGTAGATTTGGGAGTGATAGCTAGAAACATTACATTAATTATTCCAAAGAATATGTCTTAGGTGACTATAAGGACTAGATTATAGAAAAGACAAATAAAACCCTTGGATCTTGGTGCTTTGAATATACTCGAGAGCTAGGTGAGGAATTAGAGACAAATCAAGTTAAAGCGACAGATCGACATACGACAAGGAAGAAGACTGCACCACATCGAGGTCAGAAAGTAGGTCGCACGACCTACTGTCCTAGGTTGCACGATCTAATCTACTAGGTTGCACGACCTAGTTCATGGGATGGAAACCCCGATTGATTAGAGATAAACTATAAGAATAACCTATGCCTATACATATTATATAGAACCACTATGTTGCTTGGTCCCAAAGGGACGTCCAAAACCGACCTACAACAAATAAGGAAACAACCTGAATTGCCAGCCCCCACCCCGGACCAGGTCGTGAGATCTATTCTAGATGTCGTGCGACCGGAACTAGGTCGTGCGACATGTTCCTGACCCCTGATGAGCTCCAGCATCTTTCTTTTCTTCCTTTCCTTCGCTTGATCCTCCGTTTGGCTTGTTTCTTTTCCCTACTTCGTCACCTAACTGCTCGTCAAGCTTCTCGAGCATATTCAAGTCATAATTCCCAAAAAATATCCACATTGCCTTAAATTTCCTATTCCTCTTCCGCTTGAATTAGCAATTATCTCCAAATACATAAGTTGCTCCAACTTCGCCAAGTTCCTGCAGCGAGTGCCCCCAGCGATGCTCCAACTACGATCGTGCTCTTGCAATCAAATCCCCTATTTGTTTATCTAACTCCCACCGTGCTATTATAAAGAAACCAAAAATACGTTGCTCCAATTCCCACCGAATTCTTGCAACGTTTAGAAAAATGTCTTCAGTTTGCACTGAATTCCTTCAATATCACCCCCTTTTCGAATCTCATACGCGTCGCCCTTTCACCTGCCTCATACGCGTCCCCTTTAACGTGTCATGTCCCTTTTCAGAGACTCCCCTATTCTAATATCCGCCTCCTCGTCAAGAGCATGGATTCTCCCGCCCCCCAACGGGGCTTACAGAACGAATTCATCCTCCATATACGTCCCAACTACAACTAGATCTCCGCACGCCTTTGCCTTCAGACACTCCCTTTTCCAATGACCCCTCCCTATACACAGAACATAAGCGTAGTTAGGTAATTTAGAACGCTTGTTCTTCCTCTTACCATAAACCCCTTTTGATACCATAAATGCGCCCAAACCCAGATTATTACTCCCTATATGCAGCCTTGCACCTCATGTCTCTAGTGTGAAGAGCCCATCATACCTCTTCCAATGTCACATCCTTTTTTCCATCACAAGGAGACTGCACAAACCCCTTGTAATAAGGTGGTACCGACGCCGACAGAATCAGTGCGACAACTTCGTAACTCATTGTTTCGTTACTGTTTCGCAACTCAAGAGAAATAGTGTTCAGAGGATCCAAGTGATCTCTTCGATCCGTACCTTCCCCCATGCGTAGACCAAACCATTTGATGTTGAGCGACATCTGACCGTCCAACTTGTTCCATAGTCCTTTAGCCGTCTATTGGTCTCCAACCTCCGGGATCACGTCGCCCGCCAAACACAACATGATCACTGAGTGCGCTCTCTCATCCATCATCTTAAACTCATTGGTGTTTGTAACAACTCCCCCTTGTCGTCTGCCGATGGCAATCACATGCATTATTGCTTCAACAAAACACATACCTTGATCTATCACAGGCTGGAGTTGTTCCTCCCGTTGAACTGGTCGATCTTGGTCATCCCCCCGGTCATCTTCTCTGTACATCCTTGTCCAGATCCGTAATTCCCGAAACCCTAGCTTCGAATTTCACATATTATGAAAACCTAGCACTTTATCTTTACCTTGATCTTGGAAAACCTATCCAAAGCTCTGATACCAGTATATTATGACATGGAACAAGCAATAGAACAATGATAAACGATGAACAAGAACACACCCAATTTAACGTGGTTCACTAGCTCGATGCTAGCTACGTCCACATCCCAAAAACCCCGATTCATTAGAGAGAAACGATACCAATACAACCCACGCCCTTCAACCTAAGACTATACATGTTTATATAGACCTAATAGGTTGCTTGGGCCCAAATGAAGGTACGAAACCTACCTAGAACAAATAAGGAAACTACCAGAATCGCCACCTCCTGAACCAGGTCATGCGACCTAGTCCAGAGGTCTTGCAACCTGAACTAGGTTATGCGACCTAGCCTGGAGGACGTACGACTTGTTCCTTACCCCTGATGAGTTGCAGATTCTTCCTTGTCTTCCTTGCTTTTTTTTGATCATCCGTTTTACCAATTTTCTTTGCCCCGCTTCGTCGCCTAACCCCTCGCCAACCTTTTCGAGCCTATTCAAGGCATAATTCCCAACAGACTAAATATTACCATATGAAACTACTATCACTAAAAATCTAATAGCAGGTCAGACTCTCCCCTAGGCCACTTAGGCAATTTCCAAGGTCCCAAATTGGAAAAGGCCTCACATTCCCAAGAAATTAGAGATAACTATGAGAAACGAGCGGCTGAAACTAAGAAAAATATGAATAAATGCAACTGTTTTTTAGTTAAGGATAGAATAGGGAGGACAAGTAGGAGATACGTTTAGAAACTACTTGCAAGGGGAAGGTAATTAAGAGAGAGAAAGAGAAATTTCGAGAGGATGTTTCACCTGAGGTAAATTAGGAGAGAAAATTGCGAGTCTGACTTTAATTGAGAGCAAACAAATTATACCTCCTTAAAACTTATCTAAATTTGTTGCATTTCCGTATGTTTATTATTTTTATTTTTTTTACCATTTGCTTCCTTTTCACTGCATGACTACATAGACACACACATACATCTTTTTAAACTATTTTTTCAAATCCACAAGAGACACCTACATCACTATCTAATGTTCTATTCAGAACTTAAAAATAGCTTATTATGTTTTTTTTTCTTTTTATGTTTTCTTTCAGTAATTTAGAATATAGTTCTATGTATACGACAGAAGACATTTCAAAAAACAAATACCTAAGAAGACAATTCATTTGTTCAAAAATGAATAGGAAGACAATTTATGATATGTTACTGACGTAATATAGTTGTTATGAATGTGCTCTGAATGGACTCGCCAAGGCTCGAGCGAGGAATTAGAGACGAAGCGCCATGACAAGAAGCAGCGGGGAAGGCAAAACTCACTGCCCTTTCACACGAAAGGAAGAGGGCTTTCGCACGCTGATTTGTGCAAATGGTTGTGCCATTCGGGCAAATGGCACTGGGATGGGTCGGTTCTTTTTGTTTCCAAGTCCGTTTGGGCATTTTTTTGGCGTTGCTTTGGGCACAAGTCGGTATCCTAGTATATATACATATCTAGGGTCATGACTATAGTGTGTGGTTTATATTCGTACCGTTTCTCTCAATAAGCATGCATTTTGGGGCCATGGACATAGCTAGCATCGTTCTAGTTAATCATATTACATTGGGTGTGATCTTGTGCTTTGTTTCTCATCATTCTGTTGCTCGTTATAGGTCATAACAATATGGTAGCTTTTTGAGGTGGGTTTGTCATACACTAGTTGAGGTGAAGCGACCTATAGGGAGCATAGAGATTGGTGATTGGTGTTCCAACATCAAGGTGGAGATAAAGAGCTAGGACTCCACAATCTGTGAAATTCATAGCAAAGGTTTCGCGATCTAGGTGTTGCACACAATTTGGGGTGATGGATATGTCTAGGAGATGAAGATAAGATGTTTAGGGGTATCATCAAGATAGACAAGCTTACAGGTAGAGACTAACGCAGGTGGCGAATCAGGGTTGCGGGCACAACAACCACTAAGTATGAAGTTCAGTAAGAGGGGATGCGGCACAGGGTTGTGTATGAGGGTTCAGATAGTCAAGGTTCCGGTGCATTGATGGCGGCTAAGAGAAGATACGGTGACATCTATTCAAATAGTAGAGAAAAGAGACACTGGTGGACGAAGGAAGAACTCAGAATCTGCATATTTCGCTGTAGGTGGAGGGTACTTTGCAGGATGGTCTAGTTCTCTAAGCCCCGTTGGGGAGGTTGGAATTCGTGCTCTTGACGAGGAGGCAGATTTGACATGGGGAGTCTCTGACGAGGGACAAGCCTCGTATGAGGCTTCCAGGTGGGCGATATTGCAGGAATTTTGTGAGAATTGGGTCAGGAATCTCGCAAATTGTTGCAGGAATTCGGTGGGAATTGGAGTAAAACATTGGGTTTTTTTGTTGTTGTAGAAGGTGGGTGGGAGTTGGCACAACAAACTGGGGATTCGATTGCATGAACTCGGCCGTATTTGGAGCATCAATAAGATTCGATTGCAGGAACTCGACGGGAGTTGGAGCATCGCTGCATGAACTTGGCAAAGTAGGAGCAACTGGTGGAATTAGAAAGAAGCGGCTAATTCAAGTTCAAGTGGACGAGAGAGTTCAAGGAAAGGTGGAGGTTTGTTATGAATGTGAATTGAATGGACTCGCCACGACTTACGCGAGGAACTAGGAAACGAAGCATCAAGACAGAAGCAGCGGAGGAAAGCAAAACTCACTGCCTTCGCACGAAAGGAGGACGGCTTTGTTTCCAAGTTCTTTTAGGCATTGCTTTAGTGCTGCTTTTGCCACAAGTCGGTATCATAGTGTGTGTGTGCGCACACACTAGTGTCTAGGGTGGTGGCTATAGTGTGTGGGTTGTATTCGTATCATTTCTCTCAATAAATAGAGGCTTTGGGGGCCGTGGACGTAGTTAGCATTTTGCTAGTGAGCCATGTTGCATCATGTGTGATCTTGTTCTTTGTTTGTGATCATTCTCTTGCTCGTTCCAACTCATAAAAAAACAGGTATTGTAGCTCGTTGAGGTGGGTTTGTAATAATATTAGCCGTATAGGCCTCTGTTACATTATTTTGCTTAAGGCCTCGAGAAAGCTTGAGACGCCATTCTAATGCACAATCCGTACCTACTTACGCGTTTGGTTTTTCTTTTTTTTTTTTTTTTGTTTTTTAATTTCATAGATTTCAAATGGCACAAGGAGATATGGCAAAAAATGAGGAAAAGTGTACTGATATTTATCAAACTAAACTTCTAGATGTCTTAGTGTTTGGCTTTAGGAGAAATATTGTGTGCAATAATGTTCAAAGGCTGAAGTAGTTCAATAATCATATTGGATACTTGGATGCTTCCTTATGTAAGTTTGTTGAAACAAAGGAATCGAAATTGTTTATTCTTTGCCGGGTCAAACTCCAACAGTAGTAGTCCCATAAGCCGGACCCTTCCTCACATCGAAGAAAGCCGCACACGGGTGAAAGCTAAGGGCCTTACAGTCATATGTGTTCGTAGTGCAAATGAAAATGCAGAATTAGTAAAACTACCCGTCACAGTTGGATTTCAGTTGTTATGAATCCAAGTGCACTATCGCAACCAAACACTTCTGATATATCATGTTTTAGGGGATTTACTAAATAACAACAGTAAAAGACTAAAAGACATAATTTAGTAATGTAAATAATGAAGTCATTGGATAAATAAATCAGTTATCTGTAACATTCTCAATCATAGAAAATGAAAGATATGTACCACTCCGTCTCACCAGCTTTGCACCATTTGATTTTTTCACCCGTAATTGGGTCACTTTGACCCGCTGATTCGGATCGCAAACGACGTAATTTTTCGATAAGTTTTTTATGGTCTTGTAAAATAAGAGTTACTTTACAACACTTCGAAAAAATTATTTAAAAATTGCAAAGTTTTGTTATCTAAATTACCGGATCAAAATGAACCAGTAAATAGTGATAAAAGTCAAAATGGTACGAAAGAAGTGGGACGAAGTGGTACAACTTTCCACTAAAACGATTACGTGGTGCAAACCAAGGGCGGATCTAGTAAGGACCCAAGGTGGGTCTAGGTCCACCCTTAAATTTTTTTCCCTACTACTATTGTACAATATTTATTCAAATTTTTGTAAATGACCACCCTAAAATCTTGATAAAAGATCTAAGATGTATGGAAATGTTCCGTAAATAACTTGTGTGAAACTCCAACTACTTTTTTAAAAGAGTGTCGATACGTTTGAAATTAGTTAAGATATGAGTTGTGGGATCAATTGTAACAAAATTATGTTAATTTTCATATAGCGAGTATATTAAAATAAATTTTAAAACGTTAATTTATATAGTAACAAATTACAATGACTCTTTTAAAAAAAAAGTACCCTGATAGAAAATCTTGCATCCGCCCCTCGGCAAACTGCAAACAAATCACAACGGGGGACTGTTGGAGACTATGAATAATGCCTACATCAGCAGTCAACAAATAAGTTGAAAACGGAACTTGTAGTAAGAGTCTGTAGAACTAGAAGATTTGACGACCCCTTCCTCTTCACTAACCTGTTCTAGTCCTCTTCTAGACGGTGGGTGGTTGGTGCATTCGTTGTTTCGTGTCTCTCTTACGTGCCTTCTACATCATTTCCAGTTCTAGAAGACATGTAAAAGAAATCTTCCAACACCTAGGCAAACCCTGACTAACATGCACAAAAGTCTTCAAAGAATACAAAGACAGAACTTATAAATGAAGGCAGTATGAAATCACAGAAACCATAACTCAATTTACAACTTCCCTACTTAGCAATCACAACTTCTCTAACCCTCTCCCTCTCTCTAGAATTGATGGAAGACAAATCAGCTTATCATCACAAAATGCAGCACAATCAATACCAAGAAACTCATGAGGAAGAGGGAGAACAACATCGACTCTCATTCTGCGATCTTCCCATTTACAGCAGCGAAGAAGCCTCCCCGTGGGAACTAAATGATGATTCTCCAGATGACAGCTTTGAGTTCTTCTGCCAAGAACGCATAGATTCGGCCACTCCTTCGGAATATCGCCTTCAAGATAACATTACCTTTTGCGGAAAGCTAATTCCTTCCAAAGACCTTCCAGTACCAAACATGCCCGATTGTTCCCCCATCAAAAAACCCACTAAGAAGAGAAGGATTTTTCTTTGGAATTACAAACTTTTTAGGAAACCCAAATCTGATCAGACCAAATCAGGACATGATTCTGATGGAAATGGTCCCTCGGTAGTAATGACGTCACCAGTGAAGTCCAGATGGATTAATGTTTTGATGTTTGGATTGATGAAATTGCCAGCAGAGGCGGACCTCAGCTACGCGAAGAACATGCAGCAGAGAAGGCGGAGTCCTGGAGGGTCAAAACTTTTGCCAGTGGAGGATGTGCATTGTGTTAAAGTGTTGGGAGGTCTCATCTGGGCGTTGCGCTATGGCAGCGATCCTATCACCACCACCGGTTCCACCACTCATGTTGTGTCATCAGCGGCAAGATTTGATGTTCATAAACCTTTGTAGTTGTATGCGACTGTTGAGTTGATTCGTTATGGTTCCCAAATAGGTTGTTAGACGTCTCTGACATAGATATTCATGTATATATTCCTTTTCAATGAGTTCCAGTATTTTCTAGCTCCGTATGTGTAGCATGTATCTATATTTTCACACTAAGAAAATGATGTGTTATGTTTGTTATGTGGTTGGTTCGCACAAATTATGCTATTTACGTCCACGGGCGAGAAGATCATTTATTCAACTCAATGGAACGATTTACGATGTTTACATATGATTATAGGACCGCAAAGACTCAAAGAATTTAAATTATTTGTGACAAGTGGTACGTGTCTAACCCTCCTTCAATGTGCAAGTCTTCCCGTCATGCATCTTGAATCTAACTGAACCTCTTCCTACGACCTTGCAAACAGCTCCGTTTGCTATATGAACGGATCCTCCATTTGCGCGGTTGTAGCTTGAAAATTGTTCTGTGTTAGAACAGATGTGATAAGAAGCCCCGGAGTCAAGAAACCACGCTTCAGGTTGATGCACGACATCATCCGCCAGTAGAACGAAATCCTCCTCGGACGAATTCCCCTTCTCTACTAGGACTGCAGAGCCATTCTGTCCTTTGTCCTCATTTCGGGCAATCTCTCTTCTAGTACCATTTTTTCTTGCACCAAGCACATACATCCTTAGGCAACTTAGAACCATAAAACTGCTTTTTCTTGTTCTTCTTACCCTTCTTGCTTCCCCCCGTCGCCATCACTCCACAAAAATGGTCCTTTGTACCTGTGACTGCGCCCCTGTGGCGCAATTCCCCAACATGGAGCGCCGATCTAACCTCCTATAGGGTTAAGTTTTCCTTATTCACAATGAAGGACTGCACGAAGTTCTCGTATAATGGAGGTAACGAAACCAATAGGAAGAGTGCAGCATCCTCATCATACCTTATCATCGATCTTGCGTAAATCTTAAAAGAATTGCATTCAATCAATCAAGATGTACCTTCATTCATCCGCAGAGTGAACAAACGTTGCTTAAGCATCAGCTTGCTAGTGAGACTCTTAGACATGTAGATACTCTCTAACATGAGCCATAATGCAGCTGTCGTCTTCTCTCTTGCGGCCTCCATGATAGCGTCATCCGATATGCAAAATATAATGTTTGAGTGTGCTTTTTCCTCCATCAATATATACTCCGGTGATGCAGCATTCACACCTCCTTTGTCTACACTCAAAGGTGCGTATATGCCTTGCGATTTGAGCAAAGCGTCCATCTTTATCTTCCAAAGACTGAATTGTTCCCTACTGTGAACCTTGTCGATCTTCAACATTGATCCGGACATTGTTCTTGGTGGAGTCGCCACAACCTAGGGTCAGGAATTAGTTTGTTATATTTGTTATTCACACACGCCTCAAGAAAAAATGAAAATAAAATGATGTAACAAATAAGTTTACGTGGTTCGTTAGCACAAATTATGCTATCTACGTCTACAGGCAAGAAGATCATTTATTCAACTCAAGATAACGACTTACAGTGATTAGATATGATTTTATCACCCCAAATGATCATTTTATACCCCCCCCCCCCAAAATAAACCGCCCTAGGCTCTTAGGAAATGTTTCCATCCTTAGTTGTCGCCTCAAGGATTCTCTTCCTATGAGCACAAAATATCTTCGTACGAAGGCCTTCGTGCGAAGACTTTTTCTCTTCCTGTGAAGACACTTCCTATTTGCATACTAAGAGCCATTCCACAAAGACTGTAAAGTCGTCTTGTTCCTTCTCCTCGTGCGAACATTGTTCATGCGAGCAGAATTCTCTTTCGGCAAACAGGTTCTGGGTTGTTGCTCCTTTGAGTGTCTCAACCTTCAAAGCATATTCCAACATTATGTTTACCCACATGTTTGTGGGTAAACTGATAGCTAGATGCTATCACACGAACACGCACTAGGGTTTTTCCCCAATTTCCAGTTTTTGATTTCATGATCATGAAAAAAAACCTATGCCCGTCAATGTTTTGTTAAACAAAGTTTGAGTAGAAGAAACGTACCTCCCCCTAACTTCACTAAAGATCACTATCCCCCTAACCTCCCTGCAGTATCGCCTCGCTGACATTAAGCTACATACAGTATTGATTTTGTCAGAAAACTCCCCTGTAGTTTCACTTATACCGACATCACGCACCATTTTTCAAACATAAACCTCCCTGTAGTTTCACTATTACCGAGACTTAGCTACCAACAGTTTTAGTATAATGTTGCGCAATTTCGGTAAAAGTGAAACTGCAAGGGGATTTTATAGCAAAATCAATACTGCTGGTAGTTAAGTGTCACCGAGCCGATAATCTGAGGGGATTTTCTTTCAAAAGTTCTGAAATTAAGTACTGCAGTTACAATTGCAATAAACTTTTAATAATTGACGAAATATCCAAGATACGTCAGTTGACCCTTATTTCGATCCCCAAGTCTCAGATTACAGTACCATAACAATAATCACTCAAACAACGATTACTCCTTTTACACTTTGTTAGTTAAATTCTGATTATTCTAGAAGACTTGCATATGTCCCTGTGGGTTCGACATTCCGATTCTTAAAATACTCAAATTTTATTACTTGTCTGTATACTCGCGATAAAACACGCCTGGAAATCCGTGTTAGATCAAAAGCCAAAGTAATGATTATTATACTAGGAGGTCTAGTAATCCATTTATCTGTACATATATTCATCGACCGACCATACCTATTTTCCTGTACAAAGCTTTATTTAACAGATATCTTCTGTAAGAATTCCTCTCAAAGTGATAGACACTGAATATTTGGGGTCGTAGTTGTGTGAACCAGAATCCTTAAAATACTTGTCCTTTAGAGTGCGACTTACCAAACTTTCAAAAAACTTCCATATTCGCCCCGCAAGTTTTTCTAGGAGAGCAATATTGAATTTTCTGAAATCCTGGAAGCCGAGATGACCTTCCTCATTTGGATTTGTCAAAGTATGCGAAGTTATCTAGTTCATAGCTTTCTGTGTTGCCGTATCTCCACACCAGAATTTCCTTATGATCTTTTCCATCTCATTGCAGTTTCCAATCGGCAATGAGAAGCAACTCATCGCATAGTTTGGAATCGTCTTTGCCACCAGTTTGATCACTACTTCTCTACCTGCAACATACAAGGTTACCATCGCCCATTCCTTGAAATTGTTCTTGATTCGTGCAGTCAACTTTGCAAACGTTAACTTCTTCTTTCACGTTGTAGCTCGCAAACCAAGATACTGATCGTGTTTCTCCACAATTTGGACCACACAAAGACCACTCAGAGTTTATTCATGTTTGCGCTAATATTTTCCTAGAAAATTGCTGATGACTTCTGTAAATTAAGCTTTTTCCCTGAAGCAATCTCGTATGACTGAATAATCGGTTAAAAAAGTATAAATTTCTATTTCCATTAGCCTTTGTAATATTAAGACTGTTGCCTCCGAAAAAGAAATGGGAAATCCTAAGTCCCCTCGAGACGCAGCTAGACCCGAAAATCCACGATCATGCACGGCTGACATAAGCTACGTGATAATGTTTAACTAACAAGTAGAAAGAGGAAGGGTGATAACGGACATTCTTGACGGAGGCCCGTCTCAGGTATAATCATCCCCTTCACTTTCCCATACAAGCCGTGAATAACTTCTCGTTGTAACACAGCTCATAACAACATTAATCCAACGTATTCCAAAGCCCTTACACTCCATCGTACACCTTACGAAGTCCCACCATATCGTAGGCCTTAGTCGACTTATCTAACTTCAGGGCCAAGAAAACCTCATTCCATTTTTCCTCGTCTTCACATAATGAATAAGATCGAAGCTGCAATAATTTAATGGGATATCAAGCGACCTTGGACAAAGGCGCTTCGGTATCCGAAATAAGGGAATGCGAAACTAATTTAAGACGATTAGTTAGGACCTTTGAGACGATTTTGTAAACAGTAGAAAAAAGGCTAATTGGTTAAAAGTCCACCACCTTTCTCACCTGCTTGACGTTGGGAATAAGCACACCGACAGTGGAGTTAAATACTCCAATATCCCCCATCCCCCCCCCCCCCCCACACACACACACTTTGTTCAGAATCTTTAAGCATAGAACCCCGCCGGAATGCCATCGATTCCCGCAGAGGCGCGGACTTCTATGGTGCCATTGACTTAATAGCTAGCTCGATCTCACCAGTGATAAATTGTTAATTCAGTGCTCTTCGATTATTTGAAGAGAGTAATTCCTCTACACCCGCAACTACAGGTTCCATCTCCATTCGGGATGGGTCCGAAGACGTGAAGATGGATGTGAAGTACTTTTCCAAAGCTGTTGTGATGTCCTCCACGTTCTGTCGTCGTTTTCAAACCCGCTATCAAATTTCGTGCCTTCCGTATTGACGCTTTCATGTGAAAATAACCGGTGATGTTATCCCCTTTTGCAAGAAGTTAAGAAGCTAAAAATAAACTAAACAAGCAATTATTTCGTTATTTTAGAGAAAAGCAATTTAGCCTTTTAAATTACCGAGATGTATGATGACAAAAGCAATTTAGTCAGTTATCTACAGAAAGCATTTGACGCGCAATTGGTACCCTTGAAATTAGGGTATGTATTGTGTACTACACTTTTTTTTCTTTTTTTTTATTATTTTTTTTTTTGAGAAACTAAGGGTATGTATTGTGTACTTCAATAATCTTCTTTTTTTTTTGAGAAATTGTTTTGTCGTCAACCGGTATCGAACCCGAGACCTCCTGCAAGGGCTTCCAACAATCTACCACTTCAGCTACCACCCTAACTGCGTACTATAATAATTTTTGTTTATTGTGGACGGACAGAATTGTAATAACAAATGATATGTGCCCACGTGACTTTTAATTGCAAATCTCACATTGGACTATTGGAGTGGTGCAAATGAGTGCCAGCTAAAATGGTAGTCTCTGCATGAGATCCTAGGTTCGAACTCAGTAAATGACAAATATGTATGTCTAAAAGAAACTATTGGATTAATCTGGTAATACCAAATACACATAATAAAGTCCTCCACTTTATGTGGAGAGTTTTTCATGAGATCTTACCTACGAGAAGCAATCTGAACAGAAGACAGATGAGAGTCCCCAATATTTGCCCTTTCTGTGGACAATTTGATGAAACAGAGTTTCACATTTTTAACAGATGTAAGAAGTCTACTGAAATTTGGTACAAGTTGGGTTTTACTAGAGAACAGAGGAGAATCCACTTAAGTTTTAAGCACTGGATAGCTGATTGCATCTCTTCCTTTGCTGATTCGGATAAAGAGCTCTTCTGTGTCTACATGTGGGAGATTTGGAACCTGAGAAATTCAATCATCTTCAGAGGGATATACAAGCCAAACAGCAAGATTCTTTTTGACATTCAAGCAAGGATTGAGGAATACAAAAAGGACAAAAGTTCTAATCTACCTGATGAATCTCAAGGGCAGCAGACGAGTAGATGGAAGCCTCCACGGGCAGATCAACTGAAGATTAACTTTGACGGTTCCTTTGTCGAGGCCACAGGACAAGCTGGAGGCGGTTTCATCATTAGAGATTTTAAAAGGCAAATGTGTGGAAGCAAGAAGTTTTTCGATCCAAGGTTGCTTTGATGCAAAAGAAGCAGAGGCCACAGCTATGTTTCTGAGCATCAAAACAGCGTTTGACCGGGGTTTCCAAAAGATCTGTGTAGAGGGTGATGCTCGGTTGATGATTGAAGAAATGGGAAGAGCTCTCAATATGGAAGAAATCGCAGATCTCACAAACGCAAGGGACAAAATTGATGAAGCGGTCCAACTACTGAAGGGTTTCGAAGAGGTAGAATTAAGTTGGATTCCCAGAACAATTAATCATGTTGCAGACCTTTTAGCTTCCAGAGGTAGAGAGACAGGAGAAGGCGCCGGGTGGGGGACAGCTGTACCCACGTGGCTTTACGAAAAGATTGCCACTGATGTATCATTCTTATCCATTTGATTTCTAATGAAAGTATTTTTACCTCAAAAAAAAAATACACATAATAAAGTTTGCTAAGATTTCGTAATTACATACGTTTTATGATTCTTTTTTTAGGGTTGGATCTAATTTTCTGATAGTAGGTTTGAGATTAAAAATTTGGGATTGAGGGTTTAATAAATTCATAATTTAATTTTCAGAAAAGGATTTAATTTAACCTGCTAGAAAATTAAAAATTTAATCAAACTAGGGGATAATTTTGTCTTCCTTTTTTTCGGTGAGTACCTTCTTCTGTTCGTTTAGCACCTGAGATGAGAACAAAGAAAGTGGTAGTTGATGTATATCAAAATGTGCGAATCGCCCTATTATTAGCGGCTTTCAACAACTGATATTTAGTGTATCATTTAGTCAACAATACCATGCTCAATGGCGCTACGACTGGTAATCCACCGACTAAGCAAAAACAAATTTACATGCTCACAGTATCATGATCTAGCAGTCGTGGGTGATGGAACTGGTCGCTGCCGCAACGCAATGCCCAGATGAGACCCCACAACAATTTACCATGACGCACATCCTCCTGTGGCACACTTTTTGGACTAGCAGGACTGTGCGGCCTTCTCGGTTGGCTGTTATGTTCAAGCAGGTACACCTCAGCTGGCAATTTTATTAATCCAAACGTCAAAGCATTAATCCACCTGGACTTCGGCGGTGATGGCAGTATAGAGAAAACATTTTCATCTAAATCATTTCCTGATTTGGGCTTATCTGCTCTTGATTTTCTTGTAAATTTGGGTTTCCAAGAAAAGAATGTGTTCTTTTTTGTTGGTTCTTTGATTGGGGAACTTTTGGGTGTGTCTGGGATTGGTAGTTCTTTGGAATGAAGGATTTTTCCGCAGAAGACAATGTTTTCTTCTACAGGGTTTGGCGGAGAGGCAGTGAGTGAGCTGCTGAGTTCTTGGCTAAAGAACTCAAAGCAATCATTATGAGATGATGATGATGATGAAAAAGATGAAGAATTCAAGCTCTTCTCATCATTTATTTCCCATTCAGAGACTTCATCGCTGCTGTAGATATGAAGATCGCAGAAGGAGAGTGCATCTTCTTCTCCAACGTCTTCTGTATAGTGATGGTGCTGCATCTTTTGATGATCAACTGATTTTTTGGTCATGGAATCTAGATAGATAGAGAGGTGATTGCTAATTAAATAAGTCGTTGAAGTGAGTTGTAAAATCGAGTTACCCTTTGTGCAGATTTATATGGCCTTCATTTTTCAAGGAAGAGATTGGCATATTCGACAAGGACAAGGTTTGCCTTCGTATGTGAAGACTTCTGTGCATGTCTTCTAGAAAACAAAATGAATACGAAGGCGCACACAAGATCATATCTTCTAGAAAACAAAAAGAATGCGGAGGCACACACACAGAGAGCATGTCTTGTAAAAAAAGAAGATGAATACGAAGGCGCACACGCACATAACAATAAATACACATCTAGAAGTGGAGGAAAGAGCACGACGTGGTGCTCTTTTGATGCACCAGAAACGCAAACGTCTTCTTGTTTTAAGTGATCGTCAAGTCTTCTAGTTCTAGGGTGTCTGTGTGAAAGTTGGTTATATTTTTTTTTCTTGAGTGAAGTTCGTTATTTAACTTATTTATAAGCTAGTGATGTAGGAGTAGGAAATAACATTACTCATAGTCACAACAAGTGAACAAACACGTTGCCCCCCAACTGTATTCATGTGACACGTTGCTTTTATACGACGTAATCATGTTAATTGGACCAACTAAATATTAATGAAAAAATATGGACGAGAAAATTGATTTCTCGGATTCGTTTTTATGTGATTTTAATGTTAGTCGAAGGAAGAGTCTGAGCAATAAACTCAATATTCACTCGGAAATGCTATACACGCCGAATTGATCTCCCGCTCACATGCCGAATCTGCCACGTAGATTTTTTCAGCTTATAAAATAATAATTTCGTCTCTCTTCCTCTCCTCTTTCTCTCACTTCATCTCTTTCTACGTACTCATTCTCTCTCTTCTCTATAAATGGGTTCACCAGAACTATTTCAATCTTCAATCTCATTCTCTTGAATCCTTTACAGCACAAGGCAACAAGTTTACCTCCCCTGGAATTGTATAGATCGATTTACACTACTCTTCATCCTTTAAGAGCTGGCATGAAGGAATTATGGAGAACTGATTTTCATCCATACCATGTGAAAGAGATGTTTATAACCTTGTTCAGTGATGCCTAAATTGCAGTTAATTTCATGATATGAACTCTCTTTTGGGTATATCATTGCCACTCTTTGGATCTATGAATTGGATTCATCGTCAATATTTTAACAACAACAACAACAAAATTTTGAAGGAGGGCATTTAGGCGCATACTTAATTTCTCAACAATCTCTTTGAAATTAATGGTTGAAAAAGCAGGTGAAAATGAGAAGAAATGGAGGAATGCAGAGGGTGAGAGGACTTGTATAGAGTGAGATAAGAGAGAAAGAGAAGATGAATAAGAGAAGATGAAGTGAGAGAAAGAGTTTCCTGGAGTGGAGAGAAGAGAACATGAAAGATAAGGAGAGAGAGAGTGGAGAAAGAGTGGTCATGATCAAATTAACAACACTGAGGTGGCAAAATTTGGCTTCCAGCCGTGAGATATATTCGGCACATGTTCTAAAATATACCTCCATTTCTAAAAATAAGTTTATCTTATACTTCTTCCAGCCGTGAGATAAACTTCTTTCTAAAATAAGATATCTCCCGGCTGGAAGAAGTTTATTTCCCGGCTGGAAGATTCCTGTTCCATGCGCATATTCGGCACATGTTCTAAAATATACTCAACATAACATATACCTCCATTTCTAAAAGAAGTTTATCTTATACTTCCTTTTGTGTCCCTTTTTCTACTTTTAGATGTTCTAAAATTTCATGATTGTGGATAGTCCTAGCAACGCCTCATGGGCCTGGAAAAGCATTCTTCATGGTCGGGATCTCTTAAAGCAAGGTCTGATTTGGCAAGTGGGTTGTGGAGATAGGATCAACATCCTCTCGGATAAGTGGATTCCTGGCCTTTCCGTTCCTCATAAGGACTTTCTCCACAATTCCACTATTGACCCAAGCTTGAAAGTCAAGGATTGGATCATTCACCGGGGAAGTTCGTTGCAGCCTTGTCTTCAATGAAGATCCTTTCTCTCCTACTTCAATCATGATTTGCATGGAACAGGAATCTGAACTCATTCTGAAAATTCCTTTGCCGAATCCAAGCACTGTCAGGGTTGTCGTAGGTAACACAGCAGAATAACAAAATTTAATCCTACTCAAAGCCCACCAAGGATCACAGGAAGAGACATCATAACAAAATAAATGACATAGTAATTGTGTACCTTTTGGTTTGGGAGATCACACGAAGAATAATGTCCTCGTCTCTACGGTTGATCCACGTCTAGAGGTGAGATCTAGATTCTTCCTTCTCAAGTGCTAGCTTGGAACGGAGGAAGAGGGAAGAAGGAATCAAGCAATCAAAGGAGGAAAGAGAGGATTCGACCCTCTCTTTGAGCCGACGGGAAGGGGGGCGGACGGACTAGGGGCTTCGACCTCTTGCTTGTTCTTGCTCTCTCTTTTTCTCTCTCCCACTCTATTGTGTTATGTCTAATAACATTAGTGGGAAGGAAACTCGAGCATCCTTTATATAGTCCAACAACTCCTTGTTAACTACATAAAGGTCCTTCCTAGTTCTACATGATCTTAGATTAGTCCCTTCCTTGCATATTAGTCCTACTAAGTTTGCAAGGTGTTGCAAGTTGATCCTTCTTATTAATTAATCATATTAATTAATCCCAAATCTAGTTCTACTCTATTTTACGTGTGACCCCATAGGTTTCTACTTAGTTGGTAGTAAGTTATTACTAACATGGAGCGGTGTCTAGCAACACATCCATGCAACCCAACTAATAGAAATAGTAAGTGATCCCGACAAACCATTGTGCCCAATATCTTATATTGCACTTTCCCTTTTTATCCATATCCGGATTGGACACGAGACACAAATAGTCACACTCGTATATCCAATCCATAGTTCCTCAATCCTGGGAATATGCTTATGCAAGCAGATAACATCAATATCTCCATATTGATTTATCTGAGTCTGGCCAGACATTCAATAAGCCTCATCCCTCGAGTGGCCGTGGATATTTACTCCCATTATGTGGGAGGGACAAATCCTCTCTACATCACTACGATCTCTAAGCTTGCTTCCTATCATCCCGATAGCTATCTTTATGATTACCCAGTTACGGTGTAACGTTTGATAACATCAAAGCACGATATTTCACAACTAGAGTATCTAGTGACTTCAAGTCTAATGACTGCAATTATATTAGCACTACGAGAAGCGATTGTGATTTAACATAATCTAATGTACCCTTCTCGTTGTGGGTCAATCCAGTATGCCATTACTCCTAATGCATACCCATGTGTTAGACTTGATATCTCCATATCAATCTACACACATACTAGTCTATATTTGATCGTCCTATTAATCAATAGAATGGACTAGGGATATTTAAGATAAACAACACATTGTATCTAAGGACTTCATTATATTAAATATCGCAATATATAATAAATGAATAATCTAGCTAATTATATTGTTAATACTAAATATTAGATTGCCTCTAGGGAACCTATTCCAACAGTCTCCCACTTGCACTAGAGCCAATATGGCGCATCTCGTATGCCTATAGATCTATCGTGCCCTTCATGCTTTTGCTGTGCAAGAGGTTTTGTGAGCGGATATGAAAGAAAATCATCCGTTGAAATCTTGCACATCTTCACATGTCCTCGATCGATCATATCACGAATAAGATGGAATCTCTTAAGTACATTCTTTGATTTCTGGTGTGATCTTGGTTCCTTGGCTTGTGCAATCGCCCCGGAGTTGTCACAGTACAACTCTATGGGATCCACGATGCTAGGGACCACACCGAGCTCATTGATAAACTTCTTTATCCAAACTGCCTCTTTTGCTGCTTCCGCAGCAGCAATGTACTCAGCTTCTGTTGTAGAATCAGCAACTGTCCCTTGCTTGGAACTCTTCCAGCTCACAGCTCCTCCATTCAGGCAAAACACGTATCCGGATTGTGATCTGTAGTCGTCTTTGTCGGTTCAGAAGCTCGCATCAGTGTGACCGATTACACTTAGCTCATCCCTACCTCCAAATATCAAGAACGCACCCTTAGTTCTTCTCAAGTACTTTAGGATGTTCTTGACAGCAATCCAGTGACTCTCACCCGGATTGGACTGGTATCTTCTCACCATACTCAACGCGTATGATACGTCTGGTGTAGTTAATAACATGGCGTACATGATGGATCTCATGGCCGAAGCATAGGGTATCCTACTCATGCAGTCCTTCTCAATCTCATTGGAGGGACAATCATTCTTGGAAAGAGTGACTCCATGCGACATGGGCAAGAATCCCTTCTTGGAATCTTGCATGTTGAGCCTCTTCAACACCTTGTCTATATATGTACTTTGACTTAGGCCGAGCAGCTTTCTAGATCTATCCCTATAGATCTTTATACCAAGTATATATGCTGATCTCCTAAGTCCTTCATTGCAAAACACTTTCCTAGCCAATCTTTAACAGATTGGAAAGTAGGAATGTCGTTGCCAATGATTAGTATGTCATCCACATACAAGACCAGATATACTACAGAGCTGCCACTAACCTTCTTGTAAACACAAGGCTCATCTTCGTTCTTGATGAAGCCAAACTCTTTAACTGCATCATCAAAACGTCAATTCCAGCTCCTAGAACCTTGCTTTAATCCATAAATGGATCTTTGCAGCTTACATACTTTATTGGCATTCTCTGGATCCTTAAAACCCTCCGGTTGTGTCATATACACATCCTCGAGGAGGTTCCCATAAAGGAACGGTGTTTCAACATCCATCTGCCAAATCTCATAGTCGTAGTATGCTGCAATAGCAAGTAGGATTCGAATGGATTTAGTCATGGCGACTGGTGAAAAGGTCACATCATAGTCAATACCATGAATCTGTCTATACCCTTTGGCTACCAATCGCCCCTTATAGGCAACTACTCTGCCATCCATGTCGGTCTTCTTCTTGAAGACCCACTTGCACCCTATGGGCTGAGCCCATTCGGGTGGTTCCACCAAAGTCCATACTTTGCTGGCGTACATGGAATCCATTTCGGATCTTATGACTTATAGCCACTTCCTAGAGTCTGGGCCTTTCATGGCCTCCCCGTAGGTTGCAGGCTCATCATCCATGAGTGGTACGTCATCAGGCTCAGTCACGAGCAGTTCGTAGCTCTCTGGCTCATGACGCACTCTACTTGATCTACGGAGTTCCTGTGTTACCTGAACAGGTTCCTCCACAACAACTTGCGGTTCCTGCTCATGTTCCATCATCGGTTCAGTGATTTTTGGTTCTTGAATTTCATCATGTTCTACAGCCCTCCCACTTGCTTCTTTAGAGACAAACTCTCTTTCTAGAAACACGCCGGTCCGAGCAACAAACACTTTGTTCTCGGTGGGATTGTAGAAATAAATATCCTTTAGTTTCCTTAGGATATCCCACAAACTTACACTTATCCGCTTTGGGCCCGAGCTTGTCTGTTTGTAAACGCTTTACATAGCCATCGCAGCCCCAAATCCTCATAAACAACACTATGGGACGCTTCCCAGTCCATATCTCATATGGTGTCTTCATGACTGATTTGGATGGAACACGGTTAATGGTAAAAGCTGCCGTCATTAGAGCATGTCCCCAAAATGATATCGGAAGATCTGTTTGAGACATCCTAGATCGCACCATATCTAGTAGTGTGCGATTCCTCCTCTCGGACACGCCACTCCATTGTGGCGTTCCGGGTGGAGTGAGGTGGGATACTATCCCACACTCTCTAGGATACTCATCAAACTCTTGGCTTAATACTTTTACCAAGTTGCTTCTCTAATTCATTCTTGAATTCTTTGAACAATTCAAAGGATTCGTATTTGGCCTTCATAAGGTATACAAATCCATATCTACTGAAATCATCAGTAAATGTTATGAAGTAGGTGCAACCACCTCTGGCAGGCGTGGGGAATGGCCCGCATACATCAGTATGTATGAGTGTCAATAACTCACTAGTCATCTCCCCTTTCTTATTGAAAGGGGAATTTGTCATTTTTCATGAGGAAAATGATTCACATGTCTCATATGATTCTAAATCAAATGAGTCTAGAAGTCCATCCTTATGGAGTTTAGATATGTGTTTCTCATTTATATGGCCTAAACGACAATGCCATAGATATGTAGGATTTAACGAATTAGTTTTAGTCCTTTTAGTATTTATGTTATAGATTGGACTATTTAGATCAAGGGTATACAATCCATTAGACAAATGCGCACTACAATAGTGCATACTATCAAAATAAATGGAGCAACACTTGTCTTTTATTGAAATAGAAAAACCCTTCTCGTCCAAACAAGAAATGGAAATAATGTTTCTGCTCATAGCAGGCACATAAAAGCAATTGTCAAATTCTAAAATAAGTCCAGAAGGCAAAGATTGGTCATAAACGCCTACAGCTAATGCAGCAACTCTTGCTCCATTCCCGACGCGCAGATCTATCTCCCCTTTAGCCAATCTTCTACTTCTTTTCAAATCCTGCACATTTCGACAAATGTGAGAACCACATCCAGTATCCAATACCCAAGATGAAGAAATAGAAAGATTGACGTCTATAACATAAATACCTGGTGGTGGTGGAATCACTATTCCAAGCTTCTTATCCTCCTGATATTTAGGGCAATTCCTCCTCCAGTGACCCGGTTGGCTACAGTAGTGACATTCACCTTTAGCCACGCCTCCACTAGGATTTAGGGATTCCTTGGATTTCGCAACTTTCTTGCGCTTTCCTTTGAAAGTAGAGGCAACTCCATGGCCCTTCTTCTTATGTAACATCATTATAGCCTTGCAGTTGCCTTTTTTGACGCTCTGTTCAGCTGTCTTTAGCATGTTCAGCAAGTATGGTAGAGTCTTACTGATCTCGTTCATATTATAGTTCATGATGAACTGATTATAACCGTCAGGCAACGATTGCAAGACTAGATTAGTTGTCAAATCTTGGCCAAGTGGGAATCCTAGTCTCTCAAGGTTCTCAATGTACCCGATCATTCGGAACACATGAGGCCCTACTGGATTCCCCTCTGCAAGACTACTATTGAACAATGCTTTAGATACCTCATAGCGCTCATGCCTTGCCTGTTACTGAAACAATTGTTTCAAGTGTATGATCATATCATAGGCTTCCATATTCTCGTGCTGCTTCTGAAGCTCAGGAGTCATGGTGCAAAGCATGAGGCAAGTCACGTCATTAGAATCATCAATATGTTTCTGACGTGCCCTTACTTCCGCTAGAACAGACTCATCTTGTGGTGGGGCTGGAATTGGAGTGTCCAAGACGTACATCTTCTTTCTTGCTTAAGGACAATCTTTAAGTTTCTGTACCAGTCAAGAAAATTTGTTCCAGACAGTTTCTCCTTCTCAAGGACAGATCGTAGGGATGATGTCGATGCATTTTTGCCATATAGAATTCTACAAAACCAGAAATGTGCAATTTTAGTATTTTGAACAATTTAACTATATTCAAAAATGGCTTGATCATCAAATATAGCTCCCGCCATTTTTCTCGGATTAATAGCCCTCACCATTAATGCGGAAAATATCATTATATTTTCTAGTAGGTCCAAGATTCCTTTTTCACTTCTTCTTGAGCTTGCTTTGGCAAGTCACCCAAGAATTAGTTATTTAGGTAGGAACCATTCCAATTGCATCTCGTGCAACTCTTGGTCCAATTAGGTGAATAACTCTTTATTCTTTATCCTTTAGATAATGCATAATTGTCATGCCTCTAGGTTCATCAATCCAATTGACTCTTACCCAGTTGCGTCCAACCTCTTGCTTCAACATACTCACATTACTAGCTTGTGTCGTCCGCAACACAACATGGTAAATTAAGATCGCCTTGCTTTCGCAAGCCCGAATTTTAATAAACCCTGATAATGAAGGGTGTTTTGGCAAGAGAAGGCAAAACGCAATATTTAATTGAGGGATTTAATTTTTTTAATTTGTTTGGTTGATCCAATCAACATTATCTACTTATTTGGATTGGGCAATTCCAAATAAAAGACCATCCTTGTTTATTATTATCTTGTCAACGTTTTGCTAGTATCGCCATACACACAAAAATAAATAACAAGACATAAATAAGAACCATCCACAAAAATTAAAAAAAAACGTGGCATGGATATGGCTCCTAGACTAAGATATTATCAAGCCACTGATAATATCCAATTTCCCTAAAGTGACTAGCTCATCTCCATGTGCTCCACCATAGCCGCGCGCCTAGGAGTGTCTTCCTTGTCTTTTGGCTTCTTTGGTTCTCCGGTCTTCTTCTCCATGCTCTTAGCTATCATCTAAATATTTCTAATTCTAGCCTAAAATCTAGAATAAATAAATAATAAAAACCTCACATGTCGAGGAGAAAAGACGACTCGCAGGCCCTAAAACCTAATTAATTAAACATCCACAACCTAGGCCATATCCATCCACCATGCAACAAAGCACATAATACATTTAAAACCATTTTTTAACGCACTTTTTTTTATTTTAATTTAATTGGGTAATTAGGGTTACAACGGTCCAAGGGGTCTTACCTAAGCTAAACCCCAAGGAACGCCGCCCGCCACGTGGGCCCGGCCCAAGGCCGGCCGCCCTATGTGACCCGCGGCCTTGCTTGGCGCGCAAGGAAGGGGTGAACGGCTAGGGTTTCGGCCCTAGCCTCCTTCCCTTCTTCCTTTTTTCTTAAGTTTGATTGTTTCCTTTATGGATGTTTCCATAAAATTGTTTCCATAATTGAAAACTCATTTTCTACTATGTGCCCATGAACACTAATTTTTCAAGAACCCAATAATTCACATCTTATGTGATTAAACTCACCAATTCTAACATCTAATGTTAAATTAAATCTTGTTTATGTTGAATCAATATTCAATTTGCATCTACTATGCCAATTAATTTCAATTTTCGCGTAAAATAAATAATACGGTGTATAAACTGAAATCGTAACACATAAATCATGTTATGCACTACAACCTGGCTCGCATACCACTGTTGGGTTTTGACGTAGGTACCTCAGTGGAATATGAAAATTTAATCCTACTCTTAGCCCACCAAGGATCACAGGAAGAGACATCATAACATGATAAAGGACATAGTAATTGTGTACCTTTTGGTTTGGGAGATCACACGAAGAATAATGTCCTCGTCTCTACGGTTGATCCACGTCCAGAGGTGAGATCTAGATTCTTCCTTCTCAAGTTCTAGCATGGATCGGAGGAAGAGGGAAGAAGGAATCAAGCAACCAAAGGAGGCAAAGAGAGGATTCGGCCCTCTCTTTGAGCCGACGGGAAGGGGGGTGGACGGGCTAGGGGCTTCGGCCTCTAGCTTGTTCTTCCTCTCTCTTTTTTTGTCTCCCACTCTATTGTGTTATGTCTAATAACATTAGTGGGAAGGAAACTAGAGCATCCTTTATATAGTCCAACAACTCCTTGTTAACTACATAAAGGTCCTTCCTAGTTCTATATGAACTTGGATTAGTCTCTTTCTTGCATATTAGTCCTACTAAGTTTGCAAGTTGATCCTTCTTATTAAATAATCATATTAATTAATCCCAAATCTAGTTCTACTCTATTTGACGTGTGACCCCATAGGTTTCTACTTAGTTGGTAGTAACTTATTACTAACATGGAGCGGTGTCTAGTACACATCCATGCAACCCAACTAATAGAAATAATCAGTGATCCCGACAAACCTTTGTGCCCAATATCTTATATTGCACTTTCCCTTTGTCTCCATATCCGGATTGGAAACGAGAAATAAATAGTCACACTCGTATATCCAATCCATAGTTCCTCGATCCTGGGAATATGCTTATGCAAGCAGATAACATCAATATCTCCATATTGATTTATCTAAGTCTGGCCAGACATTCAATAAGCCTCATCCCTCGAGTGGTCGTGGATATTTACTCCCATTATCTGTGAGGGAAAAATCCTCTCTACATCACTACGATCTCTAAGCTTGCTTCCTATGATGCCTGATAGCTATCTTTATGATTACCAAGTTACGGTGTAACATCCGATAACATCAAAGCACGATATTTCACAACTAGAGTATCTAGTGACTTCAAGTCTAAGGACTGCAATTATATTAGTACTACGAGAAGCGATTGTGACTTAACATATTCTAATGTATCCTTCTCGTTGTGGGTCAATACAGTATGCCATTACTCCCAATTCATACCCATGTGTTAGACTTGATATTTCCATACCAATCTACACACATACTAGTCTATATTTGATCGCCCTATTAATTAATATAGTGGACTAGGGATATTTAAGATAAACAACACATTGTATCTAAGGACTTCATTATATTAGATATCTCAATATATAATAAATGAATATTCTAGCCAATTACATTGTTCATACTAAATATTAGATTGCATTTAGGGCACCTATTCCAACAGCAGCGAGAACCAATGTCAGGTGGCAATCCTTAGAAGTTCCAACGAAAACTACAACCCTACCCAACTCAATGTTGATGGCGCTTGGAAACCTGTGCACTCCTTAGGTGGCATTGGTCTCCATGTTGTTTGTGCGGATGGTACCCTTTGGATCATTGGCAAACGGGTCCACTCATCCAGTGCTTTACAATCGGAGCTCCTCGCTATCGAGCACGGAATTAATTTCGGTCGTCATCATAATATTAATAGTATCAATATTAATTCTGATTGTGCTCTTGTTGTTTCTATTTTGCAGGGTCGGAGTAAACCAGCTTACCAGGATGCTCCCATCGTTAGCAGAATCCTAAAAGCCTCGGAAAGCTTTTCCTTTTGTAGTATATCCAAGACCCCAAGGAATTTAGTCATGAATGCTCATTTGGAAGCTAAAAGTGCCTCTTTTGATAACCATCCTATGTAGTTTTGATGGTTTTATTCCTAGTTGTAGTTGTTTGTAGTAGGTGTTTTCTCCGCTTTGATATGTCTCTTTGGTATTTTTCAGTTGTGTTGTACTTGTTTGAACGTTCTCTTGGTTAATCTATTCCCTCTTTACAAAAAAGATGTTCTCAAAATTAGGTACTTTTAGTAAATCTAACTCACTTGAAAGCCTCAAAGTTAGGTTAGGCATTCTCCAAAAGTGTGAGAGTGTTTTAGGTTTTAATGGTTTCGTGTTTTACTTAATTTTATAAATTACTCTTAAAAATTGACATCACCGTTACAAAAAATTAAGTCTTCATACCCAAAATTTTCACTATATATTTTCAACTCTCTATCATTCATTTTCTTTCAATATATGTTGTTGTCTTTGAAAAATTTAGCGATAATTTCTTAAGCTGTACCATACAAACTAATTGTAGCTCATAACTAGTTAACAATAAAAGCATTCATTTTTCATGTCTAAACTAAGAGAAAATAGCGAAAATATAATAAAAAGGTGCTCTTTTCGAATTCGACGTTGCTCCACACTTTCTGCCTACAATCCCAGCTCACCAAGTTATGAATATATTCTGAATCTCATGGGTCGAGTTTTTACCAATAGGCACGAGTTTCCATAAAAAATACCAAAATAATACTTTTCCCCCCACAATTCTGGCAATCTGCCGTATCTCGCCGCGGCTTACCGTTTCTTCGCCAAGGCTGAGATGGCCATAGAGTTTTGCATCAAACTTAAAATCTCGGGTAACCACATATCCCTCGCTCGAACACCAATTTAGTTATCTTATAATGTTGGAAAGATCTTGAACTCTACTATCATTTGTCATTTATTTCTATCCAAAATTTCATGAAAATAGTGAAGAATATGTTGTTTAAATTTTCCTAGTTTCATTTGTCGCTTCATCCCGCGACATTTCGTACTATCCTCTTGCTTTTTCGAGCTTCTTCAGACCCCACATATCTCTCTTGATGAGATTTTTGTCATTCCTTTGTGTCTTCACTCGATTTCCATCTTTCCAAGCACGTTCATCACCCATTTTTTCGTGTCCTGTTACCGTAAAGGTAACGGGTTGACGATTTTGTGAGAAATCGACAAAACTCCCAAGTAGCTTATAGCCTACCGCGCTTTTCCTAACAAACTAAGGTTTGATCAAACGAAGAAATCTTTTCTTTTCAATTCATCTGATGAAAAAACAGAAGATTACAATATGTTTAAATAGACTAAACGAAACCTAACCCTAGACATCTACGGGCTTGACAAGGCCCGGTCCCTACTAAATAATATAATTAACTAATTAACTATTAATTAAATAAAAAAATAATTAAATAACTAAATAAATGAATACTAAATAAATAACACGGACGAAGGCGATACGATTGATCCGTATCAACTCCCCTGCGGTTGAAAATCACCTTGTCCTCAAGGTGGATGGAAAAAAATTCTTCAATACGATCCGAAATAATTGTACCCGGATCAAATGGATGGCGACTGATCTTGAGAACCTCCTTTTGTAGTCCAAATGCAACACTAGGCCCAAATACGAAATGCTTGGTAGTGAGTCCAATGGATGCAAGTGACCAATACCAGCGCTGAATCAGGCTCATGTGGGACATTAAACCCAAGATTAGAGCTGAGCCCAGTTCAAAACATAGGCCCAAAGAAGGATCCACTGAATAATGAGGCCCATAATGTTTTTGATGTCCAATTGCAATTGGTTGCCCATGTGCCTGAGCAACCCTAACGCCATTAAGTGATGAAGTCGGCTGCTGGATGGAGTCTCCCATGTGATACTGTTGGTGTTGTTGATGGTGACCGTAGTTTTCGGTGAAAAGGACGGCAACAGGTGTTGGTGGTGTTGGCTTTGGTGGGATCGACGAGGACTGGATCGGCAATTGACACCGCTGGAGGGCTGTGACGCCGGCATCCAAGGACGCCCGCTGGTGACGCTGAATCGCCGGCGGGGTCCCTGATTTCGTGGACTGTGTCGCCAGAGATGAAGCCGCCTGAACTTGGGTAGCCGAATGTGGCTGGTGCGCGGCCTGATTGGGCTGCTTAGTTGCCGGAATTGCAGCAGGTGGCGGCGATGTCTGCGGCTGCTCCTTCGGCGGCGATTCCTGCTGGGTTTGCAGCGGCGGAGGAGGCGGCAACGGCTGTGGGCTGGGATGTCGCAAGGTGCGATCCGATAACTTCGAGATGCGCTGTCCCAAACTTGTTTCCAGATTCGTGATGCGAGTATCCATTCCGTCTATACTTGTACCTAACCCGGTGAACGCCGTGACCAAGTTTTGAATCTGTGCCGTCAATTTGGCTATGCCGTCTTCCTTGGTGGCTGCCATTGAGGAACCCGAGTTAGTCGCAGTCGCTGCCGCTGCTTCTGTTTTGGATCTGGAACGAACGGAGGGAGCAATTGATGGGGGTGTTGTGGTTACTGGTTTTTGTTTTTGGTGGGTTTGTATTGGTGAGGTATGTACTGGAGGTGTACGGAGGAGTAAAAAAAAAGGTTTGGTGGTGGAGGGTTGTGGAGGAGGTTGGTGAGTAGAATACGGCGCAAGATCAACGGATGGTTTTTGTCCGCCGTGAATAATGAAAGCACGAATTTGTTACCGTAAAGGTAACGGGTTGGCGATTTTGTGAGAAATAGACAAAACTCCCAAGTAGCTTATAGCCTACCGCGCTTTTCCTAACAAACTAAGGTTTGATCGAACGAAGAAATCTTTTCTTTTCAATTCATCTGATGAAAAACAGAAGATTACAATATGTTTAAATAGACTAAACGAAACCTAACCCTAGACATCTACGGGCTTGACAAGGCCCGGTCCCTACTAAATAATAAAATTAACTAATTAACTATTAATTAAATAAACAAATAATTAAATAACTAAATAAATGAATACTAAATAAATAACACGGACGAAGGCGATACGATTGATCCGTATCATGTCCACATATCAACTTCACAATCCATGCGTGTTCTTCGATTTCCGTGCCGCTATCATGCACTTTCTCTGATTCTTCTCCTTCTTCCATTTTTGAGTTTTACCCCTATTCATGAAGTCGTTTTGACTCGATGGATTCATTAGCAAAATCTTGTAATTTTTTGATAAATTTTCATGGTGTTGTACAGTAAATTTTACTCTACAACACCATAAAAAATTACCGAAAAATTGCATCGTTTTGCTATCCAAATCACAAGGTCAAAGCGACATGCTTACGGATGAAAAAGTCAAAACTGGAAGAAAGAGAAGAAACAGACCAAATATTACTGTTACACCTCAAGGGAACCTATTATCATACCACTGATAGAAAAAAATGCATGACATCATTCGAAAACCATATAAATTCAACGAAAAAGATTTCTCAATAAAAGAGATGCAAACTCAAATATACACCAAATCACCTAAGATTCAACTCAACATAAAACTCAATGAAATGGCAGTCTACATAAATGAAAATCCGGAGGTATCAAATACCCGACACGTAGGTTTTGTTTGTCCCGATATAACTCTAACGAGTAGGCATCCACTCTCACTCGAAGAGCGATTCCACCTGCATTGGATTTATACTAGGGGTGTAGATGGTTATGTTTGGGTGGTTTGGTACGAGAAAAAACACTCGATCCAATAATCATTGGGTTAGATAAATGCAAGTCAAAATTAATACGCCTACTTCACAAATCAGCCTAGACCAACAATCTGGATTTGTTCGGTTTGGGTGGGTTAGCAGATCTGCCTTTATTCTAAACAAAAAATTATTGTCACAACACCTAAATATTGGTGCGCAAAGCAACAACAGGGCGTAGAATAGGAAATATTATTTTGAATGCTGAAACGTAGAATGCATAAAGAAAATCAAATGAAATAGTTAATCAGTAGTTTGTTCAATGAAAAAGATCGAAGAATTTTGTTAATGGTGAATCCATTATATGCAGTAAAGCCAAAATTAGAGAGGGAAAAGGAAATAATTGGTGGAAAATTTAGGGATTGATCTTCCCTTGTGGAGGATCTGGCGTTCCTTAAGATGAAGGAAACCTAAAAAACGAATAAAATATTTAATTGATATGATACATATTCTATAGAAATTATGAATTTACCACACATATTACCTATTTTGGGTTGGAATGGGTTAATTTTTAGATGTTATAATTAAATCCATAACCCAAACCAAAATATTGATTTGGGCTAAAATGTAAATCATATTTAACCCAAATCATATCAAACCAATAAAATTTAATTGGATTGGGTTGGATGAGCCGGATTGAATAGATCAAGCGGTTTTCAGTACACCCTAACAACTTGAGGACAAATGTGTTGGATATAGTTTATAGTTTTCAAATTTTCCTTAGACTACACATTCCTTTTGTAAAAAAATTGGTTCAGTATCGGTCTATTTGTGTCCATGATCATCTAAAAAACCATTTCATGTAGCAGCCTGACTGATGTATAGTTTGTTGTTCCAGAGTATATGTTAAGATCAGAAGAGATAATTGTATAATAAAATCTCTAAGCAACTTGAAAAGTTAGGAACATTTTGCCTAATAAACAAAATAGAATTTCCCTAAAAAAAAATAGAATTAAAACTCAGATTGGGATCTTTTTTTACATTTTAAAAAATGTATACAATGTTGTAGGGCGGCCTCGCCGGTGTGCCTCCTAAATATTTGATTACTAACAAAGTACAAAGAGAAGTATTAGAAAAAACAAGAGAAAATAAGATCATTGTCAAATCAAATTCTCTGTAACCAGAGAATTAAGTCCTTTAGTTGGTGCAATTGTAAATGGATGTTTATTAACTTCCATAGGATTTGCAGTTTAAAGAAATCCAACAAAGTTTTCTGTTGGAGAACAATCGAAATTGAACAGGAAAGATGGAAAGAAGAAGAGAAAATAGAAAGATGAACATGTTGGGATTCGACTTGAATCAAATCTGGAAAGAATTTTGTCCAAGGCAATATCAAAACAAAGTTGTTGGGCAGTGGATTTTATAGTAACAAAAGGTCAAATATTGACCATTATGTTTTTGGCACCAAGTTACCTTGGTAACTTGGAAACTTCCACCACATGCATGCTATTAGTATTTAAAGGGGTTTGTAACAACACATAGGAGCAACACACGGGAGATTGTAGAGTTATTGCATTGTAATCGGGTTCTCTTCTCAATAAAATATCTGGTTCTGGCCGTGGATCACCTAGCGGGTTCGTTACGAATTCGTTAGTGAACCACGTTAAATATCTGTCTCGTTCTTGTTTCGCTTTCGTCGTTCTTTCTCGAATACCCAAAGGTTATAACAAACTGGTAATAGAGCTCTGAATTAGGAGTTATGTTACAACAAACTGGTATCAGAGCCAAGTTCCAAGATCGGGGTGGAACTCACAGCTAGGGTTTCGCGATTCAGGTGGAGCAGGCTATCGGGAGGTTGGGTTTTGAGATTCCGCCAAGAAAGATGTCTGCTTTGGCGATCAAGATCGATCTGTTCGTGAGAGAGAAGCAGGTACAGCCACCATATGAAGCCCCGTGGAAGGGGCTATCCGGGCTCCTGTCAGAGCAATCTGGTGCGCATCTGATTAGGCATGCAAGGGATCTGGCAAATCCAGCACGTATTCGGTACTGGCGCGAATCTGGCGGTTCACGCGCATCTGGCGTTCTGGCGATTGACTTTGAGGCGCAATCTGGCTCACGACATGGAGCATCTGGCGTGTGAGTTTTTTTTGCACGTGCATCTGGTCCTGGTTCTGGCGCTCATTATGCAAGTGTTTGTTATGGCGTGCATATGTTCTGTTTTTGAGCGTGTACCATGACACGCAATTGAGCTCGCATCTGGCGAGCATCTGGCGCATCAGGCATGACAAATCTGTTTGGGCACTTGTGATTAGGTGCATCGGGTCTGGTAAGTAATCACATCTGGGCACTTGTCGTGGTGCATCTGTCTGGCTCAATTGGCGCATCTGGAATACATTCGGTCCTGATTTCTTAGTGAATGTATTCGAGTCTGGTTATGGGTGGAGCATTTGTTTCTGTTTCTGGAAGTGCATCCACATTGGGCGCAGTTGTTGCAGGAACGCATGGTAGTTTGAGCAACGATTTGGCGATTCGGGTTTCGCATACAACTGTGAAAAATCTGTTTGTGGAGGCGTGCTCGTTTATGGTTCTGAGAGACGCATCCGGTTCAGGTTTGAGAAGAGATACATCAGCTTCGGGTAAGGGCTGCTGAGATGATTCAAGTCAAGGTGGAGATTTGTTGGGATTTGAGTTGAATCAAATCTGGAAAGAATTTTGTCCAAGGCAATGTCAAAACAAAGTTGTTGGGCGGTGGATTTTATGGTAACAAAAGGTCTAATATTGACCACTATGTTTTTGGCACCAAGTTACCTTGGTAACTTGGAAACTTCCACCACATGCATGCTATTAGTATTTAAAGGGGTTTGTAACAACACACAGGAGTAACACACGGGAGATTGTAGAGTTATTGCATTTTAATCGGGTTCTCTGCTCAATAAATATCTGGTTCTGGCCGTGGATCAGCTAGCGGGTTCGTTACCAATTCGTTAGTGAACCACGTTAAATATCTCTCTCGTTCTTGTTTCGCTTTCGTCGTTCTTGCTCGAATACCCACAACTTATAACAAAATGGTAATAGAGCTCTGAAACAGGATACAACAAACTAGTATCAAATTCAAGTTCCAAGATCGGGGTGGAACTCAAAGCTAGGGTTTCACGATTCAGGTGGAGCAGGCTATCGGAAGGTTGGGTTTCGAGATTCCGCCAAGAACGATGTCTGGTTTGGCGATCAAGATCGATCTGTTCGTGAGAGAGATGCAGGTACACCCACCATTTGAATCCCCGTGGAAGGGGCTATCCGGGCTCCTGTCGGAGCAATCTGGTGCGCATATGATTAGGCATGCAAGGGGTCTTGCAAATCCAGCACGTGTTCTGTACTGGCGCGAATCTGGCAGTTCACGCGCATCTGGCTGGCAATTGACTTTCAGGCGCAATCTGGCTCACGACATGGAGCATTTGGCGCCTGAGTTTTTTTTCACGTGCATCTGGTCCTGGTTCTGGCGCGCATTATGCACGAGTTTGTTATGGCGTGCATATGTTCTATTTTTGAGCGTGTACCATGACACGCAATTGAGCTCGCATCTGGAGCGATCTGTTTCTGGCGTGCATCTGGCGCATCAGAGGCATACGGGGCGCATCAGGCACAACAAATCTGTTTGGGCACTTGTGATTAGATGCATCGGGTCTGGTAAGTAATCACATCTGGGCACTTGTCGTGGTGCATCTGTCTGGCTCAATTTGGCGCATCTGGAATACATTCGGTCCTGTTTTCTCAGTGAATGTATTCGAGTCTGGTTATGGGTGGAGCATTTGTTTCTGTTTCTGGAAGTGCATCCACATCGGGCGCATTTGTTGCAGGAACGCATGGTAGTTTGAGCAACGATTTGGCGATTCGGGTTTCGCATACAACTGCGAAAAATCTGTTTGTGGAGGCGTGCTCTTTTCTGGTGCTGAGAGACGCATCCGGTTCAGGTTTGAGAAGAGATACATCAGCTTCGAGTAAGGGATGTTGAGATGATTCAAGTCAAGGTGGAGATTTGTTGGGATTTGAGTTGAATCAAATCTGGAAAGAATTTTGTCCGAGGCAATGTCAAAACAAAGTTGTTGGGCGGTGGATTTTATGGTAACAAAAGGTCAAATATTGACCACTATGTTTTTGGCACCAAGTTACCTTGGCAACTTGGAAACTTCCACCACATGCATGCTATTAGTATTTAAAGGGGTTTGTAACAACACACAGGAGCAACACACAGGAGATTGTAGAGTTATTGCATTGTAATCGGGATCTCTGCTCAATAAAATATCTGGTTCTGGCCGTGGATCAATTAGCGGGTTCGTTACGAATTCGTTAGTGAACCACGTTAAATATCTCTCTCGTTCTTGTTTCGCTTTCGTCGTTCTTGCTCGAATACCCACAAGTTATAACAAACTGGCAATAGATCTCTGAAACTGGATACAACAAACTGGTATCAGATCCAAGTTCCAAGATTGGGGTGGAACTCAAAGCTAGGGTTTCGCGATGGTGGAGCAGACTATCGGAAAGTTGGGTTTCGAGATTCCGCCAAGAACGATGTCTGGTTTGGCGATCAAGATCGATCTGTTCGTGAGAGAGAAGCAGGTACACCCACCATCTGAACCCCCGTGGAAGGGGCTATGCGGGCTCCTGTCGGAGCAATCTGGTGCGCATCTGATTAAGCACGCAAGGGATCTGGCAAATCCAGCAAGTATTCTGTACTGGCGCGAATCTGGCAGTTCACGCGCATCTGGCGTTCTTGTGATTGACTTTCAGGCGCAATCTGGCTCACGACATGGAGCATCTGGCACGTGAGTTTTTTTGCACGTGCATCTGGTCCTGGTTCTTGCGCGCATTATGCACGAGTTTGTAATGGCGTGCATATGTTATGTTTTTGAGCGTGTACCATGACACGCAATTGAGCTCGCATCTGGAGCGATCTGTTTCTTGCGTGCATCTGGCGCATCAGAGGCATACGGGGCGCATCAGGCACGACAAATCTGTTTGGGCACTTGTGATTAGATGCATCGGGTCTGGTAAGTAATCACATCTGGGCACTTGTCGTGGTGCATCTGTCGGGCTCAATTGGGCGCATCTGGAATACATTCGGTCCTGTTTTCTCAGTGAATGTATTCGAGTCTGGTTATGGGTGGAGCATTTGTTTCTGTTTCTGGAAGTGCATCCACATCGGGCGCAGTTGTTGCAGGAACGCATGGTAGTTTCTGCAACGATTTGGCGATTCGGGTTTCGCATACATCTGCGAAAAATCTGTTTGGGGAGGCGTGCTCGTTTCTGGTTCTGAGAGACGCATTCGGTTTAGGTTTGAAAAGAGAAACATCAGCTCCGGGTAAGGGCTACTGAGATGATTCAAGTCAACGTAGAGATTTGTTGGGATTTGAGTTGAATCAAATCTGGAAAGAATTTTGTCCAAGGCAATGTCAAAACAAAGTTGTTGGGCGGTGGATTTTATGGTAACAAAAGGTCAAATATTGACCACTATGTTTTTGGCACAAAGTTACCTTGGTAACTTGGAAACTTCCACCACATGCATGCTATTAGTATTTAAAGGGATTTGTAACAACACACATGAGCAACACACGGGAGATTTTAGAGTTATTGCATTGTAATCGGGTTCTCTGCTCAATAAAATATCTGGTTCTGGCCGTGGATCAGCTAGCGGGTTCGTTACGAATTCGTTAGTGAACCACGTTAAATATCTGTCTCGTTCTTGTTTCGCTTTCGTCGTTCTTGCTCTAATACCCACAGGTTATAACAAACTGGTAATAGAACTCTGAACCGGAGTTATGTTACAACAAACAGGTACCGGAGCCAAGTTCCAAGATCGGGGTGGAACTCAAAGCTGGGGTTTCGCGATTTAGGTGGAGCAGGCTATCGAAAGGTAGGGTTTCGAGATTCCTCCAAGAAATATGTCTGGCTTGGCGATCAAGATCGATCAGTTCGTGAGAGAAAAGCAGGTACACCCACCATCTGAAGCTCCGTGGAAGGGGCTATCCGGGCTCCTGTTGGAGCAATCTGGTGCGCATCTGATTAGGCATGCAAGGTATCTGGCAAATCCAGCACGTATTCGGTACTGGCGCGAATCTGGCATTCTGGCGATTGACTTTCAGGCGCAATCTGGCTCACGACATGGAGCATCTGGCGCGTGAGTTTTTTTGCACGTGCATCTGGTCCTGGTTCTGGCGCGCATTATGCACGAGTTTGTTATGGCGTGCATATGTTATGTTTTTGAGCGTGTACCATGACACGCAATTGAGCTCGCATCTGGAGCGATCTGTTTCTTGCGTGCATCTGGCGCATCAGAGGCATACGGGGCGCATCAGGCACGACAAATCTGTTTGGGCACTTGTGATTAGATGCATCGGGTCTGGTAAGTAATCACATCTGGGCACTTGTCGTGGTGCATCAGTCTAGCTCAATTGGGCGCATCTGGAATACATCCGGTCCTGTTTTCTCAGTGAATGTATTCGAGTCTGGTTATGGGTGGAGCATTTGTTTCTGTTTCTGGAAGTGCATCCACATCGGGCGCAGTTGTTGCAGGAACGTATGGTAGTTTGAGCAACGATTTGGCGATTCGGGTTTCGCATACAGCTGCAAAAAATCTGTTTGGGGAGGCGTGCTCGTTTCTGGTTCTAAGAGACGCATCCGGTTCAGGTTTGAGAAGAGAAACATAAGCTTTGGGTAAGGGCTGCTGAGATGATTCAAGTCAAGGTGGAGATTTGTTGGGATTTGACTTGAATCAAATCTGGAAAGAATTTTGTCCGAGGCATTGTCAAAACAAAGTTGTTGGGCGGTGGATTTTATGGTAACAAAAGGTCAAATATTAACCACTATGTTTTTGGCACCAAGTTACCTTGGTAACTTGGAAACTTCCACCACATGCATGCTATTAGTATTTAAAGGGGTTTGTAACAACACACAGGAGCAACACACGGGAGATTGTAGAGTTATTGCATTGTAATCGGGTTCTCTTCTCAATAAAATATCTGGTTCTGGCTGTGGATCAGCTAGCGGATTCGTTACGAATTCGTTAGTGAACCACGTTAAATATCCTGTCTCGTTCTTGTTTCGCTTTCGTCGTTCTTGCTCGAATACTCACATGTTATAACAAACGTGTAATAGAGATCTGAAACAAGAGTTATGTTACAACAAACTGGTATCAGAGCTAAGTTCCAAGATCGGGGTGGAACTCACAGCAAGGGTTTCGCGATTCAGGTGGAGCAGGCTATCGGGAGGTTGGGTATCGAGATTCCGCCATGAACGATGTCTGGTTTGGCGATCAAGATCGATCTGTTCGTGAGAGAGAAGAAGGTACACCCACCATCTGAAGCCCCGTGGAAGGGGCTATCCGGGCTCCTGTCAGAGCAATCTGGTGCGCATCTGATTAGGCATGCAAGGGATCTGGCAAATCCAGCACGTATTCGGTACTGGCGCGAATTTGGCGGTTCACGCGCATCTGGAGTTCTGGCGATTGACTTTCAGGCGCAATCGGGCTCCCGACATGGAGCATCTGGCGCGTGAGTTTTTTTGCACGTGCATCTAGTCCTGGTTCTGGCGCGCATTATGCACGAGTTTGTTATGGCGTGCATATGTTCTGTTTTTGAGCGTGTACCATGACACGCAATTGAGCTCGCATCTGGCGCGATCTGTTTCTGGCGAGCATCTGGCGCATCAGAGGCATACGGGGCGCATCAGGCACGACAAATCTGTTTGGGCACTTGTGATTAGGTGCATCGGGTCTGGTAAGTAATCACATCTGGGCACTTGTCGTGGTGCATCTGTCTGGCTCAATTGGGCGCATCTGGAATACATTCGATCCTGTTTTCTCAGTGAATGTATTCGAGTCTGGTTATGGGTGGAGCATTTGTTTCTGTTTCTGGAAGTGCATCCACATCGGGCGCAGTTGTTGCAGGAACGCATGGTAGCTTGAGCAACGATTTGGCGATTCGGGTTTCGCATACAACTGCGAAAAATCTATTTGTGGAGGCGTGCTCTTTTCTGGTGCTGAGAGACGCATCCGGTTCAGGTTTGAGAAGAGATACATCAGCTTCGGGTAAGTGATGTTGAGATGATTCAAGTCAAGGTGGAGATTTGTTGGGATTTGAGTTGAATCAAATCTGGAAAGAATTTTGTCCGAGGCAATGTCAAAACAAAGTTGTTGGGTGGTGGATTTTATGGTAACAAAAGGTCAAATATTGACCACTATGTTTTTGGCACCAAGTTACCTTGGTAACTTGGAAACTTCCACCACATGCATGCTATTAGTATTTAAAGGGGTTTGTAACAACACACAGGAGCAACACACACGAGATTGTAGAGTTATTGCATTGTAATCGGGATCTCTGCTCAATAAAATATCTGGTTCTGGCCGTGGATCAATTAGCGGGTTCGTTACGAATTTGTTAGTGAACCACGTTAAATATCTCTCTCGTTCTTGTTTCGCTTTCGTCGTTCTTGCTCGAATACCCACAAGTTATAACAAACTGGTAATAGAGCTCTGAAACTGGATACAACAAACTGGTATCAGAGCCAAGTTCCAAGATTGGGGTGGAACTCAAAGCTAGGGTTTCGCGATGGTGGAGCAGACTATCGGAAAGTTGGGTTTCGAGATTCCGCCAAGAACGATGTCTGGTTTGGCGATCAAGATCGATCTGTTCGTGAGAGAGAAGCAGGTACACCCACCATCTGAACCCCCGTGGAAGGGGCTATCCGGGCTCCTGTCGGAGCAATCTGGTGCGCATCTGATTAAGCACGCAAGGGATCTGGCAAATCCAGCAAGTATTCTGTACTGGCGCGAATCTGGCAGTTCACGCGCATCTGGCGTTCTTGTGATTGACTTTCAGGCGCAATCTGGCTCACGACATGGAGCATCTGGCACGTGAGTTTTTTTGCACGTGCATCTGGTCCTGGTTCTGACGCGCATTATGCACGAGTTTGTAATGGCGTGCATATGTTATGTTTTTGAGCGTGTACCATGACACGCAATTGAGCTCGCATCTGGAGCGATCTGTTTCTTGCGTGCATCTGGCGCATCAGAGGCATACGGGGCGCATCAGGCACGACAAATCTGTTTGGGCACTTGTGATTAGATGCATCGGGTCTGGTAAGTAATCACATCTGGGCACTTGTCGTGGTGCATCAGTCTAGCTCAATTGGGCGCATCTGGAATACATTCGGTCCTGTTTTCTCAGTGAATGTATTCGAGTCTGGTTATGGGTGGAGCATTTGTTTCTGTTTCTGGAAGTGCATCCACATCGGGCGCAGTTGTTGCAGGAACGCATGGTAGTTTCTGCAACGATTTGGCGATTCGGGTTTCGCATACATCTGCGAAAAATCTGTTTGGGGAGGCGTGCTCGTTTCTGGTTCTGAGAGACGCATCCGGTTCAGGTTTGAAAAGAGAAACATCAGCTCCGGGTAAGGGCTACTGAGATGATTCAAGTCAAGGTAGAGATTTGTTGGGATTTGAGTTGAATCAAATCTGGAAAGAATTTTGTCCAAGGCAATGTCAAAACAAAGTTGTTGGGCGGTGGATTTTATGGTAACAAAAGGTCAAATATTGACCACTATGTTTTTGGCACAAAGTTACCTTGGTAACTTGGAAACTTCCACCACATGCATGCTATTAGTATTTAAAGGGATTTGTAACAACACACATGAGCAACACACGGGAGATTTTAGAGTTATTTCATTGTAATCGGGTTCTCTGCTCAATAAAATATCTGGTTCTGGCCGTGGATCAGCTAGCGGGTTCGTTACGAATTCGTTAGTGAACCACGTTAAATATCTGTCTCGTTCTTGTTTCGCTTTCGTCGTTCTTGCTCTAATACCCACAGGTTATAACAAACTGGTAATAGAACTCTGAACCGGAGTTATGTTACAACAAACAGGTACCGGAGCCAAGTTCCATGATCGGGGTGAAACTCAAAGCTGGGGTTTCGTGATTCAGGTGGAGCAGGCTATCGGGAGGTAGGGTTTCGAGATTCCTCCAAGAAATATGTCTGGCTTGGCGATCAAGATCCATCAGTTCGTGAGAGAAAAGCAGGTACACCCACCATCTGAAGCTCCGTGGAAGGGGCTATCCGGGCTCCTGTTGGAGCAATCTGGAGCGCATCTGATTAGGCATGCAAGGTATCTGGCAAATCCAGCACGTATTCGGTACTGGCGCGAATCTGGCATTCTGGCGATTGACTTTCAGGCGCAATCTGGCTCACGACATGGAGCATCTGGCGCGTGAGTTTTTTTGCACGTGCATCTGGTCCTGGTTCTGGCGCGCATTATGCACGAGTTTGTTATGGCGTGCATATGTTCTGTTTTTGAGCGTGTACCATGACACGCAATTGAGCTCGCATCTGGCGCGATCTGTTTTTGGCGAGCATCTGGCGCATCAGAGGCATACGGGGCGCATCAGGCACGACAAATCTGTTTGGGCACTTGTGATTAGGTGCATCGGGTCTGGTAAGTAATCACATTTGGGCACTTGTCGTGGTGCATCTGTCTGGCTCAATTGGGCACATCTGGAATACATCCGGTCCTGTTTTCTCAATGAATGTATTCGAGTCTGGTTATGGGTGGAGCATTTTTTTCTGTTTCTGGAAGTGCATCCACATCGGGCGCAGTTGTTGCAGGAACGTATGGTAGTTTGAGCAACGATTTGGCGATTCGGGTTTCGCATACAGCTGCGAAAAATCTGTTTGGGGAGGCGTGCTCGTTTCTGGTTCTGAGAGACGCATCCGGTTCAGGTTTGAGAAGAGAAACATAAGCTTTGGGTAAGGGCTGCTGAGATGATTCAAGTCAAGGTGGAGATTTGTTGGGATTTGACTTGAATCAAATCTTGAAAGAATTTTGTCCAAGGCAATGTCAAAACAAAGTTGTTGGGCAGTGGATTTTATGGTAACAAAAGGTCAAATATTGACCACTATGTTTTTGGCACCAAGTTACCTTGGTAACTTGGAAACTTCCACCACATGCATGCTATTAGTATTTAAAGGGGTTTGTAACAACACACAGGAGCAACACACGGGAGATTGTAGAGTTATTGCATTGTAATCGGGATCTCTGCTCAATAAAATATCTGGTTCTGGCCGTGGATCAATTAGCGGGTTCGTTACGAATTCGTTAGTGAACCACGTTAAATATCTCTCTCGTTCTTGTTTCGCTTTCGTCGTTCTTGCTCGAATACCCACAAGTTATAACAAACTGGTAATAGAGCTCTGAAACTGGATACAACAAACTGGTATCAGAGCCAAGTTCCAAGATTGGGGTGGAACTCAAAGCTAGGGTTTCGCGATGGTGGAGCGGACTATCGGGAGGTTGGGTTTCGAGATTACGCCAAGAACGATGTCTTGTTTGGCGATCAAGATCGATCTGTTCGTGAGAGAGAAGCAGGTACACCCACCATCTGAACCCCCGTGGAAGGGGCTATCCGGGCTCCTGTCAGAGCAATCTGGTGCGCATCTGATTAAGCATTCAAGGGATCTGGCAAATCCAGCAAGTATTCTGTACTGGCGCGAATCTGGCAGTTCACGCGCATCTGGCGTTCTGGCGATTGACTTTCAGGCGCAATCTGGCTCACGACATGGAGCATCTGGCACGTGAGTTTTTTTGCACGTGCATCTGGTCCTGGTTCTGGCGCGCATTATGCACGAGTTTGTTATGGCGTGCATATGTTATGTTTTTGAGCGTGTACCATGACACGCAATTGATCTCGCATCTGGAGCGATCTGTTTCTGGCGAGCATCTGGCGCATCAGAGGCATACGGGGCGCATCAGGCACGACAAATCTGTTTGGGCACTTGTGATTAGGTGCATCGGGTCTGGTCAGTAATCACATCTGGGCACTTGTCGTGATTCATCTGTCTGGCTCAATTTGGCGCATTTGGAATACATTCGATCCTGTTTTCTCAGTGAATGTATTCGAGTCTGGTTTGGGTGGAGCCTTTGTTTCTGTTTCTGGAAGTGCATCCACATCGGGCGCAGTTGTTGCAGGAACGCATGGTAGTTTGAGCAACGGTGGAGCATTTTTTTCCGCGAAAAATCTTTTGTGGAGGCGTGCTCTTTTCTGGTTCTGAGAGACGCATCCGGTTCAGGTTTGAGAAGAGAAACATCAACTTTGGGTAAGGGCTGCTGAGATGATTAAAGTCTAGGTGGAGATTTGCTGGGATTTGACTTGAATCAAATCTGGAAAGAATTTTGTCCAAGGCAATGTCAAAACAAAGTTGTTGGGCGGTGGATTTTATGGTAACAAAAGGTCTAATATTGACCACTATGTATTTTACACCAAGTTACCTCTTGGAAACTTCCACCACATGCATGCTATTAGTATTTAAAGGGGTTTGTAACAACACACAAAAGCAACACACGGGAGATTGTAGAGTTATTGCATTGTAATTGGGTTCTCTTCTCAATAAAATATCTGGTTCTGGCCGTGGATCAGCTAGCGGGTCGTTACGAATTCGTTAGTGAACCACGTTAAATATCTGTCTCGTTCTTGTTTCGCTTTCGTCGTTCTTGCTCGAATACCCACAGGTTATAACAAACTGGTAATAGAGCCCTGAAACAGGAGTTATGTTACAACAAACTGGTATTAGAGCCAAGTTCCAAGATCGGGGTTGAACTCAAAGCTAGGGTTTCGCGATTCAGGTGGAAAAGGCTATCGGGAGGTTGGGTTTCGAGATTCCGCCAAGAACGATGTCTGGTTTGGCGATCAAGATCGATTTGTTCGTGAGAGAGAAGCAGGTACACCTACCATCTGAGGCCCCATGGAAGGGGCTATCCAGGCTCCTGTCAGAGCAATCTGGTGCGCATCTGATTAGGCATGCAAGGGATCTGGAAAATCCAGCACGTATTCTGTACTGGCGCGAATCTGGCGGTTCACGCGCATCTGGCGTTCTGGCGATGACTTTCAGGCGCAATCTGGCTCACGACATGGAGCATCTGGCGCGTGAGTTTTTTTGCACGTGCATCTGGTCCTGGTTCTGGCGCGCATTATGCACGAGTTTGTTATGGCGTGCATATGTTCTGTTTTTGAGCGTGTACCATGACACGCAATTGAGCTCGCAATTGGCGTCATCTGTTTCTGGCGAGCATATGGCGCATCAGAGGCATACGGGTTGCATCAGGCGCGAAAAATCTGTTTGGGCACTTGTGATTAGGTGCATCGGGTCTGGTAAGTAATCACATTTGGGAACTTGTCGTGGTGCATCTGTCTGGCTCAATTGCGCGCATCTGGAATACATTCGGTCCTGTTTTCTCAGTGAATGTATTCGAGTCTGGTTATGGGTGGAGCATTTGTTTCTGTTTCTGGAAGTGCATCGACATCGGGCGCAGTTGTTGCAGGAACGCATGGTAGTTTCAGCAACGATTTGGCGATTAGGGTTTCGCATACAGCTGCAAAAAATCTGTTTGGGGAGGCGTGCTTGTTTCTGGTTCTGAGAGCCGCATCTGGTTCAGGTTTGAGAAGAGAAATATCAGCTTCAGGTAAGGGCTGCTGAGATGATTCAAGTCAAGGTGGAGATTTGTTGGGATTTGACTTGAATTAAATCTGGAAAATTTTTTGTCCAAGGCAATGTCAAAACAAAATTGTTGGGCGGTGGATTTTATGGTAACAAAAGGTCAAATATTGACCACTATGTTTTTGGCACCAAGATACCTTGGTAACTTGGAAACTTCCACCACATGCATGCTATTAGTATTTAAAGGGGTTTGTAACAACACACAGGAGCAACACGCGGGAGATTGTAGAGTTATTGCATTGTAATCGGGTTCTCTTCTCAATAAAATATCTGGTTCTGGCCGTGGATCAGCTATTGGGTTCGTTACGAATTCGTTAGTGAACCACGAAATATCTGTCTCGTTCTTGTTTCGCTTTCGTCGTTCTTGCTCGAATACCCACAGGTTATAACAAACTGGTAATAGAGCTCTGAAACAGGAGTTCTGTTACAACAAACTCGTATCAGAGCCAAGTTCCAAGATTGGGGTGGAACTCAAAGCTAGGGTTTCGCGATTCAAGTGGAGCAGGCTATCGGGAGGTTGGGTTTCGAGATTCCGCCAAGAACGATGTCAGGTTTGGCGATCAAGATCGATCTGTTCTTGAGAGAGAAGCAGGTACACCCACCATCTGAAGCCCCGTGGAAGGGGCTATCCGGGCTCCTGTCGAAGCAATCTGGTGCGCATCTGATTAGGCATGCAAGGGATCTGGCAAATCCAGCACGTATTGCTTTGAGAGCTTTTATTGTGTGTGTTCGGGTGGGTGTTTCGGGTGGCCGCCGTGGCCGGGGTGGCCGCCGTGGCCGTTGTGTCCGGCCTGCATTGTAATCGGGTTTTTTTCTCAATAAAATATCTAGTTCTGGTCGTGGATTAGCTAGCGGGTTCGTTACGAATTCGTTAGTGAACCACGTTAAATATATGTCTCGTTCTTGTTTCGCTTTCGTCGTTCTTGCTCGAATACCAACATGTTATAACAAACTGGTAACATAGCTCTGAAACAGGAGTTCTGTTACAACAGAACATGTAAAAAAACAAAAAAATAAACAACGTACAGAGTAATGAAATTATGCTGATTATTCTAGAGACGATCTCGTGCATGGACTCGGTGTCTTTAAGACTTATTCCCCCCCCCCCCCACCCCCAACCGTATTGATTGATCCGTGCAATTTATTAGTACACTTGAAGCCATGCATGCAAACCGCAATGGTATGGGAACTCTCTCTGGTTTGTAAGATTTTTTTTTTTTTTTTTTTTTTGCAGGAAATGATGGGGAAAAGAATCTGGTAAGTGAGAGCAAATGTTTGGTGGAACTACTATTTATTACAGCAGAGGCACCCATCCGAACGAAACGGTTGTAACCGTTCGTGACAGTTGGGACTGTCTGAAACGGTTGCAACAATTCGGTTTGAGTTTCAGATTCAATTTGGTGAAAGTCCAGAAACTAAAAGATAATTCCAATAGTTGGTTTTGGGTCTAAGAAGTTAAGTGTGGGCTTGACTAACAAGTCAGCCCAACCCACACTACCCCACGTCGCCGCCCGTGCCCAAGATCGAGCCTGCCTCATAGATGGAGTACACGTGTGGTGGTTTGCACCACAACTATGTCCTCCCTCCTTACAAAATTGCTTCGCCCTTTGGGCGTTCTCTTAATTGCAACCTGGAATACTTATGAACCATTAAGTTTCTCTAGATGAAGATGTGATACACATTTTTTTAAGTATTTCCAATATCTCAACATGTCATTTTCATACATGAATTTTTCATTCATCCGAATGCGATTTTAGAAAAAGTAAAGTGATAGGATTATCTCCAAGCTTCAAGGATTCCAGAACCACTTACTATTTCTCAAACCGCTAACCCGGTTTGTCGCAAACTGAGTTCAAAGTCGACCCAAAATCGATATTTTCCAAAATTTTCTTCATAATCGCACCGTTTCCTGGCAACTACTTTCCATAAATTTTTTACATTAACTTTTGTAGTTCTATTTTTCTGGACTTTATTTTCCATTTTTTCTCTTAAACTAATGAAACTTTGCATTTTTTTCTCAAAACATAGAAAAATGTAAACCGCGTGAAAGAATTCATGTAATGACACGAGAATTGAACCGATATAATTTTATATAATTAGTATGTTGTTCTTCTTTGTTCTTGATGATATCCTTTAACCACTACACAAACTTGCAAATTTTTATTTTTTAGAGAAAATGAAATGTAGTGCGGCATAATTTAGTGAGGCGCTGTGCTGCGCATTAGTGAACGTGTGTGCATTAGTGCATCCGCATGTCCACCGCTACCAACAGCTTCTTCGGCTTATGAAGCCGAAACCTTGGTCATCAAGGAATCTGTCCTACTCGCCCTAGAAATGATAAAAGGAGATTAATTGTGGAGTCGGATGCGAAAATTGTCACACAAGCCATCAACCGAAGGGGAAGACAAAACAAAGACAGATCCGAAGCAGGGGACGTTATCCAAGAAATTCAAAATCTCGCTACAAGGTTTGAGACTATTCAATTTACCTACTGCCACCGTTCTTCAAACGTGGCTGCTCACGAGTTTGAAATGGATTTACTGCTTAAAACAAACATGTATGGCTAGATAGTTACCAAAATTAGGCAGTAGCGCTTCTTCAAAATGATGTAATGCATGGGCTTAACCGACGTTTGAATGAATAGAATCAGCTTTTCTTCTCAAAGAACTTTTAACACAAAAAAAACTTTGACCTCTTCACGCTCCCTCGTGATTTAGGTTTGTTCACGAGTTATGTAGCTATAGCTATTACCTGATTTGTGATGGATAATAGCATGTTTGTTTCTTTGTTACGACCCCAAATCATTGAAATACTAAAAGCATTTTCCGTAGTTTGATATCAAATTTTACATAAAAAATGGTTCGGTCTCCCACGATTGACCCTCAAAACAACATTTCGCCATTTTAGTTGATTAATAACATTTTTAGGCTCCCACAGATTTCATCAATTTTAAATGAGATAGTAATCTCACATTTTCTTCAAATTTAGAGAATGGTGTTTTGGGCCTCCCAAAACAAAAACAACAAATTTATCCCCAAATCAAGAATTCCATGACTATCAAAATAAAAAATTATTTTATGACCAAAATAATATTACACGAAATAAATAAATAGTAAAACATTGTTGATACATGCAGTCTTAAAAACTACTTCAAAACTAATATAATAAAATAGTACGGAAATTTATTGGAATTAATAACACTTCAAAAAATCTAATTATAATTATATTAATCATCTAAAATTATTTTTAACACTAATTATATGCAAAATATGACATTATGTCTCTAATTATATAAAAGTAAAATAAACACATGCCCTAAACACTAATTAAGAATTTGGTGTAAATTACACCAAATCCTATTTTTGCCATCAAATTTGATGGTAAAAATAGAATTTTGTGATATAGGATGTGATTTGGTGGTACTGTGGGAAGTGCACATCACCATTTCACAAAAGCTACACCAAATATAAGATTTGGTGATTTTGCGCTTAATTGCTCAAAGACTGTGGGGGGCATACAAAAAAATCACAATTTTTTTTTGAAAAATGAAATAATTTGCTTATTTGTTGTGGGAGGCCGAGAACACCAAATTCTCATCAATATAAGAATTTGGTGCAGTGTGGAAGATGCTAAGTGATGTCAAATTATGTTGCACCTATTGATAAACAACTTGTGGCACGGCTAGGAGTACTGACTAGTTTTATTCGTGACATAAAGTCATAAGCGATGTACACCCCAGGAAGGATAGAAATCAACAAAGATATGAGCAGATAAACTAGGAACATACACCTCCTATGGGTGCATGGCATTTACAAATGAAGATAAATATGACTACTTATGTTTACGAACCCCAAATCTAGACCCTGAGGACGCAACACGGATGGTGGCACCTGTGGTGGTGATAGGATCGCTGCCATACCGCAGTGCCCAGATGAGACCCCCCAACACTTTTCCACTGTGCACGTCGTCCTCTGGCATAAGTTTTGACCCTGCTGGACTCCGCCTTCCTTCCTCCCTGTTCTTAGCATAGCTGAGCTCCGTCTCCGCTGGCAATTTCACCAATCCAAACATCAAAGCATTAATCCACCTGGACTTGGCTGGCGATGCCAATACCACCGAGAACTCATCTTCACCCGAATCAGGTCCTGATTGGGGCTGATCGGATCGGTGTTTTCTCAAAATTCTGGATTTCCAACGGAAAAGCCTCCTCTTTTTAGTGGTTTCTTTGATTGGGGAACAACTGGGTGTCTTTGACATTGGAAGGTCTCCGGAAGGAATCAGAATGTTTTCTTGAATATGACTTTTAGGATCAGCAGTAATGAAATTTATTCGTTCTTGGCTAAAGAACTCGAAACACTCACCTTGTTGAGTTTCATTTAATTCACAGTGGGAGGCTTCTTCGCTGCTGAAGATGGGAAGATCGGAGAAGGAGAGTCGATCTTCTTCTTCTTCCTCTATTTCTTGATGGTCAATGTGCTGCATTTTGTGATGATCAGCTGATTGGTCTTCCATCAGGGGTAGAGAGGCCATTGATAGGAGAAGTTGAAGATGAAAAACTGAGTTATGACTTATGTGAATGTTTAGGGCTTCATTTATAAGGTTTGCCATTGTGGTTGAAGACTTGTGTGCAAGTAAGTCAAATTATTTTGCCTTAAGGATGTTCATCTTTTCTAGAAAGGAAAATGAATACGAAGGTACGCAGGCAGAGACAAAGAGCACTAAGTATTACACCATCTAGAAGAGGACTGGACTAGGTTAGGCCAAGTAGTGTCAAATTTTCTTATTTTGGCGGCTAGTGATATTGTCAATGCTCTTATTCAAAACAAGTTTCTCCCAATGGCGTGTTGCATTTACACCCCTTGTGAACGAGTCCACTCAAAATGCACGGTAAACCAGAAGTGAACAACCGAAGTCATTGTTCTAATTTATTGTGTAATGAAATGGCTCTAAAAAAAGGAATAAAATGTCTCCAAGAGGAGATCCTTTTGTCTTGTGGCTACTAGCTAGTAAATACCTCAAACCTTCTTTATTTTCTTTCAATTTCGGTCTGTACGTATAAATAAAATTTATACCTGCGTTCCCCATTATTTTTTTTTTTGAGAAATTCGTTCCCCATTATTGTACCTATCAAAATACTGGAAGTTTATACAAGAAAAAAATATTATTTACTCATATTAAATGCACCATATTACTGAGTAAAACTTGAAGCATTCTGGTTTTGGAATGAATTCAAGTAAATTGTCATCGAATTTGGTATAGCTACAGGTGGCATGAAAGATTGTAGGCATATGATTTGTGTTAATCGCATGGGCAGAACTAGGAAATACTAAGTATTGTGGCACAATTGTACATTTTAAAAAAATGTAGGGCATTTTCATAATTTACCTGGGACACAATTGAAAAATTCTATGAAATGCATGGGCAAGTATTGTATTGGAAATTAGGGTGCGGCGCGTGCCTTACCGTGCCGCACTCTAGCTCCGCCCCTGGTTAACTATAGCTTCATCATTACGAAATATTATTATTTATTTAATTTTTAGTTAGTATTATTTATTAGTGAGTTTATTTATTTAATTAGTCTAATTAGTAATTTATTTAATTAGTGAAATCGAGTTTTTTTGTCGGTTCTTTTACCACGGCTGCATTAATTAGGTCGAATCGTTTAGGTATAAGATTAGGGTTGCGTATTTTTCTATTTAAACAATGTTACAGATCAGTTTATTAATCGAAGAAGAAAATTAATTGTGTTTTGTGTTTAATGTGTGTATCGTGTTTGTGTGTGTGCCTGATCGATACCGTTTGGCTATCAATTGGTGCTTTCACTGAGATTCACAATTCTCAACTGGTGAAATAGTGTCTGATTCAATTCCTAGTTGTTCAAACATATGTTGGATGAATGATCCAAACAGTACTTTGGAATCGAACCCTGCTCGCCTCCTCCACCACAACACCACCACCGCCGGAGATACAAGCAACACCGTTGTCGCCATCGTCCAAAACCCAACCGGTGACCCAACAGCGGGAGGAAAAGCCACAGCCGCCAACAACCATGGACCCACAGGACTCGCCAGCCGACATAGGGATGGAGAAATCCACCCAGCAGACCCCCTATGCACTCCCAGCCCAAGTTCCGACTGAGCTTTAGTCGGCACACACGGTCGCCATTGCGACGACCAAGCAGCAGCCACAGGAAGAACAACAGCCAATGCCGCTCCCAGCGAACCAACAGCCAGAGAAACCGCCTCCACCATAGCTCCCAATCGGCGACCACAACAAACCACATGAGGACTCCATCCAGTTCGGCGGCCCGTACCTCTCGTCGACATCACAGACGGCACCACCTCTGGAAAACCCGACACCGACTGGACTAGAACCACCCTCTACCGACCTCATTCCGACTAATGATGGCATTCAACACTCCCCAACGGACGCGGCACGCCTCCTTACTTCCCCAGATGTCGCGACCAGAAATATAAGGGATTCGGCTCGATTTAGCCGAGGGTTCGCAACCGACTCTATACCAGCTCGATCCAGCCGTGGGCCTGGCTTCGGCTTGAATTCGACATCAATAAGCCGTCATTTGTACGAAAGCTCAACCCAAGACGTGGTCTTTTACTTAGCTACATTGCTTTCGTTCGGCTCCATCCAAGGCGTCGGCTCCTCCTTGGCTCCAAGTGAGCCACTTCTTTCTTTTTGCCTCAATTTTAAGCCGCGTATGTTTTGTTTTGAGCCACGGGGTTGAATCTAGGGTTTTTCGACCTCTCGAGTCCGTTTACGCCCTCAAATTGTTCAATTTAGAGTAAAAAGTGGTGTTCCGTATGATCGGAGAAAAATATGTGAGAGTTACAAGACGTCTCGAAGATTTTCAACACTTTCACCTTGAGGACAAGGTATTTGTCAATCGTGGGGAGTAGATACGCGTTAAGTGTATCTTCAGCATTACGTAATATTATATTTTTTAATTGTTAGATAGGATTATTTATTAGTTAGTTAATTTATTTAATTAGTTTAATTAGTTATTTATTTAATTAGTCAAACCGAGTTTTCTTTTCGGTTCTTTTTTCCAGGCCGTATTAGTTGGGTCGAACTGTTTATCTATGATCAGGGTTGCGTATTTCTATTTGAACAATTTAATTGCTCAATATTATTAATCGAAGAAGAAAATTAAGCGTGTTTCGTGTTTAGTGTGTGTTTCGTGTTCGTGTGTGTGTCCGATCGATAGTGTTTGGTTATCAACGTAAATGGAGGGGTTTGATGTACGGTCGAGTCACACATGTTTCTTAGGGAAATTGATGTTTTGAGGAAAAACTCGTGAGTCCTAGCATTATTGATTTTGTAACACCCCCACCCTTCAAAGCTGGAAAATCTACGAGAAGACCCCTATTCTCATGGGAGTGTCTTCCGCTAAGGCACATAAATTCCCTAACAAGAAGTCCAATCATATCGATTCTCTTACGAGACTGAATTAAAGAAACTCGAGTTTGAATAAGAACCTACTAGTATCCTTTGTACAATTTGTAATGTTGTAGCATAGAATAGTGATTGACTATATTCCTAAGTTCCCACATTCTCACTTTAAAATGTTAGAAGATATATAGACCAGTCAGAAAATATGTGGTACTATGAAAATAATGTAAATAGTAATTGAAATGATTTAACTTTCAAACTTACAGACGCTGAAGCCAACACCATGTCATATTACCACATATAACCCAGAAAGAGTAGCAGTAACTTATAACTCAGGGAATCCCCAATCATCCATAACAATCACCACCATACCAGCCTTATGCGGGGGATTCCAAATCCCACCATCCATAGGGTCGTGAAGACCAGATTCACTTTAGACAAGATAAGTGTGTTCAAGGGAGATTAAGAGAAGGATCCGAGCGTGTGCCTTCAATAGACAAGAGCAACCAATGAAACACGGATGAAGAGTAAGAGGTTAAATGGGCAAGGGTAAGAGTAAGCCGAGTCGGGTATGTGAGAGAGATACAACATGTAGGTTGATAAGCCCAAATATTTGAACCTCTATCAGAGGATAGCAATGTTATATATACTAGTCTTAGGACAACAGTTACAAGAAGTTATATAACCTTCTGCGATGGTTATATAAGTTCCTCGCACGTGTCGGTCGACCGCACATATAGGCGTGTGATTCGCAAGTCTCTCAAATAACTAACAAGGGTCGCATGCGAGCGTAATCGTTAATGACATGCGATGAGCCTTACTCTAGCTTCCAAGCCACTTATACCCCTTGACTCGAGTATGACCTATATGCGAGAGGAACCCTGTCTCACAACCCCCACATGGATAAGAGAGAACTTGATGATTAAGTATATAAGAGTAATTGAGTGCCAATGAGTCTTATCATTGAATGCCACGTGGATAGCAGTTGATGTATCTAAATTTCACTATCTACATTAGCCCCCTTTTTCGCGTGAAACCACATTCCAAATAGGATTTGAGCGCAAAACATATACACGTGAGCATTTCACGCAGTAATTCATAGGCTGAGAAACCCTAGCCTCATGTAACTCGTCATTTCCTAGATAGTGTAGAGTCGTGTATACCCCTTCAATAGGGTTCTGGGCGTGACGTGGGTAAAACCCACATTCACACGACTTTGACAGTTATCGAGGCCAGAATCAGCTGAAAGGTCATGTGATCTCAATAGACTTCTCATAAATAACCATAAATTCATTGTTGTATGCCATTGTTGCTATCTGAGCTTCTATGTAGAGAGAAAGAAATCCAATTGCAGATCCAGGAACTAAATCAACTTTTTCTCACTCTCAATCACATCCTCGGAGCTATTTCAACAAATCAAGGTTAGTAGATTTAGATTCACTAATCTTTCTTTAAATACTATCATGCATGATGTTCTTTCCCAAAATCAAATTCATATTCTCATTAGATTTACTGGATGTCTTCTGAATATTGCTTATTATTATAATAATTTCATATATTTTTGATAATATAGACATGGCTAGAACAAAAGCTCCAAAAGAACCTGAGAAAATTCATGAACTACCAAGAGAACTTTGGAGAAAAGGTCCATATTTGAATGGTGAAAACTACTATCATGCTTCAGTTAAACTAAGAAAATTTCTTGTCCAAAAACGAGAGATTTTATGTTATTGACTTCCCCTCCATCAAGAGAAGATTGGGATTTAGTAAATGTTGACGATGCCCAAAGACTCGGTCTTGAAAATGGGTTTTATCCATACAATGAAATCAATAATCAAACTTTTGTCAATAAATTGGATCTGATTGAAGAATGGACATAATATGTGTCAACATATCATGCAGTTAGTCTAACCAAGAGGGAGTGTATAATGCTATTCGACCCACCAAAGGTTTGTCCCTTAAATTAGATCAAGATATGTTGATGGATTTGATATCTAGATATTTCGAAGAGAACACATATTTTTCATTTTGCCGAGTTCAAAGCTGCTCCCACACTTGAAGATGTTCAGATGATATATGATCTTTCCCCCATGGGATTGGTAGATCCTCTTTCCCCTTTGAAAGAATCTGAAGAAATCGCTCTGTTTGAACAGATGGAATGTATCGGTGAATTTAAAAAAAAAAAATCAACTTGATGGAATTCTGTCAATCCACATGACAAATACCAATGGATTGATGTATCAGTGAAAAACACATCGGGTCAATCGATTATGTATTTTTTTCGTGATTATGACAATGAAAAAATTACTAAAGATTAGAGAAAGGAAAATTCAAAAGGTGATAATTTCCTCACTGGCAAAGGCTTCGATCATACATTCTGTGGGTGTATTTCTATATGGATGTCTCGTCATTTGATAGATGTCATCCTCATGATGGTGTGTTTTTTCACAATTTTTCCATCGCATTAAGTTTATCTCTTGGACAAAATTTCACACTTGGACCTCTTGTGTTGGGTACTCTCTATTATCGATTGGATCAAGCCATGATGGCGTTTGAAAAGTCTCGTGGTACACTCGACATATCCTTACTGACAATGTGGTTTTTTGAGAGATGGCCATTTATGCTCCACTTCCTATAAGAGTCTAACTGTAGAATGTCCCCTTGGCATATAAAACACTTCATTGTGGAAGTGCATGGCGTTGGTACAAACAAATTCTACACAATGTACATGGAGTTTAATTTGTGATGATAAAAGAAAATTTGTCAATAGGCCATATGTGAAGCGCTTGGAAGATATTCAATAATATGGAAACATGTATCCTGATGAGGATGAATACATCAACAAAGATCACATAACTAAAGGCCCGAAATTCTTTCGAGAATTCATGTGTTGGTGTGTCAGAAGATCTTTACCCGCGTTTGCAGAGCAAGCTAATGAATTCAAGAACTATGAAATCACAACTATTGACATTGATCCTACTCGCGTATGCATGCAGCTTGGTTATGACATTGTGGCTCCTTCACTGTGGCCAAGCACAATAGAAAGGCGATCGTTACAAGAATTCATAACAAATGAGTGTGATTCTCATCTCATCACATGTCTTCCATTTCGTCGACCCTCGGGAAAGTGTGAAGGTGAAGTTACAACAAGCTGGGTAAATTTCTAGAATGCTCAATTAAATAGGTTCACAAGATTGACCCAGGCTAGCCCCAATAAAGCTTCTGTCATCTGTAGGAACCCTTTTCCATATCGGGCGATCTGCTGCCATAGTCCTTCTGAGTATGGATATTAATCATTGTTAGATTAATAAAGGCATTTGTGCTCAGACTTATATTATCAGAAAAAGTAGTTGCGATGCAGAGAGGAATGAAAGAGATGGTTGGCTATAGTGGTGATTTTTACAAAGTAAGTGATGCATTTAAAAACATTCATACATAATGTTCATAAAATAACGTCTCACATTTGCATATTATCAGCGTTTACTCAGGAGATTTGCATCCGGCAATAGAGGTGACGCCCTGCTCAGTGATCTTCTCACAAAACAGCGAAAAAGGAAGCTATAACTTTTACTTTGAAAATAGATCATGCCACTGAAGCTAGGCTTCGCCAAGATTTGATAAACTTCATGACTTCTTTGACTGATCCTGAGACCATTTCAGAGACCGACACTGAAACGCAAGTGACAAAGAACATGACCAATTGTGATATCATATCTAGATCATCAAGCAACACTTCCCAGGAATAGGAGTAAAGCCAAATTGCATAATAAAATATCTAGAAAAAACAAGGTTGCTGAACTTCTCGCCTCAGAAACATCCAATTTTATTCCATATGATCAAGAGGAAGAAATTGTTGAACGTAGAGTAAAATATTTCGTGGATGTACCATTATACACACATGTGTGATCACAAAACATTTATTATTACAGATAGTGAAGAGACACTCAGTGCTACATCATAAAGATGAAATGATCAAGAGAAGACTCTTTCACAAGCAGATATCGACAAACAAAGAGCTGAGCAAAATACGTTTGAAGAATCAAGAAGAATGACGGCAGAGGAAGTTGAACGCAAGAGAAAGTATGACGAATATAAAGTCTCTTTAGCCACCGCAAAAAATTTGGAAGAGCAAAGTTCAGTTCCAAGCGTTGATCAAATGCATCATGCTCAATCGCAACTTATGGAAATTGGTGGAGATGAAAGTGAAGAAGGTACTATATTCGAAATTGCATTAACATATCAGGAACATATCATACAAGGTTTAAACCATGGATTGTCTAAACACGACGTTCGGTAGTGGTTGCTGAATCAGTGCGGAGAATTATCAGGTATATAACGCATTTCTTCAAATCCAAAACTTGCTCTTCTAATCTAGCATGATAACATCTTGCATGAAATCAGGTCATGCACTTCATAAGGGGATTGATGATAATCTTCAACATACTTCTCATACTGAAATCCCATATGAATGTGGAGGTGCTTGATCGACTCTATTTTCATCAGGGAAAAATATAAGTTGTATGATTTTCATCTAAATTGGAAGTTGTATGTAGGTAGCAAATACATGATCTGCAACAACCCCCTTATCCGGCTCAGACAAGACCGGGAGGGCGATGCTAAAGTAATGGCGGAAATCAAAAGCATAACATCGCAACTTAATTAGTTATTACATAACATTAAACATCCAAAAAGTCTTTAGTTATTACATAAGCGTTTCCAAAACTACTACATAATAGTGAGCAAGCCAGCTACATCACTACTCGTGCTGATAACCGTCTACGTGAGTCCCATACCCTGCTATGCCATAGTCTTCAGCTCATATGCCTGCGGTGGGAAGGAAACAGGAACCGCAATTTTCAAATTCAGCACGCAAATACTGAGTAAGTAACACCCAAGCTCGTAAAACAGGAGATGAGGCATGCTTACTTTTCCATAGCAGTAACAAAGTGGAAAATAATAAAACAGTAAAGTAAAACTTAAAAGTAAACTTCTCTTTCTTTTAAACTTTCTTTCTCAACTTTCAAACGGGGAAACCAGTCCCAATCTCTTTCTTCTTTTATTTTATAAATCCAAATATCAGGGAAACTGTATTATTAACTTTGTTGACACGGGGATGATCTACTAACTCTACGCATCCAAGACCTTAAGTGCCAGCACCCCCCTACGACTCCTCGCGGCCAGAGAGGTGAGTACATGGAGCGGCCCGGCAGGTTGCGACCGGGTTAAAATAAACGGGTTGAGTGGCAGCAGCCAACACGAACAATCTAATCAAAGGAAAATATAACGATCCCCGTAGAACTCTTTCCACTTTACGTTATTTACGAATTATTATTACTCGTGTGACGACATCAAATAAGCAACTTCTTTAGAATGTAAGAAACTTCAAATAAACAAGTAAATGAATACACAATAAATAAAAATGTATTTTGAGACAAATATTAAAAGACATGTTAAGACATGAAAGAAGCTGGGCTCAACGCTTGGCATGTTACTTACCTTATTAGTAGTAATAGCACGTTCTAGAAGTGGCTCGGGCCTACGAAATCGTCACCTACGAACCGTAATTTCTCAGTAAATAAATAATCAAATAAAATGCTACACGTCCTAAAGAGTATCTTCATTATATCAACCCAAACCCCGCTGAATAAATTTCATCGTTTTATTATTTAGTTATAATTTTCTATAAACGAAACAACACATCTATTTTTAATCGACTATTATTATTATTATTATTATTATTATTATTATTATTATTATTATTATTATTATTATTATTATTATTATTATTATTATTATTTAAAAGTGACTAACTAAAAATATGAGCTAAAGATGAATTTATACTTAAGAGCTAATTATGACGACAAATGATATTTCAACTACTACGTTTTAAGAAAATTTTTACACGATACTATAATCTTTAGAACTAGTGAAAAGTCAAATTTTACAAGTTTTTAATAACAAATTTATAAGCTAAGTGATTAAGCAATGTTTATTAAAAGTTTTTAACAAAAACGTTTTTATTTTAATTTTTAACGAACGATCCGTTTACTATTTCTACGCCCGAATCACTTTTCCGGGACGAGGACGAAAACTAGTATTTCTAGAAACTATTTTTAATCCAAAATTATTATTTTTATTTATAACGGAAAGTGTGAAGTTTAAGTAAAAGACATATAAACCCCCAAGTTATATTAAGAGTCCACAAACACCCCCCAACTAGTCACAAAACTTTTAGGTTAAAACATTCTAGTCACCTTCTAGTTTCTGAAAGTACAAAAAGCACCTCCTATATTATGTTATAACAGTTTATGTAAACTACACTTTTACCCCCATATAAAAACAACTTCAATTTCATCAATCTAACTAGGATTTAAGCTATCAAGTTTCAATTTTCACTATGTATAACAACTAATCAGAGAGTATGGAACGTACCTAGGCCAAAATGGCCGGAAATCATCAAGAAATGGGTCGGGTCGGAGTTCGACGTCGGAGTCGCCGGAGTTGAACTTGGTGGTTGGCTTTAATGGCTTTCCCAGCTTGGTTTGAGCCTCCTACTAATCTGGTCGGGGTCCAAGGAGTCGTCTGGAAGCAGAGAGAGGGAGTGGGTGCTGCTGCGGAGCTTCGGTGGAGCTCGGCCGGAGCTTTGGCCGGCAACAATGGAGGTCGACGGTGGCGGCAGTGGCTTCTGCTGCTGCTGCTTCTTGGCCTCTGTTTCGGGTCCGAGGGGAGAGTCACAATATCGAGCAGAAAAGGACGAGGGAAAGAAGGGAAGAAGAGAGAGAGAAAAGTGGGTTTCCCGTCGGTGGTTGCCGCCAGCGACAATGGTGGACGCGGTGGTGGTTGTGGCTGCTAATGCCACTGCTCTGTTTCTTCTGAGTTCTGAAAACAGAGAGGGCGAGAGAGAACGAAGGTGGTGGTGGGTTGTCTTCTGCTGAGGCTTGGATTTGGTGGTGGTGAGTGCGGTGGTGAATAACAATGGTGCTGATGAGCTTGGGGTTGCGAGTGGATGCTGGGGTGCGAGGGAAGGGGGTCAGGGCTTTTATAGCCAAGTTGAGGGCGGTGGTGTGGAGGCGGTGAGTGAGAGGCGGTGTGAGGGTGCCTTTGCCGTGAAGCAAACGAAGGGGAAGAGAAAGAGAGAAGCTTCTGGTGTGCGTTTTAATTAATATTCTTTGGTAAATTATTAGGTGTGGGGTGTGTACCAAAGAGTGGAGTGATTGTGTGTGGAAGGAGTACTAGTCACTTGGATGATTGGGTGTGGCAATCCTATCAACTATTGCGGTGGTCGGACACGCGCTAGCTAACTAAAAACCGACTAAAATTTACGAGACGTTAACGTATTAATTCGCGACCACTAATCTAATATTATTCCAATATTTTCTACAAACAAAACTAAAAAATACATTCTAATATTATTTTGCCAATACAATTATTATTATACTTCTATAATGATCGTTTTACCCCTACTAATTAAACGGGGTATTACATGATCAAATACTCAAGAAGGGGGGAGGTTTAATATAGTAAGGCAACTTTTGCCAAAAAAGTGGTTTGAAAACGAAGTGTGAAGAGTTAGAGGTATTTCAAGGCCTTGAACTCAGATTCAAGCCTTTGAAATCACAATAGACCGAGAAAAAGTAACTGATAGTTTTCAAGGCCTTGATAAGCCTTTTAAGGCTTCGAGCTGAAGTCTGTTTTATAACAGTTAACACAGCAAGTAAAGAACTGAAATCTAAAGGCAAGGAAAAAAGAGATTTTATGGAGTTCAGTCCTCAATGACCTACATTGCCACACCCCGTATCCCGTCGTGGTAGAAATACGAAAAGGACGCTCCGCGCCCGAGATCGCTTTCGGGTGCAAGGAACGATGGTAATCAAAATCAAACACCAACATAGTTATATATTACAAACCATAATTGTCTCAAAGTAAACATTAGATACTATTAAACAAGATGAGCATTAGGTGAATCATTTATTTAATACTAACATAACTAGGTGAGTCCGCGTTTCCCTTAAGCCGAGGTTCCTTCACCCAGACTTGCGGGGGAAAGAAACAAAGACCGCAATTTTCCAAAGTCAGCACAGAATGATGAGCATATAAACACCCAAACGTGTAAACAGGAAAGAGGCATATTTTCACTTGAAATAAAGAGGAGTAATATGGAAGTGAACCAACTTGTTATTGCGAAAACGTAGATATGAATATTCCAACTCTTTACTTAGCATCCTCAAACCATTTCAGAATTTCAAAGCATCAATTGCTTTCATTTCTCATACTAAAATCCACATTTATTATTTAGTTGTAGAGGGGAATGAACCAATCAAATAATATAGAACCAACCATCTCGCATGCATCCAAGACATTAAGAGCCGACACCCCCCCCCCCCCTAAAACTCTTGCGGCCAGAGAGGTGATTACATGGAGCAACCGGGGGCTAATTGCAACCGAGCAAAATATCACAATCACAATATATAAGAATCCGCATATGGTTCCACCGCACAACTGTTTCCACTTTATGTTATTGCGTGTTATTAATTCCATGTGATAGTTTTCGAAATAATCATTTACACAAGTATTTGAAATCTCAAGTCGAGCACGTATATCACAAGTCACATTTAGAGACATAGAATTATAAAAATATTTAGACAAGAATGGAGGACGGGCACATTAGGTAAGGCATATTTACTCACCTCAATTTGCAAAGCAAATAGCACGATAAGGCCTCTACGGATATACGTAGCCCTCGTCTATGAACTCATCACCTACAATTTATAATTTCCTAAATTAATTACAAGTTCAATCGTGCAAGTAGGATAAGCAAAATGCTATGATTCCTAACGAGTCTCATTTGAAATTACCCCATTACCCCATTAATTACTAGTGTGCCATAATTATATAAGTTTGTGAAAAATTAATTATTTTTCTCATAATAACATTCAAAATTATATAAATACGAATTCGTAAAACATATTGAGTAAGAAAACGCGTATTAAATTTATACACTCTCATATTTATGAAATAATAATTTATTAAACAACATATTTATTTATAGGGGACCAAAAAATTTGATTTATGCTAATTTAATTATAGCTAATTATTTATTACAAAATATATATACTATAAAAGAATTCGATTCATAAATGAAATTCATGAAATGTTTATTCTAAGAAAACAAGTACCTAGTGAAATTTTTTGAAAGAGGAAGGATGATTTCAAGGCTTTGAAAGGAGCTTCAAGGGTTTGAAAAGAAGAAAGAAAGGGTAAAATCAAGGTTGTGGTTCTTCATCTCCCTTAGACTCTGCAGCTACCTCTTGACCACTTTCTTCTTCATCTTCCTCATCTTCTTGTTGCTCTTCTTCTTGTGCCACTTCTTGACCATTCTTTTCAGCCACATCATCACCCTCAAACATATCACCTGCACATTGGCTGGAACCTTTGCTTTCTTTTTCTTCTGCTTCAAGTCCTTGAGTATCAACCCAAAGTCCACACTTTCTTCTTCATCATGTTCATCGTCCTCAATAGTCTTTGCCTCTACATCCTTATCTCCAGCGGCCTGTTTCCTATTACCCTTATTCCCAGCAGCTTCATCCTCAGTACTTTGTTCATCAAACAAATCAGATGTTGATCCTGCCTTCTTTGATCCTTCTGGAGCTTTTGAAGTTTCTTCTTCCACATGGATCAAGTTGATACTTTTGAAGACACTTTCAACTATATACTTCAGTTGTCTGAAATTTGTACCCAACTCATATTGACCCAGCTTAAATTCATCCAATTCATTCTCAATGAAGTCTTGCCTTTGAAAAACTAGGGATTGGTCATGAGATTGAGAGGGTAGGGTTGATGGAGAGGGTAGGGATTTAGGCTTTGAGAAATTTTTAGCCTGCAACTTTTCAACAGACGATTCAGAGTAGAGCTTCCATGCTCCCTCGCTGGTTTTCACAATTCCAATCCTTTGAAAAGACTTGTCATCAAGCATTCTAAAACCAGTATTAATTATCTCCTTCATATCAACTGGAATTTCAAGGTGTTGAATTAAGACTGGGAGAAGGTTAGCATAGGGTAGAGGATGTTTCATTTGCTTGGTGCAAGATTAAAGCATTTGCTCCATCACAATGCTTGGCAAATTAATCTCATAACCATGCATAATCAGATACATCAAATACAGTACCCTATCAGACATGAACTCTTTTGAATTCTCCTTAGGTACTACACACCTCATCAGAATGGTAAAAACAAATCTTAGCTTCAACAATTAACACATAATGAGTCAACTATTTTGAGGTAGTAGCTACACAGGTAAAAAGAATTCTTCCTTAGCCAACTTTAAAGCATCAATCTTACTAGGGTGATTGTCTGTATTGTACCTATTTAAACAACCTAAGACAATGACAAACTCAGCATGATCCAACTCAATGTTAATGCCAGCCACCTTAGAAGATATAGTTAAAGCGAAGGTTTTCTCTTGTTTCAAGTTCAGGTAGAAGAATGTTGTTAGTCTAGGGTATGAAACTTCAGAGGGGTTAAGGATTATCCATAGAGAACTATGTTTCCATATCCTTAGGCATTCTAAATTCATACCATTCAACATGCTAGTATTGATCATGCTATAGTAAGCTATAGGAGTAGAAGAAAAACCATGTAACCAATTCCCTCTTGCAGAATGACTGATAAACCACTTGCTAGAAAGAGTTTTCTTATCATAAGGGGATTTCTTTTCAGAGTTGACCTGAAGCTCCTTCCCAGTGTCCTTCTCTAATTCCTTAATATCCTTCCTAGTGACCTCTTTCCCTTTATCTGATTTTTGAGGCTTCTTATTCACCTTCTTTGGACTACCAGTTTCAAAACCTTTATGGTTCTCATAACCATCTGTTGGATCTGTATTTTTCTTGCTGGAAGTAGCAGTTTTATCCCCCGTATCTTTCTTTCTTTTCTTCTTCGGATGAGGAGAGGGTGGTCTTGGTGCACAAGGAGTTCTAGAACTGGATCCATCACTAATTGCTTGAACTTCCTCTTCTGCAGCTTTTCTCTTATTCCCCGAGCTTTTCTTTGAGCCTCCAGCAATCTTGATTCTCTCAGAGGTTCTTCGTGAGTCCATTAGGGTTTGGGTGTTTAGAAGAGAGAGGCAGGAGTGATAGAAGCGAGAGATAGAAGAGAGAAGATTAGTAATGAAGTGTTTGAGTTTGAAAAGACAACTGAATATTCCCAAATTTTGAATAAGGAATGTTTGTGTGAAATTTAAATAATGTGTGTGACAAGTGGAAGGAAAAAATATAATACTGATTTTGGAAAAATTTGTTTTAAAAGTTAAAAACAATGTTAGGAAATTATATACAAAGATAACGCCCAGCATTGGTGATCCATTCATTGACTATATAGTATACATATTTATTTTCAAAGCTTTGAAAAGAATTTCAAGGCCTTGAAAAACTATAGTACTGCATGTAGAATTTGCAAGGCTCTTTAAAGCTTTTCAAGGGTTTGAAAGACTTTCCAAAACATTTAAATACATATAAAACATACATGTTGCTCCCCCTAAGCCAATGCTTCCTTGTTCAACATGCACAGTTCTAATCTTCGGGTTGTGAATCTATCATCTGCCAGTGGTTTAGTGAAGATGTCTGCAAACTACATGTTAGTAGGCACAAATGAAAAGATAAATCACCTTTATCCACATGTCTCTGATGAAATGATGTCTAACATATGTGTTCTCTGTCCTTGAATATTGTACAGGATCTTGTAATTGAGATTGCACTAGTGTTGTCACATTTGATGACAATATCTCTGAAGTCATAACCCAAATCTCTCATCTGTTAAGCTATCCACAAAACTTGAGAGCAGCATGCTCCAACTGCTATGTATTTAGCTTCTTCTATTGATAAGGCTACTTATTTTTTCTTCTTAGAATATCATCTTATCAGGGATGATCCAAGGAACTGGCAACACCCTAAGGTGCTTTTTTATCAACTTTGTATCCTGAAAAATCAGCATCTGAATAGCCACACAAAGAGAAGTTAGACTTTTTAGGATACCAAAGCCCTAAGTCCTTGGTACCATTGAGATATCTAAATACTCTTTGGATAACAACTAAGTGGAACTCTTTCGGATCATCTTGAAATCTAGCACACATAGAAACACTAAATATGATGTATGTCATGCTTGCAGTAAGATAGAGAAAGAACCAATCATACCTCTGAATTCTTTCTGGTTCACACTCTTAACATTTTGATCCTTATCTAAGGATAGTTTAAAACTCATGGGAGTTTTAGCAGCCTTGGATTGAGACAAGTTATACTTGTTCAACAAATTCTTGTTGTACTTACTCTGGTGTAGAAAAATTCCTTTCTTCATTTGATGTATATGAAGTCCAAGAAAGAAATTTAACTCTCCCATTAAGCTCATCTCAAATTCCCTACTCATGAGACTTGAAAAATCATTGGAAAGAGAATCATTAGTAGCCCAAAAAAAGTATCATCATCATATATCTGTACTACTAAATGTCTTTCTCATGAGTCTTTATGAAAAGAGTTTTATCAACTACGCCCCTTTTGAAACCATTTTCAAATAGAAACTCTGATAATCTTTCATACGAAGCTCTTGGAGCCTGTTTCAAACCATAAATAGCTTTGTCAAGCTTATAAACATAGTTGGGAAGCTTATCATTTTCAAATTCAGGAGGTTGAACAACTAAAATTTCTCTTGAAGATAACCATTTACAAATGAACATATAACATCCATTTGAAATTTTTTTGATGTGCTTATGAGATGAAAAAGCAAGTAATATTCTAATTGCTTCCAACGTGGCTACAGGAGCAGGAGTCTTCTCATAGTCTATACCTTCTTCCTGGTTGTAGCCTTGAGCTACAAGTCTTGATTTATTTCTGATAACCTTACCATTTTCATCCAGCTTGTTTATGAACACCCACATTTCTGATAACCTTACCATTTTTAACCAGCTTGTTTAATCCAGTCTGCTTCTTGAAGTGCTTCTTTCACATTCTTAGGCTCTAGAAGAGATAGAAAAGCATTAAAAGCACACAAGTTCTTTAACAAAGACCTTCTATGTGTACCAGTGGTTGGATCAGAAATGATGTTTTCTGTTAAATGAGGTGACATACATCTGAACTTCTTTCTAGGTGTCCCGAGTTCCGGTTCTCCATGAATCTTTTCAAGGCCTTGAGATATTGATGTTGTGGCTTGACCACTTTGTGTTTCTTGAGATCATGTTTCAAGGCTTTGAAACCTATTTTCAAGGCTTTGAGTTTTTTTCTGTTTTGCTGCAAGTTATTCTTGAAACCATTGTCTGGATCTGTTTCATCCTCTGACTCATGCTGTTGAGATTCAAGTCTGCAAAACCATCACTCAAAGAACCGTCATATCCTTATTAAAAAATAACATGTATACTTTCCTCAACAAGCTTGGTTCTTTTATTGTAAACCCTATATGCTTTGCTAGTCAAGGAATAACCAAGAAATAAACCTTCATCAACTTTGCATCATACTTGCCAAAATTTTCCTTACCATTGTTGTGAACAAAACAAGTACAACCAAAAGGTTTGAAATAAGAGATGATTTTCTTTCTCCCTTTGAAAAGTTCATAAGGAGTCTTCTTCAAAATAGGCCCAATCAGGCACCTGTTCAAAATATAGTTTGCAGTGTTTACAGCCCCTACTCAAAAGGACTTTTGTAACTTGTTCTCCAAAAGCATTGTCCTACACATGTCCTCAAGTGTCATGTTCTTCCTTTCAACAGCACCATTCCATTGAGGATACCATTATCACTCCTTATTGAAGAAATATGCATGTTTTTCAAAGTTTGAAGCTTTTTACAAAGCTTTAAAAATGAAGATAAAGCTTTTCTCTAAGAAACATTGTTGGGTTTTGAAGTAGGTAACGCAGCGGAATAACAAAAATTTAATTCCTACTTCAATGCCCACCACGGATCGTCAGGAGGACACATCATAACATGATAAGAGACATAGTATTGTGTACCTTTTGATTTGTGAGATCACACGAAGAATGATGTCCTCGTCTCTACGGTTGATCCACGTCTAGAGGTGAGATCTAGATTCTTCCTTCAAACAAGTGCTAGCTTGAACCCGGAGGAAGAGGGAAGAAGATCAAAGCAACAAAGGAACAAGAGGAGGTTCGGCCTCCTCTTTGAGCCGACGGGAAGGGGGCGGACGGGCTAGGTTCGGCCCTAGCTTGTCTTGCTCTCTCTTTTGCTCTCTCCCACTCTCTTCGGTATGTCTAATAACAATTAGTGTGAGAAGGAAGCCAAAGCCTCTTTATATACTCCAACAACTCCTTATTGTTTCCATAAACGAGTTTCCTAATTCTAGATGAACTAGAACTATTCCCTTCCTTGCAAATTAGTCCTACTAAGTTTGTAAGGTGTTGCACAATGATCCTTCTATTAATTAATCAATATTAATTAATCCCAAATCTCGCTCTACTCTATTTGACGTGTGACCCCATAGGTTTCTATATAGTTGGTAGTAACTCTTACTAACATGGAGCGGTGTCTAGCAACACATCCATGCCACCCAACCTATAGAAATAGTCAGTGATCCCGACAAACCTCTTGTGCCCAATATGTCATATTGCACTATCCCTTTGTCTCCATATCCGGATTGGACCTGAGACATACATCGTCACACTCGTACATCCAATCTATAGTTCCTCGATCCAGGGAATATGCTTATGCTTGCAGATAACATCAATATCGCTATATTGATTTATCTGAGTCTGGCCAGACATTCAATAAGCCTCATCCCTCGAGTGGCCGTGGATATTTACCCCCATTAGGTGGGAGGGACAAATCATATCTACATCACTACGATCACTAAGCTTGCTTCCTATCACGCCCGATAGCCGTCTTTATGATTACCCAGTTACGGTGTAACGTTTGATAACATCAAAGCGCAATATTCCACAACTAGAGTATCTAGTGACTTCAAGTCTAAGGATTGCAAATATATGAGCACTACGAAAACGATTGTGACTTGACATAATCTAATGTATCCTTTTCGTTGTTGGTCAATCCAATATGCCATTACTCCTAATGCATACCCATGTGTTAGAATTAATATCTCCACATCAATCTACCCACGTACTAGTTTATATTTGATCGTCCTATTAATCAATATACTGGACTAGGGATATTTAAGATAAACAACACATTTTATCTAAGGACTTCATTATATTAAATATCACAATATATAATAAATGAATATTATAGCCAAAATAATGTTCATACTAAATCTACGATTGCCTCTAGGGCATCTATTCCAATAGTCTCCCACTTGCACTAGAGCCAATCTGGCGCATCTCGTATTCCTATAGATCTGGCGTGCCCTTCATGCTTTCGCTGCACAAGAGGTTTCGTGAGCGGATCTGAAACATTGTCATCCGTTGGAATCTTGCACTTCTTCACATCTCCTCGATCGATCATATCACGAATAAGATGGAATCTCCTAAGTAAATTCTTTGATTTCTGGTGTGATCTTGGTTCCTTGGCCTGTGCGATCGCCCCAGAGTTGTCACAGTACAACTCTATGAGATCCACAATGCTAGGGACCACACCGAGCTCAGTGATAAACTTCTTTATCCAAACTGCCACTTTTGCTGCTTCCGTAGCAGCAATGTACTTAGCTACTGTTGTAGAATCAGCAACTGTCCCTTGCTTGGAACTCTTCCAGCTCACAGCTCCTCCATTCAGGCAAAACACGTATCCAGACTGCGATCTGTAGTCATCTTTGTCGATTTGGAAGCTTGCATCTGTGTAACCCTTTACAGTTAGCTCTTCCTTACCTCCAAATATCAAGAATACATCCTTAATTCTTATTAAGTACTTCAGGATGTTCTTGACAGCAATCCAGTGACTCTCACTCGGATTGGACTGGTATCTGCTCACCATACTCAACGCGTATGAGACGTCTGGTCTAATACATAACATGGCGTACATGATGGATCCTATGGCCGAAGCATAGGGTATCCTACTCATGCAGTCCTTCTCAATCTCATTGGAGGGACAGTCATTCTTGGAAAGAGTGACTCCATGCGACATGGGCAAGAATCCCTTCTTGGAATCTTGCATGTTGAACCTCTTCAACACCTTGTCTATATATGTACTTTGACTTAGGCCGAGCAACCTTCTAGATCTATCCCTATAGATCTTTATACCAAGTATATAGGCTGCGTCTCCTAATTCCTTCATTGCAAAGCACTTTCCTAGCCAATATTTAACATATTGCAAAGTAGGAATATCATTGCCTATGATTAGTATGTCATCCACATACAAGACCAGAAATACTACAGAGCTCCCACTAACCTTCTTGTAAACACAAGGCTCATCTTCGTTCTTGATGAAGCCAAACTCTTTGACTGCGTCTTCAAAACGTCGATTCCAGCTCCTAGAAGCTTGCTTCAATCCATAAATGGATCTTTGCAGCTTACAGACTTTATTGGCATTCTCTGGATCCTCAAAACCCTCCGGTTGTGTCATGTACACATCCTCGAGGAGGTTCCCATAAAGGAACGCTGTTTTGACATCCATTTTCCAAATCTCATTGTCGTAGTATGCTGCAATAGCAAGTAGGATTCAAATGGATTTAATCATGGCGACTGGTGAAAAGGTCTCATCATAGTTAATACCATGAATCTGTCTATACCCTTTGGCAACCAATCGCCCCTTATAGGCAACTACCTTTCCATCCATGTCGGTCTTCTTCTTGAAGACCCATTTGCACCCTATGGGCCGAGCCCCTTCGGGTGGTTCCACCAAAGTCCATACTTTGTTCGTGTACATGGAATCCATTTTGAATCTCATGGCTTCTAGCCACTTTTTAGAGTCTGGGCCTTTCATGGCCTCTCCGTAGGTTGCAGGCTCATCACCTATGAGTGGTACGTCATCGGGCTCAGTCACGAGAAGTCCATACCTCTCTGGCTCATGACACACTCTTCCTGATCTACGGAGTTCTTGTGTTACCTGAACAGGTTCTTCCACAACTACTTGCGGTTCCTGCTCATGTTCCATCATCGGTTCAGTGATTTGTGGTTCTTGAATCTCTTCAAGTTCTACACCCCTCCCACTTGCTTCTTTAGAGACGAACTCTCTTTCTAGAAACACGTCGGTCCGAGCAACAAACACTTTGTTCTCGATGCAATTGTAGAAGTAATATCCTTTAGTTTCCTTAGGATATCCCACAAATTTACACTTATCCGCTTTGGGTCCGAGCTTGTCTGTTTGTAAACGTTTTACATAGACATAGCAGCTCAAAATCCTCATAAACAACACTATGGGACGCTTCCCAGTCCATATCTCATATGGTGTCTTCATGACTGACTTGGATGGAATGCGGTTAATGGTAAAAGCTGCCGTCATTAGAGCATGTCCCCAAAAGGATATCGGAAGATCAGTTTGAGACACCATAGATCGCACCATATCTAATAGAGTGCGATTCCTCCTTTCGGACACGCCATTCCATTGTGGCATTCCGGGTGGAGTGAGATGGGATACTATCCCACACACTCTAAGATACTCATCAAACTCTTCGCTTAAGTATTCTCCTCCACGATCCGATCGTAGAGCCTTAATACTTTTGCCAAGTTGCTTCTCTACTTCATTCTTGAATTCCTTGAACAATTCAAAGGATTCGGATTTGGCCTTCATAAGGTATACAAATCCATATCTACTGAAATCATCAGTGAATGTGATGAAGTAGGTATAACCACCTCTGGCAGGCGTGGGGAATGGTCCACATACATCGGTATGTATGAGTGCCAATAACTCACTAGTCCTTTCACATTTCTTATTGAAAGGGGACTTTGTCATTTTTCCTAATAAACAAGATTCACATGTCTCATATGATTCCAAATCAAATGAGTCTAGAATTCCATCCATATGGAGTCTAGATATGCGTTTCTCATTTATATGGCCTAAACGACAGTGCCACAGATATGTAGGATTTAAATCATTAGTTTTAATCCTTTAGTATTTATGTTATAGTTTGGACTATTTAGATCAAGGATATGCAATCCATTAGACAAATGCGCACTACAATGGTGCATACTATCAAAATAAATGGAGCAACACTCGTCCTTTATTGAAATAGAAAAACCCTTCTCGTCCAAACAAGAAACGAAAATAATGTTTCTGCTCATAGCAGGTACATAATAGCAATTGTCTAATTCTAAAATAAGTCCAGAAGGCAAAGATAGCTCATAAACGCCTACAGCTAATGCAGCAACTCTTGCTCCGTTCCCGACGCGTAGGTCTATCTCCCCTTTACTCAATCTTCTACTTCTTTTCAAATCCTGCACATTACGACAAATGTGAGAACCACATCCGGTATCCAATACCCAAGATGAAGAAATAGAAAGATTGACATCTATAACATAAATACCTGGTGGTGGTGGAATTACTATTCCAAGCTTCTTATCCTCCAGATATTTAGGGCAATTCCTCCTCCAGTGACCCGGCTGGCTGCAGTAGTGACACTCACCCTTAGCCACGCCTCCATTAGGCTTTAGGGCTTCTTTGGACTTCGCAACTTTCTTGCGCTTTCCTTTTGAAGTAGAGGAAACTGACTTGCCCTTCTTCTTATGTACCATCATTATGGCCTTGCCCTTGCCTTTGTTGACGCTCTGTTCCGCTGTCTTTAGCATGTTCAATAAGTCAGGCAGAGTCTTACTGATCTCGTTCATATTATAGTTCATGATGAACTGATTATAACTGTCAGGCAACGATTGCGAGACAAGATCAGTAGCCAAGTCTTGGCCCAATGGGAACCCCAGTCTCTCAAGGTTCTCTATGTACCTGATCATTCGGAGAACATGAGGCCATACTGGATTCCCCTCTGCAAGACTACTCTTGAATAATGCTTTAGACACCTCATAGCGCTCATGCCTAGCCTGTTCCTGAAACAATTGTTTCAAGTGTATGATCATATCATAGGCTTCCATATTCTCATACTGCTTCTGAAGCTCAGGAGTCATGGTACAAAGCATGAGGCAAGTCACGTCATTAGAATCATCAATATGTTACTGACGTGCCCTCACTTCCGCTAGAAGAGACTCGTCTTGTGGTGGTGCTGGAATTTGAGTGTCGAAGACGTACATCTTCTTTTCTTGCTTAAGGACAATCCTTCAGTTTCTGTACCAGTCAAGGAAATTTGTTCCAGACAGTTTATCCTTCTCAAGGACAGATCGTAGGGATGAAGTCAATGCGTTGTTATTTGTCATTTGGAATTCTACAAAATGAGAAATGTGCAATTTTATTATTTTGAACAATTTAACTACATTCAATAATGGCTAGATCATCAAATATAGCTCCCACTATTTTTCTCGGATTAATAGCCCTCACCATTAGTGCGGAAAATATCATTATATTTTCTAGTAGGTCCAAGATCCCTTTTTCACTTCTTCTCGAGCTTGCTTTGGAAAGTCACCCAAGAATAGGTTATTTAGGTAGGAACCATTCCAATTGCATCATATGCAACTCTTGGTCCAATTAGGTGAATAACTCTTTTATTCTTTATCCCATGGATAACCCCTAATTGTCATGCCTCTAGGCTCATCAATCCCATTGATTCTTGCCTAGTTGCGTCCAACCTCTTGCTTCAACATACACACATTACTAGCTTGTGTCTCCGCAACACACCATGGTAAATTAAAATCGCCTTGCTTTGGTAAGCCCGAAATTTAATAAACCCTGATCATGAAGGGTGTTTTGGAAAGAAGGCAAAACGCAATATTTAATTGAAGGATTTCCTTTTAATTTGTTTGGTTGATCTTATCAACATGGTCTACTTATTTGGATTGGGCTATCCATAATAAAAGACCAACCTTGTTTATTATTATCTTGTTATTGTTTTCGCTAGTATCGCCATACACACAAAATTAAATAACAAGTCATGAATAATAAACATCCACAAACATAAAAAAACTGGCATGGATATGGCCCCTAGAATAATGATATTATCAAGCCAATGATAATATCCAATTGCCCTAAAGTGCCGAGCTCATCTCCATGTGCTCCACCATAGCTGCGCGCCTAGGGATGTCTTCTTTGTCTCTTGGCTCCTTTGGTTCTCCGGTCTTCTTCTCAATGCTCTTGGCTATCATCTTAAATTTCTAATTCTAGCCTAACATCTAGAATAAATAAATAAAAAAAGCCTCACATGTCGAGGAGAAAAAGACGACTTGCAGGCCGTAAAACCTAATTAATTATTACATCAATTTGATCAGCTCGCAGGCCGTAAACGAAACCACAAAGCAATAAAACATCCACAATCCTAGGCCATATCCATCCACCATGCAATAAAGCACATAATACAGTTAAAACCAATTTTTAAAGCGCTTGTTCAATTTTAATGAAATTGGGTAATTAGGGTTACAACGATCCAAGGGGTCCAAGCCAACAAGGGGCCCGAACCCCTAGGACCGCCGCCGCCACAAGGCCCGGCCCAAGGCCGGCCGCCCCATTGGCCCGCGGCCTATGCTTGGCGCGCAAGGGAGGGGGCGGACGGCTAGGGTTTCGTCCCTAGTCTTCCTTCCCTCTTCCTTGTTGCCCAAGCAAGGTTGTTTCCTTATGGATTTAATTCCATAAATTTGTTTCCATAATTGAAAACCCTTTTTCAATCATGTGCCCATGAACCCAAATTTTTCAAGAACCCAATTTTACACATCTTATGTGCTTAAACTCACCAATCCTAACATCCAATTTTAAGTTGGATCTTGTAATATTGAATAAAATTCAATTTTGCATCTACTATGCCAATTAATTTAAGTTTTTGCGTAATACACAATAAAACGGTGTGTAAACTGAAATCGTAACATAGACATCATGTTATGCTCTACGACCTGTGGATCTGATACCACTGTTGGGTTTTGAAGTAGCTAACGCAGCGGAATAACAAAAATTTAATTCCTACTTCAATGCCCACCACGGATCGTCAGGAGGAGACATCATAACATGATAAGAGACATGGTATTGTGTACCTTTTGATTTGTGAAATCACACGAAGAATGATGTCATCGTCTCTACAGTTGATCCACGTCTAGAGGAGAGATCTAGATTCTTCCTTCAAACAAGTGCTAGCTTGAACCCGGAGGAAGAGGGAAGAAGATCAAAGAAACAAAGGAACAAGAGGAGGTTCGGCCTCCTCTTTGAGCCGACGGGAAGGGGGCGGACGGGCTAGGGTTCGGCCCTAACTTGTCTTGCTCTCTCTTTTGCTCTCTCCCACTCTCTTTTTTATGTCTAATAAAAATTAGTGTGGGATGGAAGCTAAAGCCTCTTTATATACTCCAACAACTCCTTGTTGTTTCCATAAAAGAGTTTCCTAATTCTAGATGAACTAGAACTATTCCCTTCCTTGCAAATTAGTCCTACTAAGTTTGCAAGGTGTTGCACAATGATCCTTCTATAAATTAATCAATATTAATTAATCCCGAATCTAGATCTACTCTATTTGACGTGTGACCCCATAGGTTTCTATATAGTTGGTAGTAACTCTTACTAACATGGAGCGGTTTCTAGCAACACATCCATGCAACCCAACCTATAGAAATAGTCAGTGATCCCGACAAACCTCTTGTGCCCAATATGTCATATTGCACTATCCCTTTGTCTCCATATCCGTATTGGACACGAGACATACATCGTCACACTCGTATATCCAATCTATAGTTCCTCGATCCTGGGAATATGCTTATGCTTGCAGATAACATCAATATCTCTATATTGATTTACCTGAGTCTGGCCAGACATTCAATAAGCCTCATCCCTTGAGTGGCCGTGGATTTTTACCCCCATTAGGTGGGAGGGACAAATCCTATCTACATCACTACGATCACTAAGCTTGCTTCCTATCACGCCCGATAGCCGTCTTTATGATTACCCAGTTACGGTGTAACGTTTGATAACATCAAAGCGCAATATTCCACAACTAGAGTATCTAGTGACTTCAAGTCTAAGGATTGCAAATATATTAGCACTACGAAAAGCGATTGTGACTTGACATAATCTAATGTATCTTTTTCGTTGTGGGTCAATCCAATATGCCATTACTCCTAATGCATACCCATGTGTTAGACTTGATATCTCCATATCAATCTACCCACGTACTAGTCTATATTTAATCGTCCTATTAATCAATATACTGGACTAGGGATATTTAAGATAAACAACACATTTTATCTAAGGACTTCATTATATTAAATATCACAATATATAATAAATGAATATTCTAGCCAAAATAATGTTCATACTAAATCTACGATTGTCTCTAGGGCATATATTCCAACAAACATAACCCAATTAAATCTAGAGAAATCATCTACAATAACCAGCATGTACCTCTTATCCTTTGGAGTTGGTACTGTCATAGGACCACATAAATTCATATGCAGTAATTCAATAGGTCTAGTTGTACTTACAAAGTTATTAGGCTTGAAAGAGCTTCTTGTATGTTTACCTTGAGCACAAGCCTTCCATATCCTTGAACTTGATGGAAGGCAAACCTCTGACTAGGTCTTTGGAAACCAATTTGTTCAGTATATGCAAGATGCCGTGTCCAACCTTTCTGTGAAAAAGTTTTGAATCCTCTTTCAAGTCCTTGAGACACTTTAGACTTTCTCCTGCAACTTTGTTAGTACTCAAACAGTAAACATTTTTAGGATGCAATTGCCAGATTTTTCATCTTACACCACACATTTCTCCTTGTGAAATACAACCTTTTTACCTTTATCACATATTTATATTCAGTATCAACCATGTTAGGTGGTCTAACCCCTTTAGGAACCCAAATCAGTCTCACGAATGAAAAAGTGTTCCTTTAAAGAAATGATTTCATTTAAATAATCTTCCTCATTGGAAATCATTGTTCTCACATTTTCAGAAAGCACATTTGCAGGTTTAGACACTAAAATTTTCACCATTACCTCAATGTTCATTTCTGAACCTTCATCATGCTCGGCCATAAGACATATGTCGGCTTGATCTTATTTAGAATCGGAGTCACTTGATGAATCAGAGTCACTTCATGAAGCTACCATAGCCTTCTTCCTTCTGTCATGGTCTTTCTTTTGAAAGTTTTGCTTTTCTTGTGAGGACAGTCTCTGATCAAGTGTCCTGCATCACCACATTCAATGGAATTCATTACTTTATATTTATTTCCAGGAGAAGAGGACTTACCTTTGTATTTCTTGCTACTTGAAGACCTGAATTTGTCTCTGTTGAAGTATTTGTTTCCAAATTTCTTCTTTATATTGAGAATCACTGTCAAGGCTTTGGAAATGAGAGCAAAATGATCTTCTTCATCATAATCTTCTTTTTCAAGGCTTTGAGGTTGTTCACTCTCTTTAGCTTTGAGTGCCAGATTCTTGACACTCTCTAGTAATTCTCCATCAGCTTCACTCATGGAGATCTCATGTGTGAGTAGCTTTCCATGTAATTATCTAGTTGGAGGAAGGACGGATCTTGAGCTTCCTCAATGGCTGTGGTCTTTGGTTCCCATATAGCTTTGGGAAGACTTCTCGAGATCCTTCTGACTTTATCTTCACTAGTCGGAAGTCCGCGCTTTGCGCCGGTTTTCATGATTAATCTTGGTTTTTTTATGGTGAGTAAGTACCAATTCGACCCAAATTATATTATAGAACTTCATTTCAAGTTGCTGATGAAGAGCTATGAAGTCTTTCACTTACATCAAACCTGTTATAATGATGGTTTTTTCAAGGGATTGAGATTTTTTTTGAAGGAATTTAAATGTAGACTTGAGAGCAATAATTTATTGTCATGTCTTTCATATGAAAATTAGAGAGGAAAATTCAATTTTGAAATTAAAATCAACTACAAACCCTGCCAAAACATTTTGGTTTTCGTAAAATGTATTATATGGAAATAGAGTTGCCTTAAAAAATCAATTAAAGACGTAAGAGTCATCATTTATTGGCAATAACACTGACCAAAACCAAAAGAAAGTGCTATCATCAACAAATGGTACAAATAAATAAAACCAATGGGCTGACTTATGAGTAAGTACCTTATGTTCTTCTAGGTGGTCATTTATTTAAATCCCGTTATTTAGACTTTTAGCTTCTCTTTACACTATTGTTCATTTGTAGTTGTTAGCATATATGATCGATTATATATGATTGATCTTGATTTTCCCTATTCTATGTTATTACCTTATATGTACAAAGTGTATATATGTAGGACATCATACGTATTGTAGTTAAGTTGAATAATACAATTCTCCTTCCTACTTTGCTTCCGCTCTTATTTTCTATCATGGTATCAGAGCGTTTCGCTCCTAGGGTTTGATTTGTTACATCCTTGGTTTCGATCCGATTTGGTTCCAGTTGTTTTTCTCGAATTTAATCGTATTAATAATCTTTCACCATACTCTCATCACCATCAGACCATTTTTTTAGTCACTGACTTTTCTACGCCGGCCAAACCCATTAGACTGCGTGTCACCACCGTTGTTCATCAGGTCGATTCTCCCTCGGAATCCAATCCGAGGTCATACCGTCAGAAGAGCACAACGTCGCCAGTGAATCAGATCGAACTAGGATTTTATTTTGGGGTTTCTCTTGCAGTAAACCAAATCGAATCAACTGCGACTATTGCGACGGCGAATCTTCTACTTTCTACCAATCAAGTCATCAACGGCCTTTTTTTTTTCAGGCAACAACACAAATCGTCATTTCCGGTCCAACACCATCGTCCATCAGGTCGATTCTCCACTCGACCTTCACAGTTCTAATTTCTCTGATCGTGAGCGAATCTTTACGTTTCTGTCTGTGAGATAACAGAGGAACAAGATTTGGGTGATTAATAAACTTTCGTGCAATTTGCACAAGTGACCCTCTTGTTTCTGAATATTACTTAAAACACCTACATTGGAATTGGCAGAGCCATATTTTCAGCTTCCAAACGGTAGCTTTTTATTTTTCTTATTTTTGCTGCTTGATCCGTTTGGGGTGTTCATCAATGGCTTGCTACAACAAATGCTTTAGTAAGGACGATTATTTCCGATTGTCATACGAGTGGACATGGGCGTTTGTATTGTCCAATTCGTGACTGTCGATTTTGTGGATAGAAGAAGCCAGGCCACTACCTATCTGTTTGTCCTGAGTATCTTAAATCGCGGTCCAAACCCGATCCTACTTTCTCTCATCCTGATATTTCACCGCTCCCTAAATTGGTCAAAGTTTTGAAGCGGCTTATTGAGATATCTCGTGAGCAGCCTTATTCAACTTCTTTGTCTACCAGCTCAGGTAATCGCTCTTGGTATTTTGACTCAGGATGCTGCAATCATATGACTTCTAATTCTGATATATTTAGTACTTGACGTGATGCATCTGTTGTTCCGAATATTCACACTGCTGATGGATTTCGTATGCAAGTTACTCATATTGTACATATTTCACAAGATAATTTATCATTGCCCGACACATTTTTAGTTCCCGATCTCACAATGAATCTTGTATCTGTTGGGAAATTTTGTGAACTTGGCTTGGATGCTATATTTTCCTCCACTGGGTGTCGTGTGCAGGATCCTCAGGTAGGAAAGATACTCGGTGTTGGCCATAAAGTTGGACGTCTATTTGAGCTGACAAGTCTGAACCTTCCATCTTCCACTTCAGTTGCTTCTGCGACTTCACAGGTTTCTTCCTCTCTTATTGTATGGAATTCTCGACTAGGACATGCTTCTATGGGCCGTGTTCGTTCTCTTGTCTCAAGTTTAAATTTGGGTTATGTTGATGACGATCATGTTTATTGTATGCCATGCCAATTAGCTAAACAACGTGCATTGCCTTTCCCACACAATACATCTTCTTCTTTGGCACCTTTTGATCTAGTACACTCTGATGTTTGGGGACCTTCTCCCCATCCTACAATGGGTGGTTCTAAATATTTTGTCATCTTTGTTGACGACTTCACTCGGTATACATATTTATATCTCATGATGAATGGATCGGAGTTGCATCAGATTTATTATGATCTTGCAGCTATGGTTCAGACTCAATTTTTGCGTTCGATCAAAATCTTCAGATCAGATAATGCTATAGAGTATAAGTCTTCACAAGTTCTTGATACTATTTGAAAGCTGGAACGCTACCTCACAGATCATGTCCAAGCACGTCTCAACAAAATGGTTGTGCTGAACGCAAGCATCGTCATATTCTTGATACAGCTCGTGCCCTCCTTATTTCTTCTTCATGTCCTGAATGCTTTTGGGGTGAAGCTGCTTTGACTGCGGTCTATACCATCAATCGGGTTCCTACCCCGGTTGTTCAAAACATGACTCCGTACGAGAAGCTCTTTGGTAAATCTCAAGATTATTCGTCTCTTCGAGTTTTTCGCAGCGTATGTTTTGTTCTTATTCAGCCTCACGAGCATTGTAAGTTGGAGCCTCGATCACGGATATGTTGCTTTCTTGGATATGGAATTGAACATAAGGGATATCGTTGCTGGGATCTGATTTCGAATCGCTTCTCTGTTACTTGTCATGTGGTATTCTGGGAGCATAAGATGTTTTCTTTGGTATCCTCTTTTCATGCTTCTACAACTGTCGATCACCCTGCTCTTTCTGATCCGTTCTTTGACTCATTCTCTGATGACTTTTTAGTGGATTCTTCTGAGCCATTGCAGAATCCTGTGACACATCCTGTATCGGCTCCTGAGCTTGTTCCCGAACAAGCTCCATCTCATGATGATAATTCTTCTCCTTCTGGAGGAGTAACATCTGTTGATACTTCCTCAGATGAATCTGTTCCTAATGTTGTTGAGACATCTTCAACACCCAACAATGAGACTTCTCCTACTATGCCCTTACCTGTTCGCCGATCTGATAGAGAACGCACAACTCCTACTTGGCTTGGGGATTACCATTGTTATTCTACTATTATACAGCACCATGAGCCTCGCTCTTATCGTGAGGCTAGTTCTAATCCCCTTTGGCAGAAAGTAATGGATGACGAATTGGATGCATTGGCTAAGGCTCACACATGGGTTTTAGTTACGTTACCACCAGGGAATACTCCAGTCAGTTGTAAATGGGTCTACAAAATTAATACTCGATCAGATGGATAGGTTGAGTGCTATAAGGCTCGATTTGTTGCTAGGGGGTTTACTCAGGAGTACGGGATTGATTATGAGGAGACTTTTGCTTCCGTTTCTCGTCTTACGTCTGTCCGTACACTACTTGATGTTGCTGCTATACACCACTGGTCTTTGTTTCAGATGGATGTTAAGAATGCGTTTCTTAACGGATATCTCTCTGAGGAAGTTTACATGCAGCCTCTACCCGGACTTATTGTTTCGCCTTCTCAGGTTTGTCGTCTTCGCAGAGCTCTGTATGGACATTCAGCTTCTTTGTCTACCAGCTCAGGTAATCGCTCGTGGTATTTTGACACAGGATGCTGCAATCATATGAATTCTAATTCTGATATATTTAGTACTTGACGTGATGCATCTGTTGTTCCGAATATTCAAACTGCTGATGGATCTCGTATGCAAGTTACTCATATTGTACATATTTCACAAGATAATTTATCATTGCCCGACACATTTTTAGTTCCCGATCTCACAATGAATCTTGTATCTGTTGGGAAATTTTGTGAACTTGGCTTGGATGCTATATTTTCCTCCACTGGGTGTCGTGTGCAGGATCCTCAGGTAGGAAAGATACTCGGTGTTGGCCATAAAGTTGGACGTCTATTTGAGCTGACAAGTCTGAACCTTCCATCTTCCACTTCAGTTGCTTCTGCGACTTCACAGGTTTCTTCCTATCTTATTGTATGGAATTCTCGACTAGGACATGCTTCTATGGGCCGTGTTCGTTCTCTTGTATCAAGTTTAAATTTGGGTTATGTTGATGACGATCATGTTTATTGTATGCCATGCCAATTAGCTAAACAACGTGCATTGCCTTTCCCACACAGTACATCTTCTTCTTTGGCACCTTTTGATCTAGTACACTCTGATGTTTGGGGACCTTCTCCCCATCCTACAATGGGTGGTTCTAAATATTTTGTCATCTTTGTTGACGACTTCACTCGGTATACATATTTATATCTCATGAAGAATCGATCGGAGTTGCATCAGATTTATTATGATCTTGCAGCTATGGTTCAGACTCAATTTTTGCGTTCGATCAAAATCTTCAGATCAGATAATGCTATAGAGTATAAGTCTTCACAAGTTCTTGATACTATTTGAAAGCTGGAACGCTACCTCACAGATCATGTCCAAGCACGTCTCAACAAAATGGTCGTGCTGAACGCAAGCATCGTCATATTCTTGATACAGCTCGTGCCCTCCTTATTTCTTCTTCATGTCCTGAATGCTTTTGGGGTGAAGCTGCTTTGACTGCGGTCTATACCATCAATCGGGTTCCTACCCCGGTTGTTCAAAACATGACTCCGTACGAGAAGCTCTTTGGTAAATCTCAAGATTATTCGTCTCTTCGAGTTTTTGGCAGCGTATGTTTTGTTCTTATTCAGCCTCACGAGCATTGTAAGTTGGAGCCTCGATCACGGATATGTTGCTTTCTAGGATATGGAATTGAACATAAGGGATATCGTTGCTGGGATCTGATTTCGAATCGCTTCTCTGTTACTTGTCATGTGGTATTCTGGGAGCATAAGATGTTTTCTTTGGTATCCTCTTTTCATGCTTCTACAACTGTCGATCACCCTGCTCTTTCTGATCCGTTCTTTGACTCATTCTCTGATGACTTTTTAGTGGATTCTTCTGAGCCATTGCAGAATCCTCTGACACATCCTGTATCGGCTCCTGAGCTTGTTCCCGAACAAGCTCCATCTCATGATGATAATTCTTCTCCTTCTGGAGGAGTAACATCTGTTGATACTTCCTCAGATGAATCTGTTCCTAATGTTGTTGAGACATATTCAACACCCAACAATGAGACTTGTCCTACTATGCCCTTACATGTTCGCCGATCTGATAGAGAACGCACAACTCCTACTTGGCTTGGGGATTACCATTGTTATTCTACTATTATACAGCACCATGAGCCTCGCTCTTATCGGGAGGCTAGTTCTAATCCCCTTTGGCAGAAAGTAATGGATGACGAATTGGATGCATTGGCTAAGGCTCACACATGGGTTTTAGTTACGTTACCACCAGGGAATACTCCAGTCAGTTGTAAATGGGTCTACAAAATTAATACTCGATCAGATGGATAGGTTGAGTGCTATAAGGCTCGATTTGTTGCTAGGGGGTTTACTCAGGAGTACGGGATTGATTATGAGGAGACTTTTGCTCCCGTTTCTCGTCTTACGTCTGTCCGTACACTACTTGATGTTGCTGCTATACACCACTGGTCTTTGTTTCAGATGGATGTTAAGAATGCATTTCTTAACGGATATCTCTCTGAGGAAGTTTACATACAGCCTCTACCCGGACTTATTGTTTCGCCTTCTCAGGTTTGTCGTCTTCGCAGAGCTCTGTATGGACATTCAGCTTCTTTTTCTACCAGCTCAGGTAATCGCTCTTGGTATTTTGACTCAGGATGCTGCAATCATATGACTTCTAATTCTGATATATTTAGTACTTGACGTGATGCATCTGTTGTTCCGAATATTCAAACTGCTGATGGATCTCGTATGCAAGTTACTCATATTGTACATATTTCACAAGATAATTTATCATTGCCCGACACATTTTTAGTTCCCGATCTCACAATGAATCTTGTATCTGTTGGGAAATTTTGTGAACTTGGCTTGGATGCTATATTTTCCTCCACTGGGTGTCGTGTGCAGGATCCTCAGGTAGGAAAGATACTCGGTGTTGGCCATAAAGTTGGACGTCTATTTGAGCTGACAAGTCTGAACCTTCCATCTTCCACTTCAGTTGCTTCTGCTACTTCACAGGTTTCTTCCTATCTTATTGTATGGAATTCTCGACTAGGACATGCTTCTATGGGCCGTGTTCGTTCTCTTGTATCAAGTTTAAATTTGGGTTATGTTGATGACGATCATGTTTATTGTATGCCATGCCAATTAGCTAAACAACGTGCATTGCCTTTCCCACACAGTACAACTTCTTCTTTGGCACCTTTTGATCTAGTACACTCTGATGTTTGGGGACCTTCTCCCCATCCTACAATGGGTGGTTCTAAATATTTTGTCATCTTTGTTGACGACTTCACTCGGTATACATATTTATATCTCATGAAGAATCGATCGGAGTTGCATCAGATTTATTATGATCTTGCAGCTATTGTTCAGACTCAATTTTTGCTTTCTAACAAAATCTTCAGATCAGATAATGCTAGAGTATAAGTCTTCACAAGTTCTTGATACTATTTGAAAGCTGGAACGCTACCTCACAGATCATGTCCAAGCACGTCTCAACAAAATGGTCGTGCTGAACGCAAGCATCGTCATATTCTTGATACAGCTCGTGCCCTCCTTATTTCTTCTTCATGTCCTGAATTCTTTTGGGGTGAAGCTGCTTTGACTGCGGTCTATACCATCAATCGGGTTCCTACCCCGGTTGTTCAAAACATGACTCCGTACGAGAAGCTCTTTGGTAAATCTCAAGATTATTCGTCTCTTCGAGTTTTTGGCAGCGTATGTTTTGTTCTTATTCAGCCTCACGAGCATTGTAAGTTGGAGCCTCGATCACGGATATGTTGCTTTCTAGGATATGGAATTGAACATAAGGGATATCGTTGCTGGGATCTGATTTCGAATCGCTTCTCTGTTACTTGTCATGTGGTATTCTGGGAGCATAAGATGTTTTCTTTGGTATCCTCTTTTGATGCTTCTACAACTGTCGATCACCCTGCTCTTTCTGATCCGTTCTTTGACTCATTCTCTGATGACTTTTTAGTGGATTCTTCTGAGCCATTGCAGAATCCTCTGACACATCCTGTATCGGCTCCTGAGCTTGTTCCCGAACAAGCTCCATCTCATGATGATAATTCTTCTCCTTCTGGAGGAGTAACATCTGTTGATACTTCCTCAGATGAATCTGTTCCTAATGTTGTTGAGACATATTCAACACCCAACAATGAGACTTGTCCTACTATGCCCTTACATGTTCGCCGATCTGATAGAGAACGCACAACTCCTACTTGGCTTGGGGATTACCATTGTTATTCTACTATTATACAGCACCATGAGCCTCGCTCTTATCGGGAGGCTAGTTCTAATCCCCTTTGGCAGAAAGTAATGGATGACGAATTGGATGCATTGGCTAAGGCTCACACATGGGTTTTAGTTACGTTACCACCAGGGAATACTCCAGTCAGTTGTAAATGGGTCTACAAAATTAATACTCGATCAGATGGATAGGTTGAGTGCTATAAGGCTCGATTTGTTGCTAGGGGGTTTACTCAGGAGTACGGGATTGATTATGAGGAGACTTTTGCTCCCGTTTCTCGTCTTACGTCTGTCCGTACACTACTTGATGTTGCTGCTATACACCACTGGTCTTTGTTTCAGATGGATGTTAAGAATGCATTTCTTAACGGATATCTCTCTGAGGAAGTTTACATGCAGCCTCTACCCGGACTTATTGTTTCCCCTTCTCAGGTTTGTCGTCTTCGCAGAGCTCTGTATGGACATTCAGCTTCTTTGTCTACCAGCTCAGGTAATCGCTCTTGGTATTTTGACTCAGGATGCTGCAATCATATGACTTCTAATTCTGATATATTTAGTACTTGACGTGATGCATCTGTTGTTCCGAATATTCAAACTGCTGATGGATCTCGTATGCAAGTTACTCATATTGTACATATTTCACAAGATAATTTATCATTGCCCGACACATTTTTAGTTCCCGATCTCACAATAAATCTTGTATCTATTGGGAAATTTTGTGAACTTGGCTTGGATGTTATATTTTCCTCCACTGGGTGTCGTGTGCAGGATCCTCAGGTAGGAAAAAGATACTCGGTGTTGGCCATAAAGTTGGACTTCTATTTGAGCTGACAAGTCTGAACCTTCCATCTTCCACTTCAGTTGCTTATGTGACTTCACCGGTTTCTTCCTCTCTTATTCTATGGAATTCTCGACTAGGACATGCTTCTATGGGCCGTGTTCTTTCTCTTGTCTGAAGTGGAAAGTTGGGTTATGTTGATGACGATCATGTTGATTGTATGCCATGCCAATTAGCTAAACAACGTGCATTGCCTTTCCCACATAGTACATCTTCTTCTTTGGCACCTTTTGATCTAGTACACTCTGATGTTTGGGGACCTTCTCCCCATCCTACAATGGGGGTTCTAAATATTTTGTCATCTTTGTTGACGACTTAACTCGGTATACATAGTTATATCTCATGAAGAATCGATCGGAGTTGCATCAGATTTATTATGTTTTGCAGCTATGGTTCAGACTCAATTTTTGCGTTCGATCAAAATCTTCAGATCAGATAATGCTATAGAGTATAAGTCTTCACAAGTTCTTGATACTATTTGAAAGCTGGAACGCTACCTCACAGATCATGTCCAAGCACGTCTCAACAAAATGGTCGTGCTGAACGCAAGCATCGTCATATTCTTGATACAGCTCGTGCCCTCCTTATTTCTTCTTCATGTCCTGAATGCTTTTGGGTTGAAGCTGCTTTGACTGCGGTCTATACCATCAATCGGGTTCCTACCCCGGTTGTTCAAAACATGACTCCGTACGAGAAGCTCTTTGGTAAATCTCAAGATTATTCGTCTCTTCGAGTTTTTGGCAGCGTATGTTTTGTTCTTATTCAGCCTCACGAGCATTGTAAGTTGGACCCTCGATCACGGATATGTTGCTTTCTTGGATATGGAATTGAACATAAGGGATATCGTTGCTGGGATCTGATTTCGAATCGCTTCTCTGTAACTTGTCATGTGGTATTCTGGGAGCATAAGATGTTTTCTTTGGTATCCTCTTTTGATGCTTCTACAACTGTCGATCGCCCTGCTCTTTCTGATCCGTTCTTTGACTCATTCTCTGATGACTTTTAAGTGGATTCTTCTGAGCCATTGCAGAATCCTATGACACATCCTGTATCGGCTCCTGAGCTTGTTCCCGAACAAGCTCCATCTCATGATGATACTTCTTCTCCTCCTGGAGGAGTAACATCTATTGATACTTCCTCAGATGAATCTGTTCCTAATGTTGTTGAGACATCTTCTACACCCAACAGTGAGACTTCTCCTACTATACCTTTACCTGTTCGCCGATCTGATAGAGAACGCACAAATCCTACTTGGCTTGGGGATTACCATTGTTATTCTACTATTATACAGCACCATGAGCCTCGCTCTTATCGTGAGGCTAGTTCTAATCCCCTTTGGCAGAAAGTAATGGATGACGAATTGGATGCATTGGCTAAGGCTCACACATGGGTTTTAGTTACGTTACCACCAAGGAATACTCCAGTCAATTGTAAATGGGTCTACAAAGATAATACTCGATCAGATGGATAAGTTCAGTGCTATAAGGCTCGATTTGTTGCTAGGGGGTTTACTCAAGAGTACGGGATTGATTATGAGGAGACTTTTGCTCCTTTTCTCGTCTTACGTCAGTCCGTACACTATTTGATGTTGCTGCTATACACCACTGGTCTTTGTTTCAGATGGATGTTAAGAATGCATTTCTTAACGGAGATCTCTCTGAGGAAGTTTACATGCAGCCTCTACCCGGACTTATTGTTTCGCCTTCTCAGGTTTGTCGTCTTCGCAGAGCTCTGTATGGACATTCAGCTTCTTTGTCTACCAGCTCAGGTAATCGCTCTTGGTATTTTGACTCAGGATGCTGCAATCATATGACTTCTAATTCTGATATATTTAGTACTTGACGTGATGCATCTGTTGTTCCGAATATTCACACTGCTGATGGATCTCGTATGCAAGTTAGTCATATTGTAAATATTTCACAAGATAATTTATCATTGCCCGACACATTTTTAGTTCCCGATCTCACAATAAATCTTGTATGTATTGGGAAATTTTGTGAACTTGGCTTGGATGTTATATTTTCCTCCACTGGGTGTCGTGTGCAGGATCCTCAGGTAGGAAAGATACTCGGTGTTGGCCATAATGTTGGACGTCTATTTGAGCTGACAAGTCTGAACCTTCCATCTTCCACTTCAGTTGCTTATGTGACTTCACCGGTTTCTTCCTCTCTTATTCTATGGAATTCTCGACTAGGACATGCTTCTATGGGCCGTGTTCGTTCTCTTGTCTCAAGTAAAGTTGGGTTATGTTGATGACGATCATGTTGATTGTATGCCATGCCAATTAGCTAAACAACGTGCATTGCCTTTCCCACATAGTACATCTTCTTCTTTGGCACCTTTTGATCTAGTACACTCTGATGTTTGGGGACCTTCTCCCCATCCTACAATGGGTGGTTCTAAATATTTTGTCATCTTTGTTGACGACTTCACTCGGTATACATAGTTATATCTCATGAAGAATCGATCGGAGTTGCATCAGATTTATTATGATCTTGCAGCTATGGTTCAGACTCAATTTTTGCGTTCGATCAAAATCTTCAGATCAGATAATGCTATAGAGTATAAGTCTTCACAAGTTCTTGATACTATTTGAAAGCTGGAACGCTACCTCACAGATCATGTCCAAGCACGTCTCAACAAAATGGTCGTGCTGAACGCAAGCATCGTCATATTCTTGATACAGCTCGTGCCCTCCTTATTTCTTCTTCATGTCCTGAATGCTTTTGGGGTGAAGCTGCTTTGACTGCGGTCTATATCATCAATCGGGTTCCTACCCCGGTTGTTCAAAACATGACTCCGTACGAGAAGCTCTTTGGTAAATCTCAAGATTATTCGTCTCTTCGAGTTTTTGGCAGCGTATGTTTTGTTCTTATTCAGCCTCACGAGCATTGTAAGTTGGAGCCTCGATCACGGATATGTTGCTTTCTTGGATATGGAATTGAACATAATGGATATAGTTGCTGGGATCCGATTTCGAATCGCCTCTGTGTTACTTGTCATGTGGTATTCTGGGAAGATAAGATGTTTTCTTTGGTATCCTCTTTTGATGCTTCTACAACTGTCGATCGCCCTGCTCTTTCGGATCCGTTCTTTGACTCATTCTCTGATGACTTTTTAGTGGCTTCTTCTGAGCCATTGCAGAATCCTGTGACACATCCTGTATCGGCTCCTGAGCTTGTTCCCGAACAAGCTCCATCTGATGATAATAATTCTCCTCCTCCTGGAGGAGTAACATCTGTTGATACTTCCTCAGATGAATCTGTTCCTAATGTTGTTGAGACATCTTCAACACCCAACAATGAGACTTCTCCTACTATGCCCTTACTTGTTCGCCGATCTGATAGAGAACGCACAACTCCTACTTGGCTTGGGGATTACCATTGTTATTCTACTATTATACAGCACCATGAGCCTCGCTCTTATCGTGAGGCTAGTTCTAATCCCCTTTGGCAGAAAGTAATGGATGACGAATTGGATGAATTGGCTAAGGCTCACACATGGGTTTTAGTTACGTTACCACCAGGGAATACTCTAGTCAGTTGTAAATGGGTCGAAAAAATTAATACTCGATCAGATGGATAGGTTGAGTGCTATAAGGCTCGATTTGTTGCTAGGGGGTTTACTCAGGAGTACGGGATTGATTATGAGGAGACTTTTGCTCCCGTTTCTCGTCTTACGTCTGTCCGTACACTACTTGATGTTGCTGCTATACACCACTGGTCTTTGTTTCAGATGGATGTTAAGAATGCATTTCTTAACGGAGATCTCTCTAAGGAAGTTTACATGCAGCCTCTACCCGGACTTATTGTTTCGCCTTCTCAGGTTTGTCGTCTTCGCAGAGCTCTGTATGGACATTCAACTTCTTTATCTACCAGCTCAGGTAATCGCTCTTGGTATTTTGACTCAGGATGCTGCAATCATATGACTTCTAATTCTGATATATTTAGTACTTGACGTGATGCATCTGTTGTTCCGAATATTCACAGTGCTGATGGATCTCGTATGCAAGTTACTCATATTGTACATATTTCACAAGATAATTTATCATTGCCCGTCACATTTTTAGTTCCCGATCTCACAATAAATCTTGTATCTATTGGGAAATTTTGTGATCTTGGCTTGGATGTTATATTTTCCTCCACTGGGTGTCGTGTGCAGGATCCTTAGGTAGGAAAGATACTCGGTGTTGGCCATAAAGTTGGACGTCTATTTGAGCTGACAAGTCTGAACCTTCCATCTTCCACTTCAGTTGCTTCTATGACTTCACCGGTTTCTTCCTCTCTTATTCTATGGAATTCTCGACTAGGACATGCTTCTATGGGCCGTGTTCGTTCTCTTGTCTCAAGTGGAAAGTTGGGTTATGTTGATGACGATCATGTTGATTGTATGCCATGCCAATTAGCTAAAAAACGTGCATTGCCTTTCCCACATAGTACATCTTCTTCTTTGGAACCTTTTGATCTAGTACACTCTGATGTTTGGGGACCTTCTCCCCATCCTACAATGGGTGGTTCTAAATATTTTGTCATCTTTGTTGACGACTTCACTCGGTATACATAGTTATATCTCATGAAGAATCGATCGGAGTTGCATCAGATTTATTATGATCTTGCAGCTATGGTTCAGACTCAATTTTTGCGTTCGATCAAAATCTTCAGATCAGATAATGCTATAGAGTATAAGTCTTCACAAGTTCTTGATACTATTTGAAAGCTGGAACGCTACCTCACAGATCATGTCCAAGCACGTCATAACAAAATGGTCGTGCTGAACGCAAGCATCGTCATATTCTTGATACAGCTCGTGCCCTCCTTATTTCTTCTTCATGTCCTGAATGCTTTTGGGGTGAAGCTGCTTTGACTGCAGTCTATACCATCAATCGGGTTCCTACCCTGGTTGTTCAAAACATGACTCCGTACGAGAAGCTCTTTGGTAAATCTCAAGATTATTCGTCTCTTCGAGTTTTTGGCAGCGTATGTTTTTTTCTTATTCAGCCTCACGAGCATTGTAAGTTGGAGCCTCGATCACGGATATGTTGCTTTCTTGGATATGGAATTGAACATAAGGGATATCGTTGCTGGGATCCGATTTCGAATCGCCTCTGTGTTACTTGTCATGTGGTATTCCGGGAGCATAAGATGTTTTCTTTGGTATCCTCTTTTGATGCTTCTACAACTGTCGATCGCCCTGCTCTTTCTGATCCGTTATTTGACTCATTCTCTGATGACTTTTTAGTGGATTCTTCTGAGCCATTGCAGAATCCTGTGACACATCGTGTATCGGCTTCTGAGCTTGTTCCCGAACAAGCTCCATCTGATGATAATAATTCTTCTCCTCCTGGAGGAGTAACATCTGTTGATACTTCCTCAGATGAATCTGTTCCTAATGTTGTTGAGACATCTTCAACACCCAACAATGAGAATTCTCCTACTATGCCCTTACCTGTTCGCCGATCTGATAGAGAACGCACAACTCCTACTTGGCTTGTGGATTACCATTGTTATTCTACTATTATACAGCACCATGAGCCTCGCTCTTATCGTGAGGCTAGTTCTAATCCCCTTTGGCAGAAAGTAATGGATGTCGAATTGGAGGAATTGGCTAAGGCTCACACATGGGTTTTAGTTACGTTACCACCAGGGAATACTCCAGCCAGTTGTAAATGGGTCTACAAAATTAATACTCGATCAGATGGATAGGTTGAGTGCTATAAGGCTCGATTTGTTGCTAAGGGGTTTACTCAGGAGTACGGGATTGATTATGAGGAGACTTTTGCTCCCGTTTCTCGTCTTACGTCTGTCCGTACACTACTTGATGTTGCTGCTATACACCACTGGTCTTTGGTTCAGATGGATTTTAAGAATGCATTTCTTAACGGAGATCTCTCTGAGGAAGTTTACATGCAGCCTCTACCCGGACTTATTGTTTCGCCTTCTCAGATTTGTCGTCTTCGCAGAGCTCTGTATGGACATTCAGCTTCTTTGTCTACCAGCTCAGGTAATCGCTCTTGGTATTTTGACTCTGGATGCTGCAATCATATGACTTCTAATTCTGATATATTTAGTACTTGACGTGATGCATCTGTTGTTCCGAATATTCACACTGCTGATGGATCTCGTATGCAAGTTACTCATATTGTACATATTTCGCAAGATAATTTATCATTGCCCGACACATTTTTAGTTCCCGATCTCACAATAAATCTTGTATGTATTGGGAAATTTTGTGAACTTGGCTTGGATGTTATATTTTCCTCCACTGGGTGTCGTGTGCAGGATCCTCAGGTAGGAAAGATACTCGGTGTTGGCCATAAAGTTGGACGTCTATTTGAGCTGACAAGTCTGAACCTTCCATCTTCCACTTCAGTTGCTTCTGTGACTTCACCGGTTTCTTCCTCTCTTATTCTATGGAATTCTCGACTAGGACATGCTTCTATGGGCCGTGTTCGTTCTCTTGTCTCAAGTGGAAAGTTGGGTTATGTTGATGACGATCATGTTGATTGTATGCCATGCCAATTAGCTAAAAAACGTGCATTGCCTTTCCCACATAGTACATCTTCTTCTTTGGAACCTTTTGATCTAGTACACTCTGATGTTTGGGGACCTTCTCCCCATCCTACAATGGGTGGTTCTAAATATTTTGTCATCTTTGTTGACGACTTCACTCGGTATACATAGTTATATCTCATGAAGAATCGATCGGAGTTGCATCAGATTTATTATGATCTTGCAGCTATGGTTCAAACTCAATTTTTGCGTTCGATCAAAATCTTCAGATCAGATAATGCTATAGAGTATAAGTCTTCACAAGTTCTTGATAATATTTGAAAGCTGGAACGCTACCTCGCAGATCATGTCCAAGCACGTCATAAAAAAATGGTCGTGCTGAACGCAAGCATCGTCATATTCTTGATACAGCTCGTGCCCTCCTTATTTCTTCTTCATGTCCTGAATGCTTTTGGGGTGAAGCTGCTTTGACTGCGGTCTATACCATCAATCGGGTTCCTACCCCGGTTGTTCAAAACATGACTCCGTACGAGAAGCTCTTTGGTAAATCTCAAGATTATTCGTCTCTTCGAGTTCTTGGCAGCGTATGCTTTGTTCTTATTCAGCCTCACGAGCATTGTAAGTTGGAGCCTCGATCACGGATATGTTGCTTTCTTGGATATGGAATTGAACATAAGGGATATCGTTGCTGGGATCCGATTTCGAATCGCCTCTGTGTTACTTGTCATGTGTTATTATGGGAGCATAAGATGTTTTCTTTGGTATCCTCTTTTGATGCTTCTACAACTGTCGATCGCCCTGCTCTTTCTGATCCGTTATTTGACTCATTCTCTGATGACTTTTTAGTGGATTCTTCTGAGCCATTGCAGAATCCTGTGACACATCCTGTATCGGCTCCTGAGCTTGTTCCCGAACAAGCTCCATCTGATGATAATAATTCTTCTCCTCCTGGAGGAGTAACATCTGTTGATACTTCCTCAGATGAATCTGTTCCTAATGTTGTTGAGACATCTTTAACACCCAACAATGAGACTTCTCCTACTATGCCCTTACCTGTTCGCCGATCTGATAGAGAACGCACAACTCCTACTTGGCTTGGGGATTACCATTGTTATTCTACAATTATACAGCACCATGAGCCTCGCTCTTATCGTGAGGCTAGTTCTAATCCCCTTTGGCAGAAAGTAATGGATGACGAATTGGATGAATTGGCTAAGGCTCACACATGGGTTTTAGTTACGTTACCACCAGGGAATATTCCAGTCAGTTGTAAATGGGTCTACAAAATTAATGCTCGATCAGATGGAAAGGTTGAGTGCTATAAGGCTCGATTTGTTTCTAGGGGGTTTACTCAGGAGTAAGGGATTGATTATGAGGAGAATTTTGCTCCCGTTTCTCGTCTTACGTCTGTCCGTACACTACTTGATGTTGCTGCTATACACCACTGGTCTTTGTTTCAGATGGATGTTAAGAATGCATTTCTTAACGGAGATCTCTCTGAGGAAGTTTACATGCAGCCTCTACCCGGACTTATTGTTTCGCCTTCTCAGGTTTGTCGTCTTCGCAGAGCTCTGTATGGACATTCAGCTTCTTTGTCTACCAGCTCAGGTAATCGCTCTTGGTATTTTGACTCAGGATGCTGCAATCATATGAATTCTAATTCTGATATATTTAGTACTTGACGTGATGCATCTGTTGTTCCGAATATTCACACTGCTGATGGATCTCGTATGCAAGTTACTCATATTGTAAATATTTCACAAGATAATTTATCATTGCCCCACACATTTTTAGTTCCCGATCTCACAATAAATTTTGTATGTATTGGGAAATTTTGTGAACTTGGCTTGGATGTTATATTTTCCTCCACTGGGTGTCGTGTGCAGGATCCTTAGGTAGGAAAGATACTCGGTGTTGGCCATAATGTTGGACATCTATTTGAGCTGACAAGTCTGAACCTTCCATCTTCCACTTCAGTTGCTTATGTGACTTCACCGGTTTCTTCCTCTCTTATTCTATGGAATTCTCGACTAGGACATGCTTCTATGGGCCGTGTTCGTTCTCTTGTCTCAAGTGGAAAGTTGGGTTATGTTGATGACGATCATGTTGATTGTATGCCATGCCAATTAGCTAAACAACGTGCATTGCCTTTCCCATATAGTACATCTTCTTCTTTGGCACCTTTTGATCTAGTACACTCTGATGTTTGGGGAACTTCTCCCCATCCTACAATGGGTGGTTCTAAATATTTTGTCATCTTTGTTGACGACTTCACTCGGTATACATAGTTATATCTCATGAAGAATCGATCGGAGTTGCATCAGATTTATTATGATCTTGCAGCTATGGTTCAGACTCAATTTTTGCGTTCGATCAAAATCTTCAGATCAGATAATGCTATAGAGTATAAGTCTTCACAAGTTCTTGATACTATTTGAAAGCTGGAACGCTACCTCACAGATCATGTCCAAGCACGTCATAACAAAATGGTCGTGCTCAACGCAAGCATCGTCATATTCTTGATACAGCTCGTGCCCTCCTTATTTCTTCTTCATGTCCTGAATGCTTTTGGGGTGAAGCTGCTTTGACTGCGGTCTATACCATCAATCGGGTTCCTACCCCGGTTGTTCAAAACATGACTCCGTACGAGAAGCTCTTTGGTAAATCTCAAGATTATTCGTCTTTTTGAGTTTTTGGCAGCGTATGTTTTGTTCTTATTCAGCCTCACGAGCATTGTAAGTTGGAGCCTCGATCACGGATATGTTGCTTTCTTGGATATGGAATTGAACATAAGGGATATCGTTGCTGGGATCCGATTTCGAATCGCCTCTGTGTTACTTCTCATGTGGTATTCCGGGAGCATAAGATGTTTTCTTTGGTATCCTCTTTTGATGCTTCTACAACTGTCGATCGCCCTGCTCTTTCTGATCTGTTATTTGACTCATTCTCTGATGACTTTTAAGTGGATTCTTCTAAGCCATTGCAGAATCCTATGACACATCCTGTATCGGCTCCTGAGCTTGTTCCTGAACAAGCTCCATCTCATGATGATACTTCTTCTCCTCCTGGAGGAGTAACATCTGTTGATACTTCCTCAGATGAATCTGTTCCTAATGTTGTTGAGACATCTTCTACACCCAACAGTGAGACTTCTCCTACTATACCTTTACCTGTTCGCCGATCTGATAGAGAACGCACAACTCCTACTTGGCTTGGGGATTACCATTGTTATTCTACTATTATACAGCACCATGAGCCTCGCTCTTATCGTGAGGCTAGTTCTAATCCCCTTTGGCAGAAAGCAATGGATGACGAATTGGATGAATTGGCTAAGGCTCACACATGGGTTTTAGTTACGTTACCACCAGGGAATACTCCAGTCAGTTGTAAATGGGTCTACAAAATTAATACTCGATCAGATGGATAGGTTGAGCGCTATAAGGCTCGATTGGTTGCTAGGGGGTTTACTCAGGAGTACGTGATTGATTATGAGGAGACTTTTGCTCCCGTTTCTCGTATTACGTCTGTCCGTACACTACTTGATGCTGCTGCTATACACCACTGGTCTTTGTTTCAGATGGATGTTAAGAATGCATTTCTTAACGGAGATCTCTCTGAGGAAGTTTACATGCAGCCTCTACCCGGACTTATTGTTTCGCCTTCTCAGGTTTGTCGTCTTCGCAGAGCTCTGTATGGACATTCAGCTTCTTTGTCTACCAGCTCAGGTAATCGCTCTTGGTATTTTGACTCAGGATGCTGCAGTCATATGACTTCTAATTCTGATATATTTAGTACTTGACGTGATGCATCTGTTGTTCCGAATATTCACACTGCTGATGGATATCGTATGCAAGTTACTCATATTGTACATATTTCACAAGATAATTTATCATTGCCCGACACATTTTTAGTTCCCGATCTCACAATAAATCTTGTATGTATTGGGAAATTTTGTGATCTTGGCTTGGATGTTATATTTTCCTCCACTGGGTGTCGTGTGCAGGATCCCCAGGTAGGAAAGATACTCGGTGTTTGCCATAAAGTTGGACGTCTATTTGAGCTGACAAGTCTGAACCTTCCATCTTCCACTTCAGTTGCTTATGTGACTTCACCGGTTTCTTCCTCTCTTATTCTATGGAATTCTCGACTAGGACATGCTTGTTGGAATAGATTCCCTAGAGGCAATCTAGTTTAGTATGAATTATTTGTGGCTAGAAATTCATTTATTATTTATTATATATTTAATATAATGAAGTCCTTAGATTTACAATTTTGTTGTTTATCTGAAATATCCCTAGTCAAGTATAATGATTAATGGGACAATCATCTATAGACTAGTATGGGGTTTGATTGATATGGAGATATCACGATCCAACACATAGGTGTGCATTAGGGAATGTTGCACTGGATTGACCCATCTCCGAGAAGGCTACATACACGTTATGTTGAGTCACAAGCGCTTCTCGCGGTGCAATGGTATTGTCATCCTTAGACTTGAAGTCACTAGATATTCTTGTTGTGGATTATTGTGATCTTGGTAGCGTTAAACGCTACACCGTAACTGGGTAGTTATAAAGGCTTGTACTGGATACAATAAGAAGCAAGCTTAGAGATCGTAGTGGACGTAGATAGAATTTTTCCCTCCCACATCACGGGAGCAAATATCCTAAGCCACTCGAGGGATAGTGCTTATAGAATGTCTGGCCAGACTCAAATAAATCAATATGGGATATTGATGTTATTTGCATGAATAAGGCTATTCCCATGGATCGAGAAACTATGGATTGGATATACGAGTGTGACTAGTATGTCTCGTGTCCAATCCGGATATAGAGACAAAGGGATGAGACAATTACTTGTACAAAGGTTGTCAGGATGACTATTCTATTAGTTGGCTAGAATGGATGTTTTGCTAGAGACTGCTCCATATTAGCAAATAGTTGCCACCAACTAGATAGAACCTATGGGGTCACACGCTACATAGAGTTGAACTAGATTTGGGAATTAATTAATAGGATTAAATAATTAGAAGGATCACTTTGCAAACCCTTGCAAACTTAGTAGGGACTAATTTGCAAGGAAGGGACTAAATTGAATTCTAGTAGGACTAGAATAAGTCTTTTAGGTAGTTGGCAAGGAGTTGTTGGACTATATAAAGGACCTTCCTTCCTTCCTTCCCCCATAACTTATGCTCATTAGTGAACATAACAAAGAGTGGGAGAGAACAAAAGGAGAGAGAGCAAGCAACAAGGAGGCCCGACCGCCCCCTGGCCGCCGCCCCGTCCCCGTCGGCCCCAGGAGGCCGAGACCCTCCTTTTGGGTCTCGTTTTTCGTGATTCCTTCTTCCTCTTCCTCTTCCGGGCTAGCACCAAGGACTTGGGAGATCTAGGATCAAATCTAGGCGTGGATCAACTATAGAGAACGTGACACAATTCGCGTTTGAAGTCATCAAGGAGAACCCAAAGGTGTGTTTATGATTTCTAACCCTTACCATCGTTATGTCTCTTGACTTGTGATCCTTGGAGGGTTTTGCATGGTTTTATGTTTGTTTATGCTTCCGTTGTGCAATCCATGAATCAAAACCCTACAGTGGTATCAGAGCCACAGGTCGTAGAGCATAAACGTGGTTTATGTGTTACGTTTTTGTTGTTTTACACCTTAATTTGATTATTTCTTGCGTAAAACAAGATAAATCAAGCATGGGATGCAATTTGTCAACAATTAATCATAACAAGATCCAATTTTTGCATTGGATGCATGAATTTGTGAGTTTGAGAAATTTTAGGATCTTAGATCTATGGTTTGGGCATCCTTGGGGAAGAAGGAGTTCTCCCAAAACAAGGAAACAACCAAACTTGGGCACCAAGCAAGGGAGTTGTTTTGGAAACAACTCCCTCAAGGAGGTTCGGCCCCCCTAGGGACCGCCCCCCCTTGCTTGCCGCCCAAGCTTGGCCGCCCTAGGGGCCGGGCGGCCCTAACGCGCGGGCCTAGGCTTGTGGGTTTTGGGCCGGGCCGACCCTAGGGCCTTGTGGTTCACCTTATTGGGCCCGGGCAATTTGATTGTTGGGCCCATGGACCGTTTTAACCCTAGAAATCCTAAAATCAATTAAAATTGACCAAGCGCGTTAAAATTGGATTTTAACTGTTTATGTGCAAATCGCATGGTGATTGGATATGGCCTTAGGATGTGGTTTGATGTGGATGTTTAATTTTGTGGTTTGGTTTTACGGCCTGCGAGCTGATCAATTAATTGTAATAATTAATTAGGGTTTTATGGCCTGCGTGCCATTTTTTTTCTCAACTTGTGAGATTTATTTTATTTAGTATAGAAGTTAGCTAGTGCTAGATAAAGTAGATTGTTAGCCAAGATTGAAGAAAAGAAGCCTAAAGCCAAAGAAGCCACAAAAGATGGAGCATGGAGCATGGAGCATTCCACGAGACTATGAAGGATGGACCAAAAGATCAAGACGCATGGAGATGTGTTTGCTTTAGGGTTCATAGATAATTCCATTGGCTTGGAATTATCTTAGTCTAGAAAAGGCCATATCCACATCACGTTTAATTTCTGTTTTGTGGTTGTTTATTTTATTGTCTTATTATTGTGTGGTTGGTGTATGGATGATGCATGCAATTAGGATAATAAGATAATTAGACAACCCGGATCTATTATTTGGAGTTGTGCCCAAACTCAAATAGATAGATTAGTTGATATTGATCAACAAAACAATTAAAAATTGAATTTAAAATCCCTCAAAATTCAAATATTGTGTTCTTGCCTTCTCGTTATTTAAACACTCATTATCATCATTATTTATCAAGTTCGTGCGTGCCAAAGCATGGCGACTTGGTTCATAATGATGGAATGCGATGGCACGTAACAATGTGCAATTGTTTAAATAAGAGGTTGAACACAACTAGGCTATTAATTTGATTAAGAAACCTAGAGGCAATCAATTGGGATTATCCATATGGATGGATAAATAAGGAGTTATTTGTCCAATTGAACCAAGAGTTGCATATGGGATGCAATTGGAATTGTTCCTACCTAAAGTAGTCAAATTATGGGTGACTTGCCAAAGCAAGCTCATAAGGAGATGAAAGATGGATCTTGGCCCACTAGAAAATATAAGGATATTTTACGCATTAATATCTTGAGGGTTATTAATCCGTAGAAAAATAGTGGGAGCTATGTTTGATAAACTAGCCATTATTAAATATAGTCAAAAATTCACAAATACTAAAACTTGCGTATTTTCCTTTTGTAGAATTCCAAATGGCAAACAACTCATCGAGTTCACAACATTCCCTACGATCTGTCCTTGAGAAGGACAAGCTCTCTGGAACCAACTTTCTTGATTGGTACAGAAACTTGAGAATTGTTCTCAAGCAAGAGAAGAAATTGTACGCAATAGAGGAGCATGTTCCTGAAGGTCCAGAGAACCAAACACCTGCTGCCTTAAAGGCGTATCAAAAGTGTGTTGATGACGCTAATGATGCGGCCTGCCTGATGCTTTGCACCATGACTTCTGAGCTTCAGAAGAAACACGAAAACATGAATGTTGTCGATATGATCGAACATCTAAAGCAGCTCTTCCAAGAGCAGGCGAGGGTAGAGAGGTATGAGGTCTCAAAGGCACTGTTCAAATGTCATCTGGCAGAAGGGAACCCGGTGGGACCCCATGTACTCCGAATGATCGGGTACTTGGAGAATCTCGCCCGACTGGGGTTCCCGGTCGGCCAAGAGTTGGCAACCGATCTCGTGTTGCAATCGTTGCCCGAGAGTTATGGACAAATCATTATGAACTATAACATGAACGAGATCGTGAAACCACTGCCAGATTTACTCCACATGTTGAGGACGGCTGAACAGAGCATCAACAAAGGTAAGGGCAAGGCCATAATGATGGTACATAAAGGAAAGGGCAAAAGGTTTGCCTCTTCCTCCAAGGGCAAAGGCAAGTTAGTTGCCAAGTCCAAGGAACCTGCCCTTAAGCCTGTTGGTGGAATTGCCAAGGCCGTGACTAAAGGTGAGTGTCACTACTGCAGTCAGCCTGGACACTGGAGGAGGAACTGCCCAAAATATCTGGAGGACAAGAGGCTTGGAATAGTGATTCCACCACCACCAGGTATTTTTGTTATAGATGTCAATTTAACTGTCTCTACATCATGGGTATTAGATACTGGATGTGGATCTCATATTTGTCGAAATATGCAGGATCTAAAGAGAAGTAGAAGATTGGCTAAAGGAGAGGTAGATATGCGCGTTGGGAATGGAGCAAAGGTTGCTGCGTTGGCCATAGGCGTGTACGAGCTATCTCTGCCTTCAGGATTAGTTTTAGAATTAAATAATTGCTATTTTGTGCCTGCTATGAGCAGAAACATTATTTCTATTTCTTGTTTGGACAAGGATGGTTTTATTATTTCAATAAAGAACAATTGTTGTTCCTTTTATTTAAATAATATTCACTATTTTAGTGCGCAATTATTTAATGGACTTTATGTCCTTGATCTAAGCAATCCTGTCTACAACATTAATACCAAGCGGATTAAAATAAATGATTTAAATCCTGCTTATTTATGGCACTGTCGTTTAGGCCACATAAATGAGAAACGTGTATCTAGACTCCATAAGGATGGATTACTAGACTCATTTGATTTTGAATCATATGAGACATGTGAGGCTTGTTTATTGGGAAAAATGACAAAGTCCCCTTACAATAAGAAAGGTGAGAGGACTAGTGAGCAATTGGCACTCATACATACCGATGTGTGTGGGCCATTTGCCACGCCTGCCAGGGGTGGTTATGTCTACTTCATTACATTTACTGATGATTACAGTAGATATGGATTTGTGTACCTTATGAGGGCAAAATCCGAATCCTTTGAAGTGTTCAAAGAATTCAAGAATGAAGTAGAGAAGCAACTTGGCAAAAGTATCAAGGCTCTATGATCGGATCGTGGAGGAGAATACTTGAGCCAAGAGTTTGACGACTATCTTAGAGAGTGTGGGATCGTGTCCCAACTCACTCCACCCGGAACGCCACAGTGGAATGGCGTGTCCGAGAGGAGGAATCGAACCCTATTGGATATGGTTCGATCTATGATGTGTCAAACCGATCTTCCATTATCATTTTGGGGCTACGCTCTATTAAGTGCAGCTTTCACCATTAACCATGTTCCATCTAAATCAGTCATGAAGACGCCATATGAGATGTGGAGTGGGAGGCGTCCCACACTGTCGTTCATGAGGATTTGGGGCTGTGATGTCTATGTAAAATGTTTACAATCAGACAAGCTAGGGCCGAAATCGGATAAGTTTAAATTTGTGGGGTACCCTAAGGAGACTAAGGGATACTACTTCTACAATCCAAACGAGAACAAAGTGTTTGTTGCTCGGACCGGCGTGTTTCTAGAAAGAGAGATTGTCTCTAAAAAAGCCAGTGGGAGGAATGTAGAACTTGAAGAGGTTCAAGAACCACAAATAACTGAACCGATTATGGAACATGAACAGGAACCACAAGCAGTTGTGGAGCAACCTGTTCAAGTAACACAAGAGCTTCGTAGATCTAGTAGAGTGCGCCAGGAACCCGAGAGGTATGGACTTCTCGTGACCGATTCCGGTGACACGATGCTCACAGATGATGAGCCTACTACCTATGAGGAGGCCATGAATGGCCCAGACTCTCAGAAGTGGCTGGAAGCCATGAGATCCGAGATGGAATCCATGTATACCAACAAAGTATGGACTTTGGTGGAACCACCCGAAGGGGCGCGCCCCATAGGGTGCAAGTGGGTCTTCAAGAAGAAGATCGACATGGATGGTAATGTGATTACCTATAAGGGTCGATTGGTGGCTAAAGGATTCAGACAGATTCATGGTATTGACTATGATGAAACTTTTTCACCAGTCGCTATGACCAAATCCATCTGAATCCTACTTGCGATTGCAGCATACCACGACTATGAGATTTGGCATGTGGATGTCAAAACAGCATTCCTTTATGGTAATCTCCTCGAGGACGTGTATATGATACATCCGGAGGGTTTTGAGGATCCAAAGCAAGCCAACAAAGTCTGTAAACTGCAACGATCCATTTATGGATTGAAGCAAGCTTCTGGAAGTTGGAATCGACGTTTTGATGAAGTGGTCAAAGAGTTTGGCTTCATCAGAAACGAAGATGAGTCTTGTGTCTACAAGAAGGTTAGTGGGAGCTCTGTAGCTTTTCTGGTCTTGTATGTGGATGACATACTACTCATTGGAAACGACGTTCCCATGCTGCAATCTGTTAAAGATTGGCTAGGAAAGTGTTTCTCAATGAAGGACTTAGGGAAAGCAGCCTATATACTCGGTATAAAGATCTATAGAGATAGATCTAAGAGGTTGCTAGGCCTAAGTCAAAGTACATATATTGACAAGGTGTTGAAATGGTTCACCATGCAAGATTCCAAGAAGGCATTCTTGCCCATGTCACATGGAATCACTCTTTCAAAGAGTGGTTGTCCTTCCAATGAGATTGAGAAGGAACGCATGAGTAGAATTCCCTATGCCTCGGCCATAGGATCTATCATGTACGCCATGTTATGTGCTAGACCAGATGTGTCATATGCCTTGAGTATGACAAGCAGATACCAATCCAATCCGGGTGAGAGTCACTGGATTGCAGTCAAGAACATCCTAAAGTACTTGAGAAGGACTAAGGATGCTTTCTTGATATTTGGCGGTGAGGAAGAGTTGCGTGTAAGGGGTTACACTGATGCAAGCTTCCAAACTGACAGAGAAGACTTTAGATCACAATCGGGATATGTGTTTTGCCTGAATGGAGCAGCGGTGAGCTGGAAGAGTTCCAAGCAAGAGACGGTAGCTGATTCTACAACAGAGGCTGAGTACATTGCTGCAAATGGCGCAGCAAAGGAGGCTGTTTGGATCAGAAAGTTTGTTTCTGAACTTGGTGTGGTCCCTAGCATTGCGGATCCAGTTGAGTTGTTCTGTGACAACACTGGGGCGATCGCGCAATCAAAGGAACCCATATCACACCAGAAGTCTAAACACGTGCTCAGGAAGTTTCATCTGATTCGAGATATTATCGATAGAGGAGACGTTCGGATATGCAAGATTCCTACAGATGATAATCTGTCAGACCCGCTTACAAAGCCTCTCACGCAGTGGAAGCATGAAGGGCACACTAGGAGTATGGGCATACGAGATGCGCCAGATTGGCTCTAGTGCAAGTGGGAGACTGTTGGAATAGATGCCCTAGAGGCAATCTAGTTTAGTATGAATTATTTGTGGCTAGAAATTCATTTATTATTTATTGGATATTTAATATAATGAAGTACTTAGATTTACAATTGTGTTGTTTATCTTAAATATCCCTAGTCAAGTATAATGATTAATGGGACAATCATCTATAGACTAGTATGGGGTTGGATTGATATGGAGATATCACGATCCAACACATAGGTGTGCATTAGGGAATGTTGCACTGGATTGACCCATCTCCGAGAAGGCTACATACACGTTATGTTGAGTCACAAGCGCTTCTCGCGGTGCAATGGTATTGTCATCCTTAGACTTGAAGTCACTAGATATTCTAGTTGTGGATTATTGTGATCTTGGTAGCGTTAAACGCTACACCGTAACTGGGTAGTTATAAAGGCGTGTACTGGATACAATAAGAAGAAAGCTTAGAGATCGTAGTGGACGTAGATAGAATTTGTCCCTCCCACATAACGGGAGCAAATATCCTAGGCCACTCGAGGGATAGTGCTTATAGAATGTCTGGCCAGACTCAAATAAATCAATATGGTATATTGATGTTATTTGCATGAATAAGGCTATTCCCATGGATCGAGAAACTATGGATTGGATATACGAGTATGACTAGTATGTCTCGTGTCCAATCCGGATATAGAGACAAAGGGATGAGACAATTACTTGTACAAAGGTTGTCAGGATGACTATTATATTAGTTGGCTAGAACGGATGTTTTGCTAAAGACCGCTCCATATTAGCAAATAGTTGCTACCAACTAGATAGAACCTATGGGGTCACACGCTACATAGAGTTGAACTAGATTTGGGAATTAATTAATAGTATTAATTAATTAGAAGGATCACTTTGCAAACCCTTGCAAACTTAGTAGGGACTAATTTGCTAGGAAGGGACTAAATTGAATTCTAGTAGGACTAGAATAAGTCCTTTAGGTAGTTGGCAAGGAGTTGTTGGACTTTATAAAGGACCTTCCTTCCTTCCTTCCCACATAACTTATGCTCATTAGTGAACATAACAAAGAGTGGGAGAGAATAAAAGGAGAGAGAGCAAGCAACAAGGAGGCCCGACCGCCCCCTTGCCGCCGCCCCGTCCCCGTCGGCCCCAGGAGGCCGAGACCCTCCTTTTGGGTCTCGTTTTTCGTGATTCCTTCTTCCTCTTCCTCTTCCGGGCTAGCACCAAGGACTTGGGAGATCTAGGATCAACTCTAGGCGTGGATCAACTATAGAGAACGTGACACAATTCGCGTTTGAAGTCATCAAGGAAAACCCAAAGGTGTGTTTATGATTTCTAACCCTTACCATCGTTATGTCTCTTGACTTGTGATCCATGGAGGGTTTTTCATGGTTTTATGTTTGTTTATGCTTCCGTTGTGCAATCCATGAATCAAAACCCTACAATGCTTATATGGGCCGTGTTCGTTCTCTTGTCTCAAGTGGAAAGTTGGGTTATGTTGATGACGATCATGTTGATTGTATGCCATGCCAATTAGCTAAACAACGTGCATTGCCTTTCCCACATAGTACATCTTCTTCTTTGGAACCTTTTGATCTAGTACACTCTGATGTTTGGGGACCTTCTCCCATCCTACAATGGGTGGTTCTAAATATTTTGTCATCTTTGTTGACGACTTCACTCGGTATACATAGTTATATCTCATGAATAATCGATCAGAGTTGCATCAGATTTATTTATAATCTTGCAGCAATGGTTCAGACTCAATTTTTGCGTTCGATCAAAATATTCAGATCAGATAATGATATAGAGTATAAGTCTTCACAGTTTCTTGATACTATTTGCAAGCTGGAACGCTATCTCACAGATCATGTCAAAGCACGTCTCAACAAAATGGTCGTGCTGAACGCAAGCATCGTCATATTCTTGATACAGCTCGTGCCCTCCTTATTTCTTCTTCATGTCTAGAATGCTTTTGGGGTGAAGCTGATTTGACTGCGGTCTATACCATCAATCGGGTTCCTACCCCGGTTGTTCAAAACATGACTCCGTACAAGAAGCTCTTTGGTAAATCTCAAGATTACTCGTCTCTTCGAGTTTTTGGCAGCGTATGTTTTGTTCTTATTCAGCCTCACGAGAATTGTAAGTTGGAGCCTCGATCACAGATATGTTGCTTTCTTGGATATGGAATTGAACATAAGGGATATTGTTGTTAGGATCCGATTTCGAATCGCCTCTGTGTTACTTGTCCACTGGTATTCAGGGAGCATAAGATTTTTTATTTGGTATCCTCTTTTGATGCTTCTACAACTATCGATCGCCCTGCTCTTTCTGATCCGTTCTTTGACTCATTCTCTGATGACGTTTTAGTGGATTCTTCTGAGCCATTGCAGAATCCTGTGACACATCCTGTATCGGCTCCTGAGCTTGTTCCCAAACAAAGCTCCATCTCATGATGAGACTTCTTCTCCTCCTGGAGGAGTATTATCTTTTGATACTTCCTCGGATGAATCTGTTCCTAATGTTGTTGAGACATCTTCTACACCCAACAGTGAGACTTCTCCTACTATGCCCTTAACTGTTCGCCGATCTGATAGAGAACGCACAACTCCTACTTGGCTTGGGGATTACCATTTTTATTCTACTATTATACAGCACCATGAGCCTCGCTCTTATCATGAGGCTAGTTCTAATCCCCTTTGGCAGAAAGCAATGGATGACGAATTGGATGCATTGGCTAAGGCTCACACATGGGTTTTAGTTACGTTACCACCAGGTAAAACTCTAGTCAATTGTAAATGGGTCTACAAAATTAATACTCGATCAGATGGATCGGTTGAGCGCTATAAGGCTCGATTGGTTTCTAGTGGGTTTACTCAGGAGTACGGGATTGATTATGAGGAGACTTTTGCTCCCGTTTCTCGTCTTACGTCTGTCCGTACACTACTTGATGTTGCTGCTATACACCACTGGTCTTTGTTTCAAATGGATGTTAAGAATGCATTTCTTAACGGAGATCTCTCTGAGGAAGTTTACATGCAGCCTCTACCCGGACTTATTGTTTCGCCATCTCAGGTTTATCGTCTTCGCAGAGCTCTGTATGGACTTAAGCAAGCTCCTCGAGCTTGGTTTGCTATGTTCAGTGCCACTACACTTCAGTTTGATTTTTCCTCCAGTCCTTATGACTCTGCTATCTTCATTAGCCGCACTGAACGTGGGATTATTTTACTGTTGATATATTTGGATGACATGATTATTACTGGTGATGATCTCACTGGCATTGCTGATCTTGAGAATTATCTGAGTCGTCATTTTAAGATGAAGGATATAGGGCATCTTAGTTATTTTCTGGGACTTGAGGTCACTTCTAGTTCTGATGGTTATTCACTATCTCAGACTAAGTATGCTTAAGATATTATTGCACGTGCAGGTCTGACAGATCAAAAGACCGCTTCTACTCCTTTAGAGCCCAATCTAAAGCTGACTCCTCTAGATGGCAAGCCTCTGCCTAACGCTACTATTTACTGACAACTTGTTGGTAGTTTGGTGTACCTCACAGTTACCCGCCCTGATATTGCATACGCTTTTCATCAGGTCAGTCAGTTCCTATCATCCCCACGTTCTACCCACTACACCGCTGTTCTTCAGATTCTATGATATGTGAAGGGTACATTGTTTCGTGGTATTTACTTTTATGCTCACTCTGCTCCAGTGCTACATGGTTTCTCTGATGCCGATTGGGTCGGCGACCCGACTAATAGACGTTCTACTACTAGTTATTGTTTCTTTATAGGAGACTCTCTCATCTCATGGTGCAGTAAGAAGCAGCCCGTTGTTTCTCGTTCCAGTACTGAGGCCGAGTACGGGGCTTTAGCTGATGCTACACAAGAACTTGTTTGGCTTCATTGGTTGTTAGGAGATATGGGTATGGCTCAATCTGGTCCTACTACGATATGTTGTGATAATCGCAGTGCAATTTAGATTGCCCACAATGACGTATTTCATGAGCGCACCAAACACATTGAGATCGATTGTCATTTCACCCGACATCACTCGACTACAGGGACAAACCATCTCAAGTCAGTTACTACTCTAGAGCAGACTGCTGATATCTACACAAAGTCTCACCCTCCTGGACGCCTCACGGATCTTGTATAAAAACTTCATCTTGTCTCCTCCATACCATCTTCAGTTTGAGGGAGGGGTGCATATATGATTGATTATATATGATTTCTCTTGATTTTCCCTAATCTATGTTATTACATTATGTGTACAAGTGTATATATGTATGACATCATATGTTTTGTAGTTAAGTTGAATAATACAATTCTCCTTCCTACTTTGCTTCCGCTCTTATTTTCTATCAGTAGTTTACACTATTGTACTATTGTCACCAAGATTTGTGCCAAAAGTCTTCGTAATATATCACCAAATATATAAACTCTTCGTAATTTATTTAATAAAAAGTATAAATGAATTGAGATTTGTGCCAAAAGTCTTCGTAATATATCACCAAATATATAAACTCTTCGTAATTCATTTAATAAAAAGTATAAATGAATTGAGATTCATTTGTTTTTCAAAAATCATGTTAATACATTGTCACCAAGATTTGTGCCAAACGTATCATTTTCATTTTTATTATTTTTATTTAGTAACTGTCTTTTTTTCTATTTTGTAAAATATATCATCTTTTACTTTTTTGAGATGATAATATTTTCATTATTTAAGTTTACTTGGTGATATATAAATAAAAATAAGATTTGGAGACATAAAACTCATTTTCATTTACACTATTGTCACCAAGATTTGTGCCGAAAGTTTTCGTAATATATCAGCAAATATATAAAGTCATCATAATACATTTAACAAAAAGTATAAATGAATTGAGATTCATTTTGTTTTCAAAATTCATGCATTAAAACTCACTTTAATACATGGTCAGAAAGATACGTGCCAAAAGTCTCATTTTCATTTTTATTATTTTTGTTTAGTAATTGTCTTTTTTTCTCTTTCATAAAAATAGTCCATCTTTTACTTTTTGAGAAGATAATTTTTTATTATTTAATATTCACTGAATCACACATTCCCATGAAAAAATTAAAGTTTGGTCAAGTGGTTCATTCACAAATGCCTAGGAAAATTAAAAGATGAATTCCAATGTTGTATATTTATTATTTTTATTTAGTAAATGTCTTTTTTCTCTTTTGTTAAATAGCTCATCTTTTACCTTTTTGAGATGATAATTTTTTAGTTATTTAAGGTTACTTGGTTATACAAAAATAAAAATAGGATTTGGTGACATAAAAATCATTTTCATTTACATTATTGTCACCAATATTTGTGCCAAAAGTCTTCGTAATATATCACCAAATATATAAAGTCGTCATTATTCATTTAAAAAAAAAAGTATAACTGAATTGAGATTCATTTTTTTAAAAATTCATGCATTCAAACTTAGTTTAATACATATTCACAAAGATATGTGCGAAAAGTCTCATTTTCATTTTCATTATTTTTGTTTAGCAATTATCTTTCTTTTTTTAATAAAAATAGCTCATCTTTTACATTTTGAGATGATAAATTTTTCATTATCTAATATTCACTGAATCATACATTCACATGAAATAAATTAAAGTTTAGTCAAATGGTTCATTCACAAATGCCTAGGAAAATTAAAATATTAATTCCGCTGTTGTATTCTCAATGCATTACCTGTCAATCAAATTTTACTTGGCAACTTATAATTGGCACACATGTGCCATGTAAAATGCCACTTGGAAAAAGTTCTTGACAAATGGCATATTAAAAAAGAATTTTGATATCCTATGTGGCGGAAGAAGAAGTCTAGTCCCTTTCTTTTATATAGATATATAGATTAGAAAATAGTTTCCCCCAAGGACTCCAGATTGTTGAAAATATCTATAAATCTTTTGAACATGCCTTTGATGGATTCATCTCCATTCATCTTGAACAGTTCATACTGTCAAAGGAGGATATTGATCTTGGTTTGCTTCACTTGGCTGGTTCCTTCAAAAGTAACCATAAGTTTATCCCATATCTCTTTAGCAGTCTTGCATGTGGATATCACGTTAAACTCATCAGCATTCAAAGCACAATATATGAGATTCATATCTCTGTAATTCTTAAAAAGATGTTCTAATTCAGAAGTAGAGAGAGACCTTTTAGGTTTAGGAGTTTTAATCTCATCCTTTTCTGTGTAGAATATGTCATTTCTGGATGATAGACCAGAGTTCAATGTCCTGATCAATGATGAACATTTTCATCAAGGCTTTCCAGTGTACAAAGTTGTCTCCACAGAACAAAGGAGGCATGTTTGCAGCTCTTCTCAGTGAGAAACCACCATCACCTACAATACTCATGATCACAATATTTTTAGATATGTACAGTGATACAAGCCTTAATACCAATTGAAATTTGTATGTGGGTAGGAAATACATGATTATATACTCTAGAAGGTGAGGTTGAATAGAGTATGAAAACTTTTGCAAAAAAATTTGTTTGAAAACAAAGTGTGAAGAGTTGGAGGTATTTCAAGGCCTTGAACTCAGATTCGCCTTTGAAATCACAACAGAATGAGAAAAAGTAACTGATTGTTTTCAAGGCCTTGAAAATCCTTTCAAGGATTCGAATTGAAGTTTGTTTTAAAGTAGTTAACAAGGCAAGTAAATAACTGAAATGTAAAGGAAAGGAGCACAAAGATTTTACGGATTTCAGTCCCCAATGACCTACATCTCGGCCTGAAGCATGTAATCCCTTCAGGATTTCAACAGACTTCTTATTGATCAAAAGCTAAGCCCAAAATCTCAAGCCAAGATAATTGCTTTACTCTTGTTACAGCTTGTGGTTCTCTCTAACCTATCGAGTACCTGCTCTAGCTAACTAATTCAATAAGAATCTCTTGTTGTTCCTCTTGAACAAAACTGCGAGATCAAGAAATAAAGAAATATAAAAAGATGATATACAAATAGTGCTTCGATGAAGAACATTGTAACACAGTGTTCTTCTAGAACTTAGATTGGATGATTTGATCTTCCTCAGTGATGCTTGTCAATGTTTGAGAGTTGTTTGAATATGTGTAATAATTTGTGCTTCGTAATCTTTCAAATTCTCTCTCTTTCTGCTAGTTTGAACTGCAGAATATATAGCAAACATCAAATAGCAATCCCTAAAAATATGCAGCATATCTTTGACTCTCAACAGGTTGATTCCAACGGCTAGTTGCTTGCTTTTATGACTTGATTTTGATATGATATTTCATCTTCAAGTTTAAGGAATGTTCAGACAATCTTCCTTAACAATAGCACTGATTCTGCAGACATTGATTGCCACTTATACATCTCTACAAATAATGAAACTTACTAAACCTGCATACACAGAATTAGTAAACAGTTCCTGCAAAATAACTTTGGCAAATAATGAAATCAAGGCATGTTAGATCACATAATTAATTTTTCTTTCATCATCTAATACAGTATAATCAAGTGCATGGGTTTAAAGAAGAATAGGAGTAGTAACTCCCCCTTAGTTCATGCTCTTCAATTTCAAGGCCTTGAAACCAGTTTCAAGCCTTTGAAACAAACTGTGAACTTACATAAATAATGTTTTTTGTTGACAGGGAATAGATTTCTAAGAGATCCAATTTCCAGAGCTTTTCAACCCATGTGCGACAGAGACGCAAGTTTCAATTGCTAAGAGTTATTAATTCACCAAATCTAGACACAACTGTGTTTAACAATCCATTAGTTCAAGAAAGATTGTCTACTGTTCCACATCATGGCCCTTTGATCGATGAAATTGCGACTTATTCTTCACAAGAGATATTGGATTCAAGGTCAAACAACTCTCAAAATGTTGTTGTAGAAGTTTCTGAAGTTTTCACACAAAATCTTGTTGAAGATGTGATGATGTTTGAGCAATCAAATCACACAAAGGAAGCACTAGTACAAGAAGAGCAATCCAAAATTGCGTATGAAAGGGTTGAGCATATTTCTGAACAGGTAAGAGAAAAAAGTCCTACTAAAGATGCAACTAGTCGCGTTTATGCGTCATAGAATGTTCATGCAAGGCTTGGAGACAATACAACTCCAGGAAGAGGTGATTACCGAAGATAAGCCAATTCAAAACCCAGTTGAGCATCAAGAAAACATTAATTTCAATGTATCTGCAATGGTTGACCCACCTTTGATAACAAATGAGACCCAAGAAACGACTATTCCTAGCATAGTTAATCAAGATGATGTCTCTGTCAAAGGAGATATTGCATCTGCTTGAAGAAATTTTGCATCTGATGAGGATATTAATACAAGATCTCTAAGTGCGAGTCTGCCAATTTATGGGGTTATTGGGGAAGACCCACATGATCAGAGTCAAACTTCTGGTGGAATTTTGGATACAACACTCATTCTGAATCGATGAAGTTTATGGGGTTCACAAGTTGTTAATACTATTGTAAGTGATGAGAAGTGCGTTATTCCTGATGAATACTTTAAGAAAGAAATTCTCACAGATAGTCGATTAGCTCAACAAGAGGCCTCCAAAAATGGTCGGGCAACAACTTTGAAAACTCCTTCTCTCAAACAGATCATTCAAGGAACATATATTATGCCTTAAAAAACACACCGTTAATGATATGTATTTGCATGTGTTTTCACATAGTATTAACATTTGATTAAATTTATATGCAGGCATGACGCAATATTCTTTAGATTGGCTAATGAAAATGCATCTTTCGTATTCAAAGACGTTTGAGTAGGCGATGGATTTGCTCCTTTAGAGAGAGGAAGTTTTCTGAATGAAGTAGTGCGATTCGTGGAGAAAATGTCTGCGACTACACCAATAACTATTTATGTTGCCAATGCGAAATATCTTTTGGATACTGTGAAATGTGTAAAATTGATTGCACAAGGAAAACTTGACTTTGATTTCCTCATTCAAAGGCTCATAAAAACCCATAATTTTGTTATGTTGAAGTTTGGATATCAAGATCTCAGCGTAGAGACTCGCAAGTTGAAAGAAGCAAATGAAGTATCTAAGAGAGCCCCGGATCAATACAATGACATCATCATGGATCCTCACGATTCTTTGATGAAGTGTTCGAATAGAGTTGTAGTAGTATTATGATATGTTCTTGGACAAGTATTATGATTTCTTGTAGAATGTTTTTTGGAACTCAGCTTTGTTTTAGTAAGTCACTATTTTGGAGATGTTTTCGAGTGTGAATCACAATCAAGTGTTTGATATTTTTCATGAATATATCACATGTGCAAGGTAATTTCTGCTATCTAATTGGTTAGGATGTATGAATATCTATGTTATCTAAACAGATAAGCATAGCAAAAACTTCTATCATTATTTTGATAATGACCAGATGCGACAAATACTGTGCTATCTTAAACAATAGATTTTTTAACAAATTGCTGCTATCCAAACAAATAGACTTTTTGAATAGCTGCTATCTGAACATATATCCTTTTTTGAATTGCTGCTATATGAAAAGATAGGCTTTTTTTAGCGATGTGATTTTGGTGCTATCTAAACAGATACGCTTCCCAAATTAACGTTTATGATAAACAAACAGAAAGAAGGCAATACATAATAAATAACACAAGGCAAATTGATAATCGATCCGTCATATGGGAGAGTTATTATCATTAATCATAATCCTCACATGTGAGGACATAAGTTGCATTACATTCTTGCAAGACATCAAGGATAATATTTTTTCAGCCATCGCATATTGATAGGGTTAGGTATAGTGGCATTTCCTCCACACCGCAGTATATTACAATAACCGCTATCAAAGACTTCTTTTCAACTGGGCCTTCCCAGTCTGCAGCAAATTTGAGATGAGCACCTTCGCACATACAATGATCAGAAGCTATCAAGACTAAATCTCAAACAACAAACTTACAATGCTGAACGGATTTGTTGTATGCCCGTGAAATTCTCTCTTTGTTTTGAATGTTAGAAGGCTTATCTTTTTCTCGGTTTTCTTCCAATAAACTTAGATCATGATCTCCCTGGTTTTTACAACGCACTAAAGGCTTGTCCGCTGAATTAATTTTAACCTCGGTAGGAACTACTGCCTCATCCCCATAACAAAGTGAGAAAGGAGAAGCTCATGTAGGAGTTCTTGGTGATGTGCGATATGCCTAAAGTGTGACATTAAGATTATATGCCCATTTTCTTGTGATCACCTGCGACTGTATTGCTCAAAATTCTAATGAGTGTGTTATTTGTGGCTTACGCTTGTCCATTACCTTTTGGATAGTAAGGAGTCGAGAAAATTTGCCTGATGCCGTACTCCATCAGCTTTGCTGCTACTTGGCGATTCACAAAAGGTGTGCCATTATCCGATAAAATGGTACTAGGAATACCAAATCGATTGATAAAGTTTTCTTGAATAAATTTTACCACTGAAAGCGCGTTTGCACCTTTAAGCGGAATCTCTTCCACCCATTTGGTAGTCAGAATAAATTGGTTTCCATGGGATGCAGGACGTATAGGACCCCCAAAATCGAGAGCCATGTGTGGAATGGCCAAGGGGTTCTTAATGCATGTAAATCGTTGGTAGGAGCGTGCACGAGATTCCCATTGAATTGACACCGTTGACATCATTTGACTTTTTCGCGACAGTCAGCTTCCATAGTTGGCCAAAAGTAACCCAAAGTCAAGAGTTGTTTGCAGAGCTTCACACCTCCTTGATTTTATTTTTATGGGATAGTTCCATGACTTCTCCAGTTTCTTTTCCGTTTAGAAATCTAAGAAATTTTCCATCAAATCCTTGTTTCCACAACAAGTTTTCTTTGAGCAAATATCGGCGCAATTTTCTTTTAACATTTTGACTTTCCTTCTTGTTGCTTGGAAGAATATCATCCCTCAAATAATCTATTAAGTATTTTTGCCAATATGCATCATCATTGACAGCACAAATATTGAGAGAATCTTTGATCAGCGAACATCTATCACAACTTCCTTGCAATTTCGCAGCATAACCAGCCATCTGAGGCCAATGGATCCCATAGCGTTGCTCTTTTCTATAGATCAAAACTTCATTATCTCCAAAAGAATTTTTGTGTTTCTTCTCTAATTGTTTTTTTCCTTCTTATTCCGAAACGCACCTCATGATAATACATCCGGGTCGTTTGAAGTAGAGCAGATTATCGTGGATGCAGTATCCTTTTGTTGAAATCCAACTTTCTTTGCTTGTTCTTTCAGCTATCGCATGCAAAATGAGTCTTCTCCAATCTTCTTATTCCACTACATGTTCCTCACATAGATCTCTAAATGACGATGGAGTAGCCTTGACTTCAATCAAATCTTGTTGGGCATTTATCAGTACTGATCTTCGATCCGAAAGTAGCGAGAGCATCATCATGACGATTATAAGACCTTGGAGTGTGTTCATATCTAATTTAACAAAATCTTTGAACTAAATTTTGCATAATTGATCTGCCGCTTAAGATAATTGATTTCTTTCAATGAATACTCTCCTGAAACCTATTTTACAACAAGTTTGGAGTCGCCCATTACTATCAGGTTTTGAACTTCTAAAGCCTTAGCTACAAGAAGACATGCGATTAAAGCTTCATATTTGGCATCGTTGTTGGTAACCGCAAAATCCATTTTGCAGGACATCTGAATCACTTCATCATTTGGTCTTGTCAATACAATTCCCGTGCCTCCCCTTGTTCTTTTTTACGAACCATCAAAATTTAATTTCCAGTAGAGCGGTTCTATCCCATGAATCTATAGTTCTTCAAGCATATCTCCTATCATAGGCTTGTAATTCGCATCCGGGAATTGTGCTAGTAAATCAGCAACTACTGTAGACTTGATGGCCTTTGGTCGAGCACAAGTGATATCGTACGCATATATGGTCATAAACCATTTTTCCAAGCTCCCGCAAGGAGAAGCATGTGTGCCAAAATGCATCGTACGGGATCGCTTTTAGTCATCACAACAACCTTAAGAGATGCGAAATAATGCTTCAATTTGTTGATGACGAATAAGAGTGCATGACAATGTCTCTCGATTTCAGTATACGTTGATCCAGTTGCCTGTACTACTCGAGAAATGTAGTAAATACGTCTCTCCTGCCCTTCAAACTCTTGAGCTAATAAATCACCAATCGATTTCTTTGTTGGATTCAAATAGAGTAGCAAAGGGGACCCAATTTGAGGTGCGATCATAACTCGTGGGCAGGGGCGGACCTATGTAGGGGCAAGGGGGGGCAGTTGCCCCCCTGAAATTTGAAAATTTCTACTAGTACCCCCAGTTTTATAGATTTTTTATGAGTAACTTGAAAGGAATATATAATATTGCCCCCCCTAAAATTTCAAACTGCTCAGTTGTCCAAGTGGTTAGTTGTTGTTGTTGAAAATCCCACTATGCAGGTTCAATTCTCCTCCCGGTCAACTATATTTTTTCATTCTTTTTTTTGCCAATTTACCATTTACCATTAGAAACTCATTGTCTCCTCGAAAAAAAGTAAAAATTGTGACTTGTGAGTAATGTCTTCATTATTAATTTGATGTTTGTCTGTATAATTGCTTATGAAATATAACGACGTTTGACTATTGACTTTGACTTTTAACTTGACTTTTGACTTCTCGAATCTTGCCCCGGCTGGGTTGATTTCCTGGCTCCGCCACTGCTCGTGGGGATACAAAAAGTTTCTTCAATTTATCAAATATGTCTTGATGCTCCTCTGTCCATTTGTACACTGCATTCTTCTTGAGATAATTATTGAAGCAAAAGGTCAATTCTGTAATTGCAGTTATGAAACGTTGCAGGTATGATAGCTTGCCCAAGAAAGTCTTTAACGGACTCTGAGTTGGTGGTGTTTGGTAGGCTAGTAATTGTCGATATCTTCGCAGGATCTGGTTAAATTCCTTGTCGATGAATCACACATCCTAAGAACTTTCCCGAAGTCACTCCAAATGCGCACTTCATTGGATTCATTTTCAACTGTTATTTTATGCATCTCTCAAACACTTTCCTTAAATCCTTTAGATGGTCTTCTTTCTGGCGTGACTTCATGACCAAATCTTTAACTTAGAATCCCTCCTCCTGATGCATCATAACATGAAATAATGCCACCATCACGCGTTGGAATGTCGCACCTGCATTTTTCAAACCAAAAGGCACGACTGTGTAATAAAATACTCCAACAAGTGTGATGAAGGCAGTCTTCTTTGCATCTTCAGGATCCATTTAAATTTGGTTGTATCTACTAAATCCATCCATGAAGCTAAACATTTGATGACCTGCAGTTGAATCAATCAAAAGATCTATGTTTGGCAAAGGGAAGTTGTCCTTTGGACAAAATCCATTTAGATCTATGAAGTCAACACAATCTCGCAACTGTCCATTCTTCTTGACTTCAAGTACAATGTTAGTGAGCCCGGTAGGATGATGTATAGGTTTAATGAATTTTTCTTTAAGTAAATTTTCAAGTTCTTCTTTGATCTTCATCTTTATCTCTGGTCGAAAGTTTCGCGTTCTCTGTTTAATTGGCTTCGCATTTGGGCTGAAATCTAATATGTGCATTGTGACTTATGTGTCTAATCCATAAATTTAATCATGTTCCCAAGAAAACACATCCTTGTATTCTCGAAGCAACAACAACAAACTTTCCTCTTCCTCTTTGTCAAGATCCGCAGATAAAAAAATTGGCCTCTTCTTTTCCTCCGTAGGACTTAAGAATACTTCTTTCATCTCTTGTTTTGGTGGCTTCGGAGAATCGTCCATGCATTCTGGAGCCTCTTTCAATTTTTCTGTTGGTATTTCAACCGAATCGAATTCCATTTCTTCGTATTTTCGTTGCTCGACTTTCTCAGGGACACTTTCAGTGAAAATTCCTAAAGACCACCCCGCGCACCTTCAGATGCGATAACATTTCCTCCAGTTTTGATAAAAGTTGCTAACTTCATTTCCATCAGTATCATGCTCGACAACTCTCTTTAGGGAATAAATGTTCCTTTTGGGAGATACCACTTTTTGCATTTCTTCTTTTAAATTTTGTTCTTCTCCCGCAGTTTCTCTCATCAACATAATTCCTAAAGGTGACTGATCCTTGATTCCCTCCCACTTAGGAAATGGTGTGGGATTGAAAGTAGTTGGTGTTTCTTTTAACTCCCATATCTGTGAACCAGACCGCTTCTATCAAGTGAGCTTCATTCAGATTAAAGGGATTAACCGATTCTACGATATCAATCACCTTATCTTTCCATATCACCTTCATCATGTGATGTGCTATGAAGGGTACCGCGTCAAAAGCAGTGAATACACGCACATCCAATGATCATGAGATAAGTAGTGTAAGCAGTTATCACATGGTACTTTGCAGAGCATTTAATATTTCCAATTTGAATTCCAAGTCTGATCCATCCTACAGTCATCTTCGATTCACTGCCAAAACCAAGCAATGGGGATGGTCTTTTTACTACTTTCTTCTCTGGGATACCAGTTAATTCCAGAGTACTAATTGCTATCACATTCACAGCTGCGCCTCCATCAATGAACGCTTGTTTAAACTCAATGCCATTTAATATGGCCATCACATACAGAGGCCTATGGTGATTTGCATCTGTCTTCTTTTCAGCCTCGGAGAATGACATTACTAGGCCATTTGATCGAACAGCTCTCACAAAATCTCCATTGGCAACCACCAAATCTTCCTTGAAATCCTTTACCACACAAAAAATCGCTGTTTTCATCTCCAATCCACACTCGGCAGAGAACTTCATCTCATCATAAAGCCTTTCAAATTGTACGAGTCTATTACTCGTCCCGCGCGTGAATATTATGTGTCCATGATAACCCCGTCTACGGTGTTATTTCTAAACTTGAAAGTCTATTATTTTGTGTGATTTCCCGGTAAAATACATGAGAAATACACTATGATTATGAGGAATTTGTTAGTTAGAGCTTGATGTGCTTAATTGTCAAGTCCGGGCGTTTTCTACATTATTTGAGCTAAAACTGTCAGATTTTATGTCCGGTATTGGCTGTTGTTTGATTCACAGGTATCGGGGATTCGGAGTGTCGAAGGGAGACGGAAACAAACTTCGGAATTGAGTTGGAAGCTCAAGAACATTTCCAGGATTCGAGAAGAGGAAATTCAGCAGCTCCTGTAATTACCTCACAGCCTCTGCCTATACCTTCACCATTTACAGCCAAAGCAACAACACCTAAACTCAATTCACCCTCAACTCACTGATGTGTAACCCACCTCCATAACTACCAATCCACCTAACGCAAACTGCCATGACAACCAAAGCAATGTCCTAAAAATAAATACCCATTCTACTACTACAATTCAGACCACCATAACAGCCACTTCCCTCCACGAAATTCGAACCCAAGTCACTGCAACTCCTTCAACCCACCAGTCTCACCATCAAACAACTTTGCTCACCAATAACCGACCCAAAACCCAGCAGTTATCCATACCACCTCTATTGCCAACAATCCCATCACCGTTCCGACCAAACCCGACCCAATCACGACCAAAACCACCATTTCAGCTCTGTACATCAGACCCATCTGAACCTAAAACCTAGTAGCAAACCGCAACAAAACCCAGCCATGGCCACTGTACAAAGGCTACCTGACATCTGATCCCCCACCACCGTTCAAAACGCAGCAAACCCAAAAGAGAGAAGGGCGCAACACAGAATATAACAACCAAGAAGAAGAATCAGAGGAGAAAGAACCCAGCAAGGTCAGACGCCTGATTTTCTGGCTGGGGAAAAAGTGAAATAAAAATAAAAGTAAAATAAGAAGGCAACGGGGGTTCTCTATTGATTAATAAGAGCCAAGGTTGGGGGGTCAAAGTGTAAAAAGAGAAAGTTTTACATCAAGTGAAGGCACGGGTCTGTATTTGTAAACTAAAGGGGGCTGAAATTCTCGATTCATACATTATACACAACGTGAAAAGAAGGACATACGGAAGAGAAGAAGACGGAAGAAGACTACGAAGAACGCCGGAGTTCCTTTTGATTTCTTTCTCTTCTCTTTTCATCAATAGTATGGAGAAACTTGTACTTTATGAGTAGCTAGTTTCTTTTGCTAGGTTCTGTGGAGATGAAACTAGGGTTTATGCACTAGAAAAAGTTTCCGGATTAAGTATTTGATTCAGTTTTCGATTCTTTTAATTGTATTGTTCTTCTTTGATTATCGTATATCTCGATCACTTAGGGCTATTGACACGTCTAAGGTGACAATAACAACTTTGGAAGAAGAATCAATAGGTTATTAGATTCGTAATCTTAAAGACTATCATTTAAATTAGTTGGATTGATTGTTCTGATCTTAATACTTAACGTAAAAGGAGTCGCCAACCGATTACGCTAGCTTTCTAATTGGGTGCTCGAAAGAGACTTTACTAGATACGAACGAGAACAAGAAATTAGCCCGAATCATTTAGACTGAGAGGTGAGATGATAGGACTAGTCGTGTGAGGGTAGATTCGATTGTTCAGCGTTAGACTTGGGAATTGGTGGACCGATAGGACCCGGTGATCAACTTAACGTTAGGCGGTTAGAACCATATCGGTAGACGTCGGTGGACCGACAGGACTCGTAGTCAATTGATAGGTAGAATGACATGAGACTGAGAGGAGATTGTCAGTGCTATTACCCGGCACAACTAATTAGATGATAGCGTGTTTCAGTACTATATCCGGAATTGTCGAAAACCCTAGGGATCCATAGATCGCCTAGTTCTTCTCCATATTTATCAGAAAAAATACAAAAACATTAGTTTAGTTGTTATTTCATTTCAGTCACTTGTTTGAGGGTGACAAATTCTTATAAACCAATCTTTTACTCCATTTAATGTACTCTAATCTAATAACTAATTAAATAATCTCAAGTCTATCCTCGTGGGATCGATAACTCGGGGTTGAAATACCATCCTATATTACTTGACCGTGCACTTGCGCATACGCGTTAGTAAATCGCGCGTCAAGTTTTTGGCGTCGTTGCCGGGGACAACGGTAGATTATTTAGTTAGGAGTTAGTTATGAGTACTTTTACTTTAGTTTTGTTTTATTTTGTTTTCTTTCATATTGTTGTGCTTTACGGATATCTTTTGAGTATGTTTTCTCAGAAACACATGGATGAAGAGCGTCAAGAGCGCAGCAGAATGAGTACTACTGGGATGATTTTAGGGTCATATATACATTTGAGCCTAGTAGTACTTCATGGAAGCTAATAAATAGCAAAAAGTGCAAAATGAAAAGAGTCAGCTTCTACACTTCTCCACCATCTCTACAGCACAGGGGTGTGCTTGACAAGAAAGTAATGGAAAAGAGATGGTGGAAGAAGAAGAAGTGGAGGGATAAAGCATCATCTAGCATCCTTTTCAATTGAGGTAACCGGGTCAGGACGTCGACCTTAAATCACAAGCGCTGGTTGGGAGGCAACCCAACATTAGCTTAGGATATTTGCTATTTCATTTTGTTTTTCTTTTGAGTCTCCAAATGATGTTTTGAGAGGTGAGAGAGAGAAAGACTGACGAGTTGTCTAGTTTTGCAGATAATGTTAGCGATGAATCTAACCCAATGTGCCATTGTACATTTGACCCACATCGGTACTCTTAAGGGAGTTGGGGATTTTTCGTATGCATTGTTCGCAACATGGAGCAATCAACCCCGGTGTGTGAGGCACAAGCGACCTTAGGGGAGCTCGTTATCACATAATGTAGCTCGGGGATTGCTCGCATGAGCTCCACCAACAGCGTTTCTTCGGAAACTGGCAACGGTCCAATGGACCCCTTCTTGTTGCAGTTTCGCCAGCACGGTGCCCATGTAGGTCCAGGCCCCCCATGTATCTTTCTCTTTTCTCTCTATTTTTGCAATCTGAGTTGTAGCTGAGTAGAACCACTGCCCACACATTCAAGCGCGATGTCCTCTTGTTATATCTCTAAATTTGTATTTGTTGAGTCCCTTCCCCATGTTGTGTGGATAGTCGAGTCGGCCAGTTTCATGTAGAGTCTAGGAAAAATTAAAAAAAAAATAGAAAAAGCCGAAAATTTTAAAACTTTTTTTTATAATAAGGGCAATTGATGAGGCTAGAAACCGAAGAGAGTTTAGTGAAAGAATCTTTATGAATAGGAAGCGTCGTAGAAGGAATGTTTTAATTCTTAGTATCTTGCACACTTGTTCACAAAAAGAAGTCCCGGGTTTTCAGGGAAAAGTGGAAAGAATACGTGGGCATAACTTTAGTTCCTATAGTGTGCTAGGAAGATTAGGTTCTAAGGTAGTCGAATAGTCTGTTTTCGAGTAGAAACTTGTGTTCTCTTATTGATCTGAGGTGGGCCTTCGTGTTGAGTTGGCTTCCATGTGGTACATTGCTTCCGCCTAAGCAAATCCGGGGAGTGTACACCACCATCCCTTACGGTGGTCGCAAGAGTTAACCGAAAAAGCACACACTTATTTGCTCTAAATGCACGGTTGAAAAAAAATTTAGAAGAGAATGAAACAAAATGATCAAAATATTCTAGTTGACTAGATATGGTGAAAAACCTAATGTGCCTCTGTTAACGCGGGGAATTTTTATTCAAACCAATTAGAGCGTTTAAGGAAAATTAAAGTCAAGTCGTAGGACACGGAGTTGTGTCTCCCATCAATGGGACATTTTGCATTCAATGCAATCGCGGATAAGAGATTTAAATATCAAATGACTTGGCGACGAAAGACTATCTTAGTGACTTAGGATGCCTAGACCCTCTGAGCTAAAGGACGTGCCCGTGTCTTGGTTGAGTTTGGTGGATGTTTGGGGACCCCTTAGTGAGCTTGTGCGCAGGTTTTAGCTCAATTTCTTTCTATGGTTGTGTGAATTTTGAAAGAGACTAGTGAGAACTTGATGAGTTTCGTTGATGATAGAGAGATTTCCCAATCTCTAAGGACAAGATTAGAAATTGTGTTGTTTCAATGTTTGCAGTGTGAAATAATCGAGTTGGATTGTGTGTTGGCAATTGCGTTGATGTCGCGGCTGCTCCAGGAGGAACTGAACGTTCCTATGAAGAGTTAGTGGCCATGTTTCCCATAATATCCATTATTTGAGAGATTTGCGTAGATTGGGCTTTTATGACTCTAGCCTGGTTCAAAATTATTGCAATAATTGTTACAAGGTCTGAGAGTCATTTAAAACCGTCTGCGTATGTTGAACATTATGGATGTTGATTAGATTCTTGTCTCTTTTAATCCCATATCTTGGAGTAGAGTGGTATCCCTCTTCACCATCGTGACTCATTATTGCAAGATGTTTAGTGAAGCGTTAAGGTTTTTTCACGTCGGGTTCACAAATGTGTTCAAGGGAGATTAAGGGAAGGAACCGAGTGTGTACCTGCAATAGACAAGAGAAACCAAGGAAACATAAATCAAGAGTAAGAGGTTAAATGGGAAAGGGTAAGATTATTCTGAATCAGGTATCTGAGAGAGAGACAGTAGGTAGGTTGATAAGCCAAAAGATACCTCTATCTAAGAACATCACTCCTATATATACTGGTCTTGGAACAACAGTTACAATAAATAATATAACCGTCTGTGACGGTTATATAACTGCCTCGCACGTGTACGGTCGACCGCATATATAGGCGTGTGATTCTAGTCTCCAAGCCACTTAGACCCCTTGAATCTCGTATGACCTATATGCAAGGGGGACCCTGTCTCACAGCCCCCGTATGGATAAGAGATAACATGATGATTAAGTATATAATAGTAATGGAGTACCAATGAGTCATACTATTGAATGTCACATGGATAGCAGTTTATGTATCGAAATTGCACTATCTACGGAAGGTTTAACCAATCCTCCAAGACAGACTAGTGTGCACACCCCTTACTGAATCATCAGTCCAGGGAGTAGTACTAGATGCCTACATGTCCGTAGATAATCCAAAGGTGTCTAAACAAAATTTAATGTTCAAAGACGATAGTAACCACCAAGGTTTCCGAAGACAATTATCTCACAATATAAAAAATCTCATAACCATACTATTTATATAAGTGCCACCCAGCTTTAGAGAAATACATATAATAGAGCAAGCATACATATGTTTACCTAATATCCTGCCTAGTTTCCTGATCAGCTAAGCTGATTCCATCATTGAGCAACCACTACGCAGTTCAGTTAAATATACTATCAACGCTTTTCCTCTAAGTGGGGTGGAATGCGCTATGCAGATGTTATGCTGACTACTTTCACAAAATGTTCTATTTTTTCCCTGGCATCCTAGTCTCTCCGATACAGTCGCCTACTGTGCCTGAACCCTCCAATAATATTTAATCAATTCTATAGATATGAAAATATGGTCCATATTCCCACGTGACATACTCAGTATTTAGTTCTACAACTTTCACATAATTTCACTCAAGTCTTTGCAGTTTAGTAAAATTGTAGAAAAGCCCCCACGATAGAGTTTTAGTTAATTTCAACCCACATAGGTGTAAACAAGTTCCAATTGTTCTGAAACTGATAAAGAGGCATGAGATCATGTCGTGGGTTAAGATTTGATGGCTCCATCCAATTTATTGCAAAATTACCAATTAGCACCTCATATACAGCTGAGTCAAACCAGGGTGTGTGAAAAGACAAACTTGGTCAAACTTGACCCTTAGAGTTAGAACGCTATTCTGAACAGCTTTCCAGAAGGACAATTTGGTTAATTAGCTCATCTGACAAGTCAAATCAGATAGTCAAGGTTTGTTTTGAAATCATTGAACAATAATCTGATTTCAAGAGGTTTCAAAGTTTCAAAGAAGCTACTTTGAGCTTGAATTTAGAGAAATCTATTGAAAAAATAAAATTCACAAAAAAAATTGCAAAAAGAAAGATTTTTCTCTAGGTGATTTTAAATATTATCAACCAGCTTCTCACAGGAGAAAGCAAAACAAGATTCCATTAAATACTGAAAAAGCTATGATGGTTCAAAGACAGCTATTTACGTCTGCATTTCATAGAAAAAAACTATTTTCAATCAACTTTAGACTCAAAATCTAGAAAATTCGTTTACAATTTGAAGGTGACTCAGAACACAAATCGTAGTATTTATAACCAGCTTTTAATAGCAAGAATCATATCAAAATTTCATGAAATAAAGAGAGAGTTATGAACATCTGAAAATGGTTGTTTCAACCTCAAGTTCAATACTTAGAAAAATTATACAGTTCATGAGTATAGATACTCAGCTGCATTAGGACTAGTATGTGGGTAGGTTGACAAGGAGATATCAAGTCTATGACATAGGTATGCATTAGGAGTAATGGCATACTGGATTGACCAACCACGAGAAGACTACATATAAATTATGTGAATGTCACAAGTGCTTCTCATAGTGACAATGGTGTTGTAGTCCTTAGACTTGAAGTCACTAGATACTCTAGTTGTGAAATATCATGTTTTGATATTATCAAATGTTACACCATAACTGGGTAACTATAAAGATAGTAATCTGACATGATAGGAAGCAAGCTGAGAGATGGTAGTGACGTAGAGAGTATTTGTCCCTCTCACATAATGGGAGAAAATAGCCATGACCACTCGAGGGGTAGTTCTTATGGAATGTCTGGCCAGACTCAGAGAAATCAATATGAGATATTGATGTTATCGGTATAGATAAGCCTATTCTCATGATCGAGAAACTATGGATTGATGTTATCGATATGATCGAGAATCTATGAGACATTGATGTTATCAATATGAGATATTCGAGTATGTTTTCATGTAGACTGCAGGACGATCAAAGTATTTGCCCTGAATCTTCAGATGAAATAGCCAATCGATGCCGACAAGAGCTTGGAACCGTCACATCAATCATTAAAAGATAACTTAACACAAATCAGTGTTTGTCGTTTATACCTCTTCTCGCAGTTGCATTTGGCCTTTCCTTCCACTTATATTAATGCTCTTTTGGTTGCTTCTATTCACCATATTATGTTCACACCTAGCCTAAGAAGAATATAGAGACAAGATTCATGAACACGAGAAGTAGGATCAGAGATAAAGAAAGGAGTGAGTAACAAAATCGAAAAATATCAATTTGATCATTAATGCCGCATAACTTCACATTTAAAATTGAAATGTAATAATAATAATAATAATAATAATAATAATAATAATAATAATAATAATAATAATAATAACAACAACAACAACAACAACAACAACAACAATAATAATAATAATAATAATAATAATAATAATAATAATAATAATAATAATAATAATAATAATAATAATACGACAGAACTAATTGAAGTACCTTAGCTTCCTCCGTCTTCCAATATTTGACCAGTATCGGCCATTGCTCTGGTTTACCTGTGGTGGACATACGGCTGCCATAGCAGGATCGCCTTTAAGTGGATCGAAGTATTCCTTCTTCAGCGCGTGCTTCCAGTTCAACCATTTTTGTCGAAGATCTCGCATACAAACTTCTCTGTATTCCTCAATAGCAGTAGCATTTTGCTGGTACAATTACCAAACACTTCCTTAGTCTAATTTTGCAACTATAATAAGAAAGGGTAAATTCTACCACCTTTATGTCATCCCACATCTCGTCTTGCTTTACTGCAAACGATGGCTCAGGATACCACCAATCTGTGTATATTAGGGGCATCATTTCTCCCTTCTTAGCCTGATGCCCCAAATGACTTTGAAACACACTTCTCCATGACCCTACTGGCACATTATACTAGTTGAACTGTAGGGGAATTTTAAACCTTGTTCCCCATTCCTTGAATGGTTTAGAAGATCCTCTAGCTTTCATGTTCCGTTGTCCTCCATAAAATAATTATCTTCCTAGTTCTCAATAGAAAAGAAAAGTAAATATATTTTTTAGTAGCATAATTAATTAATAAAATCAGAGAAATTCAAACGAAGTTCGACAAGCGTCGCGACTTTACCTGAACTTGGATGATCCTTGTAGCATCTGGTTGATTAGTAGACCCTCCTAGTTGATAAAAAGGAATGTGACGATGCATCGTAATACATAGGATGGATCAATTTAAACAAACCAAACATCAAGATTTTACCTGACGCACCATCCTGTGGGGTTGAATCATTTAGTGAAGGTGTCTCAGGGGTTGGTCCAGGGCGAGATACATGTGGTACACTTGGTGACTGCACTAGAGCTGGACCTGACTTCTCGACGCGTTTTGCTCCATTTGGATGATTATAAGACCCTCCTAGTCATTCACAAATTATGAAAAACATCAAAATATAAATAGGAGGGAATAAATTCATACAAACCAAACGAAACAAGTTTAGTTGAACCGCCTTCTTGTAGATTGTGATGTTTTATCGCTTATCCGATATGGTGGAGGTTGAGATTGAGGTGATGCAATGTGTGGATTCTTGTGGTGAACCGCAGGTGTTGATGGAGGGTGAGGATGCGGTGGTGCATTGGCGTGTAGATCAAGGTTAGTGGAACCATCTGCTATGATATCACGGATAGCGTGAGCGCAAAATCGTTTAGTCTTCTTCACCACCATGGTATCCTGAAAATAGAAACTACTTAATGTCACATAATACATGATTCCTAAATCGTCCATGAAAAGTCATGCTCATTCTATCGAAGAGTGAAAACTAATGCACACTTACTGAAAATTAGTTGGGCAAGTGCCGAGTTCGTCAGATAGAGAGACAAACACAAACCCATGGCATCGACGGGAATTGCCACTCCATTCGGTCTGCGAGCCAACAAATCTGTAGAGTCCACTAGATACACCTCCTGCAATCTTGGTGATAACCTGACGACTATGTTGTTGAGAGTTGCTTTCATTCCATTATTTTCCCTAGTCAACTTCAATATACTCTCCCTCAATGGACGCATGTTGACTGGAGGGGTCCTCACAGAAGTAGTCGTAGTTGCACCCCTGACCACCGATGTTACTGAAAGCAGAACCCACGTCATGTCATCCCTCGGTGTATCGTTCGCATCATTTTCCAGCATGACACCTCTGTAGGTGGCTGTTAGAAGTTCCTAAATTTGTTTACAACCTCCGATTTCTGAATGCGACCATATTTCGACATCCTTCAACTTGCTTCCCTGGATGAGTCGCCAAATGTATTAGCAGATCAATCTTATCAATGGACCTTCAATATTCTGCTGTAGTATTGGGCATGTTCTTCATCATAAAGCCCATTACCAAACAGCCCAATCTATCTCTACAAGCCCATATGTATAAGGGTTTAATCAACCGACTTATCTCTTGATCCTTCTAGAACTTTCCATTACTGTCGTTAGAATCAACCCGTTGGATATGTATTTATTAATCTCCTCCGTTTCATTTATCTATGTATTGAGATTCATTGAATCAATAATAATACTAATTATGTTTCTTTCATCTCTATTGTTTTACTTTACAGTTCTTTGATTTATATTTCATGGTATCAGAGCCTCCCCTGAGAGATGCTCTCTACCGTCGCTACAATGGCGACTTCATCCAATCTCGTTGCTTTACTCTCCAACATCCACAATCTGATGCCGCACAAACTTGATGGCACAAATTTGATTCTCTGGAAGCATCAATTAACTTCCATTCTCAAAACCAGTCCCTTTTCGATTTTCTCGATGGTTCTTCTCCATGTCTGGCGCAGTATCTCACCGGAGACGATGGGTCTCTCACCACAGCAGTGAACTCAGCCTTCACTGCTTGGCAAATCCAAGATCCAGCACTTCTTACCTTAATCAAAACGATGCTGTCTCAAGAAGCTTTGTCTCAAGTTATTGGCCCCACCGATTCTTGATCTGCTTTGCTAACCCTTGAGTCTCGGTATGCCTATTTGTCTCCTGTTAATATTTAACAACTCAAATCTGATCTTCAAAACACCAAGAAACGCTCTGACTCGATGGATATTTACATGCAAAAACTAAAAACAATTCGTGATTAATTTTTTGTTTGCTATGTGTTCATTGATGAAGAGGATATGCTTTTATATGCCCTAAGTGGCTTTCCCAGTGAATATAAATCCTTCAGATCTTCGTTGCGTCCTCACCCAAATCCAATTTCGTTTCAAGAACTCCATGTTTTACTCAAAGCCGGAGAACAAATGCTTGATTCTCAAACTATTTCTCATGATTCTGGTACTCCAACTGCTTTTTACTCTAATTTTTCCAATGCTTCCTCTAACCGTGGTCGAGGTCAGTCTGGGTCTGGTAGAAATCATGGTTATGGTCGTGATTTGGTCAATCTGGCCCTTTCTCTAGACGTTCTGGTGATCATTTTGACCACAACAGGGGTAGATCCTATGGTAATAGAAGTGGTAATGGCCAAAACTCCAACTAAAATGAAGAGGGGGTTATCAAGGTTTCAACAACAACAATGGTTATCAGGTTTATAATTCTGTTTCTGGTGGTTCATCCTCAAACAATTACAGCAAGGGAAACAAACCTCAAATTACATGTCAGATTTGTGGATATGATTACCATTCTGAATTTCGCCTACCAAGGAAAAAATCCCCCAGAACAGCTCTCTGCCATGGCTGCAAGCACCAATTCTCAAGTCTCATCTTCAAATATGTGGCTAACTGATACTGGGGCATCTTCACACATGACTGCCGATCTCAAGGATCTTTCTTTGGCTGATCCTTACAGTGGTAATGACTCAGTAACCATTGGTAATGGTTCCTCTCTTCCAATACAACACTCTGGTACTGCTATTCTCTCAACTTCAGCTTGTTCATTTCATTTAACTGATACTTTACATGTGCCTTCTTTATCTACAAATTTACTATATGTATGTATTTTTAATCATACCTCGTTATGTATTCAGGACAAGGCTACGTGGAACATTTTGCACCAGGGTTTGAGTAAAAATGGTCTTTACCCCATTCAATCTCAGTCTCTGTCTCTCAAGTCCTCTCCTCAAGCATTCTTGGGTCATCAAGTCAAATCCTCTCTGTGGCATGCCCGTTTGGGTCATCCTTCAAATTTTTTCTTGTCAAAATGTGTTAAATGTTGCTCTGATATGTATAAAACTTCTTCTTCTATGTGTGAATCTTGTTTGGGTGGCAAGATTACAAGACTACCTTATAAAAATTCTAGTACTATTATTAAGAAACTTTTAGAAATATTAAATTATGGTGTTTGGGGTCGTGCTGCAACTAAATCTTATCATGGTTACAGGTTTTATGTATTGTTTATAGATGGATTCTGTAGATTCACATGGATGTTTCCTTTGCACAAAAAATCTGAAGTTTCTAAAGTCTTTGAAAAACTGAAAGCTTTTGTTGAAAAATTACTCAAGTGTTACATAACTGTTCTTAGAACTGATGGTGGTGGTGAATATATGTCTTATGTGTTTCAAAATTTCTTAAGCAATCATGAAATTACACATCAAAGATCATGTCCACACACTCCACAACAAAATGGAGTTTCTGAAAGAAATCATAGACACTTAGTTGAAACTGCAATTACAATGATGCACAATGCTCGTCTTCCTTCTTATTCCTGGTATCATGCTATTGCCACTGCTGCATATTTAATTAATCGCATGCCTAGAGAAAAAACAAACAACAAACCACCATTTGAACTGTTATTTCATAAGAAACCTGACTACACTAAACTAAAGATTTTTGTATGTGCTTGTTATCCCAGACTTACTCCATACTCATAGTCTAAACTTGAACCAAAAACAAAGAAATACACTTTCTTAGGTTATGCAGATGGTTTTAATGGATATCTTTGCTTTGATAAAAGTTGCAACAAATCCTATATTAGCAGGGATGTCATCTTTGATGAATATTCATTTCCTTATTCTACAACTAATTCTACAGATTATGTTCCTACTTCATCCAATACTGACACCTTTCATTTTGTTTCAGGTTCAGATATTGCTACGAGTTCAGATACTACTGTCCCTCCCCCACCACTGTCCCTACCCCCACAACTCCAATATCATCTCCTATAGATGATACCACAATTGCTGAGGATCTAGGAGAGATGCAGTCACATGGTGGACCACCTGTTACCACTATGACTCCAGTCACTAGTCAGGGAGCACCGACTCCACCAGGGTCTATCTTGGCATCCTACACTAATCCAATGATGGCCAATCAACAATCCAATCCACCTAGTCATGCTATGAATACAAGGAGAAAATCTGGTATTCTCAAAAAGAAACTTCTCTTTTTTGCTCCTGCGCACACTGGTTTCCATGTCACTTCTATTTCTTTTGATCCTACTACCTTTTCTGAGGCTGTTACCAATAGTCATTGGTGCCAAGCAATGGCTGATGAACATAACAGTCTCATAAAACAAAACATGTGGACATTGGTGTTACCTCCACCAAATACAAACATTATAGGAAATAAATCGGTGTTTGGAACTAAATCCAACCAAGATGGATCTATTTCCAGGTATAAGGAAAGTTTAGTGGCTAAAGGGTTTCATCAAACTCCAGGCGTAGACTATGATGAAACATTCAGTCCAGTTGCCAAACATGCCATTGTTAGATGCATTCTAGCTTTAGCTACTATTTTTTCTTGGACTTTACAACAATTAGATGTTAAGAATGCATTTCTCCATGGCCATCTCGAAGAAACTATGTTCATGAAACAACTTCAAGGGGTTGTTCACCTAGATTTTCCAAATCATGTTTGTTTGCTGAAAAAGTCCATATATGGACTCAAACAGGCTCCAAGGACCTGGTTTAAAAGATTTACAACTTTTTGTTATCTTTGGGCTTTGATCCCTCTAATGCAGATTCCTCACTTTTCATTAGACACCACAATTCAAAAATTACTGTTTTACTCATATATGTTGATGATATTATTTTGACTGGGGATGATGCAAATTTCATTTCTTCTCTTGTGATCAATTTCAACAAAGAGTTTGAAATGACCAATCTTGAGCCTCTTACTTACTTTTTGGGCCTTCAGATTCATAGATCAAAATATGGAACATTTATACTCCAAGAAAAATACATTACTGATATTTTGACAAAGTCCAATATGGTTCACTGCAAACCTTGTCCCACTCCTGTAGCTCCTGGAGTTAAATTTCACTTACTGGATGGACAGCCTCTTGCTAATCCCACAATGTTTTGACAACTAATTGGAGCTTTACAATACTTGACTTTTAGTAGACCTGACATTGCATTTGCTGTAAAACACCTGTTTCAGTTTATGCACCAACCTACTACCACACATTTGGGTGGTGCAAAACGAATATTGAGGTATTTGCAAGGCACAAAACATCAAGGCCTCATTTATACTCCTGGTCAACTTCCCATTCATGTATTTACTGACGCTGATTGGGCCGGTGATCCCACTGATCGCAGAAGCACAACTAGGCTTGTCATCTTTTTAGGCCCAAACCCTATTCACTGGGCTTCAAAAAAACAATCAATTGTTGCTCGTTCTTCTGCTGAAGCATAGTATAGAGCACTAGCCACTAGGGCAGGTGACATTTCCTGGTTTCACAAATTTTTCTGTGATTTACATCTTCCTATCCCTTCTGCTCCTCTATTATTTAGTGATAGCAAGTTTGCTCTAAGCATGACTGCTAATCCAATTTTTCACCTGCGAATGAAACACATTGAAATTGACTATCATTTCGTGCGTGAAAAGGCTCTAAAATGTGAACACATTGTTGATTTTGTTTCCAGTACAGATCAGTTAGCAGATCTCTTCACCAAAAGCTTAGCTCCAGCTCAGTTTCAAGATCTTAAAGCTAAACTCATGGTTCAACTTCAACCACCATGAGTTTAAGGGAGGATATTAGCATATCAATCTTATCTATGGGCCTGTTCTTCATCATAAATCCCATCACCAAGACAGCCCAATCTATTTGTACAAGCCCATATGTATAAGGGCTTAATCAACCGGTTTATCTCTCGATCCTTCTAGAAGTTTCCATTACTGGCGTTAGAATCCAACTGTTGGATTATCATCCAAGGTTTACAATTCTCTATGTATTTATTCATCTCCTCTGCCGTTTCATTGATCTGTGTATTAAGATTCATTGAATCAATAATAACTAACCCTAATTATGTTTTGTTCATCTCTATCATTTTTCTCTACAGTTCTTTGATTTATCTTTCAAAATGTTGAAGGTTTAATTTCTAAACGAGCTCATAATGATGAAGCGGAACCTAGAATCTTTTGGATGAACACTGTGACGAGCGACTACCAACTCTTGTAATTCAGCAACAAATATCCGAGTCCGAGAAAAGGAAGAAAGAATTGCAGGAGAACGAACTCGATTTGTATTGAGGTAACTGACAATCAGTAGTGAAAATAATGTGTAAACTCTAACTCACAATACTCAAAGAGAATGAGAGAATTGGATAGGGAAAGACAGAAAGTAAAATGCATGTTACAAAATAAAATATGATCTCTCTTTCATGAATAACAATCAAACGTGTATATAGTGCTCTTCAGACACTGATACTTAAGTTCATTGTTTTTAGTTGTCATTGTGGCGCCCCTATCCCACAGCGTGCCACCCTCGAACCCTAGCCCCGCCGCACGTTGTTGAGCATCTCGGCTCTCACTGTTAGCTTTAGGCACTCTCTATAAATCTGAGGCATCTTATTTCTTCTTATGGTCTTTCTCCATATTTGGCACGGCTCCCATTGCAAGCTTCACTGATAGATCTACATATCTTTAAAATTATATATGGATGAATATGCAGAAGAAGCTTTGGTTCCTTGATGATGAAAGACAGAAACCCAAGCTTTAAGACATTGTAGCTATGCGTATATATGGCTAACTGTTCTGTGCAGGTCTTTGATTTTGATATGGAATGAGTTAAACAACTCTACATGATACTATGCACGTATTAGTAATCCATGTTTTGGATTGATTAACCTAATATGCAGGACTGATTTAATTGGAAATCCAAGTTCATTCTGATGAACTAGCAGGCAAAGCTTCAAAGCTTTGAGATTCACTGAGTACTTTTAACTGCTAAGTTCATTTGATTAAATCTGTGTATGCAGGTTATTTCGTTGGGTTTCATAACTTGTTATGGATTTACTATTGTTTATTAATACTTTTTCTATAATGTTTTGATGATATATTCATTAGATTGGATGTATAAGCAGAGCTTATTATCACACAAAACCTAGCCCAGTTTTTCTCACGAACCGTTAGAATTTTGCTGATCAGATCTTGATGCTAGTTTGTCTGGATATTGGTTGATCTTGTTTGTTGAGTATATGCAGGATTTTTGGGCGTTCCAACGTCCATAAACAAATCAAATGGCTATCCAAGCATAGCTGCTGAAAGAAGCATATCAGGGAAGCGGATTTTTAGGCATTCAGTTCCTAAAATCTCTCTGGTTGTTGCATGGTGTTTTTTAAGTGATCGGAAATTTGAATTTTAAAGAGAGAGAAGGAGAAAAGACTGGTCATCGTGTGAACTGAAGTGCTACAAACAGGAGAGATCATATCATTCAAGTCTTGAAATTCATCAGGCCATTAACACTGCAGAAGCAAGATCATTCATCAGAGATTGAAGAACACTTCCAAGCTTTATTGTTTATTTCTATTATGTGTTTTTCACACTTGTACTAAACGTGTATTATCATTTTATGTTCTTAAACCTCACAAACTTGAAGTTTAGTTGTTCAAGTGAACAACAAAGAGGTTCTTATTGTTTCAACATATTGTATCTAGAATTAGATAGGTTGCGAACCACAAGTTGTATAGGTGAAAGGTATCTCACTTAGGCTTGAGATTTAGGGCTAAATCTGGGTGATTTAAGAAGTTGTGTTGGAATTCTGGAGGGATAAGATCCCTCAGGCAGAGACTATGTCCAATTGTGCCTGAACTTAGTAAAATATTTGTGTTCTTGCTCTTTACTTCATTTATCTTTTCATTACAGTCTAAACAGGAAGTTCCAAAGCTTTGGAGTTTTCCAAATCTCAAAGCTTTGAAGCCTCTGTGTTATGCAGTTATATCTTTAGTTTCTCAAATCTTTTTCAAACCTTTGAGATATCAACTGTATACTTTCGACAAGTTTCAAAGGACTATTTTTTTAGCACAAGTTGGCATACTCTATTCAACCCCCCCGCCTCCCGCCCCCTAAAGTATTTAGATCATGTTGATATACTTACATTACAAAGTTTCATTCATCTCTCTTCTTATGCGCCTCTACTGAATTCCATGTATAATAAACAATATTTAAAGATATGGAGATCTATGGTTGTATGTGATGAGATGAAGAAAAGCATAATCGTGTTTTGACAGAGTGATTGTCAATGGCAGAAATAGTGATGGTAGTGGTTGGGTCTCTCTTGGAAACTAGGGCAGATTGTGGTGGCAATTACCAGTCAGACTGACTCTCGATTAATATTGATAGGAGTAAAAAGATTTAAAGGCATGACAGAAAGAGAGATAATAGGACAGAAAGTTAACGTATGGATTCCGATTTCTAGTGGCATCGCAAGCCGGAGTTATCTTTTTTCAGCTCACCTGGAGTGTAGAAGCTTTGACACAATAATATAAATTTAAAAGAATTAAAGACTTTTTTTATTCATTGGGTAAGCAAATTTATTTATAAAAGAAAGTTGAAAATCAAAATATCAAAATCTTTAGTTATTAATGTCTAATTTAAATTATTACAAAATAAAGATACAATCATAACTGAACATCATGTGGGCTTCATTAGCATCTTTGATTGCCATGGTTGAAATATTCCACGGCTACTTTCAGAGAGAAAGCGCCAAAGCAGAGAAGTTGGTGGTTATTGATGCACTCTTTCGAGCCTAAGTTTCTGGCAGTTGATATTGGGATTATGCAATGGATCCTAAGTTTTACGAACAGCACCGTCTCTTTTGTCGCAATCGATTCCCTTGTAATGCTGATATCAACACTTCTGTTGTATCGCAAATATCGCTGTGCTACTGATGCTATCTTGGCTACTGTCGCAGTATAAATTAGATGTATTACTACTTCAAAAAAAAATCATAACTGAAGAATAGTCTTCATTGTTTATACTTTTTAACCTTATCTTTATTGATTTTTCCATGGATCATGTGGGCCGTATCGGAAATTATGTAACCCATAATTTTGCACAAAGAGGTTTAGATAAACAAGATATATCTTACTATAAAAAGCTCAATTGGGCTAATTATGTAATTGAACTGATTTATTGGGCTTGACTACAAAAATATAATAGAAGTTTTTCTTCTCAAATGCAATAATTAAACTTAAGCAGGAAACAAAATATTACGACAAAAATTATTAATATAATGATATCTTAAACATTAAGTAAATGTACAATCGACAATAATAATGAATATAATCATATATTTAATATTTCGAATATAATCCTTATGTTCCTACCATTGTTGCAAGATAGTATAATGACTAAGATAGCCAGCTAACAAAATAACTGATACCCATTGCAGAAAGACAAGGGTATGATCCACTCCAGAGAAACTGGAACAAGACAAAAAGAAGAACTACAATCTCGAATCATTTACCTATCTAGACATATCTTCACCGCAATCTGAAATGGCCCAGCTTAGATACTGCCTAATTGGGTACATCTGATCCAGAACTTGAAGAACTTCCTCAACCGCTAACACTGAATGATAATCCATAATCATTTCTAGAACTACTTGTGACTGTGTGATTTAGTGCTCCTGGTATTCCAAATTAATAGGAAAGCATGGTGCAATATTCTTCTAATATGACATGGTTTCTTTTGGTGCCTCGGACATTGTATGTTCCGTGTTCTTTTCTTGGTCACTAGTGTCCCTTTTAGTGCGGCCTCACTTGCGTTTGATTGAGTGACTTCTTCCGGTGGTCAACACTATCAGTTTCCGTTTCAATCGCATTGTATGTTTGATTGAGTGACTTATTCCTCTTCTTAATTATCTTGTTGATGTTTCTTTCAATGAGGTAAATGATGTAGGCTTGTGCTAAGCTTCACTTTTTGGTCATATGTCATATCCCTTTTATGGGGATGTCTGCGCCCGGGCTTCTTTGGAGCTGTGACTATAACTAGGAGGACAAAGTTCTTCGGCTTCAACTTTTGATCAGTAGAATTCATCATTGATTCTGACCTTCCGAATTCCTCCTCATCTCAGTGGAGGCAAATAAAAGAGAGTGTTATTTTTCTTGATGCATATGTTGGTAAACCGACTTCATAAGTCATAGCTAGCCTCAACGCTCTCATTCAGCCGGATTCTATAACAACCCGTTTGTCCTAAACTATCTCATATAGTTGTGAAACCATTACATGAACATATAGTCTTTTCGGCTTATAGACCATAGTATCACTGAATGGATGTAAGCCCCATGTCCATAGAAGTTTTCCGTAAGAGACTTGTACCAATTCTAGTTGCGCCTCGTATTAAGTCTCCATGAATCCATTTAATGCTTGATAAGGTCGAAATAGTCATGCAAAACAAGGGTACCCGATTAACTGGCTTACTGAATATCCTACCACGATTGTGATTCAACAGTTAGTCCACCAAAGAGTTATACTCTTGTAGCTCTCCGCAAATGAAATTTTATAATTGGCTAGGAGAAACTCATAAATCTGGTGGAGCTGGTTGGCTTCGGCATCCTCTTTTCTTCTACATTTTAACTCATGCTCTGACTGCTTTCTAACACTAAGATACTTAGGAAGTTAAAGGCCCGGACCGCCAAGGAGGATACATTATCTTAAACACTCTGCGCCTTATCATTATCAACACATCCGGTAGCAAATCCAGTAACTCTTGAGAAATAGAGTTTGAGGGATGTACCATCATCACAAAAAGTGTAAAATTGACAAGGGTAGGTGAATGTTTTTTTATGATGGTATATCCCCATCAAACTCAATGTCTATACAGATACTAGAGTTGCTACCGGTTGCGTTAATAATGGTAGGCCAAAGATGGTTCAAGCTAATGTGGTTTCTTCCGGAGGTCCTCCTCGACAGTATTGACCCTTAAAAAAGCAAAGTATGTCAACATTAGAGAAAATTAGACCACGAGTGAAAAAAAAAAAAAAAAAAAAAAAAAAGACACCAAAAGAAAATCAGTTCTACCCCAATTGAGAGTTTCTCCTAGCCAATGATAAATTTCCTCCTGCATAATGCAACAAGAGTTGTAACTCTTTGCTTGACTAAATGTTGAAGCACAATTATGGTTGCGTCTTCAGTAAGAATGTTGATGGGGAGGACCTTGGTTTGCTCGACTATTTGACTCTATCAAGCATGCAACGAATTTAGGAGAGTTTAAACAAGGTTGAGCAAGAATTGGTACAAGTCTCCTAAGGAATTTGCCAAGCATATAAGTCTTACCTTCGGTAATTCTATGCTCTATAAGCCGCAATGACTAGATATTCATGTGATGGGTTCGTAGCTATATGAGATGTTTGAGAACTGTTGAGGTGCCTTGAACTGTGAAAGTCAAAGGCGGGGAAAACAAATTGGACCAAGGGTTTGAATTATGGTCAAAGGCAGTAGGGTAACTAAGGAAACATAGTGTGCCGGTGGAGTGTATTTGTCCCTCATTGACAAGTGAGGTGATTCTCACCTCCTCACTAGTACTATATAAAGGAGCCAGTAGGCTCTCTACTACATATGCAAACAAGAGTGTAATTGTTCCTCTTAGTGAAATAAAGGGTGCTTTACGCCGTAGATGTACTTAGCGAAACTTTTTCGCTAGCGAACCACGTAAAATCCCGAGTTCTTCTTTATTCATTCTTCATTCGTGAGGTGGTTTGTCATAACAAACTGGTATCAAAGCTCGGATTTGGCGGTGTTTCAAGATCAAGGCGGAGCAAATCTAGGGTCTCACAAATTCGTGATATCAAAGCTAGGGTTTTGCGATCTAGGTGGAGCACGGGACTAGGGTTTAAGATCCACCAATAAAGATGTCCGGATCGATGTTGAAGATCGACAGGTTCACAGGAGCGAACAGCTTCAGTCTGTGGAAGATGAAGATGGAGGTTTTGCTCAAATTGCAAGGCTTGTGGGCACCTTTGACCACGGACAAGGGAGGCATGAATGTTGCGTCATCGGAGTTCAAGGTATTGGAGGAGAAGGCACGCGCAACGATTATGTTGTGCTTATCGGATGACGTGATCATAGAGGTCACAGATCAGAAGGAAGCAGCAGGTCTTCGGCCCAAGTTGGAGACTCTCTACATGGCGAAGAGTCTCACTAGCAAGTTGATACTAAAGCAAAGGCTCTTTACTTTGCGGATGCTCGAAGGTACGGCTCTCAAGGACCATCTTGATCAATTAAATACAATTCTTTTAGACTTGCGTAATATTGGCGAGAAGGTGGGCGATGAGGATGCCGCACTCTTTTTATTGATCTCGTTACCTCTATCATACGAGAACTTCGTTCAAACGTTCATAGTGAACAAGGACGACTTATCCCTTGAGGAGGTCAGGTTGTCGCTCCATGCTAGGTAACTGCGCCATAATGGTGCAGGCATAGGTACAGAGGACCATGCTTCCGGACTGATGGCAACGGGAGGAAGCAAGAAGGGTAAGAAGAACAAGAAGAAGCAGTTCTCAGGTTCTAAGTTACCCAAGGATATATGTACCTTTTGCAAGGAAAAGGGGCACTGGAAGAGAGATTTCCCTAAACGAGGTCAACAGGGGCAGAATGGATCCGCACTCGTAGCAGAAAAAGGTAACTCGTCCGAGGATGATTACGTTCTAATGGCGGATGTTGTCAAGCACTCTCAAGATGCGTGGGTCCTTGATTCCGGAGCTTCCTATCATATTGCTCTAACAGGGAGCTATTCTCGACGTACGACCAAACTGATGGAGGGTCTGTCTACATGGCAAACGGAGCTGTCTGTAAGGTGATTGGGAGCAGCTCAGTTAGATTGAAGACGAATGAAGGGAAGTTATGTACCTTGGAGCATGTCAGACATGTACCACTTATTAAGAAGAATCTGATCTCCTTGAGTCTACTCGACAGCAAGGGATACAGTTTCAAAGGTGAAGTAGGAGATCTACAAGTCTGCAAGGGTTGTAAGGTGATTCTCCGGGGAGTCAAGAGTGGGACTTTATACATGTTTTAAGGTTTGACGATCACAGGTTCTGCTGAGTTGTCTCAGCCGAGATTAAGGAAGCTGATCTAACTAAGCTATGGCATATGAGGCTCAGTCATATGAGTGAACGTGGAATGCAGGAACATCACAAGAAAGGCTATCTCACCGGGCATGCTCCTAAGATCCTAGGATTTTGTGAGCAACTCGTGTATGGGAAGCTACAGCGTAGCAAGTTCCCTAAGGTGGTTCATAGAACGAAAGGTACTCTTGATTATATCCATTCGGATTGCTGGGTTCCATCTCGAGTTGAGGCGATTGGCGGGTACAGGTACTTTCTAATCATCATAGACGACTACTGCAGGATGACTTGGATATTCGTGATGAAGCACAAGAGTGAAGCCTTTGCAAGATTCAAGGAGTGGAAGACACTAGTAGAGAATCAGGTGGGAAAGAAGGTGAAGAGGTTGCGCAGCTTAGAGTTCTGTTCATCAGAATTTGATGGATTCTGCAAGGATCAGGGAATAGCACGCCATCGCTCAGTTCGGAACACACTACAGCAGAACGGTGTAGCCGAGAGAATGAATCAGAAACTTTTAGCGAAAGCAAGGTGCATGCTTTCGAATGCAAGTCTTTCTAGAGGTTCTGGGGAGAGGCAGTTTCCAAGGCATGCTATCTCATAAATCGGAGCCCGCACACTGGTATAGGATGCATGATTCCTATGGAAGTCTGGTCCGGTAATGCAGTGGATTACTCGGATTTGAGAGTTTTTGGTTGTGTTGCCTATTATCACGTTGATTATGGCAAACTAGAAACAAGAGCTAAGAAAGGAGTATTCATGGGTTTCGGTACAGGTGTGAAGGGATACAAGATATGGACAGACAATAAGATTATACTTAGCAGAAGTGTAGTCTTTGATGAGACTCATATGTTGAAGAACTCCGTGGAGGTGGAACTTGGAGGTGAAAAGAAGAAGGTGGAGGGGGAGTCGGATCCTACTGATCCTAACGATTCTGAAATCCCAACACCGCCGCCAGAAGCAGAAGAGGAAGTAGCAGAAGAGTCTGATAGTGAGGATGCGTCTATACCAGAGGAACCTGTTCATCAAAGTATTGCTGAAGGAAGACCAAAGATAGTCATAAAGCCTCCGGCGAGATACAGAGATGATGGTATGGTGGGATATGCATTACAGGTAGCGAAAGAGGTAGAGGACGAGCCATCCTCCTACAAGGCCGCTATATCTAGTTCTGAGTCAGCACAATGGATTGCCGCGATGGGAGAAGAGATGGAGTCTCTTAGCAAGAACTCGACCTGGGAGCTTGTAAAATTGCCAGCTGGAAGGAAGATAGTCAGTTGCAAGTGGGTATTCAGAAGAAAGGAAGGAACTACAGCTGGGGAGGGCATCAAGTATAAGGCAAGGCTAGTTGCAAGAGGGTTCAGTCAGAAATAGGGAGTTGACTACAACGAGTTCTTCTCACCGGTGGTCAGACATACTTCTATCCGGGTGTTACTAGCTTTAGTCGCACACCACAACCTAGAGCTTTAGAAATTGGATGTCAAGACAGTTTTCCTGCACGGAGAGTTGGAGGAGGAAATATACATGAGCCAACCAGAGGGGTTTCAAGTTCCCGAAAAAGAATAATATGTGTGCAAGCTGAAAAGATCTCTCTATGGACTTAAGCAGTCTCCAAGGAAATGGTACAAGAGGTTTGACAACTTCATGTTGAAGATTGGTTACCACAAGTGCGAGTCTGATTGCAGTGTGTATCACAAGTTGTTGCGAAGTGGATCACGTATCTACCTAGTTCTATATGTGGATGATATTTTGATCGCAACTCAGAATATCAAGGACATTAGAAAATTGAAGAGGTCTCTCAGTGCGGAATTTTAAATGAAGGATCTAGGAGCTGCTCGGAAGATATTGGGAGTTCAGATCTATAGAGACAGGAAGAAGAAGAAGCTTTTCCTGTCACAGCAGGGATACCTCAAGAAGATCTTGAGCAGATTTGGGATGTTATCAGCTAAAGCTATAGATACTCCTATGGCGACTAACAGCACGTTAGGAATGTACACCGTTTAGACTGAGGAGGAGACTGAGTACATGTCCAAGGTTCCATATGCTAGCGCAGTTGGAAGCCTCATGTATGCTATGGTATGTACTCGACCAGACATAGCATCCGTTGTTAGTTTGGTTAGTCGTTTTATGGCTCATCCAGGGAAGGACCATTGGCAGGCGGTGAAGCGCATATTCAGGTACCTTAAGGGTACGTCAGACATTGTCCTATGCTATGGGGCTAGTGAAGACATATTGGTAGCTGGTTTCTCAGATGCGGACTATGCAGGGGGTGTTGATAGTAGAAGATCAATGACGGGCTATGTATTTCCTCTGGGAGCATTTATGTGAGTTGAAGGTGACGCTACAGCCGACGGTGACTTTGTCGACGACGGAGGCAGAGTACATGGCTCTAAAGGAAGCAGCAAAGGAGGCAATATGGCTTAAAGGTATGTTCAATGATCTAGGCCTACTTAAAGATCAAGCGATAGTCAACTGTGACAGCTTGAGTGCTATTTGCTTGACTAAGGACCAGGTTCATCACGAAAGGACCAAGCATATCGACGTCAGGTATCACTTTTTGAGAAGTGAAAGCAGGATCAAGGTGATGAAGGTGGGGACTGCTGACAACCCCGTGGGTATGTTCACCAAGCCAGTTCCGAAGTGCAAGTTCCAGCAATGTCTAGAATTGCTCAACATCTTGAGCCAGTGAGGCCCTTAGGGGTATTTCGGACCCGGTGGGGTCCAGTGAGTCTCTGTGACGAGAGACATTGGGTGCGGAGAAGACATAGCTTTATTTACGACAAGAGGAGCAGCTGCTTTTGATGGAGAACTCAAGTCAAGGTGGAGATTTGTTGAGGTGCCTTGAATTGTGAAAGTCAAAGGCGGTGAAAACAAATTGGACCAAGGGTTTGAATTATGGTCAAAGGCAGTAGGGTAGCTAAGGAAACAAAGTGGGGCGGTTGAGTGTATTTGTCCCACATTGACAAGTGAGGTGATTCTCACCTAGTACTATATAAAGGAGCCAGTAGGCTCTCTACTATATATGCAAACAAGAGTCTAATTGTTCCTCTTAGTGAAATAAAGGGTGCTTTTCGCCGTGGATGTAGTTAGCGAAACTTTTTCTCTAGCGAACCACATAAAATCCTGTGTTCTTCTTAATTCTTTCTTCGTTCGTGAGGTTGTTTTTCATAACAAGAACAATTGGGTTCTCATAGAGGGTGATTATATGAGGGAGCTAAGGATATATGTGAATTATGTAGTCGGTTTACGAACAATTGCATCAAGAAAGTCACATTCTCTCTTTCGCCCTGTATTGAGATAAGGAGGAATTTTGATAGGTCAGAATAAATGATAAATGCTTCTTTGATCCCAAGTTGAAGATGATGAATTTTGTCCTTCAAGGTAGGGTCACAGCTCAGAAGAAACCCGGGTGTAGAGATTCCCATAAAAGGGGCTTGACATATGAACAAACGGACAATCTTAGCACAAGCCTGCATAATTTACCTTCTAATAATGATTGTTTCTTCAAGATAAATAAGAAGAGGAATATGTCACTCAACCAAACTGGTGATGAGATGGAAATGGACATTCAAAGTGTTGACTACATAATGAATTCTAGCAAAAAACAAGACGGAAGTTGAGCTGAAAGTGAGGCTGTATCAACGGAAATCTAATAACCCAGGAAAAGAACCAAGAACTTACAATGGCTGAGTCCCAGAAGGAACCAAGTCAGATCAGCAGAATATTGCATCTTACTTTCATATTGATTAGGAATACCAGGAGGACTTAATCAAGTAGTTACAAGTAGTTCTAGTAGTGATTATGGATTGTCATTCAGTGACAGCGGTTGTGGGAGTTCTTCAAGATCAGGATCTGATGTACCCAATTAGATAGTGGCTAAGTAGGTTCAATTCATATTTCGTCGAACCTATGTCTAGATCAGTATATGATTAAAGATTATTATTCTACGCTTTATTTTGTTGATTGTCAATGATGTAGAGATCTTACAAGTTTATGTTGCTCCAAGTAGGATTCGATCATTAGGCTTCTGCATTCAGTATTAGTTATTTAGTGTAGGACATAATGTAAATTAGTGAGAAATATATGTATGTTATAAGTCCCTAGCTAGTCTATTTAAACCAGTGGGTGTATTATTCTAATGTTCAATATGTTCATAACATGGTACCATAGCGGGTTGTAACCCTACCTTGTGATCTACTGCCGCCCGCCACACTAATGAAGACTAGGGATGGCAATGCGGTCCGATCCGATCCGAGATCTGAGGTGATCCGACCTAATGGAGCGGTCCGAATCCGATCTATTTGCTTTTGTATCGGATTTGGATCACAAATATGCGATCCGTTCGGATCTCGGATCGGATTCGGATCATACATGTAAATATCTGATGATCCGATCCGACCAGAACCGGTATATATAAGTAACTGATAATCTGATCCGATCTGACTCGATCCGATACATATACAAATATATAATATAAATATCCAATAATATGATCCGATACGAATATATATTATGTATTTTATGTATAATTATATAGTTATATATAATCTGACCGGATCTGATTCGCGATCCGTTCTTCCGATGCATGATCCGTTTTCTTTATGGATCGGATTCGGATCTTTTAGGATGATCCGTTATATGATCCGATCCGGATCCGAACGGATTCGGATCGGATTCGGATCAGAGCGTATTAGTTTCGGATCGGATCGGATTATGCACAGATCCGATCCAAATCCAATCCATTGCCATCCCTAATGAAGACAAAGCATTGTTCCCTCCCGTTCGGCGACAATGGCACTCGGTAACAACCCAATTACAGAACCAAAGTACCCCGCTAAACCACTGATTATGGTTTCTTACCCCACTGACCCTGATCAGACTTAACTGGGCAAACTTCCTCACCTGTAAGGTACAAGTGCAGGCTCTTCTCACCGAACATGGTCTGAGCAGCCATGTCGATGGCATAAAACCACTGTCGTCGTGCCTGGTCTTGCCGAATCCTTCAGCGCTGACCCACTTGCCAACACTGGCTTCCAAGACAACCATCAACAAGCGGCCAAAGGCTTCGGCCGCAACTTCCGACGAGTCCTCTTCTACCTCCATAGTCTCTGATGTCGCGACTCTTCAGCCCCTCAGCATACACATCCTGGTTTCAGCAGTATCTACTCGTATTTTCCTTTTTAGCTAGTAACCTGGCACATACAGCTCTCTCTCATATTACAACTGCGCACACTGCTTTTGACATCTGGAGTACTCGTCACAATATTGATGCACGCCCCATCCGTGGTCACATCAACCAGGTCAAGGAACATCTGAAAAACTCACAGCAAGGTATGCGGACAATTTACGCTTTCATGCACTTTGGTAAACACAAAGCAGATCAACCGGCGCTCCTTGAAAAACATATGGACGAATCATCTGTTGTTTATCGGATCCTAGACGGACTCAATGAAGTTTACTTCCCCATTGCTGCGGCAAAAGAAACCCCGGACACCTATACATGTCTCTTCCCGTATTTCCTAAACTCCACCATGGCTTCTTGAAAGTGGTTATAATCACAATGTCACTAACAACTTACAATCTCTTAACCATGCTACTTCTTACTCATCAACCATCCGACTCAAATCTAGTCAGACCTCATTCGTTGGCTCGCGGCTGTTAACCGAGAAGTTTGATCCTCAATTGTCAGGCAAGAACTACATAACATAATATTATGTTATTATGTTATGACCTGGGTATCAGGCAAGAACTACAAAAAAAATTAAGACTAGGACACAAAGACTTAATGTGGTTCACTAGTAGTGAAATTTACTACCTCCACGAGCAAGATCTGATATTTATTATAGAGAAACGACCTGATTACAATGCTCAGAAGACCACACTATGTTCTATACTCTTATTAATAGACCCAAAGGACATGAATTATGCCCAAAGAAATGCCATAATGTTGCCAACACAGATTAGGAAAGAACCCAGAACTTTCCAGCCCTGAACCAGCTCGCGCTACCTACTTCGGCCCACGAAGTTGCTGCAGCCTTCGTCCTTGTCTTCCTCTTAGCTCATGATGTTTATCTGATTTTTCTAGATGATTGAATCCTCCCAAAAAATCTCCACCTTAATACAAATGTCCTAGCAACTTAAATCATCGATGAGTCTTGTTTGCTTTGATTTAAGACAAAAACACCACCATGCGTCGAATCCTCTCAACCCCCCCCCCCAAACTAAAACCTGAGGTTTCTCACTTCAAACCTGATGCGAATGCATCTCCCAAAATCATAAACAAGAACGCCTCCACATGAATAGTTTCACTTCCAAGAACCGAATCAAGTGCTTCACCCATAACAAGACTCGAATACATTCACTGAGAAACGGGACCGAGTGTATCCCGATGCGTTCCAAATAGCGCCAGAACTAGTGCCCCGTGACAATTGTTAGATGTCATCCAAACCAGATGCATCGATGATGAGTGCCACAAATTGTCATGCCAGATGCGCCCCGTATGCCTCACAGGCGCAAGAAACCTTAGTGCGCCCCAGAACCAATCGCACCAGAACCAGATCCCCATGCCATTAATAGGACCCACGCGCCACACCACTCCATTCCAGGAGCCGAAAAAACCCCAAGGGGATTAGAGAATTTGGTCTTCCTCTCACAAGGGCGCTCCACCTAGAACCAAATTTGATTGTTTCTTCAAGGGACACCCCTTTTTCCAATGACCTTATTCTTATAGTAGGCACATTCATCCTGTGGTAAGCTGGATCCTGCAAACTTCTTGTATCCCTACCTTTTCCTGCTTTGACCATTAAACCGTACGCATAATGTCACCCAAATACTTTCATGTAGACTTTTTCCTCAGATTCCTTGTGTGAAGAGCTGATCTAACCTCTTCTAGGATTATCGTATATTTTCCACCAATGAAAGATTGCAAAAAAATCATCGTACGATGGAGGCAGCGACACCAACAGAATTAAGACCGCATCCTCATCACTTACGTTTTCATCACTATTACGCAACTCAAGGAGATAGAATTTAGAACATCTAAGAGATAACTAATTTACGTACCCTCAGACATACGCAGACTGAATAATTTATGCTTTAGCATCAACTTGTTGGTGATCGACTTCATCATGCGCAGACTGAACCTCGGGTATTATCAATGCACTTTTATCTAGGGTGTAATCGGTCAGTTTAGGTACAATTTCTCTTGAGACCATAAACTAAGCTGATTATATTAGTGTTATTATTTGAGAGAATGTATCGTACCAAACTAACTCCAAAAACTCCAACTTAGTAAAAATATTTTTGACAACTTTATAAGGCTAATGTTTTAATAAATTTAATAAAAATAAGAAATAATTAAAAATTAAAAGAAATAAAGAACTTGCGGGGGCTTGGAAACCCCCGCAACGTTACCGTCCTCCACGACCTCGTGAAGGAAACGCTTCCCGATTTGGTTTTTCTCATGGAAACCAAGTTGTATACACATGAGATGCAAAAGATTCAGAAGAAAATTGGCTTCAGCTATAGCCAAGTTGTGGACTGTGATGATCGAAAGGGTGGTTTGGCGTTTCTTTGGAACGAAGAATGCAGTGTGAGTACTGTCTCCTCGGGGAAGCACTACATCCATGCCTGGATTACAGGGGTTAACAACAAATCTAGCTGGCTTCTCACAGGGTTCTATGGGGACCCTGTTAAACATGAAAGACATAATTCGTGGAAACTTCTTAGAAGACTGAAACCATATGGGGATGCCCCTTGGTGTGCCTTCGGTGACTTCAACCAAGTTACCTCCCAATGTGAAAAGGAAGGTGGCAGGGTGGTGTCAATAAACCAGACGATGGCCTTTAGGACACTCTGTCCTTTTGCGGCTTAACGGATCTGGGGTACGTTGGAAACCCATTCACATGGGATAACAACCAGGAAGAGGATGACAACATAAGACAACGACTTGATCGCGTGGTGGCAAATCAGCATTGGAGGATGTTATTCGGAAATGCTCGAGTGGAGCACCTAACTGTCTCTACCTCCGACCACAAGCCTATTGGAGTTACACTATATGAGGATGAGGGCAGTGTTAGAAGGAAGGGGCCAAAAAGATTCTTTTTTGAAGCTAAATGGCTTCAACACGAAGACTGTGAAGATATTGTGGTAACGAATTGGCAACACCTGGAAACAGGTGGTTCTCTAAAGGATAAACTCAATGCCAATGCCGAAGCCCTTAGTCACTGGGGGAAGCACACCTTCGGCGATATTCGAAAGCAGATCAAACAGGGAAAGAAGAGAATCAAAATTTTAGAAGAGAGGAAACAGTCCTCGGCAACGGTGCGAGAACTCCGACAAGTGAAAAACAAAGTTACTCTCTACTCTTACAAGAGGAGGAGTATTGGAGACAAATATCGCGTGTAATGTGGATGAAAAATGGGGATAGAAACACAAGCTACTTCCATCGGAAAGCCAGTTTAAGAAAGTCTAGAAACACCAGTCGAGGCCTGGAAAACAACGCAGGAATCTGGCAAACCGACGATGATGAGGTACTGAAAATCCTTACGGAACATTTTAATGATATTTATCAGTCCTCTAACCCGAGTGAGGAGTCTCTTGACTCTATGCTCGGAGATTTGGGTTGTGGTATTACTCAGGAGCAGCGGCTTTTCATGGAGGAACCTTACACTATGAAAGAGGTCACTGAAATCCTCTTCCAGATGGCTCCCTGGAAGGCCCCCGGAATTGACGGATTCCCGGCAGCCTACTTTCAACGCTTCTGGGGAACAGTTGGCGCGGAAGTAGGGAACTGTGTCCTACAGATCTTAAACGGGGTGAAAAGTGTTAGTGAATACAATCACACGTTGATTACCTTAATTCCTAAGGTAAAACAAGTGAGGAAACCTTCGGAGCTTAGACCTATAAGTCTCTGTACGGTGATCTACAAGCTAGTCTCTAAAACGATGGCCAACCGGCTAAAACATGTTCTGCCCTCATTGATTTCGGAGAGCCAGAGTGCTTTCGTCCCTGGCCGTCTCATCACGGACAATATTATTGTGGCGTTCGAGCTGCTTCATACAATGAAACATCGGAAAGGGGACAAAGAGGGCTGCCTAGCTCTAAAAATGGACATAAGCAAGGCTTATGACCGGGTCGAGTGGTGTTTCATCACCAAGATGTTACAAAAACTTGGGTTTGGGCCGAAGTGGATAAATCTGATCTCAGATTGTATCTCAACAACGCATTATTCTTTCAACTATAAAGGTAGTGTGATGGGGTCGATTAAACCCGAGCGCGGGCTTCGTCAAGGGTGTCCAATCTCGCCATATCTCTTTCTTTTATGTGGTGAATTACTCTCACGCGCTCTCACGTCAGCACAAAGTAAGAAAGCTATCACTGGTCTTTCTGCGTCGAGAGGGGGTCCGAGGATCTCCCACCTCTTCTTTGCAGATGACAGTCTCCTGTTTATAAAAGCGAATAAAACAGAGATTTCCTATCTTGCTAATTTATTACAAGATTATGAGAAAATTACGGGCCAAAAAGTTAATCTCGATAAATCTGCTGCAGTTTACTCCAGCAACGTGCCGAGAGGGAGAAGAGACGAACTGAGTAGTCTGCTTGGAGTGAAGACTGAAGAACTCCACGAAAAGTATTTAGGCTTGCCTACAGACATTGGGAGGAAGAATTTAATGAAATTCCAGCATCTCTTAGAGAAGATTATGGAAAAACTCAAGAGTTGGAAGGAAAAATGTCTCACCTTTGCTGGAAAAGAAGTACTTGTAAAAGCCATCATCCAAGCAATCCCTACCTTCACAATGAGCTGCTTCGCTCTACCGGAGGGCCTGCTGAAAAAGATTGAATCGGTTATAACAAGATTTTGGTGGCGAGGAGATGAGGAAAACAGAAAACTACACTGGATATCTTGGAAAAAATTGACAAGAAGCAAATCGGAAGGGGGAGTGGGCTTCAGAGATCTGTCAATTTTCAATAAAGCAATGCTGGCAAAACAATATTGGCGTCTACTAATGAACCCCCATTCTCTCCATGCGAGGATCTTAATAGGGAAGTACTATGCAAAAACTGGGATGTTAAATGCAGAAGCAAAGAGAAACAGTTCATACCTTTGGAAAAGCATCGTCTCATCGAGTGGTGTTGTGAAACAGGGGTGTCGCTGGAGATTAGGAAATGGCCAATTCCTAAAAGCGTTCACAGATCCATGGCTTCTTCGACCCCATTCTTTCAAACCCATTACCCCTGTACGAGGAAATCACGATGTTAGGGTTGCAGATCTCATAACGGAAGACAGACAGTGGGACATTGCAAAAATTTCACAAATCTTCTGGCACGAAGATGTAGAAGAAATTCAGAGGATTCAAATCCCTCAAGCTAACACACCGGATAGATTGATATGGAACTACACGGAGAACGGATATTACTTTGTAAAAAGCGAATATATGCTCCTCAAACAACTGGAAGATAGAAAAGAAAAAAGTCATGTGGGAAGCCCTTCAATTGACGGAACAAATATTTGGGAATGCATGTGGAAACTGAAAATCCCAAAGAAGATGATTTTTACCTTCTGGAGGTGTATACAGAACACTCTTCCCCTTGGAGAAAATCTCAGAAGAAGAGGTATGGAGTTGGATACCAGTTGTAGCCTTTGCAATGACCAGTGTGAATCAACTGGCCATCTTTTCACCCATTGCGCTTTTGCAGTAAAGATCTGGAAGTCTCTCTTCCCAAGACGAGACCCAATGTGCTTTGCAAGAGATTTCTCAGTATGGTCTTCGGAGCTGATGATGAGTGGATCTACGGAGGAAAGAGAAAAAGTCATTCTGGGCACAAATCTAATTTGGAGACACAGAAATTTGTGGATTTTTTAGAATAAACTCACAAACCCAGAAAAAGATATTGAAGAAGGAGAGAGAATCTTATCTGTGTTCAAGAATTTACAAGCTCAGGGGAGGGTTCCAGTGAAACCCCAGTTCTCAACCCCCATCTTGGCTTATCGGAAGAAGCCGCCGGAAGGATGGACGGCGGTTTGCACTGATGCCGCCTGGAACTCACGAAAAAAGAAGGCGGCCATCGGAATAGTTATCACGGATTGTGCCGGAAATCTCATCGCCGGGAAAGCACATTCGTGTCCTCTCCGATCTTCATCAATAAAAGCAGAGGCAGAAGCCTTAAGGCTGGGTGTTTCTTTTACCCTTCAATTCACCCAAAACAAACTGTGGATAGAGACGGATTCGGAGGTGATTGTGAGAGAGTTGCAGAGACTTATTCAAAGAAATGGAGAGGCACAGATATTCTCGGAAGCTGGGAAGGCTCTAGATGAAGCTTTCAATGCAATTGTGCATCTCGAGGAAGTGCAGGTGGTTCACACGCCACGTGTCTACACCAGTGCTGCACATCACATGGCTAGACAAGCTCTAGAAACACAGAACCGACTGGTCTTTGTAGATGAAGCTCCATTATGGCTAAAACGCTTTATTGCTAATGATGTAACGGGATATAGCCCTAATTCGATTGCAAGTGGTTAATAAAATTTCCGTTTTTCCTCAAAAAAACAGATATAAAGAACTTTAGATAATCACTGTTAGAGAGAGACATGATAGGTCCTGATAGAAATTCAGAAGACTAAGATCAATCAAAATCATTTTAGTTGGGTGAAGCATCTATTTTAAGTATAGAGCTACATATATTATTCTAGTTTCCCCTCGTTACGACATTACGCCATTTTTAAAGATCTTGTCGAACCTAACTTCCCTTGGAATCATAATTTAATTCAAAATATTATTTTGGGGATGAATCTGAAGCCATATTACAAATTAATCTTATTTCACCTCAGAATGAAGATAACCTAGTTTGGCCTCAAACTATTAATGGTGAAATATTGTTCAAACTGACTATTATGTTGCAGTTTCAATTCTTAATCCAGGTGGTTTTCAGATTCATAATGCTAAGTGCAAGTACAGACAATTTCTTGAAAAAAAAATTGGAGACCACAAATCCCAGCAAAAATAAAAATATTTATCTCGAAACTTTACCATGGCTGTTTAGATACAAAATCAAATCTTTCAAATAAAGTGATTTTCTTACCAAACATGTGCGGCAACTGAAGATCACATTTTCTTTCATTGAACGTGCGTTAGACAGGCCTATCAATCCTCTCTAATCGAACGACATATCATTTCTACGAATTCGCCCATTTGATCTCGTTTTTTTCCAAATTGTTCTTACCTCCACAGAACAAGATTTGCAGATCTTGTTTCAAATTATAGGGGGGATTTGGTTAGAACGAAATCAAGGGTTTTTAATTCTAAAAAACGGGATAAATTCTCACAAACTCTCTCGCAGCTCATAATGAATATATAGACAGTACTTATCTTGGCTTGAGGGTTGTGCATGCATGTCGATGGAGTCCCCAAATTCGGGAGTAGTTGTTCGCATTCCTATGTGTACCCCGCCCCCCTCAGGCTTCTCAAGATGAATATTGATGGATCAGAGGAAATCTGGTGGGAGAGCTCACATTAGGGACTCCGACGGTGGATTTGTGCTTGCGATGGTGTTCTCATTTCCATTTAACATAAACTCCGTGATGATGGAGGCCTGCGCCCTTGGCTTTGCACTTTAGGCTGCAATGGATCGTGGTTTTGATTCACTTTTGGTGGAATCGGCCAATCAAGCTCTGTGGATTTTAAAGAGCGGCGTTGACCAGCGTTTTCTCTAAGAGATATAGGGTTCCATGTGGAGTGAAGAGCCGGATAAATCGTTTATTAAATATTAGGGTTACTTGGTGTCTAAAGAACGATAATAGTCTTGCCCATGACCTAGCACAAATGGGCATGGCCTGTACATTTTTTATTTTGGGGTGCTAAATGACCCAACTGCTTGTATAACATTTGGGCTGATGTCCACTGCTAAATAAAGCACATGCCTAGTTTTAAAAAGGTAGTTATATTTTCTTAATTTGATGCGGGTCGTCTCCACCATTAGGCCAACTTACAGCTTGCCTAGGGCCCCGATAACGGGAGGGGCCCAATTTTCAATAACAATAAGGGTTATATAATAAAATTCACATATGTATGATTTCATTTTCACTTTTCTCTGACAAAAATATATTGAATTGCAATCAATTTAATTAAATTATTTTGGCAACAAAACTAAAAATTCTTCTACTTTCTTAAAGTAATATGTATGCTGTTATACATATTTTTCTTTCACAAGGGCGGGGGGATTTGGATTCGCCTAGGGCCTCTGAAAACCAAGAGAAGGCCCTGCATTGATGAAACATTGATTAGGTGGGTTCCCTGAGAAGTCAACCACGTCGCCGACTTCTTAGCTAACCACGGAAGAATAAGCTCTCACAGCTCAGGATGGGGTACAGTTGTTCCACAATGGGTAGCGGATGAAATTTTACGTGATGTACCAATTACATGTTTTTCTTTGGAATGAAAAGTTTTTCCCTAAAGAGTAATAATAATAATAATAAGATTAATGATCAATGTTTCAAAGAAAAATAGTGATCTATATATCCTCTATTTATAAACGATGTAAATTTTGTCCACTCCATTGTAGTGTATCGTGCTTAGATACCATATTTGATGGGATGAAATTGACGTCCCAACTATTTAGACATTGCTTCAACAGTGACACAATGTTCAATGAGATATTTTGGTATAGTAGGTCACGAAATAAAAGATGATTGTTCTCTTCAACGTTTATACTAAATGCACAATTACTTGGACAATCCGAAATTGTATTTAGTAAATGAAATGTCACAAAATATTATCTTGATCCGCTTGGAGCCATCACATCATTCTGTCAATTCTAAAACAAATGTAATAAGCGAAATTGTGAGAGTGAAGTCATCTCCCAAACAGGTATGTAATTTGCAACAATCATTAAATAAAAAGTAAATTGAATACTGTAAACACCCTCACCATCCTTCAAAAGTACATAGATACCTTTTTAAATATCAAGGACCTAACACCGATCAAAAAGATACTGACCCCTTAAAATGGGGGATTGAGGCAACATAAAACAAAGATATCACTGTAACAAATGAGGAAATGGGAAATGAAGAGCTAGAGATATCCATGTTTCAATTGTACGAGATAATATAACTTTCATTAAAACATTAAAAACCTCGAACTATTTTTTAAATTTTGAAAGGAAACCTCAAACTTTGAGCATGGTAAAGATAATATAACTTCCATTAAAACATATCAAATCAATTGCAATGTTATGAGACATTGTAAATACCTAACATAAATACCCTAGTTATGGTGCAAGTGTAACAATATTCACTTACTTTCTCTATATGATACTCATAATTCGTTAAATTGTTATCAAATAGGTTGAAAACATCTCGAGAAATCCTAGCATTATTGATATTGTGTTGAAATATTAATGGAATATTTGGACAGAAAGAATAATGTTAATGGACTGCAATGGACTAAATTGTAACTTTTGCTGCTCTAAAAATCAGCACTCAAATTGTGCCCCTATCCCAGAGTGTGCGACCCTCGAATCTTAGCCATGCGGTACGTTGTTGAGCATCTGATGTGCTCTTGACTGTTAGCTTTTGGCACTCTTCATAAATGTGGGGTGTCTTATGTCCTTTCTAGTCTTGCTCCACCTTTGGTGCGGCTCCCGTGGCAAACTCCACCTCTCTTCTTATGTGCTTCTAGTAAAGTCCATGTATAATTATCAATATCTAAAGATATGGTGCTCTTGGGTTATTCGTGATAAGATGAACAAAAGCATAACTTTTTTCCACATATTGGTTGTGGATGGTAGAAATAGTGATTATAATGGTCGAGTCTCTCTAGGAACCTAGGGCAGATAGTGGTGAAAATTAGTTGTCAGACTTATTGTCAATTAATAGAGATTGGAGTAGAAAGATTGAAAAGCATACGAGGAAGAAAAATAATAGGGAAAAGAATTAATGTATCGCTTGCGATTTCTAGTGGCATCGCCCGTTAGAGAAGCAGAAGTTATCTTTTTCAGGTCACCAGGAGCGTAGAAGCTTTGACACCATGATAAAAATTTAGAAGAATTAAAGTCTTTTTTTATTCCATTGGGCAAGCAAACTTATTTATAAAAGAAAGCTGAAATGAAATATTAAAATCTCTAGATATTAATGTCTAACTAGGCGCTACCCCGCGCTAAAGTGCGCATCTATAAACTAAAATCCGGTATATGTAATTAGAAACACTACCTTGCAAAGTATCATTCACAATTGTATTTTAGACCTTGGTTCGAGAACAATAAATTATAAATTTTATATTGTAAATAAACTTCAATATAGAACCTTATAATCTTAATTCAAATCACTTGAATTCTCTTGTATTATGTGATTGTTTCCTAATGCATTCAATAGAAGATATTGTTATGTTTTCCTGGGACATTGAAATGTTGAATATAAAATTTAGATATGATTATATCTTTAATAAATGCGATATGGTAATGCGTGTAAAAAAATATCAAAATAGGTTTGATATTGTTGGCTAAAGTTGTTGGAAACTCACCTTTAAGACCATACTCTAAACTTAGTGTTATGTTTCAGAATTAAAATTAAGCCAGATATGTAACTATTTCACATTTTTTAACTTAAGATTTTTGGCAATAACATGTTTAGTGTTTCAAGAATAACTTATACTCTATGTTTTGTAAACGAATAACAAAGTACAACAACTGTAAATGATGTTACAGACTAACATTTGAACTGCATGATAAATTTCTTGTTAAAATTTAAACATATTTAGAAAGATTCCAACATATTTTTTAGAATTCATGTGATGAAATTGTCATAGAGGGTAATTTTAAACTCAATAATTCTTGAGCTCGCTATGCCCTCATAAATTCACTATACAGTAAAACCTCTATAAATTAATAATGTTGGGACCGGGGTATTTTATTAGTTTAGCGAGATATTTTTATATCAATAACTTAATAATTTATTAATTTAAAGAGATTGTACGTATGATCTTTAAATTTTGAAGTCCAATGTACTAGTTACAATGTCGATTATTCAAAAACAAACCATTTTTATTCTTCTTTTAATTAATATTACGAGGTTCAAAGCATTGAAGAAATTGTGGCGGATAGCATTCCCGTTCGATGGCGATGTTGAGGATGATTCAATAGCATTGGAACCGGTCACTCGGAAAGAAGCATTGCAAGCGGCAACAACTCTTCAAAACTTGCAATACGAGAAGACAATGCCCCAACTCTTAAGTGCAATGAGGAGATTTAAAGGTGAACTCATGATAAATTTGGAGTTCAACAAAAAATAAGTGACTATAGATTCATTTCCCACTAGCCGATATTAGAATTTTGAATATTTTAGTAATTATTAATTTATAGTTTCGTCGGGACCAATATATGTACACTGGAATTTTAAAATTTTTATTATCTTATTAATTTATCGATTGGTTTCCAATTTTGCACTGGTCCCAAGTTGGGACTGGACAAATTATTAATTTTATCGAATTTATTAATTTATCGAGTATTAATTTATAGAGGTTTTACTGTACATGAACTAACATGGCGTGACATCTATATCCTTCCTGTTCTAAGTATCAGATAAGGAAATACAACATTTCAGATAAGGAAGTACAATTTTTCTTAAAGAACTTTTGACAGAAAACCCCCCTACAGTATCGTCTCGCTGACACTTAGCTACCAGCAGTATTGATTTTGTCAAGAAACCCCCCTGCAGTTTCAGTTTTACTGACATCGCGCACCATTTTAGTAAAACTGTTGGTTGCTAAGTGTCAGTAAAAGTGAAACTGCATGGGGGTTTCTGATTGAAAAATGGTGCGCGATGTCGGCGAAAGTGAAACTGCAGGGGGGTTTCCTGACAAAATCAATACTGCTGGTAGCTAAGTGTCAGCGAGATGATACTGCAGGGGGGTTTTCTGTCAAAAGTTCTTTCTTAAAACTATCCGTCCTGTGGTATCTGAAAAATAAAGGGGGGAAAGCTATTTTTTCATTTTCTTCATAATTAGGACATGATGTATTTTTATTTGATTATAGTAGTTACAACATTCGAAGGATATCTTTTTATTTCATAGTAATATGACACATCAAATGTAAAATTAAACCTCTAATAATAAATTAAAAAAAAAATCACCTTATACATTTCAAATATACAGCACTGTGATCTCTTATTTCACTGACTATCTAGTTTATTCATTAAATTCTTTTTTATGTAGTGTTATGATAACAATATACACTTTGAGGTTCAACCTTAGCATCGGAGTGATAACAAAGTTGTACGCATTCCTTCTTGGAGCATATTATTTATTGGAATGGAGTCTACTAATTGAAACAAGATTAAATTATCTTATACAATGTGTTGAAAGTAAAATGAATGAATCATGTAACTGAGCGTAGATTTTATAAAATGTCCTCCAATAGTAATATTGTGAACCTAGCGTTACAAATTTTGAACAATATTATTATTATATACAGTGCATGTTGATATAAAAGTTATTTATTCTCATTTACTTTCTATAACTTAATCAAAATTATATAGACCAAATGGATATATAGTACTATTTTTAGTTCATTTCTAAAAGTTATCCAGCCATTTTCTAAAAATCTAGGGCTTGAACTATAAATATTTTATGAGGATTACATTCTCATAAATAATATGTTGATATTTATTTGTGTAAATCTAGTAATTCATGTGTCATTATAGCAATAATTTGTGTGCACTCATACTTCAATACATATGGCTTTTAGTGATAATGACCTGTGTAATTATAATTATATTGACATAGAGCGTATTTTTCTCTGTCCAGTGATCCTTGAGCTCACAATGCCCTTATAAATTCACTGACCTCCTTATCCTCCGTGTTCAAAGTATCAGTAGTAAGGAAATACAAAAATCAAGAACTAACATACAACACATAAAAATCACAAAACTATCCATCACGTAGTATCTGAAATATACTAATAAAGAAAAGAAAGGAAAAATAAAGGTTATTTTTAATTTTCATCATAATTAGGACATTGTGTTATATTTTTATTTGATTACAGACGATACAAAATTTGAAGAATCTTTTTATTTCATAGTAATTTGACACAACAAATGAAATATTTTCTCTCGAATAATAAATTAGTGAGAAGTCACGTTAAAAATTTCAAATAAAAAGCTCCATGATCTAATTGAAGTAATATATTTATTCATTTCTAAAATGTATCCCACCGTGAATTATAAAAAATTTAAGAGAATCATATTATCGTAAATAATATGTTGGTAGACATTTGTGTAAATTTTGTAACTCGTAGGTCATTATAGCAGTAATTAGTGTGCATCAATTATTCAATACATAAGATATTTAGTGATGATTACTATGTGACATGTAATGCATTAAATTTAAAAGTTTTTTGTCGAAGGTTTGTGATTGGCTAGTTTGTCCATGTAGGCGACACATGTTCTTACGAAGAAAGATTTCAAATGACAAATGACGTAATAAGATTAATCATTGGCACTTTTTTGCTTTTATGTATTACTAGGCGTAACGGCACGCTAAAGCGCGGGATTTGTATTTTTATGCTATACATATTGTATATTAGTATGAGTAAGAAGATATTCATTGAATGAGTTTGTCAACACAAATTGTATTTTGCGTGATGATAGCTTTTATTTTGAGTTCAATCTATAATTACAAATATCATATTTCTTTGCCCAATTCTATGTTGTTTTATTGACATAATCATCACATTCTATTGGTAGGAAATAGGATAATAAATCAGTTGTCTATACCTAACCTTATAAATTGTAGCGAAACATCTTCATACGCTTCCTGACAAAGAGAAAATTTAGAATTATGCGCTAATCTTTACTAAGTTGGTATTGGATGAGATGTAGCACATCTCAAACCGCTCATTTTGTAACGTTCATTGTAAAAAGCTTTGTACGAACTAAGAAAGATGAATGTAAGATTAATTAGTCTATCTATTGCCTCTTATGCAAACGCGTTTGCCTACTAACTCTTGTCAAATGAAGAAAACTATTGAAGTGACATCGATTCATCACATACACTTCCAACTAAGTAATGATTCGAAATAATTTGAAAATTGTAATCTTCTCAAGAGCATATTAGTTAATTGAATGCATAATTATTTAGCTTCGTAAGATAAAAAAATCACGTTGACATTATAAAATCAAATAACTCGTCATGAGTTATGAGTCGAAAATTCTATTTAGAACTTCTAAGTTGCTCGGATTGGTTTCTTGTTGGTTCTACATGCATCGAAAAAGAAAATTATACTGGATTAATATGTAAAGAAAGTAAAATAAGAAAAAACCACAATTGCTCTAGACAAAAAATACAAAAGATGAAGCAAGATATATAAAAGACAACATTGAACATTTTTTTTTGAGAAGTCAACATTGCACATTTCACGTAGAATAGTAGTCACTTGAAATTAGACATATATATCTTTCTTGAAAACTAACATAAGGCACCCCATGAAAATTTAAAAATTACGGTGAGAGAGACTTTGCATAGACATACCTCGAGAGCAATACATATGCGTGGTCATAATTTTTAAAAGTTTCCCTTTGGCGGTGATTTCCTGCTTTTACGTAGACGTAAATTAACACTTCTTTCCGTTTTCATGTCCTTTCTTGAGAAATTTTTATTTGCTTCAAGAGCACCACGTGAGCATGCAACATGGTGCTCCACACCATTCATGGTGCTATTTTCTTGTGCTTTAGCAATGATTTATTTTTTAACTATTTTTGGTGTAGGCATATTAAAATTATCCTAAATGTAAAAGCAGAGAAGCGCTCAGGTTCAATATCAATTCGCCATTTGTCATTAAATATTTCTCCTTAAATTGATTTCTCATGCCCACATGACACTTAGCCAATAATTATTCGCCAAATGACATTTTACTAATACACATAAGATGTCATAGTGGCACTTTCATTTGCCCGTTAAAGTGTAATTATTATTTTAAATTAATTTTTATTAATACATTAAATTCACATTTGTTAAGAAAATATTTTATTAGAAAACTACGATACAATGTAACCTCCATGTATTTAAAGCACAATTTATCATGATACATCAATTTATTTTGAGCATTGAGTGGGAGGAAATTAAAACATCTTAAAACTAAGATTATATTTTTCATTTTTTTCAATTTCGTCCATAAACAAGCATTTGTTTTGCATAGATATTACATAATATCTATAAATTGATGTATGATGATAAATTGTGCTTTTTTCGAATATAGATTGTGCTTTAAATACATGGAGATGACATTGTAGCTTAGTTTTCTAATAAAATATTTTCTTAACAAATGTGAATTTAATGTATTAATAAAAGTAACTTAAAATAATAATTACACTTTAATGGGCAAATGAGTGCCACAATGACAGCTTATTTGTATTAGTAAAATGTCATTTGGCGAATAATTATTGACTAAGTGCCATGTGGGCATGACAAATGTCAACTTAAGGAGAAATATTTAATGACAAATTGTGAATTGATATTGAACCTAATCATTTCTCTGCTTTTATATATATATAGATATAAATTTAAATTATTTCAAAATAAAGATACAGCCATAACTGATGAATAGGCTTCCTTGATTTCAACTACGCTTAACCTTATCGTTATTGATTGTTCCACGGATCATGTTGGCCATATGGGAAATTATGTAGCCCACAATTTTTCCCAAAGAGGTTTAGATAAAGAAGATATATCTTACTATAAAGAGCTCAATTGGGTTAATTATGTAATTGAACTGATTAATTAGGCTTGACTACCCAGATATAATAGAAGCTTTTCTTCTCAAAAATGTATAATTAAACTAAAGCAAGAAACAAAATATTTCGACAAAAAATATGAATATAATGATATCTTAAACATTAAGAAAATGTACAATCGACAATAATTATGAATATTATGATATCTTTAATTTTTCCGAATATAATCATTATGTTCCTACCATTGTTGCAAGGTAGTATAATGACTAAGATAGCCAGCTAACAAAGTAACTGATAATCATTGCAGAAAGACAATGATAGGATCTACTCCAGAACAATCGGAAGGTATAAGGTTTCTACATTATTTACAATCAACAAGACAAAATGAAGAACTACAATCTCGAATCATCTACCTATCTAGACATATCTTCAACGCAATCTTAAATGACACTGCTTAGATGCTGACTAATTTGGTACATCTGATCCACAACTTGAAGAACTTCCTCAACTGATAATACTGAATGATAATCCATTATCATTTCTAGAACTACTTGTGACTGTGTGATTTAGTGCTCCTAGTGTTCCTAATTAATAGGATGGTAAGGTGAAATATTCTTTTAATCTAACTTGGTTTATTTTGGTGCCTCAGCCATTGTATGTTCCTTGTTCTTTTCATGGTCGCTAGTGTCCCTTCTAGTGCGGCCTCACTTGCGAGCTCAGCTTTCCAATTGCTTTTCCTTGAATTCTCGTGGTTGTCAACACCATCATTGTCCATTTAAATCGCATTGTCTATTTGATTCAGTGACTTATTCCTCTTCTTAATTATCTTGCTGATGTTTCTTTCATTATCATAAGGTAATTAATGAAGGCTTGGCCTAAGCTTCACTTTTTGGTCATATGTAATGTTCCTTTTATGGGGATGTCTGCACCCGGGTTTCTTTGGAGCTGTGACTATGACTGTAAGGACAAAGTTCTCCGGCTTTAACTTGTGATCAAAAGAATTTATCGTTGATTCTGACCTATTGAATTCCTCCTCATCTAAGTTGAGGGAAACAAAAGAGATGGTTATTTTTCATGATGCATGTGTTGTAAAACGACTTCATAAGTCACAGCTAGCCTCAACGCTCTCATACAGCCAGATTCTAACAACCCATTTGTCCTAAACTATCTCATATATTTGTGAAACTATAACATGAACATATAGTCCTATCGGCTTATAGACCATAGTACCACTGAAGGTATGTAAGCCCCATGTCCATAGCAAATTCGGTAAGAGACTTGTACCAATTCTTGCGGCGCCTCGTATTAACTCTCCATAAATCCATTTAAAGCTTGATAATGTCCTAATAGTCACGCAAAACAAGGGCATCCCCATTAATTGGCTTACTCAATATCCAACCATGATTGTGATTCAACAGTTAGTCCAGCAAAGAGTTACAACTCTTGTAGCTCGCTACAAATAGAATTTTATAATCGGATAGGAGAAAATCAGAAATATAGTGGAACTGGTTGGCTTTGGCATCCTCTTATTTTCTACATTTTCACTCATGCTCCAACTGTTTTCTAACACTAAGATACTTAGGTTGTTAAAGGCCCAGACCTCCAAGGAGGACACATTAGCCTAAACCCTCTCCGCCTTATCATTATCAACACATTATCTTAAACCCTCTCCGCCTTAACATTTCTAACACTAACTGTTGAGAAATTGAGTTTAAGGGATGCACCATCATCACAAAGACTATAAAATTGACAAGTGTAGGTGAATTTTTTTTATGATGGTATATCTCTGTCAAACTCAATGTCTAAACAAATACTAGATTTGCTACCGGTTGCATTGATAATGGTAGGCCAAAGAGGGTTCAAGCTAATGTGGTTTCTGCTGGAAGTCCTCCTCGACGGTATTGGCCCTTAGAGCAGCAAAGTATTTCAACATTAGAGAAAATTAGAGCATGAGTGAAAATTTAGAGTAAAAAAAAAAAAAAAAAAAAAAAAAAAAAAAAAAAAAAAAAAAAAAAAAAAAAGAGGACACCAAAAGCAAACCAATTCTACCAGAATTCGGAGTTTCTCCTAGCCTATGATAAACTTCCTCCCGCATAATGCAGCAAGAGTTGTAACTCTTTGCTTGACTAAATGTTGAAACACAATCATGGCTGGGTCTTCAGCAAGCCTGTTGATGGGGAGGACCTCGGTTTGCACGACTATTTGACGTTATCAAGAATGCAATGAATTTAGGGAGAGTGTAAACAAGGTTGAGCAAGAATTGGTACAAGTATCCTAAGGAATTAACTAAGGATATATGTCTTATCATCAGTAATGATATGCTCTATAAGCGGCAAGAACTAGATATTCTTGTGAAGGATTCGTAACTATATGATATATTTGAGAACAATTGGCCTCTCATAGAGGGTGATTATATGAGCGAGTTAGATGTGAATTATGTAGGCGTTTTACCGACAATTGCATCAAGAAAGTCACATTCTCTTTTTTTCCTTTTATTGAGATGAGGAGGAATTTCGATAGGTCAGAATCAATGATTAATCCTTTTGATCCCAAGTTGAAACTGATGAACTTTTTCCTTCAGGGTAGGGTCACAGCTCAGAATAAACCCGGACGTAGAGATTCCCATAAAAGAGGCATGACATATGAAAAAAGGACAATATTAGCACAAGCCTGCATAATTTACCTTCTAATATTGATTGTTTCTTCAAGATACTTAAGAAGAGGAATATGTCACTCAACCAAACTGATGATGCGATTTAAATTGACATTCAAAGCGTTGACCACATAATGAATTCAAGCAAAAACAAGAGGAAAGTTGAGCTGCAAGGGAGGTTGTATCAAAAGTAAATCCAATAACCCAGGAAAAGAACCCGAGACTTACAACTGCTGATCCGCCGAAAGAAACCAAGTCATATCAGTACAATATTACATCTTACTTTCGTTTTGATTTGGAATAACGAGGAGGACTAAATCAAGCAGTTACAAGTAGTTCTAGTAGTGATTCTGGATTGTCATTTAGTGACAGCGATTGCGGGAGTTCTTCAAGATCTGGATCTGATGTACCCATCAGATAGTGGCTAAGTAGCGTCATTTCATTATTTGTTGAACATATGTCTAGATCAGTATATGATTAAAGATTAGTGTTCTACGTTTTGTTTTGTTGTTTGTCAATGCTGTAGAGATCCTACAAGTTCATGTTGCTCCAAAGAGGATACAATCATTGGGAATATGTATTCAATATTAGTTATTTAGTATAGGACATAATGTGAATTAATGAGAAATATATTTATGTTAGAAGTCCCTAGCAAGTCTATTTAAACCACTGGGAGTATTATTCTAATGATAAATTTAATACAATTCATAATTTAGTATCAGAGCGGGTTCGTAAACTTACCTCGTGATCTACCGTCGCCCGCCACACTAAATAGGATCAAGCATTGTTCCCTCCTGTTCGGCAACAATGGCACCCGGTAAAAAAACCATTCCAGATCCAAACAACTCCGCTAAACCACTGATTGTGGTTTCCGCCCCCACCGAGCCTGATCAAAATTAACGGGGCAAGCAAAGTTCGTAACCTGTAAAGCACAAGTGTGTGATCTTCTCAACGAAGATGGTCTGATCACCCATGTTGATGACACAAAACAACAGTCGTCGCTGCTGGTATTGACGAACCCTACGCCGCTGTTTTAATAAATTTTATTAAACTAAGAAATAATTTAAAATTAAAAGATATAAAGAAATTTATATGATAACTGTTACGAAGAGACATGATAGTCCTGAGAGAAATTGATGATGGGAGGCGAATCACTGGACCAGTTCGATTGCATTCCTGCTATACCGATTTAAAATTTGTTCGTTTTTCAACAAGACCGTCATAACCCTACAAGGCAGAATTAGGGTTCATACATGCGTCCTAGCTAGTTGATGTAGGTCTGAATCACTCCTAATCTTCTGCCTTATTCGTGACGTTCGTCCTTGATGAAAGTGTGGGCTTGCTGCTTCCAGAGTCCTTCTTGGCCTCCAGCCGTATTGCTCTCACTCTCGAAACCCTAGATTTCAGTGTGTGTCTGAAGCATACGAATTCTGAAGACTAAGGAAACTTATATAGGCTACAGGAGGGACCTGGGGGACAAAATACGAATCATGCTCCTAACTTTATTAGGAATTCTGGTTCCACCCGAACCTAGCCCAAATAAAGTTAATAACAGTTAAAACCACTAAATAACTGTTATTGCACTCCTGTCCATATTCTCAAAAAATAATATTTCAAGCTCCTGTTATTAAATACTTATTATTTCCCCATGTTAAGATTAAAAATATCCGTCGATTAAGTTATTTACTGACTAATTCATTTAATCAACCTATTTGAATTTCTTGAGCCTTACCACTTAACTTATTTGATATGTCCAGATTAACCAGTAATCTACCTGCAGGGTTTGACATAATCAAAACTTAAAAACTTCGTCAGGGGGATATCATCAATATCATAACCTAGACATGGATTCCTTCAATATATCAATTTACACCATGGACTCAATATTAACACCCAACTCATCGAGGTTATTGACTCCATAGGAATCTCACTCACTTGACTTGTCAAAGCAATAACTACTAAATACATGTGCACATTGACTATCTAAGGATTAAGAGAATAATTAATCATATTAACCAGGAGACATAGCTTTCTTATCATTTCAGTACAAAGACAATGATCTTAACTTGGTCATGTTCACTATACACAAAGTATACTAGCACATTTAATTGAAACTATAGTATGAACTATAATGTTTCCTGTGGCCAAGAAAGACCTACTAAAACAATGTGCTACAATCGTTTCGATGGTTTGTCTAATACCATCTGGATTGTGAACTCATAACATTCATTCCACAAGAACCAAAGAAAAGATCTTCTGTGTGTAAGCTAGAATCTACACACCAGATCTTCTACTATGTGGAATAATAGACAACTATGCAAGATAATAACATAATGTAAAAACATTTCCCAAAACCATTCTCATAATATCAAATTCAGATAATCCAATACTAAAAGCATGGTTTTCAGTATTCAAACGAACAATTGAGAAGACTCAGATTAATCAAAATCATTTTAGTTGGGTGAACCATCTATTTGAAGAATAGAGTTACGTATATTATTCTAGTTTTTACCCTCTTTACCACATTATGCCATTGTTGCAGACCTTGTTGAATCGAACATCCCTTTGAATCCAAATTTTATTCAAAATAATTTTCTCGGGATGAATCTCAGGCCATACTACAAATTCACTTTATTTCACCTCAAAATGTAGATAACCTAGCTTGGTCTCAAACTATTAATGGTGAAATATTGTTCGAACTGACTATTATGTTGCAGTTTCATTTCTTAATCCAGGTGGTTTTCATATTCATACTGCAAAGTACAAGTACAGACAATTTCTTGGAAAAAAATGGAGATTACAAATCAAATATGTCAAAGAAAGGGATTTTCTTACCAATCTGTGCAGCTTTTTTATTCCAGAACAGAAACTGAAGATCACATTTTCTTTCATTGACCGTGCGTTAGACAGGTCTATCAATCCTCTCTAATCGAACGACATGTCAATTCTATGGATTTGCCAATTCGATCTCGTTTTTTGCCAAATTGTTCTTTCCTCCACAGACTAAGATTTGCAGATTCTGTATCAAATTATAAGGGGAATTTGGTTAGAACAAAATCAAAGGGTTTTTAATTCTGAAAAACATGATAAATTCTCGCAAACTCTCTTGCAGCTCATAATGAATATATAGACAGTACTTATCTTGGCTTGAGGGTTGTGCGTGCATGTCGATGGAGTCTCCAGATCCGGCGGCAGTTGTTCCTGTTTCTAAGTGTACCCCCCACCCCACCCACCCCCCTCAGGCTTCTCAAGATGAATATTGATGCCTCTATCTCTTTAGATCAAAGGAAATCTGGTGGGGGAGCTAACATTAAGAAGTCAGATGGTGGATTTGTGCTTACGATAACGTTCCCAATTCCATTTACCATAAAATTCGTGCTTGTGGAGGCTTGCGCCCTTAGCTTTGCTCTTTCGGCTGCAATGGATCGTGGTTTTGTTTCACATTTGGTGGAGTCGACCAATCAAGCTCGGTGGCTTTTAACGAGCAGCGCTGAAGAGTGTTTTCCTTGAGAGAGATAGGGTTTCGTGTGAAGTGAAAGTCGGATGAATCGTTTACTAAATAGTAGGCTTACCCGGTGTCGATAATAGCCTTGCCCATGACCTAGCACAAATCGGCATGGGCTATACTTCTTTTTATTTTGGGTTGTTAAAGGTCCAGCAAATGTGTAACATTTGGGCTGATGATAAGGTCAGCTACTAAATAAAGTACAAGCCTGGTTAAAAAAGGTAGTTCTATCAATAATAAAATTAATGATCTATGTTTCAAAGAAAAGTAGTGATCTATATATGCTCTATTTATAAACACTGTAGACTGTGTCCGCTCCATTAGAGTGAATCGTGCTAGATACCATATCTGATGAGAGGAAATTGACATCCCAACTATTTAGACATTGCTTCAAAATGTTCAAAAAGATATTTTGGTGAAGTAGGTCAAGAAACAAAGGTTATTGTTCTCTTCAAACATTGTATAAACTAAATGTACAACTTAACTGAAATATCACGAACAGTGATCTTTTTTCGCTTGAAGTCATCACGTCGTTCAAAGGATGTCATTTCTACAACAAATGTAATAAGAGAAATTGTGAGAGTGGAATCATCTCCAAAACATTTATGTAATTTTCAACAATCATTAAATAGAAAATGAATTGGATACTATAAACATCACCACCTTCCTTTAAAAATACATAGATACATTTTTCCCAATCTGAGAGACCTAACACCAATCGAAAAGATGTAGACCCATTAAAATAGGGGATTGAGCCGACATAAAACATTGCTATCACATTAAAAAATGAGGATATGGAAAATGAAGAGCTACAGATATTCATGTTTCATGTGTACGAGGCGGCTAATGCTTGTGACTTTGTCAGTCCGGCTTTGCTCCAAAAATTATGTTTTGGCATGATGCTAAATTACTCGTTTGAAGAAAATTACATTTCAATATTTTTCTTAAATTGCATTAACCTTAATTCCCAAAACAATCAAAACGTCGAACATTTTTTTTCTTTCGAAAGGAAACCTCAAACTTTGAGCATTGGGAAATGGGAAATTTTGGTAAATTACGTGTAGCGCCCATGTGGGGTGCTTATGTAATAAGTCAAAAATCTCATGAGACATGTTGTCAACTAGCTGGAAGTTCTATCTATATAAGGAGGCAGCTTCCTACTAAATCAGAAGTTGAAAGACACAACTGTAAAAAGATCATGTGCTGATCAAAAACAGTTCTAGGAATCCTAGCCTCTCTCTCTAACTTGCATCCAAAGGTGGAACGTGGGGTGAAACAAAGTTTTTGTCCTCGAGATTCACACTAAACCAGTAGGAGCAAGACGAAAGGGAAGGCACGTGAAAGCAAGCAACAACTACGATCATCATCCGTTGCGTAGGAGCTTAAGAGAAGAGGTATACGCGTGAATCTTCCGCTTTAATTACGAGTTATGATCTATCAGCCTTTAGATCAGCATTTTCCTTCATTGGTATCATAGCCCTAGGCTTGTTTTTCGTGCCTCATAGACTGAACTCGTACCTGCAGTAGAAAATCAAGTTTTTTTAATTTTCAGAATATGTAGGTGAATCTTTTATGGTCGCGTAGATCTTTTCACGAGGATTCCATAAATATAAGATTTGTATTTTTTGGACAAAGAGAAAGATATGACTGTTTAAAGAATCGAAGCTGTATTAATCTGGACTGTTTGATCTGATTATTAAATCGAGATTTTTCAAAGTTATTAAAATTGGACCTTGAATACCTAATCGAGATCAGGACGAAAAGACGATTCCAACAATGTAAAAATCATCGGAAGTGGAGCAAGGGAAAGGGGCGCCATGCACATCGCTCTCGCCAAAGGGTCGGCGGCTGATGACGTGGCATGATGACATGGTTGTGACACGTCAGTAAGAGGTTGTTGTGTACCTGATGTGGCAACCACATGGCATACTGATGTGGCAGCCTAGTCAGTATAGGTATTGATGTGGCATTCCACGTGTCGCTCATTGGACCGCCATGTGGCGTCCGAGTCAGCATGTGTTGACGTGGCAAACGGTCGACGGACAGCGCGTGATGGAGGCGGACGCGCCCACGCGGGGAAGCTCGTGAGGGCGTGTGCGGCCTCCTCCCGTCGTCATTTTTGTTCGATTTTTTCCAAGGTAATCCAAATTAAATTTCCTATGTTTTGGGATATTTTCATAATATTTGGAAATACGAAAAATTTATTAATTTCCAGACTCATCAATTAGTGTTTAGCACACTTTCCGAGGTAATTAGGCGACCTTAAAAAACTGTTTTCAGCCCAATTTTTTTATGGAGAAAAAGGTAATTTACTACAATCTACCATGTGTAGTGAGACCTTAGGAGGTTTTGAGCATGATTTGATTATTTAGAGTAATTAGATTATTGCTTAATAATTTCTAGTAATTAGAGTTTTATTCTAGAAATCTCCTGAAATTTTCAGAATGTTCATTATTTTGTTCTACATATTTAGACATTGCTTCAACAGTGACACAATGTTCAATGAGATATTTTGGTATAGTAGGTCAAGAAATAAAAGATGATTGTTCTCTTCGACGTTTATACTAAATGCACAACTTACTTGGACAACCCGAAATTGTATTTAGTAAATGAAATGTCACAAACAATTATCTTGATCCGCTTGGAGTCATCACGTCGTTCTGTCAATTCTACAACAAATGTAATAAGCGAAATTGTGAGAGTGAAGTCATCACCAAAACAGATATGTAATTTTCAACAATCATTAAATAAAAAGTAAATTGAATAATGTAAACACCCACGCCATCCTTTAAAAATACATAGTTACCTTTTTAAATATCAGGGACCTAACACCGATCAAAAAGATACTGACCCCTTAAAATGGGGGATTGAGGCGACATAAAACAAGGATATCGCCGTAACAAACGAGGAAATGGGATATCCATGTTTCAATTGTCGAGTCGGCTACTCCTGGTTGAGGACAATACATAAGGACCAATGTTTTGATTTATATAGTGAACAACCTAATAGGATGAGGCCCTTTTGCACTTTGTCAGACAGGCTCAGCCCCAAAAATTATGTTTTGGCATGATGCATAATTACTCGTTCAAAAAAACTGCATTTTAATATTTTTCTTGAATTGCATAACCTTATTTCCCAATAAAAAGTTAAAAATCTCGAACTATTTTTTAAATTTTAAAGGGAAACCTCAAACTTTGAGCATGGGAAAGATAATATAACCTTCATTAAAACATATCAAATCGATTTCACTGTTATGAGACATTGTTAAATACCTAACATAAATACCCTGGTTATGGAGCGAGTGTAACAATATTCACTTACTTTCTCTATAGGATACTCATAATTCGTTAAATTGTTATCAAATAGGGTTGAAAACATCTCGAGCAATCCTAGAATTATTGATATTGTGTTGAAATGTTAATGGAATATTTGGACAACAAGAATAATGTTAATGGACTACAATGGACTACATTGTAACTTTTGATGCTCTAAAAATCAGTACACTCAACTTGTGCCCCTATCCCAGAGTGTGCGACCCTCGAATCTTAGCCGTGCGGTACTTTGTTGAGCATCTGGGCTCTTGACTGTTAGCTTTTGGCACTCATCATAAATGCGGGGTTTCTTATATCCTTTCTGGTCTTGCTCCACCTTTGGTGCGGCTCCCATGGCAAACTCCACCTCTCTTCTTATGTGCTTCTGCTAAAGTCCATGTATAATTATAAATATCTAAAGATATGGTGCTCTTGGGTTATTCGTTATAAGATGAACAAAAGCATAACTTGTTTCCACATATTGATTGTCGATGGCAGAAATAGCGATTATAATGGTCGAGTCTCTCTAGGAACCTAGGGCAGATTGTGGTGAAAATTAGATGTCAGACTTATTTTCAATTAATGGAGATGGGAGTAGAAAGATTGAAAACCTTACGAGGAAGAAAAATAATAGGGAAACAAATTAATGTATGGCTTGCGATTTCTAGTGGCATCGCCCGTTAGCGAAGCGGAAGTTATCTTTTTCAGGTCACCAGGAGCGTAGAAGCTTTGACACCAAGAAAGAAATTTAGAAGAATCAAAGTCCTTTTTTTTCCATTGGGCAAGCAAACTTATTTATAAAAGAAAGTTGAAAATGAAATATTAAAATCTTTAGATATTAATGTCTAACTAGGCGATATCCCGCGCTAAAGTGCGCATCTATAAACTGAAATCCGGTATTGTTAGCAATTGGTGCGCCCATGTGGGGTGCCCAATGCAATTATCATAACCTTATGGGGTTAGTTGCACTAATGCACAAACTAGAAGGGTTAGTAGCTAAGGCTCAAACCCTAGGGGTTTATGTGCAAACCTAGGGGAAGTTTTGCCTATATAAAGAGGTAGCCTCCTACACATTATGGTGACCATAATTGGCTATTCCAGAGAATAAAGTTACTCTGTCTAGATTCATACTAGTTGTAGAGAACCCTATTCTCTCTCCAACTTCATCCAAGGAGGTGGAACGTGGTGTGGAAATCAGTGTTCGTCCTCGAGATTCACACTAGATTGGTGGGAGCAAGATCAAGGAGTAGGCGCGTGAAAGCAAGCAACACAACGATCATCCGCTGCATTAAGGAGCTTAGGAAGACAACGTAAACACATGAATATTCCGCTTTAATTCATGTTGTAGATCTGAACATGTTAGATCCTTCCTGCCCTTCATTGGTATCAGAGCCATAGGCTTACTTTTCGTGCCTCGATAAGCGTTCCCGAACCTGTTATTAAAAATTGCGTTTCTGAAATTTCATAACCAGTAGACGAAACCTATATGGTTAGGTAGGGTTTTTCACGAGGATTCCAGATATATAAATTTTATATTTTTTGGATTTACGGTGAATTAGTTATGAATTTTCAAAGTTTCGGAACAGTATTAATCTGGACTGCTAGATCCAATAATTAGAACACGTTTTTCAAAAACTTGTTAAAATTGGATTTTGACCACATAATCGGGATCAGGACGAAGTGACGATCACGGAAAAAAAAAATTCGTCGCAATCGGAGCACGGGAAGGCGGCGCGTGGGCTTCACGCGCCACCGACGCCGCCCCACGCGCGGCCACGCGCCGCCACGCGCCGCACGCGCCCAAGGGCTGGCGGCGGCTGCTGACGTGGCCCTAGGGCTGACGTGGCAGATGACGTGGCGGTGCCACGTCAGCAAGCGGCTGACGTGGCGATGACGTGGCAGCCATGTGGCAGCTGACGTGGCGATGACGTGGCGGGCTGACGTGGCAGCTGACGTCAGCATAGGTGCTGACGTGGCATGCCACGTGGCATGCTGACGTGGCACATGGGCCGACGTCAGCGCGTGGCAGAGGCGGACGCGCCCACGCGTGGCGGCGCGTGAGGGCGCGTGCGGCCTCCTCCCGCCGTCATTTTTCGTCCGGTTTTTTCCTAGGGACTCCAAATTAAATTTCCTATTTTGTGGGTATTTTTTCATAATTTTTGGAGCGACGGAAAATTTTAGTAATTTCCAGATTAATTAATTAGTGTTTAGCACACTTCCCGAGGCAGTTTGACGACCTTAAACACACTGTTTTGAGCCCAAATTTTTTCTGGAGACTTAGGTCAATTTTCCCTACGTTTTGCCATAGGTGGTGAGACCTTAAGTGGTAGGGAGTAATTTTCGATCTTTTTAGTTGATTAGATTATTGCTTATTAATTTCCAGTAATTATTGCTTAATTCCGGAAATTTCCAGAAAATTCCAGTATGTTTATTATATTGTTATACATGCTGTTGTGGGTTGAATGGATGTGTTTGGTGCATGGATGTGGCATAGATGTTTTATATTTTGGTTTTGGTATTGGTTTTTGAATATGTAATCAAAATACGGCCTGCGAGTCGTGCCTCTCTACACTCTAGTGTCTTCTCTTCTCATCCACTCGCCTCTATGAGGTTACTTCTTATTAGAAATAAGATAGTTAGTAGAGATTGAAGATTGAAGCTTCAAGAGAGGTGGCCAAACCAAAAGCTATGGCGCAAGGTGCATGGAGCAATTAGACGGTCTAATGGAGCCTCAAGCTTGGAGTCCTCAAGTAGGCGAGATGGCGTGAGATGGAGTTCAGGACTTGCTCAAGAAGTGCTCTCAATAGTGGGAGTGCACCTTAGGGGCCACATCCATTGCATATTTATTTATGCTTATGCTTGTTTTATGTTATAACTGCGTGTGATTGGATATATGTTTAACCTCACATGCTAAAGAACTAAAACAAAAGAGCTCACATGATGACATGATTAAAATTAATAGGAAATCACAAGTGATGAGATTTGATTCCTAGGATATACGCTAGGTTTTGGTGGAGTCCTTGTGAGGAACTATTAAGTTTTAATCGATGTCACGTGTTACTTTGGAGCTAAGTAAATGCTAGTGATTAACTTCCACAATGTCTCTATCAATCGTGTCAAAATTGAAACTGTAAAGGCTAAAGTAGTGACAATAAACGATATGACAAGTCATCGTGCTATGTAACCAAATCGTTGGACATAGTTTGTCAAAACACCTACAAGTATAGTCGAACCTGTGATGAATAGTTGTCACAGCAGCACATGAACATTATCTTTAGGCTAACCAATAAGTGGGAGGCAGTCAAGATAAATGTCATAGAGCGTGCTATGCCAAGGTGGGGAAATGACCTCATCAGCAAGTTCAAGACCACTTTGAGATTCAAAGATTGTAGGAATGAGCCAAAGAAGAATCTTGGATCCACCTTAGCCTCATTAAAAGTTGTGAGTGATGACTCATAAATCCCACCTTAAACCATCAAACTCAAATCATAAAATTTTAGCACTCGACTATAGTCTATGAGATTAGTACTCAACTATAGCTTCTGAGATTCATGCCGTTATGATGAGATGTTTAAAGTTATCCGATTAGCAATTTGTTGCTATCTCTGCCACGTTTCATGAAAATGCCATGAAAACGTTATATGACACACTTTGAGAGTGTCAAGATGTTTGGATAAGACCAAACATCGCTCCGTTCTAGAATCTGAGCAACCAAGTGCTTGCTTAGAATACTAGTTCAGCATACTTTTGAAGTCTAAGCAATATATGATTGCTAAAAGACTGTGAATGAAGTATGATAGGCAGATGTAGTCCCTAGCCCGGTATTAGGACCGTGGAACAGGTGGGGCAAGGATAAGGGAATAAGGGCAAGGTATTGGTACATGACCAATATCTCAAGATAGGCAAATGAAAAGGAGGAAAAGGATGTTTCCCTAAGACTAGAAGGCCAGACCTGGCACTGACTTCTCGTCTAAAGATCCATATGATTATCTTTGAGGGAGTTGCCACCAAAATTTGTTTTGGTCACAGTTTTAACTTTGGATGTGGTTATATCATGGTGTTTGCGTTCTTAAGATTCTAGCATGATTAACGCCTCAGAATTCTTGGATGTCAACTTAAGGGTATGACTTAAGATTCTGATATGTGGCGCGCTAGATTAAGACACACGTTGACAGGAAAGGATGTTCAGGCTAGCTAGGGCAGGCCTGCTTGGATTTTGCCCAAGGTACCCTTACCTGTGTGTGATTCTTGCCGGACATGAAAGGCAAAAACGCAAAATCATCCAGTAGAGCATTAAGGACTATTGAGTCTTTGTATATTATTCAATCTGTTATTGTGTTCCATTAAATTGTTAAAGCTAAAGACATGGTGCTTACTGTTCCATCACATTCGTAGATTATTGTCCACGTCTCAACTATGTGTGCTTGGGCCACATAAGTCTGAGGCACAAGGGTGCTTCAGACAGGTCTCTACAAAAGGTAGAAAACCGTCTGGATAAAAGGATATGTCCTTGGCCAGAATGAGACTGGAAGTATCTATCTTAGCAAGAGCTATGTGATGGAGAAAAGTAAGGCAGTTGGCTATCCCCACGCCCCAGCAATATGCTGTAGAGGATAAAGAGGAATAGGTTACTGTAAGAGATGGTCTGATGTATGATAGAGCGTGCAAAGTACAAGTTCCCTATTCGGAGGAGACACTTTGCTAAACGACTATCAACATACGCAACCATAAGTCCACCAAGTCTGTAGCCACTACACCCTGCGAGATGTGGACCAAAAGGCAACCTGAATGAGGTCACCTTAGGCCATGGGGATCGGCAGCTTATGTACTAACGAATTTCAAGTCAGGAAGAGGTTCGTTGAGAAATAAGTCTCTACGAAACAGAGGTTTCACTGGATGACACCCCATCCCTGAATGATCAACAGGAAATAGTTCCTACGGATCTTCAGGACAGTGGGAGTAACTTGCCTAGTGAACAAGCCCATCATAGATTATGACTATGAGGAGGAACCCTCTTTGCGTAGGAACGTTCTTTGGAGCGTACCCCGTCGATAAATTGACATCGAAAGGAAGACCATAAGGGTCATCACGCAAGACAATGATGAACCTAGGATGTTTGCCCCAGGATCTTTCATCACCTGACAAGAAGGACTTGGAAGTTAGACCCTAGATGGAAGAAACGTGTCTCCATGGAGTAACGTATCTTCTCATGCTATTCGGAGCATCCTAGGGGTTGCGTGTTTGAAACGCAATAGCCGATAAGTAGTGTAACATAAATGGATTCACGAGATATATGATTTCTCATAGGAGATGTCCATAATTAAGGGATATGTTCGTAGAGATGATGATCTCCGCGAGCATGGAGGAACCGCTGGAAGATACCCTGTTCCTTAGTTGATTATGAGGAATTTGTTCCTCAGGGATCCTTTGAACAGTGGGAGTGACTTTCCAAGCAGGGTGCTCCATCCATAAGGGATGAGAGCAAATGATGATCCTCCTATGCAAAGGAATTGTTCATAGGAACATACCCCATCGACTACTTGAGATCGAAGGGATGATCTTAAGGATCATCTTGCATAAACGATAGGATAGAATGCTAGTCCTTATCGTACCCTAATTATGAAGTATGAATAGTAAGCTTTACAGGATAAATTAGAGTCTATAAAGGGCCAACCGAGTTTTAGGCTAGGTTGGATTTCCAACTGGATGGAAGACTATTAGAGATTAATGGATTTCCAAGGTCAATCAGAGACCCAGACGGAAGCGTGGTAAGGCATATCACTTGCGTAGAAGCGAAAAAGGCTACACTCATTCTGAGAGTAGACATCGACGAATTTGGGTCGATCCGACAAATTTGCGTTGGTTCAACAAGGTATCCTTCCCAAGGCTTTGGGTGGTAAGGATTACGTTGATTCGCTTGGTAGCATCAATAGTTGTGGATCCATTCTCGATAGACGTGACGACTGAATTTCTCAATGGAGAAATCCTAGAGGTGACTAAGGTCAAATGCACAGAATGTGTGCAAGCTGACTAAGTCCATATGGGATCTTAGCTAGTCCTCTGGACAGTGGTATTTCATCAGGGATCGTTTACTATATGTTTACGATAACAAATGGAAACTACTGTGAATCACTCTCACTAGTAGAGAGTTAATGATCACGTCACTTAAAATCGATGACACACTATTAGCTAGTGGAGCTTAAGGACTGTTCGAGTCCCCTAAGGAGTAATTGTACTCCTGTAGCTCAGCGCAAGACTTTACGAGCCTAGGCATGTGCCCTAAAAGACACCATAAAAGAATGACCAAGTGACCAGAGTGCCTGATGCAGTATGAGTCTTATATGCACTATGGTGTGTACTCAGACCTAGCGAAAGCTATGCAATCGGAAGAATTGGATTTCAGGATATTCCAATTTAGGACACAAGATTGTAACCAGGATACTCTATATGATGGATCACGTGCCATGACTATCGAAGAAGATGCTTCGACTAGTTAGCCACATATGCTAACTAGGGTGGGGACCTAGATGCACTTGGATCCGACTCAGGCTATCGTCCATGCTAGATGATAGACTCGCATGGAACAAATGCAATATAAGTGTTGCATGATCGTATTAGACCGCTCCATTGACCATGGAAGCGAAGCACGATTGCCTGTTCTGCCATAGGGCAGAAATGTGTTTAACTGAATAGGTTTCTTGTAAGCTTATGAGCTATCGACAAACCGATTACCATGAGTAGTGTTAGCATGCGGCTATAACATTGCGGTAAAGACAAACACATAGTCGAGGGTACTATTTCACAAAAGGTGAAATAACTACCTACAGAGTAATCCTGGAGTGGATCGACTATGGGCCAGGATGTTGGCTCATCCCATTCCTAAACCACATAAGAATTGTCTCTGTGGATTGCTTTAGAAAATTGGGACTTAGTAGTCGATAACTGGCAATATGATTGATGAACACACGAGACATTGATTGACTGGATTTTAATTGGATTTGTTTTAAGCAGCATGTTGTTTTGATACATGTATGATATGTTACATTTCCTGTACTAGCACAGAGCATGTCACGCAGACACTAGGTTGGCTCACTCACACGAGCAACCGCCTTCGCAATATCCTGGATATGTCTGGGTGTGGCGGAAGATGAGACGGAATCCAGATAAGCGCTGAAAGCCTGCGATATGATATGAGATGCCTTCTTCATATGAGCATATGGCCTATGATAAAGAGCTTGAAGTCTATCCGTAGAGCTAGGAGCCTGTCAAACGGATTCAACTGTCGCATTGGAAACAAGTTCCAAGGTGAGGTTGGTTATGGCCAATCGAACATGGTTACTACCCCGAACCATGTATAGTCTGTGTAGAAGAAGCCAGATGCGAGAGCTGATAATTGTTCACAATAGTGTGACATGGCAGCACTCGGGCTGGTGGCCATAAGGGCTACCGGATAGACATCTGCATAGTGGTCCTTTTTGCAAGGATAAGACATGCGCTCTGATCAGAGTCTAAACACTATGGCGCATATTCCCCTTGAATAACGCGCGCTTATGAGTGACCATGAGGTGATGAGTAGAATTAGTCCCTGGGATTCCTCATCGTGTGAGCCTCGTCGATCGTATAAGGATGATTGACACGGTATACCCTTTGTACTTACGTCTGTGTCATGAGGAGACGGGTCGGTGGTGCTACTTTGGCGTGACACCTTACGGCTATGGATGATTCGGCCTTCCGGACACTGCTGGGAAAGCAGCTGAGCCGAATCTGAGTGACACATGTATGTAAGGAAAGATTCTCGTTGCATCGCTCTTTATTATCTTTCATTGGGCCCACCTGCAAGATCTTATGGGATCATGCAGGATATGAAAATATAAAGGAGATGTGGACTCATTGGAGCATGGCCTTCGGGACAAGGCAGGTGCTCATGATCCACGAGATGACAATCGGAGGAATCTGGGGAATACGAGAGTTACGGAGAGCATTATCACTGTTTCGTGTTTTAAGGGTGCCTTCCTGCGCTGGCTATACGAGTTTGGTATGTGGATCTCCCGAGAGGGTGCCTTCCCATGCTGGCTATACGAGTTTGGTGTACGGATCTCCCGAAATGCAGGTACTCTCACCGGTCACACGCCACGGCCACACAATACTCTTTTGTAGATGATAGAAAGTTGGAGATTGATGGAGACTAGATGAATTTTGCAACCCCACTGTGCGAGTGGGAGATGTTAGCAATTGGTGCGCCCATGTGGGGTGCCCAATGCAATTATCATAACCTTATGGGGTTAGTTGCACTAATGCACAAACTAGAAGGGTTAGTAGCTAAGGCTCAAACCCTAGGGGTTTATGTGCAAACCTAGGAGAAGTTTTGCCTATATAAAGAGGTAGCCTCCTACACATTATGGTGACCATAATTGGCTATTCCAGAGAATAAAGTTACTCTGTCTAGATTCATACTAGTTGTAGAGAACCCTAGTCTCTCTCCAACTTCATCCAAGGAGGTGGAACGTGGTGTGGAAATCAGTGTTCGTCCTCGAGATTCACACTAGATTGGTGGGAGCAAGATCAAGGAGTAGGCGCGTGAAAGCAAGCAACACAACGATCATCCGCTGCATTAAGGAGCTTAGGAAGACAAGGTAAACACATGAATATTCCGCTTTAATTCATGTTGTAGATCTGAACATGTTAGATCCTTCCTGCCCTTCAGGTATATGTAATTAGAAACACTACGTTACAAAGTATCATTAACTACTATATTTTAGACCTTGGTTCGAGAACAATAAATTATAAATTTTATATTATAAATAAACTTCAATATAGAACCTTATAAGCTTAATTCAAATCACTTGAATTCTCTTGTATTATGTGATTGTTTCCTAATGCATTCAATAGAACATATTGTTATGTTTTCCTGGGACATTGAAATGTTGAATATAAAATTTAGATATGATTATATCTTTAATAAATGTGATATGGTAATGCATGTAAAAAATGTGATATGGTAATTCACCTTAAACATTTCAAATATACAGCACTGTGATCTCTTATTTCATTGACTATCTAGTTCAGCCATTAAATTCGTTTCTATGTAATATTATGATAACAATATACACTTTGAGGTTCAACCTTAGCATCAGAGTGATAACAAAGTTGTACGCATTCCTGCTTGGAGCATATTATTTATTGGAATGGAGTCTACTAATTGAAATAAGATTAAATTATCTCATACAATGTGTTCAAAGTAAAATGAATGAATCATATAACTGAGCGTAGATTTTATAAAATGTCTTCCAATAGTAATATTGTGAACCTAGCGTTACACGTTTTGAATAATATTATTATTATATACAGTGTGGGTTGATATAAAAGTTATTTATTCTCATTTACTTTCTATAACTAAATCGAAATTTTATAGACCAAATGGATATATAGTACTTATTTTTAGTTCATTTTTTAAAGTTATCCAGCCATTTTCTATAAAAAAAATGTATCTAACCCTTGAACTATAAATATTTTATGAGAATTACATTCTCATAAATAATATGTTAATATTTATTTGTGTAAATCTAAGTAATTCATATGTCATTATAGCAATAATTCGTGTGCACTCATACTTCAATACATATGGAATTTAATGATAGTGACTCGTGTAATTATAATTATATTGACAGAGAGCGTATTTTTCTGAGTCCAGTGACCTTGAGCTCACAATGCCCTTATAAATTCACTGACCTCCTTATCCTTCATGTTCAAAGCATCAGTATTAAGAAAATACAACATTCAAGAACTAACATACAACAAATAAAAATCACAAAATTATCCATCACTTAGTATCTGAATATACTAATAAAGAAACGAAAGGAAAAAATAAAGGTTATTTTTAATTTTCATCATAATTAGGACATTGTGTTATATTTTTATTTGATTACAGACGATACAACATTTGAAGAATCTTTTTATTACATAGTAATTTGACACAACAAATGAAATATTTTCACCCGAATAATAAATTAGTGAGAAGTCACGTTAAAGATTTCAAATAAAAAGCTCCATGATCTATTTGAAGTAATATATTTATTCATTTCTAAAATGTATCCCACCGTGAATTATAAATATTTTAAGAGGATCATATTATCATAAATAATATGTTTGTAGTCATCTGTGTAAATTTTGTAACTCGTAGGTCATTATAGCAGTAATTAGTGTGCACCAATTTTCAATACATAAGATATTTAGTGATGATTACTATGTGATATGTATGCATTAAATTTAAAAAAGTGTTTGTTGGAGGGTTGTGATTGGCTGGTTTGTCCATGTAGGCGACACATGTTTTTAAGAAGAAAGATTTCAAATGACAAATGACGTAATAAGATTAATAATTGGCACTTTTTTGCTTTTATATATTACTAGGCGTTACCCCGTGCTAAAGCGCGGGATTTGTATTATTATGCTATACATATTGTATATTAGTACCAGTAAGAAGATATTCATTCAATGAGTTTGTCAACAAAAATTGTATTTTGTGTGATGATATCTTTTATTTTGAGTTCAATCTATAATTACAAATATCATATTTTCTTTGCCCAAATCTATGTTGTTTTATTGACAAAATCATCACATTCTATTGGTAGGCAATAGGATAATAAATCAGTTATCTATACCTAACCTTATAAATTGTAGCTAAACATCTTCATACTCTTCCTGACAAAGAGAAAATTTCTAATTATGCGCTAATCTTTACTAAGTTGGTATTGGATGAGATGTAGCACATCTCAAACCGCTCATTTTGTAACGTTCATTGTGAAAGGCTTTGTACGAACTACGAAAGATGAATGTAAGATTAGTCTATCTATTTCCTCTTAAGCAAACACATTTGCCTACTAACTCATGTCAAATGAAGAAAACTATTGAAGTGACATCGATTCAACACATACACTTCCAACTAAGTAAAGATTCAAATTGATTGAAAATTGTAATCTTCCTAAGAGCATATTAGTTAATTGAATGCATAATTATTTAGCTTCGTAAGATAAAAAAATCACGTTGACATTGGAAAATCTAATAACTCGTCATAAGTTATGAGTCGAAAATTCTATTTAGAACTACTATGTTGCTCGGATCGATTTCTTGTTGGTTCTACATGCATCGAAAAGGAAAGAGATACTGGCTTAATATGTAAAGAAAGCACAATAAGAAAAAAGCACAATTGCTCTAGACAAAAAATACAAAAGATGAAGCAAGATTTATAAAACACAACATTGAACATTTCACGCAGAATAGTAGCCACTGGAAATTAGACATGTATATCTTTCTTAAAAACTAATATAAGGCACCCCATGGAAATTTAAAAAGTACGGTGGGAGATACTTTGCATAGACATACCTCGAGGGCAATACATATGTGTGGTCTGAAGTGTTAAAAATTTCCCTTTGGCGTTGATTTCCAGCTTCTACGTAGACGTAAATTAACACATCTTCGGTTTTCATGTCCTTTCTTTAGAAATTTTTATTTGCTCCAAGAGCACCACGTGAGCATGCAACGTGGTGCTCTACACCATTCATTGTGCCATTTTTTTGTGCTTTAGCGATGATATATTTTTTAACTATTTCTGGTGTAGGCATATTAGAATTATCCCAAATGTAAAAGCAGAGAAACGCTCAGGTTTAATATCATTTCGCCATTTGTCATTAAATATTTCTCTTTAAATTGATTTGTCATGCCCACTTGGAACTTAGCCAATAATTATTCGCCAAATGACATTTTACTAATACACATAAGTTGTCATAGTGGCACTTTCATTTGCCCGTTAAAGTGTAATTATTATTTTAAGTTACTTTTTATTAATACATTAAATTCACATTTGTTAAGAAAATATTTTAATAGAAAACTAAGATACAATGTAACCTCCATGCATTTAAAGCACAATTTAAAAAAAAAAAAAAAAAAAAAAAAAAAAAAAAAAAAAAAAACCACACACACACACACAATTTATCATGATACATCAATTTATTTTGAGCATTGAGTGGGAGGCAATTAAAACATCTTAAAACTAAGATTATATTTTTCATTTTTTTTCAGTTTCGCCCATAAACAAGCATTTGTATTGCATAGATATTACATAACATTTATTAAATTGTAATATATGGCCGATGATTGATCATTTATTTCACAATTTTTTATTCTTGCTAAAATAAATCTAAAATTTACATGTATTACAATTGTAAAAATAATTCAAAATTTATTATATTGTAATATGTGACGATCAGTTTATGATCTTTTTGTCTCATTTTTCCTGGCAAAAAACAACTAACCATGACCCATATGACCGGAAAAAAAAATCATGTGTCATATTTGTCGTCATATCATTGAATTGGAATACCATTGAAATCGACAGTAAGTCGTGTATTTTTCCTTCACATGAGAATAAATTTATTCAGAATTCGTTTTTTGACAGAGTTGCCTCTCAAGTTATTGAAACTAATTAATACTAATTCTCTTTAAAATTTCTATAATATTTTCATTTGGGAGCTTTATATTTATGACTTACACACAATTGCAAAACAGACATTCATTGTCATTGGCTATTCTTTGGTCTTCATAACATTTAGGATAATTCTAATATATCTACACCATAAATAGTTAAAAAATAAATCATCGCTAAAGCACAAGAAAATAGCACCATGAATGGTGTAGAGCACCACGTTGCATGCTCACGTGGTGCTCTTGGAACAAATAAAAATTTAATAAATTTTATGTAATATGTATGCAATAGAAATGCTTGTTTATGGACGAATTGAAAAAAATAAATAAGATAATCTTAATTTTAATTGTTTTAATTACCTCCCAATCAATGCTCAAAATAAATTGATGTATGATGATAAATTGGGCTTATTTTTAGAATATAAATTGTGCTTTAAATACATGGAGATTACATTGTAGCTTAGTTTTCTATTAAAATATTGTATTAACAAATGTGAATTTAATGTATTAATAAAAAGTAACTTAAAATAATAGTTACACTTTAATGGGCAAATGAAAGTGCCACTATGACAACTTATTTGTATTAGTAAAATGTCATTTGGCGAATAATTATTGACTAAGTGTCATGTGGGCATGACAAATGTCAACTTAAGGAGAAATATTTAATAACAAATTGTGAATTGATATTGAACCTGATATATATAGATATAAATTTAAATTATTTCAAAATAAAGATACAATCATAACTGATGAATAGGCTTCCTTGATTTCCTCTACGCTTAACCTTATCTTTATTGATTGTTTCATGGATCATGTTGGCCATATGGACAATTATGTAGCCAGCAATTTTTGCCCAAAGAGGTATAGATAAAGAAGATATATCTTACTATAAAAAGCTCAATTGGGCTAATTATGTAATTGAACTGATTATTAGGCTTGACTACCCACATATAATAGAAGCTTTTCTTCTTAAAATGGTATAATTAAACTAAAGCAGAAAACAAAATATTTCGACAAAAAATATGAATATTTTTTTTTTTTTTTTTTTTGAGAATAAAATCGAAACACAGCTACAACCGAACCAGAGGAAACATTCTAACCGATTCCTCTATCTTGATCTAGACTCTTCAGTAGCCACGTGGGCTCTTCTTCCCAAACAATAACTCCTTCTGTTTTCGATAAGAACGAGGCGGTCGTATGCGCTGCATGGTTGCCAGCTCGCGGCGTCCATCTCGAGGCCTTTACTTCGGCTGTCTTCATCAATTCCAGTGCCAGGTCTTTCAAGTCTCCGATTACAGAGAAATCTTCCCACTTCTCCCCATCAATTAATCTCTGCAACATTTTAGCTATGGCGGACGAGTCGCCTTCCAAAATGACTCTTCGGAGTGTTTTCTGACTGCTTACCTTCATTGCCAGAAGTGCTGCTCGGAGCTCCGCCTCTTTTGCCGACGAGCAACGGGTGCAATTTTCTTTTGCCACCGCTACTGTTCTTCCTTCCTTGTCTCTGATAACTACTCCGGCAGAGGCTCTCCTCGTTGATGGGTTCCAACTGCCGTCATAATTTGCCTTCAAGAAATCCGGCGCCGGCGGTGTCCATTGGGTTTGTCCCCGATCTATTTTCCCAGGTACTTCCTTCTTCTCCTCCCAAGCTTCTTCTATCTCTTCCCACCGTTGAATGATTTGATTAGGGCTCGATTGATAATCCGGGTCAACATTCTGGAATTTTCTTTGATTTCTTAACCCCCAAATCGTCCATAACGAGAGACTAAACAGAGACATATGTGATTTTGATTTTTTGTGGAACTGTTCTAAGATCCAATCTTGAAGACTTCCACTTTTGCTCTCACTGAGCCATTTATTCCCCATTACTTGCTCCCAGATTGGTTTGATTTTCCTGCAGTCTCGTAATAGATGGAGAGATGTTTCTTCAAATTTTTTGCAGAGGACACACATCTGATCGATTTTTATTCCCCTCTTTCTCAGGTTGGTCCCCGAAGCGATGCTGTTGGACTGTACCCTCCAAACGAAGTGTTTGATTTTTGTGGGGATCTTTAGTTTCCAGACTTCCCGTACAGGGTTGTTCTCAGCTGTTGATGACCCTTCCACCGCAGATCTTGCCTTCCTCATCGCCAGTTGGTATCCTGTCTTGACACTGTAGACTCCGTCTTCAGCAAAGTGCCACACAAGCTTGTCTGGTCGTTTTTTGTCAGGTAACTGGATTTCCATTACGTCTCTGACATCCCACTGTTTCAATTCCGTTGCCAGTTTCTCCTCCTTCCACTGCATTGTATCTGTGTTTATTAATTCAGCAACCTTCATGTTACTTGTGCGAGGTGTTTTGGTGATTAAAGAGAAGTTGGGCTCCCTTGGAATCCAACGATCGTGTATCTGTATAGTGGCTCCATCTCCCACTCTCCACCGAAGTCCCATCTGTAACAGTTTCCTCCCCTCCAGTAAACTCCTCCAGGCATACGACGGGTTTGCCCCCAGCTGCGCTTCCAAAAAAGGTTTGTCCGCATAATATTTTGCTTTTAGCAGTTGTGAAAGTATAGAGTTTGGTCTTTGTATGATCCTCCACGACTGTTTCGCCAACATGGCCTTATTGAATTCACTGAATTTCCGAAAGGCTAGACCACCCTCGTACTTGCTCTTCTGCATTTTGTCCCACGACACCCATGCTATACCTCTTTCTTGTCCTGCATTACTCCACCAGAATTGACGGATTATTTTCTCTATTTTTTCACAGATCCCTTCCGGCAACTGAAAACACGACATAGCATACGTTGGGAGGGCCTCGGCTATGGCCCTAATCAAAACCTCCTTGCCTCCTTGGGTGAGAGTCCTCTCCTTCCATCCTTTAAGCTTGCTGATTAGTCGTTCTAAAATTTTGTTGAAAGTGATTGACTTATTTCTTCCCATTGTCGTTGGTAGGCCCAAGTACTTGTCGTATTTCTCCACTTCGATCATCCCACAGAACTCAAGTATGTCCTTCTTCACTGCTTCGGGCACTTTTGACGAGAAGACAATTGCAGACTTATCGGCATTGATCTGCTGTCCTGAGGCGCGTCCGTATATCTCCACTGTTTGTAATAGTGTAGCTATTTGGTTTTTGTTTGCCTGTAAAAAGAATAAACTGTCATCAGCGAAAAAGAGGTGGGAAATTGCAGGCCCACCCCGGGACGCTGTTACTGCAGCTAACTCTCCTCTGTCCACTGCCGCAGTAACAGCTCTCGACAGCACTTCACTGCAAATTAGGAAGAGGTAGGGGGATAATGGGCACCCCTGTCTCAAACCCCTTTCGGGGGTAACATGACCCACAACAGCCCCATTACGGATAAAAGCAAACTGCACTGAGTTTAAACAGTTCATAATCTAGCTTACAAAATTTGGACCAAACCCGATATGCCGTAGGGTTTCCCGCATAAACGTCCACTCCACCCGATCATAGGCTTTGCTCATGTCTACTTTTAGGGCTAGAAAACCCTTCTTCCCCTTCTTTCGCGTTTTTAGAGAATGGATCATTTCAAAAGCAGTAAGAATATTGTCAGAGATCAGCCGCCCTGGAATAAAGGCGCTCTGATTCTCGCTTATAATGGCGGGGAGTACCCGTTTGAGTCTATTAGCTACCGCCTTTGAAATAATTTTGTAAACAATAGTGCACAAACTAATAGGTCTGAAGTCACCTGGATTTCGTGCTTGTTTCACCTTAGGGATTAGCGCGAGCAAAGTACGGTTGTGTTCGCCGAGAGCTTTCCCTTCGTTTAGCACTTCAAAGCAGGTTTGTGCGACTCCATCCCCCACCGTGCTCCAAAAACGTTGAAAATAGCCCGCGTTAAACCCGTCAATGCCTGGCGCTTTGTCGGGTGCCATTTGGAAAAGGGCTTCTTCGATTTCCTTGCGGGTGTAAGCCATCTCCATACCCTCTCTGTCCGAGGCAGAGATTTGCACATCCATTGTATCAAGGGCTGAATTAATCTCTTCCATCGACGGCTGAGTTGAATTGAAAATATTCGAGAAGTGGGCTTCTAAAATCTTGGCAATTCCTTCTTCCTCTGTAACCCAGTTACCGTGATCGTCTTCTAACCCCTCAATACTATTTCTTGCCCTTCTTAGTGTAGCCCTTTGATGGAAGAATTTCGTATTTCGATCCCCATACATTAACCAGTCTGTACGAGATCTTTGGTACCACATGATTTCCTCCTTCTCAAGCAGCTTGTTGTATCTCCCTTCCAACTCCCATTTCAGCTTCCTACTTTGTTCAGTAAGAGGCTGACTTTCAATTTCTGCAAGTTCACGTCTGAATTCGGCGGATTGTTTCCGAACCGATCCAAAGGTGCTTTTGTCCCATGTCTTACAGTCGTTTGCTAGCGCTTCCAGTCGGTCTCTCAGTGCCGCACCCCTGGATAAGTCCCACGTTTCTTTAACAAATTCTTCGAAACCCTCATGGCACGTCCACATCTTCTCGAATTGGAATCGCCTTTTTGGCTTTTGTTGATTTCGTCCACCCCATTGGATAGTCACTGGACTATGATCCGAGTTCGGCCATTGGAGATTTGTTACTCGGGCACCCCGATGCCTATCTCTCCATGATGCAGTCGCCAAGGCTCTATCTAGCCGTTCCCGTATGTTCCCGTCTTCTACTCTGTTATTGTTCCATGTAAACATGTTTCCCGCAAACCCCAAATCGTGGAGTTCTAGTTCACTGAGGACTTCCTTGAAGTCCCTAATATGGCTGTAGGTGACTTCACAGCCTCCCGCTTTCTCCTCACTAGCGGCTATGGCGTTGAAATCGCCCACTATTAGCCATGGGTCGTCTGAATTTCCTCGCAGTCTTCTCAAGAGTTCCCACGAATGCTTCCTTTCCTCCTTTGTCGGGTTGCCGTAGAAACCCGTGAATTGCCATACTGAATTGTCCTCTTCTTCAATGATTGCATCGATATGGTAGTTTGTTGAGGTCTTAACAAGGACCTTAACCGAATCCTTCCACATCAAACCCAATCCTCCCTTGCGACCTATTGGGTCGACAAAGAAACCCTTTGCATACCCCACCTTCTTTTTAACTTTCACCATCTATTTATTTGAAAGTTTAGTCTCCATTAAAAAGACCAAACTGGGATCTTGGTGCCTCACAAGGTCGCGAAGCGATAGGACCGTGCTAGGGTTCCCAAGCCCCCGCACGTTCCAACTGAGGAGATTCATTGTGCGTGGCGGGGTTGCGATGCAACCTCCGCCAATTTTGCGTTTAGGCTTTTTGAGGCAGCCCCTACCTTTTGGTTTGTCGTGCTTCTTCTTTCGTCTCCTTGATTGTTCGATCTTATAGCCCCCAAAAACTTGCGCTCCATCTCCACTTGTTTGTTTCTCTTGCTCACTTCTTTTGTTTGTTTTGAGGCCGGACTAAGGTCCGGTGCAACCTTCCTCTTGGGGGAGCTCGGCCTGGCTATCTCCTCGGTTGTGGGGATTTGTCCCCTATCCGTCCGCTTCGGTTGGCCCCTTGGGGTCGGGGCATTCTCCCTTGGCACGTTCCTTAGCATCTCGCACTGTTCCGGCGTGTCTCCCCCTCCGTTTACCGAACTGCTAGTTTCCTTCGCCGATTCCCCGTTTGTTGTGGCTCAGTCATGGTTTCCTCCCTTGTGGCCTGGTTTAACCCTTCCCCGATTACGTCCTCCAGATTTTCATTGAGATCAAAGGTCCCTACCGCTGGGTCCGCTCTTTTCCCCTTTTCCTCCTTGTTCCCCATATCCCTTCTTGCCTGTGTCTTACTTCCTGTCTCAACTCTACTCTTCCTTGGTGGTTGGAATAGTAGCCACTCCCCATATCCGGCTTCACTGTCTTGTGCTGTTCCTTCTCCGATCTGATCACAGTGGTTACTGTAGTGATCTAAGAATCCGCACCACTTGCAGACATGCGGGATTCTTTCATATTTGAAATCCAGCCACACACGCTCCCCTTTAACGTTCACATAGACTCCGCGAGGAAGAGCCTCAAAAATTGGCATGCGAACCCTAACTCGCACAAAATTCTTCATCCCTTCATTATCAACTCTCGGATCCGCCTCCAGTATTTCTCCCACATTCTGCACCGCCTTCCGTCCTGCTTCCTCCGTTGCTAAGTGTATGGGGAGATGGTGGACTTGGATCCAAACATCCATCGTGTCAAACTTTGGATTTTCGGTTTCATCCCCTAACCTCCATGGCTTGAGCATCAGCATGGATCCCTCAAAGACCCAAGGACCCCCCGATGCAACCCTTTCCATCAAGGGTTTATTGGGAAACTTGAATAAGAAGGTGTTTCTGTTGACTGAGAAGAAGGTTATCTGATCCCCCTTCGTCCAAATCCGCCGGAAGAAAGATTTCATAGGTTTAGGGTTTACCTCCTCTGCCGTTAGGAACTTCCCTATGAGGCACCAATCAAATCCCTCCTCTGCCTTCGAAACGAACTCATCATCAAACTCGATCTCCGCCGATTCTTTTGCCGTCAGCCTGAGGGATTCGAACGCCGCCGCCGTCTCTTCCATTGCCTAGGGTTTCACGCCGCCCTTCGCGTTTTTTGTCTAACAAAAAAAAATATGAATATAATGATATGTTAAACATCAAGAAAATTTACAATGGACAATCATTATGAATATAATGATATCTTTAATATTTCCGAATATAATCCTTATGTTCCTACCATTATTGCAAGATAGTATAATGACTAAGATAGCCAGTTAACTAAATAACTAATAATCACTGCAGAAAGACAATGATAGGATCTACTCCAGAGCAACTGTTCCTACCATTGTTGCAAGATAGTAAAATGACTAAGATAGCCAGTTAACAAAATAAGTAATAATCACTGCAGAAAGACAATGATAGGATCTACTCCAGAGCAACTGGAAGGTATAAGGTTTCTACATTATTTACAATCTACAAGAAAAAATGAAGAACTACAATCTCGAATCATCTACCTATCTAAACATATCTTCAACGCAATCTTAAATGACACTGCTTAGATGCTGACTAATTTGGTACATCTGATCTTGAACTTGAAGAACTTCCTAAACCGCTAACACTGAATGATAATCCATAATCATTTCTAGAACTACTTGTAACTGTGTGATTTAGTGCTCCTGGTATTCCAAATTAATAGGAGAGTAAGGTGAAATATTCTTCTAATCTGAATTGGTTTATTTTGGTACCTCAGCCATTGTATGTTCCTTGTTCTTTTCCTGGTCACTAGTGTCCCTTTTAGTGCGGCCTCACTTGCGAGCTCAGCTTTTCAATTGCTTTTTCTTGAATTCTTATGGTTGTCAACACCATCATTGTCCATTTCAATCGCATTGTCTATTTGATTCAGTAACTTATTCCTCTTCTTAATTATCTTGTCGCTGTTTCTTTCATTATCATAAGGTAAATAATGTAGGCTTGGCCTAAGCTTCACTTTTTGGTCATATGTAATGTCCCTTTCATGGGGATGTCTGCGCCCGGGTTTCTTTGGAGCTGTGACTATAACTGGAAGGACAAAGTTCTTCGGCTTCAAATTGTGATCAAAAGAATTCATCGTTGATTCTGACCTATTGAATTCCTCCTCATCTAAGTTGAGGAAAATAAAAGAGATGGTTATTTTCCTTGATGCATGTGTTGTAAACCGACTTCATAAGTCACAGCTAGCCTTCACGCTCTCATACAGCCAGATTCTAACAACCCATTTGTCCTAAACTATCTCATATAGTTGTGAAACTTTAACATGAGCATATAGTCATATCGGCTTATAGACCATCGTACCATTGAAGGTATGTAAGCCCCACGTCCATTGAAAATTCGGTAAGAGACTTGTATCAATTCTTGCTGCGCGATGCAAAACAAGGGCATCCCCATTAATTGGCTTACTCAATATCCAACCATGATTGTGATTCAATAGTTAGTCCAGCAAAGAGTTACAACTCTTGTATCTCTCTGCGAATAGAATTTTATAATCGGATAGGAGAAAATCAGAAATACAGTGGAACTGGTTGGCTTTGGCATCCTCTTATTTTCTACATTTTCACTCATGCTCCGACTGTTTTCTAACACTAAGATACTTTGGTTGTTAAAGGCCCAGACAGCCAAGGAGGACACACTAGCTTAAACCCTCTCCGACTTATCATTATCAACACATTATCTTAAACCCTCTCCGCCTTATCATTTCTAACACTAACTGTTGAGAAATTGAGTTTGAGGGATGCATCATTTCTAACACTAACTGTTGAGAAATTGAGTTCAAGGAGGACACACTATCTTAATTTTTTATATGATGCTATATCCCTGTCAAACTCAATGTCTAAACAGATACTAGAGTTTCTACCGGTTGCATTGATAATGGTAGGCCAAAGAGGGTTCAAGCTATTGTGGTTTCTACTGGAGGTCCTCCTCGACGATATTGGCCCTTAGAGCAGCAAAGTATTTCAACATTAGAGAAAATTAGAGCATGAGTGATAATGTAGAGAAAATAAAAGAGGACACCAAAAGCAAACCAATTCTACCTGAATTCGGAGTTTCTCCTAGCCGATGATAAATTTCCTCACGCATAATGCAGCAAGAGTTGTAACTCTTTGCTTGACTAAATGTTGAAACACAATCATGGTTGGGTCTTCAGTAAGCCTGTTGATGGGGAGGACCTCGGTTTGCACAACTATTTGACGTTATCAAGCATGCAATGAATTTAGGGAGAGTTTAAACAAGGTTGAGCAAGAATTGATACAAGTATCCTAAGGAATTTACTAAGGATATATGTATTATCATCAGTAATGATATGCTCTATAAGACGCAAGAAATATATATTCTTGTGATGGATTCGTAACTATATGATATATTTGAGAACAATTGGCCTCTCATAGAGGGTGATTATATGAGATAGTTAGATGTGAATTATGTAGGCGGTTTACCGAGAATTGCATCAAGAAAGTTACATTCTCTTTTTTGCCTTTTATTGAGATGAGGAGGAATTTCGATAGGTCAGAATCAATTATTAATCATTTTGATCCCAAGTTGAAGCTGATGAACTTTTTCTTTCAGGGTAGGGTCACAGCTCAGAATAAACTCGGGCGTAGAGATTCCCGTAAAAGAGGCATGACATATGAACAAAAGGACAATCTTAGCACAAGCCTGCATAATTTACTTTCTAATAATGATTGTTTTTTCAAGATACTTAAGTAGAGGAACCAAACTGATGATGCGATTTATATTGACATTCAAAGTGTTGACCACATAATGAAGTCAAGAAAAAACAAGAGGAAAGTTGAGTTGCAAGTGAGGTTGTATTAAAAGTAAATCCAATAACCCAGGAAAAGAACCCGGGACTTACAATGGCTGAGTCGCCGAAAGAAACCAAGTCAGGAAAAGTAAATCCAATATTACATCTTACTTTCGTTTTGGTTTGGAATACGAGGAGGACTAAATCAAGCAGTCACAAGTAGTTCTAGTAGTGATTCTCGATTGTCATTTAGTGACAGCGGTTGCGGGAGTTCTTCAAGATCCCAATCAGATAGTGGCTAAGTAGCGTCATTTCATTATGCGTTGAACATATGTCTAGATCAGTATAGATTAAAGATTATTGTTCTAAATTTTGTTTTGTTGTTTGTCAATGCTGTAGAGATCCTACACGTTCATGTTGCTCGAAAGAGGATACTATCATTGGGCATATGTATTCAGTATCAGTTTTAGTGTAAGACATAATGTGAATTAATGAGAAATATATTTATGTTAGAAGCCCCTAGCTAGTCTATTTAAACTAGTGGGTGTATTATTCTAATGATCAATTTAATACAATTCATAATTTGGTATCAGAGCGGGTTCGTAAACATACCTCGTGATCTACCGTCGCCCTCCACACTAAATAGGATCAAGCATTGATCCCTCCCGTTCGGAAACAATGGCATCCGGTAACAAAACCATTCCAGATCCAAACAACTCCGCTAGACCACTGATTGTGCTTTCCGCCCCCACCGACCCTGATCAAACTTAACGGGGCAAGCAAACTTCCTCACCTGTAAAGCAAAAGTGTGTGCTCTTCTCACCGAAGATGGTCTGATCACCCATGTCGATGGCACAAAACCATAGTCGCCGCTGCTGGTCTTGACGAACCCTACGCCGCTGTTTTAATAAATTTAATTAAAATAAGAAATAATTTAAAGTTAAAAGATATAAAGATATTTATATTATAACTGTTTCGAAGAGACATGATAGTCCTGAGAGAAATTGATGATGGGAGGCGAATCACTGGACCAGTTTGATTGCATTCCTGATATACCGATTGTAAATTTGTTCGTTTATCAACAAGAACGCCATAACCCTACAAGGCGGAATTAGGGTTCATACATGCGTCCTAGCTAGTTGATGTAGGTCTGAATCACTCTGAATATTCTCCCGTATTCCTAAAGTTCGTCGTTGATGAAAGTGTGGGCTTGCTGCTTCCAGAATCCTTCTTGGCCTCCATTCGTATTTCTCTCACTCTCGAAACCCTAGATTTCAGTGTGTGTCTAAAGCATACGAATTATGAAGACTAAGAAAACTTATATAGGCTACGGGAGGGACCTGGAGGAGAAAATATGAATCATGCTCCTAACTTTATTAGCACTTCTGGTTCCAGCCGAACCTAGCCCAAATAAAGTTAATAACAGTTAATACAACTAAATAACTGTTATTGCACTCATGTCCGTATTCTCAAAAAATAATATTTCGAGCTCCTGTTATTAAATACTTATTATCTCCCCATGTTAAGATTAATGATATCCTTCGATTAAATTAGTTACTTACTAATTTATTTAATCAACATATTCCCAATTTCTTGATCCTTACCACTTAACTTATTTGATATGCCCAGATTACCCAGTAATCTACCTGCAGGGTTTGGCATAATCAAAACTTATAAGCTTCATCAAGGGGATATCATCAATCCCATAACCGAGACATGGATTCCTTCGATATATCAATTTACACCATGGACTCAATAGTAACACCCAACTCATCGAGGTCATTGACTCCATAGGAATCTCACTCACTTGACTTGTCAAAGTAATAACTACAAAATACATGTGCACATTGACTATCTAAGGATTAAGAGCATAAGTAATCATATTAACCATGAGACATAGCTTGTCTTATATTTTCAATAAAAAGACAATGATCTTAACTTGGTCATGTTCACTATACACAGAGTTTACTAACACATTTTGTTGAAACTATAGTATGAACTATACTATTTCCTGTGGCCAAGAAAGACCTACTAAAACAATGTGCTACAATCGTTGCGATGGTTTGTCTAATACCATCTAGATTGTGAACTCATAACTTTCATTCTACAAGAACCAATGAAAATATATTTTGTGCGTAAGCTATACTCTACACACCAGATCTTCTACTATGTGGAATAATAGACAGTATGCACGATAAAAACTTGATGCAGAAAACATTTCCCAAAACCGTTCTCATAAGTATCAAATTCAGATAATCCAATACTAAAAGCATGGCTTTCAGTATTCAATCGAACAATTGAGAAGGCTAAGATTAATCAAAATCATTTTAGTTGGGTGAACCATCTATTTGAAGAATATAGTTACGTATATTATTCTATTTTTTCCCCTCTTTACCACATTATGCCATTGTTTCAGACCTTGTTGAACCGAACATCCCTTTGAATCCAAATTTAATTCAAAGTAATTTTCTGGGGATGAATCTCAGGCCATATTACAAATTCACTTTATTTCACCTCAAAATGAAGATAACCTAGTTTGGTCTCAAACTATTAATGGTGAAATAATGTTCGAACTGACTATTATGTTGCAGTTTCATTTCTTAATCCAGGTGGTTTTCATATTCATACTGCAAAGTACAAGTACAGACAATTTCTTGGAAAAATTGGAGATTACAAATCAAATACGTCAAAGAAAGAGATTTTCTTACCAAACTGTGTAGCTTTTTTATTCCAAAACAGAAACTGAAGATCACATTTTCTTTCATTGACCGTGTGTTACACAGGTCTATCAATCCTCTCTTATCGAACGACATATCATTTCTACAGATTCGCCAATTCGATCTCGTTTTTTTCCAAATTGTTCTTCCCTCCACAGACTAAAATTTGCAGATTCTGTGTCAATTATAAGGGGAATTTGGTTAGAACAAAACCAAAGGGTTTTAATTCAGAAAAACATGATAAATTCTAATAAACTCTCTTGCAACTCATAATGAATATATAGACAGTACTTACTCGGCTTGAGGGTTGTGCATGCATGTCGATGGAGTCTCCAGATCCGATGGCAGTTGTCCCTGTTCCTAAGTATACCCCCCGCCCCACCCACCCCCCTCAGGCTTCTCAAGATGAATATTGATGCCTCTATCTCTTTAGATCAAAGGAAATCTGGTGGGGGAGCTAACATTAAGAAGTACGATGGTGGATTTATGCTTACGATGACGTTCTCAATTCCATTTACCATAAAATCCGTGCTTGTGGAGGTTTGCGCCCTTAGCTTTGCTCTTTCGGCTGCAATGGATCGTGGTTTTGTTTCACTTTTGGTAGAATCGGCCAATTAAGCTCGGTGGCTTTTAACGAGCGCGCTAAGAGTGTTTTCCCTGAGAGAGATAGGGTTTCGTGTGAAGTGAAAGTCAGATGAATCGTTTATTAAATAGTAGGATTACCCGGTGTCGATAATAGCCTTTCCCATGACCTAGCACAAATGGGCATGGGATGTACTTCTTTTTATTTTGGGTTGTTAAAGGCCCAGCAGTTGTGTAACATTTGGGCTGATGATAAGGTCAGCTACTAAATAAAGTACAATCCTGGTTTAAAAAGGTGGTTCTATCAATAATAAAATCAATGATCTATGTTTCAAAGAAAAGTAGTGATCTATATATGCTCTATTTATAAACACTGTAAATTGTGTTCTCTCCATTAGAGTGGATCGTGCTAGATACCATATCTGATGAGATGAAATTGACATCCCAACTATTTAGACATTGATTCAACGGCGGCACAATGTTCAAAGAGATATTTTGGTGAAGTAGGTCAAGAAACAAAGGTTATTGTTCTCTTCAAACATTGTATAAACTAAATGTACAACTAAATGTACAACTTAACTGAAATATCACGAACAGTGATCTTTTTTCGCTTGAAGTCATCACGTCGTTCAAAGGATGTCATTTCTACAACAAATGTAATAAGAGAAATTGTGAGAGTGGAATCATCTCCAAAACATTTTTGTAATTTTCAACAATCATTAAATGAAAAGTTAATTGGATACTATAAACATCACCACCTTCCTTTAAAAATACATAGATACATTTTCCCAATCTGAGAGATATGGAAAATGAAGAGCTACAGATATTCATGTTTCATGTATACGTGGCGGTTAATGCTTGTTGAGGACAAAACATAATGATCGATGTTTCGATTTATATAGTGAATAACCTAATAAGATGAGGCCATTGTTGCAGTGACTTTGTCAGTCCGGCTTGGCTCCAAAAATTATGTTTCGGCATGATGCATAATTACTCGTTCGAAAAAAATTACATTTTAATATTTTTCTTGCATTGCATTAACCTTAATTCCCAAAACAATCAAAACCTCGAACATTTTTTCTTTCGAAGGAAACCTCAAACTTTGAGCATTGGGAAATGGGAAATTTTGGTAAATTACGTGTAGCGTCCATGTGGGGTGCTTATTTAATTAGTCAAAAACCTCATGAGGCATGTCGTAAACTAGCTGGAAGTTCTTTCTATATAAGGAGACAGCTTCCTACTAAATCAGAAGCTGAACGACACAACTGTAAAAAGATCATGTGCTGATCAAAAACATTTCTAGGAATCCTAGCCTCTCTCTCTAACTTGCATCCAAAGTTGGAACGTGGGGTGAAATATAGTTTTCGTCCTGGAGATTCACACTAAACCGGTGGGAGCAAGACGAAAGGGAAGGCACGTGAAAGCAAGCAACAACTACGATCATCATCTGTTGCGTAGGAGCTTAGGAAAAGAGGTAAACGTGTGAATCTTCCGCTTTAATTACGCGTTATGATCTGTCTACCTTTAGATCAGCATTTTCCTTCATTGGTATCATAGCCCTAGGCTTGTTTTTCGTTCCTCATAGACTGAACTCGTACCTGCAGTAGAAAATCAAGTTTTTGAATTTTCAGAAACTGTAGGTGAATCTTATATGGTCGCGTAGATCTTTTCATGAGGATTCCATAACTATAAGATTTGTATTTTTCAGAAAAAGAGAAAGATATGACTGTTTAAAGAATCGGAGCTGTATTAATCTGGACTGTTTGATCTGATTATTAAATCGAGATTTTTCAAAGTTAATAAATTGGACTTTGAATACCTAATCGGGATCAGGATGAAAAGACGATTCCAACGATGTAAAACTCATCGGAAATGGAGCAAGGGAAAGCGACGCCATGCACGTCGCTCTCGCCAAAGGGTCGACAGCTGATGACGTGGCATGATGACATGGTTGTGACACGTTAGTAAGAGGTTGTTCTGTCGCTTACGTGGCAACCACGTGGCATACTGATGTGGCAGCCCAGTCAGTATAGGTGTTGATGTGGCATTCCATGTGTCGCCCATTGGACCGCGACGTGGCGTCCGAGTCAGCATGTGTTGACGTGGCAAACGGTCGACCGACAGAGCGTGATGGAGGCGGACGCGCCCACGCCGGGTGGCTAGTGAGGGCATGTGCGGCCTCCTCCCGTCGTCATTTTTCGTCCGATTTTTTCCAAGGTACTCCAAATTAAAATTTCCTATGTTTTGGGATATTTTTCATAATTTTTGAAAATACGAAAAAAAAATTCCAGACTCATCAATTAGTGTTTAGCACACTTTCAAAGGTAATTAGGCGACCTTTAACAAACTGTTTTCAGCCCAAATTTTTTCTGGAGAAAAATGTAATTTACCACAATCTATGTGAGACCTTAGGAGGTTTTGAGCATGATTTGATTATTTAGAGTAATTATATTATTTCTTAATAATTTCTAGTAATTAGAGTTTTATTCTAGAAATCTCCAGAAATTTTCAGAATGTTCATTATTTTGTTCTACATATTTTGCTGGGTTGAATAGATGTGTTTGGTTCATGGATGTAGCATATATGTCTTCTCTTCTCATCCAATCGCCTGTTGAGAAGTTCTTCTTATTATAAATAAGAATAGTTAGTGAAGTTTTAGGATAGAAGCTTCAAGAGAGATGGCCAAACCAAAAGACATGGAGCAAGGTGCATGGAGAAAATTGATGAATAAAGGAGCTTAAAGAATGGCTCTCTCTAGTTAGGCGAGAATGCATGAAGTGAGATCCAAGACTTGCACAAGAAGTGTTCTCATCACCTTAGGAGCCACATCCATGCATATTTATTTATGCTTGTGCTTCTTTTATGCTATAACTGTGTTTGATTGGATATATCTTTATAACGTCGTGAAACCTCGCATGTTAAAGAAGTAAAACAAAATACCTCGCATTACTAGACATGATTAAAGATAATAGGGGATCATAAGTGATGACATTTGATTCCTAGGATATATTCTAGGTTTTGGTGGAGTCTTTATGTGAACTTATTAGGGTTTAATCGGTGTCTCGTGTTTTAGGAGCTAAGAAATGCTAGTATTGATTCATGCTAATGTCATGAATCGTGTCTAAATCAAAACTGTGAGGTCTAAATGGTGAAAAAGACGTGACATATCGTCGTACTATGTAACCATCCATTGGAAATAGGTTGTCGAGCCACCTACAAGTATGGTTGAACCTGTGGTGAATAGTTGTCACATCAGCACATAGACATTTTTTTTAAGGCTCACCAATAGTGGGAGGCATCAGTCAAGATAATGTCGTTGATCGTGCTATGCCAGGGTGGGGAAATGAAATCATTAACAAGTTCTAGACCGCCTTGAAATTCAAGGATTGTAGGAATAAGCCAAAGCAGAATCATGGATCTATCTTAGCCATTTGCGTACATAAACTATGTGTAGTGACTCATATGTGTGCACTAGTTGTGAGTAGTGCATGCCTTAACTATGATTAGTGACTCATGTCATAATATTGAGCACTCGACGATATCTTCTGAGATCCATGCCATTTATGATCAAAGAGTTAAAGGCTGCCATATACGAGCTATCCGATTAGCAACTAATGTAGTTGTTGCGATCTCTGCCACATTTCATGGAAGTGTCGTGAAGACGTATATTACAAACCTTACAAGTGTCAAGATGTTTTGATTGGATCGAACATCGCTCCGTTCTAGGATCTAAGAAACCAAGAGTTTGCTAAATAATACTAGTCCAGCATACGTCTAAAGCCTAAGCGGTAAATGATTGCTAAAGGTTGTTAGTGAAGTATGATCGGCAAATGCAGACCCTAGCTTGGTATTGAAATCGTGAGGCAATAAGAGGGGAAAGGATAAGGAAGTGTAGGGGAAATATTTGTACAAGACCAATAGCCCAAGACTGAAAAGCACAAAAAGGTCAAGAGAGGTTTCCTAAGACTAGAGAAAAGGCCAGACCCGATACTAACTTCTCTTCAAAGGATCCATAGGATTATCTTTGAGGGAGTAGCTACCAAAGTTTTATTTGGTCACAGTTATGGTTGGATCTGGTCATATCACAAATGGATGATGCGTTCTTATATTCTAGTAACATGACGCCTCAGAATCCTCGGATGTCATCTCTAGAGAAGTGACTTAAGATTCTGATGCATGGAGCGTTAGATTAAGACACACAATGACAGGAAAGGATTGTCAGGTTAGCTAAAGCATGCCTTCTTGGAATGTTGTCCAAGGTGCCCTTACCTGTGTGCGATTCTTTCCTTGTAAGGAAGGAGAAACCCAAACTATAAAGTAAAGTAGTAAGGTTGAATTGAGTCCTTTCATCTTATTCAATATGTAATTGTGTTCCAATAAATGTTAGAGCTAAGACATGGTTCTTACTGCTCCATGACATTCTCAGATGAATATACGCATCTCAACTATGTGTGCTAGATACCACATAAGTCCGCGACACCAGAGTGCTTCAGACAGGTGTCTATGATAGGTAGAGAACCATCTTTACAAGATAATATCTCTTTGAATAGAATGAGACTGCGAGTATCTATCTGAGCAAGAGCTATGTGATGGAAAAGAATTGTATGGCAGTTGGCCATTCCCCACATTCTGCAGCAGTGTGATGTAGCAGATAGGAAGAGTTGGATACTGTTAGAGATGATTTGATGTATGATAACACGTGAAAAATATATGTTCCGCTATTTTGAGTAGACAATCTGCTAAATGGGTATGGGCATAGTCAACCAAGTGTCCGCCAAGTCTGCAGTCACTACGCCCTACGAGATATGGAACAAAATTCAACCTGGTTTAGGTCACCTTAGGTCATGCGATCAGCAGTTTATGTGCTAACCAAATTTTCAAGTCAGAGAGAGTTTCGTGGAATACATAAGTCTCTAAGAAACAAAGGTATCACTAGATGAAGCCCCATCCCTGATTGATCAACAGGAAACAGTTTATGTGGATCTTCAGGACAGTGGGAGTGACTTGCCTAGTTAACAGCCCATTATATATTATGACGATGTGGAGGAACCCTCTTTTCATAGGAGTGCTCTTGGGAGCGAACCCCGTCGATTAATTGACATCGAGGGGGAGGACAGAATGGTCACCATGCCGGACGATGATAAACCTGGGAAATTTTCCCATTTTCTTTCATCACCTGAAAAGAAGGAATCGAAAGTTGGACCCTAGATGGAAGAATCGTTTCTTCATGGGAGAAATGCATCTTCATATGTGTTAACTCAACTCTTATTTCAAATCCTTGAAACTGGTTTCAAAGCTTTGAAAATCCTCATAGGAAAAGTGTTGAACTGAGGAGGAGTTTGTCTCCTAGGTATTGAACTGTACTTCTATGTGTGATGGATGACAAATTATCTATGTTTGCTAAAGTTCTGTTTTGCAGGATGTTTTCTTAACTATCTGAATGCAGGATAACCAAACAGTGTTCATGTTCTGAACGTTCTTAATGTTAGCAGGATTCTGTTCAAAGTTGGTTTTGCAGGTTCAAAGCTTTGAAAGAAAATACTCAGAGTTCTTAGCATGAGATTCCTGAATACATAAGTGCCAATCTCTTAACCGTGCCACTCGCTACTCAGCTACCATCCAGCTTCCTTCCGGCTCAAATCTAGTCAGACCTCATTCGTTGGCTCGCTTGGCTCTAAACCAAGAAGTTTGATCCTCACTTCTTTATTTGTCAATTTTGGCTCGTCTTTGAGTTAGTTTTGAACAAGCCTGGATTATTAGTAAATAAAAAAACGCTCTAAATTTGTTTTTAGACTTCGTTCTTTCATGTCCTACAGTTTTATCCGATCAACTTAATGATGGGACTATTAAATTACAGAAGAGTTTCCTTTAAAATTAAGTGAATCAAGAAGGTAACAAAGAAGTGAGGAAGCATATACTCATGTATGTAGACATGTATGTAGACGTGACATGAGTATTTTCTCAGTGTTAATTTTTTTCCTATTTGATAACTTATTGTATAATATTATGCTATGACATGGTATCAAGAAAGAACTATGGACAAAACGAAGAAGAGGACACGAAGAATTAATGTGGGTCACTAATTGTGTAACTAGCTACCTCCACGAGCAAAACCTGGTACTTATTAGAGATAAACAGCCTAATTACTACACTCACAAGACCACACTATGTTTTATAATCTTACTAATAGACCAAACGGACCTGATTTGTGCCAAAAGAAAGGCCATAACGTTGCCAAAAACATATTAGGAAAGAAACCAAAATTTTCCTGCCCTGAACCACCAGGTTGTGCGAACTAGTTCAGAGGTCGTGCTACCTAGTTATGTCCGCAAAGTTGTTGCAGCCTTCTTCCTTGTCTTCCTATTTCCCGTATGATGTTTTGTCTGATTTTTCTAGACGATTGAATCATCCCAACAAATCTCCACCTTGATTCAAATTTCTTAACAACAGGAATCCTCGAGGAGTCTTGGTTGCTTCCATTCAAGCCAAAACTCGACCTTATGTTGAGTCCTCTCAACCACATCAAACTGAAACATGACGTTTCTATCCTCCAACATGATGCTAATTCGTCTCCCAAAATCATAAACGAGCACGCCTCCACCTAACAATTTCACATCAAAGAACCGAATCAAGTGCTTCACCCAGAACAAGACTCGAATACATTCACTTAGAAACGAGACCGAGTGTATTTCTGATGCGCTCCAAATAACGCCATAACCGGTGCCCCATGACAAGTGCTAGATGTCATCCAAATTAGATGCATTGATGACGAGTGCCGCAAATTTTCATGCAATACGCGCCAGAAACTAATCGCACCAGAACCAGATCTCGTGCCAGAAACAGAACACACGCGCCACACCACGCCATGCCAAGAGCCCACAAAGCCCCCAAGGGTCTTAGAGAAGTAGGTCGTCCCCGGATGAGGTCCCTCCACCTAGAACCGAATACGATTGGTTCTTCTTGGGACACCCCCTTTTTCCAGTAACCTTTATCCTTAACGTAAGCACATACATAATGTGGTAAGCTGGATCCTGCAAACTTCTTGTATCCCTTACATTTTCCTGCTGTGACCGTTAGACCATACGCATAATGGTAAACAGATCCTTCCATGTAGCCTTGTGCCTCATAATTCTTGTGTGAAGAGCTTATCGAACCTCTTATAGGGTTATTGTATATTTCACACCAATGAAAGATTGCACGAATTCCTCGTATGATAGAGGCAGCGACACCAACATAATTAAGACCGCATCCTCATCACTTACTTTTTCATCACTATTACGCAACTCAAGCATATCAGTATTTCGAACGTCTAAATGATAACTAATTTGCGTACCTTCTGATATGCATGGACTGAACAATTTCTGCTACAGCATCAACTTGTTGGTGATCGACTTTATCATGTAGAGGCTCTCTAACTTGACCCATAAAACAGATTCCGTCTCCTGATATGCGAATTCGGTGATCACGTCGCCGTCAGACACAACATGATTGTTGCATTCGCCTTCTCCTCCATATTCATATTTACTGGGTGGTTTATCCACATTCCCTTATTGGAGTCGAAGACAGCCAAAGATCGTCGCATTTCAACAAATACATCACCTTAATCTACCACTAACTAAAATTGTTTCTCCCACTGAACTTCTCAATCTTCATTGAAGAATCTGGCATCGTTCTTTGTGAAACCCTAATCAGACCCAAGCTCTGATACCTATTTGTTATGACCTGGGTATGAAGCAAGAACGATGAACAAAAAAGACGAACGAGGCACGAAGAATTAACGGTTTACTAGTTAATATTCCGCTTAGAATTATGTAACTTATTCTTTTTCTATCGAATTAGGGTACATACACTACCAGAAAAACGGGCTTTTGCCACGGGTAACAAATGTGGCCAAAGCTTCAATTCCCGTGGCAAATAGTGTTAGCGACGGGAGAGGCCATGGGAAAGAAGCGTGGCAACAACTGGCGTGGTTTTTCAGTTCAGCCACGGGTAACAGTCGTGGCGAATGTTTTGCCACGGTAGTTCCCGTGGCTAATTTGCGTCCATCAAATAACCACGCGATTTCAATGTCCGTGGCTAATTTTCTTTCAACCATAGCTAATACCCGTGGCTAACGAACTTTTACCCGCCAAATTATATTGATTTTGCCACAATTGTTTCCTGTGGCTAATTTATACTTTTACCAGCAAATTCAAATTGATTTAGCCGACTCTTCCATGTAATGTCATCTATGTAATACTTGTATGAAATCGAACTCAAAAACTATAAAAACTAGAAATGGTACCATATACACACAATGGATCGATGTTATTCACGGGAATCTTAATTATATAAACTTAGGAAATTCATGTACAGAGTATCAAATTTCTACAACTAGACCCTTTGAGGAAACAATTCTCAACGTCTACACAATTAATTAAGATAATATAAAGCAAACATGAAAACCAAATAAGAGCCTGGGAAAAAGAGCCCCCACACAATGTCCTGCAAACTGCTCAAGCCCATTCTGTGTCGGTAGCAGCTTGTGGTGGTTCCCAACCGGCATCAGCAGCCCCCAGCACTGCTAGTTCATGAGCCCAGTTAGGAGAAGCTACAACAATGCATTAATAGCAACTTGGGGGACATAATCTGCATACTCTCCTCCGATAGCACCTTCCTCCTCTTCAGGTTCCTTTGCTTCTTCAGGCTCGCGATAGAAAAACAAGTCCACCTGCATTACCAGATCATATAAAAATACTGGAATCTGCAGATCCAATAGAAATTAAGGAATGTAAACATCCAACAGTTGAAGATGGTAGTGTTACCATGACATCCCATTTGTGTCCCTGTGGAATAGTATTACGCTTCTGCAACACCATCCTCGCCAATAGCCAGAACAAACATCCAATGTTGTGTCTTCCTTTGTTGTTGGTTGGGATGCCAATATCCACATACCGAATGGGTGAATCAGTGTTACAAAAGGCAATGGTGGGAATGTTTCCAAGAGCAGCTTCCTTTATGGGCTGCAGATAATTTAAATTGGGAATCAATTGATAGTGTAACCATCACATACAACATGGGCATTAAACTACATTTTAGAAAAGGCACGACGGAAAGCCTATATAGATGATAACAGTGCAATAGTCTTCGATCATCCTATAGATGATACAAAGGCATTAAACACCACAACCTCCCACAACCCTAGTAAAACCATCAGATTAACAATAACACAAATTCAGTAGGCAAGTAAGCTAATGATTACTAGCACCGTAGATATTAAAATACACAAATCAGCTAACAATTCCTACCCAATAGAACAATTAGTTCGACGATCCAAGCAAGCAATAAAAAGAGAGAAAATATTGACCTGGTGATAAGTTCTGGGGTCAGTAAGGATAAGAAGGCGAGGCTCGCTGAAGGAAGTCTGGATCTGGTTAGTGAATGTACCAGGGGTGTGACGACCAGCAATAGCAAGAAAACCAGTGTACTCAGCTAACTTCTAGACTACCCTCTGATCATAGGGTCTGGCAGACTGCACAATGATGTCTTTTGGATTTTCAATTGCAACAATGACCCTAGCAGCCATCTGTAGCTTCTCCCAAGTCTTTCCAAGACGGATAATGTAAATTCCTGAACACCAATTTTAAAATTGGGGAGAAAATTCAAATCACTCCAGATACCAAAAAAAAACAAACAAACAAAAACAAAAACTTGCTCTAAGAGAACAGTTAGAACATCAGGGCTTCCCTATATTCAATCAAAATGTCTCCTAAAATGAAAGACATTGGCTAGGAAATTGCAAGGCAGAAATCGTTAATTCAAACTGAAGAACTAGAACCCATGTTTAGCAAAAAAATAAATAAATAAAGTGATTCTCCAAAATGATATTTAATATCTAGGCACTAGAAGAAGGACAACCAAACCCAAACATAAACGTTGAGTAAATTGGACTATGATCTTAGATCAGTCTCTCCAGTGGAATATGCATGTACATTCAATTTCCAAAACTCTCAGTCAAGCTATCATGGAATTTAAAACACGAAGAAAACATCTTGAAATCTAATCCAGTAAGACAAAGCATTCGTAAAATGCTAGTTATCGTAAAATCAAGCATAACAATCACAAAGCGGAGACTTCAATTCAAGTGATATCGACTAATGTGAGATTAGGCAAAACAGATCTAAAACAGCCACAAATTTCTACTAAATCGACAACAAGGAACTCAAATAAATCAGACAAAACTTCGCATTAACAAGCAATCACAGAGATTAGAGAGAGAGAGAGAGAACAGTCATTGTGGCGCTTGAAAGCGTATCGCTCCATCTGGAAGTCACATTTCTTGTGCCGAGATGACTCCGGCGGACAACATCACCCGGATATCATCCTGCTTCGTCGACATGATTGAATCGTCTGTAAAACCCTAGCTAATGTTATGAACAGCCATCGTCTCAGCTCTAGGGTAATCTCTATCAAAGATGGGAATGCTCCATTCTGAATACCAAAGAAGGGAATACTCCATATAATGCTTTCAGATTATAAACTTCCTCACAAGTAGCACAGTATAGTCGTGAAGGCTGGATAGAAATGCACTTCTATAATGCTTTCAGATTCACGTTTTCTTAGTAAATCTGAAAGTGGGGAGGACTGTGTTTCAAACAGTGCATCCATGTCAATCTGCGTCAAAGTGAAGGGACATTAGCTATGTTCTGTTCGAAATAATATGATGTTATTATGGAAACTAAAGAGCTGGTGTACAAATATATAACACGGGCAAACACTTAACAAGACAAGGATCTTTGAGTAATTCAACTCAAAATTCGAGAAAATCAGTTGGATGTTGATATAATCTACAAAATTAGCTTTGTACTGTGTATGACTACTACACATACACGACTATTTAAATTCAAACATAGAAGTAAAAATGCTACTCTAGAAAGTATTGGCACTATTTGAGCTATTGGAATTTGGAAGTACACATTGGTTGGCAGAGATCAGTAATGTTACCTAGTTTTATTTTTAATAGATTCTAGACTGTGGTGGAAGTTTGCAGAGAATAAGAATTCATCCAGTACGATCTCAATTACCTTTATGCGGCAACAGTACAGTCAAATGATTGTCTTGAGAGGAAAGAACAAACAAACAAACAAACAAACAAACAATAACAAACAAACAAGGTACACTTTTAAAGACGACTCAATAGCTTGTTCATGGCGACGAGGGTAATACCCGAACATGATAAACAAAGAAGAATACATCTACTCAACTGATTTAAGATGCTCCACTAGAACCTTCACGGCTAAGAAAATCAATGTAACACCCATGATGCTCAATCCTTGGCATAACACCCCATTTGCTCATGACTCCAAATAAGATAGAACCTTCCTCAAAGATTTTGAAACGGAGGGCGCAGTAGCTTTCTGTCTATATATTTAATATGAGCTGCAAGAGAGTTTGTGAGAATTTATTGAGTTTTTCAGAATTTAAGACCCTTTGATTTTGTTTTAATCAAATCTCCCTTGTAATTGGAAACAGGATATGCAAATCTTGGTCTGTGGAGGAAATAACAACTTGGCAAAAAACGAGTTCGAATCGGAAAACCCGTAGAAATGATATGTCGTTCGATTAGAGAAGACAGATAGAAATGTCTAACGCACGGTCAGTGAAAGAAAACTTGGTATTGGAATCACAGAGGCTGCACATGTTTGGTAAGAAAATCCCTTTCTTTGAAAGATTTAATTTTGTAGCTAAACAGCCATGGTAAAGTTTTGAGATAAAGTTTTTTATTTTTTGTGGGATTTGTAATCTCCAAATGTTTTCAGAATTTTTTTGTAGTGGTACTTGTTGCATTATCAATCTAAAAACCACATGGATTAAGAATTGAAACTGCAACATAATAGCCAGTTTGAACAGTATTGCACCATTAATAGTTTGAGACCAAACTAGGTTATCTTCATTTTGAGGCGAAATAAGGTGAATTTGTAATATGGCTTCAGATTCATCCCATGAAAACTATTTTGAATTAAATTTTGATTCTAAGGGAAGTTTTCCTTGACAATGTCCGCAACAATGGTATAATGTGGTAATGAGGAGAAATTGAAATAATATATGTTAGTCTTAGTCTTAGCAATAGGCTTCTTCTCCTCTGTTACTCTCCCATGTGTATCAAACAAATGGTGTTCTTAATGATTCTAACGGAAGGTGTTCACGTTCCTATGTGGTAGGCGCTCCCCCCCCCAGGCTTCTCAAGATGAATATTGATGCCTCTATCTCTGTAGAGCAGTGGAAATATCGTGGCGGAGCTAACACTAGGAACTCCGATGGTGGCTTTGTCCTTGGGATGGCGTTCCCTATTCCATTTAACATAAACTCCGCGATGGTAGAGGCCTACACCCTTGGCTTTGCCCTTTCGGCTGCTACAGATCGTGATTTTTTTCACTTTTGGTGGAAATCGGCTAATCAAGCTTGGAGGCTTTTAACGAGCGATGCTGAAGAGTGTTTTCCCTGAGAGAGATAGGGTTCCGTGTGAAGTGAAAGTCGGATGAACAATTTACTAAATCTAGATTGCCTCTAGGGCACCTATTCCAACAAGTTACCCCTTTTCAAGATAATGTTGAATCTGCACACTTTGAATGGTTTGGTTATCTCAACAACTTCAAGATAATTAAGGGGATGGGATAATTTTTGGTATATTTTCACATAAAATTTATTTTTTATATATTATATAATTTAAAATAATTATTTATATTATTATATAAACATGCGGTTAAACGGGTTGAACCACCGGTCCGACTGGTTGAACCACAAACCGGGGTCTCACCTGTTCGATGACCGGTCCGGTTTTTAAAACTATGTTTTTTGTGTGCACAAAAACCAATACATATCCATTTGGTATATAGGAAAAGGAGATAGAGAAAGAGGAGAGAAAGCGATAGTTACTTCAACAGAGAGTCCGAGAGAAAAAAAGAAAGATCAAGGGGAAAGACAGAAGGATAGAGGAAGAAGAAGATTGTGGTGAGGCGGCCCCCACTCTCCGTCGACAACTCTTCTCTTCCCGGCTGGATTCGACGGCGACGACGAGAGAACGGAGCAGATCGACCTTGACGAGGAGAGAGCAGCGGATGTGAGGGGCATGTCACCTGTCGGAGTCAAAATCTTGTGTCGAACAGAGTTGGTGTTTTCGTCTCCCTCTCTCTCCAGATCCGATTGGAGGGCTTGATGTGTTTTTATATCTTTTCCGAACACGCCCGGACCCGATCAAACCCGGCCAAACCCGATGAAACAGAAAAAAAAAAACGGGTTTCACTAGTGCTCTGATTGGGGTCGGGTCGAGATTCTCCATACTCGGGAGGTCGGGTCAGGTGCCATAATGCCAAAAAACCCGGCCGACCCGACCCGTGCTCTGCCCTATAGAAGGGGCTAGCATTATAGAATTTTGGCGGGAAAATAATAGTCGGGCGGGAAAAAAATTGCGGGAACATTGCTGGCGGGAGAAAAGCGTACCTACCAAATTGATTGATGCATTAACTCAGTATGTCACCCCTATCTTATTCACAAACTTCTGTAGTATCCAATTCCCAATTTCCCACTCTTCTTCCTCCACCCAAGAAAACCATCTAATGTTGCTTCCAATGTCCAAGAGGAGAAAGAAGAGTACTCGTGCCACCACACCAAGGCCACCATATCAACCCTGCGTTGATCTCTACGGTTGGGACCTCCTCGAGGGTCACACACTTCCTTGTTAACTACTCTCACTTAATCGCGAGGTTAAACAGTTTGTCGATGAACTCGGGAAGAAAAGATTCATTGAGATTTTTGATGGGGTCATTGTGTCGGGTCAGAGAATCTGAATCCTCGATGACTACTACCGTCAGTGTTACTTTCCTTGCATACAGTTTCAGGGTTCGGAATCGATTCTCAACCTCAACGAGCTAGTATTTCCACTTCTGGTAAATTTATTTTACGCAAACCTGAAAGTCAAAAGGAACGAGGACAACAGACGACATATTAGCTCTAACCTCCATGGCCAAGTGCGTTCGTATAATACTAACACTCGGAGATATTGCCAAAGCATTAGCTATTAGTTGCGCCGGCGATAAAGTCTTTTTTACCTCACATGATGAATTGGTGAAGTATGTGGTTGATGTGGATTAGTATTAAGTTTGCTTTACCTACCATGAGACTAACCCTTATCGCATGTTGTGGGGCATTGATATGTTACCTGAGTACCATATTATGAGGCATTTCATTTCTACATCCTTGTCGCCGCCCAAGAGTGGTGGCCGCAGAGACGACGTTGTCATTATGCAAGGGTTCATCCTCAACTCCTTGGTGGTCATGCGTCGCATTTTCCTACCACACATACTTGTATACACAATGGATCTTACTATTAACAACACTAGGGTGAATCCCCAAAGCTTTCCCTTTGGTTTAATTATCACGAAACTAATTCTGGATGCTGGTATAGGACTTAGTCGTTGGGATTCACCCAAAGTGTTGGATGAACCGATTGATGAGAGGAACCTTGTTGCTCTCTTGGAATTACCACATTCCATAATTGAACGGCGTTCCTCTCAATCTTTTCATCAAGGTGGCTTCCCCGGATTTGCAGCAACGAAGAGGGTTCAGACCCTACCAGCAAAGAGGGTGTTGGTGTGCGTCCACCTCATAGGAGAGAACGCCACAACGGATAATTACTCGGGGAATAATTAATAAAATAAAAATTGAGGTTTGAATTTATCTCCAGTGACCTCATGTGAAATTTGTGGGGTGTGTTTGCTTGGCTACGTGGACATTTTTGTAACCAAGTATTTGATTTGTTTAACCAATTGGTGAGGGTGTATCCAGCTGTTGTATTTGCTAGTGATTCGTGTGAAAGCATCACATTAGAGTGAGAAAGAGCTACGAGACAGAGGGATGAACAGTGGCCGCCACTATTGAAAACCCATCAGCAGCAACATTCCGGCAAAGATCCGACGGTGAAACTTTCTCCGGTTCGGCTCACTTTTGGACAGCTAGCTTCTGGTGATGTGCTCGTGATATCCAACGGTTGGATTTATGATTAGCCTCCTCTAAGGTGCTCTTCTTTGTTCACCCTAGATTATTGTCTAGATGATATGTAAGCAAAGAATGGATTTTTTTTGTTGCTTGGTTGAGCCTATAGCTTGCTACAGATGTATAAGTGTTGATCCTACTATTTATAGTGTAACATTTTATTCGGAGAGGCGACTCCGTGGTTTTTCCCGTTTTTCAGGTTTTCCACGTTATTATTGGTTTCCCGTCTCGTTATAGTTTATTGTCTTCAATTGCATTGTCCGGCTCTCGTTTAGTTGCATATTCGTGGGGAAATTTTGATTCTTTGGGTGTATTGCTTCCTCTACGACTTTGGTGATTGTCGTGTTTTAAGCCCGGATTCCCCAACAGGTAGTATTTAAGCCAGGTTCATTGTTGTTGGGCGACTCCGTGGTTTTTTCCGTTTTTCGGGTTTTCCACGTTAAAATGGTGCCTTGTCTCGTTTTATTTTATTGTATTCAATTGCATTGTCCGGCTCTCATTTATTTGCATATTCGTGGGGAAAGTTTGATTATTTCGGCGTATTGTTTCCGCTAAGAATTTGGTGATTGTCGTGTTTTGAGCCCGGATTCCTCAACAAGTGGTATCATAGCCAGGTTCACTGTTATTGGCTCGGGTTGGTTTGTTCACTAAAATGGATGAGCATAGTCTTGGTTGCACGATGATCAAGTTGACCTCAGAAAATTATTCGATTCGGAAACCAAGGATGGAGGACTTGTTGTTTTGCAAGGATTTGTATGATCCTGTCGAAGGTGATTTTTCGAAGTCGGCCACTATGACTGAAAAGGCATGGGACACATTGCATAGGAAGAATGTAGCCACTATCAGACAGTGGATTGACCAAAGCGTTTTTCACAACGTCGCCAAAGAGACAAGAGCGGATTTATTGTGGAAAAATCTTGAGTCTTTGTATGAGAGACAGACAACTCAGAAAAAGATGCACCTCATGAAGCAGCTTGTGAATTTGAGGTACAGGGATGGTCAAAGTGTGTCTGAGCATATGAGCAAGTTTCGGGAGCTCATGAATCAGTTGACGGCGATGCGGATTGTATTTTATGATGATATTCAGGCACTTTTATCCTCACTAGCTTGCCGGATAGCTGGGAAACTTTGACAGTGGCTCTCATCAATTCAGCTCCAGATGGAAAGTTGACCAATGACATGGTCAAGGATAGCTTGTTGAATGAAGAAGCTAGACGGTCCAAGTTAGGCATGAACTCGGAGGCTGAGGCAATGGTTTCAGAAAATAAAGAGAACAGAGGGAGAAATCACGTCAGGGGTCCAAAGAAAGACATGAACCACTCGAGAGGCCAGTCGAGAGAGTGGAAAAAGACTGTCAAATGCTGCCATTGTGGGGGTATGGGACATATGAAGAATGAGTGCAGGAAGCTCAAGCACAAGGGACAACAAGGGCCAGACAACCAGAATGAGAAGAAACAGACAGTTGCTACAACGACTAAGGATGATACTCTCATTGTCTGCGAGGAGAATGCTGTGAGTATAGCTTGTCAGACCAGCATGTGGGTTATTGACAGTGGGCTTCCATTCATGTAACCTCCAGGAGGGAGTTCTTCTCATCTTACAGACCAGGTGACAATGGTGTTGTGAAGATGGGGAATGATGACGTGTCAAAGATCATTGGCATGGGGGGTGTTTTCTTGGAGACTAACACTGGAAGCAAGCTTTTTCTCAAAGATGTAAGACATGTTCCAGATATTCGGCTGAATTTGATATCTGCAGGTAAGCTTGATGAAGATGGGTATTGCAATCATTTTAGTGATGGTAAATGGAGACTTACCCGGGGCTCGTTGGTTGTTGCTAGAGGGATGAAGGAGTGCTCACTATATGTGATGCATGCAAGTCTTACCAGTCCAGTGGTAAATGCAGTTGATGATTCCTCTACAGATTTGTGGCACAGGAGGCTGGGTCACATAAGTCAGAAAGGACTTGATGTCCTAACCAAGCGAGAGAAGCTCTCTGGCATTAAAGGTAATCCTTTGAAGAATTTTACTCATTGTTTGGCTGGAAAGCAACACATGTTGAATTTTCAGCATTCTTATGGTTCTAAAAAGTCTGAGATTCTAGAACTGGTACATTCTGATGTGTGTGGCCCCATGAAGACGAGATCACTTGGTGGTGCAAGATACTTTGTCACTTTCATTGATTATCATTCAAGGAAAGTGTGGACATACACTCTTCGAAGTAAGGACCAAGTGGCAGATGCGTTTAAGGAGTTTCATGCTAGTGTTGAGAGGGAAAGAGGAAAGCCATTGAAGTGCATCAGGACTGAAAATGGCGGTGAGTACAAGGGTTCCTTCCACTGGTATTGCAGGAACCATGGGATTAAGCATCAGAGGACACCTCCCAAGACCCCACAGCACAATAGTGTAGCCGAAAGGATGAACATGACCATGATTGAGAAGATCAAATGTATGTTGTCACAGGCAAAGCTGCCAAGAAACTTTTTGGGTAAGACGGTGAGAACAGCTGTGGATTTGATAAATCTCTCTCTTTCAATTCCTTTGGAGACAGATATACCTAACAGAGTTTGGATAAGTAAAGATGTGTCTTACGATCACTTGAGGGTGTTCGGGTGTCGCGCATTTGTACATGTCCCGAGAGATGAAAGATCAAAGCTTGATGACAAATCCAAGCAGTGTGTCTTTCTGGGTTATGTCCATTAAGAGTTTGGGTAACGGTTATGGGATCCAGTTGACAAGAACATTGTCAAGAGCCGAGATGTGGTATTTCTCAAAGATCAGACTATTGAGGACATTGGGAGATGTGATAAGCCTCAAGCTGATGGTGATGATTTGGTGGACATGAGTCCAATTCCTACTCCAGCAGAGCAGGGTGATGAGATAGTGCAGGATGATCAGAGTGATGCTGGTGATGTTGATCCACCTCCAGTTGATGATCAGGCGGATGCACAGGATGAGGTAATACGTCCAGAGCCACCAGCTCCAGCTGTTATAGAGTCGAGGAGATCTAGCTAGCAGATATCGGCAACCCTATCGGAAGTATTCTCCGTCTGAGTATGTGACACTCACGGATGAGGGGGAGCCAGAGAGCTATGATGAGGCCATAACAGATGACAACAAAGAGAATGGTTGCGAGCCATGGAATCTGAGATGCGGTCCTTACATGAGAACAACACCTATGAGTTGGTGGAGTTTCATAAGAGTAAAAGAGCACTCAAGAACATATGGGTCTACAGGTTGAAGTCTTAGAACTCAGAACCAAGGTATAAAGTGAGACTGGTTGTGATAGGGTTCAGACAGAGGAAAGGAGTCACCTACAAGGAGATATTCTCACCAGTGGTGAAGATGTCGTCTATCCGGGTTGTTCTAGGTATAGTTGTCAGCAGAGACTTGGAGATTGAGCAGCTTGATGTCAATATTGCGTTCCTTCATGGTGATTTGGAGGAGGAGATCTACATGGAACAACCGGACGGTTTCAGAGTTCAGGGAAAGGAGAATCTGGGGTTTAAGCTGAAGAAGAGTCAGTATGGCTTGAAGCAGGCACCAAGGCAGTGGTACAGGAAGTTTGACTCATTCATGGGGGAGCATGGATACAAGAAGCCAACTTCAGATCATTGTGTATTTTTGAAGAATTTATCTGATGGTGATTCGATCATTCTTCTTCTGTATGTTGATGACATGTTCATCGTTGGTCGTGATGCCAGCAAGATTGCCAGGTTGAAGAAGGAGTTGGGCAAGTCCTTTGCTATGAATGATTTGGGGTCCGGGGAGTAAATTTTGGGTATGAGAATTTTGCGAGACCGGAAAGCCAAGAGGCTTTGGGTATCTCAGGATTCCTACATTGAGAAGGTCCTGAAGAGGTATACTATGTACTGTCACCTCAAGTTGAGCTCAAAACCAGTTAGTACACCTCTTGCTGGTCACCTCAAGTTCTGGGTATGAAAATTTTGCGAGACCAGAAAGCCAGTTAGTACACCTCTTGTTGGTCACCTCAAGTTGAGCTCAAAGCAGAGTCCTGCAACAAAGGCAGAGAAGGAAGACATGATGTTGGTTCCGTATGCTTCAGCAGCGGGTAGTTTGATGTACGCCATAGAGAGCATTGGTCTGCGGTATGTGGATATTTAGGTATCTCAGGAGTACTTCTCAGTTGTGTATTTTCTTTGGAAATGGTGATCATTCTCTTGTTAGTTTCACTGATGCTGACTTGGCTGGGGATATTGATTCGAGGAAGTCTACGTCTGGGTATCTGAACACTTTTGCAGGGGGAGCAGTGTCTTGGCAGTCTAGGTTGCAGAAATGCGTTGCATTGTCTACTAATGAGGCTGAGTTTATTGCAGCTACTAAGGGTTGCAAGGAGTTGCTTTGGATGAAGAATCTATTACAACAGTTGGGGTTGAAGCAAGAGAAGTATACTCTGTACTGTGACAGTCAGAGTGCAATCCATCTCAGCAAGAACTTGAGTTTTCACTCTAGATCCAAGCACATCGATGTGAGGTATCACTGGATTAGAGATTTCTTGGATGGGAGGTCGGTTGAACTTGTGAAGATTTACACCAACGACAATGGTGTTGATATGATGACGAAGTCTGTACCGGTTGCGAAGCTTGAAGTTTGTAGAAGCATCGTGGGTATGGATACCTCCATATGAGGTGGAGGGGGGAGAATGTTGGTGTGGGTCCACCTCATAGGTGAAAACGCCACACCGCATAATTACTTGGGGAGTAATTAATAAAATCAAAAAAAAAATAGTTTTGAATTGATCTCCAGTGACCTCATGTGAAATTTGTGGGGTGTGTTTGCTTGGCTACGTGGACATTTTTGTAGCCAAGTATTTGATTTGTTTCACCAATTGGTGAGGGGGTATCCAGCTGTTGTATTTGCTGGTGATTTGTGTGAAAAACATCACAGTAGAGTGAGAAAGAGCTACGGGACATAGAGGGATGAACAGTGGCCGCCATTGTTGAAAACCCACTAGCAGCAGCATTCCGGCGAAGATCCAACGGTGAAACATTCTCCGATTCGGCTCAATTTTGGACAGCTAGCTCCTGGTGATGTGCTCGTGATATCTAATGGTTGGATTTCCGGTTAGCCTCCTCTAAGATGCTCTTCTCTTGTTCGCCCTAGATTATTGTCTAGATGAATTTCTGGTAAGCAAAGAATGGATTTTTCTTGCCTCTAGCTTCCTAGAGATGTATGAGTGTTGATCCTACTATTTATAGTGGAAGATTTGAGTTGGAGAGGCGACTTCATGGTTTTTTCCGTTTTTCAGCTTTTCCACGTTAAAATTGGTGTCTTGTCTCGTTTTAGTTTATTGTCTTCAATTGCATTATCCGGCACTCGTTAGTTGCATATTCGTGGGGAAAGTTTGATTCTTTGGACGTATTGCTTCCGCTACGAATTTGGTGATTGTCGTGTTTTGAACCCAGATTCCCCAACAGAGGGTTCGGGCAGAGGTAGAAGAACAACGAGGAGGAGACCAAATGGATGGAATTGAAGTTGAATTGAAATCACCTCGTTCAGAAATGAACACTTTGATTGAGCAAGTAGATAAATTGGTATCATCTACCAACAATAAAGAGGTTTGAGAGGTTATGCATAAATTGAGGTGATGCGGTGTTCTCGTTTGTTTGGGAGGCGATGGCTCCAACAATTCGTCCATGTCCTCTTCAAGGCATGAAGTTTATTGGGGTCATGTAATTGCAGCAAGTTCAAGAGAGTGAGCTCAATTCCTCTGTGAGGATATATTATTATTAGTGTCGTGTTATTGCAGGTAAGTTGAATATGGTGTCACTCACAGTAGTCATATGTGGTGGTAACCTAAAGATGCAGTCTTGTAACATTTTCTAGTGTTATTTGATAGACATAAACTAATTTGTGTTATGAAATATGGTTGTGAAAGATAGTTTTCCCTGTAGAGCTCACTTGAAGGATGTTTCAACCAGTCTAATCTCCACTTCCTCGATGCGCAGGTTATGGTCATCAGAAGAACAAGATTACATATGCCCCAGATGACAAGATATCATAGGTTCTCCTTTTCAGAACGGATAATCCAATACTGCCCAGAGCCCCCCCAAAACAGTCTGAGCTGATTCTAAACCAACAGCTTCTTGTTCATCCAAACTAGCAAAATTAAACTAGATAGTATAGTCACGAAAAGTTGCAGAAGAGTTGCCACTTCTGTAACTTTTCGTGAGAAAACCGGTAACTTTTCTGCAACTTGAATCTCTAACAAGATGCATCAGCATAATTTCAAAAAGGAAACACAACTTTTTTTTTTTATGTCGTGAGAACCCGCAGCAGCTACGCTTCAGGTGCGCTCTGGTTAACTCACGCTCTAGTGCAATAGTGTGTAACCCACACTACAGAGATAAACCAACTTGAGAAAACCGGGCTGACAGTCTCACAATTAAGAATGCAAACCCATCCAACCAACTCAACTACACCCAAAGGGTGGACACGCGACTTCTCTAGGGGATATTTCTCATGCTAGGCGGCATTTGAAGAAAAAAAAAAGTCGCTAAGGCTATCCTGAAGATGGAATACTCTGGTGAAGGCGAATATTAATTGACATGGGTAACAAAGGCATCATCTTCTATGAACAGTTTTCTTTTATGTTTCCATTCTCATAACATAATCATCTAAAAACAAAGAACTGCAAACTCTGGAATGTTAGAAATGGAAGATAAGACAACGATTCAATCGGTAGAACGTAAGAATAAATGGTGTCAAGATTAGTGACCCTAACAATCTTAGTTAAGCCATGGGTAATTCTCACTAACACGGCATTACAAACAACCACCCCAAACACAAGTTCACTGCCACTATATTAACAGATAGTTTCAGATTCTATCACAATGATTGCAATATCTAGCCGCAGGAAAGCATTTGACTGTATGTAATTATCGCTGTGTGAAGAAATCCCCTCACAAACTGTCATCCAGGAACTACACATCGCCGAATGGAAACATAAGACTTTAGAAGTAAGCCCTGTTTGATGATTATCTGACATGACAATTGTAGTATTATTTTAACAATTTTGCATGGGAATAATTGGAATTTCCTAATGTCAAAATGAAAAAAAAAAAAAGATTTATAGAGAGCAAAATATGTAATTCATTCTCGGTTTAATAGGGCTCGTGAACCCACCCACATCCACCCGTTATTAACAGGTTTAAAAGGGCGGGCAATGTTCTACCCACTTATTTATACGAGCGGGCTTTCGCCTATTTAAATGTTGCCGGTTTGGGCGGACAAATGGGCTGGGCCGATTTTGACAGCTCTAGTCATGAACTACTGTTTTGTGAGTGAGACTCTACAGGTTTGAACATGAACTAATGTGTCTACCAATGCAATGCAATGCAATGCAAAGCGACAACCAGGCTTCTGGTTTGAAGCCATTAGACACTCGTGATTGAGTGCTAAACACCGAGTGACCAAATGTATACTCGGTGATATGCTAATACTAGGAAGGGGATCAAAATATTTTTCGGTCCTTAGAAGTGAGTGGTGAATAGGAAACTAATGGTAGCTGGAAGGGCCTAGAGACTAAAGATAAGAGATCAAAACAAACATATGAAAAGAAATACTCTTGAGTCAATATGTCGCAACCGCCAATAATCCGCAAAAACTGAGCAAACATCACAGTGGTAAAAGATACTAAACATAAAACAGCATTCATCATTCAGGTGTCCACTTCTCAATTCCGAAGTTGTAAGACAACATAGCCTGGATTATCACAAAACCCACTAACTGGAGTATCTATTAACACTCATTGACAAAGCAGAAGTTGATCCCATTCAATATCTGATCTGGAAATCTAAGAGTGTTGGCAGATTCCTCCTGGTCGGAAGCTGTTAAGAAGGAAGCCTATATGGGTGAATTGGGAAACTTCTGCAAGTGATGGGGTTAAAGTTAATGTCGACTGAGCAAAGCCTCATAATTCTGCGGCTGCTCCAATAGGGGTCGTGTGTAGGAATGATGAAGGTGGTTGGGTCTGGGGTGCTCAGAATGTTGGGACGATCAGTGTGTTTAATGGAGAGCTGTTGGCATTTTTTGAAGGATAAGAATTTTGCAAGAAAGGAAGTGCGGTAAGGGTTATATTGATTCTGATTCTATCCAGGCTGTGTAGTTGGTGCTGAAAAAGGGTAATTTTCACTTACACCCCTTCTAGTTTGGAAAATTTCACTTACACCCCTACGTGTAGTTACTCTGTTAGTTGGTAGCGTAACTGTCCAAATTCAATTTTTTGAAGAGATTTACCCTGCTGTAAAGGTCAATCAACCCTTAATTTTGTAAATTTACCTCGACTTAATCCTAATTTTTGTGTGTAATAGCTGCACCATGTTCAAATATTTGCATGTGTTAAGAAAATACATTGAGATGGATTGACCTTTGCAGCGTCTTCAAAGGTAAGTTTGTCCGAAAAATTGATTTTGAGAAGTTACCATAAGAACTACCATAATGAATACATAGAGAGGGTGTAAGTGACAAGATGTTTGGTGGTCATAAGGGGTGTAAGAGAAGTTTTCCAAAACTAGGAGGGGTGTAAGTGAAGATCGACCAAAACTGAGGGGGTGTAAGTGAATTTTACCCGCCGAAAAATTATCATTCCCTTCCTTTCTTGGTGTTGGCGAAGAGTATCAATGAGTTGCGGAAGGCCACCAACAGTTATATCAAGTTTATTTGGAGAGAAATGGATCAAAGTAGCTGATGCACTTGCTAGACACTGCAGTTCTGCTTCTGTGGAGAGAGAAATGTTCTTGTCTCCTCATGATTTTTGTTTAGAAAGTTTTCATTTTGATTTGCTTGGTCAAGGCTGTATTAGATTAAGTTAGGGAAGCTTAGCAGAAGAAAAGCAGTCAAAATATATTTTAATGCAACAGCAGCCGGAAGCACGCATAGCATATTTATGTGATCTTCGGTACGCTTCATTCTCCTCATTTGAAGAATCCTATGAAGCAACTAGATAAGAGTCGCCTGGCTAAGTCTCCACTCAATTCATTCATCAAAGGTCAGACATTCACTCATAGGCAGCAGCATACAATGAGCCCATGCAATCATTGATCTCAGGATTCTATGTCCGGTTGCTGTTAGGTGCAACGGAAACAAGTACATAATTTCCTCGAATATAGAAATGTCCTATCAACAGAGGGTTTAGGAAACTCCAGTATCTCTTATAGTACATCAGAAATTAGAAAGGCGAGCTACAAGTTAGTAAAAAGGAGCAATACCACCAGGTTCGCGATGAATTGCAACGTGAGACTTGATTTTGCTGGCTGCGACAGGCGACAGCCATCTACTAATCCGTTCACCAACTAGGTTCTTAATTTCCAGACATGCCAGTACTTTAGATGGTTGTAGCAATATCTAAAAAGAGGGAACACATTCCCGAAACCAACTGACATGAATACAATCAAAAAACATTCAATCAAAAAACCAACTGTAAGTAAAGAATGATTTTATGCATACGCAAGCAAAATTTTAATTCCATAAAGTACCACTTCATGCACTCGGAAAGTATTTGACCATTTAAACCTATCAGGGCTCCATGAGGAAGAATCCATGTTAATAGTCTGTTTTGATCACAAAAGTAAACTAACTGTTTTATTTTATTTTTGAAAGATGCATCGGATGACACTGAGTCCAAAAGATAATCGCATTAGATCACCCAGCAAATCTTCAAAGACGCAAATTAAGCCATCACAGTTCCGCAAGAAGCACAACCCTCAAAATGAACCGACATTTGATGGCATCATAATTAATTCCTTAGAACGGGATGTTGATATTCAAGGAGTACTACTTTTATGTATTAGGATCCATGTATATATTTACCTCAGCAGGAGAAAGTCATAGATCTCGTTGTCGGTTAAGGTCCTTTTCAGTTGGTTCCATACCAATGAATTTTGGTACCAGTGATCAACACAGTTATGTTTCTTTTCCTTTTGAGAAAGGCGAATGGTATAAAACCTATTGATGCTAACCAACAATTCTAGTTCATCCACATATATCTACTGAGACTGAAGCTGTTTTGCAATCAAAAAAGAGGAAACTAACAAAATAAACTGGGAAATTAGGTATAGATGCGAGAAGTAACATAAGCAATTCCTTTTCTGCAAGGGAACAGAAACACTTGAAAATATCTAACAAGATGCATCAAGATAATTTCAACGAGGATTCCTCTAATGCTAGGCATTTGAAACAAACAAACCAGCTAAGGTTGGCATGAAGATGAAGTCATTCTCCACCAAGAAGAGTAGGAACTGAACCAAGAACGACTAAGATAGTTGAGCCTATGTTAATGCAGAGAATGGGCAAAGGCGATTCTGGATTGCCATCAAATTTGGTTGAGAAAGGTGATAGATATGAACATATTCATTCTTTGTTTCAATTCTCCTAACTTAATGTCATGCTTCTGTATCATCTAACAACAAAATAATGCAAATTCTGGAATGCTAAAAATGGAAAAATAAGACTTTAAAAGTAATTGGAGTCTAATGTCTCTAAATGCATCAGAAAAGTGTGGGATTTCATGTGTAGCCAAAGATATGGTAGAAACTGCTCTTGGCTAGGTTCTTAATAAGCCTGTTCAGGGGTGCTGAAATAAGTGGTAGTGAATGCAACAAGACATGATTCAGTGCTAAGACATTGAGAGATAGTTTCAGATTTCTATCGCAACGAATACTACTGTGGTCGTGTTAAATAACAAAATCATACTACATATGCCAAATGGAAACATAGAGACTTTAGAAGTGGAGTCTACTGTCTCTAAATGCATCAGAAAATGGTGGTGGGTTTTCATGTGTAACTACAAAATCATACCATCACAAGGACTTTAGAACAACGTATCACCGAATGGAACCACAAATTGTCATATAGACAAATCAAAATCATGAAACTAGTGCTGTTGGTAGGGTAGATACTGCTGTTGGCTGGTGTCCTAATAAGCCGATTTGGGGTCGCTTAAACAAGTGATAGTGAATGCAACAACTCCATGAGTCGCATACACACCTGAGCAAGAAGGAAGTCTTGGCCAGTAAATTTGAGACAATCATGTCATCAGTTCTTCGGGGAAAGTATCTGGATTTTCAGAATTGCATGACTCCACTATTGTACAATGTGCTGACAGTTACAATCCTCATGACATCTCCTAACGAAGATCGAGAGTCCATGGAATAAGTTCAATGTTGTTGGTAGAGATGTCTCCTTTAACTCTAGGACCATGCCTCAAGCCCTCAACTTCAAATACCACGAAGGTGCTCCAAAACAAACCCAACAACCAGACTCACTGGGAAGGCATTTATTTACCAGTTATACTTATCAAGGATCTAAAGGGAAATCCAATAATAGATTGTTCTCCAAAAACTACTGGCAAAAACAAAAGCCACGAACTCGGAGGACAGAAGAAGTGTGGGGGTGATCGTGTAGGTAACGAATCATCCCGGGGACAAATCAATCTATCACAGTACCACAAGGACCACAATCCTCCAGAAGAAGTGACATTTGAATGGCGTCCAAAATAATAAGATTGGTGTGATTTGGAATTTAACAGGAGATGGCGACAGATGCATAGAGGTCCTATTAAGCTGGTTCCATACTTTTTATGTAGTAGTGATGCGAAAAGACCGTGATCAGCTAGGCATCAACGTTCTAAACACTCTACCGATTAACACAGCTGTTCATCTTTTTCTTTGTTAAACCACAAAAACAATTGAAAAGTAACAACAGTAGCTGTTTTTCTGCAAGTCAACAAAAGCTGCTTTTGAAGCAAAAAGTAGCTGCTTTTGATTCAAAAAGTTACCATAGCATTTTTTGTCTATTTTTATTGACTTATATCTTAATCAAATCAGGAAAGACGTTATTGTCATTTTCATGATTTGAGTAAAGAAAGACACAAAAAATCCACTCAAACCCAACTTTTCTCTTAAACCAATTCTACACTACAACTTAAAAATCCAAATTCATACCAAACATTTACAAAAAAGTCCCCCCCCCCCCCCCAAAAAAAAAGACTTTGGATTAAAATCCACAAAAAAGTCCACACCAAACCCACCCAAAGACACGTAAACCTTTACGAAGATGCAAACAAAAAATCAAATATCTTGGGAGAGGAAGCTTTATCGGTTGCTAAATGATGGTGTTTAACAACAAAACTCAATCTAAAGGTCGCGTGACAAAAAAATACGGCATGCTTAAAAGTATATCACCAGTGCGAGCCATCTGTATTCTTCTTGTACTAGGAAGACAAGACAGCTCTATGCACTTCCTTTAGAACAGAGACAAGAGAACGCAACTAACTATCTTACGAGAAGTTCTGAACTTGAATTAAAACATCACAACCAAGACAAGAAACTGCTACTAATAATCGAGACTGATTCCGTGCAAAAAAGAAGGTTGGTAGGAAAACAAACTAAACATATACCACATTCATAATTCAGATGTCAACTTCTCAGTTCAAAAGTCATCTTTGAAGAAAACAGAAACGATGTAAAATCTGCTAAATCAAGTTCACACTTCACAGCTGGATATCATAGCAGCAGGATAGAACCAAGTAAAAGGATTGAAGTTAAAAGATGTGTGAATGCATACAAGTTAAGATGATGGTCTCTAAGTAAATCCAGGTACAGAAGCAGCAGCAAATAAGAAGCGCAGACTCATGAGGTATTTCACGTAATCTTCGTCCACTTCATCCTCCTCATCTGAAGAATCCTCAGGAGCAGCTAAACACTCGTAAGATTTTAGTTCACTACATAAGCTTCCATTTAAACCATTCAACAAAGCCAGGCTCTCCTCATAAGCAGCAGCATATAGTGAGCCCAGGTAACCAACGATCCCAAGATTCTTCGTCTGGCGTGAGTTATGTTCATAAGAAGCCAGTTCATTATCTTTAGTCACTATAAGTACTTCCCCGTGCTCCCTGAAGCCAAGTACTTTCCTAATCCCTTCCTTCATCTCAACTCTGAACAGTGGACTCCAAGATTCAACCACACCATATTCTTTCATCACGCAAACCTCAAATAAGGTAGCCATTACAGGATTGTCATACCTGAACAGAGCAAGTGAAGCTCCACATAATCCAATTGAGACGTATGGTGGTTTTGCATCAACATGCCGTTCGGGAAACTTAAATATCCCAAACTTCTCCTCAGCCATATCAAATGACAACACTACATTTTGAAGACCCTCACTGACACTCTTAAATCCAGTCCAGTGCACAGAACCATTGAGGAAAGCTTGCGACCAGAGAAACTCGACAACACCACATGAAGGAACACCGTGCTCGATGGTTCTCCAAGAACCGGTACTGACAGCATAAACCTCAACCTTAGGTTTATCGGCAAACATGGACATGGTCTTCCCATCTCTTTGTTGAAGGTAAGCGAGCCGCACTACCTTGCACTCATTTGTCCGAACATCGAATCCAAAACCAATGGCATACATATGTGGACCATATGAATCTACATTAACAGATGGTTTGGGGAGCTTCAAAAACCTTCTAATAGCAGGATTCCATATGATAAGTGTAAAGGTGTAAAAGAAATAGTCATCAGACAGACAAATGAGCCCATTACAGACACCTACAATTCTGAAGTATGCTTTCTTTGCTTTGAAGGGGCATTTCAATGCAGCATACTCATCAAAGGCAGCATTGTCAAAACGCAATGAATACTGTCCATTTGGGGACATTGAAGACATGTACCTGGTGGTCAGAATAAGCTTGTGGAGATTCTTGTTGGTTTTGGCCTGGTTAAGATGTATTTTGATGAAATGAGGGCTTGAGATAAGAGAGCGCCAAGACTTACATACGCACCTGAAGCATAGCAAAGATTTGACTGGCAATCTGCACAGGATGTCGACCATCACATCTTTTGGGAGGTAATCAGACATTTCTAAGAAGAGGGTTTTCCACTGAAGCAGATTCAAAAAGAAGTAAGGAGTTTTCACTGGATCAAGAAAAGAGTGTATTTGCTAACTGGGTCATAAGAAAAGTAGTGTTTTTCAGTGAATCGATGGAGCTATCAAAACCCCATTCCAGACCATTCTCCTGATGAAATGGGAGCATTACCATAGTGGATAGATGGAGACGAGAGTAAAACATTGGGGGAGAACCGGCTGGTGATTTGGTCTTTCCAAACTACCTGGTATTGACAAAAAATCACTTTTCACCTCACGTTAGGGCTGAGCACATCGGCCGGGCGAAAGCCATAATTTTGCCCCGACCCAATAATTTCGGGTTGGACATTTCTCAACCCAAACCCAATCGAATAACCCCGAAACCCAATCCCAATTGGACGTTTCAACTCGGACCGGGTCGACTCGGTTTCAACGGGTTACAAAAATATAAATGATATTGCATCATGCTCTCAGTTGCTCACTGTAAAAGTGTAAATTGGGGAGAGCAGCCTAAAAAAGAAAATAAGAGCCAAATTTACAAACAAATTGTTGAACTTACCCTTACATGTCCACATCTTGCTCACAAAATTTTTTTGTGCAGATTACTTTATAGTGGAGGGACAAAAAGGAGGAAGCAATCTGAACTTTTTGGTAGTTGGGTGCAGACACAGTACTTTGGGGTGGGGGGGAAGAACGTCGTTTGGAGTTGAAGGTCACAAGGCATAGCAAAAGTCCATTAGAGGATTTGAGAATCTTAATCTCATCACCAACAGTTTGATAGGTTGGGTTCAAATCATTGAAAGAAGCGAAATCGGCGTCATGGATTTAAAACCAGTCAGGAACATACCAGTTTGGTAATTTATTAGGCCAGTGGCGAGAATGAAAATGGGGGTTGGAGATTTGAGAGAGCCACTGCTTCGAGACAATCTTCGATCGTGCCGGTGATTTCGCCGGAAAGCGAATTAGAATCTCGTCGAGAATGTAGCTGCTGTCGGCGACCTTTTCAGCGCCTGTGAGTTTGACAGAGAGATTCGCGGCGCAATAATGAAACTAGGGTTAGAAATCTGGTTTACGATCATTTTATATGCACCTCTGCGGGCCGGGTCGGTTATATTCAGATTTTTTTAATGTGGTACTCGTGCCCCACCCAGATTTGACGGGTATGGGTTAAACATACCCATACCCAATCATAATACGCCAACTTGGCTATTTTGACGGTCGATTCGGTTCGGATCGGGTGATTCGACCGGTTAGGCGGGTATGTGCTCAGCCCTACCTCAGGTCCTCACTTTGGGTTGACAAATGTAAATTAACGAAAATATGATAAGAGTTATATTATTAAATATGATGAGAGTTTTAGAAAAATAATCAGTTTCTTTTTATCTAAAACAAAAAATTCAAATATTTGTCTGTTGTTATGAAATATTGTTATTTAGTATGATGAATATTTCCAAATATGTAATACATATTTAGAGGATACTAATTGACTCCCACACTCTATATAAAGACTGGTAGAGAATAATACAAGCTTTGATATTCCTCCATACGTTGTCTTCATCTTTTCTCTCTCAGTTTATAATATGTTATCAGCACTTTCGCTCTATCGGAAGAGAACATCAAAAGACAAAGGTACAAATTATTTACTTATTTTATTGTCAAGAAGAAGATGATCAAATGAGAAATTATTTACTTATTTCTATTTTAATTATAGATAAAATGATGACTTGTGAAGACACATGCTTGGTGGACAGTGGAACAACTCACACAATTTTGCGTCATAAGAAATATTTTTTCACAAATTTCCCCTAATCAAGCATATGTGCACACAATTTCTGGTACATCCAGTTTAATTGAAGGCAATGGAAGAGCCTCTATCATATTGCCCGGTGGAACAATATTCAATGTCGAAGAGGCATTATACTCTAGCAAATCTAGTAGATATTTGCTGATTTTTAAAGATATCCGCAAAAATGGGTACCACATTGAAACTCTTAATGTGTATTACATCCACTATTTCATGTGTAGTACATCCACTATTTCATGCAAAAAAGCATGTATTAGAAAAACTTCCTGCTTTATCGTCTGGACTGTATGATACAATTATCCAAGCAGTTGAAGTCAATGTCGCCACAAAATAAAAACATCCCACAACTTTTATGCTTTGGCATAATAGGCTTGGTCACCCTGGTGCAATTATGATTCGAAGAATCATTGAGAACTCGAGCGGGCATCCACTAAAAGATAAAAAGATTATTTTGCCAAAAGAATATCCATGCACCGCTTGTTCTCAAGGAAAATACATTGCTAGACCATCACCCATGAAAGTTAGTACTGAATCTCCTAAGTTCTTGGAACGCATTCAAGGAGATATTTGTGTACCAATCAATCCTCCTAGTGGTCCCTTTTACTACTTCATGGTACTACTCGATGGCTCTACAATATGGTCACATGTATGTCTATTATCATCTCGAAATATGGCATTTTCTCGCCTTTTAGGAATGATTATAAGGCTTAGAGCAAAGTTCCACTGATCATCCCATAAAATCTATTCTTCTTGATAATGTTGGTGAATTTACATCGCAATTATTTGACGACTATTGCATGTTAGTTGGGATATAGGTTGAGCACCCAATCGCGCATGTACACAATCAAAATGGTTTAGCAGAATATTTCATCTAAAGAATTCAATTAATAGCTAAACCGTTGTTGATGATAACTAATTTACCCATGTCTGCTTGGGGACATGTTATTTTACATGCCGCTGCATTAATACGTTTACGCCCCACTGTGTATCTTAAATATTCTCCCCAAACACTTGTTCTTGGAAAACCTCCAAATATATCTCATTTGCGTGTTTTTAGGTGCGCTGTGTATATTCCTATTGTACCCCCACAACGTAACAAGATGGGTCCCCAACGTAGACTTGGTATTTATGTTGGGTTTTATTCTCCATTTATTATTAGATATTTGGAACCCTTAACTGTGGATTTATTCCAAGCTCGCTTTGCAGATTGTCACTTTGACGAATCGATCTTCCCGAAATTAGGGGGAGACATGTCGCAGCCTGAAGCTCGACAATTAATTTCTTGGAATTCTTCTTTGATAACACACTTGGATCCTCGAACTAGCCAGTGTGAATTCGAAGTGCAGAGAATCCTTAAATTGCAAAGCATAGCTAACGAAATACCTGATGCATTCGTTGATACAAGCAAAGTTATAAAATCTCATATATCGGCTGTGAATTTCCAGCACTGATTGATGTCCCTGTAGGACAAAATGCGAGCATACAAGCAAATGAATCTAGTGCACGCCAAAAGCGTGGTAGACCTGTTGGCTCAGATTTGGTTCCTAGAAAAAGGAAGACAAATTAGGCAACTGTGTTGAATCCTAAAGATTCCACAAAGACAATTGATGATCCCATTAAAATTGGTGATCCAATCCCTAAAATGATTGATCTAAATTCAGCCCATGAAGAGGGCGATATGGTACCTGAAAATAAAGAGATCTCGATCAATTATATATATTCCGGAAAAATATAGGATAGAAATAGCGTTGCCATTGATGACACATGTGTCTTTAACGTTGCACTACATATAAGGGATGTCGATCAAGAACCACAGTCAATTGAAGAATGTTGACGTCGTGATGATTGGCCAAAGTGTAAAGAGGCTATATAGGCTTAATTAAATTCAATCGAAAAAAGTTAAGTGGTTGGACCAATAGTTCAAACACCTAATGACGTAAACTCCATTGGATTTAAGTGGGTTTTTGTGCGGAAAAGATATGAGAAAAATGAGATTACAAGATACAAAGATCGACTTGTAGCTCAAGGTTTCTCGCAAAGACCAGTCATTGATTATGAAGAAACATATTCGCCTGTGATGGATGCAACTACTTTCCGATTCATAATGAGTTTGGTAGCATCGGAAAGTTTAGATATGCATTTGGTGGATGTGGTTACAGCATATCTATTTGGTTCACTTGATAGTGGCACATATATGAAAGTTCTTGAAGGACTGAAACTGCCAAAAACAAACAAACCACATACCGCTTATTCTATTAAGCTCCAAAGATCCTTATATGGACTAAAACAATCAGGACGAATGTGGTACAATCGCTTGAGCGAATACCTATTAAAAGAAAGGTTTGTTAACAATCCAATTTGTCCTTGTATTTGTAGGGTTTTGATTCATGGATGCGCAACGGAAACAATAATTAACCATGCAAAATCCTCCAAGGATCACAAGTCAAGAGACATAACGATGGTAAAGGAAGAAATCAATAACACACCTTAGGGTTCTCCTTTGATGACTTCAAACGCGAATTGTGTCACGTTCTCTATGGTTGATCCACGCCGAGAGTTGATTCCTAGATCTCCCACTCCTTGGTGCCAGCCCGGAAAGAGGAAGAGGAAGAAGAATCACGCAAAACGAGACCAACAAGGGAGGTCTCGGCCTCCTTGTGGCCGACAAGGACGGGCGGCGGCGAGGGAGGGGCGGTCGGCTCCTTCCTTGCTTGTTGCTCTCTCCTTTTGTTCTCTCCCACTCTAGTTATGATCAATCATGAGCATAAGTTAAGGGAAGGAAGGAAGGAAGGTCCTTTATATAGTCCAACAACTCCTTGCCAACTACCTAAAGGACTTATTCTAGTCCTACTAGAATTCAATTTAGTCCCTTCCTTGCAAATTAGTACCTACTAAGTTTGCAAGGTTTTGCAAAGTGATCCTTCTAATTAATTAATCCAATTAATTAATTCCCATATCTAGTTCAACTCTATATAGCGTGGGACCCCATAGGTTCTATCTAGTTGGTAGCAACTATTTGCTAATATGGAGCGGTTTCTAGCAAAACATCCATTCTAGCCAACTAATAGAATAGTCATCTTGACAACCTTTGTACAAGTAATTGTCTCATCCCTTTGTCTCTATATCCGGATTGGACACGAGACATACAAGTCACACTCGTATATCCAATCCATAGTTTCTCGATCCATGGGAATAGCCTTATTCGTGCAAATAACATCAATATCCCATATTGATTTATTTGAGTCTGGCCTGACATTCTATAAGCACTATCCCTCGAGTGGCCTAGGATATTTGCTCCCGTTATGTGGGAGGGACAAATTCTATCTACGTCCACTACGATCTCTAAGCTTGTTTCATATTGTATCCAGTACACGCCTTTATTACTACCCAGTTACGGTGTAGCGTTTAACGCTACCAAAATCACAATAATCCACAACTAGAATATCTAGTGACTTGAAGTCTAAGGATGAAAATACCATTGCACCGCGAGAAGCGCTTGTGACTCAACATAACGTGTATGTAGCCTTCTCGGAGATGGTTCAATCCAGTGCGACATTATTCCTAATGCACACCTATGTGTTGGATCATGATATCTCCATATAAATCCAACCCCATACTAGTCTATAGATGATTGTCCCATTTAATCATTATACTGGATTAGGGATATTTAAGATAAACAACACAATTGTATATCTAAGGACTTCATTATATTAAATATCCAATAATAAATGAATTTCTAGCCACAAATGAATTCATACTAAACTAGATTGCCTCTAGGGCATCTATTCCAACAGTCTCCCACTTGCACTAGAGCCAATCTGGCGCATCTCGTATGCCCATACTCCTAGTGTGCCCTTCATGCTTCCACTGCGTGAGCAGATTTGTAAGCGGGTCTGAAAGATTCTCATCTGTAGGAATCTTGCATATCCGAACGTCTCCTCTATCGATAATATCTCGAATCAGATGAAACTTCCTGAGCACGTGCTTGGATTTCTGGTGCGACCTGGGTTCCTTTGATTGCGCAATCGCCCCAGTGTTGTCACAGTACAACTCGACTGGATCCGCAATGCTAGGAACCACACCAAGTTCAGAAACAAACTTTCTGATCCAAACAGCTTCCTTTGCTGCGCCATTTGCAGCAATGTACTCAGCCTCTGTTGTAGAATCAGCTACCGTCTCTTGCTTGGAACTCTTCCAGCTCACCGCTGCTCCATTCAGGCAAAACACATATCCCGAATGTGATCTAAAGTCGTCTATGTCGGTTTGGAAGCTTGCATCAGTGTAACCCCTTACACGCAACTCTTCCTCACCGTCAAATATCAAGAAAGCATCCTTAGTTCTTCTCAAGTACTTTAGGATGTTCTTGACTGCAATCCAGTGACTCTCACCTGGGTTGGATTGGTATCTGCTTGTCATACTCAAGGCATATGACACATCTGGTCTAGTACATAACATGGCGTACATGATAGATCCTATGGCCGAGGCATAGGGTATTCTACTCATGCGTTCCTTCTCAATCTTATTGGAAGGACAACCACCCTTCGAAAGAGTGATTCCATGTGACATGGGCAAAAATCCTTTCTTGGAATCTTGCATGTTGAACCGTTTCAACACCTTGTCAATATATGTACTTTGACTTAGGCCTAGCAACCTTTTAGACCTATCTCTATAGATCTTTATACCTAGTATATAGGCTGCTTCCCCTAAGTCCTTCATTGAGAAACACTTCCCTAGCCAATCTTTAACAGATTGTAGCATGGGAACGTTGTTTCCAATGAGTAGCATGTCATCCACATACAAGACCAGAAAAGCTACAGAGCTCCCACTAACCTTCTTGTAGACACAAGACTCATCTTCGTTTCTGATGAAGCCAAACTCTTTGACTACTTCATCAAAACGTCGATTCCAACTCCTAGAAGCTTGCTTCAATCCATAAATGGATCGTTGCAGCTTACAGACTTTGTTGGCTTGCTTTGGATCCTCAAAACCCTCCGGTTGTATCATATGCACGTCCTCGAGGAGATTCCCATAAAGGAATGTTGTTTTGACATCCATCTGTCGAATCTCATAGTCGTGGTATGCTGCAATCGCAAGTAGGATTCGGATGGATTTGGTCATAGCGACTGGTGAAAAGGTTTCATCATAGTCAATACCATGAATCTGTCTGAATCCTTTAGCCACCAATCGGCCCTTGTAGGTAATCACATTACCATCCATGTCGACCTTCTTCTTGAAGACCCACTTGCACCCTATGGGGCGCGTCCCTTCGGGTGGTTCCACCAAAGTCCATACTTTGTTGGTATACATGGATTCCATCTCGGATCTCATGGCTTCTAGCCACTTCTGAGACGCTGGGCCCTTCATGGCCTTTTCATAGGTAGTGGGCTCATCATCTATGAGCATCGTGTCACCAGAATCGGTCACGAGAAGTCCATACCTCTCGGGTTCCTGGCGCACTCTACTAGATCTACGAAGCTCTTGTGTTACCTGAACAGGTTGCTCCACAACTGCTTGTGGTTCCTGTTCATGTTCCATAATCGGTTCAGTGATTTGTGGTTCTTGAACCTCTTCAAGCTCTACATTCCTCCCACTTGCTTCTTTAGAGACAAACTCTCTTTCTAGAAACACGTCGGTCCGAGCAACAAACAATTTGTTCTCGGTTGGATTATAGAAGTAGTAACCCTTAGTTTCCTTAGGGTACCCCACAAATTTACACTTATCCGATTTCGGCCCTAGCTTGTCTGATTGTAAACGTTTTACATAGACATCGCAGCCCCAAATCCTCATGAACGACAGTGTGGGACGCCTCCCACTCCACATCTCGTATGGTGTCTTTATGACTGATTTAGATGGAACACGGTTAATGGCGAAAGCTGCACTTAATAGAGCGTAGCCCCAAAATGATAATGGAAGATCGGTTTGACACATCATAGATCGAACCATATCCAATAGGGTTCGATTCCTCCTCTCGGACACGCCATTCCATTGTGGCGTTCCGGGTGAAGTGAGTTGGGACACTATCCCACACTCTCTAAGATAGTCGTCAAACTCTTGGCTCAAGTATTCTCCTCCACGATCCGATCGTAGAGCCTTGGTACTTTTGCCAAGTTGCTTCTCTACTTCATTCTTGAATTCTTTGAACACTTCAAAGGATTCGGATTTTGCCCTCATAAGGTACACAAATCCATATCTACTGTAATCATCAGTAAATGTAATGAAGTAGACATAACCACCCCTGGCAGGCGTGGCAAATGGACCACACACATCAGTATGTATGAGCGTCAATTGCTCACTAGTCCTTTCACCTTTCTTATTGAAAGGGGACTTTGTCATTTTTCCCAATAAACAAGCCCCACATGTCTCATATGATTCAAAATCAAATGAGTCTAGTAATCCATCCTTATGGAGTCTAGATACACGTTTCTCATTTATGTGGCCTAAACGAGAGTGCCATAAATAAGCAGGATTTAAATCATTTATTTTAATCCGCTTGGTATTAATGTTATAGGCAGGATTGCTTAGATCAAGGACATACAGTCCATTAAATAATTGCGCACTAAAATAGTGAATATTATTCAAATAAAAGGAACAACAATTGTTCTTTATTGAAATAATAAAACCATCCTTGTCCAAACAAGAAATAGAAATAATGTTTCTGCTCATATCAGGCACAAAATAGCAATTATTTAATTCTAAAACTGATCCTGAAGGCAGAGATAGCTCGCACACGCCTATGGCCAACGCAGAACCTTTTGCTCCATTCCCAACGCGCAGATCTACATCTCCTTTAGCCAATCTTCTACTTCTCTTTAGATCCTGCATATTTCGACAAATATGAGATCCACATCCAGTATCTAATACCCATGATGTAGAGACAGTTAAATTGACATCTACAACAAAAATACCTGGTGGTGGTGGAATCACTATTCCAAGCCTCTTGTCCTCCAGATATTTTGGGCAGTTCCTCCTCCAGTGTCCAGGCTGACTGCAGTAGTGACACTCACCTTTAGTCACACCTTTTTCAATGCCACCAACAGGCTTAAGGGCAGGTTCCTTGGACTTGGCAACTGACTTGCATTTGCCCTTGGAGGATGAGGCAAACCTTTTGCCCTTTCCTTTCTGTACCATCATAATGGCCTTGCCCTTCCCCTTGTTGATGCTCTGTTCAGCTGTCCTCAACATGTTGAGTAAATCTGGCAGTGGTTTCACGATCTCGTTCATGTTATAGTTCATGATGAACTGTCCATTACTCTCAGGCAACGATTGCAACACGAGATCGGTTGCCATATCTTGGCCGACCGGGAACCCAAGCCGGGCGAGATTCTCCGAGTACCCGATCGTACGGAGTACATGGGGTCCCACCGGGTTCCCTTCTTCCAGATGACACTTGAACAGTGCCTTAGAGACCTCATACCTCTCTACCCTTGCCTGCTCTTGGAAGAGCTGCTTCAGATGTTCGATCATATCGACAGCATTCATGTTTTCGTGTTGCTTCTGAAGCTCAGAAGTCATGGTGCATAGCATAAGGCAGGCCGCATCATTAGCGTCATCAACACGCTTTTGATACGCCTTTAGGGCAGCAAGTGTTTGGTTCTCTGGACCTTCTGGAACATGCTCCTCTATTGCGTACAGTTTCTTCTCTTGCTTGAGAACAATTCTCAAGTTTCTGTACCAATCAAGAAAGTTGGTTCCAGAGAGCTTGTCCTTCTCAAGGACAGATCGTAGGGAATGTTGTGAACTCGATGAGTTGTTTGCCATTTGGAATTCTACAAAAGGAAAATACGCATGTTTTAGTATTTGTGAATTTTTGACTATATTCAATAATGGCTAGTTTATCAAATATAGCTCCCACTATTTTTCTACGGATTAATAACCCTCAAGATATTAATGCGGAAAATATCCTTATATTTTCTAGTGGGCCAAGATCCATGTTTCATCTCCTTATGAGCTTGCTTTGGCAATTCACCCATAATTTGACTACTTTAGGTAGGAACAATTCCAATTGCATCCCTTATGCAACTCTTGGTTCAATTGGGAAAATAACTCCTTATTTATCCATCCATATGGATAATCCCAATTGATTGCCTCTAGGTTTCTTAATCATATTAATAGCCTAGTTGTGTTCAACCTCTTATTTAAACAATTGCACATTACTAGCTTGTGCCATCGCATTCCATCATTATGAACCAAGTCGCCATGCTTTGGCACGCACGAACTTGATAAATAATGATGATAATGAGTGTTTAAATAACGAGAAGGCAAGAACACAATATTTAAATTTTGAGGGATTTTAAATTCAATTTTAATTTGTTTTGTTGATCAAAATCAACTAATCTATCTATTTGAGTTTGGGCAAAACTCCAAATAATAGATCCGTGTTGTCTAATTATCTTATTATCCTAATTGCATGCATCATCCATACACCAACCACACAATAATAAGAAGTAAACAACCACAAAACAAACAAAAAAATAAAAGTGATGTGGATATGGCCTTTTCTAACTAAGATAATTCCAAGCCAATGGAATTATATATGAACCTTAAAAGCAAACACATCTCCATGCGTCTTGTTCTTTTGGTTCATCCTTCATAGTCATGTTGAATGCTCCATGCTCCATGCTCCATCTTTTGTGGCTCCTTTGGCTTTGTGATTCTTTTCTTCAATCTCGGCTAACAATCTACTTTATCTAGCACTAGCTAACTTCTGTACTAAATAAAATAAATCTCACAAGTTGAGAAAAAAAATGGCACGCAGGCCATAAAACCCTAATTAATTATTACAATTAATTGATCAGCTCGCAGGCCGTAAAACCAAACCACAAAATTAAACATCCACGTCAAAGCACATCCTAAGGCCATATCCAATCACCATGCAAATTTCACATAAACAGTTAAAATCCAATTTTAACGCGCTTGGTAAATTTTAATTGATTTTAGGATTTCTAGGGTTAAAACGGTCCATGGGCCCAACAATCAAATTGCCCGGGCCCAAAAAGTGCAAGCAAGAGGGGCGGTCCCCTAGGGGGCCGAACCTCCTTGAGGGAGTTGTTTCCAAAACAACTTCCTTGCTTGGTGCCCAAGTTTGGTTGTTTCCTTGTTTTGGAAGAACTCCTTCTTCCCCAAGGATGCCCAAACCCTAGATCTAAGATCCTAAAATTTCTCAAACTCACCAATTCATGCATCCAATGCAAAAATTAGATCTTGTTATGATTGATTATTGACAAATTGCATCCCATGCTTGATTTGTCTTGTTTTACGCGATAAACAATCAGTTTAAGGTGTAAAACAACTGAAATGTAACACATAAACCACATTTATGCTCTACGACATGTGGCTCTGATACCACTGTAGGGTTTTGATTCATGGATGCGCAACGGAAACAATAATTAACCATGCAAAACCCTCCAAGGATCACAATTCAAGAGACATAACGATGGTAAAGCAAGAAATCAATAACACACCTTAGGGTTCTCCTTTGATGACTTCAAACGCGAATTGTGTCACGTTCTCTATGGTTGATCCACGCCTAGAGTTGATTCCTAGATCTCCCACTCCTTGGTGCTAGCCCGGAAAGAGGAAGAGGAAGAAGAATTACGCAAAACGAGATCAACAAGGGAGGTCTCGTCCTCCTTGTGGCCGACGGGGACGGGCGGCGGCGAGGGAGGGGCGGTCGGCTCCTTCCTTGCTTGTTGCTCTCTCCTTTTGTTCTCTCCCACTCTAGTTATGATCAATCATGAGCATAAGTTATGGGAAGGAATGAAGGAAGGTCCTTTATATAGTCCAACAACTCCCTGCCAACTTCCTAAAGGACTTATTCTAGTCCTACTAGAATTCAATTTAGTCCCTTCCTCGCAAATTAGTCCCTACTAAGTTTGCAAGGTTTTGCAAAGTGATCCTTCTAATTAATTAATCCAATTAATTAATACCAAAATCTAGTTCAACTCTATATAGCGTGTGACCCCATAGGTTCTATCTAGTTGGTAGCAACTATTTCCTAATATGGAGCAGTTTCTAGCAAAACATCCATTCTAGCCAACTAATAGAATAGTCATCTTGACAACCTTTGTACAAGTAATTGTCTCATCCCTTTGTCTCTATATCCGGATTGAACACGAGACATACAAGTCACACTCGTATATCCAATCCATAGTTTCTCGATCCATGGGGATAGCCTTATTCGTGCAAATAACATCAATATCCCATATTGATTTATTTGAGTCTGGCCAGACATTCTATAAGCACTATCCCTCGAGTGGCCTAGGATATTTTCTCCCGTTATGTGGGAGGGACAAATTCTATCTACGTCCACTACGATCTCTAATCTTGTTTCTTATTGTATCCAGTACACGCCTTTATAACTACCCAGTTACGGTGTAGCGTTTAACGCTACGAAAATCACAATAATCCACAACTAGAATATCTAGTGACTTGAAGTCTAAGGATGACAATACCATTGCACCGCGAGAAGCGCTTGTGACTCAACATAACGTGTATGTTGCCTTCTCGGAGATGGGTCAATCCAGTGCGACATTACCCCTAATGCACACCTATGTGTTGGATCATGATATCTCCATATCAATCCAACCCCATACTAGTCTAGAGATGATTGTCCCATTTAATCAGTATACTGGTCTAGAGATATTTAATATAAACAACACAATTGTAAATCTAAGGACTTCATTATATTAAATATCCAATAATAAATGAATTTCTAGCCACAAATGAATTCATACTAAACTAGATTGCCTCTAGGGCATCTATTCCAACAGTCTCTCACTTGCACTAGGGCCAATCAGGCGCATCTCGTATGCCCATACTCCTAGTGTTCCCTTCATGCTTCCACTGCGTGAGCGGCTTTGTAAGCGGGTCTGACAGATTCTCATCTGTAGGAATCTTGCATATCCGAACGTCTCCTCTATCGATAATATCTCGAATCAGATGAAACTTCCTGAGCACGTGCTTGGATTTCTGGTGCGACCTGGGTTCCTTTGATTGCGCAATCGCCCCAGTGTTGTCACAGTACAACTCGACTGGATCCGCAATGCTAGGAACTGTTGGAATAGATGCCCTAGAGGCAATCGTAGATTTAGTATGAACAATGTTTTGGCTAGAATATTCATTTATTATTTATGGCGATATTTAATATAATGAAGTCCTTAGATAAATTGTGTTATTTATCTTAAATATCCCTAGTCCATTATTTTGATTAATAGGACAATCAAATATAGACTAGTATGTGGGTAGATTGATATGGGGATATCAAGTCTGACTCATGGGTATGCATTAGGAGTAATGGCATACTGGATTGACCCACGACGAAAAGGATACATTAGATTATGTGAAGTCACAATCGCTTTTCGTAGTGCTAATATTATTGCAATCCTTGGACTTGAAGTCACTAGATACTCTAGTTGTGAAATATTGCGCTTTGATGTCATCAAACGTTACACCGTAACTGGGTAATCATAAAGGTGGCTATCGGGCGTGATAGGAAGCAAGCTTAGAGATCGTAGTGATGTAGATAGGATTTGTCCATCCCACATAATGGGGGTAAATATCAACGGCCACTCGAGGGATGAGGCTTATTGAATGTCTGGCCAGACTCAGATAAATTAATATAGAGATATTAATGTTATCTGCAAGCATAAGCATATTCCCAGGATCGAGGAAGTATGGATTGGATATACGAGTGTGACTATTTATGTCTCGTGTCCAATCCGGATATGGAGACAAAGGGATAATGAAATATGATATATTGGGCACAAAGGTTTGTCGGGATCACTGACTATTTCTATTGGTTGGGTGGCATGGATGTGTTGCTAGACACCGCTCCATGTTAGTAATAGTTACTACCAACTATATAGAAACATATGGGGTCACACGTCAAATAGAGTAGAGCTAGATTTGGGATTAATTAATAAATATTAATTAATAGAAGGATCATTGTGCAACACCTTGCAAACTTAGTAGGACTAATTTGCAAGGAAGGGAATAATTCTAGTTCATCTAGAATTAGGAAACTCTTTTATGGAAACAACAAGGAGTTGTTGGAGTATATAAAGGAGGTTCTAGCTTCCTTCCCACTACATGAGTTATTATTAGACATAACATAAAGAGTGGGAGAGAGCAAAAGAGAGAGCAAGACAAAGAGCTAGGGCCGAAACCCTAGCCCCCGTCCGCCCCCTCTACCCGACGGCAAAAGGAGAGGCCGCCCCCTCCCTTGTGCCTTGGTGATTTGTTGCTTTGATCTTCATCCCTCTTCCTCCGGGTTCAAGCTAGCACTTGTGGAGAAGGAAGAATCTAGATCTCACCTCTAGACGTGGATCAACCGTAGATACGAGGACATCATTCTTCGTGTGATCTCACAAATCAAAAAGGTACACATCTTCTATGACCTTAATCATGTTATGATGTCTCTTCCTGTGATCCTTGGTGGGCTTTGAGTAGAATTAATTTTTGTTATTCCGCTGCGTTACCTACGTCAAAACCCAACAGTGGTATCAGAGCCACAGGTCGTAGAGCATAACATGATATTATGTGTTTACGATTTCAGTTCATACACCGTATTATTGTTTATTACGCGAAAACTGAAAAATTGGCATAGTAGATGCAATATTGAATTTGATTCAATAAAACAAGACCCAATTTAACATTGGATGTTAGAATTGGTGAGTTTAATCACATAGGATGTGAATAATTGGGTTCTTGAAAAATTAGGGTTCATGGGCACATGATTGAAAAGGGGTTTTCAATTATGGAAACAAGGTTATGGAAATAATTCCATAAGGAAACAACCTTGCTTGGGCAACAAGGAAGGAGGAAGGGGACTAGGGCCGAAACCCTAGCCGCCCGCCCCTCCCTTGCGCGCCAAGCAAGGCCGCGGCCCCCCTTAGGCGTGCAGCGGTCCTAGGGTTCGGGCCACTTGTTGGCTTGGACCCTTTGGACCGTTGTGAAACCCTAGTTACCCAATTTCATTAAAATTAAACAAGCGCGTTAAAAATTGGTTTTAACTGTATTATGTGCTTTATTGCATGGTGGATGGATATGGCCTAGGATTGTGGATGTTTATTGTTTTGTGGTTTGGTTTACGGCCTGCGAGCTGATCAAATTAATGTAATAATTAATTAAGTTTTACGGCCTGCGAGTCGTTCTTTTTCTCCTCGACATGTGAGGCTTTTATTATTTATTTATTCTAGATGTTAGGCTAGAATTAGAAATATTTAGATGATAGCCAAGAACATGGAGAAGAAGACCGGAGAACCAAAGGAGCCAAAAGACATCCCTAGGCGCGCAGCTATGGTGGAGCACATGGAGATGAGCTCGGCACTTTAGGGCAATTAGATATTATCATTGGCTTGATAATATCATTAGTCTAGAGGCCATATCCATGCCACATTTTTTTTATTTTTGTGGATGTTTATTATTCATGCCTTGTTATTTATTTTGTGTGTATGGCGCTACAAGCAAAACGATAACAAGATAATAATAAACAAGGTTGGTCTTTTATTGTGGATGGCCCAATCCAAATAAGTAGACCATGTTGATAAAGATCAACCAAACAAATTAAAAGAAATCCCTCAATTAAATATTGCGTTTTGCCTTCTCTTGCCAAAACACCCTTCATGATCATGGCCTATTAAAATTCGGGCTTGCCAAAGCAAGGCGATTTTAATTTTTCATGATGTGTTGCGGACGACGCAAGCTAGTAATGCGTGTATGTTGAAAGCAAGAGGTTGGACGCAACTAGGCAAGAGTCAATTGGATTGATGAGCTTAGAGGCATGACAATTAGGAGTTATCCAATTGGATAAAGAATAAAAGGAATTTATTCACCTAATTGGACCAAGAGTTGCATGGGATGCAATTGGAATGGTTCCTACCTAAATAACCAATTCTTGGGTGACTTGCCAAAGCAAGCTCAAGAAGAAGTGAAATAAGGATCTTGGACCCACTAGAAAATATAAAGATATTTTCCGCTTTAATTGTGAGGGCTATTAATCCGAGAAAAATAGTGGGAGCTATATTTGATGATCTAGCCATTGTTAAATATAGTCAAATTGTTCAAAATACTAAAATTTCATATTTCTCGTTTTGTAGAATTCCAAATGGCAAACAACAACGCATCGAGTTCATCCCTACGATCTGTCCTTGAGAAGGATAAACTGTCTGGAACAAATTTCCTTGACTGGTACAGAAACTTGAGGATTGTCCTCAAGCAAGAAAAGAAGCTGTACGTCTTGGACACTCCAATTCCAGACCCACCACAAGATGAGTCTCTACTAGCGGAAGTAAGGGCACGTCAGAAACATATTGATGATTCTAATGACGTGACTTGCCTCATGCTTTGCACCATGACTGGTGAGCTTCAGAATCAACACGAGAACATGGAAGCCTATGATATGATCAGACACTTGAAACAATTGTTTCAGGATCAGGCAAGGCATGAGCGCTATGAAGTGTCTAAAGCATTGTTCATAAGCAGTCTTGCAGAGGGGAATCCAGTAGGCCCTCATGTACTCCGAATGATCGGGTACATAGAGAACCTTGAGAGACTGGGGTTCCCACTCGGCCAGGACTTGGCGACAGATCTCGTCTTGCAATCGTTGCCTGACAGTTATAATCAGTTCATTATGAACTATAATATGAATGAAATCAACAAGTCTTTGCCAGACCTATTGAACATGCTAAAGACAGCTGAGCAAAGCATCAATAAAGGCAAGGGCAAAGCCATAATGATGGTGCACAAGAAGAAGAGCAAGTCAGTTGCATCTACTTCAAAAGGAAAACGCAAGAAAGTTGCGAAATCCAAGGATGCCCTAAAGCCTAGTGGAGGCGTGGCTAAAGGTGAATGTCACTACTGCAGCCAGCCGGGTCATTGGAGGAGGAATTGCCCTAAATATCTGGAGGATAAGAAGATTTAAATAGTGATTCCACCACCACCAGGTATTTATGTTATAGACGTCAATCTCTCTATTTCATCATCCTGGGTATTGGATACCGGATGTGGTTCTCACATTTGTCGTAATGTGCAGGATTTGAAAAGAAGTAGAAGATTGCGAAAAGGGGAGATAGACTTGCGCGTCGGGAATGGAGCAAAGGTTGCTACATTAGCTGTAGGCATTTATGAGCTATCTTTGCCTTCTGGACTTATTTTAGAATTAGACAATTGCTTTTATGTGCCTGCTATGAGCAGAAACATTATTTCCGTTTCTTGTTTGGACGAGAAAGGTTTTTCTATTTCAATAAAGGACAAGTGTTGCTCCATTTATTTTGATAGTATGCACTATTGTAGTGCGCATTTGTCTAATGGATTGTATATCCTTGGTCTAAATAATCCAATCTATAACATAAATACTAAAAGGATTAAAACTAATGATTTAAATCCTACATATCTATGGCACTGTCGTTTAGGCCATATAAATGAGAAATGCATATCTAGACTCCATAAGGATGGACTTCTAGACTCATTTGATTTGGAATCATATGAGACATGTGAATCTTGTTTATTAGGAAAAATGACAAAGTCCCCTTTCAATAAGAAAGGCGAGCGGACTAGTGAGTTATTGGCACTCATACATACTGATGTATGCGGACCATTCCCCATGCCTGCCAGAGGTGGTTATACCTACTTCATCACATTTACTGATGATTTCAGTAGATATGGATTTGTATACCTTATGAAGGCCAAATCTGAATCCTTTGAATTGTTCAAGGAATTCAAGAGTGAAGTAGAGAAGCAACTTGGCAAGAGTATTAAAGCCCTACGATCGGATCGTGGAGGAGAATACTTAAGCCAAGAGTTTGATGAGTATCTTAGAGAGTGTGGGATAGTATCCCAGCTCACTCCACCCGGAACACCACAATGGAATGGTGTATCTGAGAGGAGGAATCGCACTCTATTAGATATGGTGCGATCTATGATGTCTCAAACAGATCTTCCGATATCCTTTTGGGGACATGCTCTAATGACGGCAGCTTTTACCATTAACCGTGTTCCATCCAAATCAGTCATGAAGACGCCATATGAGATATGGACTGGGAGGCGTCCCATAGTGTCGTTTATGAAGATTTGGGGCTGCGACGTCTATGTAAAGCGTTTACAGACAGACAAGCTCGGGCCTAAGGCGGATAAGTGTAAGTTTGTGGGATATCCTAAAGAGACTAAAGGATATTACTTCTATAACCCTACCGAGAACAAAGTGTTCGTTGCTCGGACCGGCGTGTTTCTAGAAAGAGAACTAGTCTCTAAAGAAGCAAGTGGGAGGGTTGTAGAACTTGAAGAAATTCGTGAACCACAAACCACTGAACCGATGATGGAACATGAACAGGAACCACAAGAAGTCGTGGAAGAACCTGTTCAGGTAACACAGGAACTCCGTAGATCAGGAAGAGTGCGTCATGAGCCAGAAAGGTATGGACTTCTTGTGACTGAGTCCGATGACGTACCACTCATGGAAGATGAGCCTGCAAACTATGGAGAAGCCATGAGTGGCCCAGACTCTATGAAGTGGCTAGAAGCCATGAGATCCGAAATGGATTCCATGTACACCAACAAATTATGGACTTTGGTGGAACCACCCGAAGGGGCTCGACCCATAGGGTGCAAGTGGGTCTTCAAGAAGAAGACCGACATGGATGGCAAGGTAGTTGCCTATAAGGGGCGATTGGTGGCCAAAGGTTATAGACAGATTCATGGTATTGACTATGATGAGACCTTTTCACCAGTCGCCATGACTAAATCCATTCGAATCTTACTTGCTATTGCAGCATACTAAGACTATGAGATTTGGCAAATGGATGTCAAAACAACGTTCCTCTATGGGAACCTCCTTGAGGATGTGTACATGACACAACCAGAGGGTTTTGAGGATCCAAAGAATTCCAATAAAGTCTGTAAGTTGCAAAGGTCCATTTATGGATTAAAGCAAGCTTCTAGGAGCTGGAATCGACGTTTTGATGACGCAGTCAAAGAGTTTGGCTTCATCAAGAACGAAGATGAGCCTTGTGTTTACAAGAAGGTTAGTGGGAGCTCTATAGTATTTCTGGTCTTGTATGTGGATGACATACTAATCATTGGCAATGACATTCCTACTCTGCAATCTGTTAAAGATTGGCTAGGAAAGTGCTTTGCAATGAAATACTTAGGAGACGCAGCCTATATACTGGGTATAAAGATCTATTGAGATAGATCTAAAAGGTTGCTTGGCCTAAGTCAGAGTACATATATTGACAAGGTGTTGAAGAGGTTCAACATGCAAGATTCCAAGAAGGGATTCTTGCCCATGTCACATGGAGTCACTCTATCCAAGAATGACTGTCCCTCCAACGAGATGGAGAAGGACCGCATGAGCAGGATACCCTATGCTTCGGCCATAGGTTCCCTTCTTCCAGATGACACTTGAACAGTGCCTTAAAGACCTCATACCTCTCTACCCTTGCCTGCTCTTGGAAGAGCTGCTTCAGATGTTCGATCATATCGACAGCATTCATGTTTTCGTGTTGCTTCTGAAGCTCCGAAGTCATGGTGCATAGCATAAGGCAGGCCGCATCATTAGCGTCATCAACACGCTTTTGATACGCCTTTAGGGCAGCAAGTGTTTGGTTCTCTGGACCTTCTGGAACATGCTCCTCTATTGCGTACAGTTTCTTCTCTTGCTTGAGAACAATTCTCAAGTTTCTGTACCAATCAAGAAAGTTGGTTCCAGAGAGCTTGTCCTTCTCAAGAACAGATCGTAGGGAATGTTGTGAACTCGATGAGTTGTTTGCCATTTGGAATTCTACAAAAGGAAAATACGCAAGTTTTAGTATTTGTGAATTTTTGAGTATATTCAATAATGGCTAGTTTATCAAATATAGCTCCCACTATTTTTCTACGGATTAATAACCCTCAAGATATTAATGCGGAAAATATCCTTATATTTTCTAGTGGGCCAAGATCCATGTTTCATCTCCTTATGAGCTTGCTTTGGCAATTCACCCATAATTTGACTACTTTAGGTAGGAACAATTCCAATTGCATCCCTTATGCAACTCTTGGTTCAATTGGGAAAATAACTCCTTATTTATCCATCCATATGGATAATCCCAATTGATTGCCTCTAGGTTTCTTAATCATATTAATAGCCTAGTTGTGTTCAACCTCTTATTTAAACAATTGCACATTACTAGCTTGTGTCATCGCATTCCATCATTATGAACCAAGTCGCCATGCTTTGGCACGCACGAACTTGATAAATAATGATATAATGAGTGTTTAAATAACGAGAAGGCAAGAACACAATATTTGAATTTTGAGGGATTTTAAATTCAATTTTAATTTGTTTTGTTGATCAAAATCAACTAATCTATCTATTTGAGTTTGGGCAAAACTCCAAATAATAGATCCGGATTGTCTAATTATCTTATTATCCTAATTGCATGCATCATCCATACACCAACCACACAATAATAAGAAGTAAACAACCACAAAAAAAAAAAAAAAAAAAAAAAAAAAAAAAAAAAAAACGTGATGTGGATATGGCCTTTTCTAACTAAGATAATTCCAAGCCAATGGAATTATCTATGAATCCTAAAAGCAAACACATCTCCATGCGTCTTGTTCTTTTGGTCCATCCTTCATAGTCATGTGGAATGCTCCATGCTCCATGCTCCATCTTTTGTGGCTCCTTTGGCTTTGTGCTTCTTTTCTTCAATCTTGGCTAACAATCTACTTTATCTAGCACTAGCTAACTTCTCTACTAAATAAAATAAATCTCACAAGTTGAGAAAAAAAATGGCACGCAGGTCATAAAACCCTAATTAATTATTACAATTAATTGATCAGCTCGCAGGCCGTAAAACCAAACCACAAAATTAAACATCCACATCAAACCACATCCTAAGGCCATATCCAATCACCATGCGAATTGCACATAAACAGTTAAAATCTAATTTTAACGCGCTTGGTCAAATTAATTGATTTTAGGATTTCTAGGGTTAAAACGGTCCATGGGCCCAACAATCAAATTGCCCGGGCCCAAAAAGTGAACCGCAAGGCCCTAGAGCCGGCCCGGCCCTGGGGCGGCCAAGCTTGGGCGGCAAGCAAGAGGGGCGGTCCCCTAGGGGGCCGAACCAAAACAACTCCCTTGCTTGGTGCCCAAGTTTGGTTGTTTCCTTGTTTTGGAAGAACTCCTTCTTCCCCAAGGATGCCCAAACCCTAGATCTAAGATCCTAAAATTTCTCAAACTCGCCAATTCATGCATCCAATGCAAAAATTAGATCTTGTTATGATTGATTATTGACAAATTGCATCCCATGCTTGATTTGTCTTGTTTTACGCGATAAACAATCAATTTAAGGTGTAAAACAACTAAAACGTAACACATAAACCACGTTTATGCTCTACGACCTGTGGCTCTGATACCACTGTAGGGTTTTGATTCATGGATGCGCAACGGAAATAATAATTAACCATGCAAAACCCTCCAAGGATCACAAGTCAAGAGACATAACGATGGTAAAGGAAGAAATCAATAACACAACTTAGTGTTCTCCTTTGATGACTTCAAACGCGAATTGTGTCACGTTCTCTATGGTTGATCCACGCCTAGATTTGATTCCTAGATCTCCCACTCCTTGGTTCTAGCTCGTAAAGAGGAAGAGGAAGAAGAATCACGCAAAACGAGACCAACAAGGGAGGTCTCGGCCTCCTTGTGGCCGACAGGGACGGGCGGCGGCGAGGGAGGGGCGGTCGGCTCCTTCCTTGCTTGTTGCTCTCTCCTTTTGTTCTCTCCCACTCTAGTTATGATCAATCATGAGCATAAGTTATGGTAAGGAAGGAAGGAAGGTCCTTTATATAGTCCAACAACTCCTTGCCAACTACCTAAAGGACTTATTCTAGTCCTACTAGAATTCAATTTAGTCCCTTCCTTGCAAATTAGTCCCTACTAAGTTTGCAAGGTTTTGCAAAGTGATCCATCTAATTAATTAATCCAATTATTTAATTCCCAAATCTAGTTCAACTCTATATAGCGTGTGACCCCATAGGTTCTATCTAGTTGGTAGCAACTATTTGCTAATATGGAGCGGTTTCTAGCAAAACATCCATTCTAGCCAACTAGTAGAATAGTCATCTTGACAACCTTTGTACAAGTAATTTTCTCATCCCTTTGTCTCTATATCCGGATTGGAAACGAGACATACAAGTCACACTCGTATATCCAATCCATAGTTTCTCGATCCATGGGAATAGCCTTATTCGTGCAAATAACATCAATATCCCATATTGATTTATTTGAGTCTGGCCAGACATTCTATAAGCACTATCCCTCGAGTGGCCTAGGATATTTTCTCCCGTTATGTGGGAGGGACAAATTCTATCTACGTCCACTACGATATCTAAGCTTGTTTCTTATTGTATCCAGTACACGCCTTTATAACTACCCAGTTACGGTGTAGCGTTTAACGCTACCAAAATCACAATAATCCACAACTAGAATATCTAGTGACTTGAAGTTTAAGGATGACAATACCATTGCACCGCGAGAAGCGCTTGTGACTCAACATAACGTGTATGTAGCCTTCTCGGAGATGGGTCAATCCAGTGCGACATTACCCCTAATGCACACCTATGTGTTGGATCATGATATCTCCATATCAATCCAACCCCATACTAGTCTATAGATGATTGTCCCATTTAATCATTATACTGGACTAGGGATATTTAAGATAAACAACACAATTGTAAATCTAAGAACTTCATTATTTTAAATATCCAATAATAAATGAATTTCTAGTCACAAATGAATTCATACTAAACTAGATTGCCTCTAGGGCATCTATTCCAACAGTATCTTCATAAAGAAATCCACAAATGGATTTGTAATAGTGGCAGTATACGTGGATGACTTGAATATTGTGGGAACTCATGAAGAGATTACCCAAACTGCAACTTACTTAAAAAGGGAATTTGAGATGAAGGATTTCTGAAAGACGAGATTTTGCCTCGGTCTACAAATTGAACACTTTCCTGAAGGAATATTACTTCATCAATCAAATTATACTGAAATAGTCCTTAAAAGATTTTGTGTAATACCCCGTCTTTTTAGTATATTATTAATTACTTTTCGTAAATTTAAACAGCTATTTTCGAATTTACATGACGACTAGGAGGTTATTGTAATTCTAGATGTTAATAGCTAGTTATTAGTTGGGGGTGATTGTGTAGTTAGAAAAACTTGGAAGCCAAAAAGGTAATAAGAAATAAATTAGTAAAAAAAAATATTTTTGCCACATTTTTCAACAACCTGCTGATTTTTTTTTTTGGAAAACACAAAACTCTCTCTCACTTTCTCTCCCTCTCTCCCCGTCACCTTCCCTCTCTCTCTCTCTCTCTCTCCTCTCACTCTCCTATATCTTCTCCTCCGTCTTCTCCTTCGACAACCACACCCCCGAGAAACAAAACCGACCCCAACGCCTCCACTCTCCTCTCTCATCTCTCCCTCTATCTCTCTTCCTCTCTGCCAGCAACAGCAGCTGGTGGCAACAGCCACCAAGGCGACCACCACCACCACCGACGCCAAATCCACCCCCTGCCACCACCATCTCTCTGCCTCTCATCTCTCAGCCTCCACCTCCCTCTCTCTATCCTGAAAAGAATAGCAGCAGAAGCAGGTAGCAGCAGCAGCTACCACCACCGCCACTTCCACCGTCGGAAAAACACCGGACCACCACCACCACCTGCTCCACTTCTCTTCCCTATTCTTGGTTAACCTCTCTTCTCTCTATCCCACTCTCTATGAACTCACAAAGACAGCAACAACTCCAGCAGAAGCAGCGCCTGAAGCAACCACCACCGAAGCCTCCACCATTCCACCATTTTTTCCGACGAAGTTTCGGCCCAAGCAAAACAGAGGCACCCAGCCACTCCCAACCATCTATCACGACCCTAGGAGGTCCTATCGAGCTTCCGTAGGTCTCAGCCGCAGCCAAGAACCACCTGAGAAAGGTCGTCCAAGCTCCACCTCCGGCGACCCCGATGCGTGTTTCGACCCGTCCGATTTCTTGACCCTTTCTCGCGAAATTTAGCAATCAAAATCATGTTTTTGTGGCTCGAATCCGTGTTTTTATCGGGTGAGTTTAAGTGTTCATGAGAGGGGGTCAAATTGCTATTTTCAGAAAAAATTGGGTAGGTAGTGTCTTATGCTGAAACTATTAGCAGCTACATGGAAACCACTGGAGCTGTAATTCGAGATGAAGAAGAAGCTTTTTTGTGCGTCATTTGAAAGAGTACTGGGGCGTGCCGAACCTCAAAGGAAGCGGAAGCACGCGCGTTCCTCGCTGGAGTGGAACTAGGCAGGGGGGGTTTAACAAACTTTATTGTTGAAGGCGACTCCAAAATGGTGGTCATGGAACTGCAGCAACGCGGCAAAACAAGCTTCATGCCGGACATCACCGATTAGTGGAAGAAGTAGTAGATGAAATCCTAGCTCTGCTAAACAGTGTTCATAGCGTCGAGTTCGCTTTTAAAAGGCGGGAATGCAACAAAGTGGCGCTCCAATTAGCGGATTATCGCAAACATACTTCAGAAGACATAGTGGGTGAAGGTTCATAATTTTTGTTATTATTTTTCTTTTATTTATGATTAGAAAGACATAAATTGAAGGAAAAGGAAGAAAAAAAACATTTTTTTACCCATGTTTGGACGTGGGTAGATGTTCTTAACTTTTTTTTAAAATTAATTTTTTTAAAGTTTCCGAAATATTAAAACTAATAATAAGAAATATAATAATAAGAAATTAATTTACTCCTAAGCTGGGTTGCCTTCCCAACAAGCGCATGTAATTTAAAGTCGATGGCCCAAACCAGTTACCTCAGGCTCGATCAAGGGTCGTCAAAGTAGACAGGGACTAGCTTGGCGACTGGCTCTGACTCCAAATATGGCTTAATCCGGTTTTCGTTCACCCGAAAGAATGAATTGTCTTTTGGATTTTCTAATCTCCCCATGTGAATATTTTCTTGATGATGAACGGTCCTGACCACCGTGATCTCAGCTTTCCCGGAAAAAACGTCATCCGCGTGTTGTAGAAAAGCACTTTATCTCCCTCTTTGAATTATTTTGGCGTGATTCGCTGATCATGCCATTTCTTTGTCTTCTCTTTGTAGATCTTTGTGCTTTCAAACTCTGTCTTGCGGAATTCCGCCAATTCAAGCAGCGCCATCTTTCTTTTATCCCCTCCTAGACTGTGATCCGTGTTGAGCTGTTTTATGGCCCTATAAGGCTTGTGCTCCAGCTCCACTAGTATATGGCACGCCTTCCCGAGCACCAACTAGTATGGTGACGTGCCCACGGGGTGTTTTGTAAGCGATCTTGTACGCCCAGAGAGCATCATCCAGCCTTAGTGACCAATCATTTCGGCCTGGATTCACTGTCTTTTCCAATACGCCCTTGATCTCCCTATTCGAAACCTCAGTCTTCCCGCTTGTTTGGTGGTGATAAGGTAGAAAATACTCGGTTGATGAAGTGGGATCCCTCGTCGTTGATCATCGTTATGGGAGTCCCGAACCGGGTAAAGATGTTGCGTTTCAGAAAACGCTCAACGGTGGCTGCACGCGCCAGCTTCAATCCACTTGGTCACATAGTCCACCACCAACAGTATGTACATATTTCTCATAGAAGACGGGAATGACCCCATTAAGTCGATCCCCCATACGTCGAAGGGTTCAACTTCCTGCCACATAGTCAAAGGCATCTCAAGCCTCTGTGATGTGTTCCCTGTCCTCTGGAATATATTGCATCCCTATACAAAATCGTGGCAGTCCTTAAAAACTGTTAGCCAAAAGAAACCGAACTACAATACCTTATGTGTTGTGCGGGTCCCACCGAAATGACCCCCACACTGTGCTTAGTGGCAGTGCTTAATCACGTTCTAGGCTTCGTGGTTCGGAATACACCTTCTCAGAATGTTATTGGCCCCTTTCAGAACAAATACGGGTCATCCCAAAAATATTGTCGGCACTCATAAATAAAGTGTTTCCGCTGTGACGGGGTTAGGTCTGCAGGAAGTGCTTCACTCACCAAATAATTAGCTATGGCGTAGTACCATGGCTTACCAATCTTGACTGCCATGATGTGTTCTTCCGGAAACTTTCTTGGATTGGCACCGGGTCTGCTGCAGAATTTTCGAGCCTAGAAAGGTGGTCAACCACTACGTTTTCGACTCCTTTCTTGTCCCGAATCTTCACATCAAATTCTTGCATGAGTAACGCCCATCTCAGCAGGGCACTGATCAGCGAAAACAATCACTTTTGATCCGACCAAGTATGGCCAAAATTTGTCCAGAGCATACACCACTTCAAGCAGTTCCTTTTATATAGTGTCGTAATTGACATGTGAATCATTGAGCACCCTGCTTGCGTAATATATAGCGTGACAGACTTTGTCCTAACGCTGTCCCAAAACTGCTCAAACTGCATAATCACTGGCTTACACATACGCTCAAACGGGAATGACAAGTCTGGAATCGTGATTACAGGGGATTGATAACGCCCAAATCGGGGTTATCTTATAGCTCGGTTTTTGTGCGTTTGTGCCGGAAAAATAATGTTTTAGCCAATTTTCACCCTCGGGAGGCCTCGGTTTTAGGAACGAGACAGTTATTTGCTCTTTATAAATTTCTGCATTTTCCGTACTTTTATTGGATATGATCGCGGGTGTGTTCGTGTTGTCTATGCAGGAACAGGGTCCGGGAATGCAGCGGGAATTGATCGTGAATGCAGCAGAAGGCAAAAGAGGCAGAAAAGGAGCCCCCTGCCTTGCTGTCTGCGTATTTTACGCAGATGTCTGCGTATTATACGCAGGCAGCAAGGTTGGGGAGGGGATTTTGGACAGTTTTCTCCCCTGTCTGTGTATTTTACGCAGCCCCTTGGGTATTATACGCAGCCAGGGGGAGAAAATACGCAGAAAGAAGAAGAAAAAGGCACAGATTGGGTCCCTGTCTGCGTATTTTACGCAGGGTCTGCGTATTATACGCAGACAGCAAGCAACAAGTGGAGAAAAAGCAGCAGGAGTTGACCCTGGCTGCGTATTTTACGCAGCAAGCTGCGTATAATATGCAGACAGCACAAAAAGTGAGGCGGTTTCGGGCAGTGGCAGTTTTCGTAAATAAAGACAAGTTCCAGAAACTTCGCCAGCACTATATAAAGACTCGTCTAGACTCGTTTTGAACACACAATTCAGCCAAGGACAAGTCTGAGCATCCCGGGAGAGCACGGAAGCACTCATCCAGATCCGAAGGCTTAGTTTGATCTTATTCTCTCTCTTAATTTCAGAAAATTTGTTAATTTAGTATGTCGTTTAGTAGCTAAACCTTTTACCTAGGTTCTCGGTGAACCTAGGGTTTCGTTTTCAGACATTGTTCTGCAGTTTGAGTATGAATTCATGATTACGTTATCTTAATTCAGAAGTATTATCAGTTATTCTGTCTTTGATTATATCTGTTTATGCATGATCGGAGTCGCAAACCAGAATTGCTATAGACCCGAGCCTGTAGGTGAAAACGTCAGGTTAGGGTTAGGAAGAAAAGACAGGATTTAGTACCTTACCCTGATAGACCGACCAGAGAAAGGGAGATAGGGCTAGCCAAAACGTATAGACCAACTGTTAGAGAATTTGACCCGGGCCATCAGGACAGGTTAGAAACCCTTGCAGACTTAGAACGAGACTGCAGACTTAGGCAGCTTAACAGGAACCCGAAAGTCTGCAGGATCGTGACAGCGTGTGGAATCTGAAAGGTTACTGCACAATGGGTACGTGGCACGGGTAATTAAAACTGCTGAGTGTTTTCATATCAAACCGAAGAACATAATTCTGAAGAAACCCTAGGGGATCCTGGGACCTAGTATTCCAAACCCTAGATTTATAAACTTTCAAGATTTTTAGAAAAACGTCACAAAAAATATTTACATGTTATTTTGTTTATTTTTAGTTTATAGCCAATCACAATCCTAAACTACTCCTCCTTTTACACTCTGCAAGTTAAAATTGATTTCTCGAAAAACCCAAAATAGTCCTCGTGGGAACGATCACCCGAGTTTAATTACACCCGGTATTACAAGATTCGTATACTTGCGAACAGCACGTTAGTTTGCGCATCAAGTTTTTGGCGCCGTTGTCGGGGACTTTTTAGGGTTAATTTAGTTATCAGAATTAGTTTTTGGAGTTTTTTATTTTTCAGTTTCGTTATTTTTCTTTTATCTCATTGCTTTTTAAATCTGCGTTTTTCAGGAGTGTTCAGTTGATGCTCAGATTGCCTCGCAGACCACTCGACAATCCAGAAAAGCTGTACACCGAACAGAACCGCAGAAACCGAGAAAGCAGAATGGCAGGCACCCCGAGAGACAATCCCGAACTCCCTGCAACCGGTGGGGAGGAACGAGAGACACGTACCCCATCCCAGATGGCTCGTTACATCGAGGAGCTCATCACAGCAGGTCTGGCTGCTCGAAGCAACCAGAGAACTTATAACCGGTCTGGGAAGGCATTGGTGGAGAATTTCGAAGTCCCCACCGGGGGGCATGAGCGAGCTATTGTGGTGCCCGAGATCACCGCAGAACACTTCGACATCAAACCCTCCACCATCCCGACGGTGCAGACCCTCTGCTCGTTTTACGGCAAGGCCGACGAAGACCCGAACGACTTTATCGGGAAGTTCGAGGATTACTGAAACAAGGTCCGATAAAAGGGGGTAGACGCAGAGGCACTTATGTTAATCCTGTTCCCATATTGCCTATTCGGAGTAGCCAAGGACTGGCTCGAATCCAGACCACCCAGATCCATCACTACATGGGAGGGGTGTGTCGCAGATTTTCTGGCAAAGTTTAATCCCGCTTCCCGAGTCATTCAGTTGCAAAGAGAGATTCTTTCATTCAAGCAGAAGATGGGGGAGACGGTGGTAGACGCATGGGACAGATTGATGAGATTGGTGAAAAGATGCCCAAACCACGGTTTTGGCGATGCGAAGATCCTGCAGGTATTCTACCACGCCCTAGACAGGGAGTGCTGACAGGATCGACAGAGAAGTCGGGGGAAACTTCCTGTATCATGTGGACAAAGATAGTGCATACGACCTGATGAAGCAGTTAGCCAAGCAGGACACCCGACTGTTTGACGATCGCAGGATGACGGCTAGAGCCGAGCCAGCAGAAGATGACCGGATAGACAACCTGGCCAAGATTGTTCATGACTTGATCAAGAAAGTCTACTCGGATAAGAAAACTGTTGCAGCAGTCGGAGAACCTGATTTGGACGCGGCCATTGAGGAGATCAGAACCGAAGACACCAATTACGTACAACAGCAGTGGGACCCGAGCTGGTACCGACCGGGTACGAGAGACCATCCCAGGTTCCGGTACAGAAACCCGAACTCTGCAGTTTATGCACCGGGATTCCAGCACAGGCCACCGGCCCAGCAGGCTGCACCAACACAGCAGGTTCAGCCGAGCCCATCTGCACAGTAGTACGACGCCCAGATGAAGAAGATCGAGTCCATGTTTCAGACCATGGAGACCCGGTTCGCACATATGGATGCCCTGACTGCCGACATGCAGACGACCAAAACATCACTGCGTGCTTTGGAGGTACAAGTAGGGCAGTTAGCACAGCAGCTAACGGAGAGACAGCCAGGAAACTTGCCCTCGAATACAGTAAATAATCCACGTGCTCAGATCAATGCTATCACCACTCGGAGTGGATTAGCACTACAGGATCCACCGTATCCTAGCCACGCTCGCGCAGAAAAGTCGAAAGAAGTAGAACGCAAACTGTCTGGCCAGGATAATAGCTCAGCCGATCGCCCCCAGCCGAAGGGCTCGGTTGAGCAGGATGCAGTGTAGAACGAGACAAACTCAGAAACGGTACCTGTCTCCAAGGAGGTACCATACCCCTTGAAGGCACGAAAGAGGGACGATAGCAAGGACTACGCCAGGTTTCTCGAGATGTTCAAGCAGCTTCATATTAACATACCTTTTGCTGAGGCTTTGGCAAAGATGCCCACTTACGCCAAATTCCTCAAAGACATCATGTATGGGAGGAGGCGAATGAGCGATTTCGAGACCATAAACCTGACGGCACAAGTGAGCAAATGTGTGAAGAATGGGCTACCGAGGAAGAGAAAAGATCCTGGCAGTTTTGTTATACCGGTTACCCTAGGTAATGCTTACACAGGAAAGGCTCTGTGTGACCTAGGGGCCAGCATCAACCTGATGCCATTGACGATTTTCAAGAGTTTGAAAGTCGGGGAGCCCCGGCCCACCAGAATCATGCTGCACATGGCAGACAGGTCCGTAAAACAGGCCTATGGAGTTATTGAGGATATTTTGGTGAAGGTCGGCGAGCTGATTTTTCCAGCAGATTTCATGATCATGGACATGGAGGCAGGGGAGGTACCGCTCATACTGGGCAGGCCATTTTTGGCCACTGGAGAAGCCATGATAAACTGAAAGAGCGGGGAACTGACCATGGAGATTAACGAGGACAAGGTTAAATTTAACGTTTTCAAAAATCTGCAACTGCCAAATTATTATGATCACGAAGACATCTTCGCCATAGACGTAGATGATGAAGGATGGGAAAATGAGGAGATGGATCAGTTATGGGAAGAAATTGATAGCATGTACGGAGAAGAAAAGGAGATGACTCGGTGCGAGCAGGCCATGAGAGCCGAAGACTGGACCACTTTGCACCGGGACGAAGATGGCGGGCAGAAGATGATACCGGTTCCGTCACTCAAGGAGCCACCTGCACTCGAGCTTAAAACTCTCTCGAACCATCTCAGGTATGCGTACATTGGTGATAATAGTACTCTGCCCGTAATTGTTTCTTCTCTTCTATCTCAGGAACAGGAAGAGAAACTGCTGGAAGTATTGCGAGAGCACAAAGAAGCAATCGCCTGGACGATTGCAGACATTAAGGGGATCAGCCCCTCCTATTGCATGCACAAGATCAGGATCGAAGAAGGCAAGAAACCGGTGATTCAGCCCCAGCGGAGACTGAACCCGAACATGAAGGATGTTGTGCGCAAAGAGGTCATGAAGTGGATGGAAGCAGGAATCATATACCCCATATCAGACAGCACTTGGATCAGCCCGGTCCAGTGCGTGCCCAAAAAGAGGGGGTATTACGGTGGTGCAGAATGAGGACCAGGAACAGATTGCGCAGCACACTGTTACAGGCTGGCGGATTTGTATGGACTATCGGAGGCTAAACGATGCAACACTGAAAGACCACTTCCCGCTACCATTCATGGACCAGATGTTTGACAGGCTAGCCCATCACGCCTATTACTGTTTTCAGGACGGGTACTCCGGATACAACCAGATTTGTATAGCCCCGAAAGTTCAGGAGAAGACAACGTTTACCTGCCCGTATGGTACGTTTGCGTTCCGGTGCATGCCATTCGGGTTGTGTAACGCTCCAGCCACGTTCCAGAGATGCATGATGGCGATATTCTCCGACATGATCGAGAAAAATCTGGAGGTCTTTATGGACGATTTTTCACTGTTCGGGGACAGTTTTGACGACTGCCTGCACCACCTGGGACAGGTTCTGATCCGATGCAAGAAGGCGAATTTGGTGCTGAACTGGGAAAAGTGTCATTTTATGGTCACCGAAGGGATCGTGCTGGGTCACAAAATTTCCAGCAAGGGACTCGAGGTGGACAGGGCCAAGATCGAGGTGATAAAGCAGCTCCCATACCCGACAAACGTAAAGGCGATCAAAGACTTTTCCAAGATCACCAAGCCACTCTGTGCTTTACTTGGAAAAGACGTGCCCTTTGACTTTGATGCAGCTTGTCAGCAGGCCTTTGACCATTTGAAGGAGAAGCTGACCACAGCCCCGGTTATCACTACACCGGACTGGTCACTTTTGTTTGAGTTAATGTGTGACGCAAGCGACTATGCAGTCGGTGCAGTTTTGGGGCAGCGGAAGGACAAGGTTTGCCATGTGATTTATTACGCGAGTCGGGTACTCAACGATGCCCAGATCAACTATGGAACTACTGAGAAGGAACTGCTTGCTGTGGTATATGCCCTGGACAAATTCAGGCCGTACTTGGTCGGGTCAAAAGTCATCGTTTTTACCGACCATAGTGCCCTGAAATATCTGCTGGACAAGAAGGACGCAAAACCGAGACTGCTGAGGTGGGTATTACTGATGCATGAATTTGATGTGGAAATCCGGGATAAGAAGGGAGTCGAGAACGTAGTAGCGGACCACCTGTCCAGGCTTGAGAATGCTGAGGTGGACCCGGTTCCAATCCAGGAAAATTTTTCGAATGAACATATCATGGCAGTCAAACTGGGGAGACCGTGGTACTATGCTATAGCCAACTATCTGGTGAGTGGCACACTTCCCGAGGACCTAACCCCGTCACAGCAGAAACGGTTTATTTCTGAGAGCCGAAAGTATTTCTGGGACGACCCGTATCTGTTCAAGCAGGGAGCCGACAACATTCTGAGGAGGTGTGTTCCCACCCACGAGGCCTGGAACGTGATCAGGCACTGTCACTCGGCTCAGTGTGGGGGTCACTTCGGAGGGACCCGCACAACACACAAGGTACTCCAGTCAGGTTTCTTTTGACCAACACTTTTCAAGGACTGTCATGATTATGTACAGGGATGTGATAGATGCCAGAGGACAGGGAGTACGTCACATAGGGACGAGATGCCTATGACTATTTGGCAGGAAGTTGAACCCTTTGATGTGTGGGGGATTGACTTCATGGGGTCGTTCCCGTCTTCTATGGGAAATCTGTACATATTACTGGCAGTAGACTATGTTACGAAGTGGATCGAGGCGATAGCGTGTCAGAAAAACGATGCAGCGACAGTTGAGCGTTTTCTGAAACACAACATATTTACACTATTCGGGACCCCCAGAGCAATGATCAGCGATGAAGGGTCACACTTTATTAACAAATTGTTTGCCAGGGTACTTAAGCAGTACGGGGTATCGATCCATAAGGTATCACTGCCTTATCACCCCCAGACTAACGGACAGGCAGAGGTGTCAAACCGAGAGATCAAGGGCATTCTCGAGAAAACCGTAAATCTGGGCAGAAAGGATTGGTCGATGAGACTGGATGATATGCTGTGGGCATACAGGACAGCCTTCAAAACACCGCTGGGAATGTCACCATACCAGCTCGTGTTTGGGAAAGCGTGTCACCTTCCGGTTTAGCTGGAGCATAAGGCCTATTGGGCTATCAAACTGCTCAACATGGATGAGAGTCTGGCCGGAGATAAGAGAAAGATGGCGCTGCTGGAATTAGAGGAGTTCCGCAGGACGGCATTTGAGAGCGCCAAAATTTACAAAGAGAAGACGAAGAAGTGGCATGATCAGCGAATCACGCCAAAGCAGTTTAACGAAGGAGACAAAGTACTTCTCTACAACACAAGAATGAGGTTCTTTCCGGGAAAGTTGAGATCTCGTTGGTCGGGACCGTTCATCATCAAGAAGATATTCGCATGGGGCGCATTCGAGCTAGAGAATCCAAAAGATAACTCAAGCTTCAGGGTGAACGGAAACCGAATCAAGGCATATCTCGAGAACGCCGAAGTCGCCAGGGTAGATCCAATCTACTTCGACGACCCGTGATCGAACCTGAGGTAACTGGGTCGGGCCGTCGACCGTAAATTACAAAGCGCTGGTTGGGAGGCAACCCAACGTAGTAAGTTTAAATTATTTTATAAATTTTATTTTAAGTTTTGAATTTTTTGAGAGAAGTGAGATGAGTGGTTATTTGATGAAAATTAAGCATGTGCAGATACAGAAGAAGCAGACGACAAGAAACAGAAAGGAGAGAGAGAGAAATTACCCCCTTCTACCCACAGTGCCAAAATAACCAAGGTGAAAAAAAATAAAATTGAAAAAATATTTTTCTGCTGTCTGCGTATTTTACGCAGGTTTCTGCGTATTATACACAGCCAGCAGGAAAAAACTTGATTTTTGAACAATTTTGAAAAATTATTTTAGCTGCTGTCTGCGTATTTTACGCAGGTTTCTGCGTATTATACGCAGCCAGCAGCATAAACTGTATTTTGTAAAATAAAAAAAAAATGATGAAAAATTTATTTTTTTTCTGTCTGCGTATTTTATGCAGCTTTCTGCGTATTATACGCAGCCAGCAAGGAAATTGATTTTATTTTGAAAAATTAAAAAAATTATTTTCAAAACTTTCTGCGTATTTTACGCGGGTTAGACAGTTTTGAAAAACATGATTTTTTTGAAAAAAAAAAATTGCATTTTACCCCCCTGTCTGCGTATTATATGCAGACAGCGGGAAAAATGCAATTTTTTTTTTTACTTTTTGGATCACCCCGGTACCCCTGTGTGCGTAAAATACGCAACAAATACGTATTATACGCACAAATAAGCAGTTTTTGATCATTTTTAGCCAGGGGCATTTTCGTCATTTTGGCACTTAGGGTTTAAATGGGGAGGTCCGGCCAAGGGAAGCCATTGTTGGCTTCAAGCTTTCTCTCTCTACCTCCATTCCTCTCTAGCACCAACACACCAATTTTTCAAAAGTGCCCGGAATCAAAAATCGAATGCATTTTTGGAATCCCCTCGTCGCAAGGAGCACGGAACTACTCTTGGTTTTCAGAAATTCGAACCGAGCTAGTGTGGGGGTGGAAGGAAAGTGAAGGGTGTTCTTGAGGAAAAATCTCAGATTTGTGGAGTTTGAAGCAAAACCGGAAAATTTCGTAGAAGGAAACGTTGAAGAGGAGGAAGAATGCTACGTGTGGGTGTGCCCGGAATTTCATTCCGGCGAAGTCGACTTTTCCGGCGGCTTTCCTGCGACTTTTCCGGCGATAACCTTGCCGGATTCTGCACTTCACCCCCTTTGTGGGAAGGTCCAACTTTCTTCCCTCACTTTATTTTTTCCGTTTTAAGCACGACCCGTAGCCGGGTCATTATTTCTAAAAATTTTCTTGGTTTATGTGCCGTGTGGACCTCTGGTAGATCTTAGGGGGCTTATTTGCTGAGACGCACGAATTCACGCGCACGTACTCTATATTTCTGTTTCTGCTCGTTTTTTCATATTTGTCATGGCTTTAGTCAAACTTGTCATAGACCCGAACCGTAGGCATGAGCCAGTTGATATCCCTGTCAGAGACATTACGCCGCATTACTATGACAGTTACCGGTTTGTGACCCACCAGGCCCATATCTATTATCTGACGGGTAAGAAGTCGAACTATAGGTTGGCTAAGGACCACCGTTTCGAACTAGATGACGATAGGATGCCGATTCAGATGGTGAATTTTTCCGGTCGAGCAGACATTTTTGGCACTTCACTAGCTGGATTTGAGGGTGCGTCAAGTTCCACATTGACTAGGGAGTTCTTTTGCAACCTAATGCATGATGGCGATGCCGAAAACACTGACACGCGGTGGGTCTATTTGTAGGGTTTTGATTCATGGATCGCGCAACGGAAGCATAATCAAACATAAAACCATGCAAAACCCTCCAAGGATCACAAGTCAAGATGCATAACAATGGTAAAGGTTAGAAATCATAAACATACCTTTGGGTTCTCCTTGATGACTTCAAACGCGAATAATGTCACGTTCTCTATAGTTGATCCACGCCTAGAGTTGATCCTAGATCTCCCAAACTCCTTGGTGCTAGCCTGGAATAGGAAGAGGAAGAAGAAATCACGCAAAACGGGACCCAAAAGAGGGTCTCGGCCTCTTTTGGCCGACGGGGACGAGGGCGGCGGCAAGGGTGGCGTCGGGCCTCCTTTGTTGCTTGCTCTCTCTCTCCTTTTGTTCTCTCCCACTCTAGTTATGTTCACTAATGAGCATAAGTTATGGGAAGGAAGGAAGGAGGGTCCTTTATATAGTCCAACAACTCCTTGTCAACTACCTAAAGGACTTATTCTAGTCCAACTAGAATTCAATTTAGTCCCTTCCTTGCAAATTAGTCCCTACTAAGTTTGCAAGGGTTTGCAATGTGATCCTTCTAATTAGTTAATCCAATTAATTAATTCCCAAATCTAGTTCAACTCTATATAGCGTGTGACCCCATAGGTTCTATCTAGTTGGTAGCAACTATTTGCTAACATGGAGCGGTCTCTAGCAAAACATCCATTCTAGCCAACTAATAGAATAGTCATCTTGACAACCTTTGTACAAGTAATTGTCTCATCCCTTTGCCTCCATATCTGGATTGGACACGAGACATACAAGTCACACTCGTATATCCAATCCATAGTTTCTCGATCCATGGGAATAGCCTTATTCGTGCAAATAACATCAATATCCCATATTGATTTATTTGAGTCTGGCCAGACATTCTATAAGCACTATCCCTCGAGTGGCCTAGGATATTTGCTCCCGTTATGTGGGAGGGGCAAATCCTCTCTACGTCCACTACGATCTCTAAGCTTGCTTCTCATTGTATCCAGTACACGCCTTTATAACTACCCAGTTACGGTGTAGCGTTTAACGCTACCAAGATCACAATGATCCACAACTAGAATATCTAGTGACTTCAAGTCTAAGGATGACAATACCATTGCACCGCGAGAAGCGCTTGTGACTCAACATAACGTGTATGTAGCCTTCTCGGAGATGGGTCAATCCAGTTCAACATTCCGTAATGCACACCTATGTGTTGGATCGTGATATCTCCATATCAATCCAACCCCATACTAGTCTATAAATGATTCTCCCATTTAATCATTATACTTGACTAGGGATATTTAAGATAAACAACACAATTGTAAATCTAAGGACTTCATTATATTAAATATCCAATAAATAATAAATGAATTTTCTAGCCATATACAAATTCATACTAAACTAGATTGCCTCTAGGGCATCTATTCCAACACTATTGCCGCGTGACTATATCTTGCTGACCCCCGACTCTATTAGGCAGGCTTACGGGATTGCACCATCCCAAGAGCCGTGTGCCAACCAGTTAGCTATGAATGACCCGCCGTCGGCTGGGGAAATTATGAGGGTCTTGTCAGGTGGAGCCGCGGGGGCCCACTTTGAGGAGGACGGAAACGTAGGGCTTAAACTGCATTCTGGATTTTTGTGAAAACCTGCCAGATGGTGGGCTGACTGGGTGGTGAACCGCATAGTGAGGATCCAGCACTTTAATTACCTAGAGAATGAGTCGACCCTTATAGTGTATTGTCTTATGATGAGGAGGCTGATTGATATCGCCCAGCTTACTTGGGCTTATATTCAGGAGAGGAACGTCTCCGCGAGCCGGAAGGGACTCGGGTATAGCAACCTGATTATCCAACTGGATCGTATCTATCGGATTCCCTTCACAGAGCACGAGGGCGACTGGGAGCCTCCTATTCTTAAGTCCTATAGGAAGATTAGAGGGGGAGGTCCGGGACCGAATGACCCAGTCATAGACCTTGATGCAGACCCTATGGAGGAGGACGAGCCTGCTCCTGCCCCTGCCCCTAGGAGGCGATCGACCCAGGATCGACCTACTCGGGGGACGGGAGCGTCTACACTTAGGTTGGCCCGAGTAGAGGAGGGAATTGAGGGCTGCCGTGCTGGCCAGGAGTCTTTTAGTGAGAAGGTGCTTAACAAGATAGGGAAAGTTTTCCGTTACCTAAAGCACCTCAAAAAGACCCAGAAGAAGATAGCCAAAGACCATGGCGATGCTATTACTGCTCTCCGAGAGGAGCAGCGAGAGGCAGCCCGCCATGCGGGCCGAGAGGTGCCATTGCCCATCATTTTCCCGCCCTCCTATTCCAGTGACTACACTACCAGCTGGTCGGACGAGGCGAGCTCGAGTGAGCATGCCACAGCTCCGGCTCCACTTCCACCTAGCAGTCCGTCAGGATCCTGGACACAGTCCCGACAGTCGTCGAGCTCACGGTCACGCCAGTCGTCGAGCTCGCACCCACGACAGTCTAGTAGTGCCAGATTCAGGCAGACCAGCAGCTCACCCAGCAGCATGTCCGGTTCATCCGAGACCGGGTCAGACCCGCCGTATAGTCCAGACGAGTCAGTGCCATGAGGGCATGCCACCTCTTAGTGTGGGGGTGGGAGTCGTGTCTGCATTACCCGGACTGCACGTTTTTTCATATTTATTTGCAGTTTTTATTTTATTTTTTGAGTCTGCATATTTTTGTTATTTGAGTCAACCCACCACATCATTCTGACCTTGCATTGTGTATATCTAAAAAAAAAATCGAAATTTTCAGAAAAATCCAAAAAAATAAAAAATCAGAAAATTTGAGAAAGGGCAATCAAGATAACAGAAACTGGGAAGAAATCGAGGTTAAATCCTTTGACAGAAAAGAAAGCTTTCACCGAGGTATAGTAGATAGGTGAGAGCCAGTGACCCTTGGAAACCGCAAGTAGTTATCACCTGAGCTAAGGATCCGACTAGTTGCCACACCGCCGTCATCTAGGTAGTCGACAACCCGCCCACGGGCGCCGTCGCGGTCATCGCATCTTTCGGTGGAGTGACTGGCTATCAAGGGATCTCACGTCCTGTTTCTTATCCCTAGGTCCAACTAGTAAACCCGTTTGAAGCCATTTAACCCTTTTATTCTCAGCCACTATAGCCTAGGAAGCCTTCTTTGAGACCTTCATCAGTCGTTAGTTGGCTATTCTACGAGTTATGACGGAGGAAGTGAGTTGGGAGGGTTTTAGATGGGAGCACTTCATGGTATATCAGTTTTGGACAGTTTCGACATTGACACGTTTTTCGAGGGAAGGAAAGGGTGAGTTAGTGGCGACAGTGCATTAATTTGCAGAGGTGGATCACTGCATTACATAGTGACCACGGGAGGAGTTAGTCGCGTGCGAGACATCTTTCCGCACACAATGGGGTCCGGGGGTTGTGAGGTTAATTGGTGGTTGTGCCGTTTTTCTACATCTTTGGTGATGAGGAGGTTCGGTGGGACTGCACAGTATTATTCCTACTACAGGATCAACGCTTCAGGATTAGTGTGGGGGTACTTCATATGAGGACATATTTCATACCCCATGATAACTCCGTTTTCGGAGTTATTTTATGCCTTTTATGTCTACGTTTTGCGTGCTTATAATGGAGAATTTGTCGTCTTTTGAGTAAATTGAGCGTAAATGTGAAAATATGAGTTCATGTGCAAAACTTGTTAAATCCGGGCGTTTCTTTAGATTTTTGAGCTTTTTATTGTGATATGATCGCGGGTTGTGTTTTCGTGTTGTGATTCGCAGGAAAACAGGGCTTGGATGATCGTGCGGGATTTGGAAGCGAACTTCGGAAACGAGGAACTCAAAGACAAGTCAAGAGGAGAGTTAAAAGTCAAAGGAAGTCAATGGAAAGTCAAAGGAAAGTCAAACAGAAGAGAAAGGTCAAAGAAAGTCAAAGGAAGATCAAGGAAAGAAAGAATGGAAGAAGAAAGTCAAAGAAGAGAAGAGAAAAGTCAAAGGAGGCAAGAAGAGGGCTGGAACACAGTGTCTTCGTGCGAAGACATTTGTCTTCGTGCGAAGACAAATACTTAGCCAAAAATTCAGCCTGCAGCATTCTCTTCTTAAAAACACTTGCAGTATCTACATAATAAGGCCTTCGCACGAAGAGGCAGAAGTCTTCGTACGAAGACTCTTCGTGCGAAGACAACTGTCTTCGTGCGAAGAGGTCGGGGGTCAGCAGCAGATTTTTGGGGCTTTTCCGTATTATTTCCAAACTTTGTAATATTATTATGGGGACGTATTTAAGACTTTTAGGTCGTCTTTTTCAGTAGTTTTTGAGGATTAGAGACATCTTTGGAGATCAAGAAGCCTTGGAGAGAGCTTAGGAGCTTTTGGATCATTCGTTTGAATTCTAAACTCTCGTTTTTCTTGATTTTCATGTTTAAACTCATTATAATCGTCGTTTTGATTATGAATATGAGTAGCTAAACACCTTTTGCTGGGAATTCTTGTTTGGTGTAGCTAGGGTTTGATCTAAAGTCGATGTTTTGATGATTGTAATGCATGCTTTAGCTTAATCTCTCGTGCTTAGTCATTATTATGGATTATTTGCGTTCTTAATCTTATTATCTTTGCGAGTAGCTAACGTAGAGATAGAATTAATTAGTTTCACGCGGTAACTCCGTGATAACTAGTCGGTAAATTGAATAATCCACCTAGTCGTATCAGTGTTTGGTAACTCGGCATCGTTAACTAGGATCATTAAAGTAGAATTACAATCTTAATGCATACTTAAACCTAAATTAGGCTTGGTAACTCGGTTTAGTTTAGTTTAAGTATAGTGGATTTGCTTGGTAACTCGGTAAGTTCAACATTGCTTGATTAAGAGTGAATAACACGTGGTTGTTTTACGAATCAAAACATAAATTTAGATCAACCTAGTGAACCTAGAGAATTCCCGGTGCTTTTCCCGTATTGATAAAAACCTCCAAATATTCATTCTTTATTAATCGTGAATTATTTCACTTGGTTAATTGAGAATTTTGCGTTTAATTTCTTAGAATTAGATAAGCACACAAATTGCGACTTGCCCACATAAGGTTTAGAATAGTAATTAATTTAAACAAAGTCCCTTGGGTTCGACAACCCGGATTTCCGGTTTATTACTACACACGACAGCTGTGCACTTGCAGTTGGAACGTGTCAAGTTTTTGGCGTCGTTGCCGGGGACTTCGGCTAAATTAGTTATAATTCCTAGCCTTAGGGATTTTAATTTATTGTTTATATCCGTTACTCACCTACGTTTTGCGTGTTTCGTGATTTCAGGTTGATTTACTCGGTGCATGACCCGTTCTCGAGACGAGCCTTTGTATCCAACGTTTGAAGACCCGGAATCCTTATTAAAAGCACAGCGTAGAGACAAGAGGAATTCAAGCTCAGTAGGTATGGATGACGAAACGAGAGCTGAGTATGAGAGGATCCGCAAAGGTTTGCAGGATGCGGAAGCAGCTAGAGTTGCAGCTGTAGAGGAGGCTGCACGAAGAGCCGCAGAAGCTGAGGAGGTGAGAGCTCAAATGGCTGAGATGCAGGCAAGGATGGATCGCATGGCTCCCCCAAATCCACAACCACGTCATGGTGTGGGGGCACAAGTAGCGAACATCGGTGGGAACAACAATGGTAATAATGGGGAAAACAACAGGCAGAACAATGCTGAGAATGAAGAACGCCCGATGGTGGACTATTTCAGGACTACTCCAGCATGTTATCAGCCTACCATTGTCAGGCCACAGATCAATGCCCAACACTTCGAGTTGCGCCAACATATGATCAACATGGTTCGTGATGAGTGCGCATTCAACGGAGCTCCAGGAGATGACCCCAATCACCATCTGCTGGTATTTGAGCAAATCACATCAACCCTGCACGATCAGCGAGTTCCAGATGAAACAGTTAAGCTTTTACTATTTCCATTCTCCTTATCTGGAAAAGCCAAGAAGTGGCTTATGGAGCTGCCAGCTGGTAGCATAGTGACATGGGCAGATTGTTGTCATGAGTTTCTGAGGAAGTATTTGCCACCATCCAGAGTCGCGCAGCAGATGGCAGAGATTGCAAAGTTCACTCAGGATGAAGACAGCTCTTTGGGAGATGCATGGAGGAAGTTCAGCCAAATTCTCCGTAGATGTCCGAATCATGGAGAGCCATGGCACAAGCTCTTCCATTACTTCTACACTGCACTAGACAAGGAGACAGCTGACCAGTTGGATATGCTAGCTGGAGGTAATTTTATGGGACTTGGAGCACAGCGAGCTCAAGATTTGCTGAACAACGCGTCAAAGAGAGAGACTACACGATCTGAAACGCGTAGGTACTCCAAACCAGGGGATACATCTTTAGTCAACAAGATTGAATCGATGGAACAAAAGTTGGAATCCATGACTTCAGCATTTCACGGTATGCACCCTCCAACTCAGAAGCCCATGGGTGAATTACTAGCAGATGAAAGCCAGGGATATGATAACAGTGTTGAAGATGTGAATTTTATGCGACAGCAGCAATGGCCTAACACCTATCATCCCAACAATCGTAATCACCCCAACTTCAGCTATGCCAATCCAAACAGTGGATTATATGCACCCGGACAGAGACCCAATGTTCCATATCAAGCAAGGCAAGCTCCACAGCAGCAGGCTCCACAAAAAGAAGAGCAAGAGACAAATGCTCTATTGAGAAAGCTCCTAGCCAATCACGACAGGATGGAGAGCGCGATTGTCTCAATACAAGCAACAATAAAAAGCCATGAGACTCAGATTGGGCAGATCGCCAATCAAAATGTCAAGCTTCCACCCGGCATGCTTCCAGCAAATACCATCACTCCAAACGAGCAGCTAAATGCCATCACAACCCGCAGTGGCATCACTACTGAGGATCCCCCATATCCTAGCCACGCGCGAGCTGAGGCGACTAAGGCCACTGAGAAAGCTTTGGATGAAGAGATTCCCGTGCCTACCGTGAGTCCCCAATCAAAGGACACGGTGAGGAAGTCGGATGAGAAACAGAAGCCTAGGGAGGAATACAGTGTGCGAGTGCCATACCCGCAAAGGTTGAAGAGCCAAGAGGATGCCAAGCATTTCAAGAAGTTTGTGGATATCTTCAGGAAACTGCACATTAATATACCTTTTGCAGAGGCCATCTCACAAATGCCGAAATATGCTAAATTTCTCAAGGACCTCCTTTCTAATAGGAGGCGCATGGATGACTTTGAAACAGTGACTCTAAATGAGGAGTGTAGCGCCGTTGTGCAAAAAGCGCTACCAAAGAAGATGAAAGATCCGGGCGGTTTCATCATTCCTGTTACATTGGGAGACGCATTTCATGGGAGAGCATTGTGTGACCTTGGTGCGAGTATTAATTTGATGCCTACATCGGTTTTTGAGCAACTTGGTGTGGGAGATCCTAAGCCTACCAGGATGTGCTTGCAGATGGCTGATCGCACAATAAAACGCCCCAGGGGTGTTTTAGAGGATGTACTAGTGAGAGTTGAAGGACTCATCTTCCCAGCGGATTTTGTGATCTTAGACATGGAGGCCGACGATGATGTTCCTCTTATTTTGGGCCGTCCATTCCTGGCCACCGGAAGAACTATCATTGATGTGGCCAATGGGGAGCTGACTATGCAGATCAACGATGAGAGGGTGGCCTTTAATGTATTTGAGGCTATGAAATTTCCCGCATACGCGGTGAGCGAGCAGTGCTTTGGGGTGGAGGCATACACGCTGGACGAGGAGGACGATATTCTGTTGGAGCAACTATATGAGGAGCTTGCTCTATTTGATTCCAGCGAGAAAGAGCAAGCTTTAGATGTTCATTGGCGCCCACCATTACCCCTCTTTAATGAGGGAAGCAGGAAGATTCTTACTCCTTCTCTTATTACTGCTCCTGTTTTAGAATTAAAGCCTTTACCTGCTCATTTGAAATATTTATACTTGGGATCTAATGATACTTTACCTGTAATTGTATCTGCATGTTTGGACAGGGAACAGGAGGAGCAGCTTCTCGAGGTACTACAGAAGAGGAAAGCAGCTATGGGATGGACAATAGCAGATATTAAGGGGATCAGCCCCACAGTTTGCCAGCATAAGATCAGGCTCATGGAAGACAAGAAGCCGGTAGTTCAATTTCAGCGCCGCCTCAACCCTCACATGCAGGAGGTGGTGAAGAAAGAGGTGCTTAAATGGTTGGAAGCAGGTATCATCTATCCGATTTCCGACAGCACGTGGACTAGCCCGGTACAATGTGTTCCCAAGAAGGGAGGTATAACTGTGGTGGAAGGGGAAAAAGGTGATCAAATTGCCACACGTACCGTTACGGGGTGGAGAGTTTGCATGGATTACCGCAAACTCAATGATGCCACTTTGAAGGATCACTTTCCCCTCCCATTCGTGGACCAGATGCTTGATAGGTTAGCTCACCATTCACACTACTGCTTTTTGGATGGATATTCTGGGTATAATCAGATAGCGATTGAGCCGGCTGACCAGGAGAAGACGACATTTACTTGTCCATATGGGACGTTTGCATTCAGACGCATGCCCTTTGGGCTATGCAATGCCCCAGCTACGTTTCAGAGGTGCATGATGTCTATCTTCTCAGATATGATGGAGCAAAATTTTGAAGTCTTCATGGATGATTTTTCGCTTTATGGTGATGGGTTCGAAGACTGTCTCCAGCAGCTAGCTCGGGTACTGGACAGATGTATTGACACCAACCTAGTGCTTAACTGGGAGAAGTGCCATTTCATGGTGACCGAGGGAATAGTGTTGGGGCACAAGATCTCCAGTAAAGGTTTAGAGGTAGACCGGGCGAAGATTGAGGTGATCGAGAAGCTTCCTTACCCTACGTCTGTCAAAGGGGTACGGAGTTTCTTGGGACATGCAGGTTTCTATCGGCGCTTCATTAAGGACTTTTCGAAAATCACAAAGCCTTTATCTGGTTTGCTTGAGAAAGATGCCGTGTTTGATTTCAATGAAGACTGCAAGACAGCTTTTGATTTGCTCAAGAAAAAGTTGATTAGTTCTCCCATTATAGCCACTCCAGACTGGACCTTACCGTTCGAACTTATGTGTGATGCCAGCGATTACGCGGTGGGAGCAGTGCTGGGACAGCGGAAAGACAAGGTAGCTCATGTTATTTACTATGCTAGTCGTACTCTTAACACTGCACAGGTTAATTATGCCACCACGGAGAAAGAGATGTTGGCCATTATCTTCGCATTGGACAAGTTTCGTCCATATCTTGTGGGTTCTCAGGTGACTATCTTCACGGACCATGCAGCCCTCAAATATCTTCTTGCTAAGAAGGATGCGAAGCCTAGATTGATCCGATGGGTGTTATTAATGCAAGAGTTTGACATAGTGATTAAGGACAAAAAGGGTGTAGAGAACGTTGTTGCAGACCATTTGTCACGACTGGATAACGAAAAACAAGAAGATGTGCCGATTAGAGAAGATTTTCCAGACGAACAACTTATGGTAGTGGTAGCAGCTGTGCCTTGGTTTGCGGATTTGGCAAATTTCAAGGCGCTCAAAATTGTTCCGAAAGACATGACGTTCCATCAGAAGAAGAAATTTTTCGCAGATGCACGACACTATTTCTGGGATGACCCTTATTTGTTTAGGTTGGGAGCTGACAATGTGTTGAGAAGACGCGTAGCTGAGCCAGACACTTTGGACATTCTTAGACACTGCCACGAATTGAATTGCGGAGGACATTTTGGCAAAGCGCGTACTGTGGCAAAGGTATTGCAAAGTGGATTTTACTGGCCTACTTTACATAAAGATGCTCATTTATTTGTGCAGCAATGTGATCGATGTCAGAGAACCGGCAATATCTCCAGCCGAAACGAGATGCCTCAAAATTTCGTGTTGGAAGTAGAGCCCTTTGATGTCTGGGGCATCGATTTCATGGGACCATTCCCGTCTTCACTTGGTAATCTTTATATACTATTAGCTGTGGATTATGTGACCAAGTGGGTGGAGGCAATGGCTTGCCCGAAGAACGATGGAGCTACTGTAGAGAGATTCGTGCGGAAGAGCATTTTTACACGGTTTGGAACTCCCAGAGCCATAATCAGTGATGAAGGGTCGCATTTCGTGAATAAAGTCTTTGCCAATGTCTTGAGCAAATATGGGGTAAAGACGCATAAGATATCACTGGCCTATCATCCACAGTCGAATGGGCAAGCAGAAGTTTCTAACCGAGAGATAAAAGGGATTCTGGAGAAGACAGTCAACCCGGGACGCAAGGATTGGTCTCTGCATTTAGACGATAGCTTATGGGCGTACAGGACTGCTTACAAGACTCCTTTGGGCATGTCTCCCTACCAGTTAGTGTTTGGGAAGTCGTGTCATCTTCCGGTGGAACTTGAGCACAAGGCATTCTGGGCTTTGAAGAAGATCAATTTGGACGCTAAGCTCTCCGGTGAGCTACGAAAGCAAGCGCTACTTGAACTTGAAGAATTTCGATTGATGGCGTATGAAAGTGCGAAAATCTATAAGGAAAGGACAAAACTGTGGCACGACAGGCACATCATCCCGAGAGACTTCAAAGTAGGACAGAAAGTGTTGATCTTCAATGCAAGACTAAAGCTGTTTCCAGGGAAATTGAAATCTAGGTGGAGTGGTCCCTACACGATTACTGAAGTTTATCCATGGGGATCTCTTGAGGTAGAGGACGCAAATGGGAACAGGTTTAAGGTGAATGGTCAGAGAGCGAAACCGTATGTGGACGGGAATTTCATTGGAGTCATTGAATGGCTTCATGCAACTCCCGCAACTTGAGAAGTCTCTGAGGTAACTGGGTCGGGCCGTCGACCTTAAATTACAAAGCGCTTGTTGGGAGGCAACCCAACCTATTTACTGCTTTAGGATAGATTTTAATACTGTTTTGTAATTTTTATTCGGTTTGATGTTATTGAGAGGTGCGAGAGAGTGGATTTAATATTTCCAATGAGTATGTGCAGGAATACGAGGTGAAAGGCCTATTTCGGATCCCCCTTCTTGATGCGCACGTGCGAAACAGAGTAAAAAGTCCGGATTTGCAGCTAAATACGCGTATCGGGATCCGAAGTGAAGAAATTAAAGATAGAAGCCATTTCTGCACCTATTCAACACACGCACCTGGGGAAGATCATGTTCCCGGACTCCCCGTCTTGATTTGCGCAAGAATTTGATTAGTGAACGGAGAAAGCTAGCACGTCGGCACGGATTACGAGGTGAAATTTTGAAGGACAGACTGAAATGAGAATTGAACAATGCCAACGTGTGGGGGTGGTCGAGAGCTTTCTGTAGACGGGTGGATCGCGCAAATCGGAGTCCGGATGAGAAAGTTACGCCAAAAAGGATGTTTTCGCAAGTAAAACGAGGCCAAAAGCATCCGGAAATGCAAAACGTGCCTTGGAACGCGTGAAATTGACAAATAAAACATTCCCCGGATTTTGGGAATGTTTTAAGGTGAAAAGGGAGTCTCGAGGTCGAGGAGATCCTTCGGAAAGCAAAGGCACGATCGAAGACGCGAAAAATCGACAAAAAGGATGTTTTTGGCACAATTCAGAAGTGTCTTCGTACTAAGACAATTGTCTTCGTACGAAGACTTTGTACTTAGAAAAAATTTTGAACCTCTGAATTCTCTTCTTAAAACAGCTCTCAGTATCTATGTGAGAAGACCTTCGTGCGAAGACAATTTGTCTTCGTACGAAGACTCTTCGCACGAAGAGAAACGTCTTCGCACGAAGACATCGCGCAGAAAGACAGATTTGTCCAGCACGGATAGAAGCTTTTGGGGTTATATTTTGGGGGCTTTTTAGACATTTAGGCACGAAATTGAAGCTTAACCAGCTGGTACTCGATTCTTTGCTTCATTCTTCATCTTCAACCTCAGTTCCTCTCCTCCATAGCCGCACGAGCCAAGTTTCACCCCTCCCTTGATTCTTCACCAAACTCAATATTCTACATAGGGTTTTGCTCGCAATTGCAAGGAGAACAAGATTCTACAGGAGTTTTTGAGTGAGAGTGCAAGACAAGAGAGAAATCAGAGGCCAAAGGAGCTAGGGTTTGGAAGGAGAATTGAGAAATTGGACGAGCTCCGGCTTGATTCAGCTTTCGGACGAGAAGGAAACATTGACGGGGACTACGCAAGGAGTACGGAGCAGCAAGAAATTCGAGATTTCGACAACTTTTTCCGGCACCATCAAAATCAGTCCGGGGTTCGTCAAATTGGGAAATTTTTGCGTCCGTAAGACTTGCTCCGGACGCGTAGGTACTATCTAAACCTCGTAATTTCATATTCGAGTCTTAGGCACATTGAGTAAAAGCCCGGTTATATTTTGTTGCGCTTAGAAGCGTATTTGGGGGCGATTGCGTAAAGTCCTAGGAACTATTTGTTACTTGCCTACGTGTTTCGTTTAGTGTACACTTCTTGTTCACGTGCACAATTGTTGAGTTGCTTGTTTTACTTGCATTTGAATTTTAAATGGCGGGTGGTAAGAAACGAAAGACGGGAGAGGGTTCGTCACAAGAAGCATCGGGATCGGGCGATCCTCAATTAGAGATTCCGCCTACTCCCCAATATGCCATCTTGACGGCCCCTTTCCCGGCTAAACCGGGTATTGTCGGTCGACGAAAGGCCAAGGCCAATTTGAAAGAGAGAAGTATTGGGCCGGGTTATTATGATAGCTACCGTTTTGTCACTCATGAGGCCCATCTTGACTCTCGAAGAGACACTTATTTGACTAAGAACGGGCAGCCCGAAAAAGCCTTTCCTTTGCACGAGGACATGCCTCAAGCAATTAAGGAAATTTATGAGCGCGAGAAGCTTGACAATTGGTTTAAGCTAGTAGGGCAGTCTAGTTCACACATTACGAGAGAGTTTTTGTTTAATTTGCGTTATGCAAAGGATGGAGAGAGTCAAGATCCTCGTCTCGTTTACTGTCGGAACGAGTGGATAGTCTTCACGCCAGAGACTATCGCTCTCGCCATGGGTTTCCCCGCTTTGAAAGACGGTTGTGGGTTAGAGACGGTTCTTCGTAGTGAGAACCTTTGGTCTCGTTTGAATGCTTTTTGCTTTGCGAGGGGGGTTGATCCATGGGACAGGAAGGGAGAGGTGATTCATTGGAAGGCCGAGAAGAGGTTTTATAGGCCGGAGGCTAGGTGGTGCTGTGAAGTGTTAGAAAACTGGGTTTTGGGAATCACACGAAACCCTAGTTATACATTCCGCCTCTCGGTTTGGGCCCTTTGTCTTTACACCGGGGTTAGAATTAATATCCCCAAACTGATTTGGGAGAACTGTCTTGAGAGGGTGTCGAGGACGAACAAATTGGGCCCCGGTCATACTTGCTTGATCACTCACCTAGCCAAAACTGCTGAAGTAGTCATAGGGAGAGATATGGACTTGAAACCGTTTACTGCTAGGAAGTGGCATAGGTTTGATGAGACAGCGAGGAAGAAGGGCAAGGGTAGGAGGATGAACACCTCTAGGTTTGACAACCAGGTTGCCTACGACCACTTGAGAGAGGAGATGGCCCGGGATAGACTCGAGAGGAGACGCCAGTTTGCCCACACTCGGGACAATCAGGCGAAGCTGGGGGGTTTAATCCAGATGGTTGGCCAGTGGGTTATACAGTCTAGTGGTCAGGCGGCGGGGGAGTTTGTTCCACCGGTCCCGACGGCGGATCCATGGTTTCAGGAGGATGACTTTGAATATGAGGTTCCGCCGAGTGAGGATGAGGAAGAAGAAGATGATGAGGAACAAGAGGAAGATGAGGAGGAAGATGACGAGTAGTGGAGTGTGCCCTCATGCTAGAATTGTTGAGTCCTTGTGTTATCGTTGAGGACAACGATGCATTCTAGTGTGGGGGTGGTTGAAGCCTTTTTACTAGTCAGTGTCGTGTCTTTGCATCGCCAGTGTCTGCATGTAGTTAGAGGTTTTTGGTTATGTCCTTATTTTTCTTTTTATTATTCATCTTTTTGCACGTTTTGGTATTTTTGAGTCAACCCACCATTGTTGAGTCGTTAATCGAGTTGGCTTTGCATATAGTGTAGGTATATAAAAAAAAAAAAAAAAAAAAAAAAAAAAAAAAAAAAAAAAAACTAAAAATGTGAAAATCCAAAAAAATTAAAAATTTGAGAAAGGGCAATTGAAAAAAGCTGAAAATTCGGTAAAATCAAGATGTGTGAGACTTTTAGGCGTAGGGCGTGAATTGCGATCGAGAGTGACAATGTGAGAATCCCTTAGTAAGTATAGAGAAACTCTCTTTACGGGATTGCGTGCCTATTTTACACACGAATTTAATTCTTTCAAATTTAAAGTGTGTGCCTAATTTTCTTACAAGAGTTGAGCTAGGTGTGAGCTAAACAAGCCGAACGTTCTTGTGTACGTCTTAGGTAGTCGCCAACCCGCCTCGTAGTGGCACACAGAACAGCTGTGCGAGGTGTGTATTAGAGCACTCACTGCTTCTAGAACTTACCTTGTAGGACCACTAGCAAACCCGTATTCGAACCATGGATTCTTTGACAACCTTTGGACTTAGGGTGACGATTCTTGGCCTTCAGCATTGATTGGTTAGAATCACCGCTTTAGTGCGTCACGAGGGTGTTGTAGTTGAGGGGGTTCGATGAGGGAGTACTTCATGCTATATTTGTGTGAGTCTTACATATCGCATGCACTTCATTTGTTATCTTCGAGGGGAATGCGAGGGTGAGTGAGAGTAGGCTTGCGCACTTCGGTGTGGCGGTGTTCCATGGCATTACAACATGGACACAAGTGAGGAGAGCCGTGAGTGTGTACATCTAATACACACAAAACTTGGGTTGGGGGAATTTAATTGGTGGATCGTGCTAGGTACCGGATCTTACTCATCATGGTGTAGGAGGTTTGGTTGGATTAGGCACGAGACAGACATTTGATCGACTACGTGAGAGGGGACAGGATTACATTCGAGTGTGGGGGTGTCGACATTTGACTTCGGACATCGAGATTGCATTTGCGACGACTCCATCCCCACACATGCTCTTTTATGTTAGCGGCTTTGTTGATTTACACCGAGGATTTTAGTGAGATAGGGAGAGACTTTGATTTGTGATTTATACGTGATTTTGATAGTGTCTCTCCTTACGATTATATGATAGCTTGGCACTTGGAAGACCACTCGTGAAAGATATTGAAGGAATTATGCAGGATTTTGAGAGATTGAAAAGAAGAAAAGAAAAAAAAAAAAAAAAAAAAAAAAAAAAAATCAGAGAAAAAAAAGAAAAGAGAGAAAAAAAAGGAGAGATGAATAAAGGAAGAATGAGAAGCTTTGTGGAAGAACGAGTGGAGAAGCGACTAGTTCAAGAACGGGAAATTTTGGCTTATGCATCATTCATGACGAGGGCCGCGGAGATCGTAATTGTACCGGGGTGTGAGGGGATCGAGGGCCGGAGATGGTGAGTTTCGGGCTTGGTTTCCATCATTGTTGTGAGGGTGTGTGAGCTATGGTATTTGTGAGAATGTGACGCTTTAGGACTTGTATTTGATTCTTATCCTATTTGTCCCTAAAGCCTCATCATTTTAAACCCGTTAGCGGATTAGGAGCTCGGACCTTGAACGTGGCTTAGCCTAGCGTAGCCTTTTATTTTGTGGCACACATGAAAAGGTATTGCATTCTTGTACTTAGTAAAGTTAGGTTCTCTATACTAGCTAGGGGGAATTCATGTTGACGAATTTGATTTCGAATCATTCCTTGTGTCTAGATTTCTCATCGCTTCGTGTGAATCGGTTTAAGCTAATGGAGATTGCCCAATCTCACAAAAGAAAAGAAAAAAATTTTGTATTTCAATACTTGCATTGTGAATATTGCATTTGCATATAGGTGCATTGTGTATAATCGAGTCGTGTCGACTAGTAGGAAGGATGGTTGGTGAATGGTTCTACTCGGATAAGTATGCAAAAGTTCTTGGTATTGTATGCAATGTGAGGTGATAGTATGCAATTGGCGTAGGGAAGTATGCAATGAGTAATTGGTTTAGTATGCAAAGTTGGATGAATTGCGGAAAAGCGAAAGAAGTTTTGACTTGAGAGAGATGGAATTGACTTGTGAGATTTGCTCGGGACGAGCAAAAGGTAGTGTGGGGGTAGTTGATAACTCCGTTTTCGGAGTTATTTTATGCCTTTTATGTCTACGTTTTGCGTGCTTATAATGGAGAATTTGTCGTCTTTTGAGTAAATTGAGCGTAAATGTGAAAATATGAGTTCATGTGCAAAACTTGTTAAATCCGGGCGTTTCTTTAGATTTTTGAGCTTTTTATTGTGATATGATCGCGGGTTGTGTTTTCGTGTTGTGATTCGCAGGAAAACAGGGCTTGGATGATCGTGCGGGATTTGGAAGCGAACTTCGGAAACGAGGAACTCAAAGACAAGTCAAGAGGAGAGTTAAAAGTCAAAGGAAGTCAATGGAAAGTCAAAGGAAAGTCAAACAGAAGAGAAAGGTCAAAGAAAGTCAAAGGAAGATCAAGGAAAGAAAGAATGGAAGAAGAAAGTCAAAGAAGAGAAGAGAAAAGTCAAAGGAGGCAAGAAGAGGGCTGGAACACAGTGTCTTCGTGCGAAGACATTTGTCTTCGTGCGAAGACAAATACTTAGCCAAAAATTCAGCCTGCAGCATTCTCTTCTTAAAAACACTTGCAGTATCTACATAATAAGGCCTTCGCACGAAGAGGCAGAAGTCTTCGTACGAAGACTCTTCGTGCGAAGACAACTGTCTTCGTGCGAAGAGGTCGGGGGTCAGCAGCAGATTTTTGGGGCTTTTCCGTATTATTTCCAAACTTTGTAATATTATTATGGGGACGTATTTAAGACTTTTAGGTCGTCTTTTTCAGTAGTTTTTGAGGATTAGAGACATCTTTGGAGATCAAGAAGCCTTGGAGAGAGCTTAGGAGCTTTTGGATCATTCGTTTGAATTCTAAACTCTCGTTTTTCTTGATTTTCATGTTTAAACTCATTATAATCGTCGTTTTGATTATGAATATGAGTAGCTAAACACCTTTTGCTGGGAATTCTTGTTTGGTGTAGCTAGGGTTTGATCTAAAGTCGATGTTTTGATGATTGTAATGCATGCTTTAGCTTAATCTCTCGTGCTTAGTCATTATTATGGATTATTTGCGTTCTTAATCTTATTATCTTTGCGAGTAGCTAACGTAGAGATAGAATTAATTAGTTTCACGCGGTAACTCCGTGATAACTAGTCGGTAAATTGAATAATCCACCTAGTCGTATCAGTGTTTGGTAACTCGGCATCGTTAACTAGGATCATTAAAGTAGAATTACAATCTTAATGCATACTTAAACCTAAATTAGGCTTGGTAACTCGGTTTAGTTTAGTTTAAGTATAGTGGATTTGCTTGGTAACTCGGTAAGTTCAACATTGCTTGATTAAGAGTGAATAACACGTGGTTGTTTTACGAATCAAAACATAAATTTAGATCAACCTAGTGAACCTAGAGAATTCCCGGTGCTTTTCCCGTATTGATAAAAACCTCCAAATATTCATTCTTTATTAATCGTGAATTATTTCACTTGGTTAATTGAGAATTTTGCGTTTAATTTCTTAGAATTAGATAAGCACACAAATTGCGACTTGCCCACATAAGGTTTAGAATAGTAATTAATTTAAACAAAGTCCCTTGGGTTCGACAACCCGGATTTCCGGTTTATTACTACACACGACAGCTGTGCACTTGCAGTTGGAACGTGTCACCCCACGACGACAGTTTATTTTCACTCACTCAGCTTTAGTCAATTTATTTCTTGTTATTCGTGTAATTATGTGTATTTAGAGTCATATTATTATTAAAAAAAAAGGAAAAAAAATAGAGAAAAAAAAAGCAGAAAAAAAAGAAAGAAAAAAAAAAGAAATGTTCTAGTTCTGCAGTTTTTTCAATTATTAATGTTATTGAGTCACAAAGCTGAGTGAGTAGCACAATTTTCGAGACAAGTTACACCGCTTCACATTTGTGGCCGCGAGAACGGCGAAGACACACCGAGGGACAGGAAGATTGAGATGGCAGGAAGTTAGTTGTTTCGGGCAGTTTTTCGGGAACTCGGTGAGGGGTGTGAGTTTGGGGAAATTGTGAGAATGTCATAACGAGTAGGATCATACCGTGCCTATACACACATATATATATATATCCTACCTGTTAGACTTAGAACCTTGATTCGGAAATAGCTCGGATGGTAGGATAACTAGGGATTCGCTCAGGTTGATAGCAAAATTAACAGGTACTCGAGTCCAGTGCTTTAAGGCACCAAAGAAATCTGTTCAGACTTACCGATCGATTGCAGGGAAGTATTTTCTGGAAAAAGGGTGAGGTTTTGAGGACACGCGGTTATGTCTTGGAGATTTCCCAATCTCACCAAAAATAAATTGTTTTAGTACTTTTGATTCGTGTGTATTGAGTCTGTGTATATTCTATCTGAGTCAGTCTTTCTATCGGGTCGTCTGGTTATACGGGTCAGGTCGAAAGAGTATGCAATTGCAAGGAGTATGCAAAGGTAGTGTATGCACGACATGGTCGGTTTTGCAAAAACTGAGAGGTATGCAAGCAGGTTGGTTTTCAAGGGGATTGCTCGGGACGGGCAATATTTAGTGCGGGGGTATTTGATAACGCCCAAATCGGGGTTATCTTATAGCTCGGTTTTTGTGCGTTTGTGCCGGAAAAATCATGTTTTAGCCAATTTTCACCCTCGGGAGGCCTCGGTTTTAGGAACGAGACAGTTATTTGCTCTTTATAAATTTCTGCATTTTCCGTACTTTTATTGGATATGATCGCGGGTGTGTTCTTGTTGTCTATGCAGGAACAGGGCCCGGGAATGCAGCAGGAATTGATCGGGAATGCAGCAGAAGGCAAAAGAGGCAGAAAAAAAGCCCCCTGCCTTGCTGTCTGCGTATTTTATGCAACTGTCTGCGTATTATACGCAGGCAGCAAGGTTGGGGAGGGGATTTTGGATAGTTTTCTCCCCTGTCTGCGTATTTTACGCAGCCCCTTGCGTATTATACGCAGCCAGGGGGAGAAAATATGCAGAAAGAAGAAGAAGAAGGCACAGATTGGGTCCCTGTCTGCGTATTTTACGCAGAGTCTGCGTATTATACGCAGACAGCAAGCAACAAGTGGATAAAAAGCAGCAGGTGAAGACCCTGGCTGCGTATTTTACGCAGCAGGCTGCGTATAATACGCTGACAGCACACAAAGTGAGGCGGTTTCGGGCAGTGGCAGTTTTCGTAAATAAAGACAAGTTCCAGAAACTTCGCCAACACTATATAAAGACTCGTCCAGACTCGTTTTGAACACACAATTCAGCCAAGGACAAGTCTGAGCATCCCGGGAGAGCACGGAAGCACTCATCCAGATCCGAAGACTTAGTTTGATCTTATTATCTCTCTTAATTTCAGAAACTTTGTTAATTTAGTATGTCGTTTAGTAGCTAAACCTTTTACCTAGGTTCTCAGTGAACCTAGGGTTTCGTTTTCAGACATTGTTCTGCAGTTTGACTATGAATTCATGATTACGTTATCTTAATTCAGCAGTATTATCAGTTATTCTGTCTTTGATTATATCTGTTTATGCATGATCGGAGTCGCGAACCAGAATTGCTATAGACCCGAGCCTGTAGGTGAAAACGTCAGGTTAGGGTTAGGAAGAAAAGACAGGATTTAGTACCTTACCCTGATAGACCGACCAGAGAAAGGGAGATAGGGCTAGCCAAAACGTATAGACCAACTGTTAGAGAATTTGACCCGGGCCATCAGGACAAGTTAGAAACCCTAGCAGACTTAGAACGAGACTGCAGACTTAGGCAGCTTAACAGGAACCCGAAAGTCTGCAGGATCGTGACAGCGTGTGGAATCTGAAAGGTTACTGCACAATCGGTACGTGGCACGGGTAATTAAAACTGCTGAGTGTTTTCATATCAAACCGAAGAACATAATTTTGAAGAAACCCTAGGGGATCCTGGGACCTAGTATTCCAAACCCTAGATTTACAAACTTTCAAGATTTTCAGAAAAACATCACAAAAAATATTTACGTGTTATTTTGTTCATTTTTAGTTTATAGTCAATCACAATCCTAAACTAGTCCTCCTTTTACACTCTGCAAGTTAAAACTGATTTCTCGAAAAACCCAAAATAGTCCTCGTGGGAACGATCACCCGAGTTTAATTACACCCGGTATTACAAGATTCGTATACTTGCAAACAACACGTTAGTTTGCGCATCAGGGATGTGGTCAGCTTCTCCTTTAGATGGTCAAAGGACTGCTGACAAGCTTCATCAAAGTCAAAGGGGACATCTTTCCCGAGCAAAGCACATAGTGGCTTTGTGATTTTGGAAAAGTCTTTGTTGAATCTACAGTAAAATCCTGCATGTCCCAGAAAACTTTTGATTACTTTCACGGTTGTTGGATACGGCAATTGCTTGATAACCTCAATCTTGGCCCGGTCTAACTCCAGTCCCTTTCTGTAAATTTTGTGACTCAGAACTATTCCTTTGGTAACCATAAAATGGCACTTTTCCCAATTAAGCACGAGATTAGACTTCTTACATCGGATCAGTACCTGGGCCATGTGGTGCAGACAGTCTTCGAAACTGTCCCCGAACAACGAAAAATCGTCCATGAAGACCTCCAAATTTTTCTCAATCATGTTCGAGAATATGGCCATCATGCATCTCTAGAATTTTTCTGGAGCGTTACACAACCCGAACGGCATGCGGCGGAAGGCAAACGTACCGTACGGGCATGTCAAAGTTGTGTTCTCTTGATCTTCCGGGGCTATGTAAATTTGATTGTACCCGGAATACCCGTCCATAAAACAGTAGTAGGCATGATGAGCCAGCCTGTCCAGCATCTGGTCCATGAATGGTAACGGGAAGTGATCCTTCAATGTTGCCTCGTTCAGCCTCCGATAATCCATACAGATCCGCCAGCCTGTGACGGTACGTTGTGCAATCTGCTCCTAAGCTTTGTTCTGCATTACCGTATACCCCCTTTCTTGGGCACGCACTGGACTGGACTAATCCATGTGCTGTCCGAGATGGGGTAAATAACTCCTGCTTCCAACCACTTCATGACCTCTTTTTGCATCACATCCTTCATGTTGGGATCCAGCCTCCGCTTTGGTTGAATCACCGGCTTTTTGCCCTCATCGATTATGATCTTGTGCATGCAATAGGAGGGGCTGATCCCCTTGATATCTGCAATCGTCTAGGCTATTGCCTCTTTATGCTCTCGCAACACTTCCAGCAATTTATGTTCCTGTTCTTGAGATAATCGAGACGAAACAATTACGGCAGAGTATCATTATCACCAATATATGCGTACTTGAGGTGACTTGGGAGCGGTTTCAGCTCCAATGCAGGCGGCTCCTTGAGTGACGGGACTAGGGCGAATCTCTGCGCACCATCTTCGTCTAAGTGCAAAGTGGTCCAATGTTCCGTTCTCAATGTCTGCTCCACCGGGATCTCTCCTCGTCTTCGGTGTACACATTGTCGATTTCTTCTCATAGTTTATCCATCGCCTCGTTTTCACAGCCTTCATCGACTACCTCTATAGCATAGACATCTTCGTGCTCATAGTAATTTGGCAATTGCAGATTTTTTGAAAATGTTAAATGTCACCTTGTCTTCATTAATCTGCATGGTCAGTTCTCCACTTTTATAGTTTATCATGGCCTCTCTGGTGGACAAAAACGGTATACCCAGAATAAGCGGTACCTCCCCTGCCTCCATGTCCAGAATCACGAAATCTACCGGAAAAATCAATTCTTCGACTTTCACCAGAATATCCTCTGTGACCCCGTAAGCCTGCTTCATGGATTTGTCCGCCATATGTAGCATGACTCTGGTGGGTCTCGGTTCACCGACTTTCAAAATTTTGAAAATCGTCAACGACACGGGATTTATGCTGGCCCCTAGGTCACACAGAGCCGAATTCGGGTTTCCGTACAGGAACCCAAGATGCTCACTCATGCCCGGTCCGTACCGGCTTAGATCCCACAACTGTTGTACGTAATTGGAATCCTCAGTACTGTGTTCCTCGATGGCTGCGTCCAAATCTGACTCTCCTACCACTGCTACAGCCATCTTTTCCGAATAGACCTTCTTGACCAGGTCTTGAACGACCCTGGTCAGATTATCTATTCGGTCATCTACTACTGGCCCGGCTCATGTCGTGATCCTTCGTCGTCAAACACGCGAGTGTCCTGCTTGGCTAACAGCTTCATCAGCTCATAGGCCCCGTCCTTGTCCACATGGTACAAAAAATTGCCTCCGGCTTCTCTGTCAATTCTATCAGCGTTCTCCCTGTCTAGGGCATGATAGAATACCTGCATAATCTTTGGGTCCCCGAAACTGTGATTAGGGCACTTTTTTACCAGTCTCATCAGCCTGTCCCATGCATCTACCACCGTCTCTCCCATATTCTGTTTGAATGACATGATCACGCTCTGCAATTGGATCACCCGAGTGGCGGGGTAGAATTTCGCCAGAAAATCTGCAACACATCCCTCCCAAGTAGTGATGGAGTTGGGCGGTTGGGATTCGATCCAATCTTTGGATGCTCTGTACAGGAAATACGGGAACAAGATTAGCTTGAGGGTCTCTGCATCAACTCCCCTGTACTTGACTTTGTTGCAGTAATCGTCGAATTTCCCGATAAAGTCATTCGGGTCTTCATCGGCTCTGCCATGGAATGGACAGTGAGTCTGGGCAGTCTGGATAGTGGAGGATTTCAGGCTAAAGTGCTCTGCGGCGATTTCGGGCACCACAATCGCTGGCTCATGTCCTCCCGTAGGGACCTCAAATGTCTCCACCAACGCTTTCCGGACCTGTTGTATGTCCTCTGGTGTTCCGGGCAGCAAAACCTGCTGCGATCAGATCCTCGATATACCATGCCATTGGAGATGGAGTGCGTTCTGGGAGGGGTACTTTGGCCATCCCTGAAAAAACAGAGATCTCAAGAGCAGTGAGATAACAGAAAAAAATGGAAAAACTCTGAAAATTAATTCTGACTACTAAATAAACTCTGAAAATTCCCCGGCAACGGCGCCAAAAACTTGATGCGCTTTCTAGCGTGCTATTCACAAGTATACGAATCAAGTAGTATCGGGTGTATTTTGACTCGGAATATTGTTCCCACGAGGACTATTACGGGGTTTTTTGAGTAATTAGTTTTAACTAACAAAGTGTAAAAGGAGGAGTATTTTGAGGTTTTGACTACTATCTAAGTAATGAAAGTAGATACTAAAACGTAAATATTTTTTGTGAGAATTTTCGTTAAAATTTTGAGTGTTGTAAATCTAGGGTTTAAGGCACCAGGTCCCGGGTCCCCTAGGGTCTCTTCAGTTTTTTGTTCTTTTCGATATGAAAACACACAGCAGTCACTTATTCATGCCACATACCAATTGTGCAGTATCTTTTCTTTTCCTGCACGTTATCAGAATTCTGCAGATTTTTGGCTCCTATTAAGCTACCTAAATCTGCAGTCTCGTTCTAAGTCTGCTAGGGTTTGAACCTATCCTAAAGGCCTCGGTCAAAACCGCTAACAGTTGGTCAAACGTTTTTAGGCTAGCCCTATCTCCCCTTATCTGGTCGGTCCATCGATGTAAGGTGCTAAATTATGTCTTCTCTTCCTAACCCTAACCAGTCGTTTTCACCTACCGGGTTGGGTCTGTAGCAATCCTGGTTTGCTACTTCGATCATGCATAAACAGTAAAATCAAGGACAGAATAACGAATAAAACTGCTGATATTAAGATCCTAAGATCATGAATATAGTTGAAACTAGAACTAGATATTGTATACGAAACCCTAGGTTCACCGTGAACCTAGGTAAAAAGTTTAACTACTAAACGACATAATTAAATAACGAAGTCTGAAATAAAGAGAGAATTGAGATCAAACGAGTGTTCTTGGAATCTGGATATGCCCTTCCATGCTGTACGAGGGTACTCTGAATTCTCCTTGGGTGTACTGTGTCAAAAACGAGCTCTGTACGTTCCTCTATGTAGTGCTGAGAAGCTTCCGGAAACTGCCCGAATTTACGAAACTGCCATTGGGCCCGAAACTGCCTCGGAAAAAGTCTTCCTACTGAAATCCTGGAGTCTCCTCAGAACCCGAGTCTGGATCCAGAAACTTTTTCCTGCATTTTGACCCGAAACTTGTCAAAATGACCAAAATACCCCTGGGTCAAAACCACCCGAATTCCACCAAACTCTGAATCTGGTCATGGGTAATCTGCTGGCTAAATTTGAGCGACAAAATACAAACTCATCTCCGAAAACCCGATCCGGAAACTTGTCAAAACGACCAAAATACCCCTTGCTCAAAACTGCCCCGGAAATTGACCTGTCAGTGCCTGAACGTGAAATAACTGAAAACGACTCCGGACACCGGGAATCGAGACCCACGCTTGGGAGTGGCTAGGAGGGGACCCACGCTTGGGCGTGGGTTGGACATGGACTCACGCTTGGGCGTGGCCTGACTGGGACCCCCGCTTGGGCGTGGATCGGTTTTTCAGCCGAACTCCGTTTCAGCATTATGACCTGTTTTCGGAAGGCCCTTGACGTCTACTTGCTTTTTCCGCTGGCCTCACTTCCAAATTCCAAGTAGAACTCAAGATATTATCAACCGAGTGTATCCCGGTCATTCTCGGTTCTGGCGTTTTCAGCTTTCTTAGTCGGTTTTCACTGCCCATTTTTCCTCCAGTCTTTCTATTTTTCGTTCCGCTCAGAGGCAGAGGGATGTCCAAGTCTTGAATGTCATAAATGTGATTTGACACTTTGACCCAAAAATGCTTGAGAATTTGATTATGCAGATATAGAAGACAAAGGGTAAAGCTCATTTTTACTGGGTCCCTGAAAAAGAGTTTAACCCGTAGACTTGTCATGAACACAAATAGAGTCTTTGTCAAAAAGAAATCTAGCATTATGACTAGTGCAGAAGTTATGGACAGATAGCAGGTTCACAAACAAACTTGGAACATGTAATGTATGGTTCAAAGCATAAGAATTATTTGAAGTTGAGAGATAGGTAGTACCAGAATATTTGATAGGGAGAGAAGAATCGTTACCAACGGTTACTGTATCGGACCCAGTATATGGTTCAGCTAGAGACATATTACGAAATTCTGCAGTCATATGATTTGACGCTTCAGTATCTGTAAACCAGAGATCCGAGGATGGAGGTGGAGATGGTTGTGAGGAGGTTGAGGCCGCCATTGCAGAAAGTTGTTCAGGAGGTAGGCGCCCTTGATAAGCAAAGTCCATACGGTGGTAACAATTGAGCGATGAATGATAATCGTACCCGCATATATGGAAGTTAATAGGAGAACCCGAACCACCTCGACCTGATCCACCACGTCCTCTGGTCTGGAGCGGCCCGAACCGCGACCCAAATTGTAGCCTGACCCGTATCCGAAATTGGATCCGTTTGGGTAACCCGAACTGGATCCGGATCCGGACCCATAACCCGAACTGTAGCCGGTACAAAGTCAAACCCGGAATTGGTACGGCCACCACGAGAATCAGAGCGTCCACCACCGCCTATTCGTTGACCAAACCGTCCACCACGGTTGTTGCGGCCACTCCGACCACCGCGCTGATGATAGAAGGCGGTGGGTGTTGACAGATCTGTGGGTAGAGTCTGCAAGGCATGCATCTGCTCCCCCGCCTTTAGACAGGACATGAAGTTCTTTAAAGGGGATAGGCGTGGAGTGAATACACAGAGAATACCTGAAGGAGTTGTACTCCGGTGGAAGCCCGTTGAGGGCATACAGAAGCAGATCTTCATCGGCGGTGACAACTCTGGCAACAGAGAGTTTGTCTCGGATCATTTTAAGCTTCTGCATGTACAGATCGATGGAATCGGAGCCTTTTCCGAGAGAGTGAAACTCAGCTTTTAGAGAGAGGATGTTGGATACTTGGATCTGGTGAGAGAAGTGTAGCGACGCTCAAGGATCGACCATGCCTCAGCCGATGTAGTAGATCCAATGACCAAAGTGAGTGATTCTTGGGACAGGGTAGCATTGAGTATAGTAAGGATGGCGTGATCTTGAAGATGCCAGGCCGTATATGCCGGATTTACAACCGGTGAAGATGGAAGAACAGGGGAGGGACATGGAATCGTCCCGTCAAGATAACCGTATAGTGTATGTGTGCATAAAATAGAAGATATTCGGTGTTTCAACAGGACAAAATTGCTTGAATCAAGCTTAAAAGGAAGTAAATTGTGGATATTAGACAAGAGAGAGAGAGGCGTAGAAGCCTGTGGTGTAGTGGCGAGGGCCATAACCTGGCTCTGATACCATGAAAGAACCGCTAGGGATTCTGAGAGGATGGATGGAGAAACGGCAAGAAGGTGAAGGAAAAATATCTACATTGATTGATTATCATGCAGAGTAACATTACAATATATAGGGTTGACCCAATGGTCGGATCGTGTATGGTCTTGATCTAACGGCTACGATACTTAGTGTTTACACAAAGACTAAAATGCCCTTGTCAAAAGATAAGCATTAGAACGGGAATAAAACCAACAGGCTTTGGGCTTGAGATAGCGATTGGGCTTGGCCTTGGGCTTCAGGGACTGGTAGGGCTTTCTCATATAATCCATTAATAATAGGCCCAGTTATTACAAAGGAGGTTTGAGGTAAGTCCCATTTGGCTGTTAGTTACCACGCAACAATCACATAGTGGCTCAGAACAAAAGGCTCGAACACTTTCCACTGCTAGCTTTCTTCCGAACACGCGACTTCCATCACAAACTGGACAGTGAAATCCCTCCATGTTTGCGCAGAACAGGAATCATTCAAGTTTTGCACTCACTCTTTTCTTTGCGCAAACTAAGCTCACTGTATAACTTTGCTCTTACTTCATCACAGTTACATAAGCAGAATCGATCGTGCTATTAAGCAACTCAATGAACACCTCAGCTCGTAGAGCAATAAATAGTCTGATGAAAATATGACTGACGACAAAAGCAATACGAAGCCGACATACAAACTAATTACTTCAAAAATGCTTTCACATGTGCATATAGCAACAGTATCCCCAAACATTTTGACGCGCCCTATATAGCCACAGTTTCTTAAGAGGCGAAGAGCAAAATATGTTGTGACAATATATATTACACTCCGAACCTTTTTGTTCCCTAGAAAAACCTTTTGTTGGTTCAATTACGTAAATAATTTCTGAGTTTAAACTGCTGGTGAATCAGAGTCTCCAGGGTTGTTCCCAACTGTAGGAATCTGCTTCCTTTCGGCTTGAAGGGACCGACAAAGCGACTCGAGCTTTTCCTTCTGGTTCCTTGTTTTCTCCAGTTGTTTCTTCAAATGTTCACGCTGTTCATTTTCACAAGGGATATTGTTAGCACCAGGCTTTCTTATTAATGCAGGTAAAATCAACTAAAATGGAGTGCATGCAAGAGCCGTAGAGGTATCCCCCATCAGCCACTCAAACTGGTGGATCAACAGTTGGAAACTTCTTTGACGATTTTGGCAAAAGGATTTTGAGTACGGAAACAGAAGAGAAGACATTATAGAAGTTCCTGACAGTTTTCCTTAGGGTAAGAGAATGATAATTGAGGGAAATGGAATGGCCTGCTCAATATTAAATGACTATCTTGTGAAGGCAATGATATTCTCGCAGAACAAGACACACAAAAATACAGAATTGAGTTAACACGCATCACCAAGTTCTAAAAGAAACAGCACATGAGATCTGGTGAAATTTTAGGGTAGAAAACAGTTGTCCTGAGTCATTTACCAGCCGAAACGAGAAAAAAGTCGGTCCTTCTGCTGTTGGCTTCTTCATTTATTTGGAGAAAGAACCAGGAATAGAACATAAAAACAAGTGCGCAGGGATATAAGTGTAGAGATGTGCACAGTTTATAAAGGATCTGTAGTTCCGATACGAACAAATCAGAAAGATCCTCTGGAAATTTGATCCCACACTCCATTAAGTTTTTGATAACGTAGGGGTATAAGTAATCTATCAGTTTCCTTCTTAAACTAAATAAGATTATGTCGTGTCTTTTACTACTTTGACTAACCAAATAGGGATACCATTAACCTCATTGCAATATTTTTCTCAAATTTTATGTTCGCATTATGGAGAAAATATCATGTATGCACACACCCCATATCTACTGTCATCAAATGTGAAATCTTACACCTAGTTTTACATAGAGCAGTATCTACCATACCATGTCAGTCAATGAGTACAGACAAATATAGATTCCAATGTTGTCAGAATCGAGAACTGGATCGTAGGATCCTAAGGTGAGTCCTGAGCTGGATCATGAAAAAAATTGCAATCTCATAGGATCGGGTAGCGTGTGAGGGTGACAGATTATTATCTGAAATCAAACTTAATTTCCATCTAAGGATTTTCAAAGTCGAATTAATATAGAACGAACCCAAAATACAAAAACTTTTGTTTTCTTTGTAGTGGTTGCATTACTTATGTTAGATATTGAGAACGAAGGTTGAGCACCGCAATTAAGATAGTCTTTAGATTAAAGACCTATTGAATGATCGTGGCATAACAATTACTATGTACTTGTAAAGCTGATTCACACTGTCAAACAACTTCGAGATCAAACATACTTATTTGTGTTAACTGGCATGTGAACCATACCCTAATGTATGGAAGTCTAGGATATCGTAGTCTTGTAACAACCTTATTGATATTGAGACATTCAGAAGCATGACATAAAAATAATTATGAATAGTTTTTATCGTAAGATACATTCAATGTATTACTGACTACTACGCATAGAAACAAGCAATATGTAAATGAAAAGAGAACTACAATTATAAGCATGAATATACGAACAAACAGTAAATAAAATGAGCTCCACCAAGATGAAGTTGAACAAAATAGAGCTGTGACGAAGTGAACTCATAAGAATAACAAAACGAATTGTCTATTTTAAATTCAATGAACTGCGGAAAATCATACCTCTCCAACAAGTTCTATAAGGGTAATGTCTGATTTCTCACCCTTGCTCTTCAAGAAGGCATTCTCTTTATTGAGTTCCTTTATTGATTTCGCCATCTACATTACATAAAGCAAATAGTAACTTGTCCAGTTGATGCATATCACCTGTAAACACTTGTAGAGAACAACCAGGGACACGGAGCTAGGGTAAGGAAAACTGAATTACCTTCTCAATCTCTTGCTTGAATGTTTCAAAAACCTCGTTGCTTTTCACCAAAGCATCCTGCAAAGAGAATAAATTCAGCAGGGTATCCACCTTATATTGGATAAAATAACAGGACCTCACAAAATAAATAGTGAGCCAAATTGATTTCCTCTATAGATAGTAGACATCATAAAATGTACTATCAAAAAGCTTCACCGCCTGTGTTAGCTGATTTTTAACTTGGAACAACGGAAATTTTGAGTCATTCTGAAGTGGAAGTAATTATTATTACATTACACTTAACCTATCGTTTATTTGGTCGAACCTTCACATTGCCTACCAAAGGATGCAGTTCATAACACAAGTTTTCTTTTTCTTTCTTTCTTTTTTTTTTCTTTTTTCTTTTTTCTTTTTTTTATTTTTTATTTATTTATTTATTTATTTTTGCGCTAGAGGAATTGTACGTACTTTGCAGTGTAAGAAACCAACCTTCCTTCGACACTGTTTGCAGGAAGTCAGCCCTGTACTCACTATGTTTGACAACTAAGAATCACTCTTGGCATTCACAGTGACATAAGAAAGAAACACAACCATAAGCTGTTAAGTAGAAGCCTCTCATTTCCTGATAAGTTACCGTATAACTCTTCCACTGAGTTGGAGATTATAGAGCAGGACATCTAGTGCCAAAATGATTAAGATGAAGCTATTGATCAATCATCATCACTGCCATGACCAGATTCTTCATCATGATAATAACTTTCACAATCACTTTATTTCTTCAGTTTGCTAGTTTGCTGTATTAGATAGATGTATTTTTGGTCAGTAAATAAGTCCAGATATATGAGGTTCCCAGCAAGCCTATATTCCAAATGGGGATTCTATCTGGACCATTTTAGAATACCATACAGTTATATGATACTGCAAAAATAATACTTGGAAATCAGGAAAAGAAGGGTTACATTAGATAAAGGACATAATGGCAAGTACAAGATAACTCCAGGAAGATGGTCCAAACATATATGGGGTTCTACAGAAACTAGAGTCGCTAGAATGGAAAGACATAATTCTGTTACAAACGTCGGAAACATACATCTTTTCACTTTCCACTTACAAATCACTACGTAATTTCAATATTATACAGGTGTCCATTTTAGTGTATACATGATAGGATCCTGAGTCCCTCGTCAACAGAATTGGAGATAGTCAACACCTAACCTATTCTACCAGGATTTGCCATTCAGTTTCACATTAGTGGAGAAAGGTCTTGAAGTTAAGACACAAACTCATGGCATATTAGATACTTCGGAGATAAACTAGGGCAAGAACTTGACAATTATACATAATATATATCAGGGTCCACCCCAATTTACTGACTTTAGATGCATGCACAAATCATTTGCTCCTTCCGGGCCCTCTGAAGGAGAAAAGCTGAAACCATTATAGCACTGAAGGACATAAACCACAATATTACAAACCCAAGGACTGCTCAAGTCATTATTTGCCATCTGCACCCCGACCGCCCTACCATTCACAATCCATCCTTAGATAAAATTAACCAGAACTAAGTACCTAATTCATTATACGAGTATATTACAATTCCAAGATTAGTAATGCAGATAGAATGACCATTATCAGCTCCCTATCATACAGAAGCTATTAAAACCAGAACATACGGCTTTTTGGTCACCACAAAAGGTGAAACTCAAATAAAAAATGGATATCATTATATTCATTATCTTCATATGAAGAACAGATACATTTTTGCGTATGGAAGAGAACAAACCTGAAATTGTTGGAACTTTTCACCATCAGCTGTTAATTGCGACCGCAAGTTCCTTTCAGTTGATAATAATTGTGACACCTGGTCTGCATACAACTTCATCTGGGACTGTTCTTGGAGCAGTTTCTCCTCGTGCTGCTTTAGTTTCAAATCAGCAATTTGAAGTTCCAACTCTTTCTGCTTCAACTGTATATACAACTTAGTTAAGTATGTATACATATAGAACATTGCAAGGAGTCACAATTTAAGGATTTCGCAAGTCCCTACGAATAGCAACTCATCATTAAATATGTGAAGAATATGTTACCTGATGTGCATGTTGCTGTTCTGCAAGCGTATATTGATCAGCAAGTTGCTTCAATTTGATTCGTAACCTGAAATTGAAAAACTCATTTATTGTTTTATATGCTCAAGCTGTAAGACCAAAGACCAAGATATAGGTCTGTTGGAATTGAAGAGAAAGAGAGAGAGAGAGAGAGAGAGAGAGAGAGAGAGAGAGAGAGAGAGAGAGGAATCTATGTAACATTAGACTCAGAAGAATGACGGCCTAAATGAAACCATAACAGGAGATCCATTATCCAAGTGGGCAAACAAATATATCGTACGTGGTTAAGTGAACGCGAAGGCTATGTTAGTGGAGTGGACCATCTAGTTTTTAAACTGAATACTGAAAATTAAGAAGCTGTGAAAAATCAGAGAACATATTTTCCAAACTACAATTTCATTTTCAGCTCTCTCTGCTGACAGCAGTTACCGGAATGTCTATAAATCAAGGATAAGAAAATATTTTGACTGATCAACAGGAAATAAGGAACTTTGGACAATATGCAAGCAAATAGTTTTCAAAAAATCTACTCAGAAGGTATCAAAGGCTTGTTAGAGGGGTACAACACATCAATGAGAGTAAATCCATCCACTTGGTGAAACAACTCCAATTCTGGAATCTGAACCTAACAACAGAAGGCTATCAAAGTTTCTATGAAAGAGACCGAACAAACCGACGAATACTGAAATTTCCAGGAAAGGGATACCAAACCATCTTCCTCATGATGGTTCCTTCAGCGAACTGGAATAAGGACTGAAACAATAATGTCATCCACTCAAAGAAGACAGACATACATACTAAGCCTACCTACTAAGCCTGAAGCATCTACGTCTATGAACTACCATCCAAAGAGCACAATGAAAAGTTCAGAAGAGAGGATCGTTTTAGAATCTACTCAATCTAAACTTGCATTGAGGGAACCTATGAGGCAACCTACATATTCAACTTATGAGGCAACCTAAATACGCAACCTACATATTCAACTTTACTTGGAAAAATGGAGTTTAGAAATTCTACCCAGTTTAAGCAAGAAAATAGAGACTGTTTTTGGAAGATATGTGACATCAGCAATGTTGCTTGATCAATTTGCTTCCCCTTTATACTAGGGCAGTTGGGCTAGCTACAAATAAATAGGGTATTCAATTGTACGGGGTTTTAGGAAAAAGCTCCAATGGAGATGGTTTGGTTGCACAATGTTACCTCGCAATGTGATATTATTAGTAAGAAAACTAGATTTCAAATATACTAGATTTATTTATATCAAAGAGGGATCGGATTATTGGGTAGTTAATGATGTCAATAAGTAGTCACATAAATGACTTGAATGTTTTAACATTTGCTCAGTGGTTTTGCAGCAACTACAACTCCTGGTAAGCATTTTTGTTTGGCTTGCAGCCTAGAACTGAAATCCATGCTATTGAGTTATATAGTCTGCACTCTGCAGTGAGCAGGTTCTGGTTTAGTAGATCTGCGCTGCACATCTCATGCTCTACGTCTGCTGGTCCTCTGCATTGCTGGCTTTCTAGTCCTCCTAAATTTGACCACAACAGCCTTTTGAATTTGACATGTGCCGGATGGCTCAAAAGTCAGAGTTGAGTTCCTACTACTTTGATCAAGATTTTATTCCATGCATTTACTGTTCTGGAGAAGGACACTACTTCAACTCCTCGATCATTCTAACTTTTCAGTTTCTTCGTTGCATCTTTGAGGTGGTATGGGTTAACCGGTTTGCATTTCGTATCATCTTTTTTCACCCTAATTAATCTTGGGTAGTGATTCTTACACTACTAGATACAGCTTCTCGCACTATCTAATTGTGAGGACAGTGTTACCCTCGCTTTGCTACTACCAATACAATATATCCAACCTTCTCATTCATCCCTTGTCTTCTCACTGCTTGAGCTTTGACTCTCCAACCCAGAAAGAGCTTCAACTCCTTAACCCTCCGCCTCATAGAATTTTTTCTTCCACCAGCTGAGCCACTACCAACACCGCACGCCGCTGCTGCGAAGCCCTCAAACTACTAAATCTTTTCTCCCTTCCAAACTATTTCCCCTCTCCCCCCCCCCCCCCTCGCTCGGCAATCATCCATATCTTATATCGCATATATCCCATTACGCTTTTCGTCCTATCCATGCACCAATCTTACATTAGACGCAGTACTAATTCACTTGGATTCTTTTGAAATCAAACTTCAAATCACGAAAATCCCAAATCCAATTGAAAGATGGACAATAGATTTGTTGGGTCATTTGAAGTCATCAAAAAAAGAACAAAGGTCGTTTACTGTCTTGGACGTTTACTCTCTGATTCAAAACTCGTTGGAGTCATGGATCAAAGTTTTCGCCTCTCTGCTTTTTGTAGAAACGCTATGGTTGGTAGAGATATCAAAACACAATGACGTGGAAGAGAGCTGCAACCCTTGATGTTTTCCTGATTGGTTCAACAGTTTTCGAGTCGAGATTTGTTAATGAGAGGTCTTCACTACGTTGGTGGGTTGAAATGGTGGAAGAAGGAGAAGACAAGAGATAGAGAGATTTAACAGTTGAGAGGGGTTTCCTGGGTTGGGGAAGGAAAGGAGCGGTGGAGAAGAAGGGAGGGAGGAGAGAGAAAGGAAAGAGATAGTGATTAGGTATTTTGGTAGTACCATGAGAAGGGTGAAATAGTCCTCGGCACAAAAGTAGTGTAAAGCTTTTCTACTAGTGTAAGAATCACTGACCTTAATCTTGTTGATCTTCTTAAGAGTTGAGAGCTAAGCTGATATCGTCATATCTATACACCAGTGCCGTTAGAATACTCCAATATCTCTTAAATTGCCAAGTGCAACTTTCCTCTCAAACAAAATGGTTCATTAAAACCTCTGTGAATTGTTCTCTTCTCGATGATGAGTCCATCCTCAAAATAATGTCTAAGAATGCAATGCCACACAATGCTTTTGTCGCTATACTAGTAGATATTCCCTTTTCCCAGGCAGTTCAGTTCAGACACGGACCACAAACTCATTCCGAAATGTAGTCCCTTTCATGGGGCCCATTCACAGGAAGGTTTGGAATGTGCTGAAACTTATCCTCCCTTCCCAGTCACCTATGTACATTTCGGTCACCACACTATTCTACGCATAATCAGTATTCAGTAATCACATCAGGTCGCCTTGGACAACCAATTTCAGAAAGAGCTAAAGATATGTCTGAAGGCTGTTAAAGAGGATTAGTGTTGAGATTTGTCCTACAATGGGATGTTTGGAACCTTGTGTGTAGTTAACTAGGCCCTGGGATCTACTCACCTCATTGCCAATACTTTTGAGTAGGGGGTGCAAATTGGACGGGCTGAACCCGACCAACCCGAACCCAGTCCGGACTAAAATTGGGCTTGGGCACATATTTTCAGTAATTCGGACGGGTTCATGCAAAAATTCTCAACCCGAATTGCAATTAGGATCGGGCTTGGGTACGAATATTAAACGATGGGCTAGCCCGAATTGCCCGATTTGTATACTCATTACCAATAAATGATATTTTTTGATGAGTATATATAGCATAGTTATCAAGAATCTATTATTTTTCTATTAGTTACTAGTGATATCTATAATTATGTTTATGTTCCTAACTATTAGATTTTGTTTTTCACAAAATATATAGTATTCTCTTGTATAAATGAATAATTTTTTAATTCACTCTAATAACATGCAGTCATTACTTATAGCCTAAAAAAAAAAAATTGAAGCATCTACATTCTGTATCTATTTTTATATGTAAGTTATTAATTTAATTTTATGGGCGCAATTTTAATTGAGTTGAATGTTATACTTATGTTAATTTATTTATTTTAGGGCTAGACCGAATTCAACCCGAACCCGCTGGGCTTGGGCGGGCTGACGTTGCTGCTAACCCGGGCTGGGCTGGGCTTGGGCAACCCCGACAGAACTCGGGTTTGGGCTTGGACAAGGGTGTCAACCCGCCCAGCCCACCCGAGTGACAGTCCTACTTTTGAGGCAATCCCAAGTTTCTTAATATGATATCAGAGCACCGGCTATTTGTTGTGCTCACCGCCACCATTAATGTTGTCCATGTGTTTGGCTTCTATAATGCCACACATGAATGTTGAGATTTGTCCCACATTCGGATCTATGAAGCCTTGTGTGTAGATTAATAGGTCCTTGGATACTCCCCTTAGTGCCAATTGGCTTTGAGGTGGAACCCCAGGTTTTCTAAATACCTGCGAAGACGGGACTTTCATCAAAATGATGTAACGCTTTGGCTTTATGATCGACTGTTACTTCCGCTAAGATTTAACCCAAATTCACTACTCCATAGTATGGCAACTTCTTACAATAGAAAGACTACTGGATTGTTAGGATTGGTGATACTGCTCAGCGCGTTGGACTAAAAAGGAGATAGAGACCATAACCATTGTCAGCGAAATCAACCCTATGGTTACATTCTTTATGGTACTAGTACTATCAGCGACATCTGAGTGAAGAAATCCTTGATAAACAATGCATAAGGCATTATTGGACCATAGAGAATAGCTCCACACTACACAAGATGATCTTGTGCTAATCAACGAGATAAATGACGTTGACCTAATATGCACAAAGATGGCGAATGCCTAAAATATTAAGCCACCTAAAACAAACAGAATTTACATGTTTTAATTCCATGTCACAATACAGGGGATCAAAATTGATTTCATTGACGCAAAAAGTCACGTGATGACTAAGAACCTTAGACATTGTTTTCATGCGAAGGGACAAAATTTGATTTCATTGAAATAAAGAGTCACACGGAGATCTTCATACCCTAAAGTAAATGTTCCACAACTCCACTTCACCAACATTTTGATATTGATCTCATCAAACAACGATAAGAAAATGATAAAATATATCTTCAACTTCAAAGAGGCCCATTGAATGAGTTCATAAATGTACAAATGTTCATCACTTTCAAGTGGGTAACAGTTTGGAGTGATTTTTGGCGTTGATGTTGCCACTATTAGATGTTTGACTTTTTTCCATTTTTGTACTGACAATCTGTTCAAAGGGATATCAATTTTATATAAGTTCCTTCAGTGACTCCTGAGGAGAGAGGGAACAGAAATATCAATTATGACGTGTTCGAGTGAGAAACAACTGGCTCAGTGTTACACTACTATGTGTCAATAGCTGGAGAGTCAGAAACTCTTGAGCGCCGTACTATAAATGAGCCTTTGAAATGCCAATTGTCTCAAAAGAAGAGGTTCCGGGTTTGCCACGTCGATTTCTGTTGCACGTACTAAAAATTATCAAGTTGTTCTGTATGAGTGGGAAATTGCGTAGGGCGATCAAGCACCACGAGAAAGCGAGAAAAGTGTACCATAGTATAAATTGAAACACCCACATACCCAAAGGGTCAACCTTATACAGCCAAATGATCACGGGCATCCCTTCCATAATCCTGAGTCCACACATGATACCCCAACAACTCTCCGTTCATGTGTGAGCTCTTGAACATGCTACCCGTTGCCCGGAAGCATTCGCCGAATTCTCAGAATTACCTTTGTGAGAGTGCACCGAACCACCATCTTTAGACCACCTGCTCTGGGGCACCAGGAATTTGAATGTCTCCAAGAACACTGCCCCCACCATTCACGGAATGCCCATCCATGAGAACACCATGCCATCTCACCCTTCAATTCACCATGGCAGTGCGCACAAACCATTGGCTCTGATACTTGTAGGATATTAATGACCGCGAGAGAGGGGTATGATAGTATGATTTGGGGCACCCACTTACCCAAAAGGTCAACCTTATGAGTTTGGGCCCAAATCGTACTACAATAACCATGGACATCCCGTCCATCATTCCGGTGGGACAACCGCTCACACATGATACCCAACAACTTGTTTGGATGGGTGGTCATTTGTTTGGGACGTCAGATCTGAAGATGCTTTTCCAGTGTGGATTCATGGCAAGTTGACTAATAATGCCTCTGTATTGCTCGTTTGTGAATATGTTTTTCATAGTTGGAGAGAACACAACTACCTGTCTTTTAACACAAGGAGACCCCAGTTAGTGTGTTCAATCTAGTCTATGTACGTTTCATTTGTAGTGTTAAGAGAACTTTCATTCTGCAACTCTCAACACTGAAATATTTCTGGATGTTATCAATTCCCGAGATGATTATGATACCCATCTTCTTTTTCTTCCTTCTAATTAATGATTTTCAAATGTTCTGTCTTCGAGTTATAAGAGATCTACTCATAAGAAGAAACTACAAATGAATGATAAATCATAATGGTTAGAAGTTAGAAGATCATACATCTCGTTCTCCTTTAGCTGAGACATGGAATCATCTTTTTGTTCTTCCAACTTAATGCTGACTTCCTGTCAAGAAGAAAAAGAGCATTAAGATTAGTAAAGCACATCCCAATATAAAAGTGAAAAATGAAAAAAACATTGATCTTAAAATTACTACAAAACGAAAAAGAAAACATTGTCTCCTCGCATTTTCATATCAAACAGAAAACGGACACCAGGGAGCTGGCCTTAAATTAGTTTACAAGGAGACTTTTTGGTGCTTCTGCGTATTCAGCTTTTTTTAATAAACAATTTTATGTGAGGGACAGAAAAAGCTCCAGTCACCTTAAGCGGGGCTTTCTCCAAATATATATATGTGAAACAATATGCATAAACACCCACAGTTATGTTGTGATAAAGATGTGAATTATGATAAAGGAAAGTCACAAGCACCTTTATTGCATCTCGGAACTTGTTAGATAAGTCTGTTCTCAAGTTTTGCCCCTCCAAGGATACCCGTTTGCATTCATCCTGTGAAACATAAATGTCATTTCAAAATTCACCTACATCAACTGATCAACACTATAACAGCATACACATTACTCAAAAGCTGAAAGACAATAATCGAGAAGAATGAGAGAAATGGAGAAAGTAATAAACCTCATCGCTGTCTCCTGTGTAATTGATGAATTTTAAGAGGTAAAGGGAGATAAAAGTACGTGCACATTTTTCCCTGATTACAGAAAATTTTCTGAAAATATCATGTAGTTTTTTTCTTCTGCTTTTCACGCTCTAAACAACATAGTGATACGTGAACATGGTCTATGGGACCAGGGGAGATGGAAAATTTGGTAATACTTTAACTTAGTGCGCAAATAGCTGCATAGGGAGGATAAATGCAGCCCCGATAGACAAGTGCATGACCAATTTGATAAGCCAAACTTGTCACTATCATAATTGTTGAAGAGCCCCTACCATGGGCAGGGGAGATTTTGGAACTAGACCTTTTGCTGAAATACTTGCCCTGGTGCCTTATAAGGGTCTCTCACCCGTCACCCTCCTCTCCCTGTCCCCTCATGGGCCCACCATTTTCCCCTTCATCCTCCCAAACTACTTATCGTCTACAACCCATCACCTCCCCTCACCCAATTAAATTTACTTAGAAATATATTTAATGATTTAAAATTAAGTTTATTAAAACTAATAAAAAAACAAATACGTACCTATAGCAAAAATCATCATATGTATAAAATTGTATTCTAAAAATAACAATTCTATCACAATATACACACACACACACACACACACACACACACACACATACATACATATAATTCAGAATAATAAAATATTTGTTTAACTTTTTAAAATGGATTAAATTTGATACAAAATAAAAGAACCATATTTCTTTTCTTAAATGTATTTTCCAGAGTAATACAGACTTGATTATCATCGTCAGTGTCTTTCAGACAACAAAAAGCCCAAACAAGTCAAAATAACTAATCAGGCCGCAGAACTATTAGCCTCCCACCGAATGACTATATAGGTTAATGCAATCCATCAGTAACCTGTATATGATGTGTCTGAAACTTATCTATTCTTTTTCTTTTCACGGACTGCTTATTAACCTCTTTAATGACACACTTCAATTGTTACTTATGGCAACTGATTATATGCAACGAGATAGACTCGAATTCTACCACAACTTCCAGGAACAGTCTAGCCACTCTCTTAGAATAAATACTCTGAGCATAGAGTATAGAATTAATACCCTGAGCATAGAGTATAACTCAGGATCCTCCTCTTCAGGTCGCTAAAAATGCCCACCCCTCATGGTCTTTAGAGCGTCATGGGAGTACTTCATCATTCATTGCTGTACAAATCGTGTTAGTTCCTCCAGATATATCATCATAGTGCTACCCTGGCCAGCCAAGTCATACGCAAATGGTACTTTCAAGTTGTGTACGTAGAGATGCCCATAACATTTTCTATTTGATTATTTTCAGTTCTTATCCAAACAAGACAAACTAGCATATATTAATCTTCCCTTCACTCTATCGAACCTAGACCATTAATTCCTTCTAACTGTTGAGTGACCCACTTTATCTAGAAGCCAATTGACAGCCTTTTCAACTCAAATAAATAGAAGTGATTTGAAGGATCAACTCGATGTAAACTCTAAACAGCTTAAGAAACTCATAGGAATACGTTGACCAAAAATAAAACATCGTATATAGGTTAGCCGAACTTGGTCAAACTGTAGTACTAGATCCCGCCATGTTCTTTACTACCATGGGCGGACTTACATAGGGACAGGTAGGGGCTATAGCCCCCACACAACTTTTTAAATCGTAATTTTACTCTTATTTCTTTTTAATTTTTCAGATTAGCCCCCACGAAAAATTCACTATAACCCCCACTCAAATTCATAACATTTCATTTTACCCTTACTTTGTTTCGGTCTTTCGGTTTAGCCCCCACAAAAAATTCACTATAGCCCCCCACTCACCTTCCTTGAAATTTAATTTTACCCTTACTTTTCTTTTTTTTCAAATTTAGCCCCCACGGCAAGGAATTTTTAGATCCGCCCCTACAGTTACTACTGACTTCATGGAAATGAGTTCCATAATCAAGCTATCAAATCCTTCAAGAACATCATCATGCTACGTCTATGTACTCAAAATCTTTGGTTTCCAGGTATTAAAATCAGAACCAAGACAATCTATTTCTAAAACATACGGGCTAACTAAGGAAAGAAAGAGCACAAAATGCATTCTTCGGAACTATACTCTGAATCCCAGACTTCTATGGTAGATGAACAGAATGCTGAAAGGCTATACAAGCGCATGGGTAAAGTTGCATTTTATGAACTAGTTAATTACTTCAAGAGCTTAAAGTGAATGTGTGCGTTGTTGAACATGGACCTAGAAATACTCATACGATGTGGTCAATCTGATCAACCAGGAGAAGCAGTACATAATGTAAGCAAACAGAAACAAAAATGGTTGTATGATGAGTCAAACAAGACACTAGAAGGATTACCATTAGCATTTTGTTCTGACGTTGCAATTCCCTGCACAAAGATTCAAGCCTGTCTCTGACAGTGATGGCTGCAAAAAGGTAGCATGTCTAGATTGTAAGAAATAAATAAATATTAATAATAGATAAACAAATATAATATATATCTTCTAACAAGTTTAAGAAATGTACAACAAATCAATACATCTTACTAAGAAGCACGGGTACGGATACGGGTATTGGATATCATACGGAAACGGACACGGAATACGCTATTTTCTGAAAAAGGTGAGGATACGACAAGGCACGGGTACGTCAACATTTTTGTTATCTTTTTATTATATATATTTGAGTTTTTAGATATGATAAAATATTGGTTCCAACTTTTTTTATTTAAAGCTTAAATATCACAGAAAGCATATATTAAGTATAAGAATGAGAAGAGAAAGAGGAGTAGCTTAGCTGGGTTCGAGTTTGACGAGTTGTGTCTGGGAATACTCTTGAAGTTGTCGCATGTGAGAACTTAAAACCTCACTTGAACTTTCCGTTCAAAAGGGTAACCTTTTCATATATTGAGCCATAAATTTATCAAATATATCGTATCTACTTTAGTTTAGTTATATTTTAACCCATTTAAAGTTTTATTATCTCATAAAACAACCCGTGGGAAAGTCTAATAAACACTAAGGGGCAATTGTCGTCTCTCATTAAGTGTCCCCCAAGTGTCCTCCAAGTGTCCAGTTTGATAAAATTCTCTAAAATACTTGGACACGCCAGCCGGATTGTCTGACACGTATTTTGGAGAATTGTACGAGTGTCCGAGTACCCCAAGTGTCCGACACGGATACGGCCCCTGTTTTGGAGTGTCCAAGCTTCCTATTCTTACATGTCTAAGTGATCATGAGAAACCACGTCTTTGTTCCTTGTAAGGTTTAGTTTGATATAAGCGCCAGCTGACAAGATCTCTTCTAAGAGTCGCAAATTATTAGAAGAGTCAACCGAAACAGTTTCTAGAAGGAGACTTTTGACTCCGTGTTCGATAGCCTGACCGTAGAAGAAGTGAAACAAGCCTTGACTCGAGAGTAACTTCCAGAGGCCGTTCAAGTTCAAGATTTTAATGTTCGGTACTTGTCAAATGATCATTATATGTACTACATTATGTGTTTGTTGTGCTACTCAGGGGAAGAACTAAAAACTAAAGTAGCGTCACATTCCCTTTAGTCCTCACCGATAAACAAAGCCTTGCATTAATTGTACTTCTATAACAATCACTCTCTCCTTCATTTACAAAACGTAACAGAAAGATATGGACAACAACCTAGAAAGTGCCCCAACCCTTATCAAGCACATAGTGTTATCAATTCAACCATTCAGTGTTCTCAAAAGAAATATGAGCTGTCACCAACTATGTTGTCTGCCCAAGCTTGCTAAAGAAGAACTATATAATTTTCGAGCTTTGTTCATGCTATCTGTCACCCACCGTAATTTATCATTTTTTTTTTGGCAAGAACATAGAACATCGTACAATGAACCTACCACTATTTTCTACAACTAAGGGGGAGGGGGAGGAGTTGAACCCCAGACCTCTTACTCAACAATGGAGGGTCTTTGGGCAACTCATGGATACCATTAGGCTACAAGGCCATTGGTCACCACAATTTATCTGAGTCATGAATTTAAGGAAGAAGAACGGTTCGATTGTTGTCACTACATAAATCATCAACAAGTTCCAGCTTTACTCCTTTGTTAAACTATTCACATTCTTCTCACTCCGATTTCTTCAGAATCAATTTTGTGTGGTAGAAAAGAATGTTGAAATTACCACCTGAAGTGTGGTTTCTCCATTGTGCAAGTGAAAGTTAGATGACTTGAATCGCGTCAAACATTTAGTACATGAAGTCATCAGAGGAAACTGAAGCTGCATAATCTGTAGCCAACCTTCGAAAAGACTTAAAAAACTTTCAAGAGAATGAACCTTAATGAACCTTGCACACAATAGCTGTTGTCCACTTTCAACCTTATGTTTCAATGGTTTAACTTCACTTGTTATATAAAGGTTGCACCCTATTGGCGGTTTCCATAGGTAAATGTAGTCATTTACCATACAAAAGAAAGGAGCCATAGCCATTATTTTTTGGACTCTCCACCTAGCCAGCAAAATGCATAACTAAGCAATAAAAATGTGGACAAAAATATTACTTTTGTCAATAGAAACCTTAGCCAGTATTCTTCAGAGCTATTAGATGCCTTTTCCCTTTCTAATGACTTCTCGAAAGAGAAATTTAGACTTAAGTAAAAGATTTAAACAAGCTAAATAGTCAAAGAGATTACCTTCAACTAGACCAAGATAAACAGAATAGCTGCAACTCATGCTGGCCCTTAAAGCACCAAAGCAAACTTTTCATGTAAAATTTGAGCTTCATGATCCTTGGAGAAGACCACAGATTTTGATAACGATAAGAGCTAAGCAATAGAAACTGTGTATGGATTCTTGGTACCCAGCTTCTACAAATTTCTGTGGCTGTCTTCCATGACATAATAATAGAAGAGAGCTATGAAAGGCTGGTCTAAATCAGATGAGCAGCAATCATGGTGGGTTTTTGCTATGGGAAAGGGAAACTTCTGGGGTAAGGTTCAGAGAATTAGCACTTCTGAAACATAAAGAAAACAGACTGGATTCGTGTACTCCAACTTATTCAAATTATGTGGCTGACACAAGACAACTATGAAAGCTTGGCCTAAGTCAGATGAGCAGCAATCATGGTTCTAAGAAGTAACTCTATAAATCAAAGAGCAGTTAGCTTCTCTAAATAAAATATGGCAAAAAGTTGGACAATGCATGCAAAATTAACCAAGTTAATGGGTTAAAAGTTAACATTCATTGGCTTGTACTGGAAAGCCATGAAAGAGATACGTATATAACATCAATATGGTACACAACCGAACCCAAAAATTAGACAAAGAAACACCTAAAACAAATATTTAATGTAGGTATTTAAGAGCTTCAACGTAATGACACAATCGATTTACCTGCATCTCGTTCTCCAATAACTTGTTGATATTTCAAAGTAAATTCTAGGAACTCCTGCTCAGATTTTAAGCTGCGCTTCGAGCTCTTACGCTTTGCTTCTGTAGTTACCTGGCATAATGGCTACCAAATTCAAAAATAATTGACAATCAACCTGCACTAATATAGAGGCTTGCATGAAATATTTTACAAACCAAGAATGTGTTCTATGAGAAAAGAATTCAGTTTGCACGGGACTCCAAAAGGAAAGGGCGGGAACAAATAAGGAGTTTGTTTAAACAAAGAAAAATGACGAAAAATGGCAGGAAAAGGATTAGATAAAATTAGAAAATACCATGAGAAAACCATCAAAATTTGAAATACTACGAAGTACAAACGGGAATGATCCAATATTCTAGTTAGATAATTCATTATCAATTGGTGGCAGAAAATATAAATTAGATCCCTTCAGATAGAAAATTGAAAGGTCTACTAAACTAAAACCTCGTGCATACTGGATTACCATAATTATAGTAATAGACTTGCCTCTCACTATACAAGAAATATCATTAATACACTATAATCGATGCCGTATTTTCAAATATTTACGTATACGATGAATTCTATTACTCGAGGAATAACATAGATAAACAATCAAAAGAGCGCCAAGAATTCCATCTCCATCGATGAAGTCGGACGAGCCAGGGAGCTTTCAGTTGGACAACACACTCAAGAAAATCAACAATTTGTACAAGCATAGAGAAACCAAAGTTTTACTAAAGAGTAAAATTTGCATAATAAATAAAGAAATAAACAAACAAAAAAGGATGCACTATTACTGACTTCTTTTTTCTTATTTTTAGCATATTCAATTGAAATTACCTCCTTAGCATGGAGTACCTGTGGTTGCAAGCTCCCATTAGTTGCTGTGTAAGGCAAGAAGAAAAAATATATATATCAGTAGATTCACCGGATTCCTTTTCATCAACCATTACCACAAGAAAGTATGACGATGATTTCACGAAACTATGACTAAATGCAAACTAATCGCACTAAATGTAATTCTCAGTAGATTATTTCAAACCGTGATGTTAGTTATATTATAATACCATCAGAATGGTTATGCATTCAACTCTATGTAAATACAAATTGATGACAAAGTTTAATACTTCCATACAGTGTATGATGTCTGTATCATTCTTTCTTTCCTTGCTAACAATAAGTGAATAAACGTCCTATCATATTCAATTATTCATATAGCTCTATAACATGTAATATTTCAATACTTCCTTGTTTAAAATTAGGATGGTTATGTATGTGGCACTAGAAAATATACTTATTTCTTCATTGCTTCGGCCGTAAAAGAGTTGTATACTATCAACTCTTCTAATTCATCAATCAAAAACGTAATTAGAAGAAGAATGTCCCATCTTCCTATCTCAAGTGACTTGTTTCATTAAACAAAACTTTTGTTTAATCTTTGCTAGTTTTCCTACATGCCTGGTCTTTTCATTTCTTGTAGAAATTTATTTTTGCAGAAGAAATTCATAATTAATGCCAAGCCAATAAACTCAGTTTATAAGACTGTGATTTCAAATCGGGGCTCTTTGCTATATTTGATTAATCTAGTGAGGTGTCTGATTCAAAGATTTTTCTACTTTTATTCTAACCGGTTACATGCAAAGTGGATTTTTCTACTTGCAAGATAGGATGTCCTTGCGTAGTTTAGACACGTCACTTTCAACATTTTTATTTGAGTAGTCTGTGATGTCATAGAAGTATGCCTTAAATTTGTGCATTTTCTTTTCACGGGTCATTTATACTTGCTTTTATGTTAATTAAATCATTCTAATGTGCTTACAGTCATTTTGAGAACATACAGTTCTTCACACCATAAAGTGATAGCTTGCTCATAATGGTCAATATATAACAAACTCTTCATCCCCAAGTGGCAAAAATTAGATAAAAAAATATGACTAGCCTTTTCTTTTGTCTTGGGTAGCAAACATTTTCAACTTCTGAGACTAAAAAAGTTTCAAATACTGATGGTTTTAAGTACATTTTTGGCAGAAGCAGGCATCCTAACTAGCTTTGCGCGCTTCTTTTCACAAAGCATGTAAACTGAAGTCGACCGTATACTTCCAATCATGTGATCTGGCTTCTGTTACATTGTTCAGATCAAATTAAGGGGAACGAATGATTAACCGATAGCTTCATTTTCTGTGTGAAAACATAAGTTCTTGTTACATGATTTCTCTTTTACTTATGAGCGTTTCTAAGCACTATATTTTCTATTCATAGAAGTTTATAGACGGTTGATGTTGCTTACGGTTCTCTATGGTTTAATTAGAGAGTGAACAAAGTTTCAAATTAATTTAGAAAAAATGGTAAGGTCACAGAACAGACAGAGGACACATAAAAATGTGTGCAAGTATGATTAATGACACCAGCAATTTTGCATTCTGAAGTTTGAGGCTTTCTGGCTTTGAGTGAGAATTTTGTCAATGAAGGAACTCCATGTCGAGATCACAAGTGGAGGTCAGATATCTACTTCGCCTGCTTAAAGTTAATTTAGGCTCACTCGTGAATAAACTTATGCTATCTTCTTATGAAATAGTAAGGATTTGAACAATTTTAATGATGCTGGAGGAAGTGGAACTATGTAACACCTGCTGCCTCCCAAATTAAGTTTCCTCTTCTACGTTTCAGAGCAACTTTTACTAGTTGATTTGAGTATCAAAACGCACAACAATTTGTTAATACTTTATATATTGTTGTAGACTTAACAATGACAATGATGTACCATTTACTGCCAATTATTAGATATTACAGGCTCATAGGTGGAAATTAAAGGTTTCAAAGCTTTTTCAAAACCAGGAAAAAGGGGAAGAAACATCGCTGATGCACTTACCAAGTTAAGGAGAGTACATTTCCAACAAAGTTTGTATTATTAACTTCCGGACACCACGGATGTGTTTGGGAAGTTGGATGGATTATTGGATTGAAATTTAATCCAACTTTTGATCATGAGGGTAGGATGAAGAGAGAGAACTCTTCATCCTAGCCAAATATTCAAAAGTTGGATTAAACTTCAATCCAATAATCCAACTTCCCAAACACACACCCCATGTTTACGCAAGTGTGTCACATTGTGAACCCCACAAATCCAAGCCATAATCTTCAAATTTAATGATGATATGAATGAAAGATGATGTTGAGGAAGTAAATCAACCACATTGGCCTAGTCATCTAAATACCTTTTGCCTGCTCATCTCAATACCTAAATAGTGAACTGACCTCAGTGCAGTGCACCTGCTCATGTCGGCAGCTTAAGTTCATAACTAAAATAACAATTACAAAATAGCTATGCAATGGTCAGTACATGTTGTGGAGCAGACTACAATCTTGCCTCTACAATTTACAGTCGGACTCATGAGCCATTTGCAAAAACGACACAGGCAAAATCATTCTGCATATATGACATTCGAACAAACTTCTGCAAAAATGACCTCACTTTTCACGGTCAATCAGATGGTGGCTACTGGCTGGCCAACGGCTGACAATCAGCCAAGATTGCCAATCATTCATAAGAGGTGAAGTCATTCTCGCGAAATCGTACATTGTAAAAGCCATTACCTTGTTTACCTACATCTTAGAGTCATATTCATTGTTTACCTACATCTTAATGTTATGTTCATTCCTCTAAGGGTCTAACATTAATATAAACAAACTAGGTTGATACTAAATTTCAATAGGAAAAACATATCAAAGAATAGATGATGACCTTTATCTGAAGACTCTGAGATTTGAATTTTCTCTTGATTCGCCACAACCCCAGAAACGGAATCACCCGATTCAGGTCTAATTGCTTCACATTCACTCTGCTGCTGCTGGGAAGCATCAAAGCCTTCACTGTCAGACAACTCCACAGGAAAAGTCCTTGCATTCTCTGTCTTCTCAGCACCGCCCTCACCCAACTGGACCTCATTGACAAGTAACCCAGGAGTTTCTACCAATTTCTCGTCTTTGTAATCAGTCACCACCACTTCATCCTCTGGGGACGGAGTTGAAGGGGCTAAGGGGTCCGCAGAGCTGTCGACGAACCCATCAGGTAAGGAATGCGCTTCAGGGAGCTGATCTGCAGCTGGGTTCTCCATTTTCACCAGGAAACTTCGATAACCAGAGGGTGTGCAGAAGAAGAAAGAAGACGATTTGGTGGGTTTTGTAGAGAACAGAGAGAGCAGCCCTAGTGCCTCTTTAAATTGGAGTAGTGAGGGTGTGCAGAAGAAGATCGCTCCTCGGCAACAAAACTGAAAATAAATATTTTTAGGGGAAGGGAAAGAGAACATCTATATAATCTATTTATAGCTATATGTGGAATATGTGGAATAGTTTAACCCATCATATTCTATAAACCAAACACTTTATAAAAAAAATCTAAAATATTTTGAGGATAAATCTTCTTCTTCGGAGTCATGTGCACTAGTTAGAAAATGAGGAGGAAAAGAGACGATGGGTGGAAGCTAAGGAATTGGTTGAGACTTGAGAGGGTTGCAGTTTTTTCTGAATAAAGGTTACTTTCACCCTCCTTCAATGTGCCCAACTTCATAAAATTTACACTCTTCATTGTTACATCGTTAGTCTGGAACTAGGAATTATATGTTATATTGGTCAAGTTTGTCTCTAAAATATTTTCAGTGGCATACGACTTGAGGTCGAATTGAATCAAGGTGTGTGATCAAACAACAGAAGCAACGATTCACAAGGCACAAACCAAGAGCAGAATGTCTCTACGGTTTGAAATAATTTCAATATTCTTAAAACTGACGAATTTTGCCCACAAGTCGGGCATATATAGTTGAAACTTAAATATGCCAAAAATGACAATATCCCGAAACTAACCCAACAGTCTGGCCTTATTGAAAGAATACGTACGCGAAAGTTTGACCCAAAACGAGTTAAAACCGATGACCTAATCAGTAATGGAAATATTACCAGAAATAGTAAAAAATAACAAAAAAGAACTCGTTTGACTGGTCAAAAATCGTAATTTGAGGATGAAGACATACCCCGACGGAGCATAGCTTGATTGAGCCCTCGTCTCGTCGAGAGCTTTCCGAAGCGGGGTGACTTGCGTCATTCTGATGTCCGTAGCCAAAGTTATGGCTCAAACAGTGCGGCGACACCAAAAGCTGTAATTTCTTCCGTCCCTTGCGCCTATCTTCCATCTCATGGTAGAGGAGCGTCAAATTAGTCGCGACTGACAGTTCAGTTTCATCTGATCATCCACTCATGCATCACCACACTCTTAGACTAAGAGCTTCACAATCAGAGAGTGTAAATTACTTGAAGTTCGACAAACTGAAAAGTGTCCTTTTCAAAACTAGAGGGGGTGGAAGTCTCTTTTACCCGTTTCTTCTACTCTTTTTGAAGATAAAAGCAATTGCATCAATTACTAGTGTATATAACATGTGCTCGATGGCGCTACCTCGAAGAGGTCGTGAACATATGTGCTTGAGAGCACGGGTATACCGAAGAGAAGCATATCACTTGCACTCTTTCATGCACTCCATATTTAACAGATTAATAATTAAAAATTCTACTTTCACTTATACATCATTTATAAATGTACTAATTAAGAAAATGAACGTTTCTCGATTCTGCATATTTATCATAAGAATTGAATCATCAAAATCTCAATGTTGGAGTAACCTGGGTATAGAAGTCAACTTTGAGCTTTAGAAATGCCAATTGTCGGCTTGAAGAGGGCTATCTGATGTGAAAACATGGTATATGTCTTCTATGATTGAGTTTTTTTTCCATACAGGTCACTGCTTAGGGTTCGTTATTTTTCCAAGCGGCATTGACCATAAATGTTTTGACACTTCGCAATTTTTGGCCACCGTCCCATTTGTGCTCGATATTACCATCCATGTATTTGGGCCCTCTGCGAGTAGTTCTCGATTCCTTCGTAGTGCTGGTATAATAATCAAACTTGCCTAAAGTTGCAATGGAGTCATGTGGGATTATTAGACTATTTATTATAATAGTTGAATTACGATGTAATCATGTGTGTCGCAGGGAGAGGAGGAAAATATACGAAATTGTCTTATCCACTTTTGAAGTTAATGAAGTAAACAATTAGTAAATGTACCAATGAAGAAAAGCGATTAGCATGTCTGAAAAGTTAACTCCCAACTAGACCCGAACCAAATTTGTCTGTAGAGGTCACAAGTAAAGAAATGATGGGTCATATTTTCTTCTTGGATGTGACACATCTTGACTTTCCCTATGTAAATTAATTATGATAAGGAAACATGCAATGTCTTTAAGTTTACAAGATATACTTCTTATGAGGGAACTGGATGATTCTTTGAAAAAAGAGTGGTTTATTAGCATGTGAGGTGGTGCGAAATCTCAAGAAAAAAAAAGTAGATGGAGGAGGAAGTCGTTCCGAACCTACTTGATCATATTTGAGATTATCGGGTCGAGCCATCGACCTTCAGTTACGAGCACTCATTGGAAGGCGACCCAAGCTACGAGTAGAGTTAATTTCATTATCTAGTTTAATTATTTTTCTAATATTATTGGTTATTAAATTTTGAGGGGTGAGAGAGAGAGATAATAATCCTCTAGCAAAAGATATCCAAGTGAATGCTACCATTTGGGCACTTTTAACACTAAGGGTATGTCTTATCCCATGGGGGAGGGTGAGGGTAATGGGAAAACCATATAAAAATACGGTTCAAGTCCAAACCCATGGGGGGAGGGGTGCTAGGTGGACAATTTTTTATTGGGTGTGGGATGGTTAGGGGGATTTTATCAATGGACATGCCTTTCTCCCTTCCCCTCTCCCTCCCCCTACATGGGTTAAAATGGGTGGGAGAAAATGGTTTAGAGACGAGTTGTAGTTTTGGGGAGGGGGAGGGGGAGGGAAAATAGGAAAATGGTGGTCCCGTGAGGGGAGGGGGGAGGGGAAAAATGACATGAGTTGGAGAAGCCCTAAGGGGAAAATTATCTTAATGAAGACATAGAACACAGTGTGTTTCCGTACACTTGAAATCATTGGAGCTAGTATAGTCACACGCAATGGTCGCTTGAGGATTGGTCATTCTATCTCAGCAATCAGCGGGATTGAATATCATACCCGACCTTGAGTTGGTTGTGAATATTTTTACCCTTGTTCTTTAATTTCTAGACACACATGCGAGTCGAATCTTTTGGGTTTTATGATGTACTATAAATTTTTATAAATTGCCCTTTTGCCAAGGCTGCTGGATTGAGTGTTAGTGCTTGGTTTCCATCTTGCTTACTTGTTCACCATCATATTTACTTAGACATAATGTAGGCTCAAAGCTAGGTCTCAGGTTATATATCTTTTCCTCATGGTTTACATATTCATTCATTGAGGACAATGAATATTTTAAGTTTTGGATGATTAGCTTTGTAGTAGAGTTAAATTTTGCAAATTTATTTGGAAATAAAAAGAAATAAGACATTTGAAAAGAGAATAGGCAACTTAATGAAATATGTAGAGATCTCAATGTTGATGTAAGGAAGTGTTACATGAAGTGTTACAAGGAGTGTAGGTGTTCGCGTGTGGGAATTGACTAAAGTCAACATGACTTGTTAATGATCTCTTAGTGTACATAGGAAGAGTCTTGTGCATTTAAATACATAGTATCATTTTGAGTACTTGAAAACATGTTTGAACTGCAATGCATATAGATTATGAATACACTCTGAGTTGAGCTATTTCATATTACCAGACCACCGTCACCTATTTGTGAGTTCCAAGCCTGGCTATCTTTATTTGAATTTGCTGTGAGTGACCGCATCATGTTATGCAATGTGGGAGGATTGTAGTTGACCTGTAATTTCCCACATCTTTGGCACTGCGTTGGGACATGACACGAGTTTTCATATGGATTTAACTCTAGACAGATCATACACACTATACTATCTAGGGGATATCATAAAAATTTAGGAGGGTATCCATTATCATTGATCATATGTGCATAGTCCCACTAATTAGACACCAGATGATTGATTTGAATTTCATGGATTTATCACTTGTTATCAATACAGGCCCCTTGATCTAAATAAGTGTTGGGGTACATGCCTGAAGGTGCATGAATTAGGCAATTTTAGGGGTTTGACCAATGATAGAGATTGGCCGAGATTCACAATAAATTACACATGTAGGAGCGTTCATTGTACATTATATCTTTATGTTGCTGATATTGAAAAAAATGAAAAAGAATTAATTCAAAAAGTTGTAAAATGAAAAAGTGCAGCTTTGTTACTAATAAGATATTATAGATACCTACATGGGTGGTTACGTAGAAGAAATATGGCGATATTCACACTTCAGATTTCACGAGGTCTTCGTTCCCGAGAGGCACATATGGCCTGCCGTATTTGTTTCTTGGGATGATCGAGATCATGCGTTACGAGCTTTCCAAGCTTCCCTCCTTATCGTTCCATCGTCCGTGTCCTAGACAGGGAGGGGGGGTGACCACGTCTAGAACATTTTTGCCCACACTGTTCCTTCATCCGTGGCCACGAGGGGATATGACCACGTCGGGAACGTTATTTCTCTAATTGGAGGTTGCTTGTCAATGCCACGTACTGCCATTGGTTTCGTATGACATCTCCTAGAAACTCCCACGAGCTTGCCCAAGCTTCCCTCCCCATCATTCCATCGTCCGTGGCCTAGAGGCGGGTGGCCACGTCAAGAAAATGTTTTCCCCACATCGTTCCTTAGTCCGTGGCCACGAGGGAATATGACCACGTCGGGAACGTTTTTTCCCTCCAATAGGCGTTTGCATTGATGCTGCACATGCACGGGTTGTGAGGGTAAGCAAAAATTGGTAGGGATCAGCAAGAATAAATCACTGTGCTCGAGAACTTTGCTTCTATCATGATGTTATCTCACTAAATTAAGTCGTTAGATGATTTAAAGATCTACTAGATAATATTTCGGATGATGTTTACTATAATAGGCTCGAAGCTCTTCGTTGTTTTCAGATATTGCATGATGTGCTATGTGTTTTTCGGAGTCTACTTCTACTCTTTTTATGTAGTCGAGGCGGAATTCAAGTCTAAGAGGAAGTAATTAGTTGGTTTTCACATGTCTACGTTCCTATGCGATATGCTTGAGTGACTGAGAGCTCATTGAAATCCGTCTTAATTGTGTTGTGTGTTCTCAATAAAAATTGAAATAGGAGTCTTGAATTAAGTTATAATGGAGACAAGTAAAATGTAAGCGTGGGTCTTCGATAAATAATGAATAGGAGTTACACTCAGGTATTTCCTATTACACCCGGTCTCGCTACCGGGCTACCAGGTCAGTTCGACTCCACAGCCCAAGGTGCCTCTTTGATGGTCCGAGATTTCTTCCAAAGTGTGAGTAGATTTTGAGTAAGAAAAAAACATCACACCAACTAACCTATTATTAAACAAATGAGTCCACTAACAATATCCACTTCGACCAGCCTCAAATACAATCCCCAAATAAGTGTTTTAAACTATGGAGTGTTTGTACTACTAGCATTGCTTAACAAGACAGAATTGAAATGATCCATGAACTCCTATTACTTCCTAGAAGATACATATGGTAGTTTCAATAACAACAAACGTAGACACTATAGTTGAAATATAAATTAGTAAAAAGTGAGTACGGCAAATGCCCAAACATGCAAACAAATGATGAGACGACTGGTAAAAAGTTTCATGGAATTGTATCGAAATAGCAACGGATAATGCTTCATAAAGATTTCTAAGTTCACATTGCTTGACAATTTTAAATTCTAGGTAGTATCACGGATGATAGTTTTCCCAGATAGTATATAGGATGATAGTTCTCCAAATTATGTTGTGTGGCAATACCAAATTCAGCTGTATAAAAGATAGTCTCGATGGGAACTTATCAAATTCAATCTTGTATAAGAGACTTTTCATATATAACTAGTTCCACAAATAATATTTCTATAGTAAAAATATCTCACTTTCATTACTTGTGAGGGCTACAAGGAACCATTAGTAATCAATTATCAATACGACATTACATGGGGTAATGGTAAACCCGCCTTACCCGGGAGTGTTGAAACATATCACATCGACTGCTCCCGCCTGAACCAGCTCAGCCAACTAGTCTTTAAAAATCGACACCCCTTAAAAATAATTAATCTAAAATGGTGGTACTAGATGTTGGTTTTGGATGTCCTAGAGGCAATCTGTTTAGTATGAACTTCAGTTGCTAGAATAATCATAGTATTATTTATGGAATTATTTAATATAATGAATTTCTTAGATTACAATTGTGTTGTTTATCTTAAATATCCCTAGTCCATTATATTGATTAACGGGACGATCAACTATAGACTAGTATGTGGGTAGATTGATATGGAGATATCAAGTCTAACACATGGTTAAGCATTAGGAGTAATGGCATACTGGATAAACCCACCGCGAGAAGGCTACATTATAATATGTCAACGTCACAAGAGCTTCTCGTAGTGCTAGTGGTGTTGTAATCCTTAGACTTGAAGTCACTGGATTCTCTAGTTGTGAAATATCATGTTTTGATATTATCAAACATTACATCGTAACTGGGTAAATATAAAGATAACAATCGGGCATGATACGAATCAAGCTTAGAGGTGGCAGAGATGTAGATAGGATTTGTCCCTCCTACATAATAGGAGTAAATATCCACGACCACTCGAGGGGTAGAGCTTATGGAATGTCTCGCCAGACTCAGATAAATAAATGTGGAGATATTGATGTTATCTGCATGGATAAGTCTATTCCGAGGATCGAGAAACTATGGATTGGATATACGAGTGTCACAAATATGTCTCGTGTCTAATCCGGATATAGAGACAAAGGGATAACAAAACATGGTAACATTGGGAACAAGGTTTGTCGGGATCACTGTTATTTCTATTAGTTGGGTGGCATAGATGTGTTGCTAGACACCGCACTATGTTTGTAATAGTTACTACCAACTAAGTAGAAACCTATGGGGTCACACACCGTATGGATTAAACTGGATATGAGTATTAATTAGTTGGAATTAATAAAAGGATCATAACGCAACCACAAGCAAAGTTAGTAGGACTAATTTGCAAGTGAACTAATCCATGTAGAGACATGATTAGTATTGGGGAAATTATGTAGTTAATAAGGAGTTATTAACTATATAAAGGAACTCTAGCTTGTGATTTTCTCATCTAAGTCATTATTGAGAGAAACATAACAAAGAAAGGAGAGAGACAAAGTAGGAGAGCGAAACCCCCGACCTGTCCGCCCCTCTCACGCTGTCGGCCACACAAGGCACAGCTCGGGCCTCGTTTTGCATGATCCTTTCCTCCTTTATTACGTTTCTAGCACTACACGTTGGAAAGGATTCCAGTTGAAGATCCAAGGTGTGGATACTCGTAGAGACGAAGATACAATTCTTCGTAGTGATCACAGAAACTAAGGTAGACATGTTTCTACCCTAATCATGTTATGATTGCTTGCCTGTGATCCTTGGAGGGGTTTGAGCAGGGTTAAATTTTTGTTATTCCGCTGCATAACCTGCATCAAAACCCTACAATGGTATCAGAGCCACAAGTTGTAGCGCATAACATGATATTATGTGTTACTGTTTTTCAGTTTTACACCGTATATGTTATTTTACGCGAAAACTTGAATTAATTAGCATATTAGATGCAAATTGAATATGATTCAACCAAACAACACCTAATTTTACATGGTATGTATGAATTAGTGAGTTCGGATCACATTGGATGTGATGATTTTTTGAATCTAGGAACTAGGGTTCGGGCACAAGTTGGAAAAAGGAGTTTTTCAAACTTGGAAACAACTAAACTTGGGCAACAAGGCAATGAATTGTTTTGGAAACAATTCCATAGGAGGGTCCGCCCCCTTAGGGACCGCCCCCCTTGCCTTGCCGCCCAAGCTAGGGCACGACCAAGGGCCTGGGCCAGCCTAGCTTGCGGTTCGGACACGCGTGAGATTTGGCCGACAGGCCCAAGGTCGTGCATTGGCCCTTTGGGTGGTTCGGCCTTGTGGATGGTGGACCCCTTGGACCGTTTTGACTTTAGTTTCATAATTTCAACTAAAATTGAACAAGCACGTTAAAAATTGGTTTTAACTGTATGATGTGCTTTGTTGCATGGTGGATGGATATGGCCTAGGTTGTGGTTGTTTACTTTGTGGTTTGCTTTACGGCCTGCGAGCTGATCAAATTAATGTAATTGTTAATTAGGTTTTACGGCATGCGAGCTGATCATCTTCTCGACATGTGAGTTTTTTTTTTTTTTTTTTTTTTTTTTTTTTTATTTAGATGCTAGCTAGAATTAGATAATTAGATGATTGCCAAGAACCAAGGAGCCACAAAGATGATGGAGGAGCTCGCACACCGAGGGCGCGCGGCTATGGTGGAGGCACATGGAGATGAGCTTGTCACTTTAGGGCATATAGATATTATCATGGGCTTGGTAATATCTTAGTCTTAGGGGTCATATCCATGCCACATTGTTTTTTATTTTTTTGTGGATGTTTATTATTTATGTCTTGTTATTTATTTTGTGTATGGATGATACGAGCAAAACGTAATAAAATTATAATAAACAAGAATGGTCTTTTATTGTGGATTGCCCAATCCAAATAAGTAGATCATGTTGATGGGATCAACCAAACAAATTAGATAATGACATTAAAAATCCCTCAAAGAAAATATTACGTTTTGCCTTCTCTTATTCTAACACCCTTTATGATCAGGGTTTATTGATTTCGGGCTTGCCAATGCAAGGCAATTTTAATTTACCATGATGTGATACGGCGACACAAGCAAGTAATGTGTGGTTGTTGAAATAAGAGGTTAAACGTAACTAAGTAGTTTCAATTGGATTGATGACTTAGAGGCATGACAATTAGGATTATCTATGAGATAGAAGAATAAGGAGTTATTTGCCCGGTTGCACTAGGAGTTTCATAAGGATGCAATTCGAAAGATGTTCCTACCTAAATAACTAATTCTTGGGTGACTTGCCAAAGCAAGCTCAAGAAGAAGTGAAATATGAATCTTGGAATCACTAGAAAATATATGATATTTTTCGCATTAATGGTGAGGGCTATTAATCCGAGATAAATAGTGGGAGCTATATTTTATAATCTAGCAATTACTGAATATGGTTAAAATTTTCAAAATACTAAAATTGCATATTTCTCGTTTTGTAGAATTCCAATGACAAACAACAATCAAACATCGACATCATCCATGTGTTTTGTCCTTGAGAAGGACAAGTTGTCGGGGAACAACTTTCTGGACTGGTAAAGAAACTTAAGGATTGTCCTTGAGCATGAAAAAAATTTGTACATCTTAGATGCACCTGTTCCAGCGCCACCAGCCGAGGATGCAACCGAGGCTGTCATAAGGGTACATCAGAAGATTGTGGACCACAATAATGATGTGACTTTTCTCATGTTGTGCACCATGAGCTATGATCTTCAGAATCAACATGAGAACATGGAGGCGTACGATATGATCGTACATTTGAGGCAAAGAGCAGGCTCGGCATGAGAGGTACGAAGTATCCAAAGCATTGTTCAAGTGTAGTCTCGCAGAGGTGAACCCAGTCGGGCCTCATGTACTCCTATGATCGGATACATTGAGAATCTCGAGAGGTTAGGCTTCCCATTAGGCCAAGAGTTGGCCACTGATCTCGTCATGTGATCGTTTTCGGACAGTTATAGCCTGTTCATCATGAACTATAACATGAATGAGATCAACAAGACTCTGCCATACTTGCTCAATATGTTAAGGACCGATGAACATAGTATTAACAAAGGCAAAGGCAACACCATAATTATGGTAAATAAGAGAAAGAGCAAGTCAGTTGCATCTACCTCCAAAGGAAAGAGCAAGAAGGTTTCAAAATCCAAAGAAACTGCCTTGAAGCCTGGTGGAGGCGTGACTAAGGGTGATTGTCACTACTGTAGCCAGCCTGGACACTGGAAGAGGAATTACCCCAAGTATCTGGAGGATAAAAGGCTTGGAATAGTGATTCCACCACCACCAGGTATTTTTTGTTATAGATGTCAATCTTTCTATTTCTTCATCTTGGGTATTGGATACTGGATATAGATCTCACATTTGTCGAAATGTGCAGTATTTGAAAATAAGTAGAAGATTGGCTAAAGGGGAAATAGAATTGCGCGTCGGTAATGGAGCAAGAGTTGCTGCATTAGCTATATGCGTGTATGAGTTATCTCTGCCTTCAGGTCTTATTTTAGAATTAGAAAATTGCTACTTTGTGCCTGCTGTGAGCAGAAACATTATTCCTTTTTCTTGTTTGGACGAGAAAGGTTTTACTATTTTAATAAAGAACAATAGTTGTTCCATTTATTTTGATAGTATCCACTATTGTATTGGGCATTTGTCTAATGGATTATATATCCCTGATCTAATTAATCACATCTATAACATTAATACTAAGAGGATTAAAATTAATGAATTAAATCCTACTTATCTATGGCACAGTCGTTTAGGCCATATAAATGAGAAACACATATCTAGACTCCATAAGGATGGATTACTAGACTCGTTTGTTTACGACTCGTATGAGACACATGAGTCTTGTTTAATGGGAAAAATGACAAAGTCCCCTTTCAATAAGAAAGGTGAAAGGACTAGTGTGTTATTGGAACTCATACATACTGATGTATGTGGACCGTTTCCCACGCCTTGCAGAGGTGGTTGTACCTACTTCATTACTTTTACAGATGATTTCAGCAGATATGAATTTGTGTACCTTATGAAGGCCAAATCCGAATCCTTTGAATTTTTCAAGGAGTGGAGAAGAAACTTGGCAAAGTATCAAGTCTCTACGATCGGATCGTGGAGGAGAATACTTAAGCCAAGAGTTTGACGACTATCTTAGAGAGTGTGGGATTGTGACCCAACTCACTCCACCTGGAACGCCACAATGGAATGGCGTGTCCGAGAGGAGGAATCACACGTTGTTGGATATGGTGCGGTCTATGATGTGTCAAACAGATCTTCCGATATCATTTCGGGGACATGCTCTATTGACAACTACTTTTACCATTAATCGTGTTCCATCCAAATCAGTCATGAAGACACCATGTGAGATATGGAATGGGAGGCGTCTCATAGTGTCGTTCATGAAGATTTTGGGTTGCGACGTCTATTTTAAACTTTTACAGAGTGACAAGCTCGGACCCAAGTCAGATAAGTGTAAGTTTGTGGGATATCCTAAGGAAACTAAAGGATATTACTTCTACAACCAGATTGAGAACAAAGCGTTTGTTGATGGAACCGGCGTGTTCCTAGAAAGAGAGTTCATATATAAAGGAGCAAGTGGGAGGGCTGTAGAACTTGAAGAAATTCAAGAACCACAAAGCACTGATATGACAATGGAGCATGAACAGGAACCACAACCGATTGTGGATGAACCTTTTCAAGTAACACAAGAGATATGTAGGTCGGGTGGGGTAAGTCATGACCCCGAGAGATATTTACTTCTCGTTACTGAGGCCGGTGGCGTATTACCCATAGATGATGAGAATTCTACTTACGGAGAGGCCATGAAAGTGCCAGAATCAAATAAGTGGCTTGAGGCCATGAGATCCGAAATGGAATCCATGTATTCCAACTAAGTATGGAATTTGGTGGAACCACGCGATGGGGTTCATGCCATAGGGTGCAAGGGGGTCTTCAAGAAGAAGACTTGAAAGGGGAGTATGCAGATGAATATGCAGCACAAATACTCTAGAAGGGGGGGGGGGTGAATAGAGTGTGCCAACTTTTTGCAAAACTTGATGAGGAAAAAAGTTTTAGTTCAAGTGCAAAGGAGTTCAAGGCCTTGAACACAAATTCAAGCCTTTGGAATGAGATACAGATTGCAATAAAACGGACAAGTCTTTTTCAAGGCCCTGAAAAGAGTTTCAAACCCTTGAAAAATAGACAAGTTTAAATGCTGTAAAAACTATGAATGTGAATGAACTGTAAAATGAAAGAGACGAAGGATTTATAGAGTTCAGTCCACTTGGAGCTACGTCTCTACCTCAGGGATTTTCTCCCTGCAGGATTTTCAACTCAATTCTTATTAATCAAAAGCTAAGCCCTAGATCTCAAGCACAGAGAATTGCCTTACTCTGTTACAGCTTGTGGTTCTCCCATACCTATCTAGTACCTGCTCTAGCTAACTGATTAACTAAGAATTCTCTAATGGTCACTTTGAACAATCCTTGAGAGTGAAATATAGAAGTATCACATAAATGATCTACCAATAAAGTACAATACAGAAGAACACTAGAGTGGTGAAGAATGCAGTGAACTTCTGTGAGTTGGATTGTGAGAGTGATGAACTTCTTTGATGCTTGTCAATCCAGAATTGTGTATCTCTTTTAGCCCGTTGAGTATTGTGTTTTGTTGCTTCAAATTGGGTTCTATTTATACAGTTTGAAACTCTGCAAATCTCCTCAGATTTTCAGCAACAACTTCCTGTAGTTTAGGCAACAGCTTTGACTATCTTTCAACAGCCTTCTCCAACGTATAGTTGATCACAATCTTCAGAGATATTGTTGTGATATTTTCTATAAACAAATTGAGAAGTTGTCATGAGTCTCTGATTGATCACATGATCATCTTCACTAAGTAATTTCCTTCCGACAAAAGCCAGATAAGGAAACAAATCCTGCATATATAGGAAATAAAATTTCCCTGCAAAACTGAGTCAAAATGATGGATTAAAATATGTTAGATATATCAAAACAGTTGTCTTTCATCATCAAATAATAACACATCAAGTACAGGGGTGAGAAGATTATAATTCAATCAAAAGGGTTTAGAAAAACTCCCCCTCAGAACATGTATGATGTCAGACAGCTTCAAGGCTTTGAATCCTGGTTCAAGGCCTTGAAATAGCTTTCAAGCCTGTGAAACCTGATTCAAGTCTTTGAAAACTGGTTCAAGGCCTTGAAATACCTAAGTATTTCAAGTCCATGAAGCCTGTGACCTTACAAAACCTCAACTGTTTGATTCTTACTTTCAGCAAAAAAATACTGATTAGTACACAATTCACACAGATAATAATAACACAGTAATTCCAAAAGATCCAACTTATAAATGAACAAAAGCAACAACTTCAAGTAAGTTGCAGACAGAAAATCCTACAGATCAAAAGATAGGTCATCTAAACAGAAGTAGAATCAAAACAACCTAAGATTTTTCTCCCCCTTTTTGACTTTCATCAAAAAGAATGAGAAGATGGTTGACTAGTGTCTGGAAGTTTTTGAAAATAAAAGACTTAAAAAGAAAGAATGTGAAAGAAAGAGTAGGCAGGATTAAGGGGTTGGGTCTTCATCTCTATCCTGATCTCCCTCTTCTTCCTCACTATCTTCATCATTGGCTTGTACTTCTTGTGAAACCACATCTAGTTCCTCAATGAAAGAACTGATTTTCTCTATAACACTGTTGAACAAGAAGGTGAGTCCTTCCAAAGCTTTTCTTCCATGCTTTAGTTTCTTCCTCACATCCATCCTTTTCTGTTGTGCAGAGGATATTTCGTGATCCTTCTTTCCTGCTTTCTATGCAACTACATACTTGAACGGATCCTTCTCATGATTCCCCTTGTTGGACACAGAGTACACTCCATAGGATCCTGAAGTATTGTCTGAGTCTGAGTCTGGAATGAGAATTTCTTTTCCTTTTCCTATGACCCATGTGTCTATCTTTTTCTTGTCTCTCCTAGGGCTTCCAATATGGATTCCCTTCTGCTTTTCTTGTGAAGATACTGCAGTCTGTTTCTTCTTGCTCGTTGCTGGAATCTGGTCCTTTTTCACCATCTTCCTAGGTGGAGAAGACTCATGTTCTTCATCAGTAAAGCTATTTGACTCTGAGTCTTCACTGATAGTTAGAACCTTTTCTTCAGCTATCTTTCTCTTCTTTTTTGTACTCTATTTTGAACCTCCGTCCATCTTGATTCTGTCTGAGGATCTTCTAGTGCTCATTAGGGTTTGGGAGAAGAATAGAGAGAGGTGGATTTGATCTGGAGTGAAGGAGAAGAGAAGGAGATAAATACTCAGAGAGTTTGTATTTGAAAAGGAACCTGCAATATTTTTCTGATCTTAAAAGATGTGTAATGATCAACAAAGATTCAAATCTTTGAAGCCGTTGGAAATAAATAATTTAATACTATATTTGTCTGAAAAACAATTTTGAAAAAGGTATGGGCAATATTGAGCAAATATCTACAAAGATAGCACCCAATACTGAATGATCCATGATTTATTCACTAAACATTTATCAGTCTTATTTTCAAGGCTTTGAAAATAGCTTCAAGGTCTTGAAACGCTGTTAAGCTGAAACATATAAGATCAAAGCTTTGAATAGATTTTCAAGGCTTTGAAAATCCGTTCAAACCTTTGAAACACATAATAACTTACCTTCCTTACCTGATGCTCCCCCAAAACCAATGCATCTTTATTTAGCATGCCTAATTCCAGTCTTAGAGCTGAGAATCTTCCATCTAGCAATGGTTTAGTGAAGATATCTGCAAGTTCAATGTTAGTAGAAACAAATTCAAGAACAATATCACCTTTCTCAGCATGATCTCTGATGAAACGATGTCTAACACCAATATGCTTGGTTCATGAATGCTGTACTGGATTCTTTGTAATAGGTATTGCACTAGTGTTGTCACACTTGATGCGAATACTTCTGAAATCGAATGTAATACCATGTTTTTAATATACGGGTAATTTGATAACTATTTGTAAGTTTAAGAATATAGTTTTGTGAATTATATGGAAAATGGGAGATAAGTGTAGTTTAATAAAGTATAAGCTAATTAAGTAAGAGAGGGTAGAAGTTGTAGTTAAAAGAAAGTTCAATACCTCATGAGCAATAAAATAAAAGAAATAAAATAAAACAAAAACAAATTGTTTCTCCCCATTACCCAACGGGTTGAACATAGTGTTCCCCAACAAAAAAATTTCTTTTTTTTTATTCTCTCCCTCCCCCGTCACTTTTCTCTCTCTCTCCTCCCCTTCCTCTATTTCTTCCCTCCCTCTCTTCTTCGGCAAACACAACACCACCACAACCCCCGAGATCATCTCCACCCCCAACACCACTGCTCTCTCCCTCTCATCTCCCTCTATCCCTCTCTGTCTCTTTGCCGAACCAGGAGCAGCAGCAGCTGCTGGCAGCAGCGCCACCAGCCACCACTGGTGGCTTCCCCGACGAGAAACCCACCGGCATCACACCCGCCACCACCACCACAACTACCATCTCTCCCTCTCTCTGTCGCACTCTCTCTCTACCTCCCTCCCTTTCGGCCGACCAGAAACAGAGGCAAGCAGCAGCAGCAGCAGCAGCCACCGCTGCCGCTGCCGCCGACGGAAACCACCAAGGAGCCACCGCCACTGCCACCTGCTCCTCCTTCCTCTCTCTCCTTCGTCCCCATCTCTCTTACTCCCTCTATTGTGGTCCAAGGAGGTAGAAACAGGAGCTGCAACAGCAGCGGTCGCCGTGGACGGAGAAGACGCCGGAGCCACCATTGTTGCCAGCGAGAAGCTGCGGTCAAACCCAACCGGAGCTACCCATCGTTTGTTTTTGACACCAATCAACTCCTGGTGGTCCGAGGAGGTAGTTAGAAGCATAAAACAGAGCCCCCAAGGCCGGAATCATCGCCGGCGAAAATCACCGCCGACCCACTCGACGGCGAAATCGAACCGCCCCATTTCTCGACTGTTTTTCGTGGTTTTTAGCTTGGGTACACTCTAAATCCTCTGATTAATCATTTTTTATAATCAAAACTTGATCTTGATAGCTAGATTTTGATTTGAGAATTGGTTTGGTGAGGAAGATGATGTTTTTGACTTTTTGGTAAACTTGGGGGTATTTAGTGTACAATCTGAAACTTAGTGGGTATAAACTATGGCATCTCAAACTATTATATTAGGTGGAGGGTTATTGTTCGGGGAGCCGGATGTCATTTACATAACTTTATATAAATATAATATTAAAAATAGCAAAATTTGGATTAAAATTATTATAGTGTTCCTCCCAACCATATAAATGAAAATTTTTGGTGTTAAAATTTTATAGGAAATAGGTATTATAAAGTAAACTAGAATTGTTTTCTTGAAAACTAAGAATTATTAATGTGCCTATTTGTTCTTTTATAAATTACGGTTTCGTTTGATTGGTTAATCTCAAAAGATAATAAGTCAATGTTTCAAATAAATCAATAAAAAATGAGGTAAAATGTAACTTGAGATATAGTCGGGAATAGTTTCTTTAAATCGTTGTTTTATCTTACTATTGAAAAGTAGTTACACATAAATATATATATATATGTAAATAAATAAATGTTGGTCTATAACTAGTAAAATTTCGCGTGCTTGTATAATGAATGTTTCTTGAACTAACAAAAGTTGTTAGTTAAATATTATTTCTACTAGTAGAAATTAAAATAGACCTCATTGTAAAATTATTATGAAATAATTTCTCTAAGTTGAAAGTTGATCCTCTTTCAGTAATTAATTTCGCTAACTAAATAATATATTTCCTAAGAATAATTTATCCTATAAAAGTTAAAGTTAATTGTTGGAATATTTAGAATAATGTGTTGCTTTATAATGAAATCAAAGATAGTGTTCATAATTAACAAGTTCTAAATCTAAACTTTTTCTTTCACTATTTATCTTGTACGAGTAATATTTATAAAATTGAGTATTAATATTAAAGAATTATTACTTAAGGAAATAGTTATTAAAAACTAGCTTGCTCGGGAAATTTAACCGAGAGAGAGATTTGGACTCTGTATCATATTAAAAATTTAGGCGTTTTCACACTTGAATATTACGTGCTAGTTAGATTTGGAATTAAAGTTGATTAGAAACTATAAATTTGTAGGTGACGAGTTTGTAGACGAGGGCTACGTCTACCCTTATCAGCTTGCGTGCTATTTGCTATGTTATTGAGGTAAGTAAATATGCCAAGTCTAGCGTGCCGAGCTTCTTTCGTGTCGAAACGTGATTTTATAATTTGTCTCAAAATATGTTTTATGACTTACATGCTTTACATGAGATTGATTTTGTTTTGAGATGACTATTTTGAGAATGTCACACGAGAATAATAATCCATTAATGATGTAAAGTGGAAAGAGTTGTGCGGGGATCGTTATATTATTGCTAGATTGGTCGTGTTGACTTCGTTCACTCGACCCGTATTATTTTAACCCAGTCGCAACCTGCCGGGTCGCTCCATGTACTCACCTCTCTGGCTGCGAGGAGTCTTAGGGGGGTGCCGGCACTTAAGGTCTTGGTAGCTTAGTGAAAGTAGATCTTCCCCGTATCAACAAGTTAATAATATGAAGTCCTTTGAGAAAGAGATTTTTTTTATGAAAAGAAAGAAGAGATAGATTGGGAATGATATTCCCCGTTGAGATATGAAAGGAAAGAAGAGATAGATTGGGATTAATATTCCCCGTTTGAGATACAAGAAAAGGATTGATATGCAAAGATAAGAAGAACGAGAATTTCATACGTGTTTCACTATTCATACTTTATTCTTCAAGGATTTATTCAGTGATTGTTCACTCCCATTTATGATTGTTTTTGAAAGAATATGCCTCATAATCTGTTTACAAGCTTGGGTGTTTACTTACTTAGTATTTCATTGCTGACTTTAGAAAAACTGCGGTCTTTGTTTCTTTCCCCCACAGGTCTTAGGAGATGGATTATGGGGTAGCAGGATTCGACATTCATCTAGTATTTTCCGTACGATTAGTAAAGATGAACTCTAGACAACATGAATCTTTTGTATAATGTACAAGTTAATGTAAGTTGTTCTAAAGTATGTAATAGATAACTATGACAGTGTTTTTCTCGATTTCTGCCACTTCATTTTGAGTAGCACCCTCCTAGGCTCTCCGGTCCGGAACGGAAAGCTTGGGAACGAGGGGTGTTACAGGTGGTATCAGAGCCAGGCAATCCAAAAAGGGAATTAAACCTGTAGGGAAACTTAAAATGGACATAGGACAAGATTATTAAAACTGGAAAAGCCGATTTGGGTTATGGGTAGCTTAAGTGTTAGTATAGTAGATCCCACCCACCCTTGTCCTTTGATACTATTATTTGGTTTGATTGGAGAAATTCATTCATGATAGATTGATTTACAAATGATATTCTTGTGATAGACAATGAGAAGTATGGATTACAGTAATTGGATTCTGCATTATGAATTATGTATTGTCCTATCTGAGGAGAAGAGTTATATGAGTATCCACTACAAGTGTTATTCCTATGATGGAAAATAAAGGTTATGAGCTATGAGAACTAGATTATGGATTGCAGTTGATATACAGATTAATTTGAGAAGATGAGTTTCATGCTTATCAACGAGAATTTTACATGCTGCATGATTTGATTTTTGTGTGATATGTCACTTTGTGTGTGATGCTTAACCTGATAATTGTTCATGAGACCATAGGCAATGGCCTAGAAATGTGATTAATAGACCACACGGTACTAATTTTATCAGGAAGATTTGACATGGATATAAGGCTTAGAACATCAACCACATGGGGTAAATCCTTATTCGATGATAATGTTGCTAGGATATGTGACTCTTATAAGAACTCTAAAGGAAGTATCAGATTTCGACCATAGGAGAATATGGGTTTAAAAGATGTAACAGGAATGCCAATATGTTTAACGTGTAAACCCTAGTTCATTAATTAGACTTTTGAAGAATTTGACGACGTATTCACGGTACTGGTTGGGATGGTAATTTGGAGTTAGGGGTCAAGAATGAGGTATTTCTGATGATTAAATTGAGTTATCTTAGAAACAGTCGAGGAAGTTCCCACCCGCCCACACCTAAGACAGGAACCTAAGAACTCCACTTGTCAAACGTTTGACGTGTTTTAACTAGAATATGACGGTCTTAGTTAGGATGGTGATGATGGTTGATTCAATTATACTTTTCCATGAGTTGTACTCAGGAGACAAATCTAGACTGATTCGTCGTAAATTATTTGGGGCCTCTGAAGATGCCTAACTATGTTAGGCGTTACTTGGAGTCAAGTTACCTTAATATTGCTTGAGGATCATGATGTCTATTGTTGGAATAGATGCCCTAGAGGCAATCTAGTTTAGTATGAATTTGTATATGGCTAGAAAATTCATTTATTATTTACTGGATATTTAATATAATGAAGTCCTTAGATTTACAATTGTGTTGTTTATCTTAAATATCCCTAGTCAAGTATAATGATTAATGGGACAATCATCTATAGACTAGTATGGGGTTGGATTGATATGGAGATATCACGATCCAACACATAGGTGTGCATTACGGAATGTTGCACTGGATTGACCCATCTCCGAGAAGGCTACATACATGTTATGTTGAGTCACAAGTGCTTCTCGCGGTGCAATGGTATTGTCATCCTTAGACTTGAAGTCACTAGATATTCTAGTTGTGGATCATTGTGATCTTGGTAGCGTTAAACGCTACACCGTAACTGGGTAGTTATAAAGGCGTGTACTGGATACAATGAGAAGCAAGCCTAGAAATCGTAGTGGACGTAGAGAGGATTTGCCCCTCCCACATAACGGGAGCAAATATCCTAGTCCAATCGAGGGATAGTGCTTATAGAATGTCTGGCCAGACTCAAATAAATCAATATAGGATATTGATGTTATTTGCACGAATAAGGCTATTCCCATGGATCGAGAAACTATGGATTGGATATACGAGTGTGACTTGTATGTCTCGTGTCCAATCCGGATATGGAGGCAAAGGGATGAGACAATTACTTGTACAAAGGTTGTCTAGATGACTATTCTATTAGTTGGCTAGAATGGATGTTTTGCTAGAAACCGCTCCATATTAGCAAATAGTTGCTACCAACTAGATAGAACCTATGGGGTCACACGCTATATAGAGTTGGACTAGATTTGGGAATTAATTAATTGGATTAATTAATTAGAAGGATAACTTTGCAAACCCTTGCAAGCTTAGTAGGGACTAATTTGCAAGGAAGGGACTAAATTGAATTCTAGTTGGACTAGAATAAGTCCTTTAGGTAGTTAACAAAGTGTTGTTGGACTATATAAAGGACCCTCCTTCCTTCCTTCCTAATAACTTATGCTCATTAAGTGAACATAACAAGAGTGGGAGAGAACAAAAGGAGAGAGAGCAAGCAACAAGGAGGCCGACCCGCCCCCTTGCCGCCGCCCTCACCCCGTCGGCCAAAAGAGGGCCGAAGCCCCTCTTTTGTCTCGTTTTGCGTGATTCCTTCATCCTCTTCCTATTCCGGGCTAGCACCAAGGAGTTTGGGAGATCTAGGATCAACTCTAGGCGTGGATCAACTATAGAGAACGTGACACTATTCGCGTTTGAATTCATCAAGGAGAACCCAAAGGTGTGTTTGTGATTTCTTACCTTCACTATCGTTATGCATCTAGACTTGTGATCCTTGGAGGGTTTTGTATGGTTATTTTTTTGATTATGCTTCCGTTGCGCGATCCATGATTCAAAACCCTACATCTATTTGGTTATGCCTTACTCTTGGAGATATAGTACTCACTTGGAAAGAATAACATTTAAATTCGAAATAAATATTGTAGGTTCACTGATGATCGTCTACAAGACTTGGATGTTCCCTATGACAGACCTAGATAGATTTATTCTAAAAGTTTTATATTTGGTGTTATCTTAATGTTAGGGTTTCGGTTTGAAGATTTTTGTCAAGATTTGATTTATATTTTTAGAAGTCCACATTTGGAATATGTTATAGTGATGACTCGGGAGCTCTTTTTCTACCAAGGTAAATTTTAGAATCTTCTTATATTGCTTAACTATCTCAAAAATACTTGGAGTACCGTTACGATGTTTAGACTACAATTAGGACGTGTGGATTATTTGAAGGATTTTATGCAGTGTGGTATTCACTTTATGGGGATGATAGTATGAGTTACTAGAAAGGAAAATGTCAATAAAATGTGGGTTTCGTCTAGGAATTTGGGGGCATATTATAGCTTTACGTTTGGGGATTTGTTTGGGTATAGGCATGATGTCAGTCTGTGTTTCAAGTTCTTTGATTAAATTCCTGTGAATCCACGATTAAAAGTCAAGTAATAAATTTGAAGAGTCATGTATTAAAAACATCATTTGGGATTTGGTTAAAACACTAGGAGGAAGCGTATGGGTTATGATCACGTGGATGTAATAGAAAGTCTTTAATTTCTTCTATGAGAAATAATTGTTCATCGAAACCTGATTTTGTTAGCCCTAAATCGAATCGGTTGGATTTATACTTGTTCATGTTGGGGGTAGTTCTTGTATTTTTAGAAAAGTTAAGGGTGACTTGTGTAGCATAATAAAATTGTTTTGTTGTTGGGAGGGTGATTATATGTCATTTATGAGAACTTGGGGGATATGGTTGTTGTTCATATAAAAGATGTTTTGTTATTAAAATTATATGTGTATTTTTTTAATATGAAATATTGTTATTTTCTTGAAAAATAAGCAAGACAAATTATGTAGTTTATTTAATCGTATAAATTTAGTGTGATTAAATAAATATAAATTAGTGTTTTGAGTAAATATGTTATTTGCTTAATAGTGACAAAATAAAATAAGTTAGAAATTTAAATTGGAAAAAAAAAACTTTTAAGTAAACTCCTCTATTTATAAACAGTTAAAGCTTGACTATTATTTCTAGATATTATAAATTATTTCTCCAAAATAATGTTGTAAATTATGCGTGACTAAAAACTTGTTTAATTTGAATAAAACCTAGCATGATAAATTTTGCTCCAAATATGGTCTTAAGACATAGTTATAAACTTCAAGAGTAGACAATTAGTAACAAATTTGCACAAATGACCGCCCTAAAGTTAAAAATCTCTATTAGCTCGAATGTTTGACTTATAATAAGATGCTTACATATGAGATGACAATATGTGATATGAGATGTATGAACTGTATATGATTATGTGCTAGTATGAACATTTGATGAAATGCAAGGATATGATGAGAAGTATATTGACATATTATTGAGATCATGATATTGCGATAGCCATGCAGACTTGCTCGGACAAATCATTTAAGAACTTGACACGACAACATAGTGGAATAACTTTGGCCCAAATTGGTTGCCCAATTTGGGCCAAAGTTATTTTTCAAGGAAGAGGAATGATTATAGTAGAAAACTTACGTGAAAATATTTGTATGATAGCATAGCAATGGATATGTCCCACGTGCCACATTACATGCTTAAATGCACATATGTTATGTTTTCTATTGTATGATATGTATTACGAGATCGAATAAAGTTATGGTATAGAGAGCAAGGCTGAGAGATCGCACGTTTAAAGAGTCATGAATGAGATTTCCTTATTAGTGATACAAATCATGTAGATAGTTAAAACTTCTAGTAATAATGATGAAATAAGCGGATAACCCAAATAGGGACCAGCTTACCATAAGGTGACTTATAGGGTGGACTAGAATTGCGATCTAAAGGAAATGATCTCTCCGACAACATCGACGCGACGAATAAGACCCATGTGATACCACAAATGAAAGAGCCTAGGGTAAGCGACAGCTTAACACCCGCTAACTAGGGCAATATCGACCCCAAATATCAGGCAAATAAATGACAGATTTAGAGAACCTTCTGACGAAGAATTGTGAAGGAAACTTTAGGAGATGTTGGAAGTTAAGTCAAATGTCATATGATCAACGCGCCAAGTTTTAGATATTGAAATCGTCGAGGATTCTCAATAGTGTGTGAACTGGTAAGCCTTTACGAGTTATTTGAAGTTATGTTACTCGTTATTATATCAGGGTAGCTTAAGTTTTCTCCCTTATGGTATATATGCTCTTCATAAATTCTTTAATTTAAGTCTTGTTATTGATGTCACAATTTTGAGCCTTTCAAGCTTTCACTCAGGTCTAAGTCATGGTTCACGAGGGATGTTTAAATCTTACTCCATTGTTTGAGAGCCGTATCACACTTTCTTTAGTCATTTATCGCAAAATTATGGGATTTTTGGGTAACATTGCAGATCTCGCGTCGCTAGCTAAATTCCAAGGAGTAAGAAGAATCGTGTTATTATGAGGTCTTATTCGCTATCCCCCTAAACCCTTTGTCGCGATGATTTAAGTGCTTTCTGTATGCTAAGATACAAATTGTTACATCGAGTGTCACTGCGTAGAGTTTTGTTACCTAGCCAATCTTTGATAAACATACAATTCGGTCACGATCTATCTTTGCAGACGGGTAACCCGCGCAATTGTGTGCTCCTTATCATGGGAGTGTGTCATAGTTCCTTTCTTCATTTAGGCCCTGGATTACGATGGTGAAATAGGAAAGCGACTTCTAAATGTCATTTAAAGTCGTAGGATCTTGGAGGATACCTTAACTTCCGACTCAATCCATTTTGGAAGATGGACATAATTTCATATAAGAATTCACTCTAGAACAAAGAGGGATAGGGTCCACATACTAAAACTAATGAAGAGTATCCACGTCTTGTAGTCACCAAGCATGACCATCCATTGTGATAACATATATGGAGTTCCGGGGACGTCACTCCTCTAAGGGGGAGAGGATGTCACCTTTTGTTTAGAACTGCTTCGTGATACCGCTACATGTTTAGAACCTCGGTATCATTATGACAGGCCTAGCATCAACATTTTTAAACTTAAACGGGTTATACCGTTTCTTGATATTTCGAGTACATTCCAGTTGCTTGCTATATAGTTTACTTTTAGCTTCGACGACGAAGCTCAGTTTAAGGGGGGAAGGATGTAATACCCTGTTTTTAATATACGGGTAATTTGATAACTATTTGTAAGTTTAAGAATATAGTTTTGTGAATTATATGGCAAATGGGAGATAGGTGTAGTTTAATAAAGTATAAGCTAATTAAGTAAGAGAGGGTAGAAGTTGTAGTTTAAAGAAAGTTCAATACCTCATGAGCAATAAAATAAAAGAAATAAAATAAAACAAAAACAAATTGTTTCTCCCCATTACCCAACGGGTTGAACATTGTGTTCCCCATCAATTTTTTTTTATTCTCTCCCTCCCCCGTCACTTCTCTCTCTCTCTCTCTCCTCCCCTTCCTCTATTTCTTCCCTCCCTCTCTTCTTCGGCAAACACAACACCACCATCACCCCCGAGATCATCTCCACCCCCAACACCACTGCTCTCTCCCTCTCTGTCTCTTTGCCGAACCAGGAGCAGCAGCAGCTGCTGGCAGCAGCGCCACCAGCCACCACCGGTGGCTTCCCCGACGAGAAACCCACCGGCATCACACCCGCCACCACCACCACAACTACCATCTCTCCCTCTCTCTGTCGCACTCTCTCTCTCTGCCTCCCTCCCTCTCGGACGACCAGAAACAGAGGCAAGCAGCAGCAGCAGCAGCCACCGCTGTCGCTGCCGCCGACGGAAACCACCAAGGAGCCACCGCCAATGCCACCTGCTCCTCCTTTCTCTCTCTCCGTCGTCCCCATCTCTCTTACTCCCTCTGTTGTGGTCCAAGGATGTAGAAACAGGAGCTGTAACAGCAGCGGTCGCCGTGGACGGAGAAGACGCCGGAGCCACCATTGTTGCCGGCGAGAAGCTGCAGTCAAACCCAACCGGAGCTACCCATCGTTTGTTTTTGACACCAATCAACTCCTGGTGGTCCGAGGAGGTAGTTAGAAGCATAAAACAGAGCCCCCAAGGCCGGAATCATCGCCGGCGAAAATCACCGCCGACCCACTCGACGGCGAAATCGAACCGCCCCATTTCTCGACTGTTTTTCTCGGTTTTTAGCTTGGGTACACTCTAAATCCTCTGATTAATCGTTTTTGATAATCAAAACTTGATCTTGATAGCTAGATTTTGATTTGAGAATTGGTTTGGTGAGGAAGATGATGTTTTTGACTTTTTGGTAAACTTGGGGGTATTTAGTGTACAATCTGAAACTTAGTGGGTATAAACTATGGCATCTCAAACTATTATATTAGGTGGAGGGTTATTGTTCGAGGAGCCGGATGTCATTTACATAACTTTATATAAATATAATATTAAAAATAGCAAAATTTGGATTAAAATTATTATAGTGTTCCTCCCAACTATATAAATGAAAATTTTTGGTGTTAAAATTTTATAAGAAATATGTATTATAAAGTAAACTAGAATTGTTTTCTTGAAAACTAAGAATTATTAATGTGCCTATTTGTTCTTTTATAAATTACGGCTTCGTTTGAGTGGTTAATCTCAAAAGATAATAAGTCAATGTTTCAAATAAATCAATAAAAAATGAGAAAAAATGTAACTTGAGATATAGTCGGGAATAGTTTCTTTAAATCGTTGTTTTATCTTACTATTGAAAAGTAGTTACACATAAATATATATATATATAAATAAATAAATAAATAAATGTTGGTCTATAACTAGTAAAATTTCGCGTGCTTGTAAAATGAATGTTTCTTCAACTAACAAAAGTTGTTAGTTAAATATTGTTTCTACTAGTAGAAATTAAAATAGACCTCATTGTAAAATTATTATGAAATAATTTCTCTAAGTTGAAAGTTGATCCTCTTTCAGTAATTAATTTTGCTAACTAAACAATATATTTCCTAAGAATAATTTACCCTATAAAATTTAAAGTTAATTGTTGGAATATTTAGAATAATGTGTTGCTTTATAATGAAATCAAAGATAGTGTTCATAATTAACAAGTTCTAAATCTAAACTTTTTCTTTCACTATTTATCTTGTACGAGTAATATTTATAAAATTGAGTATTAATATTAAAGAATTATTACTTAAGGAAATAGTTATTAAAAACTAGCGTGCTCGTGAAATTTAACCGAGAGAGAGATTTGGACTCTGTATCATATTAAAAATTTAGGCGTTTTCACACTTGAATATTACGTGCTAGTTGGATTTGGAATTGAAGTTGATTAGAAACTATAAATTTGTAGGTGACGAGTTTGTAGACGAGGGCTACGTCTACCCTTATCAGCTTGCGTGCTATTTGCTATGTTATTGAGGTAAGTAAATATGCCAAGTCTAGCGTGCCGAGCTTCTTTCGTGTCGAAACGTGATTTTATATTTTGTCTCAAAATATGTTTATGACTTACATGTTTTACATGAGATTGATTTTGTTTTGAGATAAATGTTTTGAGAATGTCACACGAGAATAATAATCCATTAATGATGTAAAGTTGAAAGAGTTGTGCGGGGATCGTTATATTATTGCTAGATTGTTCGTGTTGACTTCGTTCACTCGACCCGTATTATTTTAACCCGGTCGCAACCTGCCGGGTCGCTCCATGTACTCACCTCTCTGGCCGCGAGGAGTCTTAGGGGGGTACCGGCACTTAAGGTCTTGGTAGCTTAGTGAAAGTAGATCTTCCCTGTATCAACAAGTTAATAATATGAAGTCCTTTGAGGAATATATTTTTTTTATGAAAAGAAAGAAGAGATAGATTGGGAATGATATTCCTCGTTGAGATATGAAAGGAAAGAAGAGATAGATTGGGAATAATATTCCCCGTTTGAGATACAAGAAAAGGATTGATATGAAAAGATAAGAAGAACGAGAATTTCATACGTGTTTCAGTATTCATACTTTATTCTTCAAGGATTTATTCAGTGATTGTTCACTCCCATTTATGATTGTTTTTGAAAGAATATTCCTCATAATCTGTTTACAAGCTTGGGTGTTTACTTACTCAGTATTTTATTGCCGACTTTAGAAAAACTGCGGTCTTTGTTTCTTTCCCCCGCAGGTCTTAGGAGCTGGATTATGGGGTAGCGGGATTCGAAATTCATCTAGTATTTTCCGTACGATTAGTAAAGATGAACTCTAGACAACATGGATCTTTTGTATAATGTACAAGTTAATGTAAGTTGTTCTAAAGTATGTAATAGATAACTATGACAGTGTTTGTTCTCGATTTCCGCCACTTCATTTTGAGTAGCACTCTCCTAGCCTCTCCGGTCCGGAACGGAAAGCTTGGGAACGAGGGGTGTTACATCGAATCCAAGATCCCTCAATTCTTGAGCAATCCGCAACACTTGTGAACAACATGCACCATCTGATATATATTCAGCTTCAGCTGTCGATAGAGCAACTGAGTTCCGTTTCTTGGAGTGCCAACTAATCCAGATGATCCAATAAATTGGCAAGTTCCATAAGTGCTATTTCTACCAACTTTGTAACCTGCAAAGTCAGCATTCATACAAAGAGAAGTTAGAATGTCTTGGATACCAAAGCACTAAGTCTTTGGTACCATTGAGATATCTGAATATTCTCTTCACAATAGTTAAGTGTGATTCCTTTGGATCAGCTTGAAATCTTGCACACATACATACACTGAACATGATATCTGGTCTACTAGTAGTAAGGTATAGCAATGATCCAATCATACCTCTATACTCTTTCACATTAACACTCTTACCAGATTCATCTTTATCTGAAGACAATGTAGAGCTCATTGGAGTCTTGATATCTTTGGATTGAGACATGTTGTACTTGTTCAACAAGTACCTAGTATACTTGATTTGATGCAGAAAGATGCCCTTCTTCAATTGATGTATTTGAAATCCAAGGAAGAATTTCAACTCTCCCATCATACTCATTTCAAATTCCCTTCTCATAAGAATTGAGAATTATTTGCATAGAAGATCATTAGTAGTTCCAAAAAAAATATCATCAGCATAAATCTGAACTACAAGTAAATCTTTCTCATGAGTCTTTATGAAAAGGGTATTTTCTATCCCTCCTCTTTTGAAATCATTTTCAAGTAGAAATTTTGACAATCTTTCATACCAAGCCCTTAGAGCTTGTTTCAAACCATAAAGAGCTTTGTCAAGTTTATAAACATGATCTGGAAACTTATCACTTTCAAAACCAGGAGTTTGTGCAACATAAACTTCTTCTTGTAAGCAGCCATTCAGAAATGCACATTTTACTTCCATTTGAAATATTTTCATATTTTCAAAAGATGAAAATGCAAGCAGAATTCTGATTGCTTCTAACCTGGAATCTGGAGCAAAAGTTTCGTCATAATCAATACCTTCTTCTTGATTGTAACCTTGAGCAACAAACCTTGCTTTGTTTCTGATCACCTTGCCATTCTCATCCAATTTGTTTCTGAACACCCATCTGGTACCAATGACAGACTGATTTGTAGGTGGAGGAACTAGGTTCTATACCTTGTTTCTTTCAAATTCATTGAGTTCACTTTGCATAGCTATAATCCAGTCTGCTTCTTGTAAAGCTTCCTTCACAGTTTTGGGTTCTACAAGAGAAATGAAAGCATTTAAAGCACAAAGATTCTTCAACTGTGATCTTGGTTGTGTACCAGTGGTTGGGTCAGAGATGATGTTGTCAGCTGGATGAGATGAAAAATATTTGAATTTCTTTCTTGGAGACCATGGTTCAATTTATCCACATATCTTCTCTGGTCTTGAAGTAGAAGCCTGATCATTCATCTCTTTCTGATCATCTTTTTCAAGGCTTTGATCTCTATTTTGAAGGCCTTGAGACCTATTTTAAAGGTCTTGAAAATGGTTTATGTTTCCTTCTGAACCTTCCTTGAACCCAAGAGAGTTCTCAGCTTCTTCTTCTAATTCATGCTTGTTCAGATTCAAGTCTGCAAAACTTTCACTCAAAGAACCATCATAGCTTTCATCAAAAATAACATGAATACTTTCTTCAACCAGCTTGATTCTTTTATTATAAATTCTATGAGCTTTACTAGTATGATAGTAACCAAGAAATATACCTTCATTACTTCTTGCATCAAACTTACCCAAGTTGTCCTTACCATTGTTGTGGACATAGCATGTGCACCTAAAGGGTCTGAAGTATGAGATGTTTGGCTTTCTCCCTTTGAAGAGTTCATAGGAGGTTTTCTTCAAGATAGTCCTGATCAGGCACCTGTTCAGAATATAATTTTCTGTATTCACAGCTTCTGCCCAGTAATGTTTTGGCAGCTTATTTTCTAGAAGCATTGTCCTTGACATGTCTTCAAGAGTCCTGTTCTTTCTTTCAACAACTCCATTCTGTTGAGTAGTTCTAGGAGTAGAGAAATTGTGAGAGATACCATGCTTAGCACAGAACAAATCAAATTCTAATTGATCAAAATCTCTACCATGATCACTTCTAATTGAAGCAATTGGTAGGTTTTTCAAATTTTGAAGTTCTCTACAAAGCTTTGAAAATTCAGAGAGGGCTTCAGATTTTTCTTTCAGAAACATAACCCAAGTATATCTAGAATAATCATCTACAATAACTAGCATATACCTCTTACCTTTTGGAGTTGGTGTCCTCATAGGACCACACAAATCCATGAGAAGTAGTTCAATAGGTTTACAAGTACTTACAAACTTCTTTGGCTTGAATGAGCTTCTGGTCTGCTTACCCTGAGCACAAGATTTGCATACTCCATCTTCTTTGAACTTGATAGATGGTAATCCTCTTACCAGGTCTTTGGAGATCAAGTTGTTCAAGGTATGCAAGCTGATGTGACCAAGCTTGTTGTACTAAACCCTTTTTATCTTCTTTCAATGCCTTGAGAAACTTTAAGCTCTTACCTGAAACTTTGTTAGTCTGAAAGGTATAAACATTGTTTGATCTAGAGGTTGTGAGAATGCAATTGCCTGCTTTCTCATTTTGCACCACACACTTCTCTTTATCAAAAACAACCTTATTACCATTATCACAAAGCTGAGATACACTAAGCAAGTTAAATTTCAAATCATCAACTAGATATACATCAAAAATAGAATTTTCGGAATTTGTACCAACTTTACCAATACCAAGAATGTTGAATTTGCCTTTGTCACCAAGTGTAATTGAACAATCAGATTGCTCTTTCAATTATGAGAATAGAGATCACTTTCCACTCATGTGTCTTGAGCAACCAGTGTCCATACACCACTTCTGTTCTTTGATGTTGGTGACAACCTGCAAACACCAATCACTGCCTTACCCAGCTGTTAGACCAAGTGTGGAATTTGGACTCATACTCAAGATCAACCATGTTAGGTGGTCTGACCCCTTTAGGAACCCAAATTCGTTTGACTTGTCCTTTAAGTTGAAATGGAAATGTGTTCCTCATTATATGAGGGTCTCTTCTTCTGAAAGGACAAGTCATCTTCATATGACCAATCTTGTTGCAAAAATGACACTTAGGAGAAGTTTTGCTTCCAGCTTTCACAAATCTGGTATTGCTATTTCTTGGAAAACTTGTATTGTATCCAATACCAGTTTTATGAACAGACTTTAAACTTCCTCCAAGAATCAAGTTTAACTTTTGTTCTGAGCCTGAAAGCTTGACTTTGACTAATTCAGATTCTTGAAGTTTCTCAGCAAGAGTAGTCTTTTGTTTATCTAATTCATCAACCTGATGTCTCAGATTAACAAGACTGTTACTCAGTAAAGAGTTCTCAGTGACTATTTCCTTGACTTGTGTTTTCAAGGCTTTGAAATTGGTTTTCAAGGCCTTGAAATCATTGTCAGTTTTCTTCTGAGAGATTTCAAGATTCTGATTTAGACAAACAAGTTGTAAATTCTCTTTTGCTTGCTCATGAACCTTTTCTTTCAAAAATCTAATCTCTTTCAGATAATCTTCTTCATTTAGAAGCATTGTTCTAAGATAATCTGAAAGAGCATCTTTTGGTTTTGAAATCAGATAGTTTACCATTACCTCAGTGTTCTTTTCAGAACTTTCATCATGCTTGGCCATGAAGCATAGGTTGGCATGTTCTTCTTCAGATTCTGATTCACTTGAGCTATCTGAATCACTCCATGAAGCTATCATAGCTTTCTTTCTCTTGTCATGATCTTTCTTCTGAAAGTTCTTGCTTTTCTTGTGTGGACAATATCTTATCAAATGTCCTACATCACCACACTCAAAGAAGTTCATGACTTTGGATTTATTTTGTGAAGAAGACTTACCTTTGTAGTCCTTGTTACTGGATGATCTGTTTCTTTCTCTGTTGAAGTCTTTGTTTCCAAAGTTTTTCTTCATTTTGAGAATTCTGGTCAAGGATTTGGAAATCAATGCAAAAGGATCTTCATCATCATCATCTTCAGTTTCAAGACTTTGAATTTTCTCATTCTCTTTGGCCTTGAGTTCTAAGTTCATGACACCTTCAGGTAGCTCTCCATCAGCTTCATTCATGGATATTTTATGTGTCAGGAGCTTCCCTTGTAGGTCATCAAGTTGTAGTAATGAAATATCTTGAGCTTCTTCAATGGCTGTTGTATTTGGTTCCCATTTGGCCTTTGGAAGACTTCTCAGTATCTTCCTCACCTTTCTTCATTGGAAATATGTTTTCCCAAAGAATCAAGGTTGTTGACAATGTCTGTGAACCTTTTGAACATCTCTCTGATTGAATCATCTGCATTCATCTTGAACATCTCATATTGGCTGAGATAGATGTTGATCTTGGTTTGCTTGACTTGAATAGTTCCTTCAAATGTCACCACAAGCTTATCCCAGATTTCTTTGGCAGTATTGCAGCCTAAAATTCTGTTGAATTCATCTGTACTCAAAGCACAATACAAGATATTTATAGCTTTGTAATTCTTAGAAAATTGTTCTAATTTAGAAGAATATAGTGGCTCTTCAGATTTGGGAGTTTTAATCCCATCTTTCTCTATAAAGAAAGTGTGAGGTCCATTATGAATAATGGTCCAAAGCTCTATGTCTTGATCAATGATGAACATCTTCATCAGGGCTTTCCAGTGAGCAAAGTTTTCTCCACAAAATAGCAGAGGTCTGTTGAAAGCTCTTCCCTGTGAGAAAATACCATCACCTGTTGTACTCATGATAACCAGATGGTTAAATCTTATACAGTGATACAAGCTCTGATACCAATTGAAATGGGAGTATGCAGATGAATATGCAGCACAGATACTCTAGATTGGGGGGGGGGGGGTTGAATAGAGCATGCCAACTTTTTGAAAAACTTGAGGAGGAAAAGAGTTTTAGTTCCAGTGCAAAGGATTTCAAGGCCTTGAACACAAATTCAAGTCTTTGGAATGAGATACATATTGCAATGAAGCAGACAAGTCTTTTTAAGGCCCTGAAAAGAGTTTCAAACCCTTGAAAAACAGACAAGTTTAAATGCTGCAAAAACTATGAATGTGAATGAAATGTAAATGCAAGAGAAAAAGGAATAATAAAGTTCAGTCCACTTAGACCTACGTCTCTACCTCTGGGATCTTCTCCCTGAAGGATTTTCAACTAAATTCTTATTAATCAAAAGCTAAGCCCTAGATCTCAAGCACATATAATTGCCTTACTCTGTTACAGCTTGTGGTTCTCCCTAACCTATCTAGTACCTGCTCTAGCTAACTAATTAAATAAGAATTCTCTATTGTTCACTTTGAAAAATCCTTGAGAATGAAATATAGAAGTATTATAGAAATGATCTACCAATAAAGTAAAATACAGAAGAACACTAGAGTGTAGAACTGCAGTGAAGAATGTAACGATGAGTTGGATTGTGAGAGTGATGAACTTCTTTGATGTTGCCAATCCAGAATTGTGTCTCTCTTTTTGCAGGTTGAGTACTGTGTTTTGATGCTTCAAATTGGGCTCTATTTATACAGTTTGAAACTCTGCAAATCTCCCCAGATTTTCAGCAACAACTTCCTGTATTTTAGGCAACAACTTTGACTCTCTTTCAACAGCCTTCTCCAACATATAGTTGATCACAATCTTCAGAGATATTGTTGTGATATTGTCTTTAAACAAATTGAGAAGCGGTCATGATTCTCTGATTGATCACAGGATCATCTTCACTAAGTAATTTCCTTCCTGCAAAAGCCAGATAAAGTAACAAATCCTGCATATATAGGAAATAAAATTTCCCTACAAAAATGAGTCAAAATGATGCATTAAAACTTGTTAGATATATCAAAACAGTTTGTCTTTCATCATCAAATAATAACAAATCAAGTACAAGGGTGAGAGGGGTAGAATTAAATCAAAAGAGTTTAGAAAAACTCCCCCTCAGAACATGTATGTAGGTCAGGCAGTTTCAAGGCTTTGAATCCTTGTTTAAGGCCTCTGCTATTTCAAGCCTGTGAAACCTGATTCAAGGCTTTGAAAACTGGTTCAAGGCCTTGAAATACCTAAGTATTTCAAGTCCATGAAGCCTGTGACCTTACAAGTCTGACATGGATGTCAATTTAGTTGCCTATAAGGGCCGACTGATGGATAAAGGATACAGAGAGATTCATGGTATTGACTATGATGAAACCTTTTCCCCAGTCGCAATGACCAAGTCCATTCAAATCTTGCTTGCGATTGCAGCTTATCGACCATGAGATTTGGCAGATGGATGTCAAAACAGCATTTCTGTATGGAAACCTCCTCGAGGATGTGTACATGACACAACCTGAGGGTTTTGAGGATCCAAAGCATGCAAATAAAGTCTGTAAGCTACAACGATCTATTCATGGATTGAAGCAAGCTTCTAGGGGTTGGAATCGACGTCTTGATGACGCGGTCAAAGAGTTTGACTTCATCAAGAATGAAGATGGGCCTTGTGTTTACAAGAAGGTTAGTGGGATTTATATTGTGTTTCTGGTCTTGTATGTGGATGACATACTACTCATTGGAAACGACATTCCTATGTTGCAATGTGTGAAATATTGTATAGGAAAGTGTTTCGCAATGAAGGACTTAGGGGATGCAGCTTATATACTATGTATCAAGATCTATAGGGATATATCGAGGAAGCTGCTCGGCCTTAGACAAAGTACGTATATAGACAAGGTGCTGAATCGGTTCAACATGCAAGACTCCAAGAATGGATTCTTGCCCATGTCGCATGGGATCACTCTTTTAAAGAATAATTTTCCTTCCAATCAGATTGAGAAGGACCGCATGAGTAGAATTCCGTATGCGTCGGCCATAGGATGTATCATGTATGCCATGTTGTGTACTAGACCAGATGTGTTGTACGCGCTAAGTATGGAAAGCAGATATCAGCCCAATCCGGGTGAGATTCACTGGATTGTCGTCAAGAACATCCTTAAGTACTTGAGAAGGACTAAGGATGCATTCTTGATATTTGGAGGTGAGGAAGAGCAAAGATTAATTGGTTACACTGATGCAAGCATCCAAACTGACAAAGACAACTTTAGATCTCAGTTGGTTTATGTGTTTTATCTGAATGGAGGAGCTGTGAGATGGAAGAGTTCCAAGCAAGAGATAGTTGCTAATTCTACAACTGAAGCTGAGTACATTGCTGCTTCAGGCGCAGCAAAGGAGGTTGTTTGGATAAAGAAGTTTATCACTAACCTTGGTGTGGTTCCTATCATTGTGGATCCCATAACGTTGTATTGTGACAACACCGGGGCAATCGCACAGGCCAAGGAACCTCGATCAGACCAGAGGAAAAAGCATGTACTTAGGAGATTCCATCTGGTTCGAGACATACTAGATCGAGGAGATGTAAAGATATGCAAGATTCCAACAGATGACAATCTGTCAGATCCTTTCACAAAGTCGTTGGTTCAGCGAAAGCATGAAGGGCACACCAGGGCTACAGGCATACGTGATGCACCAGATTGGCTCTAGTGCAAGTGGGATACTGTTGGTTTTGGATGCCCTAGAGGCAATCTGTTTAATATGAACTTTAGTTGCTAGAACAATCATTGTATAATTTATGTAGACATTTAATATAATGAAGTCCGTAGATTACAATTATGTTGTTTATCTTAAATATCCCTAGTCCATTATATTGATTAACGGGACGATCAACTATAGACTAGTATGTGGGTAGATTGATATGGAGATATCAAGTCTAGCACATGGGTATGCATTAGGAGTAATGGCATACTAGATAGACCCACTGCGAGAAGGCTACATTAGATTATGTTAACGTCACAAGCGCTTCTCGTAGTGATAATGGTGTTGCAATCCTTAGACTTGAAGTCACTGGATTCTCTAATTGTGAAATATCATGCTTTGATATTATCAAACGTTACATCGTAATTGGGTAACTATAAAGATAACAATCGAGTATGATAGGATGCAAGCTTAGAGGTGGCAGTGATGTAGATAAGATTTGTCCCTCCTACATAATAGGAGTAAATATACACGGCCGCTCGAGGGGTAGATCTTATGGAATGTCTGGCCAGACTCAGATAAATGAATATGAAGATATCGATGTTATCTGCATGGATAAGTCTATTCCGAGGATCGAGAAACTATGGATTGGATATACGAGTGTGACGAATATGTCTCGTGTCCAATCCGGATATAGATACAAATGGATAACACAACACGGTAACATTGGGCACAAGGTTTGTCCGAATCACTGACTATTTCTATTAGTTGGGTGGCATAGATGTGTTGCTAGACACCGCTCTATGTTTGTAATAGTTACTACCAACTAAGTAGAAACCTATGGGGTCACACACTGCATGGATTAAACTGGATATGGGTATTAATTAGTTGGACTAATTAATAAAAGGATCATAACGCAACCACAAGCAAAGTTAGTAGGATTAATTTGCTAGTGGACTAATCCATGTAAGGACATGATTAGTATTGGGGCAATTATGTTGTTAATAAGGAGTTATTAACTATATAAAGGAACTCTAGCTTGCTATTTTCTCATCTAAGTCATTATTGAGAGAAACATAACAAAGCAAGGAGAGAGACACAAAGTAGGAGACCGAAACCCCCTACCCGTCCGACCCTCTCACGCCGTCGGCCACACAGGGCACGTCTCGTGCCTCGTTTTGCGTGATCCTTTCCTCCTTTCTTTCGTTGCTAGCACTACAAGGTGGGAAGGATTCCAGTTGAAGATCCAAGGTGTGGATACTCGTAGAGACGAAGACACAATTCTTCATAGTGATCACACAAACTAAGGTACACATGTTTCTACCTTAATCATGTTATGATTGCTTGCATGTGATCCTTGGAAGGGTTTGAGAAGGGTTAAATATTTGTTATTCCGCTGCGTTACCTGCATCAAAACCCTACACTAGATTCCGTAACCCCCATCACATCGGGAATAGGGGATAAGGTTCACATCGGGCAACCTTTCAAAATGAATGACTGGCATCATAAATGTAATACTTGTCGCAGTCTTTGACGATTGAAACAAAATATATTTCCATGTTACGTGATTAGTAGCTTTTTATGGCGCGTCAATTAAATAAGTTGTAGTTGTAAAATACACGACTTTAAAAATGAAGAGATTTTAGTCAAAATAATGACTTTCAGTTGTGAGTAGTGTTCAAGAAACATAAGCTTGCAAGTTTTTCGTAAGAGAAGTAAATCGAGCAACACATAAAGCAAGTAAGCATGAAGATGATAGTGACACTAGGTTTGGCACATAAACTTCAACACAATCAGTAGAAATTATGGTAGGCAACTAATCAGGTACTCGTAGGAAATATATCCTCGTCTACAAATTCGAAATCTACAAGTGACAAATAGGGTCATGGATAACAGAAAGGACCAAACTATTATGCATTATGGAACACTATGACTATGTGTGAATTCTCGTGCCACTATAACACACCCCACCGCAAGGAAAGCAATAATCGAGAAAGTCTCGAGTAATATAAAAAAAATTCAATAATACGGAGAATAAATTATCAAAACATCTCGGGAATCACTCCAAGTGACATAGATTATAAGTCTGATTGAAGGGTTACAAATACTCCCACACTTACCATTTGCTCATCCCGAGCAAACTCCCATCTACCGCATTCACCAGTTTACATGCTGACTCAAGACGCAAGCGACTCGACTTGACTGCGACACATTAATGCAGAAATATGATGAAAATGCAAATAATACGACTCGATCTTAACTCAACACTTATTTAAAATACACAAAACATCTTTTACATTCTTTTTGAGAGATCAGACAATCTCAATTACTCAAACGCGAATGTCATGAAGCTTTCACAATCCCATGAAGACTATACAACCACATCGATCAGAAGAATTCGTGGCCTTTATAGGGTTAGCGAAAACAAGCACTAGCACTACATACTTTGTTTTCACACGCAGCTCAGACATATCTCTAATACTCACCTTCCGAGCTTTTATTCCCACAGGTTTAATCTGCTGAATGCTAAAGACGGTAGGAAAAGTTTTATGAAAGCCGGCCATACTTATCGTGAAAAATTTCAATAATTCCCGCAACTCACACTCCCTCACCAAGTGAATAGAAATCGACCAAAATCAACTAAGGGGCTCTGGACACTCGACTCCCTCAATGTGGTGTAGAATGTCGTTCGCACCACCACACGTGTGAACAGTCTAAGTAAAGAATAAAAAACATACCACTCAGCATTTGCAAAACTGAATACACAATAAAATAAAGCACCCTTTTACTTCTTCTTTTTTTTCTTTTTCTTTTTTTTTCTTATTTTTTTCAATAACAAATAAAATGTAGGTTCGAGTAACTAAAATATAATAAATATAGCGTGGGGGTGGGAAACTGTGAAGTCTGATAAGTAAGTGACAAAAACATCATCCCCACACCAAATGAAGGCAAATCTCTCAAGTAGTCGAACAAAATCAAGTACACGTGCCACTACCCATCCTAACATCCGCAACATCGAGTATAGAATATACGTTCCTAGCATGTCCACCAATAAAAATCAACAACCCCAACCCAGATTGTGCGGAATAATGTCTCGTACGTGGCTCGCCACATGTGATCACGATGTAATGACGTTAATCACCTACCGTAGTACGAAAGTCGCCTCGATCTCACTCTCGCTTCCCCTCGTGATAAACAGTAAAAGTATCCACTATGAATGTAAAATGAAGCTCCACTCGCTCATCGAACCTCCATCACGACTCGTATGAATGATAACTCTATATTGGAGTTATATTTCTTGCGCGATTTATATCGTTTTGCGTGCTTTCCGGGTTGATAATCTTAATTTTACACTATGAATGTAGAGAAAAAGTAAAAGTTTAGCTTTAAGTTTTTATTCATCAATCCTAGCATTTCTCATATGATTTTATGTATTTTTTTCTCACGTTTGATCACACGAGTTTTGTTTCGGGTTGTGTTGACAGGAGACAAATCTTGTGAGATGAAGCGGAGAGGATAAACAAGGTTGGGAGATTAATCGCGAGCTAAAACGATGAAGAAATCATGAAGAATTGGTGAAATGACATGGATACAGGGTTAAAGTGTCATTTAATGTAGTTTATGTAAATACATTTTAACCCCCCTATTGAGTGGCACCCCATAATTAGTGAAAATTTGGTGGCCATACGTGAAAGCAACTCAGTGGAAGTGTAGGATCACAATTGTGATCACAAGATCAGCCGCAAGACCAGAAAATGTGATCATATGATCACAAAAGGTGATCACAAGACCACAAAGTAGATCTGAGGTTGGATAAAAAGAAGAAAAACTTATAAATGCACCGGGGGGAGAAAAAAGAATGAGATTCACGCAAGGAGAGAGGAGGCTAGGGTTTTAAGAGCCAACATTAGCTAAACTATTTGCTAGGCATCTCTATGAGAGCCTAGGGTTTCATGTAGACAAATGATTTTATGGGGTTTAGACTTTGTTTCATGCATATGATTTTGATCACTTGAATGAATACTTAGTTTCTTGAACTTGTAAGTGAATCTTGTCTACATATACGACGGAATTATGATTTAATATTCATGAAAACTAGGGTTTGTTCATAGTTCATCGTCTTGCATAATGTTAGTATTTGTTTTAGTTACATGTTCTTGTTTTATGCTTAATCTTTAGTGTGAATGGAGTAGCTAACCGGACGTACTAGCTAATTAGACGAGTGCATGACAATGACTTAGTCTAATTGTGATGTGAACTTGAACACAATCCCGAATCACCGAGACCAAAAAGGAGAAGTGTTAGGATTGACCTTAGTGGGTAGATTCAGTAGGTGAGATTCGACTGTTTCGTGCAACGGTGGACCGACATGACTCATTTTCGTGCAGGTCGTTAGCCTACTAGAACGGACCGGTAGACTCATGAGACCGACAGGAGATTGTAGTCAACCGAGACGTATGATGACATGAGACCGACATGAGATTGTCAGTTCAATTATCCCGCTTAACTAGAATAGGATTGACGTGTTACATATCTGAACCAGAATTCGTCTATAGCCCTAGGTGATCTAGAGATCGCCTAGTTTCTCCATATTTTTTTAATAGAAAAATACAAAATTATTAGTTAGTCGTTATTTTAATTCAGTTGCTTGTTTGGGGGCGACAACCTCTTTAATCAACAAATTTTCCTCCCTGTTTCGGTACTCTAATCTAATCGACTAAGTAATAATCTCAAGTCTGTCTTCGTGGGATCGATAACTCGGGGTTGCAATACCACCCCTATATGAATTGGCCGTGGACTTGTGCATACGCGTTAAAAAATCGTGTCAAGGAAATGTCAGTTCTATCAAATAATGAGGTTGAAATAACCACTACTAAGTGTGAACGGCTATGAATCAAGGGGTAAATGGATGAGAGAGGATTACTAAGTGGACCTAGGGATCGATACAGGATGTAATGTCCTTTACAGTAGTTCAATCCACCAAAATATGTGGTGACCGTGAAGCTAGGTCGTCGACTACCTAAAGTGGTGGTTTGGAATTAGTAGGTTATAAGTCTGAGAGACAGCTACTTGCATTTCTCATGTGCATTCGCTCTATAAGCTACCATATCAAGATTCACGCTACAACTGCCTCACCATGACTCTTCCTACTCTAAGGGAACTTTCATTGAGCTTTTCCACGTTCAAGTTAATTCCTTTTCCATTTCCTTTTCTGTTTTTTTTTTCTTTTCACTTCTATTTTCATTTTTTGTATTTCCGTAAATCCTAACTCGCAAGGCTTGACATGAAAATCGACGTGAAACAAGACTTAACCTTGATACGGTAGGTAGACTCAATTACATAAAAGTGCAGACTTCATACGAACACTACACTAGAAAAAATACAATACGAGAATATCAGTAAAAACGTCACAGACCACAACACTGATCACACACAATACGAAATAACACACATCGTATATCTAACTGGCAATGCAAGACATGACTGGCTACCAAATGGCTAGAAACCAAGTCACTAAGTACACAAATTGATTAGGTCACATGGACGATAAAATGAGCAACAATAACTCACCGAGTCACCAAGCGAGTGTTCTATGCTTAACTTGAATTAATATCGATTTATGAATCTTTAATAACCCCAAACGTACATAACGGGCGATGTTCTACTCTAAGTTCCTAGTTAACGCGACAGAGTCACCAGGTACCCGATTCGACCATGTGGACGTTTTACTTTTTTTACCAACGATCATCGAGTTACCAAGGGATAACTAATTGAATTCTAGATAATAAGACACATATGATTAGCTATGTCTAATTAACGAGCAAGAACCATTCATGACAAGATACTTCTCACACAATTAAGTCAAATGGACAAAAATTGTAATATCATGAAATCACAATTCGATCTTAAACCCTAACCCCAAACTTGTGTCTTGAATTAGAGTGTTTAGCTACTCATACTAATGAATACTGCCAATAAATTCATAGTAAACATCAAACGAAAGAGAATGAGAGATATTTGGAAAATCAAACGGTGAATCCTTGCTCCGTCGTGCCTCAAAGCTTCAGTATGTGCTTCTCCAACTCTTAAGAGTTGTTTTCTGCGTATCTACCTCTAGAAACTGTGTTAGGTCATAATATAAGCATATGAACTCATTGATGGAATAAACTCATCATAATTACGATAATTCCCACAAAATTTGGCGACCACCCAGCAAACCTGTCTGTGCAAGCCTAACAGAAGCTCGTGCGACCTTAATGTGCTCGTAGGAGCTTTGTGGCTACTCGTGCGAGCTCCCCTGCATTCTACATTCTTATGTTTTGGCTCTTGCTCGTGGGAGCCCTGTAATAAGCTCGTGGGAGCTGATTTACTTCGTCATATTTACCCTTCTTGTTCTCTCCTTGCCTCTCTTCTTCCTCAATCTTTCCCCGAGTATTCCTTTGCTTCGAAGTTCGTTTTTCCTCTCCAAATCAACTCTTTGAGCCTTTGATACATGATGTACACAACACTAAATACAAGGGATCATATTTGACGTATAAACTATTCAATTCAATGCGAATAACACCATCACTTTACAATAATGCACACAAAGATCTATTTAACAAATACTATAGTAATACAAAAAATAACTTGTCAAAAAATCTCGAGAATCACACAAATTATATCAAATAACTTTGATTATGGGGTTATCATCATCAAATAAGAATTAGATGACATTTTCCACGTTCAAGTTAATTCCTTTTCCTTTTTTTTTTTTTTTTTTTTTTTTTTTTTGGATTTTCACTTCTTTTTTCATTTTTTCATTTCCATAAATCCTAACTCGCAAGGCTTGACAAGAAAATCGACGCGAAATGAGACTTAACCTTGATAGGGTAGGTAGACTCAGTTACATAAAAGTGTAGACTTTATACGAACACTATACTAGAAAAAATACAATACGAGAATATCAGTAAAAACGTCACAGACTACAACAGTGATCACACACAATACGAAATAACACACATCGTATATCTAACTTGCAATGCAAGACATGACTGGCTACCAAACGGCTAGAAACCAAGTCACTAAGTACACAAATTTATTAGGTCACATGGACGACAAAGTGAGCAACAATAACTAACCGAGTCACCAAGCGAGTGTTCTATACTTAACTTGAATTAATATCGATTTATGAATCTTTAATAACCCTAAACGTACATAACAGACGATGTTCTACTCTGAGTTCCTAGTTAACGTGACCGAGTCACCAGGTACCCGATTCGACCATGTGGACGTTTTACTTTTTTTACCAACGATCATCGAGTTACCAAGGGATAACTAATTGAATTCTAGTTAATAAGACATATATGATTAGCTAGGTCTAATTAACGAGCAAGAACCATTCATGACAAGATACTTCTCACACAATGAAGTCAAATGGACATAATTTGCAATATCATGAAATCACAATTCGATCTTAAACCCTAACCCCAAACTTGTTTCTTGAATTAGAGTGTTTAGCTACTCATACTAATGAATACTGCCAATAAATTCATAGTAAACATCAAACGAAAGAGAATGTGAGATTTTTGGAAAATCAAACGGTGAATCCTTGCTCCGTCGTGCCTCAAAGCTTCAGTATGTGCTTCTCCAACTCTTAAGAGTTGTTTTCTGCGTATCTACCTTTAGAAACTGGTCTAGGTCATAATATAAGCATATGAACTCATTGATGGAATCAACTCATCATAATAACGATAATTCCCACAAAATTTGGCGACCACCCAGCAGACCTGCCCGTGCAAGCCTAACATGAGCTCGTGCGACCTTAATGTGCTCGTAGGAGCTTTGTGGCTACTCGTGCGAGCTCCCCTGCATTCTACATTCTTCTGTTTTGGCTCTTGCTCGTGGGAGACCTGTAATAAGCTCGTGGGAGCTGATTTACTTCGTCATATTTACCATTCTTGTTCTCTCCTTGCCTCTCTTCTTCCTCAATCTTTCCCCGAGTATTCCTTTGCTTCGAAGTTCGTTTTTCCTCTCCAAATCAACTCTTTGAGACTTTGATACATGATGTACACAACACTAAATACAACGGATCATATTTGACGTATAAACTATTCAATTCAATGCGAATAACACCATCACTTTACAATAATGCACACAAAGATCTATTTAACAAATATTATCGTAATAGAACAAATAACTTGTCAAAAAATCTCGAGAATCACACAAATTATATCAAATAACTTCGATTATGGGGTTATCATCATCAAATAAGAATTAGATGAGCTTTTCCACGTTCAAGTTAATTCCTTTTCCTTTTCTATTTCTTTTTGGATTTTCACTTCTTTTTTCATTTTTTGTATTTCCATAAATCCTAACTCGCAAGGCTTGACAAGAAAATCGACGCAAAACAAGACTTAACCTTGATAGGGTAGGTAGACTCAATTACATAAAAGTGCAGACTTTATACGAACACTATACTAGACAGAAATACAATACGAGAATATCAGTAAAAGCGTCACAGACTACAACACTGATCACACACAATACGAAATAACACACATCGTATATCTAACTTGCAATGCAAGACATGACTGGCTACCAAATGTCTTGAAATTAAGTCACTAAGTACACAAATTGATTAGGTCAAATGGACGACAAAGTGAGCAACAATAACTCACCGAGTCACCAAGCGAGTGTTCTATGCTTAACTTGAAGTAATATCGATTTATGAATCTTTAATAACCCTAAACGTACATAACGGACGATGTTCTACTCTAAGTTCCTAGTTAACGCGACCGAGTCACCAGGTACCCGATTCGACCATGTGGACGTTTTACTTTTTTTACCAATGATCATCGAGTTACCAAGGGATAACTAATTGAATTCTAGATAATAAGACATATATGATTAGCTAGGTTTAATTAACTAGCAAAAACCATTCATGACAAGATATTTCTCACACAATTATGTCAAATGGACATAAATTGCAATATCATGAAACCACAATTCGATCGTAAACCCTAACCCCAAACTTGTGTCTTGAATTAGAGTGTTTAGCTACTAATACTAATGAATACTGCCAATAAATTCATAGTAAATATCAAACGAAAGAGTATGAGAGATTTTTGGAAAATCAAACGGTGAATCCTTGCTCCGTCGTGCCTCAAAGCTTCAGTATGTGCTTCTCCAACTCTTAAGAGTTGTTTTCTGCGTATCTACCTTTAGAAACTGTGCTAGGTCATAATATAAGCATATGAACTCATTGATGGAATCAATTCATCATAATTACGATAATTCCCACAAAATTTGGCGACCACCCAGCAGACCTGCCCGTGCAAGCCTAACAGGAGCTCGTGCGACCTTAATGTGCTCGTAGGAGCTTTGTGGCTACTCGTGCGAGCTCCCCTGCATTCTACATTCTTCTGTTTTGGCTCTTGCTTGTGGGAGCCCTGTAATAAGCTCGTGGGAGCTGATTTAATTCGTCATATTTACCATTCTTGTTCTCTCCTTGCCTCTCTTCTTCCTCAATCTTTCCCCGAGTATTCCTTTGCTTCGAATCTTGTTTTTCCTCTCCAAATCAACTCTTCGAGCCTTTGATACATGATGTACACAACACTAAATACAACGGATCATATTTGACGTATAAACTATTCAATTCAATGCGAATAACACCATCACTTTACAATAATGCACACAAAGATCTATTTAACAAATATTATAGTAATACAACAAATAACTTGTCAAAAAATCTCGAGAATCACACAAATTATATCAAATAACTTCGATTATGGGGTTATCATCATCAAATAAGAATTAGATGAGATTTTCCACGTTCAAGTTAATTCCTTTTCCTTTTCTATTTCTTTTTGGATTTTCACTTCTTTTTTCATTTTTTGTATTTCCATAAATCCTAACTCGCAAGGCTTGACAAGAAAATCGACAAGAAACAAGACTTAACCTTGATCGGGTAGGTAGACTCAATTACATAAAAGTGCAGACTTTATACGAACACTATATTAGACAAAATACAATACGAGAATATCAGTAAAAACGTCACAGACTACAACACTGATCACACACAATACGAAATAACACACATCGTATATCCAACTTGCAATGCAAGACATGACTGGCTATAAAATGTCTTGAAACCAAGTCACTAAGTACACAAATTGATTAGGTCACATGGACGACAAAGTGAACAACAATAACTCACCGAGTCACCAAGCGAGTGTTCTATGCTTAACTTGAAGTAATATCGATTTATGAATCTTTAGTAACCATAAACGTACATAAGGGACGATGTTCTACTCTAAGTTCCTAGTTAACGCGACCGAGTCACCAGGTACCCGATTCGACCATGTGGACGTTTTACTTTTTTTACCAACGATCATCGAGTTGCCAAGGGATAACTAATATAATTCTAGATAATAAGAAATATATGATTAGCTAGGTCTTATTAACGAGCAAGAACCATTCATGACAAGATACTTCTCACACAATTAAGTCAAATGGACATAAATTGCAATATCATGAAATCAAAATTCGATCGTAAACCCTAACCCCAAACTTGTGTCTTGAATTAGAGTGTTTAGCTAATCATACTAATGAATACTGCCAATAAATTCATAGTAAACATCAAACGAAAGAGAATGAGAGATTTTCGGAAAATCAAACGGTGAATCCTTGCTCCGTCGTGCCTCAAAGCTTCAGTATGTGCTTCTCCAACTCTTAAGAGTTGTTTTCTGCGTATCTACCTTTAGAAACTGTGCTAGGTCATAATATAAGCATATGAACTCATTGATGGAATCAACTCATCATAATTACGATAATTCCCCCAAAATTTGGCGACCACCCAGCAGACCTGCCCGTGCAAGCCTAACAGGAGATCGTGCGACCTTAATGTGCTCGTAGGAGCTTTGTGGCTACTCGTGCGAGCTCCCCTGCATTCTACATTCTTCTGTTTTGGCTCTTGCTCGTGGGAGCGCTGCAATAAGCTCGTGGGAGCTGATTTACTTCGTCATATTTACCATTCTTGTTCTCTCCTTGCCTCTCTTCTTCCTCAATCTTTCCCCGAGTATTCCTTTGCTTCGAAGTTCGTTTTTCCTCTCCAAATCAACTCTTTGAGCCTTTGATACATGATGTACACAACACTAAATACAACGGATCATATTTGACGTATAAACTATTCAATTCAATGCGAATAACACCATCACTTTACAATAATGCACACAAAGATCTATTTAACGAATACTATAGTTATACAAAAAATAACTTGTCAAAAAATCTAGAGAATCACACAAATTATATCAAATAACTTCGATTATGGGGTTATCATCATCAAATAAGAATTAGATGACATTTTCCACGTTCAAGTTAATTCCTTTTCCTTTTTTTTTGGATTTTCACTTCTTTTTTCATTTTTTTATTTCCATAAATCCTAACTCGCAAGGCTTGACAAGAAAATCGACGCGAAACAAGACTTAACCTTGATAGGGTAGGTAGACTCAGTTACATAAAAGTGCAGACTTTATACGAACACTATACTAGAAAAAATACAATACGAGAATATCAGTAAAAACGTCACAGACTACAACACTGATCACACACAATACGAAATAACACACATCGTATATCTAACTTGCAATGCAAGACATGACTGACTACCAAATGGGTAGAAACCAAGTCACTAAGTACACAAATTTATTAGGTCACATGGACGACAAAGTGAGCAACAATAACTCACCGAGTCACCAAGCGAGTGTTCTATGCTTAACTTGAATTAATATCGATTTATGAATCTTTAATAACCCTAAACGTACATAACGGACGATGTTCTACTCTAAGTTCCTAGTTAACGCGACCGAGTCACCAGGTACCCGATTCGACCATGTGGACGTTTTACTTTTTTTACCAACGATCATCGAGTTGCCAAGGGATAAATAATATATTCTAGATAATAAGAAATATATGATTAGCTAGGTCTTATTAACGAGCAAGAACCATTCATGACAAGATACTTCTCACACAATTAAGTCAAATGGACATAAATTGCAATATCATGAAATCAAAATTCGATCGTAAACCCTAACCCCAAACTTGTGTCTTGAATTAGAGTGTTTAGCTACTCATACTAATGAATACTGCCAATAAATTCATAGTAAACATCAAACGAAAGAGAATGAGAGATTTTCGGAAAATCAAACGGTGAATCCTTGCTCCGTCGTGCCTCAAAGCTTCAGTATGTGCTTCTCCAACTCTTAAGAGTTGTTTTCTGCGTATCTACCTTTAGAAACTGTGCTAGGTCATAATATAAGCATATGAACTCATTGATGGAATCAACTCATCATAATTACGATAATTCCCCCAAAATTTGGCGACCACCCAGCAGACCCGCCCGTGCAAGCCTAACAGGAGCTCGTGTGACCTTAATGTGCTCGTAGGAGCTTTGTGGCTACTCGTGCGAGCTCCCCCGCATTCTACATTCTTCTGTTTTGGCTCTTGCTCGTGGGAGCCCTGCAATAAGCTCGTGCGAGCTGATTTACTTCGTCATATTTACCATTCTTGTTCTCTCCTTGCCTCTCTTCTTCCCCAATCTTTCCCCGAGTATTCCTTTGCTTCGAAGTTCGTTTTTCCTCTCCAAATCAACTCTTTGAGCCTTTGATACATGACGTACACAACACTAAATACAAGGGATCATATTTGATGTATAAACTATTCAATTCAATGCGAATAACACCATCACTTTACAATAATGCACACAAAGATCTATTTAACAAATACTATAGTAATACAAAAAATAACTTGTCAAAAAATCTCGAGAATCACACAAATTATATCAATTAACTTTGATTATGGGGTTATCATCATCAAATAAGAATTAGATGACATTTTCCACGTTCAAGTTAATTCCTTTTCCTTTTTTTTTTTTTTTTGGATTTTCACTTCTTTTTTCATTTTTTCATTTCCATAAATCCTAACTCGCAAGGCTTGACAAGAAAATCGACGCGAAACAAGACTTAACCTTGATAGGGTAGGTAGACTCAGTTACATAAAAGTGTAGACTTTATACGAACACTATACTAGAAAAAATACAATACGAGAATATCAGTAAAAACGTCACAGACTACAACACTGATCACACACAATACGAAATAACACACATAGTATATCTAACTTGCAATGCAAGACATGACTGGCTACCAAATGGCTAGAAACCAAGTCACTAAGTACACAAATTGATTAGGTCACATGGACGACAAAGTGAGCAACAATAACTCACCGAGTCACCAAGCGAGTGTTCTATGGTTAACTTGAATTAATATCGATTTATGAATCTTTAATAACCCTAAACGTACATAACGGACGATGTTCTACTCTAAGTTCCTAGTTAACGCGACCGAGTCACCAGGTACCCGATTCGACCATGTGGACATTTTACTTTTTTTACCAACGATCATCGAGTTACCAAGGGATAACTAATTGAATTCTAGATAATAAGACATATATGATTATCTAGGTCTAATTAACGAGCAAGAACCATTCATGACAAGATACTTCTCACACAATTAAGTCAAATGGACATAAATTGCAATATCATGAAATCACAATTCGATCGTAAACCCTAACCCAAAACTTGTGTCTTGAATTAGAGTGTTTAGCTACTCATACTAATGAATACTGCCAATAAATTCATAGTAAACATCAAACGAAAGAGAATGAGAGATTTTTGGAAAATCAAACGGTGAATCATTGCTCCGTCGTGCCTCAAAGCTTCAGTATGTGCTTCTCCAACTCTTAAGAATTGTTTTCTGCGTATCTACCTTTAGAAACTGTGCTAGGTCATAATATAAGCATATGAACTCATTGATGGAATCAACTCATCATAATTACGATAATTCCCCCAAAATTTGGCAACCACCCAGCAGACCTGCCCGTGCAAGCCTAACAGGAGCTCGTGCGACCTTAATGTGCTCGTAGGAGCTTTGTGGCTACTCGTGCGAGCTCCCCTGCATTCTACATTCTTCTGTTTTGGCTCTTGCTCTTGGGAGCCCTGCAATAAGCTCGTGGGAGCTGATTTACTTCGTCATATTTACCATTCTTGTTCTCTCCTTGCCTCTCTTCTTCCTCAATCTTTCCTCGATATTCCTTTGCTTCGAAGTTCGTTTTTCCTCTCCAAATCAACTCTTTGAGCCTTTGATACATGATGTACACAACACTAAATACAACGGATCATATTTGACGTATAAACTATTCAATTCAATGCGAATAACACCATCACTTTACAATAATGCACACAAAGATCTATTTAACGAATACTATAGTTATACAAAAAATAACTTGTCAAAAAATCTAGAGAATCACACAAATTATATCAAATAACTTCGATTATGGGGTTATCATCATCAAATAAGAATTAGATGACATTTTCCACGTTCAAGTTAATTCCTTTTCCTTTTTTTTTGGATTTTCACTTCTTTTTTCATTTTTTTATTTCCATAAATCCTAACTCGCAAGGCTTGACAAGAAAATCGACGCGAAACAAGACTTAACCTTGATAGGGTAGGTAGACTCAGTTACATAAAAGTGCAGACTTTATACGAACACTATACTAGAAAAAATACAATACGAGAATATCAGTAAAAACGTCACAGACTACAACACTGATCACACACAATACGAAATAACACACATCGTATATCTAACTTGCAATGCAAGACATGACTGACTACCAAATGGCTAGAAACCAAGTCACTAAGTACACAAATTTATTAGGTCACATGGACGACAAAGTGAGCAACAATAACTCACCGAGTCACCAAGCGAGTGTTCTATGCTTAACTTGAATTAATATCGATTTATGAATCTTTAATAACCCTAAACGTACATAACGGACGATGTTCTACTCTAAGTTCCTAGTTAACGCGACCGAGTCACCAGGTACCCGATTCGACCATGTGGACATTTTACTTTTTTTACCAACGATCATCGAGTTACCAAGGGATAACTAATTGAATTCTAGATAATAAGACATATATGATTATCTAGGTCTAATTAACGAGCAAGAACCATTCATGACAAGATACTTCTCACACAATTAAGTCAAATGGACATAAATTGCAATATCATGAAATCACAATTCGATCGTAAACCCTAACCCCAAACTTGTGTCTTGAATTAGAGTGTTTAGCTACTCATACTAATGAATACTGCCAATAAATTCATAGTAAACATCAAACGAAAGAGAATGAGAGATTTTTGGAAAATCAAACGGTGAATCCTTGCTCCGTCATGCCTCAAAGCTTCAGTATGTGCTTCTCCAACTCTTAAGAATTGTTTTCTGCGTATCTACCTTTAGAAACTGTGCTAGGTCATAATATAAGCATATGAACTCATTGATGGAATCAACTCATCATAATTACGATAATTCCCACAAAATTTGGCGACTACCCAGCAGACCTGCCCGTGCAAGCCTAACAGGAGCTCGTGCGACCTTAATGTGCTCGTAGGAGCTTTGTGGCTACTCGTGCGAGCTCCCCTGCATTCTACATTCTTCTTTTTTGGCTCTTGTTCGTGGGAGCCCTGCAATAAGCTCGTGGGAGCTGATTTACTTCGTCATATTTACCATTCTTGTTCTCTCCTTGCCTCTCTTCTTCCTCAATCTTTCCCCGAGTATTCCTTTGCTTCGAAGTTCGTTTTTCCTCTCCAAATCAACTCTTTGAGCCTTTGATACATGATGTACACAACACTAAATACAACAGATCATATTTGACGTATAAACTATTCAATTCAATGCGAATAACACCATCACTTTACAATAATGCACACAAAGATCTATTTAACAAATACTATAGTAATACAAAAAATAACTTGTCAAAAAATCTCGAGAATCACACAAATTATATCAAATAACTTCGATTATGGGGTTATCATCATCAAATAAGAATTAGATGAGCTTTTCCACGTTCAAGTTAATACCTTTTCCTTTTCTTTTTCTTTTTTTTTTTGGATTTTCACTTCTTTTTGCATTTTTTTTATTTCCATAAATCCTAACTCGCAAGGCTTGACAAGAAAATCGACGTGAAAGAAGACTTAACCTTGATAGGGTAGGTAGACTCAATTACATAAAAGTGCAGACTTTATACGAACACTATACTAGAAAAAATACAATACGAGAATATCAGTAAAAACGTCACAGACTACAACACTGATCACACACAATACGAAATAACACACATCGTATATCTAACTTGCAATGCAAGACATGACTGGCTACCAAATGGCTAGAAACCAAGTCACTAAGTACACAAATTGATTAGGTCACATGGACGACAAAGTGAGCAACAATAACTCACCGAGTCACCAAGCGAGTGTTCTATGCTTAACTTGAATTAATATCGATTTATGAATCTTTAATAACCCTAAACGTACATAACGGACGATGTTCTACTCTAAGTTCCTAGTTAACGCGACCGAGTCACCTGGTACCCGATTCGACCATGTGGACGTTTTACTTTTTTTTACCAACGATCATCGAGTTACCAAGGGATAACTAATTGAATTCTAGATAATAAGACATATATGATTATCTAGGTCTAATTAACGTGCAAGAACCATTAATGACAAGATACTTCTCACACAATTAAGTCAAATGGACATAAATTGCAATATCATGAAATCACAATTCGATCGTAAACCCTAACCCCAAACTTGTGTCTTGAATTAGAGTGTTTAGCTACTCATACTAATGAATACTGCCAATAAATTCATAGTAAACATCAAACGAAAGAGAATGAGAGATTTTTGGAAAATCAAACGGTGAATCCTTGCTCCGTCGTGCCTCAAAGCTTCAGTATGTGCTTCTCCAACTCTTAAGAGTTGTTTTCTGCGTATCTACCTTTAGAAACTGTGCTAGGTCATAATATAAGCATATGTACTCATTGATGGAATCAACTCATCATAATTACGATAATTCCTACAAAATTTGGCAACCACCCCGCAGACCTGCCCGTGCAAGCCTAACAGGAGCTCGTGCGACCTTAATGTGCTCGTAGGAGCTTTGTGGCTACTCGTGCGAGCTCCCCTGCATTCTACATTCTTCTGTTTTGGCTCTTGCTCATGGGAGCCCTTTAATAAGCTCGTGGGAGCTGATTTACTTCGTCATATTTACCATTCTTGTTCTCTCCTTGCCTCTCTTCTTCCTCAATCTTCTCCCGAGTATTCCTTTGCTTCGAAGCTTGTTTTTCCTCTCCAAATCAACTCTTCGAGCCTTTGATACATGATGTACACAACACTAAATACAACGGATCATATTTGACGTATAAACTATTTAATTCAATGCGAATAACGCCATCACTCTACAATAATGCACACAAAGATCTATTTAACAAATATTATAGTAATATAAAAAATAACTTATCAAAAAAATCTCGAGAATCACGCAAATTATATCAAATAACTTCGATTATGGGGTTATCACCATCAAATAAGAATTAGATGAGGAGACAAGTGGAATACATCATTCAAGACCAAGGGCTCTATATCGTTATTAGAAAAAATATAACTAAGAATAGCATTGTTTTCTTAGAAATAAAGGGAGGGGGAACCCATCATTCTTATTTAGCGATGACTAGGTCTGCGTGGTCCTCCTTCACTACTTTCCATGAAAAGGTATGTGGTAGTGCTTCAATTATGACATCGCATACCATTGATGGATTCGGAAAATTGGGCCTCCATGAGTGAAACTCCATTGAAAGCATCGATTTGTAACACGCGCGCAGTAATTGGCAATGCTCTCCTGGCCTTCCAAGAACTTCAAGCGATAGGGTGAGTTGCCAGGTCCAAGAGTTGGTGAAGATGGTTCGAGATAGGCAGCCATCTGAAAAAGAGAAAGAAAGTCTCAGAATTGTCATATACCACCCGTACTAATCTTAAAGCAATTAATAAACCACAAAATGCTACTAGACAATCCCACAACCCCCGACTTGTTCGAATTTAAGTTCTTTTCTTATGTCCATTTTAAATTTCCCTACATGTTTCAAATTTTCTTTTTGGATTGTCGGGTCTGATACCAACTGTAACACCCCCAAAATGACCAAGCCGGAAACTCGGGGGTGTCACTTCGTACCCGAGATGAAACCCGGATACAAGGAGGTTTAAAACAGAAGATCGAAGCGTATCCATAAAATCTGTAAAATAATACTTATTGAGATTCTAAGTACTGTGCCTCAAACACGAGCATTATCCAAACTAAAATCCAAAGATACTAAAAGAAGTTCTAAATAAATTAAACATGAAAATAGTAGATGTGATACGCGCTCTCGTTAAGCCAAGCTCTCATCGAAACTTGTGGTGCAGAAAACAGAAAAAGAACACCACGGTTCCAAAATCAGCAATGAATACAGAACAAATAAACACCCAAGCATGTAAGATGATGAATAAGTAATTTACAAAAGAAAATAGCAATTTGTAGTAGTTTAGCTAAACAAAGTGAAAGTAAAAGCTTTGACATTTATAAGAAAACAAGAGAGATTCCAATTGCAATATTTGAATTAGGAAATTCCAAAACCACATATTCACCATTTCCATCAAATCCAAAATCACATTGTTAACTTGCTGATACGGGGAAAAAAGAACCTACCATCTCGCCAGCATCCATGACCTTAAGTGTTGACACCCCCTTAAGACTCTTGCGGCCAGAAGAGTGAGTACAAGGAGCTATCCGGGGCATTACAACCGGATTAAATAAAATAAATTGGAAGAGAGACCGAAGTCAGCACGACCAAGCCAATAGTAACCAAGTAACAACCCCGCACAACTCTTTCACTTTACGTTATCATCAATTATTAGATTATTGTGATGTTTTTCAGAGAAACGATTTAGCAAGTGGAAATCGAACGTTCAAATAATTCATATTTCACATAGTACGTAACATTTTGAGACAAGTAGGGAAGAAAATCATTCGACACGAAAAGGCGTTAGGCACACTAGGTCTGGCATGTTTACTTACCTCAAATAACTAGAGCTACTGCAAATCAGTCATAGTATTCGACGTATCCTTCGTCCGAGAACTCGTTGCCTACATGTTTACTAATATTCTAATTAACAGATTGCTAACACACATACACAAACAAAATCTTATATGCAATGCATACCACGCCTTATTAATATCCCAAAATTTACTAAGGTGAAATACAACTTTTATTTCAAATACGATCTATATACACTAATGTTTATTATTATAAAACACTATATTAAATTTATATTATAAACTTATAAGGTAATGTACCCGAATTAGTTTTCCCCTTTTAGACTAAAGAACTAACTAACATAAATAATAAATACTATTTTTACAAAAATAGGGAATTATTAAAGTATAATTATAATAGCCTTGATTATATAGGCCAAACTATAAATTTAGTGAATAATAACTTTACATCATATAAACTAGGGTAAAAGACAAAAACCACCCCTTGAGTATGGGTGATATACAAAAACACCCTTCGTGTTTGGGGATATACAAAAACCCCCCTGGCAGAGTTAGGACCTGACGGTACACTAACAGAATAAGTGAAAAGACAAAAATATCCCTAAATTGTAAAAAAATTACCAACTATATATTTACCCCAAATCCTAATCTTTCTCTCTCCCACTCTTTCTTCACATCCTTTCAAATCTTATCCCTTTCTCCTTATCTCCTTCTCGTGTCTTTCTCGTCTCCATCTTCTTTTCTCCCTCATTTTCTTCTTCCTCCACTACACCCATGGAAATCCACTATAGCAACCCACGACCAAAGACGAAGCCGGTGTCGGTGTCGGTGGTGTCGTCGGCGCCAGGGCTCGCTGGTTCTGTGTCCGCTGTCGCCTCCATGATTCCTGCTTTGATAAGAAAATAGATCTGAAAATCGTCTGCCAAATCAAGCAAGACGATGATGATGAAGAAGAAGAAGAAACCGAACAAATCAATGGACGATGTCAACAATCCGACTACTGGAGAAACCGAACAAGAAGAACAAGATATAGAAGACGATGATGATGAAGAAGAAGACGGCAAAGTGTGTTCCCACTTTTGATTTGCTTTCGTAGTGTATGTTTTCCTTCTTTCTCCTCCAAATCTCTCTCTCTATCTCTCTCTCTCTCTCTTTCAATTAGTTACTTGCTTTCTCAATTAGTGGAATCCGAAGCCACAAACCCAAAACTGGGTTTTTGTTCCCATTGTCTGAACTGCAATTGAAGATATGAACATATGTGGGTGTCCTTCAAATCTTCAGCCATAGTAGTAGTTGTTTGGTAGTGTATGTTGTGTACATGGTATTTTGTGAGGTGTACAAGGTATTTTGTGTGAGATATTTGACTTTATTATTACAAATTGTATCCTTTTCTGGTCATGATACCTGTTGTTCTAGTTGACGCAAGGTTTGAATTAAGATATGCACCTGTATATGATTTTGGAGGTGAATTGGTTAGTTTGGCTTGTGGAGTTTTGAAAAACCTTATTGGGGTTGAAGAAATGAAAAACTTTGTGATTGAAGAAGATTTAATTAATACAAGAGAGTGTTGTTAAAAAAAAAATCAATACAAGAGAGTGATTATGTGTAGGATGTTATCAAGATCAATAAGTGTGGGTATTGTTGATGTTGTTGGCGGAGATTCGGCGGTGGCGACGGCGGTGTTGCAGGTGGAGATTCGGCAGTGGTGGCGGAGGTTGTAGTGGTAGTTGTAGTGGAGGTGGTAGTGGAGGTGGTGAAGAAGAACACCAAGAACACCAAGAAAAAAGGCAAATTAGTGGTATGGGCATTTATGTAAATTCACGTTTCTAAGGGTAGAATGGTCACAAAAAAGTGTGATTTAACAGAAGGGTGGTATTCGTCCAACGTCCATCCACTGACAGGGGCCTTTTTGTCCCCTAAGGGGGGTTTTTGTATATCCCCAAACACGAGGTGTGTTTTTGTATATCACCCATACTCAAGGGGTGGTTTTTGTCTCTTACCCTATAAACTATACTCCCTATAGTTTAATAAGAGATTTTTTTTTGATAACAGTTTAATAAGAGATGTTATGCACCCAAACAGTTTGGTAAAAGACCAACACCAGCCCAACAGTTTCATAACGAACCAAAACAACCCCCTAAAATTCTAACCAATTTCAGCCCCCCCTCCTCTTCCCTTATAACTCACTGTAATAACAACACAACTAAAGAAAAAAATAAGAAGAAAAACAAAGGGGGTCCTTGGGTTTACCTTCGACGAAGAAGGAAACGGAGGGAGGCGGGTACGGTGGCGCACGACGAAGACGGCGCTGACGGGACGGTGGAGCAGCGGCGGCAGTCGGAGCTGGCCGACGACGCTCGTCGAACCCGGCTGGGTCTGGTTCGGCAACCCGAATGGGAGAGAGAGAGAGAGAGAGCGAATATTGAGAGGGAGATTGAGAGCCGATTGTGAGTGAATTGCTCTGGAGATTGCGGAGGTTTATTGGGTTAGAAATCCGGCGAGCAATGGGAGACTTCTCTGGGTCAATTTCAATTTAGAATCGGGATGAGAAATTGGCGAAATTGAGTTTGCTTTGAGAGAAAGATTCGAGCTTTTATGAATTTGAAGCGAATTGGGACTGAAATTGGTGACGAGAAGGTCGAATTTGGCGGTGGTTGGGTTGGAGGCGGTGAAGTAGTCGTCGGAATATTTTTTCCTTCCCGTAGGAGGAGTTTTGGGAAGAAATTGGGAAAAAAACCTTCTCTCACTTTCTTGGTGTGAACTAACCATAGACTTTTTTGCTATTAGTTTGACTTCTATTTGAAGAACTAAACAAAAAATAATAACCTAATTAAACTAATAAAAACACATTATATTAAAAAACATTAAAATTCAAAAAAACACTTTTCCTCTCTCCATCGGGATTATACCCGAGACTCACCCCCACTTCTCTTTTATTCTTTTTCTCTTCACCTTCCTCCTCACACCAGACCACGGCGACTCCTCCTCTTCCTCCATCTCTTTCGGCGCTCTCACCACCAAGCACACTCTCTCACTCTCTCGCTCTCATGGCTTCCCCGCCCTCACCTACCGAAGTTTTGAACGTCGTACTTGGAGATATCGGGAACCAAGTAACCCTCTCCCCGTCATCTTCTCCAGCGCCGGCCCCGTCCTCTTCTCCGGCGCCGGCTGTAGAGGCCGCGGCCGTGGCTCTTCCGGCACCGATTCCTCCCACTGCACCGGCCAATGTGGCCCAAGAGGTGAGTTTCTTTCACCTCTTCAAGTATTCTTCATCAAACTCATGTTCTAAGGTTAGATAAAATTGATGTTGTGTTGCTTTTTTGGTGCAAAATTGGTTCATGAAATCAAGTTGTTCTGTAAATTTCACGGTTACGTTCATGTAAAAATCATGTTGATGAACCACTGGGCGTATACAAGAACATCAATTTTGACTGATAAATCACATAGGGCGTATACAAGAACATCAATTTTTGACTGAAAATCATCAAGGGCGCATGGGGCGCATAGTTTGATTGTTGGGGCATAGAGAACATGTTGTATACGCCCTAGATGTGAAACAAGGAAATTTTTTGACCCAGAAGCCCAGGGGCGCATACAGGGGCGTCTGGTATCCGCACAGGCGCCCCTATATGCGCCCCTGGGCTTCTGGGTCAAAAAATTTCCTTGTTTCACATCTAGGGCGCATACTTCATGTGCTGGGGCATACAGAACATGCTGTATGCGCCCCAGCAGGGAAGCAAGGCAAATTTTTCACCCAGAAGCCCAGGGGCGCATACAGGGGTGCCTAGGCGGTTCCTAGAAGCCCCTGTATGCGCCCCTGGGCTTCTGGGTGAAAATTTTTCCTTGCTTCCCAGCTGGGGCGCATACTTCATGTGCTGGGGCATACAGAACATGCTTTATACGCCCCAGCTGGGAAGCAAGGCAAATTTTTCACCCAGAAGCCCAGGGGCGCATACAGGGGTGCCTAGGCAGTTCCTAGAAGCCCCTGTATGCGCCCCTGGGCTTCTCGGTGAAAAATTTGCCTTGTTTCCCAGCTGGGGCGCATACAGCGTAGTCTGTATGCCCCAAAACATGAGGTATGCGCCCCAGCTGAGATATTGAAGAATTTTTTGACTGAGTAAGCCAAGGGGGCTTACAGGACGCCCCTGTATGCCCCCTTGGCTTACTCAGTGTTTTTTTTCCAAGTTTTCAGCTTGTATGCGCCCGTGCTGGGAACTTGAGAAAATTGTGATTAATTGTGATTAGTTTTTTGAGTATGTGCTCCTAGATGATAAGTTCATAAAGTTATGACTAATTTTCTGAGTACTTATTGATAATTGACTACTTATTGGTTTATTTGACAGGATTTGATCTCCTTGGACCAACTTGGTCGTTTACCCGCTGCCGCTAATCGAGCCGAATTAAGGAGGTATAAGTTGACGTTTCGTTCGCGGAAGAGGTCATGGATAGTGTTTACAAGGCTTACCAGACGGGAAGACGTTAGGACGTTAGTGCGACAGCGGCTCCCTAACTTGGCATGGCTTTTGACCTATCGATATGACCAAGTGTTCTCGAAGACGCTCCTCGACTTACTTATCCAGCGTCGGATTAACACTAACCCTCATGACCGTGAAATATGGTTCAACTTTGGGACCTTCCCGCTGCGGTTCTCCATGCAAGAGTTTGTTCTCTGTAGTGGACTTAACGTGTTTAAGTCTCATAACGATGAGCAGCTCGACGAGAGGATGGCAGATTATGCCCTTGTTCAGACCTTGTTTGGCCCCAATTTCACGAGTGTGTACGGGAAAGTGAATGCAACTACACTGGAGAATTATCTGGAAGGCATCGATAGCGAACACCCGTACTCCGAAGATCCTGATAAGCAGATGGACTCGGCTACGTTGGAAAGATTTGTGAAGATATTAGTTGCTGCAATAATTGGTAGGTTATGGCACAACACCGGCGGCCATGATGTGATGCCCGCCGCAGTGATACAGAAGTGCAACAACTTTGAGTTCTGTAACGCCTACGATTGGGGTATGGAATGCTTTGAAAAATTACTCGAAGGGATGAAACATTGCGACTTTACCAAACCAACTTACTCGCTCACCGCCTTCCCTTTCGTTGCTGCGGTAATTGTGTTAGTTATGCATTTTTTATTGTTAGTTAAATCTATAAATGTTATATGCTTACTGCGATTCGTCTCTCCGCGCAGGCTTGGGCCTACGAAGCAATCCCACAGATGGTACCCCTCTTGGCTAGCAGGGACGAAGGGGTACTTCCCAGAGTGGCGGCGTACTATCCTCTACAGGTCAGGGCTGATGATGAATCAGTGAAAAGGCTTGTGGCGTCAATCACATATGTTCTCCCGACACTTCACCCCACTCCTGCGGAGGAGCAGAGTTGGTACTGGCTTCAGTACTTGGCTCATATGGAAGCTAATCCGTATCTTCCATTGTTTCCGGACCTGACGAGTAAGTTGGGTGGCCGATGCGTTGTCTACTCCGGTGCAGCTATTCAAATGCAACCGTTTCAGATGTCGGGGACTAAGACGACGAGGAATTTGGGTGCGAGTAAGAAAACAAGTGAAAAGCAGGGAAAAAAGCAAACTCAGAAAAAGAGTAAGCAAACAAGTGAAACGCCACCGCCAAGTGAAGGGGAGGCCGATGTGCCAAGGCCGGCGACAACCAAGGGAAAAAGGCAAACTCAGAAAAAGAGTCAGCAAACAAGTGAAACGCCATTGCCAAGCCCACCTGCTGCAGCTCCACATGATGTCATGACTGACGAGCGCGTTAGGGAGGATTTTGATCGAATGATTAACGCACCCCTGTCCTCACCCAGTGGGGAAGTATGTGCCGAGCAAAGGTCGAAGAAGCGTCAGGATCGCGAAAGGGAGACTGATGAAGTGTCCGAGGAAACTGAGGAGGCACAACCAAGAAAGAGAGCCCGGACTGAGGAAATGGTAGATGGGATGGATCTTATTATCAGTATGCTGACTTCGATGAAGTCCCAAATGACAAGAATGGATTTGGGTATGACAACGATGAAATCCCGAATGACAAACATGGAGATGGCTTTTCAGAGAATGAAGAACGAGCAGAAGGTGAATATCGATGCGTGTATGAGGAAGCTGGATGATGTGACGGCGAGGCTAGATGGGTTGACGGAGAGGCTAGATGGGTTGACAGACAAAACCAGTGGTGCTAGACAGATGGGCACACAAGATTCTAACGATGCTCGCGATTCACCATTGGTCCAAACTGTCGAGGAAGAAGGGGCACAACCCGTTGGTCAGACTTCACCATTAGTCTCACATGCCGAGGAACAACGCGCAGAATTGCCTAATGCCGAGGCACAACCTGTTAGTGAATGTCCCGATCTACCAGTTGCACCGATAAGTGTTTCATTTCCTGATGAACCAAGCATCGACCAGTGCTGGTGGCATGCCTACTTCACTCGGGTCCCTAAGAGCATCGTCGAGCCCCCTAACGCCACCGACAAAGAAAAGGCCAGACGGCTTGCTATTTTTAGCCAGTAAGAGATCAATATTTTACAATTTTCCTTTTATGTAGCTCTTATTAGTATCGTATCATTTGTGTAATTTAACTTCATTTTTGTTTACAGAAAGGTATTGGTTAACATCAGTGGTGGCGACAAGATAACGTTCTCACACGCGTACGAGTATTTACGCGATGAGTGGATGACAGACTCGGTAAGTTTTTATTTAACTTGCATTTTTTTGTAATTTGTCGACAATTTTCTAAGTTGTAAATGCTTGCAGACGATGATGTGCATGACGGCCATTCTGACGGCTGAAGAGAAGAAACATGATCGGAAAATTTGTTATGCACCAATAAATATTTTCGGAGTATATGATCAAGAGTTACCATTTTACCTAAACGAAGAATATCTTCCTGCTTCTATATCTGAGCTCTCCATGGTAATCATATTCTAATAACTTCATATTTTAGTTCGTATTGTAATCATATTCTAATACTTCATATTTTATGTTGCTTTTCAGATTGCACTCCCAATAGGCATCCGGGATCATCACTACTATCTGCTTGTGGTGAGCTTAGAACACAAGGGTGTTTTCGTATTTGACTCATCCGATGAGTATATGGAGAGGCGGGTGGAACATAAAGTGAAGTTAATTCACGATAGCCTTTGCGCCCATTATAAAGTCGCTTACAAGGAGGACATAATGACATGGAAACCAAAATATGTGTGGTCCGAGATTCTGCACCAGAATAACGGGTTTGTGAACTACACTTAATTTTAGTTGCAATTCATTTTTTTACATTATTTTCTTATCTATTTGAATTATTTTTGTTGTAGGCATGACTGTGGATTCTATGTGTGTTTCTTCATGAAGCACCTCAGAACACTCGTTCCGAACTTCTCTGTGAAATACGAAGTGAACGGGTGGTACCTCATAATCTGGGTGGCACACTTTATTGGGACTCACGAGTTAAACTCGTGCTTGGATGCCGTCACCAACGAGGTAGACACATACAAAAAAAATGCTAAAGCTCAAGATAGGCTGTTAAGTGTTTATTACGATGTTCCCTGCATCAAGGAAGTAGGGCCCTCCATGTCACAGGTGCTATTGGCGGTGAATCATTGCTTTCTCTAATTTCGTGATGTTATATTTTCGACTGTACAAATTTTCTTAATTCTTCAGGATGGATCAGGAAACGAGGAAATAGAGTTTCACGGCGACATCGATGGGATAAACGAGGAAACAGAGTTGGAGGCAGATGAGATCTCGGATGAAGAGTTGGATGAAGGGGTGACGGATGAAGTAGAAGAGCAGTCTCGCTGGGATAGGCCACATGTTTTAACCCCTTTCACTGCGGACGGGCAGAATCCATTTTTTGAAGTAGGCGAGCACAAGGAAAAAGAAGAGTGCTGGACCCCTCTGTCTATGTACACTGAAATGGTGCCCGTGCATGAATTGGACTACCTGCAACCAATGGAAGGCGGTCGATATCTGCTTCGAAACCGTGCAAAGATCCCTTGGGAGAAGACGCCGTACGCCAAATTATATAACCCGTCTATCGATATCTTTGCGAACCATATGAAGCCTGGATTCTCCGTGGCCGACATGCGTAAGCAAGACCCCAAGTTGCATCGGTGTTTTGACATCTGGCTTAATGACGAAGATACACGTTACCCATATTTGGATTGTGGGATAAAGACAAGATCTCGGCCATTCTTCCGTTACATAATGGAAGTAGGAAAACTTTTCTGGTGGGAACATGTAGACGAATGCACGTATACCCAGAGGCTTAATTACTCAAAAAAGTTTGGCGCTCCAAGGACGGACACGGTTATTACGGATGAGGATTGGTTCAAAGCTTTTCAAATAGATTATGATTTTGAAACCCTAAAGAAGAAGACTTTTGAATACTTTAGAGGTAACAAGCCTATGAGGGGTTCCAAGGGATCGCTTGCGAGGAGGTGGTTCATGCCTTGGAGGACTAAGCTGCTAGTGAAGGGATTTCAACAGTGGATTCTCGTTTACATAGACGTGTTCGAGAAGGGACGGATTTGTGTGAAGGTGTACGATCCAATGAGGTTTTCGGGGCGTCGTAATTGGGACTTGGATCGACTGTGCACAAATTTTCCGAGATTGCTGCAGGAGTTTGGGGAAGAGAAAGTTGCTAAGCGGGCCAAGTTTTGCCCGAAGGTCCTTAAGGTATTCAAATTGCCGAAGATTAAGGAGCCGAGACACCAATGTGATCTCCCAAGTTGCAGTGCGTTGTATATGTTGCGCATGATCGAGAAGGTCATCGAGGATCCCACAATTTGAGGAGAGTTTCAATCATACCAAGGGGACCAGAAGCTTATAAGGAAAGAATATGCGGTGGCAATATGGAAGACTTTTTTTAGATTCATCACTGTAGACACATATGGCAATAGAATAGACCCGCCAGGAGAACCAATTTGGTATCCTTACGTGTAGTTGTATTCAGGACTGATTATTCCATCTTTTGTAATTGACGTGATCAATGAAAATTTTTTGTCATTATAGTTGATTTGCTTTTTTGTGATCAATGAAACAACCGATTCGAGCAATGAAACAAATTATTAAAACAAATATTACAAGCACTGCCTAAAAAACCTTTACTAAAATAACACAATAGTCATGGGGCGTATAGGTTGTGGTCAGGGCGTCTAAAACCTCATGTTTTGGGGCATACAGACTACGCTGTATGCGCCCCAGCTGGGAAACAAGGCAAATTTTTCACCCAGAAGCCCAGGGGCGCATACAGGGGTGCCTAGGAACTGCCTAGGCACCCCTGTATGCGCCCCTGGGCTTCTGGGTGAAAAATTTGCCTTGCTTCCTAGCTGGGGCGTATAAAGCATGTTCTGTATGCCCCAGCACATGAAGTATGCGCCCCAGCTGGGAAGCAAGGCAAATTTTTCACCCAGAAGCCCAGGGGCGTATACAGGGGCTTCTAGGAACCGCCTAGGCACCCCTGTATGCGCCCCTGGGCTTCTGGGTGAAAAATTTGCCTTGCTTCCCAGCTGGGGCGCATACACCATGTTCTGTATGCCCCTGTATGCGCCCCTGGGCTTCTGGGTCAAAACCATAATAATGTGGGGCGCCTACATGGGGGGCGCCTCTATACCCTAATTCGGGCGACCTGTTTCCTTACTAGGGCGCCCGAATAAGGATATACGCCCCTATGGCTCCATATTCAATTTGTTTGACTTTTTGGTTCTATTTTGACATTACATTGCCGAAACAAGTGGCATGACTTAGTATGCACTGAATAGTTGACTATAGTTTGACCACAACACCGACCATTTACTTGTTTTAGTGGACTACATTAAACTAGATAAGATTACAACCACCAAAACCAACTACAAAAGACTTAAATATTACATCCGCAACTACTAAACTTGCATCAATCAATAAGCAACAAGTTTCAATCATGTGTAATTAGCCGGTCATCCTCCCTCGTGGGGCATGTCTTCACGTTATGGCCTTCCTTATCACATCGAGAGCACTTGTGCTTCCTAGTACCATACCTACATTTTTCTCCTTCAGACGGTATCCTGGTTGTCTGTGGTGCTCCACGTTTCACTACCTTCACTGGTGGAAGAGTGACAATGTTGCTTATCTCCGGTGGGATCCGACGTGTATCCCAGTCTATACGATCAGGAATAACCTCAATTTTCCCGGCGTAAGCTCTCTTGTAGAAGTCCGCACTGTAGGTTCTGCTCGTGAAATTGTACATGACAAGCCCGTCTGAAGGAGGCAACCCTTCTTCCATCCCCATATGAGGATGTTGTTTTCTAAGTATTGGAGCGCACGCACAAGCGTGGACACACGGTTGCCAGTCCAACTGGAACTTGCCGCAATCGCAAACCCAGTACCCCTCCGAGAAGTACACTTTGGCAGTGCCATGGTTCCTACCCGTTACACGGAATTCAAGTGCATCCAACTGTGTGACGTGTAGCATTTTTGCGTCGTTAAGATTCTTCTGCATGATTGCCTCGCGCTCTGGGGTCAACTTTGTGTTCCAAGTGCCAGTTTCGGTCCGCCTATCGTAAAACCACTGAGACATTTGTCTGAGCGCAAACGAACAGTACGAGAGCACGCAATGATATCTCGCATCCTTTAACATTGAGTTCATAGATTCTGCGTGATTGGAAGAGAATATGTCAAATCTAGTGTTGACCGCGAACGCCCGACTCCATTTCTCGGGAGGACATTTTTCCATAAGGTATTCTGCGATTGACAAACTCTCATTATTTGGGAAATTACGTTTCGCAGGGTGCTCCACTGCCAATGTGTGAAGAAAACTGCGGCATTTATCTATAGTGTCGGCCTCCGCAGCATTCCAGAAGAGATTCACCCACTTTCCGGGGCCATACAGCTTTATCAAGTTCATCTTGATGTGCCACCAGCAGTGCACATGTTGTGCATTTGGGTACTCTGTCGCGACTGCGTGTTTAATGGCCTGATGCCTGTCGGAAAGAAATGTGAGATACTTGTCGTTCGGGACGAAAAGCCTCAGCTGCTGAAGGAACCACCCCCAGGCCTCATTGCTCTCGGTGTCAATTATGCCCCATGCAATTGGATAACACTGCCTCCGTCCATCGACCAATGTCGCAACTACGACCTGCAATGGCTCGTTCTTCATGTGACCGGCATCGATGACCACTAGTGGTCGCATGAAGTTGATTCCATCCAGCTGAGCTTTTATACCCATGAAACAGTACTTGAATCTGCTTTCTTCGTCGCGCTCTATCTTCGTGTAGGACCCAGGGTTCAAAGACTCCAACATGTAGAAGAATGCAGGGAGTTGGTGGTACTGTTCTTCTCGGCTACCGTGAATGATCTGGAACGCCCTCTGCCTAGACTGGTAGCATATCCATTTAGTGACGGAGCACTTGAAGGCAAGTTTCACGTACGCGACGATGTCATGTCTGCTAGGGCGAGGCTGCCCGTTCCGATATCGATCAATCATTCCATAGGCGATGTCATCGACATTCACGTTCGCATGCTTGAAATTTGTGGTGATCGCGGAACAAGTGTGGATGTTTTTGTATCGCTTAACCGTGTAAAATCTCTCTTGTTTCCCTTTATAAGCAGCCATGTACCACTGACAATGAGGATCGCGACATTTGAGAACGACCCTTGTGCTCTCTGTCTTTACACTTGTCCATTGCCACCCTTGTTGAGTTGCAGGACCCCGTAGGATATTCTTGATTTCCTTTGCTGATTCAAACAAATCATCAAGCTTTAACGTAGATCCATCGGGCCTGCTGTTACTGGCAACGGCGTCGGCTTCAATCGCAAGTGTGGGATGATGCTGTAAACCTGTGGCCCAAGGACCCCTGTTAACCGGTACATCGTCGTCCGTTGTGTCATCTCCACTTGATGGCCCGTGCGGGTCAGCGTTCGGATCTTCGTTCAAGTCGGGATCCTCCGACAAACTTCAACCCTCGTAACTAGGACCACCGACATTAGTGTCAAACAATCCTTCCAACGCTGTTGCATCCTGACATGTGTTGTTCGCCACCAAGACCGCTGTTTCGTTAAAACCGGCCTCCCAGGTTGGACATTCATGTTCCCCACCCCCGACATTCGTGTCAAGCGGTCCTTCCAACGCTGCTGCATCCTGAAATGTGTTGTTCGCCACCAAGACCGCTGTTTCGTTAAAACCGGCCTCCCAGGTTGGGCCTTCATGTTCCTGACTATCATCAGTAAGTAACGCACGAAGCTCCGAATTTCCCCTGCGAGGATTCATCTTCTGCAAATACTGTCCCCCAGCTGCAACCGAGCCGTCATTGTCGTACTTGGCAAACATGGGAACGATCTCCTTTGGTTCATATGTCTCAAATATTAACAAAACATCGTCTTCGTCGGTGATTTCTGATGGCTCATACTGCTCCATCCCTTGTCGCATGTAACTTAACTCTATGAATGGAGCTAGGTGCTTGTCCAATCCCATTCTCGAAGCAACTCGTTCCTTCAGACTATGGAGTGTGGGAATTTCCTCCTGTTTCAGCACCATCGTCTTCGATTTGTAGTTCACCCCGCGTGCGTAGAATAATTTTCCATTGACGAGCTCCCAAACTCCATTCCACATGAGTTGCACAGTGATTTTCCCCATTCCTGCAGATAACCGAAAAGTCAATAATGTCAACGGTCAACTAAGAAGTCACAAGTCAACACCGAAAAGTCAATAACCCCCCTAGGGCGCCTAAGTGTATGCCCAGGGCGTCTGAAACAATACACGGGCGTATATATCACCCCCCCCCCAGGGCGCCTAAGTATATGCCCGAAGTTCAAACTGAGTCATTCACTTATGGGGCATCTAGGGGCGCCGTCTAGGCGCCCCTAGATGCCCCATAGGTGAATGACCCATTTTGATCTTCGGGCATACAGAGGGGCGTCTGTAACCAAACACGGGCGCCTAAGTGTATGCCCCAAGCTCAAACTAGTCTTTCACCTATGGGGCATCTAGGGGCGCCTTGGTCTAGGCGCCCCTAGATGCGCCATAGGTGAAAGACTAGTTTGAGCTTGGGGCATACACTTAGGCGCCCGAAACCACACACGGGCGTATTTAACCCCCCCGGGCGCCTATGTGTATGCCCGAAGCTCAAAATGGGTTATTCGCCCATGGGCTTCTTGGGGCGCCTTAATGTAGGCGCCCTTAGATGCCCCAATGGGTGAATATCTCATTTTGAGATTCGGGCATACAGTAGGCGCCCATGACGGGTTATTGTACGCCCGTTATAGGTTCAGGACGCCCTCTGTATGCCCAAGCTCAAAATGGAACTTAAATCGATCGTATTGGGGCTTCTTGTAGGGCTTCCAAAGACCTTCGCAATATCCTCAAGGTGAATCTCATACTATTTTCAGAACATCTCCGAAAATGTTGAAAAATGAATATACGAATTTTTTCAAAATACTACTTTTGAAATGAAAAGATAAAACGAAGGGATACTAAGGTTGATAAACTTACTCTTGTTTCCGACGGATCCGAAGTCTTCAAACGAACGAACTTTGTTTTTGTTTTGAAACCCAACAATGGAGGTTTTGGAATAGACTAGAGAGAGAAACAACAACTTTTGGGTGTCAAAATTGATGAACTGAGGTACATTTTAAGGTTTGACATCTTAGGTAGTTGAATGTATTTATCATTTGAACAAGGTTGTTGAGTGAATTTAATTTTCTAGGGTGAGGGAGATGTTGTTGTTGTTGTTGTTGAATGAAGAGAGAGAGAGAGAGAGTAGTGCATGCATGCAAATTTGGAGAAAAAATTCAGCAAAAAAATATTTGGGTAGGACCCCCTCTTGCCACATGGAAGACCTTAAAAAAACAAAGAGAGACCCACCATGGAGAAAATGTTAAAAAAATCAAATGGGACCCACTAACTATAACAAACCAAAAGTTAACTTATGATTATTAGTTGGTGGGTACTTCCCACCAACTTTCCTCCTAAAACCCTACTTCCCTCCCAGCTCCGGCGGCGGCTCCCACTCGGAGCTGCCGCTGGAAATCACCCCACCCACTGCCTCACATTGTGCCCGTTTGTTTGTTTGTACCCCAGCTGCTGCCTTCAGTAGTCTCCTGCTTCCCACCGGTTTTCTAAAGGGCCATTTCCCAACTAGTTTTCAATGAATCAGGCACGCCGCCGACTTTTCTCGAAATTGAAATCGAGTTTTCCTAGTCAATTTGCTTTCCACTCCCCTTTGCGGGCTGAGAGGATTCCATTGGACATTCCAACTGCAACCCCCCCCCCCTTTCCAAAGCCAGCCCCGTTTTGCCAGCGGTGAAGCCAACCCAGTTCAAACCGCCGCAGTCCAGTCGCCTAGCTCAGATCTGCTGTGCCCAATTCCGTTCGTCAGGCTGCCCAACCGCTTCTCCATCCAGCCTCTCGCCGTCGTCGTTTCCTACTTCGGCTCCTCCCCACCCCTCATCTTCCCCTCCAAATGTCCTTCGTGGGTGTCAGGCGCTGCATTTCTCAAGGGATCCCATTGTTCTTACCCCTCTCCCCGGTTGATTCGCCGATTTTGGGAGAATAATTGACTCTCCTTGGTTGTTGCAACACACGAATTCCCCTCCCCCTTGTGGCAGGATCGTTGAGAGGAGAGGAGGGTAGGTCTACGCCGCCGTCCACCATCACTGTGGTTGCTGCCGTCACAGTCTCTAGTGTTTTCTTGGGTTTTGGCCTTTTTGTTGGGCCTTTGAGGTTCCTTCTGTTTCGGGCTGTGAGGCCTCTTTGGATATTTAGCAAGGTCTAGTGGGCACATGAGGCTCTTAATGTCCAATGGGCCTGATTAGTTTTTTGAGGTTTATTTTGTGGGTGTTTTTGAGCTTAGCTCACTAAGTTTCTATGTGTTTGTTTGAGGTTTATAGCTTCTTTGCAGGTATAGTAGTTGGTTTTCTCTTTTTGGGGTATGCCCCTTTTCATTTGTAATCGTTTGTTTGATGAGCACATTTCTGTCTTGAAAAAAAAGTTGGAAATCTCAACTACAAAGACAAATATTTGTTTCATATCCAACAAAATCACCCGATGATATACTGATTATATATTATATCCGGCATAACGGAAAAAAAGGAAGTGAGACTACCCACACAGACATATTTTCATAGGCAACAATGGGTTTCTTCCTTCATCTAACAATCAAAGCCTAAGGAAGAAGTTTCCCGATCTTTTTCCTTCCCGTTCTGCTCCTTATGAATTGAGGTTCAAATGCAGTTCGGTTACCTTGGATGAATTTTCTAATAACCTCCCTGACCAATCAATCTTTTCCAGATTCCTTTGGGGTTTATTTACAGCTACCAAATCAATTAGCAAAAGCCCATCTAGTTAACCTGTAAAAAGCATAACAAACATAATAGAGTAAAATCAATAACCTTTAGCGGAAAGCCATACCTTTACTCCGAATTTGACCAATGTACAAGACCCAGGGAATTCCACGAAGTTCAAGTCCATGCTCTTTAAGAGAAAGCATCACCTAACAAGTCACACATCCGTCTCTTATAAGACCAACATTAGGGACACCCTTCTCAATACACAATATTGGGTTTCAGCCCAAGATGCTTAACTCCAGAACTTTTAAAAACTGACGCAACAAAGGTTTTCTTCAGGAAGCACATGATAATACTTTATATTTCTACCAAGTCTAGGACTGTTAATTGCAGAATATATACATCTACTTGTTATATTGGCTACAAAGAAGAGTCTCATAGAAAGTCTAAAGGCTGAATCTCGCTACAGTTACACTTTTCGGATATTTACCCATGCTAAAAAAACCATTCAAATCATAGTTACAAAACTTGGTCAAGTGACAACTGGTACGGGGCTGATTCCCTTCCAAACTGAAACAAAAATTTGAAGTTGTGGCCTCACTGCATGTGCCAACAACATGTTCCAATCTTCACAACTGACACTGAGTAATAAGGAAGCAATGGCACCTGACAAGATGGTAAATACTGTTACAGGCAGCTCAGAAGTCTTTAATAGTTAAAACTTTACAATAACAACTTTTTCAGTGGTGATTAAGAAACCCATGAAGCTTCAAACATCTTGCTTAAATCGGGACCATGCTTCATTTGATGCTCTTTCTTTAGCTGTTTACCTGTACTGGTATATAAGTATTTATATAATGAATAAAAAATTGTAGAACATGGGTGATTTGATCCATTCACTCAATATTTAATGTTTTTTAGCCTTCAGTTAACACTTAAAAGATCAACTGCAACTGAACAAACAGAAAGATGATTCAAGATTCCAGCAAGTCACAGGTTTGTGGTCTGTCTGCCTTTGCCATTGAGGCATAACCTATCCATCTACTGGTTTGAGGAGGATTATCAAAGACAATAAGCAGGTTCACTTTATCTAAATTTTATCCTCTTCACTTTATCTAAAGAGAACAATTTAGAGACAATGATCTTAGCACATAGCTTAGGAGGTCAATCACATAAATCATATTGTTTTCTTCAAAGATTTGGTCATATTTCTGTTCCATTTGTTTTTTATTCTTTCAGATTGATGAAGGTTTGGAGATATTCAAATCTCATTGTTGTAGGTAACATGCTTGGTATTTTCATTTCTGATCAAAAAATTTGAGCAAGAACGAATAGTTTAGCAAGTTGTCTGATTCAGTCTATATCAAGTAATTTACAACTTGCATGTAGGCATCATGATTTATTTAGTCAAAAAAATGAATTTAGTCTTTTTTGTCAATTTTTACAATTGAAGCATCACAATTTTTCCTGAACAGCTTATTGATTCAATTATTTGGTTTTGTTACGAAGCAATAATTTGGAAGCATCTAAGAAGAAACTGCTAACTTACAAGCCTCCCTAAAGGGTTAGTTCACAATTTGAGTGATGTACATTGTGGCTATTTGCTTTGGCTTATGCAACTGCATAGATTAACTTCAGAAATCGAGTGTACTTCTACACTATAATCGAGGGTTGATAAATACATACATCAAATTTGATATCATTATTGTCCTTTGTGGGGCTAATGGTAGTCTGTTTCTGATATCATTGGTAAAATGTTGGCTATCAATGGAAGTATAGTCATCAATTGCAGAAATCTGGAACCAGTATATAAGGAATCTAGCTGGTTACTATTGGCAATCTGGGGCCTGAGGAATTTGAACATGTAGCCTAGATTATGTAGAGGTGTAAGTCCATGAGACTACAGATGGCATTAGAACTGGCAGTTGTGGTGCCAATGACAAGTAGTGACCCACGGCGTACAGGTGCACTACCTGTGCACCATGAAAAGGTTTTATCGGACGTTGTATTGGTTGTGGGGTTGTAGTGTAATGGAGTCGGGAATATCAGACACCATGTATCCAGAATCAGAATGCACGTTCTTTTTCCTTCAAATGACGGCAAATATCCAAATATCTCTCGTAAGCATATATTGGGCACATTAAGTAATACCTTTAGGTGTTTTTACAAGATTTTAATAAGCTTCGTGGCCTGGATATTGAGTAATGCAGGTTCTTTTAGGTGTTTTCACTGGAGTATTGGGTTATATTATGTGCATTTACTGGGAATATCAGCTGATACTCATTTTACTAGATATTTGGAGTGTATCAGAAAATATCATCCGATACACTTGAATTACATTGTTACAGTAGGTATTGGATTGTGACGGTATGCACTTATCTAAAGATGCTTTGTCTCAATCAATGGGCTTCCGTCTAAACCAACCAGTAAAAAAAACGGTCTTGGAAAACTCAACGACAACTTGACACTTTGAGATGGGGAGGTTGTGATATCCCATCTCACATCAGAAATAAGTGTATTTGATGTTTCTTATGGAAGAAAATGTGTGCTCGAGCCTTGTAACTTATAACATTACAATGATGTGCTCCTGTCATCAACATGCTGGGGGCATGAATCAAACTTGGTAATTATAATAATCTGTATTATGAAGAAAATTTAAACATAGCTTTATACCTATTTTTTTTTTGGTATTATATATTGATGATTACACAGATTTCTGATTATTCAATTTTCATATTTCCTGGACATTGTCAGGCGTTTTCAACTCTATCCTTAGTTGTTGCCACAGCTTCAACTTTAGTTAGGTTTATGATATTTACGAAAACTTCCAACTGCGGATAACAATAACAGAAAGACTTGATTCGAGATCTCTTCTAGTTTGGGTACACATTAAGCTCCTAGTTCTGTCGTCATCTATAAAATAAGATAGAGCGGCGAGGGTTTCATTTGTTCTAAATGATGCATTTCTCGATACATTTTAAGTTGCTTATACTTTTTTTCAGCATAACCTGAAAACTTTATACAACTTTGCATTTGGCATGGAACTTATTAAATTCTTATGCATCAAAAAATTTAGATAGTGCCTGTAAGCACAGGCAATACCTCCGTTTATTTAAATAGTGACAGTTCAGATTAAATAAACTTCTAATTGATCGACACGTCTGAATAAAATTATCTGAATACCATCTAAACCCCTTAGAGAAGGACCACAAACAAATAGAAACGTAGGAGCATGTGCATAGAAGATTGTTAAGTAGTTCCATAGCATCCTACGAACTACAATATTGAGTGTATCTGCATGTGCATAGAAGATTGTGAAGTAGTTCCATAGCATCCTACTAACAACATAGATATTGAGTGAATCTGCATGTGTAAAAGAATCATTGAACGGGATACGGTAAGTCAATCTAGCCAGGTATATCATATTGAAACGTAGGGAAGCATTCTATAATTAGTAACTACAATACATATCTAATACAGAGATTTTTTAGATTTAAGTACATGAAAGGAAGTCATAAAATTACCAGGTTTAAGTGCTTAGGCTCAATTGAGACTATGAGTGACGACGATGTCTTGCAGATCGTGCTTTCCGAGGAAATGAGAAAGGACTTGGAGGACTATTCTCGATATTTCTCATATTGGAACCGACTTCCTCATTCATACCTGTAGGCAATGAAGATGCAAGAAGACAATGATCAGCAAAATATAAGAAGCCTCTCAGAACCGCAAGGTAGGAACCCACTACAAAAAGCATCTTAAAAGCAATACTATATCTGTAAAATAAATACATAACCTAAAAAAGCTCAATAATGCATTCAAAGTCGCAACACAAACTTCTTCACATATAAAATGTAAACCCTGTCGCAGTACAGTTTAGCAGGATTATGAAGTTACAACAAACCCTTAAAAGCCACACTAAAAATTAGTAGCAAACTATGTCTGCAATGTCAAATAACACACAAAAAGCAGAAATTAATGGGAGCTTAAAAAGTCACAGGTATTGCAAAAAGTTTGACCGCAGTCTGCTCTCGTATCATGCCTCAGTTTCAATATGTATGAACCACAATTCAACCAAAAACTACACCAGGTATAGGTTGTTGCTCTCAAGAAAAAAGACACGACAAATAAGCTGTATGCATCTACCTTTAAAGTTTCCAAACTGGTCTAGCACACCCAGTCCATTTGATGTTGAAGGTGTCGACTGAATCTCAGCAGCAGGCTTTTCACCTCCTGCAGTGATGGAAGTCCCGGTATAGGTTAAATTATCTTCACCCAGACCATTTGATGTCTGAGAAATACCGACCAGATCAGGCTGCACGTCAAAGGGATATTGTCAAGTTGTAGAAGTAAAGCTGATACATAGGGATCCAGATAAACAAATGCTAGAGGATTAATAACCAGGTTAAGATTCAACAATACGCAAGCGTAGCAAAAAGAACCATTAACCTGATTACCAGGATCCACATGTGCTTGGGCAGAAGAACTTACTTGAGTACTCTCCACATATATTAAAACATCCGAGTCATTGTCTGCATGAAAAGATTGGAAAATGGAATCTGCATGGTTGCAAGAATTATTTGCTTGGTCAGATCCTCTTAAATCAATGTTATTAGTGACAATAACATCCCCTGAAGGAATTACACCGGCTTCAGGATCAACGTCTCCTTTGTATCCAAATGAAAATTCTGGAGAGGAGGCTATATTATTTGCACCATTACTAACTGCTAGAGACATAGAGGCAATTCCAGGATTAACGCTGTTGGTATCCTCGTCCTCTGAGTCACTAAGAATAATGACATTCAGATCCCTTAGTAACCCTGACGTATTTTTGTTCATGTTTCCAGATGTTGTATTTAAGTCACGAGACATCTCATGGAATTCACGCCCAATGCTAGCAGAAGTGTTGTAGTGCGTGACTGCGTCCTGATTGATACTACACTCTAGGCCATCCATGAGGCTTTCAGATGAGCTGCTACTACACATTGTAATAACTTCTTGACAACAATTCTCAAGGTATTCCTCAGGCTGAACTGCATTCTCAGGAAGTCCATCCCCTTTCAAATGCATTGATGATGATTCAGCATTTGACACAACTTCGTTAGGAGATACACAGACAGATCCATTAGGGAAGTGCCACTGTTCAAGATTTTTGAAACGATACACATTTTTCCCACGCCAAGAACCATCAGGCTTCACATCAATTTCAGTTATTTCTTCTCCACAGTCTTGTACCTGTCCAATCAGATAAAAGATTTAGTAAAAATCACTTGCTATATGAATTTGAATCAAGATATGCATAAACAAAAAGTAATTTCATTCCAGCACAACTATACCATCTTCACAATACGATCGAAATAAGGGTCAACTGTGACGTATTCCAATGAGTAGTTCTTCAGGCAAACAGGACATTGCCACTGCAGAAGAACAGACTTCAACTCGTAACTATATCCAAAAGTTGATCAAGAAAATTTTCAAGATCAAAGCACGTATTCAATGAGTAGTTCTTCAGGCAAACAGGACAGTTGATGTCTTACCTTCCTAGTACGTTGGTTAAGTTCAACAAAAGTTTCAAGATCAAAGCATCCCATGTGCGCGCATGGTCTAAATCTGCCAGCAGTTCTGATTCTAGAACCACTCATCTGCCATTTTTACACAAGCGAATCACAAAATTCATTGATTAACCATATTTGACACATAAAGCCAACTTCAAAAGCATTTGTAGTCATCACTGTCGATAATAACAAAAGAAATGTAGCATACAAGTCATAGCAATTAAATGCACAAGATAGTGAAATCAGCCAAACTTGCACCCGCTCTTCTCGTCATAGATGAGCATGTTCAAAGATAGTGTTTGTGAGGCCTATACTTCTTACTGCTTTGTGATTACACATGCATAAATGAGTTTAAAGCCTCCAAGAGCTCAATATCACCAGAATCTCGACCGTGTAACAAGCCATATGGACCATTAATGTTAAAAATGCTGTTCGGCAAGGCAATAGAATTTTTTTCAACACAAACAAGGCAATAGCACTTAAGAATGTCAAGTATGGAGTTGGTGATAAGAGCTCACAAAGCATTTCGTTGCTGAGTTGTTAAGTAAACACAGCTGGCTTACTTTGGTAATCGTATGCCTTTGTTAGGCAATCTCCAACGGTGGTCTTGTATTGGGTATCATGTGTGAGCGGTTTATCGCACATAAGGATGGTGGACATGATGTCCATGGTTAATATATTATGATTTGGGCCCTAACTCAAAAGGTTGACCTTTTAGGTAAGTGGGTGTCCCAGATCATACTATGGTGCTCCTCTCGCGGTACTTAATCTCCCTACAAGTGTTATCAGAGCCAGGTTTGTGCGCGCTGCCGTGGTGAATCAAAGGATGAGATGTGTGGTGTTCTCATGGATGGGTGTTCCAAGAACAATGGACCTAGAGTTCCTACGGACTGTCAAAATCCTGTGTTGCTCCAGCAGGTGGTTAGGCAGATGGTGGTCCGGTGCATTCTCACAAAGGTGATTCCAAGAAATTCGGAGAATGCTTCCGGGTGAGGGGGAGCATTTTGAAGGGCTCACACGTGAAGGGGGAGATAGTTGGGTATCATGTGTTAGCAGTTTGTCCCACATAGAGATGGTGGACATCATGTCCATGGTTAATATAGTATGATTTGGGCCCTAACTCATAAGGTCGACCTTTTGGGTAAGTGGGTGTCCCAGATCATACTACGGGGCTCCTCTCTTGCGGCACTTAATCTCCCTACATCTTGTGAAGGGGGAGGGGGGGGGGGGGGGGGGGGGGGGTCAACAGAGGCAGGCGGGCGGAAAATGGACAGGGTTGGGTCAGAGCGGTGGCAGGAAACGGACAGGGGTGGGAGAAGCAAGCACGCCCTCGGTCCTCTGTGGCTCCCACTCCTCTTCCTTGTTTCTCTGCTTTCTTGGCGAAATTTTCTGTTTATTTCATTTTTTCGTTGTAGCTGTGGGTTAACCAGAAAAGAGGATGAAGAGAAAATGTAGGAGAACATGGGGAGAAAGTTGGAGAAGAAATAGGATGAGTTCTTTTTTTGTTGATTTTATTGTTTTAGTCACGAAAGGATAGGAAGAGAGGGAAAATAGTACTTCCTCCGTATCCTTTATTTCTCATCAAAAAGGATAGGCACAGCTATTAAGAAAGCTGTGCCTTTTACCTTTCAATCCCTTGTTCACACACATAATCACATGGTGGAGTTCACCCAATTAATGTTGTGGGGTATTTTTTTAGGGACGATTATGTCATTTAACCACAAAAAGTTACTAAAAAGGGAAATGTAGAGAAAGAGAAGATACGTCCCAAAAAGGAAAACGTAGAGAAAGAAATGATATGGCGGAAGTAAGAGAAAATATGGGAGTAGATTAGTAGAGATCGTGTAATTTTGAATAAGAATTCTAAATGTATGCTACAGGAGAAAGAAGACGAGATATAAATAAATATCATCTTAAAACAATTTTAGACTTGGAGCAAAGTTTTTTTTGGTCTTATGTTGTCAGAATTGTAGACTATCTTGCCTTATCACAAGCCATTTGCAGATCATCACCGTCATCATTTTTGAATGTTCTCTTCTATGTCCTATCGTTACAACAAAGACCTCGTAATTTTTTGATATAATTACAGTCTGTTGTTCCAATTCAGGTCCAACAATTGCAAACACTAAGTTCGAGAAACTAATTAACATGTAAGTGTAAAAAAAGAGAGAGAAAACCACTTACAGGACATCGCAAATTAACTATAACATGTTCTGTAAGAACTTCCAGATCATCATCTTCATTTGCGACAGTCAACCCACCACCAATACAACGACGGATTCGAGCAACAGCTTCTTCAAATGGCTCATTACTTTGATCTTCAATCAATTTGAGAATCTATAAATCAATAAAAAAATCATATTTCTACCGAGATAAGGAGCGAAGCAAAATGGAAATACACTACCTTCATGCATGTCCGTGCTAAATATAATGTACTTAAGAGGCATACATTAGTGCTTTCATCAAATTAATATCGTGATGTGTGCCTTTAGAGTGTTCAAGTTTTCGGGAACCATACTGCTACATGTCAGGCCATACATTAGGTCTACATAGATCACAATCATGCCTAAAAGGTTAAGCTATACATAGGTAACTTCAAACCAAGAACACCGTTGATATACGGAGGTTCATTTTTTAGCAGCCGAAGCATGGGTCACAATGCATATTAGTCGGAGAGAGGTGAGGTCTGGTATTTCTTTGCCAGCTTCAATACCAAGTACAACCATAGGAAACCATATAACTAAGACCTTAAACCATAGAGATAATAGTAGTTTTATTGTCTTATATTCCCAACAAAACATCGCCTGCTCTCTCATATAAAATAGTGATCAAATCTAGAAAGATACGTAAGTAGTCATAGCTTCTTGCACTGGGATAATCCATAGTAATCTGTTTCGTAATCCTGACAGTGATCGCTACAACTACAGTTCTGCGTTGTGCTTACATCTCAGTTCTAGAAACTGCCTCACAGAATGAAAAACAAGTATACCGAAGTGTTTGTTCACTATGAATAATACTATGCAATTACACTAACGTAATGAACTTTTGTCCCATAACATCATTATGCTACTGGCTTACCTGCTGAACCGTGCGTTGCTTTACAAGTCTAACACCTAGACAGAAACTTCGAGCATCACATCCTGATAAATAAATTTGATTAAACCCCTCGTACAAGTACATGGCAATCTGACCAAAAAGAAAGAAAAAGTAAGGTATAATAAAGAAACTTTCAATAAATATGAACGAGACACAAAAGAAACAACGGACAATGTTATCACTTCTGCAAGCCAACAACAGAGACATAAAACAAAGAAAGGACGAAAATTATAAAGCCATCACAAAATAAAATAAATGGAGATGTTACGCATGCCAAAAAATCAAGTCGAATTGTCGTTCAAAATGGAAATTTGCTTGAATTTTCTTCCGATATCAACTGGCAATATGGTACCCAAATTAATTGTTCAATAGAACTAAGAAGTTATTTCCTGGTTTCATTATGTTTCTCTTTGACCACCATCTTGTTAATATGAAATTAATTTATTGTTGTCATTGTTTCTCTGCCGTACTGCTGAGGACTAAGATACTCCCTCTTCTCTGCAGAAGTTATCCAGCTTACGAACCAATAAGTTTTTAATGAGATATACAGTTAATGTGATAAAATTCAAAATTTAGAGATGCTATTTCCTCTCTCATTCTTTAAGACTACTTTCAGTTCATATTTATGGGTATGTAGGAATTTACCATTTCCCTATTCCCGCAGAGTACACAATCTAATCGTTGATGGGAAGAATCTGGATGAAATTACAAAGGATGTCTTGACTCTTGAATGGCTGCATTGCCACGAACCAGTTCACCGAAGAAAATCAGATGGCTTTACAGGTTTGAAGAAGGATCTTCTAGAGAAACTTGAACAGATATTTTCAGATTGAACTGAATCATACAGGGAAATACGAGCAACGTCCACTGCTGAACCGGACCGACTTGCTAAAGCTCAGTGACAGGCACATGCAGTATTACAAAATGGAGAAGCTAAGTCACGACCGAGATTTGAGAAGTTGGTGATACTTTACTCTCTCGTCCTACTTTCTTTCACAACCACACATGCCTTTACAAAAACGTTTTTTAAGAGAGAAGAACAAGTGAGAGAGAGAGAGAGAGAGAGAGAGAGAGAGAGAGAGAGAGAAGTAGACTAACACATTGGAAAATCACAAATGGACAACTTTGCAAGATGGAGGGACTAAATTATCTCTCTCAATGTAATGAATTCAGCAATAACATCTGTACAAAAGCAATCATCATACACAAATTTATTTTGAGACTTACCATCGGACCATCATCACGACCATTGGCTCCTAACAACTGTGATCCAGGCCTTGGGACCGTCCTTACTGGAATACCTGAATATTTATATTGCGATTAGAACTAGTTATAACCCAGGGCCTAAAGGAACAACTTTGTAAAACCATAAAAACATTTATGTTTATATTTTAAACAGATATACTAAATCAAAATATAAATTGGGAAGGGAAAAACGTTTATGAAAGCACAGTTGAGAACATTGTAATAAGAGAATGTGTGAGAGAGAGAGAGATTGTAATGTGAGTTGAGGAGGTGAGAGAGTGAGTCAGGGAGTATTTGAGTGGTTAAAAGTTGTGAGTTTGGTAATAAAGATGACCCAATGGTTCATAATAAAAAGTAAGATACCAATGAGAAGGTTTCCTCTCAAGGATAAGCTAGATCTGATTTTTATCCTCAAGCTAAATTGTAATATAGACTCAAATGGGAAAACAAATATTTCTTCACTCATAGCATCAACTTTGATTTATGTAATTTGATTTATGTACTTGGAATAGAAGTTCAATGTGCATCCTCTGCAAACTAGTAGCGATGTCTCCATAGGTTTGATTTGTCTGGGTAATTTTTGAAACACTTGTGTCATTGCAATCATTAGAACTCTTAATTAAATTTACCAAACAAGTAAACAATTGACGCAATAGTAACATCCTCATGACGGCACTGAGATGATTAGATATTCTCAGTGAGAAAGCCTCACATGCTAGTCTCTCACTATACCGGCATGGTAAGACATAAAGAGGTCAGGCATAATTAAGATGGGAAGTTGCGGATTATGGAAGGTATTTCAGTAACAGAAGTCACGATACTTAAGAAAGGTAAAACAACAAATGACATCATGAGATAAATTATCTAGCCCAGAGAAGGATTAAATTCTTTGAAAAGAAACCCAACATAAAGACTTTTTTTTTACAATGTACACTCGAAATTGTAATTAACCGTGTACAATTGAATAAAGTAAAAGACGTGAAAGTAAGTATACTCATTAAATTTTAATCAACCCTTCAATTTATCATTAAAGTTAGAGAGCCAGGTCAAAGTAAGTAATCCCTGACTTATATATGCGTTTTTGAGGAGGCAAAGGAAAAATCCAGACAGGGAAATAGAGAATCCACTCGGAATGCCCGAACTGCATCTCTAACATTTCGTGCAGCTAACTTGTGACATGCAGGCGATCCTGTCTAATATTCGCAGACACTCAGTGCGTATATTTGAATAGTAAGTGCTAGTTGCAAAAGCTGATGAATGTGATGTGTAGGTTGATAAAAGAATGAGATGTGATGTGATAGGTCCATGAAGTATTATGCTCAAGGTCGTAACTTTAGACCACATTTTCTCAAATCATCCCCATAAAGTGCCTCAGGACTGTGTCGTTTGGGAGGAGGAAGAAGAGGAGAAGGAGGAGGAGAAGAAGAACGTCCCAGTATCAGTCTCCACCGCCGTTCTTCACGATTTAGCGTAGATCTACGGTCAAAATTTTGAAGTTTGAACTTTTGTTGTTGTTGTTGTTGAAATGATTGAAAGATTCAGAAAAAGCTTAGAAATGGTTTTTCTGTTAATGGTAGGTGTAAATTTCCGGCCATGAGAGAAGTTTTTTGGCCATGGATGATGGTCGTGGTGATGGGCGGCGGCGGCAGGTGAAGTGGTGGTGTTGGAGGGGGTTGTGGTGGAAAAGACCAAAAAGTCCAGAGTAAAAGAATCCGTCCACCAAATATAACGGAAGTTGCCGGTGGGTATCTCCAATGCGTGATTTTGAAAGTATGTGACTGTGAGTGCACGATTTTAAACAATGGGTACCAAATCCACGAAAAATCCAAACTATGGGTACCTGTGGTGCCAAGAAAAATATGAATTCACAAAGAAGAATTAGGTTATACAACCAAAACTGTGCAAACTACGTGCAAATCAAAGAGTTGCAACCATAGGTCTAATGAACAAAAGCATCCATTCGGCTCTAAGAGTGTGGCATTAGAAGCAAAACCACCAAGGCACTAGCAACAATAGAAGTGGGAATGCTAGCAGAAGACCTAAGAGTTACGTACCATTGACCTTCAGATCTGCATAAAGTGGCCATTGCATCCTAAAGGGAACTTTATCATTAAGAAGTAGACACCAAGCCTGACGACAAAGAAACAATCAATATAAACTATACAACCCAGAGTACAAGATTACAACTATTACACTGACACTTATTGAGAATATCAGTGCAACCTACTAAGCATACAATTTTGAAACTAACCTGAACGTTATATTCATCTCTCGTCAGTAGATCTATAAACGCTCTTGTAAGTTCGAATTGCCTATCTACATTCAGTAGAGGGTTTGTGCTGAAAAGCATTGAAAACAATATATTAAAATCATAACATTGTTGATAGCTTGAAGATAAAAAAAAAAAATGAAAAATTTACAAGATCATACAGTAATAGGTTTTCTGTATAAACGAAATTCTACCTCTTTGATGTTGTGGTTCAGTAAATCATACCAGATAGGGCTAGAGGGGTACTTATAAGTACAATAATCCTATTGAGATTCTAGATTTTCCATTGACCTTGTAGTGAGCTCAAGATACCGAATACACACAAGTGTCGGAAGAAAAAGTTTAGGAAATAGAACGGAGATACCCTATACTGAACACGGAACACTCAGATCCGTGGAACATGAACGCGAATGCAAACACTGTACCAGGTAGAAAGGTGCAAAAGGAGTAAACTTCTTTGTCATGCTTGTAGGAACGTAATATGGTTTCCTAGATTTAAGATCATGAAACTAAGACCCATCTTCTATATTTTTAAAATGAAAGCGCTAGTGGGGTCCCAAAGTTTAGCGTCTTATCTTTTAATTCTTCCCCATTTGAGAAACACTTAGTGTAAACCTATTGAACAGTAACATGATCACCATTTCATCACTCTGGAATGCTAGCACACCATGTTTCTGAACGGGTGATCCAATTTGCCATTCAGTGGCTTATTAGAACATAGTTGTAACTCCGGTGATAATAAATACAGAAACTTTTAAATGAAAAAACTCTAAATATGATGGTAAACCATTTTGGGAGAACTAGAGCGAAAACTGTGAAGGGCATGGGATTTACAAGTCTAGAATTTGAAGGGTCAGAGAAGGGAACCTCTACTGTTTCAATGGATGGATTAAAAGGAACCCAGGACGGAAAACTCTATTCTATTTGAGTAAGGAAGACACTCACCCAAGAGCTATAGCGGGAAATCCCTAGTCTGGATTTCTCTGAGATGAAGATAGTTGGCGGTAAGGAGCACGTTCTGAACAGATGGAAAATAAAGCTCATAAATCTACAAAATTAGATGAACTCGATACCACAATCAAGTGCTTCCCATTCGTTTCACCTTCTTTGTTGCCGAGTAGTGATGAAAGAATAGCCAAGTATCATCACATTGTCCATGATGTTCAACTTTTTAAGATAATCTTCAATGATTCAGTTCTTGTAAATATTTGAAGGTCCAAGATATTTAGGATTTCAACCTTAAAATATTTATGGTGGGATTCATAAGCTAATGCATGATATTTGGACAACTAACTCAATGGAGATTATTTCCTCAAGCTTTAGATACAAAATATTCACTCATGAAGGGGAGGTTAAAGCTCGAGGTGGCAAGTGAGGCGCTGGATTTTAAATGAAGAGGTATTACATGAGTGATCCATCAAACTGAGATCACAGAGGGACATAACCAAGTTATGAGTTCAATGTATATTCATTTTATATTACACAATTATCTGCTAGTATTTATAATCTATCTGAAAGCCCGCTATATGAAAATAAAGAAAAAAGTGGCCCACTGAGTATATTAGGATTAGTTAACATTGTCACTAAGAATCTGAATCAAATCCTTAAAAAAATTGAATAACATTGGACTAATTGGTTATTGCAGACACAGGCAATTTGTAATTCATTAAATTGCTCGAGAAGTGATGGTAGCTTTGAGTGGGTGGGGAAGTGATGCTAGCTCAAATGGTTGCATATGCATGTTACCTTCATTGTCTTCACAACACAGTCTTATGTTGTTAGCTATATTTCATCTAAGTTGACCAGTAAGTGATTTAGGGGATAATGATTAGTTAGCAACAAAGCACAAGATGGCGAGCTGGATAAGCCGTCATTTTCTATTTGGTTTACCACTAGGGTCTGCTTTGAACTAAGCCTCTTATGATGGCACAGAAAATAAACTCCCGTCTCTTCCAGTTAAAACAAATAAACTAGTAAAATAAGCAATAGAACTTCATTTCTACAGACGCGGATTAGTTTGTGGTGTACACTTGAACTCAGAAAAGGTTGATGAGGATTGTGAGAAAAGTGTATGTACCTCGACTTATTCAGAGAACTACTTAAGCCATTGGCTAGTAAAGAGGGCAAAAACTGCATGAGTGGGCCAATATGGCTATTTGTAAGGAAGAGTGAGTCTCTCCAGAAACTTGTGTGTTGGTAGACTAGAAACATCTTGTAAGTAAAGGAGATCCCATGATAAGTTTGATCGCAGAGGTTGAGGAGCGGGTTAAAACTATGTTACCAGAAACGTGGAAAGATGTGGTACGTGAACGGGAATGGGAACGGAAAACACGGTACGTCTCGGTACATGGTATGCTGGGGTAAGCTTCCCTGGAACGCTGTCGGGGAAGAAAAATGATTACTAGGAACAAGGAATGCTAATTGGGACGATTTTTCCCACATTAATCTAAAAGTCATCCCCTAATATTAATTTGCGTACGTAATACTTGCATTTTAAAAACCAATTAACATAACAATAACATACCTTTTTGCAATTAAGTATCAAATTGTGATTTAGTAGTTTAGGATTCAAGAAGCTGAAAGAACACTGAAACTAGGTATAAAGAAATTATGGCTGTAATTTGTTAATAAAAATTATCTTTTTCTGGCTGTAATCTGTTAATTTTACTGGCTGTAATCCGTTCGAATCTCCTAGGACTTAGGTATCGTATCAATAGAGGACTGTTGGAATTTGTGATATTGTTTTAGAAAAATTAAATTTATAGCTTGATTTACTTTACCAATGAACAGTTTTTAGGAATATGGGATCTATTTCTAACATAGTAATAAATAATATGATTAAATCATACTACTAATTTTCCTATTAAAGCATATAACTTTTAAACTCTGACCAGAGATAATGAAAAGACGTCCAAATAACTGAGATAACAATGACTGAGTAAACAGAGCAAAATTCGAGAAGATGAATCTGATGGTTAAACGATGATGATGAACAGATAAGTTCTGTTCCCTCGCCATCTATAATAACCACTACTGTCTGTAAAGTTTGGGACGCTATTTTTACCAATCCGGGTCTAAAACGTACCACGTTTCGGTACGAACAAGCCCGATTGAAAAACGATGCTATTTCTGCGTTTCTGGTAACATAAGGTTAAAGCTATAAGGCTTTTGGTTGACCACTTGGCCCTGGACGAGAAGGTTCCTGTTTCAGTTTTCAAAAGATGGAATCAAAAGATAGGTATTTCAGAATGTTCGTCTCATGAGGAATTCCCCAAGGAAAAATTTGGTCAATTTCAACCTCAATTAGTTGATTCTGTTAATTGTAGAGAAAAAAATTCGAGACACTCAATAAGCTACTCATCACACTCGCTTCATTTTGGTTTGACTTTACACGGAGTTTTATGAGATGATATTCTATTGGTAGAGTTACAAAAATGACTTTTGGCACGCGTACTTTCTCTTGGGAAGTGAAAATGTAGAAATTTGAAAAGGGTATGGAGGGAAGTCAAGTGAAAAGTATATGGGAGTAGCTTTTTAGTACGAGGACAATCGTTTTGGGACGTCCAATCTAGTAAAGGAAGACAGTCTTTTCGGGACGGAAGGAGTAAACGATAAGTGGGCTACCAAAAAGAAATGAAAAACCATCATTTAAAAAAGTTTTGGCCTTGTCGATTTTTACATCGATAATGTGATAAATATGATTTTCTACATAACACCTCCTCCAAATCCTTTATATTCATGTTATTACTAGAGAGCTTAATGTTTTCTCAGAACCACCTTTGATACTAGGTTCTATATAAACTGTTAGAGCTTACAAAATGGTGTGGAGTAGAGGGTGCTTTCATTTTAATTTGTCAGCATATTGGGAAAGGGTAACTGACTAACTACCTATGGTATCATCAGTTATCAAATATCGTAAACGAATGCACCGAATGAAAGACAGGCAAAATCCCAAAGCACGAGATGGGCATTGGGTGCAGAGAATTCTAAGTGAGCTGCTTTAATTGTATAATTTCTTTCAATAGGAAGGTGATCCAATATAAGAAATTCATAGGCTTTTGTATGCATGGAGATTGAATTAGGTTTTTATCATTATTCTTTGATTTCATGACTTTTGTATAAAGGTTTTAAGTGATCTTAACCCTGAAGAATCACTCACATAAGGCCACTGACCAGTAAACACCAATCAGAGAACACAGCTTGTACAAACATTGAATCACCATCCAAGCATCTTCAGCAAAGCAGTAGCAAACCATAGCCATGCTAGAAAACTCAGAGAGCTCGTGTTTCTCTTTAAGGTATCGACTTTGCAACAAAAAATCATTCCTTCTTTTAAAACAGTTTAGCTTACCCCGAATCGGGTGCGGGTGTCATGTCTGGTGTGTATCCGGGTGTCAGATTTGTCTACTTACCAAAATTAGGATTTTGGGCCTCGGCTAAAAAGTGTCCAAAATTTGGATCCGGTGCTGGGATATGCATATGCTTATTTTACTATATAAAATATGTCTCTGATTTACTTTCTGGTACAAATGAGGGTTGTTTTTGTATCATATTCGAAATAGAAGTTATATTTAAGGTCTTTTCACTAATAAGCTCTTTTATCTGGTTTTTATTTCGTAATTCCCGTGAAAAGCCAGTAAGAGTAGCCCTCATAATTATTCTAACACAGTAGTACAGTACATGTAATACTTGCTGTAACCTCTTCCTCAATAAAAAATCTGGGGTTGTAAGTCCATAGAATAGTCTATTATTGTTCTAGACATCATAGCCCAACACACTTAGTAACCAGAGCCCAAACATAAACTGGGGTTGCCTCTCTCCAGAGGCTGAAAAAGAAGAGAACGAAGACCTTAATAGAGAAACCAGATGACGGAGACTAAAAGGAATAAGGTTGCAGTTGCGACCGAAACAAAAGATTAATAATGGTTGCAAGGAAGATGTTCGTCTGTGAGCCACATTTGAACACAGAATTCTCAGATCCGACCTGGATCTTGCACCCAAATCCAATAAGGGCTTCTAGTTAGTCATCCACTGTCATCCTAGGCGGAGCCGTTATGTACGCCCAAAGAAAAACATTAAAAGCTTCACAATGGCACATCGGTATAGGAGTTACTGTTCAGAGTTTGTAAAAAGGTTGAGCAGCAAAGGAATGCCAGCAGTTATGTATACATTTGTGAAGAGAGATCGGCCCTGATGGTACATGTTGCTTAAACTTCACCATACATGCTTAATAGATATCTTCCCTATTTACACGTCAGACAATAGAAGTGATACCTCATACCATAGTTGTCAAAATCTTACGATTCACGACTCGTATCCTACGATTCGATTCGATTCACCCATGAAACGATGCGAATCCCTTAGTGAATCTTTAATGGCCAAAAAAATATTTGAATCCCGATTCAAGAGTCTGAATCTTACGATTCATTTGCGATTCAGACCGATTCTACGATTCACCTTCGATTCATCTTAAGGTCTACTTGAGTTGCGGCATCAGTCTAAGAACTAATACTTCCTCCATTTATGTATGTTTTGCAACATGCATTTGTTTTAAATTACTAGTGTGTTTTTCTCAAGTCCAAGGCTAATATTTTCTGTTATTTTCAATCTCCTTGGCATCTTATAGCTCCTTGCTCTACATGCCTATCTATATTTAGATAATTCTTTATCTTTTTGATGTGAGAAACTCTTTTTCACTAGTTACGGATGCGAGTTTCCAATAATTTGAGCTTTCTTTTTTGTAAAAATATGAATATTTTGTTCAATAATGTTATAGCTTTATAAACTATTTTATTATATCTACATAAAAATATTGCAAGCTGAATCTTGCGATTCACGATTCGATTCGATTTACGATGCAGTGAAGATGAATATCGATTCACTGTGTGAATCCCGATTCGACAACTATGCCTCATACCTAATATGATGTCAAAGATTGTCTTCCAACTGTACTATGTTGTATTATATGAACAAAATACTGTACAATGTCGCTTTTCACCAGTGGACTACGAACCACAAACAATTCTGGAAGACATGAATTCTATTTAGAGATTTTGAATAATCTTGTTCTGTATATCAAACAAGACCATTCATACTCGAACTTCACGTGATGCAAATAGCATTTAATCAACATGATGTGTTCCGAGATCAGAAAATTGTTCTAGCTGCTCTGACATTAACAGATCTTTAAAATTGCGTCTGCATGCATTAGCATATATCCAGAACTATAAGTTCTGGAGGAATAAAGCAAGGCTACCTTGTCCATCCATGGAAATGTATGTACATAAATTCAGCCACCATCTCATTCAAAAGCTTGAGTCAATAGAGGGGGACACTTTCTTATACTATCAACAACTACTCTGAATAAGCCCCGTAACTAACATCATCACGCGTGGCTTCATCTTTTTTAAATGGTCAAAAGCATGGTTTGCCCTAACAGGTGAATGGTGAGGTTTGATACTTGGACGCTTGCCTTGTCTAACAAAAAGAAGTTAGCAACCATGTACATAAGAACTTAGTGCCTCTTTGGCAACTCTGTTTTTAGAAAGATTTGTTTAAGAACAGTGTTTCTACTCAAAACATGTCTGGTATGCTGTTTTTCTGGCTGTTTATTATGTTGCTTATTGTCTAAAAACAGCCGTTTATTAAATCACCGATGTTAGTGTTTTTAAGTGTTTTTTCTGATTTTTAACTGGCACCAAACAGGCTCTTACCTGATAGATGATAGATCACAGATAGGTTATGGTAGCTTTCTCATATTGTTACTTTATACTCTGGACCTGAAGATCAATGCATATAAGTCAGTTAAGGGTAGGAAGTGGAAGCTTACCCATCAGCTGGTGCAGTTGAAGCAACTAGTTTTGTAGCAGGTAGCAGGTGAGCCACAGACACCCAAAATCTGCATTGAGGAAATTCTTAGAACACAGAAGATATTGTTTTCAAGCAAAAAAGAAAGACCAACAGTGTGCCCACTACCAAAACCTAAAAGCCCGTAGGGTATTAGACCTAGGAAGCTTTCATCTTAGACTTCATAAGCTACATGCATCAAATGTCTTCCTGTTGCTTCTTGGAATGACAAATTTTCAACATTAAATTACCACCATTGACGTTTATCAAATAGCTTTCCTTCAGGAATGGTGTTAAGCTGTAGCCTTACCACATATGTTTACGTATATTGGCCAGTACATTCCTTATTTTCTGTTACACAATAAGATTTGGAGTTCGGATACCATTAGACCCAAGAAATACGGGTAGAATGCAATTCAAGTGTATTTCGCGGATACTCCTGATAAATGAACATTTTAAATCACCCAATACATTGTTTTCATAATAAATAAACAGACAAATTAAGATAGTCCACAATGTTGATCTGAAACACTTGAAAGTAACATCAATAAATGGCAACACATGTTTATGCGTTACTTTTAATATTTTTCTAATTTCTTCAACTGTAATAGCTCATCTGACAGCCAATCCCCTTTACAATAGTTATTTTGAGAGAGATGGTGAGAACAGAGAGCGATTTCCGACTTTACTCAGGTGAGACGCCGGCCTAGCTGCGGAAACTTCTAAACCAAACAAATCTACACAAAATGGACTCATCACAAACAAATGAGGAACTGGCCGACAACTTAACGGCGAAGCCCAAAACAGATCTTGTCACCACTACAAGGACTGAGACGAGCCAATCTACACTTTCTACGAAGAACCTGAAGCATTTCTGTGCGATTACAGCTCCCGAATCCCAGTCTCCGGCAAATGCCGATGATTTTCCAACGAAGGCGAAACAGAAATCCTTCACCGCCCAAAGCTCGAGAATCAATCGATCTTTATCTTCTCAGGACAAAGTGACCCGCCAGCGAACTCCAGCCATCTTCATCGAAGCTTCGGCGACGAGGAAATCAGGAAAAAGCAGCACTAGAAGATCCATATCAGACGGATCTACTTCTTAACTAGAGAAACCAAACCGATTCCAGTAAAGGAAGCATGTCAAATTTTTCAGAATGGCAGTGGCAGTTCTGAAATCCGTCAGACTCATCAGGAGTTCATCCCAGACAATCAAAACCCATCAGAAATAGATGACACCATTGACCAAGCTAAACAAAAAGCGCTCAAGATGGTAGCACGACTGTAATAGCCAGTACCACATCGAGATATTGTGGATGAGATGTATAGTAGGTGGGGAATCTTAATATCCCATCCCACATCAGATTTGTGAGTTCGACATATGATATATAGTACACTTTGTGGATTACTACTAGCACTTTCAAGACTTGAGCATTTTTATCCAGTGGTACGGGTACATAAGTTGCTAGGACAGTAATCCGCTCGGGTTGTTACAAATGTTATCAAAGTCAACCCTGATCCCGCAAGGGCTCGGTGGCGGTGCGGCGCCAGCCAAGGGGATACGTTATTGGGTACACTCGACGAGAACGTCTAGTATATAAGGTGGGGGGATTGTAATATCCCTTCCCACATCGGAGATTTGTGAGTTCGACATCTAGTGTATAGTACACTTTGTGGATTGATACTAGCACCTGCAAGGCTTAAGCATTCTCATTAATACGGTGGTACGGGTAAAGAAGTTGCTGGGACATTTATTTGCTCAGGTTATTACAACGACTACCAAACAATGCCGCTGAAGGAGAATTTAGGGATGAAAATCTGTCGACTCCCAAAGAGTCACAAATTGAAAGAAAATATGATCAAGAGACTCGCAATGAGTTGATTTATCAGCCAGCAATAGTACCAACCTCTCCCTCCGTAAAAATCAAGAATAAAAAAAGAGGTTGCAAAGTACGAGAAACTCCAATGAGTTCCGGACCAGTCCTTCAGCAAACCAGCTTCCTTCTGAGGAACTTAAAGGCCAAGCCTCCTCCCCCGGTGCTGGAAGAGGGTAACTTCATCCAGTACACTCTAGGTACAAATCGTCATCACCACAACCGCCTCAAACAAGAACCTTTCTGCACCATTGGTGTCACAGCTAACAGATGACAAGGGGAAATTATCCGGTTTTGCTCTTTGGTGTAGTTCCTCTATAGCTAAATTTCAATTGGCTCCCGGTACTATAAACTATAAAAGAAATGAGTTGCTGGCCATGCGCTCATCAAACCCCCTTCTGAATATTGAGAAAGATTTGCTCTCAAATAAATCTTAATATAGGTTTCTCACAAGCAGGAGCTTCCCTTGTTTCCCAGTGGACCTCCTCAGATATATCCCTTACATCAATCGACAAACAAATCAAATGAAAGTGGAAAAATGCGCCAGAATTAGCACCCCTTAAGCTTCAATGTTCGAAGGGGCGAAGATATGAGTGTGTTGTCTCATTAAAGGCCAACATGAAGGAAGTTGAATTTTCTGGAAAAGCAGGATCAAACCAGCCAAATGAAGGAAATCTTGAGGGAGTCTCGCAGGCTCACCGAGAAGCAACCATTCTATCAACCCAACTTGCCCTAGAGACCTCACAAAAAGGAGAATAGTTGCATAACCATGCCCCTCAAAAAGTAGCACAACAGTGTTTGACCAACCTAGCATCACACTCAAATCAACATCAAGCCCTGCCTCACCTGCGACAAGTCCACAACTTTTCACTACTGACCCAAATAAGTCAATCTCAGGTATCACTCTTCCCTTTTTCCCGAGCTCCATGAAGATTCAAAAAATCACTCCGGCTTTACCATATCAAATAGGCCCAAAGAAAGATCACACACTCGGTTTAGACAACATCAAGTTCGTGGTTTCAAACGTTACTGCTCAACTCACACAGTTTTTGCAAAAAATCGGTCCAGTTCTTTGATCATAATCTAAAAGAAAGCTACTTTTGCATGAAGAATCGTCTGCTCTTGGTGATAAAGACTGCTTTGGCCTTAATAGTGATCGTTGGAGTAAGGTTTTTTTCTTATTTTGTCATGGAAGTTTGCTTTTTTTGATTGCAGTTGACAAGCCCCTCAAAAGCTCTTGAATGCTTTATATTGCCTCAAGGCAACCTTGTCTTAGTTCGCTTTACACAACTGGCATACTACCCCATTCCTCGGCCCAAATTTTGTCCAAGTAACTTGCCTTCCATTCCTAATCCAGTTAACAACCCCGACCCCATCACTTTGAGCTATTCCGACACCGACTACTAAAAATCCAGCTCGGTTATCAGCAACAATTCAAGAAGGCTTCTAGTGATGGCCCCCATCTTCAGATATCAGCAACTTTTAGTTTTTTGCTTTATCCTTATTGTAGTCTTTATGTTTAGGTTGACTGGCCTAAATGCTTGTAGCACCCAAGCGACCCTTTCATTATGTACCATATGTATTATTCTTGTTGTCTAATTGATGATAGGATGCTACTTTCTCAATAACAAACCCCGGTACAGAGTGTCTGTATTCTGGAAACCATAAACTTCCCAACTGCTGCGACAGGTAACACTGCTTTGATTTCTTTATTTTTGCTCAAAGAAACTGATACTGCTTTTCAGAACATGCATATGGCCTCCTCATTCATAGTCCGTCAGCAAAACTTCTTGATCTCTTGGGAAACATCTATTTTGTATTATAACACCTTATGCCACTCAACTTAAAAATCAAATTTCAGCAGCAATCACTTTCTAATCTTGTGAGTAGTCTTAACTGCTTAAAATTTAGCACGGTATATAACCTAAATATCACATTCAACGTAGTAGGAATCCAAAGTCTACATGATACTGTCTCAAAAACAAAAAGCAAAATATACAGCAAGTGCACTATAAACTACTCCAAAAGCAGTTATTATCTTCCTTGACGACAAGTTCCCTATAAATTACTCCTAGAGCAGTCATTTTCACCCTTCACATTCCTTAGTCCATGAAGAGCAGCCGCCCTCAGTCTCTTAGGCATGGATACGGTTTCTCCGATACGGGCCGATAACGTTATCCGCGAACGAAACCGATACGTCGACCGATACCGTTATTTAAATCCCTGAGTCTCACACATAAGTAGAGCTTCCCTTGAACTTCAGCGGATGATAAGGTAAGAGGCAGGCAACTAGGGTAGAGGAGTATATGGGTCGGAAATTCCCCGAAAACTCTTCAATTTGGACATTTTGGCAATTGGGCCGAACGTTATTGACCCGACCGTTATTGACCCGACCCCGACTACTGTCTGCACATAACTGTATCGCACGATACGTGATACGGTACGTATCCCTCCGATACATTCCAATTCTCATCGATACACTATGATTTGCGATACAGAAGGCGATTTGTATTGCAAGACCTGGGTAACGTACGATATGCGGAAGACATACATCAATTATTAGAAACGTTCTTTGCTGTATAATATCAGGCTTCAAAAGATACACAAAACTTAAGCTACTTGCTAAATTTGTTATCAAAACCCAACCAATCAAACAGACACTATGAAAATCCAATAGTAAACTAAGGCCTTGTTTGATAACAGGGATATGAGGTACGATATGTGTGGGGAACGCAAGAAGCGTCATTGTCACAAGACTTGCCAAAGGAGTTATCCTTAATTATTAGATATTATCGGGTTTTATTAGAATTTTCGAGAATAATTTATCCAGTTGTTTTTTTCCCTCTTATCAGTAAGTCTTTTTGAATTTGTTAGAATGGTCAGGGCTTATCCTAGACTCTTAGGAAACTCTATCTGTTAAGAGTTTTCTAGGGGAGTATTTTACATTTCAGAGCAGTTCTTTGTTGAATGAAATAAACCGAGAGCTTTTCCTCCCAAATATTTGTGTTGCATTTTTACAGTGCTTGAATTGCGTACAGGTTCTACACCAATTTGGTATCAAAACCCAAATCGTTCCGTCGCCGCAGCTCCGAGCGCACCACGAATCTCCGTCCTTGCTTAAATCAGAAACAGACGGACAGAAGCAAGCAAGATCAAGATCAGGCAGTCCTGACCGTCGCCAGTGCTCCTGGTTGTTGCGCTGCCCCAACCAGGCCGCCGCCGCACAGATCCACGCTTTTCCGTCATTTTCGCCGACGGTAGCAGCCTGCACTACCGTCAAATCTGACCCAGAGCTTGCCAGAAGGAAGGAACCCAGACTTCTCAGACGGCTAGCAACAACAATCCCCAACGCCGGGCAACAACCGAACTGCTACCGCTACCGCCGTCATCACGTCAGCTACTGTTGCGGCCTTTCCTGCTCTACGAAACGAGAAGCCAAAGGAAGCAGTCGACCACTTCCGAAACGCAAGGACGCAGAGTCGGCGCTGTTGCTGCTGATCTGAACCAGGAGCATCTTCTTATTGCTCCGACTTGTTCTGTTCTCACCACTGAACAAGGAGCGGAAGACGATTTTTGTTTTCCCACCTGCGTCTGTTTTTCTCTCCATACTGCCACCAGAATTTTTGTTATTAAAACAAATACTTCATGTCACTACCCAACACAGTAAGCCCAAAAAAGCCACTTAACCCAACATAACTTAAGCCCAAGGTATTCCTTTGTCACTTGCAGCCCACTTCACTTAAAGCCAGCCCACATTTACCACGACCATGGTTTTAAAAAAAGGGTATCGGCCGACGTATCGGTTCGCGGATAACGGACTCGCTCCGTATCGGAGAAACTGTAACGAGAGTCGGGCACCGAATGCATGAACGTTAAAATATCATTTAAAGATGCAAAAAAAAATACTTTTAAAACATTGTTTTTATGCATCAAACATATTTATAGTGTTTTGCTACTTGTTTAGACATGTCTAACTAAGTTTTGGACAAGTAGACATTGTACACTCATTATATTGTGTAACACATTGTCAATTGTCTAAGATGAGGAGGACAAAATATATTCTTTCATCATACACACTACTCTTCCAGACTTGACCTAATCCTAGTCTCCTAGAGTCCTCCTACCGACTCATAGTCTCAAAAATAGTCACCTACTTATACTGTATTACTCTTAGAAGATAAGAAGAAAAACCGACAAGTCTCACGAACGAGGTGAGGACGGTAGCACAAAACAGGAAATTGAACGAGTATGCAAAGTCCACCATTTGGGATAGAGTACTATCTGATCTTTATACAGTATCACCATCTTGTTAGTCTCCGGACAACAAACATCTCGGGTAAACGATGTTAACTATGTATCCTGGGTTCTCTTTCAACTTCTCCGGAAATATCCCTTCATTAATTAACTCCACCATTTGGGATACAGTACTATTTGATCTTTCAGTCCTGATTTACAGCTATCTGATCCATAAAATCAACCAAACTCTGAAGCAGATCTGTTAGTCAAATTCAGTCTTTACAGGGCAATGAAACCGTTTGGATAATTGAATGGTTTGCAAGTTTGGAGTCCGAAAACTATGAATATCTTAGACATTGAACGAGTAAGCAAACTTTCTCGCCCTCAATTTTGAATCACGCAATGCAAAGATATCACAGTTGCACGTATACATCATTATCATAGACTTCTTATGCTTTTCAGCAAATCAAGAAGAGCTTCAAGGCTTATAGGTGTTTCCTAAATTTATTTGGTTCCTTTGTACAAAATCTTCAATAGAATGTTCATAAACAAAATACCCAATCCCTACACTGGTGTTGTCAGGCTGTCAGCTGAGAATAGATCACCCTTGTAGAGCGGTGATTATGTTTTTGGTAATGAAAAAGTTATCCAGAAAGCCAACCACCATCTCATCTCGAACCTTGAGTCGGTAGCTTTCTTATACTTCTTTTACTCTTCAAATGTCCCCCTCACATTTTGTCACATCTCAATTGTTTTTTATGAGTAGTGAGATTTCATGTTCTCCCTCATAATACAATGGTTAGAATTAGATACCATCTAGTCTAAAAGCTTGAGCTGTTACATGGTACGGTCTTTTCTACATAACAGCACAATAAAAGAGTGGGGTAAGCCCTGGATCAATCCCCAATAGACACTCTTGAACATTTTATGATAAGATAAAATATCATACATCACCATTTCTCTATACATCTACCATTTCTCTATATAAATGTATGATAAGTGTATCTTTTGCTGTTCAAGTTTCTGAGTGGTCAAAACAATTCCTTCAGCCTTTAACACAGCTCCTTTAGTCCCGAGGCTATTCATAATCATATAGCGATTTTTGGTGGACACCGTCTATAACCAAACATGAAACTCACTCGTTCCTCCAATTTTATTTATTTTTATGATAGGGATTGAATAAGTAAAGATAATAGACCTAACCAGTGGCAGAAAAGACACATAGAACCCACATAAAACTAATCAAATGCAGCACAAGATAGGCAAATCCATCAGGGTGAGAATCAGAGACATTCCTTTGTCCTTGCGCTATACACTCTGTTGGACTTTTAATAAGAGCACGTGCAAAGCTTATATATCTTTCGCTTCGAATCAGGGAGAACTTTTCTCCCTTAAATAAGTTACGTTTATCAGTTCCTGATTGCTGTATTAAAGCAAGACAGAGCAAATTTTTTTGGTTTCTTAGAATAGATCCATGGAAGACCACGTTGGGTCACTTTACCTCAGGTAGTACAACACTTGCTTCATTACTCATTGCCATTTACCATTGTTCTTCTAGCAACTTTAAACTTTATAACTACTGCTATTTCAAAAAGAGGGAAAATATAAAATGAACTCACCCGAAACAACATGACGGCGTAAGAAACTAATTGGAGCAATAACTAGTTGTAAAAAACACAAATGATGCATATGCAATATAAGAGAATATATAGGTGTGTGCAGCAGCAAAAGTCGGACAAGAAAAAGCCAACATCAACACAAGATAACTCAAATTTAGTGCAATACTTTAGATGAAAAGGGGGAAAGGTAACCTACGGGTCTGCTCGGTTGATTCTACACGTTTCACAATAAAATTGTGATGAATTTGGTCGAGTGCCTTCGGAACAATCTTCAGGAATAATAACGCATCCAATATGTTGCCACACACGACAACTCGATTCGTTGCACTGCCAAAGACAATTTCCAGTTGCATAGTGAGCAATTGTACAATTAAATGTGATGTTAAACTAAGAAGATGTAAACATCAATTGAACAAGTTCGTGCACAGCAAAACCTAATGAGAAGTGGGCGTAAATTTTAGCATTGATGGATTGGTTTTAAGGTCAAAAACCAACCATGGAAACTAAAAACCAATAAGAAATTAGAAAGCATAAACAGAAATAAAGCACTGCGTTACCTAGACTCGGGTGCGGGTGTCATATCGTGATAATCTTGGGCTTTAGCAGTATGAATAATAGTGGTCGGGTGCGGGTGTCATGCCGGGTGTGTATCTGAGGATCGGTTAGCCTATTTGTTGAACTTAAGGGTTCAGGGACTTCGCTGAAAAGTACTCAAAATTTGGACAGGGGTGCAATATGCATATTTGTCTACTTTATGTGTCTGTCATTGTGTAAGTTGTGCATCCATTTTAATACAAATAAGGAGTCCAATGACATTTGCTATCATATCAAGGACTATTCTGAATTAAAAGATCTGTAGTCTTGGACTTTGGCAGTATGAATAATAGTGGTCGTGATAATACATTTTACATTTGGGCTTATAACAGTGAGAAAACATACGAACCCCCCAACCCAGGTTATGCTATAAAAGTAAGAGAATAGATTATTCCCAACCCAAGTTATGATAAAAGAAAATTTAGGTTTCATCCAAGTCTTACGTCTGAACAAAGAAGAAGACCTGCAGCACACAAATACGATGGTGGGACCGTGGAAAGAAGTTTAATGGTTCACAGCGAGGGGTGATTGAAAGAGGAGGGTAGTCGTTGGTTGTTTGCTGTCAGATTGACAGAGAGCCCCGTCAATGATGAAGCCGACCAGATCGACACGGATTTCATACCCGCACCTGGGTCATATCGTATCGACCCAGGTACTCGGGCGAAACTGACGAATCCAGGTAACGTAGACTAAACAATAAGCATGGCTTTTTTATGAACAATGTGAAATAGATTCCTATAGCTATCACAAAAGAGAATAATCAAACAAATGTGTATGTTTCAATTGGTTCAAAGAAACATGGTCAGCAGCAGTCAATCTGAATTTCATGTAGTACAGGAATGATTCCTAATCCCTCCGCCAATGCATTAGTGTCTCATCTAGCCACAAGCCCGGTATAGGAGGTGTTATGAAAAATGGTAATACGCAAACAAGGAAGAATCAAACACAGTTTTGCGTGGTTCCGCACGAACAGCCTACACATCCACGGAGTTGCAGAGTTTTCTCTAAACAGACGAAAATATCTCCGCGAGAATTACAAGAGAAATCAGAAAACACTCAGTATACTAGCTAGAAACCCTAACTGCTCCAAACCCAAAACAGGTCAAACCGGGTCGAGAACTCGTGAGCGCCGTGGGTCCAAGCTTTCACTCCACGAATCATGTCTGCTTTTTTATCCATTTAGGTCGTGGCAAAAACATGTACTGGGTCGGGTACATTAAAAGGGGCGCCAAAACCAGGTTCCATCCAACAGAAGTGTGGGTGCAATATGCTTTCTATGAACGCGGATCAAAGGAACTCAGAGAGCAGATGGATGACTTTGCTAATCCAGACTGCTTTGGTACTGAACCATTATAATTCAGTGTCCATTGGCATAGGCAAAGCTTTTAGCCAGTTACGAGACTAACGCACAGCTTTCTTTATTCTAAATCTTATGACGTGCACATCTATAGATTAAAATATAGCATTTCACTATCAATTGTAAACTTCAGACTACATCAACACTGGACATCTTTCTAACGGGTAAATATCAACTACTACAATCATCTATAAATCTACATAAAACATTCTGCTGCTAGAAACATACCTAGGAATAAGAATAATAATGGGTTGACGTGCAGTAAAGCTTATTTATTAGAACTTTTGACAGAAAACCCCCCTGCAGTATGGTCTCGCTGACACTTAGCTACAAACAGTATTAATTTTGTCAGAAAACCCCCCTACAGTTTCACTTTTACTGACATCGCGCACCATTTTATTAAAACTGATGGTAGCTAAGTGTCGGTAAAAGTGAAACTGCAGGAAGGATTTTGTTTGAAAAATGGTGCGAGATGTCGTTAAAAGTCAAACTGCAGGGGGGTTTTCTGACAAAATCAATACTGCTGGTAGCTAAGTGTCAGCGAGACCATACTGCAGGGGGGTTTTCTGTCAAAAGTTCTATTTATTACCATCAACAGAGATAACACAGGAATATGCTACAATGAAATAACTGACTAAAGTGTCATATACATATCTATGGGGAAAAAATCTATTCACCGGTAATACTATGATGTTCTTTTAGCACAATAGTGGTGAAGTCAATAAATAATTTAGTATATTATATACTTCCATCCATTGTTTCCTATTTTCCAGCATAGTATTAGCATGTAGTAACAACAAGATGTACCATTTATGAGACCAAGTTTATATATTAGTGCACCTGAATGATAAATAAGATGTTTCATCCGCTATTTTGGTTTCCTAGTAATGTTTGCTTAACTGACTATCAGAGTATTGTCATATGAGCAAGTAAAACAAAGCAACATTGAATAACCTGAATCATGTTCTCAGTTGACAATGAGCTACCACAGGGGCAGCAAATCTTCTCACACAGATTAACAGATTCTATAACTTCTTCTTTAGGCTTTAAGTTGATTCTTAAATTTTTCTCCCCATCTACAGCTGAGGTTGAAGCTGCACCCTGCAATTTCCTGAGATAAGACAGCAAAATTAATGCCAAAATAAAGGATCGGATGGGGCTAATACACATGCTACATAAACCTCTGATAAAAACGAGGATAACAGATAAAGTTTATCTAAAGTAAAAACACGAGGACATAAATATAATATGTAATAAGTTAACACAGAAGCAAATGTTTTTTCAACAGCAAAACGTAGATTCATTGTTATGTGACAACAGAAGATTACACATGCTTACTACCTGTAAGCATCATCAATCATGTCTGCCACTCCTTGCCCAACATTTCTTTTCTTTGTCGGACGTGGTCCATCTGAGACTGCATGAAGAATTAGAAAGATCCTGAGAGGCGTAATCCCCATACAATCTGATCCAAAGACAATTGGTCTAACAGTATGGTTGTGAGACTTCCATACTTTAATGAAACCTCATCAGGTAAACAAATATAGCACACTGGCCCCGAGGAACAGGGAACACTTGGTAATGAATGAAAGTGAAGAAAAAAATGATAAGAAACAAACTGAAGGAGACCGGAAATGAAGGAAGTTGAACGAAAAAGCTTTTGATTCTTAAATATGTAGTCGCCAGAGTACACAGTTCAGCCAAAAATACTTGCTGGGATAATAGTACAAATATATAGCGTTTTAAGATCTAATTCGTTACCTTGTGCATCAAATGTGTATAATTGACCTTCAGTAACATTCCACGTATACATACAGACATACATGAACACATATATATCCCTTATAATTTCCTACTTATTTCTCTCGGTTAGATCTAACCTTCCTTCTCTGTTATATGCATTTTATTGTATATATGACAGTAAGAAATTTTGCCCAAAGTAACTTGTCCATTGGATAACAGGAATTTGTAAGGAACTCCGTGATCAGTTATCATTTTCTACTTTGCTGTAGGAATAAAATGTATGTCAACATTTCGAAACTTCAAAGCATTTTCACTCTTTTTTGTTACCTTCAGTACCTATAATTATGACTATAGCTTGTTTCAAGAAAATACCTCAACGACGAAAATGCAAGGCTACATTCGCCTTTCTTTATTGTTGTAATTCCTAGCCTTTCTTTAGTTTTGTTACCATGGTTATCAGTTAGTCTCTAAGCTAGTATTACGAAGCGGTCCTAAAGTCGATGGCGAAGCTAACTTCCAGTGCTCTAAGGGTCCAAACAAATTAGTGATCATCATACAGGTCCAAACACAAACAAATGCAGCAAGGTAATAGCTAAAACAATAGTGATCCAAAGAAATGCATGTCAACAAAGATGAAAAGGGACAAAACAGCTTACCTTCATCAGAGAGGGAAGCCAGTACTCTGTCTATCAGGTCCTGCAGATGTATAAACAAGCTTTTACATAGCAGAATAAATTAATTCACAGTTGCAAGTCAACATAAAGGAAAACCACTAGTATATGCACAATGACAGGTACAGTACAAAAAGAAACCAAGTGATAGATAAACTATATATTTGAAGAGTTACATCGTCAAGACAAAATTAAGTACACAGTCCATCAAATAGAGAAACAGCATATAAATGAATGAATAGTAGGTGTAAGGCACCCAAACTGGCAACACCCATAGTTGTAATAAGCCAGTTACATATAACCTTAAAAGCATAGTGCTTCTGAATGGCAAAAAGTGCTCATTTCCCCATATTTTGAAGGAAAACACAATGCACTGGATCAAATATTTTTCTAAATGGCCAAGTAAATGTGCATGTAACATGAAAAGTACATACTGGTTTTAACTTTTAATAAGCTACAAATATTAATAGATGAACCACTGTCAACATAGAGAACAGTCAAGGAACACATGGCATGGAAAAGCATCATCAAAATGCAACTCAACTCAACAAGCCTTTTCCCCAACTTTGGGTTTGTCTTTTCCCCAACTTTGGGTTTGGCTCTTCTTCACAATGCTATTTGCTCAATTAGGTCTAACTTGTCAATTCTTACCTTATAAGTTATATCTGCACAGGTTCACCTAGGTCTCCTGTAACTCATTTACCACCCTTTACCTAGATCCAATCAAGCTTCGAACTGGTGCATCAAAGAACCCATGTCAAATATGATGAAACCACATCAAACAATAATGTTTTAATTTCTGTTTCCTATTCGTGCTACTGCTAAATCCGTCCTCACAATTCTTTTTTTCTTAACCACCCCAGTCACTTACATCATTGCTGGGCTGTACACGGGACTTGTAGAGTTTCCCTTTCATACTAGCCAGCGGCCGCAACACTCCCGATGCCCTCCTCAGTTTCATCCATCGTGCCCTTCTCTTATGGATAACGTCCTCCATATCTTTATCACTTTGCATAAATGAACAAATATATCTTAAGTGATTCTTCTTTGGTGCCGCTTATCCATTGCTTGTTACTCTATCCCACATTAATATTGCCGCTTAAGTTACATACCTTGTACACTGTAAATGTCCTACTAATCGCTAGTAACTTAAGTTCTGATTTTCCTCTCTGGAACTCTAGCTTATTCTTTGACTCCATTCATGTGTTGTCAATCAAAATTATATCTTCTGCACATAACATACACCATTTTGTTTCATCCTATTAAGGTAAAATGGAAAGCAATAGCAAAGAATTGAGTACCACTAATTGACATCTCTTAGAGCCACTGGGCCATAATGGTTAAATGATAGTCTTGAATCCAGGGAGCGATACTACATTTCTAATAAGGGTACTGAGGCTTAACCCCACATTACATAGTTCCTACTCCATTCCTATACCTGCTTCAGAACCAAAAGGAACAAACTGCGATAAGGAAGTTTAAAACATGCCTACCTGCTTGAGACCATATGTCCTGGAGAGAGACTAAAATATCTCCAATGGTGATGGCGACATGGACATTGTAATGATCATGAAAAAGCCGTACTCTCATAACCTACCCAAAAAAGGAAGCTTAAGAACTCCGTTGAAAGTTTCTCCACTGAGCACCCTCCATATGATCCAGAGAACAACCGAAGGAGCCAACTGCCCAACTCTTTGCCTATCTCTATCCATCCGATCACCTCTATAAGCAATCAGAAACACTGAAACGTAGCAGGACCAACCCAACAAAGGCTAATGGTCAATAGGACCAGCCCCCACAAGGCCCACAAAGCAGAATAATGAAGTTTAGTTTTGTTTACTCATTCTGAACTGTACTTACACATACAGCACCGTGACCAAATTGTTCATTGTCAAGATCATATAGTGAGCTGCACACCATACAAAAGAAGATACCTTTAAAGGTGTCCCTACTTTTCAGATCAGAGGAGTGGGGACTGAAAATGCATGTGCCCCCACACAAAAGAGACCCGAACTGTAAACAAACCATTCAGAGATAAGAGGCACTCCAACAAATCCGATCCTCCTAAAGAAGTTCCAATATGATAAGATTGCCGATAAAAAGTTTAAAAAGATCATGAACCTCCCAGTCCTGCAAGTCCCACCTCAACCTGACATCCTGAACTATACGATAAAGAGTAGGAAACTGATCAGACAAAGAATCGCATTCGATCCTCCCAGAAGAGAATACGACCTGGACCAATCTTAAAAACGACCCTCCCTCCAAACTGAGCCCAACCTGCTCGAATCCCTTTCCAAAGCCCGCATGCAAAGGTAACTAAAGCCGTGTTAGCCCTTGCTCCCTGAACAAACCCAGCATCAATCACCTTCCTCCGATGACTCTCCCGCCCCATACCAAATCGCTACAACCGCTAACTCTAATAACCCTAGGGCCAAGCGCTGAAACCAATTTGGGCATCTTTCTTGAATGGGTCTTGTGGGGTTGGAGCTCATTCTTCTCTCTGATTCTCTTTCGCTCGAAACCTCAATATCAGATTGGCAATGTGGCACACTTGTAAAAGTGAATGAGGAAGGTTGCTGTCAAAAGTGATTCTCAACTTGCAGTTAAACAACCTAAGAATCGAACAGAGACTGACTAGAATCTCCAATTCTAAAAGGCATGGCCTCTCTTTTGGGTAGGTTCATTTCTTGCTTCACTTCATTCATTGTGATCTTAACAAGGCAACCTATCTAGTAGCAAGATGAAAGGTCCTTTTTGAGTTCCAGACCATTCGATTTCCAAATTTTGTGGTCTACTTTATAAACATTATGCGCCAAAAAAATTTAACCAGCAAGTTTAATACAACCAAACATTTATAGAGTGTTGAGCATGTGACTCACTTTAAAATAGGTAATAGTGTTTCACTATGCCGTGTTTTAGGGTGAGGGTCAATTAAATCTGTGGCCTCCAAATTGAAGACAACAAGAATGATGATAGACATTACCCGCTCTGTTGGCTACTGGATGGGAAGATGATAGAGTAAGAACTCTCACCATGCACATAAGATTAAGAACAATTGAACTGAAACTCGAATGTGATTGGAGTAACATGTCTAAATGTTAAGTAACTAGGAAGGGTGAGAAACTCTAGCAAGGCATTGTGCCTCCGTCACACTCCTGCCAGGCACCAAAGTCCAACAGAGATAGACACTCAGTAAGACCAGTCATGCAACCTTCTATAGGAGACCAGATACTCAGAAGAAACTTCAGAAAGAAGTGCCACCGTTAAAAAACTTTACATATCTGTTGAATAATCTCATAAAACTGTTCAATATTCAAATATATATTTTATACCTACACATCGTATGAATAGATTGTTCGAAGATGATTAAACATCTCGAACATAGTGTTAGTATGCAGTTAACGTCGTTTTCCAAAACATAACTCCCTGGGTCCCACAAAATTATCCATATTGCTATTTGATGATGTCCCACATTATGTGCCTATTTTCGTTTCTAATATTTCCAATTTCATAGACTGACAACATTGTTCAATACAACGCATCAAAATCGTGTTGAAATTTGAGAAATGAAGGGCTATTCTTTTATAGGTAATAAAAGATTACAAAAATGAAAAAGAAAGTATACAAAGGAACTGATAGGTCATACTATCATAACCAGAACGAACAATTATGTCAATATTATCACAAAATTCAAACTGGGTGCAGTTAATGCATGTCTCCTTAAGAAGATTGTGTTTCAAAAAGGGACTATCTTTTAGGGATGGATGGAGTAGTACACATGATTCAGAAAACAGGTTAATTCCAATTACTTTCTAAGAATCTAGTTCTGTTGCCTTGAGATATATTTCTTTTTGGTTTGGTTACTCTCAGTCCCTGTCTAGGATAAGAAAAAATATCAAACTGAAAATTATGAATTCGATTGGCGTATTGTGTTCTGAATGTAGAGCAAATACAAATTATAGAATATCTAGGCCGTCGATGTGACAGAAAGAAGAGAGAAGCTACTTACAAGGAAGAAAGAAGAAAAAGTAAAGAGAGGGAAATAACAGAAAAATGTTACTGAATCAAGCTAAGCTATCGACAATGGCTATTCGGGTTTATATAGCCAATCCTATTACATGTTTCTGTACTGTTCTGGCTGCAAAACGGCCTTACCAATCACAAAGGACCACATCAGCAAAGTTGTTAAAGAAGACAAGTCTGTTAGGTGGATGACATGATCATTTTGACCTTGGTTTATCAAGTTAATTGACTTTTCTGCTCTTACGCCAGAAATTGCATTTGAAAACCAACGGTCATCCCCAAACTAGACTAGGTTTCGGGAAAACATAATAGACCTTGTGTTGTGTTCTATTCCTTCTTATAAATCATTTTGTCTAAAGTGGTACAAGCGTCCGATACTGTCCAGGCAATCTTCAGCAGAGTTGAATGTTCAATATATGAATTCGAATGTCTGTTTGTTCTAGACAAGGCAAAAATGTATAAATGTGAACCTTTGGATAAAAATCTATATGGATATACAACTTTAGGTCAATGGAGATGCAACAGAAAAAAATATATATATAAGTAAATACCTGCTTTCTCCCTTGCTTCGGAAGACCGAGACGCGTGAGAACATCCTTCAGTTCTTTGATACGAAAGCTACCCAACTTCTTCTGAAAGTTCAGCATAAATCATCAAGAACTTTTCAAAGCTTAAAGTGACACAAAATAATACTAGCATAGAAGGATATCACAGAAAACCAAGATTTGCAGAAACAACTGAACATGTCCAAAACAAATAAGTACCCAGGAAGAGAAAACATAGTATAAGAAAACCCAGATCACCCAAACCCCATAAAACAACTAATCAAGCAATGAACCCATAAAAGAGCAATTCAACAATGAACACCCACACAGCTCAGATTACACAAAACCCATGAACAGGTAATCAAACAATGAACACCAAAAACCCAGATCACCTATGAAACGTACAGGTGAGACCCAGATTACCTTACAACTTGACATCGAGTCCATTTCTTCCGACATGCAAATTTTGCAATGCGGGTATCCGATTAAAGAATTAATCAATCCTGAAATTCGGAATTCGTGGTCAAGAATCGAAACCCATGAAACAGACGATCAAACAACGAACACCAATGTCGAGATTAGGAGCAAAACCTCGCCAAAAACCCTAGAGGAGGAATCGATAGATGAATGACCTTTGGAGTAATGGCTGTGAAGGTGATAATCGACCGTCAATGAGCTCGACTAGTCCGCAGAACTAGTAACTGGTAGAACAGCGAGTGTGTTTACAGTGGAGGCGAACGTTGAGGAGTTTCTGTGTACTCCGTACCTAGGAGTTTGATTTTGCACAATCGATTATCGCCCACGGTCGAAACTATTAATTTTCAGGGTTTATAGGTTGAATTTCCCTAAACTCAAGGGTTTATAAAAAAAAATAGGGTAAAAAACAAAATGGGTTAAGTACCATTTGGTTCTCTATGGTGCTGAAAAATACCATCTGGTCCCCTGCTAACTGTTAGAGCTAATAGACCATACCTTTGATACAAGATTACACCACATCCCCTCACATTTCTAACCCTAGCATCCTCCTCTCTCGTCTCTCACTCTCACAGTTATGAAGGAGGATGAGGAAGGTAATGAAATCTTAGTAAACACAGATCTCTGTTTCCTTTGGCCTCAACCACCACCAAGTCTCTATTTCTCCACCGCTCCCACCTTCTGTCTCAGGGTAAATTGTCGAAGCAGCAACTGCTGCCGCAGATTTCACAACTGGTGGCGAATTGGAAATCGCGACCTTAGTTAGAAACAGCGAGGGATTCGAGGAAGTGGATGCCGGAGAAGGAGACGAAGATCTGGCGCCAACCGAACCCCGACATTGTCAGATTTCTTTTGCCATTCCTCTATCTCTCTCTGCTCGACGAAACATAGCACCAACAAAAAAAATGGATTTTTATCGTGGAAGCATGCGACATACCATTTCTGCTAACCCATGGCTAGATACCAACCCCAATCCCCCACCAAGAATCAATTTTTCTTTGCATATCAAATTCTTAAGTCGAGTTGATCGAAGCCTAATTTTAGCTCAAACTTGAATTTCAATTAATTGGAACCTAAAAACTGACGTTTTTTATTTGGGCGTGATTTGAGTTAAGGGTGCCAAGTGGTATCTGATATGGGTGTTAGGGTTGGAGGAGTCGATTCCACTATCTTTTTTGTTGTGGTTTCAAAGACACTCGATTCGTCAAGGAGGAGATTCTGAGGGTCTCGCCAGACTTTGTGGTGCTTCTGGGTTTGAATTATTGAGTTGGGTTCGATTTTTCATTGGAGAATGAAATGGAAGCAAATGTTGGTCTCTGTGATATTGGTATGGATGGTATGAAAGGTTTCTCTTAAGGGTTTTATTTTGAATGCGTATTTAGTCCCAATCTTCACTTGTTTGGAGTAATCTCACCCTCTTTTGGATATGAGAATCTGACTATTACTTGGTTAGTATCCCTTGAATTATCTGAGTGATTGTTGTGATTGTGGGGCTACATGGATGTGAACAAGAAGATGACGAAGAAGGGATGTATTGGGTTATGTTTTGTGGGTGGTAATGTAATGAGGGACAAAGAGAAATATAGCATCGGAGGGTTGTTATGGCATTGATTGGCAAAGGTGGATTGTTGTGGCGGTGGCTGGCGGTGGTGTAGATCGGCGCGAATCAGTGAGACAGGCTTCTTCTCTTGTTGAGTAATATTTGTATTAACAATCTCGCATCATATATCAAATGTTATGGGTTTGTATGGTGGTTGTGACGGTGGTGTGGGGGCAATTTTCGATGGTTGTGTCAGCGTTGGTTGGGGTTTGATGGTGGGTTGTGATGAAGGATGTTGAAGATTTATTGGTTGGTTTTGGCGGTGAAGAAAAGACCAAGAAAATGAACACCAAGAACAACTGGTAAAACAGCCAATAAAAAATATTAAAATTTAACTTGATGGACGGAACAGGTATGTGTCATGTAATTTCCGTTATCAGGGGACCAATGTAGGGTTTTGATGCAGGTTACGCAGCGGAATAACAAAATTAATCCTGCTAAAATCCCTTCAAGGATCACAAGCAAGCCATCATAACATGATAAGGGCATAAAAGATGTGTACCTTAGTTTGGGAGATCACACGAAGAATAGTGTCTTCGTTTCTACGAGTATCCACACATTGGATTCTTGATTGGATTCCTTCCCACCATGTAGAGCTTGCAACGGAAGAAGGAGGAACGGATCGCGAAAACGAGGCACGAGCCGTGCCCTTGTCGCTGACGGCGTGAGAGGGGCGGACGGGATGGGGCGATCTGCCTCTCCTTGTCTTGTCTCTCTCTCTTACTTTGTTATGTTCTCTCAATAATGACTTGTGTTGAGAAAATAACAAGCTAGAGTTCCTTTATATAGTAATAACTCTTTATTAACTACATAAAAGCCGCAATACTAATCATGTCCTTACATGGATTAGTTCACTTGCAAATTAGTCCTACTAAGTTTGCTTGTGGTTGTGTTATGATCCATTTATTAATTATTCCAACTAATTAATACCAATATACAATTTAATCCATCCGGTGTGTGACCCCATATGTTTCTGCTTAGTTGGTAGTAACTATTTACTTAACATGGAGCGGTGTCTAGCAACACATCCATGCCACCCAACTAATAGAAATAAGTCAGTGATCCGACAAACCTTGTGCCCAATGTTCATGTATTGTGTTATCCCTATGTCTCCATATTCAGATTGGACACGAAACATAATAGTCACACTCGTATATCCAATCCATAGTTCCTTGATCCTGTGAATATGCTTATGTGAGCAGATAACATCAATATCTCCATATTGATTTATCTGAGTCTGGCCAGACATTCTATAAGCACCATCCCTCGAGTGACCCATAGATATTTGATCCCATTATGTGGGAGGGACAGACCCTCTCTACGTCACTACGATCTCTAAGCTTGCTTCCTATCATGCCCGATAACTATCTTTATAGTTACCCGATTACGGCATAACGTTTGGTAATATCAAAGCACGATATTTCACAACTAGAGTATCTAGTGACTTCAAGTCTAAGGATTACAGTACCATTAGCATTACGAGAAGCGATTGTGACTTTGACATAATCTAATGTATCCTTCTCGTCGTGGATCAATCCAGTATGACATTACTCCTAATGCATACCCATGTGTTAAACTTGATATCTCCATATCAGTCTACCCACATACTAGTCTATAGTTGATTGTCCCGTTAGTCAATATAATGGACTAGGGATATTTAAGATAGACAACACATTGTATCTAAGGACTTCATTATATTAAATATCACAATAAATAATAAACGAATGTTCTAGCCAAACATTGTTCATGCTAAACATAGATTGCCTCTAGGGCCCCTATTCCAACAACCAAATAGTATTTTCTTACTGGTCATGGACCAAATAGAATTTAACCCATAGTTGAGGGGAGGAAATTGTCTTTTACCCAACAAAATATTTTCTCGGAGAAATCGCAAACTAAGAGATATTTTAGTTATTGGACCACGTAAGAATGACACTTGGTGCTTTACACGATTCGTAGTTTAGTTACGTAAGAAACTCCTACCACTCCGCTCCCTTTCTTTCTCAATATTTTTCAGTTTTCGACGATCTCTATCTTTCTTCCCATTTTCTCTTTTGACAAATTTAATGGTGCTAAATTGCCTACATACCCTTGCGAAAAATACCCCCACAATAATATTTTACAATTTATTTAATCACAGGTCCAATATTTATGGATCATAATACAATACAAGCCACACAAGTAGCCCAAAACACAACATCCAAACAAAACTAACCCTAACCTAACGGACAGAGTCACCCCTCACCCACATTTGATGGTGTTTATCTCATTTCACCCAAGATACCTCTCTCTCACTACATCCCTCTCCTGTTCTTCCCAAAACTAAACCCAACCCAAACCTAACCCTACGAGAGGCGGATGGGAAGAAGAAGCTGCAATATGGTGGCTTTGAACGACGACAATTGTGACGTCGACTTCCATTTGTGGCGGCTCCATACGACGGAGAAGAGGGCAACGGACCCTATCCGGACGGCGGGTTTGATTTGGTGAGCTCTCTTTCTATCTATCTCTCTCTATATCGTCCTCACACATATCAGGTCTTCCATTGCATCAGAAAGAAGAAGAAGGGGATAACTATTTGCAGCAGAAAGACTGAAGAAAGGTCATGGATGTCTACGATGACAAGATCAAAAAGATCCCCTGAGCCGGGTTCTCTCTCTCTCTCCCACATGATTTCTTCTTCCTTCTTCTTCTTCTTCTTCTTCTTCTTCTTCTTTCTCTTGTAATTTTTGTATGCTAGATCTGCATTTTTTTTTCTTGGATCTGTATTTTTTTTTCTTCAGACCAATTTTTTTAGTTTCAACCTCTTACGTATACATGAACTATTAAATTGGTGGTTTTGCTGGTTCTGGTGGCGGTGGTGGTTGACGGGTGGCGGTGGTGGTGGACTAGAGGCGACGATGGAGGTGTTGCTATTTTTTATTGTTGTTTCTGATGATATCGTTATTACTGTATTTGGGTATGTTTAATTAATCAGCTTGATGCCTTTTGTAAATACCAACCACACTAAGGGGAAAAGGAGTCTAAATCACCAATTTCTTAATTTCCGTGCCATTTTACAATGGGAAGAAAGATAGGAAACGAAGGGGTACTATAGGTTATTAAAAAACATATTCCTACTTGGCTATTTTTCTCTCCCACTCACCCACTTTTATTTTATACCACTATGTCCTCTCGTTATCCTCACTTTCCTTTCGGGATGTTGCCTCTCTTTGTCATTACAGACCCTGATGCGCAAACTAACGTGCTGTCGCAAGTGTACGAATCTTGTAATACCGGGTGCAATTTAGACTCGGGTGATCGTTCCCACGAGGACTGTTTCGGGTTTACTTACGTTGTCAGTTTCGGTTATCCAAGTGTAGTAGCAAGGAGGAGTAGGTTGTGATTGTAGTGACTAAAAACAGAAATTAAAAACGTAAACGTAAATATTTTTGTGACGTTTTCTGAAATAAGCTGAATCGGTTGTAACGATAATAGATGAAGACTAGGTTCCAGGATCCCCTAGAGTTTCTACAGATTTCAGTTTGACGTTCGATTATGAAAACACTCAGCAGTCTCGATATCTGTGCAACGTACCAGTTGTGCAGTGACTTTTCAGATTCCACACGTAATCCCGATCCTGCAGACTTTCGGATTCTTGTTAAGCTGCCTAAATCTGCAGTCTCGGTCTAATCCTGTTAGGGTTTCTAACCTGTCCGAATGGCCCGGGTCAAATTCTCTAACAGTTGGTCTCACGTTTTTCGATGCTAGCCCTATCTCCCTTTCTCTGATCGGTCTATCAGGATAAGGTACTAAATCCTGGTTTTTCTTCCTAACCCTAACTTGACGTTTTCACCTACAAGCTTGGGTCTATAGCAATCCTGGGTGATCAATCCTATCATGCATATACGATAATAATCAAAACCAGAATAACATATATAACTTGCTGAATTAAGATAACAATCATGAATCCATAAACGAAGTAGTCATAAAATCTGGGTACGAAACCCTAGGTTCACCGAGAACCTAGGTGAGAAGTTTAGCTACGACTAGACATAATACAAAACGCAGTTTCTGAATATAAAGAGAGAGAACGAAATCAAACTAAGTCTTCGAATCTCGAATCGCGTTTTCGTGCTCTCCGTGAATACTCTGACTTGCCCTTCGGTTGTGCTGAGAATTGTGTTGTGTCTCCGTCTCCTCAAAACGAGTCTGGACGAGTCTTTAAATAGTGTTGTTTCCCGAAAACGCTTGTGCCCGAAATTACGGAATCTGCCATCGGTCCACCGTCTTTGACCAAAAAGTCAAAACTGGCTGCGTATATACGCAGGGTTGCGTATATACGCAACCAGAGCCTTCCAACCAACCCCCCATCTCCCTCCCTGCCTACGTATATACGCAAGGCTGCGTATATACGCAGGCAGGGGGTGGAGATGTGGGCCCCACTTGGTCCTTTGGTGGGCCAGGTTGGGTCCCCTGGGTCCCACTCTTCTACCTGACGCTCCCGGTTTGCCTCTTCGATGTACTTCTGCTTTTCCGTGTTTCCGTCGTGTCCCGGTCTTGTGCACATTTCCCGAGACGGTCCCGGCTTGGTCCCGACACGCTTCCAGATGCACCTCCCGAACCTGTTCGTGAAAAGGCAACACGAACGAAAACCCGCGATCATATCCAAATATAGCAATAAATAAGCAGAAATCCAAGAAGTACAAATAAACGTCTCGTTCTAGATTCCCGAGGCATCCTGAGGCATTTTCCGGCAAAAACCGCTAATTCCGACACAAATACTCGTGAAATCAGGCTATAAGATAACCCCTAATTGGGCGTTATCAAATACCCCCGCACTAAACATTGCTCGTCCCGAGCAATCCTGCCAACTCTAGCCCGCATTTCTGTCCTCATGACTGACTCTGTACATACCCTACCGTTGCATACGCTTTCGACCCGAACCTTTCAACCGGACGACTCGATATAAAAACTGACTCAGATAGAATATACGCAGACTCAAACGACTCAAAACAGACTAGTTACAAAAATATTTTTGGTGAGATTGGGCAACCTCAAAAACATAAACAGTGTGTCCTCGTGATCTCATCCTTTTCAGAACGTACTTCCCTGCAAGCGATCGGTAAGTCTGAACAGATTTATATGGTGGATTTAAGCACTGGACCGAAGTACTATTACTTTGGTTATCAAACTGAGCAAATCCCTAGCTAACTTACCATCCGAGCTGTTTTCGAAAGGATCTATGTCTAATCAGGTAGGATAAGTATATATATCAAGGTACGGCATAATCCTACTTGTTATGACATTCTCACAATTTACCAAACTCACACCCCTCACCGAGATCCCGAAAAACTGCCCGAAACACCTAAGTTCCTGCTTCCCAATTCTCCTGTCCCCCGGTGTGTCTTCGCCGTCCTCGCGGCCACAAATGTGAAGCGGTGCAAAACGTCTCGAAAATTGTGCCACTCACTCAGCTTTTTATTTAAATAACATAAAACAAACTAAAAACTATATCATGATTTTTCTTCTTTTTTATGTTCCTCTTTCTTTTTCTTTTCTTTTTCTTTTCTTTTCTTTTTCTCTTTTTTCTTTTTTTATTTCTTTTTCTTTTTTATTTATAACACAACTATATATACAAATATACACGAATACTAACAATACTAAACTGACTAAGCTGAGTGAGTGAAAATAAATCTCTGCCGTGGGGTACGTAAAATGTCCTCATGTGAAGTACCCCCACACTAATCATGAAGCGCTGATCCTGTAGTCGAGATAAAATTGTGCGGTCCCACCGAACCTCCTCATCACTAAAGATGTAGAAAAACGGCACAACCACCAATTGACCCGACAACCCCCCGGAACCCCGTTTTGTGCGAAAAGATGCTCGCACGCGACTAACTCCTCCTGTGGTCACTGTGTAGTGAAGTGATCCACCTCCGCAAATTAATGCACTGTCGCCACTAACTCACCCTGTCCTTCCCTCGAAAAACGTGTCAATATCGAAACTGTCCAAAACTGATAACTCATGAAGCTCTCCTATCTAAAACATGCCCCTACTCACTCCCTCCGTCATAACACGTAGAATAGCCAACTATCGACTGATGAGGTCTCAAAGAAGGCTGCCTAGGCTAAAGTGGCTACGAAGAAAGAGGGTAAATGGCTTCAAACGGGTTGACTAATTGGACCTAGGGGTAAGAAACAGGACGTGAGGTCCCTTGATAGCCAGTCACTCCACCGAAAAATGCGATGACCGTGACGGCGCCCGTGGGCGGGTTGTCGACTACCTATGTGACAGTGGTGTAGCAACTAGTCGGATTTTTAGCTCAGTTGATAATTACTTGCAGATTCCAAAGGTCGCTGGCTCTCACCTATCTACTATACCTCGGTGCAAGTTTTCTTCTCTTTCAAAGGATTCAAACTCAATTTCTTCACTGTTTTCGTTATCTCGATTGCCCTTTCTCAAAATTTTCCGATTTTAAACTTTTTTTTTGAAAAATAATTTATACTTGCTGTTTGCGTATACACGCAGGTCTGCGTATATACCCAACCAGCAGCATAAAAAAATTTTATTTTTTCAATATTTTTTTTTTAATTATATACAATGCATGGCCAGAATGATTATGGTGGGTTGACTCAAATAAAGAAAATATGCTGACTCAAAAATAAAAATAAAACTTCAAATAAATACGAAAAAACGTGCAGACCGGGTAAATGCAGACACGACTACCACCCCCACACTAAGAGGTGGCAGCCCTCATGGCACTCACTCGTCCGGAAAAAATGTCGGGTCTGACCCGGTCTCGGACGTACCGGATATGCTACCCGGTGAGCTGCTACCTGAATCAGACCTAAATACCGGCTGATGCGCCCGTGTACGGGGCCGGTAATCAGAGGACTGCGACTCGGACCCAGTCCAACTGCTAGGTGGCTAGGATCGCAAAGTCGTCCTGCCACTCGAAGGCTGCTGGGTACGGGTCCCAGTCTGACGACCTGTAGGCTGCCGGGATCGTGTCCCAGGCTGCCGTCTCTCCTGTTGGGCAGGTGGCTGTGATGGCTGAGTCGGGGGAGGAGGCTGGGTCGGAGGTGGTGGAGCAGACGTGCACTCGCTAGAGTCCCCGTCATCCGACCATCCCTCGGTAAAGCTGCTGGAGTAGGTGGGTGGAAAATACAGCGGGAGTGGCGGTTCTCGGCCTGCGTGCCGAGCCGCATCCCGCTGCTCCTCTCGAATACTAGCTAGGGCAGCCTGGGTGTCCTTCGTGACCTTCCGCTGAGTCCGGCGGTTATGCGTCAACGCTCTCCAAAGCTTGCCCACGCTCTCATACACCTTCTCTCCTATGGACTTGCGTCCACCCTGACACCCCTCAAATCTCTCGTCCACTCGGGGCAGTCTACGTGGCGGGGCTGGTCTAGCTCGTGGGGTCGGGTTAGCCCGCGGGGCCGGCTCACCTCTCTGTCGGGCAGGCTGAGGCTGGGCATTCCTCTCAGTCCCCTGTCTACTCGACTCGGGGCGCTCACTCTCTCTACTAGTACGGCATCGCCGAAGTCCGGCCGATGCCTGGCGACTGGTTGGTCGCTCCTGAGTCGAACACCTCCTAGGGACAGGGGCAGGGGCAGGTGCAGGAGCCGGGTCCTCCATAATATCGTCATCCTCATCGAGGTCAACGACCGGCTGTGGTGGGCCCGGGTGACGAGCTATAAGCTTCCTATAAGGCCGTGGCCTAGGAGGAAGTAGATCACCCTCTACATCAAACATCGGAACCTCAAACTCCCGTGCCAGTTTGGCAATGAGGTTGGCGTACCCCAATCCCTTGTGGCTACCGGAGCAGTTCCGCTCCTGCATGTACACCCAAATGCGACGAGGAATGTCCACCTCTCGTCGGAGAACAAGGCAATAGACTAAGAGTACGTACTCAAAGTCAAGGTAGGTAAAATGCTTAATACCTACTACCCTGTTCACTACCCACTCAGCCCACCACCGTGGCGGGCCGGTAATAAAATGAGAATGCAATTTCTTGCCTATCTCGCTTGGCCCCTCTCTCTCGAAATGGGCACCCGGGTACCCCCCAGTCACTACCCGCAAAAGCTCAGAATCGCTAGGCGGGTAATCTGCACACTCAGCATATGCGCACGAGAAATGGCGCATCGGAATCTGGTACGCCTGGCGGATGGTATCCGCCGTGATCAACAGAAACGTACGCCGGAAATACACCCAGCGGACATCCCCGTTGGCCTCACCCTCCCCCTTGTGCATGAGGTTCGCGTAAAACTCACACACCAAGTCCGAACTAGAAACCTCCGGAAACCCCGCTAGGGACGTTCCGAAAATGTCCGGTCGACTCGCATACTCTGCCATCTCTGGCGGCATGCTCGTATGGTCTACCTGAAACTGGTAGTCTACGGGAAGGCTATGACCCATTTTGGTTCCGGTCATAAAGTAAACTGAGCGTGATGGTTGACAAACCTAAAACTGTCAAACTGCCTAGAGGTAATCTCATCCGCCTCATAGTCAGTAGGCATGTCATCTCGCTCGGGGTCTAGGATGGGTACGTGAAACTCCATAACAGACCAAACCTCGTAAAACGTGTCGACTCGGGAAAATAAGCAAAAACGTGAAACGTGCACAAAAATAGTGTGTCACAATAGATAGTCCACCTAAGAGCTACCAGAGGTCCACACGGCAAGTGCCGCTCCAAAACGCAAAATCACCGAAAATAACGGGCCCGGCTACGGGCCGTGCCAAAATGGAAAATAAAGCGAGGGATGAGATTTTCGACCTTTCCTAAACATGGGTGAAGACCGGAGATTCTGCCCGGAAAGTCGCCGGAAAAGCCGCCGGCGGTCGCCGGAAAACCAAACTGCCCGGAATTAAAATCCGAGCCCACCAAATCGAAGCCCTCGACCTCCTCGTTCACGTTCCCTTGTACGGTTTTTGCTAGTTCTTGCTCTAACACCTTCGAATCTGCACTTTTCCTCAAGAACACCTCACTTTTTGATGAGAATTGCCCACTCGATTTTCGCTTGTTTCTGGATTTTGATGGATGAAACTTGATCCTTGCGACAAGGGGATTCCAGAAATGTGCCCGGAGTTTGATTTGGAGGTCCGATGCACAATTTGTGTTCTTCAAGTGAGAGGAAATGGAGGAAGAGAGAGAAAGAGAGGTGCCAACAATGGAGTTGGCCGGCCCCCTCTCTCATTATAAACCCTAATTGGTCAAAAAGACCAAAATGCCCCTGGGGTTTTGAAAAAATTCCATTTTTTTTTATTTCTTTTCTGTTTGCGTATATACGCAGTACTGCGTATATACCCAACCAGAAAACAAAACGAAAAAAACAAAAAAAATTATTTTTTGGCCCTCGGGTTGCGTATATACGTATACGCAGCCCGAGGCAAAAAATATATTTTTTTTTTTCAAATCTTCTCTCTTCCTCTGTTTTACCGGTTCTGGCTGTTTTTGATGTTTCTGTATCTGCACATTCTCAAATTCAAAGTCAAAAACCCGCTCATCTCGCCTCTCTCGGAAATTCAGAACTGAACATAATAACGTAATAAACTAATATAAATAAATAAACGATTAATTTTGGGTTGCCTCCCAAACAGCGCCTTGTGATTTACGGTCGACGGCCCGACCTTGTTACCTCTTACGGATCATCAAAATAGACCGGGTCTATTTTGACGACTTCGGCGGTCTCGAGATACGGCTTGATCCGGTTCCCGTTCACCCTGAAACTGGACTTGTCTTTTGGATTTTCCAGCTCGAATGCCCCCCAGGCAAAAATCTGCTTGATGATGAACGGTCCCGACCAACGAGACCTCAACTTGCCCGGAAAGAACCGCATCCGGGTATTGTAGAGAAGCACTTTGTCGCCTTCGTTAAACTGCTTTGGCGTGATACGGTTATCATGCCACTTCTTTGTCTTCTCTTTGTAAATTTTGGCGCTTTCGAAAGCCGTTCTGCGGAATTCCTCTAATTCCTGCAGCGCCATCTTCCTCTTATCTCCTGCTAGATTCTGGTCCAAGTTCAGCAGTTTGATGGCCCAATACGCCTTGTGCTCCAGTTCCACCGGTAAGTGGCACGCTTTCCCAAAAACGAGCTGGTATGGTGACATTCCCAGCGGTGTTTTGAAAGCAGTCCTGTAGGCCCAAAGCGCATCGTCCAGTCGGACGGACCAATCCTTTCGGCCGAGATTCACTGTTTTCTCGAGTATGCTCTTGATCTCTCGATTCGAAACCTCGGCTTGCCCGTTCGTCTGCGGATGGTAGGGTAACGAGACTTTATGAACTGACACGCCGTACTGTTTCAGAACTTTCGCAAAAACCCGATTGATGAAGTGAGAGCCCTCGTCGCTGATCATTGCCCTGGGAGTCCCGAAACGAGTGAAAACGTTGCGTTTCAGAAAACGCTCAACGGTAGCTGCATCGTTTTTCTGACACGCGATCGCTTCGATCCACTTTGTCACATAATCTACTGCCAGCAGAATGTAAAGATTTCCCATCGAAGACGGGAACGGACCCATGAAATCAATCCCCCATACATCAAATGGCTCTACCTCCTGCCACACGGTCATCGGCATCTCGTCCCGGTGTGACGTGTTTCCTGTCCTCTGGCACCTATCACATCCCTGCACATAGTCGTGACAGTCTTTGAAGATTGTCGGCCAGAAAAAACCGGACTGCAGTATTTTATGAGCTGTTCGCGTTCCCCCAAAATGACCCCCACACTGTGATGAGTGGCAGTGTCGGATCACGTTCCAAGCCTCGTGGGTCGGGATACACCTTCTCAGGATGTTGTCGGCCCCCTGTTTGAACAAGTATGGGTCGTCCCAGAAATACTGTCGACTTTCGGCAATGAACTTTTTCCACTGCGACGGGGTGAGATCCTCGAGAAGCGTGCCAGTTACCAAGTAATTGGCTATGGCATAGTACCACGGTCTCCCGATTTTTACTGCCATGATGTGCTCGTCCGGGAAGTTTTCCTTGATCGGCACCGGGTCCACCTTCACGTTCTCAAGTCTGGATAGGTGATCCGCTACCACGTTCTCAACTCCCTTCTTGTCCCGGATTTCCACATCGAATTCCTGCATCAGTAGTACCCACCTCAACAGTCTCGGTTTCGCGTCCTTCTTGTCCAGCAGGTATTTCAGGGCACTATGGTCGGTAAAAATGATAACTTTCGACCCGACCAAATAGGGCATGAATTTATCTAGGGCGTACACCACGGCCAGCAGTTCCTTTTCTGTCGTGCCATAGTTGAGCTGGGCATCGTTGAGTACCCGGCTCGCATAATAAATGACGTGGCATACCTTATCCTTTCGCTGACCCAAAACTGCCCCGACTGCGTAGTCGCTGGCGTCACACATCAACTCAAACGGGAGTGACCAATCTGGCGTGGTTATAACCGAGGCTGTGGTCAGCTTCTCTTTCAAATGGTCAAAAGCCTGCCGACATGCTGCATCGAAATCAAAGGGTACATCTTTTCCGAGTAAAGCGCATAGTGGCTTTGTGATCTTGGAAAAATCTTTGATGAATCTTCGGCAAAATCCTGCATGTCCCAGAAAACTTTTGATTGCCCTTACGTTCGTCGGGTATGGAAGCTGCTTTATCACCTCGATCTTCGCCCTGTCCACCTCGAGTCCCTTGCTGGAAATTCTGTGACCCAGCACGATCCCCTCGGTGACCATAAAGTGACATTTTTCCCAATTGAGCACCAAATTCGCCTTCTTGCATCGGATCAGAACCTGGCCCAAATGGAACAGGCAGTCATCGAAACTGTCCCCGAATAGTGAAAGGTCGTCCATGAAGACCTCCAAATTTTTCTCGATCATGTCGGAAAAAATCGCCATCATACATCTCTGGAAAGTGGCAGGAGCATTACACAACCCGAACGGCATGCGCCGAAACGCGAACGTACCGTACGGGCAGGTAAACGTCGTCTTTTCCTGATCTTCCGGGGCTATGCAAATCTGGTTGTACCCGGAATACCCGTCCAGAAAATAGTAATAGGCGTGGTGGGCGAGCCGGTCCAGCATCTCGTCCATGAATGGCAGCGGGAAGTGGTCCTTCAGTGTTGCATCGTTTAGCCTCCGATAGTCCATGCAGATCCGCCAGCCTGTAACGGTACGCTGCGCAATCTGCTCCTGGTCGTTATTCTGCACCACCGTAATACCCCCCTTTTTGGGCACGCACTGGACCGGGCTGATCCACGTGCTTTCCGATATGGGGTAGATGATTCCCGCTTCCAGCCACTACATGAAGTCTTTTCGCACAACATCCTTCATGTTCGGATTCAGTCTCCGCTGGGGCTGAATCACCGGTTTCTTGCCTTCTTCAATTCGGATCTTGTGCATGCAGTAGGAGGGGCTGATTCCCTTGATATCTGCAATCGTCCATGCGATTGCTTCCTTATGCTCTCGCAATACTTCCAGCAGTTTCTGCTCCTGTTCCTGAGATAAACGAGACGAAACAATTACGGGCAGAGTACTATTTTCACCAATATACGCATACCTGAGATGGCTCGGGAGCGGTTTCAGCTCCAGTGCGGGTGGCTCTTTGAGTGACGGGACCAGAATCATCTTTTGCCCGCCGTCTTCGTCTCGGTGCAAGGTGGTCCAGTCCTCAGCTCTCATGGCGTGCTCGCACCGAGTCTTCTCCTTTTTCTTCCCCGTACATGCTGTCAATCTCTTCCCATAATTGGTCCATCTCCTCGTTTTCCCAGCCTTCGTCCACCACATCTATAGCAAAGATGTCCTCGTGGTCGTAGTAGTTTGGCAGTTGCAGATTTTTGAAAACGTTGAATTTCACTTTTTCCTCGTTAATCTGCATGGTCAGCTCCCCGCTCTTGCAGTTTATCATTGCTTCGCCCGTGGCCAAAAACGGCCTGCCAAGTATGAGCGGTACCTCCCCTGCCTCCATGTCCAGGATGACGAAATCTGCCGGAAAAATCAACTCGCCGACCTTGACCAGAATATCCTCGATAACCCCATAAGCCTGTTTTACGGACCTGTCTGCCATCTGCAGCATGATTCTGGTGTGTCAGGGTTCACCGACTTTCAAACTTTTGAAGATCGTCAACGGCATCAAGTTGATGCTGGCCCCTAGGTCACACAGAGCCTTTCCTGTGTAAGCGTTCCCTAGGGTAACCGGTATAACGAAACTGCCAGGATCCTTTCTCTTCCTCGGTAGCCCATTCTTCACACAATTGCTCACTTCTGCCGTCAGGTTTATGGTCTCGAAATCGCTCATCCGCCTCCTCCCATACAAGATGTCCTTGAGGAATTTGGCGTAAGTGGGCATCTTAGCCAAAGCCTCAGCAAAAGGTATGTTAATCTGCAGCTGTTTGAACATCTCGAGAAACCTGGCGTAGTCCTTTCTGTCATCCCTCTTTCGTGTTCGCAAGGGGTACGGGACCTCCTTGGAGACGGGTACAGTTTCTGCACCTGTCTCGTTCTGCACTGCATCCTGCTCAACCGAGCCCTTCGGCTGGGGGCGGTCGACTGTGCTGTTATCCTGGCCCGACAAGTTGCGTTCTACTTCTTTCGAATTTTCTGCACGTGCGTGGCTGGGATACGGTGGATCTTGCAGTGCCAATCCACTCCGAGTGGAGATAGCATTGATCTGAGCCTGTGGATTGTTTACTGTATTCGAGGGTAGGTTTCCTGGCTGCCTCTCCGTTAGCTGCTGTGCTAACTGCCCCACCTGTACTTCCAAAGCGCGCAGTGACGTTTTGGTTGTCTGCATATCTGCCGTCAAGGTGTCCATGTGCTTGAACCGGGACTCCATAGTCTGGAACATGGACTTGATCTCTTTCATCTGAGCGTCGTACTGCTGTGCTGATGGGACTGACTAACCCTGCTGGGCCAGGGCAGCCTGCTGAGCTGGTGGCCTGTGCTGGAATCCCGGTGCATAAACTGCTGCGTTCGGGTTTCCGTACCGAAACCCGGGATGGTCTCTCGTACCCGGTCGGTACCGGCTCGGGTCCCACTGCTGCTGTACGTAATTGGTGTCTTCGGTCCTTAGCTCCTCAATGGCTGTGTCCAGATCAGGTTCTTCGACTGCTGCAATAGTCTTCTTATCCGAGTAGACTTTCTTGACCAAGTCGTGAACGATCTTGGCCAGGTTGTCTATACGGTCATCCTCTGCAGGTTCGGCTCTAGCCGCCATCCTGCGATCGTCAAACATTCGGGTGTCCTGCTTGGCCAACTGCTTCATCAGGTCATACGCACCTTCTTTGTCTACGTGATACAGGAAGTTTCCCCCGGCCTCTCTGTCAATCCTGTCGGCGTTCTCCCTGTCTAGGGCATGATAGAAAACCTGTAGGATTTTCGCGTCTCCAAAACCGTGGTTCGGGCACCGTTTGACCAATCTCATGAGCCTGTCCCATGCGTCCACCACCGTCTCCCCCATCTTCTGTCTGAATGACAGGATCTCGCTCTGTAACTGTATGACTCGGGAGGCGGGATAGAACTTTGCCAGAAAATCCGTGACACACTCCTCCCATGTGGTGATGGATCGGGGTGGTCGGGATTCGAGCCAGTCCTTGGCTACTCCATAAAGACAGTATGGGAATAAGATCAACATGAGTGCCTCTGCTTCTACCCCCTTGTATCTGACCTTGTTGCAGTAATCTTCGAATTTCCCGATAAAATCGTTCGGGTCTTCGTCGGCCCTGCCATGAAACGGGCAGAGAGTTTGTACCGTCTGGATGGTGGAGGGTTTGATGTCAAAGTGCTCGGCGGTGATCTCGGGCACCACAATGGCTCGCTCATGCCCCCCGGTGGGGACTTCGAAATTTTCCACCAACGCCTTCCCAGATCGGTTATATGTTCTCTGGTTGCTTCGGGCAGCAAGTCCCTCTGTGACAAGCTCCTCAATGTACCGAGCCATCTGGGCTGGGGTACGTGTCTCTCGTTCCTGACCACCGGCTTCGGTGTTCTCGGGTGGATCTCTCTGGTTGGTTGCTATCCTGCTTTCTCGGTTTCTGCGTTTCTGTTCGGTGTACAGTTTTTCCGGGTTGTCGAGTGGTGACACCAAATCGCGAGGCAATCTGGGCATCAACTAAACAGTCCTGAAAACTCAGATTCAAAAACGCAGTGAGATAAAAAGAAAAATAACAAAACTGAAAATAAATAAAAACTCAGAAATCTAATTCTGACTACTAAAAAGACCCTAAAAAGTCCCCGGCAACGGCGCCAAAAACTTGATGCGCAAACTAACGTGCTGTCGCAAGTGTACGAATCTTGTAATACCGGGTGCAATTTAGACTCGGGTGATCGTTCCCACGAGGACTGTTTCGGGTTTACTTACGTTGTCAGTTTCGGTTATCCAAGTGTAGTAGCAAGGAGGAGTAGGTTGTGATTGTAGTGACTAAAAACAGAAATTAAAAACGTAAACGTAAATATTTTTGTGACGTTTTCTGAAATAAGCTGAATCGGTTGTAACGATAATAGATGAAGACTAGGTTCCAGGATCCCCTAGGGTTTCTACAGATTTCAGTTTGACGTTCGATTATGAAAACACTCAGCAGTCTCGATATCTGTGCAACGTACCAGTTGTGCAGTGACTTTTCAGATTCCACACGTAATCCCGATCCTGCAGACTTTCGGATTCTTGTTAAGCTGCCTAAATCTGCAGTCTCGGTCTAATCCTGTTAGGGTTCCTAACCTGTCCGAATGGCCCGGGTCAAATTCTCTAACAGTTGGTCTCACGTTTTTCGATGCAAGCCCTATCTCCCTTTCTCTGATCGGTCTATCAGGGTAAGGTACTAAATCCTGGTTTTTCTTCCTAACCCTAACTTGACGTTTTCACCTACAAGCTTGGGTCTATAGCAATCCTGGGTGATCAATCCTATCATGCATATACGATAATAATCAAAACCAGAATAACAGATATAACTTGCTAAATTAAGATAACAATCATGAATCCATAAACGAAGTAGTCATAAAATCTGGGTACGAAACCCTAGGTTCACCGAGAACCCAGGTGAGAAGTTTAGCTACGACTAGACGTAATACAAAACGCAGTTTCTGAATATAAAGAGAGAGAACGAAATCAAACTAAGTCTTCGAATCTCGAATCGCGCTTTCGTGCTCTCCGTGAATACTCTGACTTGCCCTTCGGTTGTGCTGAGAATTGTGTTGTGTCTCCGTCTCCTCAAAACGAGTCCGGACGAGTCTTTAAATAGTGCTGTTTCCCGAAAACGCTTGTGCCTGAAATTATGGAATCTGCCATCGGTCCACCGTCTTTGACCAAAAAGTCAAAACTGGCTGCGTATATACGCAGGGTTGCGTATATACGCAACCAGAGCCTTCCAACCAACCCCCCATCTCCCTCCCTGCCTGCTTATATACGCAAGGCTGCGTATATACGCAGGCCTGCGTATATACGCAGGCAGGGGGTGGAGATGTGGGCCCCACTTGGTCCTTTGGTGGGCCAGGTTTGGTCCCCTGGGTCCCACTCTTCTGCCTGACGCTCCCGGTTTGCCTCTTCGGTGTACTTCTGCTTTTCCGTGTTTCTGTCGTGTCCTGGTCTTGTGCACGTTTCCCGAGACGGTCCCGGCTTGGTCCCGGCACGCTTCCAGATGCACCTCCCGAACCTGTTCCTGAAAAGGCAACACGAACGAAAACCCGCGATCATATCCAAATATAGCAATAAATAAGCAGAAATCCAAGAAGTACAAATAAACGTCTCGTTCTAGATTCCCGAGGCATCCTGAGGCATTTTCCGGCAAAAACTGCTAATTCCGACACAAATACTCGTGAAATCAGGCTATAAGATAACCCCTAATTGGGCGTTATCAGACCCCCATTATCTAGAGGTTTCCAAATCCCACTACCCTAAGGGTTGTGAAGACCAGATTCACTTTTGAAAAGGAGGGCAAAACCAAGTCCAACTCATTTTCTCTCCCTGACAAACTAGACCTTAGGTATGCATACCCCCAACTGGATCATCAGTCAAGAGAGTAGTACTAGCTTCCTATGGTCGGGGCTAGCTCATCCCTACTAAAAGAAACTCGTAGACCGCGTGATGTTCGTGACCGGAGCCGGGCGTCCGAAGACAGATATAACCATACAAGGGTGTGGAGTATTCATGAATCAGATACCGACAAAGTAATTCAAAAACGAGCATGAATCATATGCATCATCAAATTATTTATGTGTCTAAATGTGCATGAACCAACGTTTATTATTCCATGATTTAAAAAAATTCATATTCATAGACTCATATCAGCAATCATCAACTCAAAATTAAGCATTCACATGCTTACGTGGTAGCATGCCTACTATTCCTAATCAGCGATGCAGATTCTCTATCCCTACAACCTCTACACATAAAAATGTACATACCCCATCAATATGTATCCTCAATTGAAGTAAAATGCACATGCAAGTGACATGATAGCTGACAAGCCTAGAATTACTATTGCCTCTGAAGTCTTTGTCTTATCAATACAGTCCCCGGCTATTCTTGAACCCCTCAGTTATGCCTAGTTGGACAATCTCATAAGTTACTAACTCTCCAAGTTTTCCTAGAAAAAGTAGATTTCAAGTTCCTATTATCCACACTTTAGTCCCTAATTCAGTCTAATTGGCGATATTTTAGTCCAAATAGACACATTTGGTTTCCAAATGTCATGGAACTATCTTAGAGACATGAGATCATGTCATGCATCTTTATTTGAGGGCTTGATTGGATAAATTAATAAATGACCGATTTGCCCGTCACTTTAAGTTCTAGAGCCTTGGTTAGATTGATATTTCAACATGGTAGCTTGAAAATCTCAAACTGGGCTGAAGACTTTCTTAGAGACCCAATTTATTGGTCTCAAGTGATTCAGAGTCACTAGTTTGTTCATAAGAATGGATTTTCTTACGTTTTGATTATTTAGAATTAGGCCCTTGAAGTATGGTAAAATTACAAAATGACCCCCAAATAGTTAATTTGGTCAAATTTAACCCATAATAGCTTATTGCGACTTCAGTTATCCATGTAAGTCATGTACTTAACTCCAAGACATTGATTCCATCTTAACACATAGTTTATGTGAAATTACTATTTTGCCACTCTTATGCAGTTTGGTCAAGCAAATATTTCCTGATAGTCAAACTTGGTTAAGGTTAAAGTTGATATGGAGGTTCAAAATGATATCGGGAGAACCTTTGCTCAAGTCTGTGAAGGCTAGTATGGTCATTTGAATAACAAACTGAAAGTCAAAGTTCAAGCAGAATTAGCACAAACAGTCTAAATTATGACCAACTGGGAAAGAATCTGGAAAAACTGAGAATATGGTTCTGAAGCTGGCTGAACAAGGATTCCAGAACATATAACAGCTCTTAGAGACTGAAAATTTACAAGGAGATATTGCAGGGAAAAAATCGGCAAAATCAAGCCATTCTATACTTAGCCAATTTTTCCAATTTTCGACAGTTTTCTAATACATTTTGCAGTAACTTTGCGGTTGATTTTGGGTGGCTTAAAGAGGGGAAACACTGAGAATCAACCTAGTACAAAATCACTCAAACCAATTCTTGCTGAAAGAGAAACATGCTCACAAAGTTGACAGGAATTGTATAGCTCTAACATATGAATTTCAAAGCAACATGACGCAACTACTTGCTTCACAAATTCATAGCTCTTAAAGAGTGATTCACAGGAACCAAGCAACATTAACAGTGTAGTATGAAATTCAGAAAATCCGTAGGTTCAAGTAAAGTCACTACATCAAGAAACGAGGGAGTTACGGCTCCATGAGCACGACGGGTTCTCAAGCCAGAAAAATGGAGCGTGCACGATTAAATTATGATGACCATGCTATTGCAGTCATGTTTGGATGTTTCATACGAATTAAAGACATGATTAGGATCATGCTCAATCTTTGAACCGATCAAGCAAGCGAGAAAATAGGTTGTAGCATTTTGCACTGTTTTTCCGACGGCCATGGCACAAACCGGCGACATGCCGCCCTTTATTCGTTGCTCCAACTAGCTTTTCAGAAATTCCGAGTATAGAGAGGCTTTCAAAAACGTCTAGGGGTATGGGTGTAACACCTCCTAATCACCCCCAAGGAACTCGGAGATGTGACTCCGTGTAATACCCCGTATATTTATCCGGGGTAATTTGGCAATTGGAGACGAGATAATTCAGTTTTAAGATCCGAGAAGTGATTTGAGAAATTATTTGAAATTTGCGAGACAATTTTGTTTATTATGAAACTCGCGTGAGAATTTCGAAAGCTGAATAATAATTAACTTGTGATAAAATAGAATTCGGTTAACTATCGTATTTTGGTATTTAAGTAAATTATTAGTAAATTATTTAAGTATCAATTTACCGTAAGCATACGTTATCTATATACATATTTTTATCGCTTCAACATTACATTAGTAAAATTTGTACTATGCTATATTTAAAATAACTATAAATTTTTATTAGCGAAAAATAATATTAAGTAAATTATTGAGTTTTAAATGTATGAGATTATAGAGGATGATACATTGATAACCGAAGTTAATACGTAAATATTTTTGTTTTATTATTTTAGTTATTGTCGCGTGTACGACTATCGCGAGGTTTAGTGTGAGTGACACACCCAATCATTTTACACCTTGGTGTGCCACCCACACCTTAACATTTCTCACTTCATCATCTTCATCTCAAACTCTTTCTCTTGAGATTTTTTCTTCGGCAAACAATATCATCACCGCCACTGCTCCCATCATTTCACTGCCACCTTTTCTCACCTATAAAACCAACTCATCCCTCTCAACATCATCATCAGCTCTGAATCAACACAATCATCATCATCATCCGATTCATCTTCTTCTTCTTCTCCTTATCCGACCAACAACAACAACACCGCCACCTTCAAACTTAAAACACCACCAATACCGTGACCTCTATGTCTCTCTCTCTCTCTCTCTCTCTCTCTCTCTTTATGTCTCGCAAAAACACACAGAAACAGCAGCAGCAGCAGCAGCAGCTGCAACTGCAGTGGCCGACGGCCACCACCGAGCCGCCACCGTCGGGAAACACCGAGCACCACCACCCCCTCAGCTCTTCACTTCTCCACATATTTCTCTCTCCATCCTCCTCTCTATTTCGAGCCCAGAAGAAGGAGGAAACAGCAGCTGAAGCTGCTGTAACAGGACCCCACAGCCGCCGGAGCTCCATGGAATCCGGCGAGAGCTTCAGCCAACTCTTGGCCGGCTCAAAACAGAGCCACCCAACCCTCTCTCTCCATATCTATGGCCTCTAAGAGGTCTGACTAAGCACTGTAGGTGCTCAGCCAAGCTCATAGGTCACCGGAAAAGCTCCGGTCGAGCTCCACATACGGCGAATTTTTCGGCGAGTCGACCCGTTCCGTTTCTCTACCGTTTCTCGCGTTTCTTGGACTAGGTATGCTCTAAATCTTCTAATTAGTTGTTTTATATAGTCTAAATCCAATATTGAATGCTTGAATCCATAATTTAATTGAAGAAAGTTAAAGTTCATGAAAAGCGGGTGAAAGTGTATTTTCAGGAAGTTTATATTGAGATGGGTGGGGGAGCTAGTTGTATTTTCTGGAACTAGAAAGGTAATTGGTGTATCTTTTCAGAATTACTTTGTGAGAAGGTGGGATACTCGTTGTCTTTTAAAACAAACTTGGGGGATTTGCTTGTAGTTATTTAAACGTTATATTATACGCAAAAATAAAAATGTTATTTTTGGATTAAAAATATTTTCTAAAAATATTAGTTTTCGTCCCGGTTATGAAAAAGTGATTCGGGCGTTGAAACACTATATGAGTCATTCGTTAAAAATTAAACTAGTAATATTTTATTTAAAACTAAACAAACTTTGCGTTTAACCGTCTAACTCTCAATCTGATTGTTCAAATACTCGTAAAAGATAACTTTTTCGAGCTTATAAATGGCGTTACGTCGTGTCAATTATTTAGAAGTGATTTTCTTAAAAATCCGATATCATTTAGTCGGTAATTTCAATGTTTATTTTGCATAAAAATATAAACTACTATTAGTTTTTACTAGTATTTTATAAAACGAATTCCTATAAGTAAATAGGAATTTTGAGACATAAAATTTGATAATTCTTCAAATATACACTCGTTGCTTTGCTAATAAGAAAATATAACTAAATAATGAAATGTAAAGAAATTAATATGCGAGTTCGGACTAAGCTAAGATTTATTAAATATGATTCTTAATAAGACTCGTAGAGCTATATACGGAATGGTGACGATTTAGAAGCTCCGATTTGTAGGTGACGAACCCGTAAGCAACGACTACGACTAAGAAGATTTGACGCTACGGAATCGAGGTGAGTTATATGCTTAGCCTAGCACGCCTAGCTCCTTTCGTGTCGTTACATGATTTTATAATACGTCTCAAAATGAGTTTTGTGAAATACATGCTTTTATTGAGTTTGATTACGTTCGAAATGATTGTTTTGAAGTTGAGCTCACATGTATCGGAACCAGTTGTTTGGATTTGCCCTGAGTTGGCTTTATTTACCCTTATTGGGTTAGTTTGGCCCTTAGTTGGCCCGGCTCTTTGCCTTATTGGCTAGAGTCCCATCTTGTACTACTCTTATGGACTGACGATCCATGAGGGGGTGTCGACACTTAAGGTCTAGTATGTCTGTCGTGGTCACTGGTCTACCTTGGTACAGCGAGAAGAGATAATAACTGGACATATTTGCTCCTGTGTTTTTGAAATGTGCAATGGAACAAAATTTCGATAAATGGATTTGTTTCTGAAACGTTCATAAATGATTATTTCTGCTGCAAACTCTGATAATGTTTCACTCGTACTCTGTTACTGGTTTACTTAACTCGTGAATCCGCAACTATCTCAACTTCTTGTTTTACACGCTAAGGTGTATCTCACTCAGCATTTCTTGCTGACTTTGAAAACTGCGGTTCTTGTTTTTCTTCCTACCGCAGGCATAGGAGCAGGATTGTAAGATAGAAGGGGTGCGAGACTCATCCAGAGTATGGACGTCATCAGTAGTTTGTCTAATAAATGTTAGATAAGTCTTTTGAAATAGACTTGTGTAATAGTAGACCTCTTGTGTAATACTCTAAGTTTGGTGTTTAATAATATGAATAAATGTTTTGAAATGTATTGCTTTTGATCTCTGCCGCTTCTATTAAGCATCTCCCTCCCGGTCTTGTCCCGAGCCGGATAAGGGGGTTGTTGCACTCCGCACTCGAGAATTCTCCCCCAATGCAAGGTTTAAATTAAAGACAATTATTCCACCAAATACTAATTCATAGATAACCAAAGTACCTGGATGTAAATTATCTAACAACTCTTGCCACAAACCGGGCATAAAACATTACCACTAAATGAACGTCTATTAGTTTCGTGATTATCCTAAACCAAATAAATGAAAGAGAAGCGCTCACACTAGATCATGCCTCCATAACATGAACTTGTGGTGTGGAAAGAAAACACAAGACACCACTGTTTGAAAATCAGCAACAAATACTGAGTGAGATATACCCAAGCATGTAAACACGATAAGAATAACAAGTATTGTTTTCAAAAGAAATAATAAGAGTAATTGAAATAAAACAACTTCTTTACACATCACTTCTTTAACTTCGTTTATCTTTGACGAACAAATCTTTCCAAAACTTCTCATAATATTTTCCAAGAAAAGAAATATGTCCTTCAATCAAACAAACTTGTTCTCTTTACTTTGTTATACTTTATACGGAGAGGAGTAACTCACTTCAAACTTACTGGCCCTAGACCTTATGTGTCGACACCTCCTTAAGACTACCAACGATCAGAGATGGTGAGTACTAGAACGACTCGGGGCTCACTAACGACCGAGTATAAATTATAAAGAAAGCCAGATAACCGGTGGAAGTCGGATGATCAAAGTCAAACCGTCAACTGCTATAATATGTAAAGCCATCAATCTCCGTACAACTCTTTTCACTTTACGTCATTACGTATTAATGCATGTTCCATGTCATTGCTCAATAAGAATACTTCAAATAAAACCATCTTCCAATTAAAGCACGTAGTCATGAAACACATTTTGAGACGTATTAATAAATTATCGTTTAGATGACACGTTCGAACCACAGGTTTATGGCCGTCGTGTGTAGTAATATTTGGAAATCCGTGTTTATCGAACCAAAGGGACTTGTCGTGAACTAATTAGTACGATTAACTTTATGTGGGCAAATATCTGAGTTTGTTTACTAACTAAGAAAGTAAATAACAACTAACTATGCAAATTGAGATTACTTATGAGAGACGAGTATCAGGATTTTTCTAGGATCACTAGGTATTCGCAGTTAACGAATTACGTTATGAAACACATATGATGATTTGCTTTGCCAAACGAGCAACGTTACTTTGAAGATTCCTCAACCAAAGTCTTTGTCTATGTCTATGAATATAAATTGATTCTTATAACTCACAATTCGGCAACACACATTATGATCTTCTAATCCACTCAATGTTCATACTGAGGTAGGTTGATTCCTCTAACCTAGGTGCAAATATATGCTTAATTTAATTATTCGGGTAGTTTATTGTAGGGTTTTGATTCATGGATCGCGCAACGGAAGCATAATCAAATAAAAAACCATGCAAAACCCTCCAAGGATCACAAGTCTAGATGCATAACGATAGTGAAGGTAAGAAATCATAAACACACCTTTGGGTTCTCCTTGATGACTTCAAACGCGAATAGTGTCACGTTCTCTATAGTTGATCCACGCCTAGAGTTGATCCTAGATCTCCCAAACTCCTTGGTGCTGGCCCGGAATAGGAAGAGGATGAAGGAATCACGCAAAACGAGACAAAAGAGGGGCTTCGGCCCTCTTTTTGGCCGACGGGGTGAGGGCGGCGGCAAGGGGGTCAGGTTCGGCCTCCTTGTTGCTTGCTCTCTCTCCTTTGTTCTCTCCCACTCTTGTTATGTTCACTAATGAGCATAAGTTATAGGGAAGGAAGGAGGGTCCTTTATATAGTCCAACAACTCCTTGTTAACTACCTAAAGGACTTATTCTAGTCCAACTAGAATTCAATTTAGTCCACTTCCTTGCAAATTAGTCCCTACTAAGTTTGCAAGGGTTTGCAAAGTGATCCTTCTAATTAATTAATCCAATTAATTAATTCCCAAATCTAGTTCAACTCTATATAGCGTGTGACCCCATAGGTTCTATCTAGTTGGTAGCAACTATTTGCTAATATGGAGCAGTTTCTAGCAAAACATCCATTCTAGCCAACTAATAGAATAGTCATCTTGACAATCTTTGTACAAGTAATTGTCTCATCCCTTTGCCTCCATATCCGGATTGGACACGAGACATACAAGTCACACTCGTATATCCAATCCATAGTTTCTCGATCTATGGGAATAGCCTTATTCGTGCAAATAACATCAATATCCCATATATTGATTTATTTGAGTCTGGCCAGACATTCTATAAGCACTATCCCTCGAGTGGCCTAGGATATTTGCTCCCGTTAGATGGGAGGGGCAAATCCTCTCTACGTCCACTACGATCTCTAAGCTTGCTTCTCATTGTATCCAGTACACGCCTTTATAACTACCCAGTCACGGTGTAGCGTTTAACGCTACCAAGATCACAATGATCCACAACTAGAATATCTAGTGACTTCAAGTCTAAGGATGACAATACCATTGCACCGCGAGAAGCACTTGTGACTCAACATAACATGTATGTAGCCTTCTCGGAGATGGGTCAATCCAGTGCAACATTCCGTAATGCACACCTATGTGTTGGATCGTGATATCTCCATATAAATCCAACCCCATACTAGTCTATAGATGATTGTCCCATTAATCATTATACTTGACTAGGGATATTTAAGATAAAAAACACAATTTTAAATCTAAGGACTTCATTATATTAAATATCCAATAAATAATAAATGAATTTTCTAGCCATATACAGATTCATACTAAACTAGATTGCCTCTAGGGCATCTATTCCAACGGTGTCCCACTTGCACTAGAGCCAATCTGGCGCATCTCGTATGCCCATACTCCTAGTGTGCCCTTCATGCTTCCATTTCGTGAGAGGCTTCGTAAGCGGGTCTGACAGATTATCATATGTAGGAATCTTGCATATCCGAACGTCTCCTCTATCGATAATATCTCGAATCAGATGAAACTTCCTGAGCACGTGCTTGGAATTCTGGTGCGATCTTGGTTCCTTTGATTGCGCGATCGCCCCAGTGTTGTCACAGAACAACTCCACTGGATCCGCAATGCTAGGGACCACACCAAGTTCAGAAACAAACTTTCTGATCCAAACAGCCTCCTTTGCTGCGCCATTTGCAGCAATGTACTCAGCCTCTGTTGTAGAATCAGCTACCGTCTCTTGCTTGGAACTCTTCCAGCTCACCGCTGCTCCATTCAGGCAAAACACATATCCCGACTGTGATCTAAAGTCATCTCTGTCGGTTTGGAAGCTTGCATCAGTGTAACCCCTTACACGCAACTCTTCCTCACCGCCAAATATCAAGAAAGCATCCTTAGTTCTGCTCAAGTACTTTAGGATGTTCTTGACAGCAATCCAGTGACTCTCACCCGGATTGGATTGGTATCTGCTTGTCATACTCAAGGCATATGACACATCTGGTCTAGTACATAACATGGCGTACATGATAGATCCTATGGACGAGGCATAGGGAATCCTAATCATGCGTTCCTTCTCAATCCCATTGGAAGGACAACCACTCTTCGAAAGAGTGATCCCATGTGACATGGGCAAGAATCCCTTCTTGGAATCTTGCATGTTGAACCGTTTCAACACCTTGTCAATATATGTACTTTGACTTAGGCCTAGCAACCTCTTAGATCTATCTCTATAGATCTTTATACCGAGTATATAGGCTGCTTCCCCTAAGTCCTTCATTGAGAAACACTTTCCTAGCCAATCTTTCACAGATTACAGCATAGGAATGTCGTTTCCAATGAGAAGTATGTCATCTACATACAAGACCAGAAAAGCTACAGAGCTCCCTCTAACCTTCTTGTAGACACAAGACTCATCTTCGTTTCTGATGAAGCCAAACTCTTTGACCACTTCATCAAAACGTCGATTCCAACTCCTAGAAGCTTGCTTCAATCCATAAATTGATCGTTGCAGCTTACAGACTTTGTTGGCTTGCTTTGGATCCTCAAAACCCTCCGGCTGTATCATATACACGTCCTCGAGGAGATTCCCATAAAGGAATGCTGTTTTGACATCCATCTGCCAAATATCATAGTCGTAGTATGCTGCAATTGCAAGTAGGATTCGGATGGATTTGGTCATAGCGACTGGTGAAAAGGTTTCATCATAGTCAATACCATGAATCTGTCTGAATCCCTTAGCCACCAATCGGCCCTTATAGGTAATCACATTACCATCCATGTCGATCTTCTTCTTGAAGACCCACTTGCACCCTATGGGCCGCGCCCCATCGGGTGGTTCCACCAAAGTCCATACTTTGTTGGTATACATGGATTCCATCTCGGATCTCATGGCTTCCAGCCACTTCTGAGAGTCTGGGCCACTCATGGCCTCCTCATAGGTAGTAGGCTCATCATCTATGAGCATCGTGTCACCGGAATCAGTTACGAGAAGTCCATACCTCTCGGGTTCCTGGCGCACTCTACTAGATCTACGAAGCTCTTGTGTTACCTGAACAGGTGGCTCCACAACCGCTTGTGACTCCTGTTCTTGTTCCATAATCGGTTCAGTGATTTGTGGTTCTTGAACTTCTTCAAGTTCTACATTCCTCCCACTTGCTTCTTTAGAGACAAACTCTCTTTCTAGAAACACGCCGGTCCGAGCAACAAACACTTTGTTCTCGGTTGGATTGTAGAAGTAGTATCCCTTAGTTTCCTTAGGGTACCCCACAAACTTACACTTATCCGATTTAGGCCCTAGCTTGTCTGATTGTAAACGTTTTACATAGAAATCGCAGCCCCAAATCCTCATGAACGACAGTGTGGGACGCCTCCCACTCCACATCTCATATGGTGTCTTCATGACTGATTTAGATGGAACACGGTTAATGGTGAAAGCTGCACTTAATAGAGCGTAGCCCCAAAATGACAATGGAAGATCGGTTTGACACATCATAGACCAAACCATATCCAATAGGGTTCGATTCCTCCTCTCGGACACGCCATTCCATTGTGGCGTTCCGGGTGGAGTGAGTTGGGACACGATCTCACACTCTCTAAGATAGTCGTCAAACTCTTGGCTCAAGTATTCTCCTCCACGATCCGATCGTAGAGCCTTGATACTTTTGCCAAGTTGCTTCTCTACTTCATTCTTGAATTCTTTGAACACTTCAAAGGATTCGGATTTTGCCCTCATAAGGTACACAAATCCATATCTACTGTAATCATCAGTAAATGTAATGAAGTAGACATAACCACCCCTGGCAGGCGTGGCAAATGGCCCACACACATCGGTATGTATGAGCGCCAATTGCTCACTAGTCCTCTCACCTTTCTTATTGAAAGGGGACTTTGTCATTTTTCTCAATAAACAAGCCTCACATGTCTCATATGATTCAAAATCAAATGAGTCTAGTAATCCATCCTTATGGAGTCTAGATACAGGTTTCTCATTTATGTGGCCTAAACGATAATGCCATAAATAAGCAGGATTTAAATCATTTATTTTAATCCGCTTGGTATTAATGTTGTAGACAGGATTGCTTAGATCAAGGACATAAAGTCCATTAGATAATTGCGCACTAAAATAGTGAATATTATTCAAATAAAAGGAACAAAAATTGTTCTTTATTGAAATAATAAAACCTTCCTTGTCCAAACAAGAAATAGAAATAATGTTTCTGCTCATAGCAGGCACAAAATAGCAATTATTTAATTCTAAAACTAATCCTGAAGGCAGAGATAGCTCGCACACGCCTATTGCCAACGCAGCAACCTTTGCTCCATTCCCAACGCGCAGATCTACCTCCCCTTTAGCCAATCTTTTACTTCTCTTTAGATCCTGCATATTTCGACAAATATGAGATCCACATCCAGTATCTAATACCCATGATGTAGAGACAGTTAAATTGACATCTACAACAAAAATACCTGGTGGTGGTGGAATCACTATTCCAAGCCTCTTGTCCTCCATATATTTTGGGCAGTTCCTCCTCCAGTGTCCAGGCTGACTGCAGTAGTGACACTCACCCTTAGTCACGACCTTGGCAATGCCACCAACAGGCTTAAGGTCTTGTTCCTTGGACTTGGCAACTGACTTGCCTTTTGCCCTTGGAGGAAGAGGCAAACCTTTTGCCCTTTCCTTTCTGTACCATCATAATGGCCTTGCCCTTACCCTTGTTGATGCTCTGTTCAGCCGTCCTCAACATGTTGAGCAAATCTGGCAGTGGTTTAAGGATCTCGTTCATGTTATAGTTCATAATGAATTGTCCATAACTCTTGGGCAACGATTGCAACAGGAGATCGGTTGCCAACTCTTGGCCGGCCGGGAACTTAAGCCGGGCGAGATTCTCCAAGTACCCGATCATTCGAAGTACATGGGGTCCCACCGGGTTCCGTTCTGCCAGATGACATTTGAACAGTGCCTTTGAGACCTCATACCTCTCTACCCTCGCCTGCTCTTCGAAGAGCTGCTTTAGATGTTCGATCATATCGACAGCATTCATGTTCTCGTGTTGCTTCTGAAGCTCAGAGGTCATGGTGCAAAGCATTAGGCAGGCCGCATCATTAGCGTCATCAACACCCTTTTGATACGCCTTTAAGGCAGCAGGTGTCTGGTTCTCTGGACTTTCTGGAACATGCTCCTCTATTGCGTACAGTTTCTTCTCTTGCTTGAGAACAATTCTCAAGTTTCTGTACCAATCAAGAAAGTTGGTTCCAGAGAGCTTGTCCTTCTCAAGGACAGATCGTAGGGAATGTTGTGAACTCGATGAGTTGTTTGCCATTTGGTATTCTACATGTTGGAATTGTGCCCTAGAGGCAATCAATTAATTGTGACATTTATGGATTTACGATTCATTATGTTATCGATATAGAGATATGCTAACATGAATGAAGTCCTTAGAATATAATTGTTATATTCTTAAATATCCCTAGTCAATTATAATGATTAATAGGACAATCATCTATAGACTAGTATGGGGTTGGATTGATATGGAGATATCATGATCCAACACATGGGTATGAATTAGGAGTAATGGCATACTGGATTGACCCATCTCCGAGAAGGCTACATACATGTTATGTTAAGTCACAAGCGCTTCTCGCGGTGCAACGGTATTGTCATCCTTAGACTTGAAGTCACTAGATATTCTAGTTGTGGATTATTGTGATCTTGGTAGCGTTAAACGCTACACCGTAACTGGGTAGTTATAAAGGCGTGTACTGGATACAATAAGAAGCAAGCTTAGAGATCGTAGTGGACGTAGATAGAATTTGTCCCTCCCACATAACGGGAGTAAATATCCTAGGCCACTCGAGGGATAGTGCTTATAAAATGTCTGGCCAGACTCAAATAAATCAATATGGGATATTGATGTTATTTGCACGAATAAGGCTATTCCCAGGATCGAGAAACTATGGATTGGATATACGAGTGTGACTTGTATGTCTCGTGTCCAATCCGGATATTGGGACAAAGGGATGAGACAATTACTTGCACAAGGTTTGTCATGATGACTATTCTATTTGTTGGCTAGAATGGATGTCTTGCTAGAGGCCGCTCCATATTAGTAAATAGTTACTACCAACTAAATAGAACCTATGGGGTCACACGCCATATAGGGGTGAACTAGACATGGGAAATAATTAATTAATATGATTAATTAATTAGAAGGATCAAATCGCAACAACTTGCTAAATTAGTAGGACTAATATGCAAGATGGACTAATCCATGTATAGACATGATTAGGATATGCCAAGGTGGCCTAATTCATGTAGGGACATGATTAGGATTAATTTGCAAATAGAACTAATCCATGTATTGACATGATAAGGACTATTTTGCAAAAGGGACTAATCCGAACTTGAGTAGGATTATGAGGGGTTCTTTATGTAGTAGGACAAGGAGTTGTAGGACTATATAAAGAACACTCCTAGCTTATTTTTCTCTCTACACACCACACATCTATATGATAGAGAAGGAGAGAACAAATCAAGGAGAGAGAGCAAGTCCCAAGCAAGGGCCAAACCCCCTCTTGGGACCGCCGCCCCCCTACCCGTCGGCCCAAAGGGTGCCGCCCCACCCTTGGTGCTCCATTGTTGGCGATTTCTTCTTCCTCCTCCATTCTTCCTAGCTAGCACATGGATTTGGAGGGTCTAGATCTCACCTCTAGGCGTGGATCAACCGTAGAGACGTGAAACTATTCGCGTTTGAAGTCATCAAAGGAGAACCCTAAGGTGTGTTTATGATTTGTAACTCTTACCATCGTTATGTCTCTTGACTTGTGATCCTTGGAGGGTTTTGCATGGTTTTATGATTGTTTATGCTTCCGTTGCGCAATCCATGAATCAAAACCCTACAGTGGTATCAGAGCCACAGGTCGTAGAGCATAAACGTGGTTTATGTGTTACGTTTTAGTTGTTTTACACCTTAAATTGATTGTTTATCGCGTAAAACAAGACAAATCAAGCATGGGATGCAATTTGTCAATAATTAATCATAACAAGACCCAATTTTTGCATTGGATGCATGAATTGGTGAGTTTGAGAAATTTTAGGATCTAAGATCTAGGGTTTGGGAATCCTTGGGGAAGAAGGAGTTCTTTCCATACAAGGAAACAACCAAACTTGGGCACCAAGCAAGGGATTTGTTTTGGAAACAACTCCCAAAGGAGGTTCGGCCCCCCTAGGGGACCGCCCCTCCTTGCTTGCCACCCAAGCAAGGCCGCCCTAGGGGCCAGGGCAGCCCTAGCCCGCGGCCTAGCCGCATGGGCTAGGGGCCGGCCGGCCCTAGGGCCTTGCGGTTCACCTTTTTGGGCCCGGACAATTGGATTGTTGGGCCCATGAACCGTTTTAACCCTAGAATATCCTAAAATCAATTAAAATTGACCAAGCGCGTTAAAATTGGATTTTAACTGTTTATGTGCAATTCGCATGGTGATTGGATATGGCCTTAGGATGTGGTTTGATGTGGATGTTTAATTTTTGTGGTTTGGTTTACGGCCTGCGAGCTGATCAATTAATTGTAATAATTAATTAGGGTTTTATGGCCTGCGTGCCATTTTTTTCCGCAACTTGTGAGATTTATTTTATTTAGTATAGAAGTTAGCTAGTGCTAGATAAAGTAGATTGTTAGCCAAGATTGGAGAAAAGAAGCCCAAAGCCAAAGAAGCCACAAAAGACGGAGCATGGAGCATGGAGCATTCCACAAGACTATGAAGGATGGACCAAAAGATCAAGACGCATGGAGATGTGTTTGTTTTAGGGTTCATAGATAATTCCATTGGCTTGGAATTATCTTAGTCTAGAAAAGGCCATATCCACATCACGTTTAATTTCTGTTTTGTGGTTGTTTATTTTATTGTCTTATTATTGTGTGGTTGGTGTATGGATGATGCATGCAATTAGGATAATAAGATAATTAGACAACCCGGATCTATTATTTGGAGTTGTGCCCAAACTCAAATAGATAGATTAGTTGATGTTGATCAACAAAACAATTAAAATTGAATTCAAAATCCCTCAAAATTCAAATATTGTGTTCTTGCCTTCTCGTTATTTAAACACTCATGATCATCATTATTTATCAAGTTCGTGCGTGCCAAAGCATGGCGACTTGGTTCATAATGATGGAATGCGATGGCACGTAACAATGTGCAATTGTTTAGATAAGAGGTTGAACACAACTAGGCTATTAATTTGATTAAGAAACCTAGAGGCAACCAATTGGGATTATCCATGCGGATGGATAAATAAGGAGTTATTTGCCCAATTGAACCAAGAGTTTCATATGGGATGCAATTGGAATTGTTCCTACCTAAAGTAGTCAAATTATGGGTGACTTGCCAAAGCAAGCTCATAAGGAGATGAAACATGGATCTTGGCCCACTAGAAAATATAAGGATATATTCCGCATTAATATCTTGAGGGTTATTAATCCGTAGTAAAATAGTGGGAGCTATATTTAACAAATTAAATCCTTGTTGAATATAGTTAAAACGTCACAAACTTTGCATAATCCTTTAGGTGTTAAATACCCATGGCATTAAACAAATAAAAACACGACTTTATTTTTTTCTAAACTGGTATAAAATTGAGAATTTCTCTCAAATAAAAGAGAAATTGTTGTACTTCGTAGAACATAAAGTTCTCTTCCACCGACTACCAAAAACACACTAAAACCTATGAAAGGAACACCAAAGAATGGTTCTTTGGTTATGACTTGTCTCATGCTAGCTGCCATGAACTCTGAGCTTTGGAAGCAAGAAGAGAGACATGGAGAAGTATGATATGATCATACATTGAAAGAAGCTCTTTCAAAAGAGCGAGCTAGACATGAAAGGTTTGAAGTGTTGCTCTACTCTGGGTTATGCAAATATACTAATTCAATATGATTGAAACATTAGTGAATATGCATTATCTATGAGATAGATAAAGAATAAAAGGTTATTCACCCAAGTGGACCAAGAATTGCATTGGATGCAATTACAGTTTTGTTTTAAAGTTGATTTACTCAATATAATTGAAAAATCACTAAACAAAACACTAATAATGGGCATGGGCAAAGCTGTTAATGGTTAACAGCATGGGTAAGGGCAAATGGTTTGCGCCGACCCCATGGGTATAAAGCAAGCCTGTTGCTAAAACCAAGTTGCCTTGGATTCCCATATGTGGTGTAGAGGAAGAGAGGCTACCCAAAGTACCTGGAAGTAAGTAATAAAGGAATTATGAATTCCAATATGGGTATTTTGTTATAGAAATCAACGTGCCTATCTTATCATCATAAGTATATGATACTAGATGAGGATCTCACATTTATAGAAATGTGGAGGATCTCAAGAGACGAGGGCAATTGGATAAGGAAGAAATAATCCCACACGTGGGGCTATAAAGCAAAGGGTTGCTAAATAAGCCGTAGGGAATTATTTATACCTTTAAAGAAATTGTTCATGAATTAGACAAAAGCAATAATGTCCCTACTATGAGTAGGACCATTATCATAGTTTCTTGTTTTAACAAGAAATCTCCTTATCGTAATAAAAGACAAATGTTGTTCCATTTATTATGATATGCATTATTGTAATGCAATTTTGTCTAAGTGGATTCTATATCCATGATCATGATAATTTCATCTATAACATTAATACCTAGAGGTTTGCATATAATGATATGAACTTCACTTGTCTTTAGCATTATCGTTTAGGCCTCATAAATAAGAGATACATATCTAGAACTCCATGAGGATGAATTTCTGGAACTCATTTGATTATTGAATCATATGAGACATGTAAGACTTATTAGGCAAAGATATGATCTTTTGGGAATCATACATATTGATGTATGAAGGCCACTAAGCACAAATTCTAAAGATGGTTTTCAGTATTTCATCATATTTACTGATAGGATCAGAGAAATATGGATTTGTGTATCTTATGAAGAAACAAATCAGAATCCTTTGAATTGTTCAAAGAATTCAGGAATGAAGTAGAGAACCAGCTTGGCAAAAGTATTTAGGCTCTACGATTGGATCATAGGGGAAAGTACTTGAGCCAAGAGTTTGACAAGAATCCATGGGAGTGTTGGATATGATCCAAAACTCGCTCCACCTAGCACGCCACATGGGTTTGGCGTGTCTAAAAGGAGATATCGAAGCTTGTAGGACACGGTTCGGTCCATGATGAGTCAAACAGAACTTCCAGTTTACTTTTGGGGCTATGTTCTAATTACAGCAAATTTCGCCCTTAACCTTGTTCCATCAAAAACGAAATATGAATAAAGCCATATGAGATATGGACTAGGAAGTGTCCTAGTATCTCATTCATAAAGATTTGGGGTTATAAAGTTTATGTAAAAGAGTTTACAAATAAACTTGTACCCAAGTCGGATAAATGTTTTGTGGGATATCCTGAAAAGGATATTATTTCTACAACCCAATCGAGAACGAACTGTTTGTTGCTCGAACTACAGTGTTTCTAGGTAGAGATTGTCTCTAAGAGAAACAGTGGGAGGGCAGTAGAACTTGAATAAGTTCAAGAACCACAACAGAACATTGATCCTTTTTGATGGAACATGAGCAGGATCACAAGGTGTTGTGGAGCAACCTACTCAGAAAAACACAAGAACCTCGTAGGTCAGGTAGGATATATCGAGGGACTAGAGAAATAGGGATTTCTCATTACCCATGATATATTGCTCATTAAGATGAGCCTACAACCTATGAGATGGCCACGTATGGCCATACTCTCCGAAATGGCTGGGAGCCATGAGATACGATATGGAATCCATGTATACCAACAAAGTATAGACTTTGATGGAACCACCTGAAGGGTAGGACCCATAAGGTGCAAGTGGGTTATGAGGAAACCAACATGGATGGTAATATGATTACCTATAAGGGAAAATTGGCAAGAAAGGGATTTCATGTGTGTTAATAGTATAGACTATGACGAAATCTTTCCCAGTTGTGATGCTTAAATCCATTTGTATCTTGCTTGTAGCAATCTACTTATAGATTGGATGAAGCTTCAAGGAGTTGGAATCTTCGAATTGATGATGTAATCAAAGGAGTTTGATTCCATCAAAATTGAAGATGAGACTTGTGTTTACAAGAAGGTTAGTGGGAGCACAATTATTTTTCTGGTCTTGTATGTGGAGACATACTTAATCATTAGGAATGTTGTCCCTACTTGGCAGTCTTACGTAGATTGACTAGGGAGTTGACCTTCTAATGGTAGACTTAAGCGAAGCAACTTGTGAAGATCTATTGAGGTAGATCAAGATGGTTGTATAGCTTAGGTCATAGTACATAAATTGACAAAGGTGTTGAAATGGTTCAATGTGAAAAGAATATTGATTCTTACCCATGTCACATGGAATTAGTCTTTGGAAGGCTAATTGTCTTTCCAATTAGATTGGGAATGGACCGTATGAATTAGATTCACGAGATACGCCATGGAATGTACTAGACCAGATGGGTCATAAGGGATGACACATAGATACCAGTCAAATCCGGGTGAGAGTCACTGGATAAATTATCAAGATTATCCTTTAGTACTTGAGAAGCACTAAGGATGAATTTTGATAAATGGAGGATAGGAAGAGTTTACTGTAAGGAGTTACAGTGATGCGAACTTCAAATCTGACAAAGAAGATACAGATTATAAGTCGAGTTTTATGTTCTGTCTTAGTGGGAGCGACTGTGAGCTGGAAAGGTTCCAGGCAAGATTCAGTCACTGATTCTAACATAGAGGACTGAGTAAATTACTGCATGAGATGCACTTACTCAGAATATTCAATCTCAATCAAATTGTTGATAGAGGAGATGTGAATATTTGCAAAGCACCAGCGGATGTCTCGCCTATGCGCAGGCGTAAGCGTGGAGGGCCGCGCTAGATCAATAGGCATATGATGCAGGAGATTGACTCTAGTGCAAGTGGGAGACTATTGGAATTGTGCCCTAGAGGCAATCAATTAATTGTGACATTTATGGATTTACGATTCATTATGTTATCGATATAGAGATATGCTAACATGAATGAAGTCCTTAGAATATAATTGTTATATTCTTAAATATCCCTAGTCAGTTATAATGATTAATAGGACAATCATCTATAGACTAGTATGGGGTTGGATTGATATGGAGATATCATGATCCAACACATGGTTATGCATTAGGAGTAATGGCATACTGGATTGACCCATCTCCGAGAAGGCTACATACATGTTATGTTAAGTCACAAGCGCTTCTCGCGGTGCAACGGTATTGTCATCCTTAGACTTGAAGTCACTAGATATTCTAGTTGTGGATTATTGTGATCTTGGTAGCGTTAAACGCTACACCGTAACTGGGTAGTTATAAAGGCGTGTACTGGATACAATAAGAAGCAAGCTTAGAGATCGTAGTGGACGTAGATAGAATTTGTCCCTCCCACATAACGGGAGTAAATATCCTAGGCCACTCGAGGGATAGTGCTTATAAAATGTCTGGCCAGACTCAAATAAATCAATATGGGATATTGATGTTATTTGCACGAATAAGGCTATTCCCAGGATCGAGAAACTATGGATTGGATATACGAGTGTGACTTGTATGTCTCGTGTCCAATCCGGATATTGGGACAAAGGGATGAGACAATTACTTGCACAAGGTTTGTCATGATGACTATTCTATTTGTTGGCTAGAATGGATGTCTTGCTAGAGGCCGCTCCATATTAGTAAATAGTTACTACCAACTAAATAGAACCTATGGGGTCACACGCCATATAGGGGTGAACTAGACATGGGAAATAATTAATTAATATGATTAATTAATTAGAAGGATCAAATCGCAACAACTTGCTAAATTAGTAGGACTAATATGCAAGATGGACTAATCCATGTATAGACATGATTAGGATATGCCAAGGTGGCCTAATTCATGTAGGGACATGATTAGGATTAATTTGCAAATAGAACTAATCCATGTATTGACATGATAAGGACTATTTTGCAAAAGGGACTAATCCGAACTTGAGTAGGATTATGAGGGGTTCTTTATGTAGTAGGACAAGGAGTTGTAGGACTATATAAAGAACACTCCTAGCTTATTTTTCTCTCTACACACCACACATCTATATGATAGAGAAGGAGAGAACAAAGCAAGGAGAGAGAGCAAGTCCCAAGCAAGGGCCGAACCCCCCCTTGGGACCGCCGCCCCCCTACCCGTCGGCCCAAAGGGTGCCGCCCCACCCTTGGTGCTCCATTGTTGGCGATTTCTTCTTCCTCCTCCATTCTTCCTAGCTAGCACATGGATTTTGAGGGTCTAGATCTCACCTCTAGGCGTGGATCAACCGTAGAGACGTGACACTATTCGCGTTTGAAGTCATCAAAGGAGAACCCTAAGGTGTGTTTATGATTTCTAACTCTTACCATCGTTATGTCTCTTGACTTGTGATCCTTGGAGGGTTTTGCATGGTTTTATGATTGTTTATGCTTCCGTTGCGCAATCCATGAATCAAAACCCTACACTACAAAAAGGAAAATACGCAAGTTTTAGTATTTGTGAATTTTTGACTATATTTAATAATGGCTAGTTTATTAAATATAGCTCCCACTATTTTTCTACGGATTAATAACCCTCAAGATATTAATGAGGAAAATATCCTTATATTTTCTAGTGGGCCAAGATCCATCTTTCATCTCCTTATGAGCTTGCTTTGGCAAGTCACCCATAATTTGACTACTTTAGGTAGGAACAATTCCAATTGCATCCCATATGCAATTCTTGGTTCAATTGGGCAAATAACTCCTTATTTATCCATCCATATGGATAATCCCAATTGATTGCCTCTAGGTTTCTTAATCAAATTAATAGCCTAGTTGTGTTCAACCTCTTATCTAAACAATTGCACATTGTTACGTGCCATCGCATTCCATCATTATGAACCAAGTCGCCATGCTTTGGCACGCACGAACTTGATAAATAATGATGATAATGAGTGTTTAAATAACGAGAAGGCAAGAACAGAATATTTAAAATTTGAGGGATTTTAAATTCAATTTTTAATTGTTTTGTTGATCAATATCAACTAATCTATCTATTTGAGTTTGGGCACTACTCCAAATAATAGATCCGGGTTGTCTAATTATCTTATTATCCTAATTGCATGCATCATCCATACACCAACCACACAAATAATAAGACAATAAATAAACAACCACATAACAGAAATTAAACGTGATGTGGATATGGCCTTTTTCTAGACTAAGATAATTCCAAGCCAATGGAATTATCTATGAACCCTAAGCAAACACATCTCCATGCGTCTTTATCTCTTGGTCCATCCTTCTTAGTCATGTGGAATGCTCCATGCTCCATGCTCCATCTTTTTGTGGCTTCTTTGGATTTGGGCTTCTTTTCTCCAATCTTGGCTAACAATCTACTTTATCTAGCACTAGCTAATATCTATACTAAATAAAATAAATCTCACAAGTTGAGAAAAAAAATGGCACGCAGGCCATAAAACCCTAATTAATTATTACAATTAATTGATCAGCTCGCAGGCCGTAAAACCAAACCACAAAAGTAAACATCCACATCAAACCACATCCTAAGGCCATATCCAATCACCATGCGATTTGCACATAAACAGTTAAAATCCAATTTTAACGCGCTTGGTCAATTTTAATTGATTTTAGGATTTCTAGGGTTAAAACGGTCCATGGGCCCAACAATCCAATTGCCCGGGCCCATTAAAGTGAACCACAAGGCCCTAGGGCCGGGCCGGCCCAAAACCCACAAGCTAGGCCCGCAGGTTAGGGCCGCCCGGCCCCTTAGGGCGGCCAAGCTTGGGTGGAAAGCAAGGGGGCGGTCCCTAGGGGGGCCGAACCTCCTCTTGGGAGTTGTTTCCAAAACAACTCCCTTGTTTGGAGCCCAAGTTTGGTTGTTTCCTTGTTTTGGGAGAACTCCTTCTTCTCCAAGGATGCCCAAACCCTAGATCTAAGATCCTAAAATTTCTCAAACTCACCAATTCATGCATCCAATGCAAAAATTGGATCTTGTTATGAGTAATTCTTGACAAATTGCATCCCATGCTTGATTTGTCTTGTTTTACGCGATAAACAATCAAATTAAGGTGTAAAACAACAAGAATGTAACACATAAACTACGTTTATGCTCTATGACCTGTGGCTCTGATACCACTGTAGGGTTTTGATTCATGGATCGCGCCACGGAAGCATAATCAAATAAAAAACCATGCAAAACCCTCCAAGGATCACAAGTCTAGATGCATAACGATAGTGAAGGTAAGAAATCATAAACACACCTCTGGGTTCTCCTTGATGACTTCAAACGCGAATAGTGTCACGTTCTCTATAGTTGATCCACGCCTAGAGTTGATCCTAGATCTCCCAAACTCCTTGGTGCTAGCCCAGAATAGGAAGAGGATGAAGGAATCACGCAAAACGAGACAAAAGAGGGGCTTCGGCCCTCTTTTTGGCCGACGGGGTGAGGGCGGCGGCAAGGGGGTCGGGTTCGGCCTCCTTGTTGCTTGCTCTCTCTCCTTTGTTCTCTCCCACTCTTGTTATGTTCACTAATGAGCATAAGTTATAGGGAAGGAAGGAAGGAGGGTCCTTTATATAGTCCAACAACTCCTTGTTAACTACCTAAAGGACTTATTCTAGTCCAACTAGAATTCAATTTAGTCCCTTCCTTGCAAATTAGTCCCTACTAAGTTTGCAAGGGTTTGCAAAGTGATCCTTCTAATTAATTAATCCAATTAATTAATTCCCAAATCTAGTTCAACTCTATATAGCGTGTGACCCCATAGGTTCTATCTAGTTGGTAGCAACTATTTGCTAATATGGAGCGGTTTCTAGCAAAACATCCATTCTAGCCAACTAATAGAATAGTCATCTTGACAACCTTTGTACAAGTAATTGTCTCATCCCTTTGCCTCCATATCCGGATTGGACACGAGACATACAAGTCACACTCGTATATCCAATCCATAGTTTCTCGATCTATGGGAATAGCCTTATTCGTGCAAATAACATCAATATCCCATATATTGATTTATTTGAGTCTGGCCAGACATTTTATAAGCACTATCCCTCGAGTGGCCTAGGATATTTGCTCCCGTTATGTGGGAGGGGCAAATCCTCTCTACGTCCACTACGATCTCTAAGCTTGCTTCTCATTGTATCCAGTACACGCCTTTATAACTACCCAGTCACGGTGTAGCGTTTAACGCTACCAAGATCACAATGATCCACAACTAGAATATCTAGTGACTTCAAGTCTAAGGATGACAATACCATTGCACCGCGAGAAGCACTTGTGACTCAACATAACATGTATGTAGCCTTCTCGGAGATGGGTCAATCCAGTGCAACATTCCGTAATGCAACCTATGTGTTGGATCGTGATATCTCCATATCAATCCAACCCCATACTAGTCTATAGATGATTGTCCCATTAATCATTATACTTGACTAGGGATATTTAAGATAAACAACACAATTGTAAATCTAAAGACTTCATTATATTAAATATCCAATAAATAATAAATGAATTTTCTAGCCATATACAAATTCATACTAAACTAGATTGCCTCTAGGGCATCTATTCCAACATTTATTGCTTCCACTAACATACTACCTATGATCTTCCTACTAAAACGTCTCACGGTTGCATGATAAGAATAAGAACAAGAATTAAACATAGCGAAAACAGTTCATCATCTATTAAGTTCAAGCAAAACGTGAATCAAATTCATAATTCGCCAAAACGGCTTCAATCCTTAGCTACCATTGAGAAATCTCGATATTAAACTTAGCTACTAAGATTCATGATCAACACGCTGAAGTGTATGTTGATCATGATAAAAAACAACATAAAGATAAAGAGTAGAGAGATCAAACGGATGAATCCTTGCTTCTCCGACGAACTCTAGCTCTTATACTTGCCTCCAATCTTGTTTTATGCGTCTCCCCTCAGAGAATCTGACCTGATATTGCTTAAATACATTCCCTAAAAGTCTCGAGCCTTTTAGGAATCTTTACGAGTTGTTTTCATACTAAATTGGTTGTCTTTCTCTGTTTCTTCGTGCGAAGACTCGTGGTCTTCGTGTGACGATCTTCCTACTCTGAGACAACATAATGTTTAGCGAAGACATGCTGGATTTTAACTAAGTCTAGGTCTTCGTACGAAGACAATTTCTCTTCGCACTAAAACCTTCGTACGAAGACATTTCCTCTTCGTACGAAGACATCCTGGAGTTCCAGGATTTTCCTTAGTTGCTTTATGCATCCTTTTTGATGTTCTTCTATCCCGAAGCTCGTTTCTTCTCTCCACTTGCTCTCCTCATGTATTATTCCTGAAAATCACAACAGGAATACTTCCGCAAAGATTAAATGTGATAAATTATATAAATCATACATCAAATTAATAAGAAACGCCCGGATTGTACATCAAAGCTAAAAAACATCCAAAAACACATTTTCTTCTTTTTTGGCTAGAATCTCATCACTTTGCACCAAACGCACCCAAATGACAATGAAACATGTACGTAAGATAACTCTTATGAAGGATTTATCAGTAGACAAGAAAGAAGACAAAGCTCAAGGCTTGACATATCAACTCACCTTGATTTCCAAGCACAAGCAAATCACTCGCTAATAGTACTCATTGTGTCCCTCGTTAACGAAAACGTCTCATACATATTAAATATACACTAGTAAAAACATAATGTTAAGTATAGATAAACAATGCCTATATGAAAAGACGATGACCCTGCTAAGTTGATTTCAATGTCTATAGATTACTCCTTAATCCATGATTCAAAAAACAACCGAAAACTTTGCTACAAAATTCCATAACCTAATGTGCACATAATCTTTCATACTTTATTAATTTATTAATCTAACTACTCAAACAGATTTTGACTAAAAAAATAGTCTTATTAGTTCCAAATCACTCAGAATAATAAGTCTAGCATCAAACGGATTCGAAGTTTGATTCCCGGATCAAAATATATGCCCGTTTTAACTTTCTAGTCACTCTCCCATTACCCATACGGGAATTATTGATTCTCACATAAACTAACCTCAAAATCATCTAGGTAATAACCTCGTATTCAATCTAACTTCAATAATGATTACCCACTTCAAATCAAGTTATTACCCACATACTAGGATCATCAAATCACTCAAATCGATTAATTAAGCTTCCCCTACAACACTAGGATTTCACCCATAAATTATGAACATAATTAATCCCGACACTTGATTATCGATCCTACGACTTCATGAATAATGAGACTAATAATATGAATATGAACATTGAATTATTAAGATGAAGAATCGAACTAGGGTTTTGATTCACATACCGGTACTAAGAAAGGATTGATGATTTCCACGGTGTAACTGAAAATCAAACGTCACAACAACATAGCCTTAGCTATGTATCTCTTGATTCATGACAATCATATAGAGTAGAGAGAATATAAATTAAGATTAAGATAATAGGAAATAAAGAACTCACCAAAATAGAAAACGAACAAGAGAGCAAATGAGGAGACCGACGGCGGCGGCGGTCCAGCGGCGGCTTGTGCGGCGCCGGGTCCAAGAGGGCACGAGATAGAGAGAGAGAGAGAGAGAGAGAGAGAGAGAGAGAGAGAGAGAGAGAGAGATCTTGCGCGAGGGAGAGATTCCGAGCTGATTTGATTGCGTAGAGAGAAATAAGTAATAAGATATGTATTTATGGTTGCTTGGAGGAAAAGAAATAAGAGTCCAAAGATAATTAGGAAATAACTTTCATAATGAATTATTCAATGTGGTGAGGTGTAGGAATGTGATGGGTACACCCTCACTAATTAAATAAAAGGAGTAACTGAAATAAATAGAAATAATAGGAATAGAATTAATTATATATGAGAAAAATAATGTTTATCCTATTGTCCTTCATGCTTCACCAACTTACAAAATAACCTAACCATCCTTAATAATTATCATATACCACCAACAATTCTTTGAAATAACAATTCGATCATTCCATATATAATAACCAACAATATTCTCAAAATAATTCTCATAAATTTACCAAATGTTGATAACTCTCTATTAGAGTTATATTTCTTGCACGATTTATAATGTTTTGCGTGATTTCCGAGTTGATAATCTTAATTTTACATTATGAATGTAGATAAAACGTAGATCCTAGTGTTTCTCATTTGATGTAGATATAACATTTGTGCATGACTTTGTTAATTCTAGTGTTTCTCATTTGCTTTTATGTATTTTTTGTCACTTTTAACCGCGTGGGTTGTGTTTCGTGTTGTTTTGACAGCAAACGGAGCTTCATAGATGAAGCGGAGAGGAGAAACAAGCTCTGAAAATTTTTCGGGAGCTTAAACGAAGAAGAAATCGTGAAGAAACAGTGAAAGTACATGAAGAGGGGAGACAAATGCAATTCAATGAAGGTTTTTGTAATGGCACTTTGACCCCTACATGAAAAATGGCCAAACACTTAGTGAAATACGGTGGCCAACGTGAGAGCAGCTCGCTGGAGGTGTAGGATCACAAATGTGATAACAAGATCACCCGCAAGATCACAATGTGATCATATGATCTGAAATGTGATCACAAGATCACAATACTTAAAAAAAATAAAATGAACGAGACTCTTTTATTAGAGAGACGCACGGAAAAAGAAAAAAAAAAGAAAAAGGACAGACGCAAGGAAAAAAAAGAAAAAGGACTCCCCAGAGGGAGAAAAGAAAAGAGATGAGGCTAGGGTTCAAGAGGAGGACTCCTCCATTGAAGATCTAGGTTTTCTTCTTCTTCTTCCTCTCTCAATCTTTATATGGAGAAACTTGTAAGCTTTATTTTGTTGATTCTTATTAACTAAACTAGTTTCTAGGCATCTCTATGAGAGCCTAGGGTTTATGCAGACGAATGATTTTCCGAATTTTAGACTTTATTTCATGCTCATGAATTTGATTCATTGAATGAATGATTATTTTCTTGATATTGTTTATGAACTTAGGCTATTGACATGTCTAGGTTACGATTTTACTATCAATGGAACTAGGGTTTATTCTTGAATGATGTTATTGCGTAAGTGTATTCAATTGTTCATAATCTTTGCTTAAATCTTAATGGGAAATGAATAACTAACCGGAATCGTTAGGTGGCTAGTGAAGTGCGCGAGAGTGACTTTAACTAGAAAGGATGAGATATGAACATCAATCCTGAATCACCGAGACTGGTAGGAGAAGTGAATAGGATTGGCTAGTGTGGGTAGATTCGATAGGATTGTTCAGCTGTTCCGTGAAACAGTGGACCGACAGGACCCGCTAACGTATCAGTTGTTGACCTACTAGAACGGACCGGTAGATAACATGAGACCGACAAGAGATTGTAGTCTACTGAGATGTAAAATGACATGAGACTGACAGGAGATTGTCATAGCCTATTACCCGGCTTGATTAGGATAGAGTTAACGTGTTACTCAAATAATTCGGAAATCGTCTACAGCCTTAGTTGATCTAGAGATCACCTAGTTCCTCCATATCTTTGTTCTAAAATATAAAAAATCCAAAAATATTAAATTAGTTTGTTATTTCAATTTTGAGTCACTTGTTTGTGGGTGACAAACTTGTTTAATCACTCTTATTCCTCCTGTACCGTATTCAAAACTAAATAACTAATTAAATAATATCATTTTTGTCCTCGTGGGATCGATAACTCGGGGTTGAAATACCAACCCTATATTACTTTACCATGCACTTGCGCATACGCGTTAGTAAATCGCGTCAAACGTCTCCCCAAGTACCATAAATTAGCGAAATATCCAAATGTCAAAATGGGGTCTTTAAATGGGGAAGTCATCAGGAAGGTGAGAACGGACCAAGAACGAAGAGAATGCCAAAGTCCAGCAACCGGTGGCAGCCCCCGACAGGTTTCAAACCCAGATTCCGGCAATCCACATCCCGTCAAGTTATAACATGATTTTGGGTTCCATGGACTCCCCTTTACCTCGCCAAACACGTAGAATAAATTAAAAACGATGATTTGCAAATCAATGGAAGAATTATAGCCAAAACTAAACTAGGGTTCTTGAGGAAACTCACCCATCCCCGAACATGTTCCTTGGTAGATCACAAATTTCAAAGATGGCTTTTCATCTACGAGTGATAAGGAACTCCCCGTCGTAGCAGGTCCAGCACTGGTGGAGTGGAGGTGATGTTGTGGTGGTTGTTCTTGGTGAACATCAAGAACATGAATAAGTTGATGAAAATTGATGAAGTTTCACCCAAAATTAGCTAGTGAAGAAGGTTGGTGAGGTGCTGCCACCTCATGGTTAGGTGGCATTCATGCACAAGGATAGTGGACAAGTGGCACAAATGCAATAGGGGTGATTTTTAAATTTGTTTGCTTTACATTTAGAGGATACAGAGAGAAACAGAGTGGGTGTGTTGAGAATCGTTATTTTTTATTTGTCCAGACGGATCCTACATGTTTGTTTCGCACGCTGCGCATGAGGGGGCGTGTTGAGAATCGTTATTTTTTATTTGTCCCACATTGGGACTCGGTCTGTTTCGCCTGTGCCTAATAAGTTACTTGGGCTAATCCCCTCACTGCCAATTGGTTTTGAGGTGGAACCCAATGATTCTTAACAGTCTCGACAAGAACTTGCACTTGAACACACATTCTCACAAAGCCTTCAGAAAGATCTTCACCAAAACATCGTCATTCTCATTACAACCTCCCCCATGAAAGCAAGCCTGAATTAGGGTTTGCAGATGAGAGACGGAGAAATGAGCCAAAGCAGGATTTGGAGCATGGCCTTGTGGCTGAGTGGTTGCACTCACATATGTGAGATCTGTAGTGGCGTTCTGTCTTGATTAGAGGAATTCATACGAACTGTCAAGTTTACTAGAACCACCCCTGATAGAAACCACAACGACCATCAGAGCAACCACGACCACTGATTTATCCCCAAGCAGTGCGAATTTTTAAATAAGTGTGTGAGGAAGTATTTGTAATTACTTCTAAAGAGGAGCAACCCTATTTATAGAGCTGGAGGAGGTGAGTCACATTTTTGAAAATGAGGGGCAACCACGTTTGGGATCGATGTCGTAATTCAGTAAACCATTAGGGGTTCCACGTGTGAAGAAGAATATTCTCTTGAATAATTGTGAAGAAGAAAAATGGTTGTTCAACAAAAATAACTGTTGCTTGCAAGACTTGAACAGGCAACCACCGAAGTGTTGACACATCCACTACCAACTGGGCCACTAAAGTGGTGTCGCTGGTGGTATCGTAAAATATATAATATATCATTTCTCTCTTTTAAAGTAGAAGTACTAAGACGAACCAAACCGCATCAGACGAAGTAAATCGATCAGCGACGAGTTGGTTCGTCACAACCTAGTTTGTTTTTGTGAGACTGAGACGAGTTAACTCCGCCCATTAGAACGGTGGGTATCGGGTCAACGGGGCTGGCGAAAGTCATTACAGTGGCGACAAAAGGGACATGAAAGTCATTACGGTGGCGAAGGGAGGGGATGGGTGTGTCGGAGGCCGTAGAGGGCATAGAAGCCGATGAAGACGACAAAGCAGTTGCAGTGGAGGAGGAGGAGGAGGAAGCCATGGAAGCAGATAAAGAAGACAAAGGAGTTTCAGAGGGAAGAGAGTTAAATTTTTAAAAATGATACAAATGTTATAAACTGAGAGAGAAAAGATGGAGACAACGTATGGAGGAATATCAAAGGTTGTATTATTCTCTACCAAAGCAGTCTTTATATAGAGTGTGGGAGTCATTTAGTATCTTCTAAATATGGTATTACAATATTTGGGAATATTAATCATACTAAATAACAATATTTCATAACACTCCCCCTTGAATATTCACTACTAGTCTGCCTTGTTAAAACCTTGTCGCGTAAAACCCAACGGGAAAACCGCAACTAAGGAAAAAGAGTACATACATTAGAAATACAGCTCCCCCTTAAAATAAGATCCATTAATACAAAATATCTTTGAGTTGACGCATCCCATATTTTCGAACATGTAGCTTTAGTGTTGATGCTGGTAGTGCTTTCGTGAACAAGTCTGCTGGATTTTCACTTGATCGCACTTGCTGGATGGAAACAACACATTTATTTTTAAGTTCATGAGTATAGAAGAATTTTGGAGATATGTTTTTAGTTCGATCACCTTTGATGAAGCCTTCCTTGAGTTGGGTAATGCAGGCCGCATTATCTTCATATAACACTGTTGGGCTGTCATTTTTGAAAATTAATCCACAAGACCCTTTGACATGTTGAACTACTGAATTTAACCTCACACATTCTTTACTAGCTTCATGGATGGCAAGGATATCTGAGTGGTTTGATGATGTTGCTACCACTGTTTGCTTCATCGATCTCCATGATATAGCATTTCCTCCATAAGTGAAAACATACCCTGTTTGAGACCTTGCTTTATGTGGGTCTGACATGTATCCAGCATCATCATATCCAATGAGGGAAGTATTTGATCCACGAGGATAGAAAAGAACCAAGTCTGTAGTGCCACGTAGATATCGCATGATGTGTTTAACACCGTTCCAATGCCTGCGAGTAGGGTTAGAACTGTACCTAGCCAAAAGATTGACAGAAAATGCAATATCTGGCCTTGTACAATTTGCCAAAAACATCAAAGCACCAATTGCACTAAGGTATGGCACTTCAGGGCCAAGATGTTCCCCGTCACTCTCTTGAGGACAGAAAGGATCTTTATTTACATCAAGCGACCTAACCACCATAGGGGTGGTTAGTGGATGTGATTTTTCCATACAAAATGTAACACCTCCCCTTATCAGGCTCGGTAGAGACCAGGAGAGTGCTACTCGAATAGCGGAAATCGAGAACATTACATCCCATAAAAGGTAAATAACAAGTTATTGTATTATCGTATTTAGGCTACAAAACATGCTACAACATTAGGATAATGATTTTAAAATAGTGTTCTCATCGTATAGTGATGATGCGTGCCATATCTTTAGGGACCAAAGCCCAAGGAATCATCACCCGTAATAAGTAATATAATTGGTTCCAGTACATGCGAATCATTTTATTCCGGGGATCGAACCCGAATATCTCTTTAGGGACTAAGCCTAGGGAATCATCAACCAACACAAGTAACTCTGGGGGATCGAACCCGATTATCTCTGTAGGGACTAAGCCCAGGGAATCATCACCCAAATATAAGTAACCCCGGGGATCGAACCCGATTTTCTCTTTAGGGACTAAGCCCAGGGAATCATCACCCAAATATAAGTAACTTCGGGGATCTAACCCGATTATCTCTGTAGGGACTAAGCCCAGGGAATCATCACCCAATATAAATAACATTATATGTTCGTACAATGTTACGTGATTACTGATTTCTGGACAAGTGTGACAAGTATTCCCAACACAAATAATATTTGAAGTTTTGAAAACAAATAAAGCGCATTTCTATAGTAGGGGATAAAACACGACAACCATTTTCAATTAAATGAGTAGTGGACACGAAATAAGCTGGCACGCAAGTCTAAGCATAAAAAATTCACAATTATATTTTGAGACAGAAAATATAAATCACATTTTGACACGAAGTCAGCTAGGCAATCAAGGCTAAGCATATAAATCACGTGCATAATTTGAGACGTAATATAAAATCACATTTGACACGAATGAAGCTAGGCATACGAGGCTAGGCATGTCACTCGCCTGATACAATAGCAGTTATCACATAAAAGCTCATACGAACGGTCGCAGTCCTCGTTGGCGAACCTGTCGCCTACAATTACCAATTTCTAATTACAATAATAGTACTTCTAAATAAACAGATGCACTAGTCTTATGCGAATGCTCGGCTATGTCGAATACTAAGTCCAGCTCTCACGCTTCCCAATAAAACTTGTCTTAAGTTTTATGATTATAAATATTCAAGAAGTATTGTAGAAACGAATGCGATACTACATAATTAAGGCATTACTTACCAAAAAGGTATTTTTTGTAAACTATTTTTTTAATGCTACTACGTATAGGACTTCATCAAATCACATAAATTAGAAATTATATAATTGTAAGAGTGGCATAATTAACCAAGGAAATCATTTCTTAATATTTCATAATAAATTTTATAACTAATTTATTTCACTTTAAAGAATGACAAATTCTTTGGTAAAGAAATTATTTTGATATATTTTGAGAACTCGCTATTTATAGTTTCAGCATAAGACACTACCTACCCAAATTTTTCTGAAAATAGCAATTTGACCACCTCTCATGAACACTTAGACTCACCCGTTCAAAACATGGATTCGAGCCACAAAAACATGTTTTTGATTACGAAAACTAACTCATAGGGAGATTTAGATCATACCCACACCAAATTTCGCGAGAAAGGGTCAAGAAATCGGACGGGTCGAAACACGCATCGGGGTCGCCGGAGGTGGAGCTTCGTCGGCCTTTCTATGGTGGTTCTTGGCTGCGGCTGAGACCTACGGAAGCTCGGTCGGACCTCCTAGGGTCGTGATATATGGTTGGGAGTGGCTGGGTGCCTCTGTTTCGCTTGGGCCGAAACTTCGTCGGAAAAAATGGTGGAATGGTGGGGGCTTCGATGGTTGTTTCTTCAGGCGCTGCTTATGCTGGCTTTGTTGTTGTATTTGTGATTTCATAGAGAGTGGGATAGAGAACAGAGAGGTTAACCAAGAATAGGGAAGAGAAGTGGAGCTGGTGGTGGTGGTGGTCCGGTGTTTTTCCGACGGTGGCAGTGGCAGTGGTGGTAGCTGCTGCTGCTTGCTGCTGCTACCTGCTTCTGCTGCTCTTCTTTTCAGGACAGAGAGAGGGAGGTGGAGGCTGAGAGACGAGAGACAGATAGATGGTGGTGGAAGGGGTGGATATGGCGTCGGTGGTGGTGGTGGTCGCCTTGGTGGCTGCTGCCACCAGCTGCTGTTGCTGGCAGAGAGGAAGAGAGATACAGGGAGAAATGAGAGAAAAGAGTGGAGACGTTGGGGGTGGTGTTATTTCTCGGGGGTGTGGTTGCCGAAGGAGGAGAATGAGGAAAAGATATAGGAGAGGGAGAGGAGAGAGAGAGAGAGAGAGAGGGAAGGTGACGGGGAGAGAGGGAGAGAAAGTGAGAGAGAATTTTGTGTTTTCCAAAAAAATCAGCAGGTTGTTGAAAAATGTGGCAAAAATATTTGTTTTTGTTTTTATTTTACTAATTTATTTCTTTTTACCTTTTAGGCTTCCAAGTTTTTCTAACTACACAATCACCCCCAACTAATAACTAGCTATTAACATCTAGAATTACAATAACCTCCCCACTCGTCATGTAAATTCGAGAATAGCTATTTAAATTTACGAAAAAGTAATTAATTATATACTAAAAAGACGGGATATTACACAAAATCTTTTAAGGACTTATTCAGTATAATTTTATTGATGAAGTAAAATTCCTTCAGGAAAGTGTTCAATTTGTAGACCGAGGCAAAATCTCGTCTTTCCCAAATCCTTCATCTCAAATTCCTTTTTTAAGTAAGTTGCAGTTTGGGTAATCTCTTCATGAGTTCCCACAATATTCAAGTCATCCACGTATACTGCCACTATTACAAATCCATTTGTGGATTTCTTTATGAAGATACAAGGACAAATTGGATTGTTAACAAACCTTTCTTTTAATAAGTATTCGCTCAAGCGATTGTACCACATTCGTCCTGATTGTTTTAGTCCATATGAGGATCTTTGGAGCTTAATAGAATAAGCGGTATGTGGTTTGTTTGTTTTTGGCAGTTTCAGTCCTTCAGGAACTTTCATATATGTGTCACTATCAAGTGAACCATATAGATATGCTGTAACCACATCCACCAAATGCATATCTAAACATTGCGATGCTGCCAAACTCATTATGAATCGGAAAGTAGTTGCATCCATCACAGGCGAATATGTTTCTTCATAATCAATGCTTGGTCTGTGCGAGAAACCTTGAGCTATGAGTCGATCTTTGTATCTTGTAATCTCGTTTTTCTCATTTCGTTTTCGCACAAAAACCCACTTAAATCCAATGGGTTTTACGTCATTTTGTGTTTGAACTATTGGTCCAAACACTTAACTTTTTTCTATTGAATTTAATTAAGCCTATATAGCGTCTTTCCACTTTGGCCAATCATCACGACGTCGACATTCTTCAATTGACCGTGGTTCGTGATCGTCATCCCTTATATGTAGTGCAACGTTAAAGACAAATGTGTCATCAATGACAATACTATTTCGATCCCATATTTTTCCGGAATATATATAATTGATCGAGATCTCTTTATTTTCAGGTACCATATTGCCCTCTTCATGGGCTGAATTTTGATCAATCATTTTAGGTATCGGATCACCAATTTTAATGGGATCATCAATTGTCTTTGTGGAATCTTTAGGATTCAACACAGTTGCCTGATTCTTCTTCCTTTTTCTAGGAACCAAATTTTTGAGCCAACAGGTCTACCACACTTTTGGCGTGCACTAGATTCATTTGCTTGTATGCTCACATTTTGTCCTACAGGGACATCAATCAGTGCTGGAAAATTCACAGCCGGTATATGCGATTTAACTTTACTTGTATCAACGAATGCATCAGGCATTTCGTTAGCTATGCTTTGCTCTTTAAGGGTTCTCAGCACTTCGAATTCACACTGGCTAGTTCGAGGATCCAAGTGTGTTATCAAAGGAGAATTCCAAGAAATCAATTGTCGAGCTTCAGGCTGCGACATGTCCCCCCAAATTTCGGGAAGATCGATTCGTCAAAGTGACAATCTGAAAAGCGAGCTTGGAATAAATCCACAGTTAAGGGTTCCAAATATCTAATAATAAATGGAGAATCAAACCCAACATAAATACCAAGTCTACGTTGGGGACCCATCTTGTTACGTTGTGGGGGTACAATAGGAACATGCACAGCGCACCTAAAAACATGTAAATGAGATATATTTGGAGGTTGTCCAAGCACAAGTTGTTTGGGGGGAATATTTAAGATACACAGTCGGGCGTAAACGTATTAATGCAGCGGCATGTAAAACAACATGTCCCCAAGAAGACATGGGTAAATTAGTTTTCATCAACAATGGTTTAGCTATTAATTGAATTCTTTTAATGAAAGATTATGCTAAACCATTTTGATTGTGTACATGCGCGATTGGGTGCTCAACCTGTATCCCAACTGACATGCAATAGTCGTCAAATGATTGCGATGTAAATTCACCAACATTATCAAGACAAATAGATTTTATGGGATGATCAGTGGAACTGTGCTCTAAGCCTTATAATCATTCCTAAAAGGCGTGCAAATGCCATATTTCGAGATGATAATAGGCATACATGCGACCATCTTGTAGAGTCATCGAGTAGTACCATGAAGTAGTAAAGGGGACCCCTAGGAGGATTGATTGGTCCACAAATATCTCCTTGAATGCGTTCCAAGAACTTAGGAGATTCAGTACTAACTTTCATGGGTAATGGTCTAGCAATGTATTTTCCTTGAGAACAAGCGGTGCATGGATATTCTTTTGGAAAAATAATCTTTTTATCTTTTAGTGGATGCCCGCTCGAGTTCTCAATGATTCTTCGAATCATAATTGCACCAGGGTGCCCAAGCCTATTATGCCAAAGCATAAAAGTTGTGGGATCTTTTTATTTTGTGGCGACAATGACTTCAACTGCTTAGATATTCGAATGATACAATCTAGACGATAAAGCAGGACCCACTGGAGTTGTTCATGACTTCATCTATGTTCATTGCCGCCGCATAGCCCGTGCGAACTGAGTATCTACCATCTTCACTCAAACTCCATATCAATTTGTCGGCTTTTGGTACTCGAGGGATTTTAATGTTCTCCACTGTAGAAATATCCACTTCCCATAGTAGTTTCTTAAGCTTGTCAATATCCCAACTATGAGTAGTTGTGTTGATCAAATCAGCCACTTTGTAGTTACTATCCGTAGGTAGCACAGTTATGATTTTACCCGTACTCGAGAATGGGATCCATTTATCCTTCAAGTTTAAGTTGTTGTCGTCGCCTATCATCCATCGCAACCCCTTATCTAAAATATCTCTTGCTGGCGATCATACTCCTCCAAGCATAAGAAGGTGCATACCCTTCTTTGGCACTCATAAAGTCTTTACGCGGGAAATACTTGGCCATGAGGACCCTACTGCAAAGTGAAGAGTTGTCATGTAGTAAACGGCATCCTTGTTTTCCTAGTATCGCCAAATTAAATTTCTCCAGATCCTTGAATTGAAGGCCCCCTTGTTCTTTGGATTTTTGCTTCTTCTCCCACGCAACCCAATTAATTCCTTTATCTCTAGACGATTTGCTCCACCAGAATCTCTGAATCAACATCTCCATTTTGTCGCAAACTCCACCGGAAAGTTTGAAACAGGACATGGCATACGTTGGAAGGGCTTGAGCGACTGATTTGATCATGATCTCCTTTCCTGCTGCTGATAAGTTTCTCTCCTTCCATCCCTTGAGCTTATTGCATAATATTTCGATCAGTTACGTGAAAGTAACACTCTTGTTTCGTCCTATTGTGGTTGGGAGACCCAGGTATTGATCATGTTGGATTACTTCTAGAATTCCTGCAATTTGTAACACATTGTTGCGAATTTCTTCCAGAAATTTGGGGAAAAAGCAACTGCTGACTTATCTAGATTGATCTTCTGACCAGACGCTCTATCATATGCCTGAAGTAATTCTAGAAGAACTTGAATATATCCAGTATCAGCCTGAGAGAAAACATAGAATCGTCAACAAAAAACAAATGGGATACCACTGGTCCTCCCCTAGAAGCAGTTACACAAGCTAACCTCCCTTCATCTACTGCGTCCGTAACTGACCGGGACAACATCTCACTACATAGTAGGAATAAAAAAGGGGATAGAGGAAATCTTTGACGGACCCCTCGTTCTGGATCAATGAAGCCGGTGGGAACGCCATTACGAATCACTGAAAAGGTGGCTGATGTAATACAGTCCATCACCAGAGCTCTGAAACGTCTACCGAACCCCATGTGGAACATAACTTCGCGCGAAAATTTCCATTCAATCTTGTCATACGCTTTACTCATATCCACCTTCAGAGTTAAAAAGCCTTTCTTCCCCTTTTTCCTGTTCTTTAAAGAACGAATTACTTCAAAAGCAGTTAGAATGTTATCAGAAATCAGACGCACCGGAACAAAAGCGCTCCGATTTCGAGATATTAACATGGGAAGAAAACTCTTCAATCGATTGGCTACATATTTAGCAACGATTTTATATATAACCGTGCATAAACTGATAGGACGGTACTCACTAGGCTTTCTTGGCTGCTTAACTTTAGGAATCAAAGCAATAAGAGTATGATTGAACTCTTTGACACTTTGGCCATCATTCAACACCTTCAGAAATTCTGTAGTAACCTCCTTTCCAACCACTTCCCAGTTTGTTTGGAAAAAGCCTGCATTATATCTGTCAACACCAGGAGCTTTGTCCGGCGCCATCGGAAACAAAGCCGACTTAAATAATTCTGGAGAGAATAATTCTTCTAGTTGATCTGCATCTCTGGTTGACACCATCTCCGCAGAAGGAACAAGGAGTGGAGAAATCTCCTCATACTCGGATTGGTGGCACAGAAGAGGTCCGTGAAATAGCTTTGGAGCACATGGAAAACCCCATTATCATCTGTCACCCAGTTTTTGTTGGCATCTTCTATTCCCTGAAAATTATTCCTGGCATGACGAATAGTAGCTTTCAAATGAAAAAAGCGAGTATTCTTGTCACCTTGCTTCAACCACTCAACTCTGGACCGTTGTTGCCACATAATTTCTTCTCTCTTCTGTAGTTCATTGTATTCTGCTGTGATCGCCCTCTTTTCTGCAATGACTTCCCAGTTCTGGTTCACACAATCTAGAAATCTTCCCCTTTCCCCTAGCTGGTTCATTCTTCTTCTAACCCGAATATCTCCTTATTCCATCTCGAACAGTTCCCGTAAAGAGCACGAAGTTTTGCCGTCACTGTCCCCTGGTGGGAGGCCCATCCTTCGGTAACCATGGTTTGGAAATCTGTGTGAGATTCCCACATTTTCTCGTACTGGAATCTCCTTTTGTGCCGCCAGATTGGCCCATGCTGCTGCCACTGAAGAAAAATCGGAATGTGATCAGAATTGGGCCACCACAAATGTGTAACCCTAGCTCCTTGATGTAAATCCATCCACTGGATGTTTGAGACTGCACGATCCAGTCTCTCCCAAATATTCCCGTCATCACTCTGATCGTTGCTCCAGGTAAATACATTACCCATAAAACCTAAGTCAAGAAGACCCACATCATTAAGAACATCTTTGAGTTGCTCAAGCTGACAAAAACTTACACCTAATCCTCTTGCTAGAATAGGTGCCCTAGAGGCAATCTAGTTTAGTATGAACAATAAATTGTCCTGAACATTCATTGTATTATTTATTCGATATTTAATATAATAAAGTCCTTCGATTTACAATTGTATTGTTTATCTTAAATTTCCCTAGTCCATTATAATGATTAATAGGACAACCATCTATAGACTAGTATGGGTTTGGATTGATATGGAGATATCATGATCCAACACATGGGTATACATTAGGAGTAAAGGCATACTGGATTGACCCATCTCCGAGAAGGCTACATACAAGTTATGTGAAGTCACAAGTGCTTCTCGCGGTGACAACGGTATTGTCATCCTTAGACTTGAAGTCACTAGATGTTTTAGTTGGGGAATACTGTGTTTTGGTATCGTCAAAAGCTACACCATGATCGGGTAGTCATAAAGGCGCGCACTGGAGACAATAGAAAGCAAGCTTAGATATCGTAGTGATGTAGATAGAATTTGTCCCTCCCACATAACGGGAGAAAATATCCAAGGCCACTCGAGTGCTTATAGAATGTCTGACCAGACTTAAATAAATCAATATGGGATATTGATGTTATTTGCACGAATAAGGCTGTTCCCAGGATCGAGGAACTATGGATTGGATATACGATTGTGAATTGTATGTCTCGTGTCCAATCCGGATATTGAGACAAAGGGATGAGACGATACTTGCACAAGGTTTGTCATTGTGACTATTTCTATTTGTTGGCTAGAATGGATGTCTTGCTAGAGGCCACTCCATATTAGTAAATAGTTATTACCAACTAAATAGAACCTATGGGATCACACGCCATATAGGGCATAACTAGACTTGGGAATTAATTAATTAATATAATTAATTAATTAGAATGATCAAATCACAACAACTTGCTAACTTAGTAGGACTAATATGCAAGTTGGACTAATCCGAACTTGAGTAGGATTAAGAAAGGGCCTTTATGTAGTAACAAGGAATTGTTGGACTATATAAAGGATGCTCCTAGCTTCCTTCCCTACAACTAATGCTCATAACATACATTGAGTAGGAGAGAAGGAAGTAGAGAGCAAGACACACCCAAGGCCGAAGCCCTTGGTGCCGTCCGTCCCCCTCCCCGTCGGCCAAAAGAGAGGTGGCCGAACGTCTCTCTTTTGTCCTCCGTTGCGTGATTTCTTCATCCTCTTCCATTCCTACTAGCTAGCACGAGGTGTTTGGAAGATCTAGATCTCATCTCTAGGCGTGGATCAACCGTAAACATGTGATACTTTTTGCGTTAGAAGTCATCAAGGAGACTTCCAAGGTACATAACACAATTCCTTTACCATCGTCATGATTTCTCTTCCTGTGATCCTTGGAGGGTCTTGATCGGATAAATTTATTGTTTTTTTCCGCTGCGTATCCACGATCAAAACCTTACAGTGGTATCAGAGCCACAGGTCGTAGAGCATAACGTGGGTTATGTGTTACGTTTTTTGTTTTTTTTCACCTATAATTGTTGGTTATTGCGTTAAAACGACAAAATATGCATAATTTGATTCAAAACAAACAAGAACTAATTTAACATTGGATGTGAAGATTAGTGAGTTTGAATCACATATGATGTGAATGTTGGATCTTGACGGCTAGGGTTTGAGCACATGCTTGGAAAATGGGGTTTTCAAACATGGAAACAACTAAACTTGGGCAACAAGGCAAGAAGTTGTTTTGGAAACAACTCCTTAAGGAGGTTCGCCCCCCTAGGGACAGCCCCCCTGCCTTGCCGCCCAAGCTAGGGCACGACCAAGGGCTCGGGCCGGCCTAGCGTGCGGATCGGCCGCGCGTGGGGCTCGTCCGACCGTCCCAAGGCCGCACCTTGGTCCTTTTTGGGCGGTTCGGCTATATTGATAGTGGACCCTTTGGACCGTTTTAACCCAAGCACATCCGAAATCAATTAAAATTGACTAAGCGCGTTAAACTTAGTTTTAACTGTTTATGTGCAATTTGCATGGTGATTGGATATGGCCTTAGATGTGGTTTGTTGTGAATGTTTAATTTTTGTGGTTTGTTTACGGCCGGCGAGCTGATCAATTTAATGTAATAATTAATTAGGGTTTACGGTCTGCGAGCCAATTTTTTTCTCTCAACTTGTGAGATATTTTTTAGTATAGATGTTAGCTAGTACTAGATAAAATAGATAAATAGCCAATATTGAAGAAAAAGAAGCCCAAATAATTAAATGAGCCACAACATGGAGCATGGAGCATTCCACAAGGCTATGAAGGATGGACCAAGAGATGGAGGCACATGGAGATGCATTTTCTATTCTAGGGTTTATAGATATTCTCATTGGCTTGGAAATATCTTAGTCTAGGAGGCCATATCCATATCACCTTATTTTCTTTTTGTGAATGTTTACTTTATTGTCTTATTATTGTTGTTGGTGTATGGTTGATGCATGCAATTTGATAATAAGATAATTAACAAACCGGATCTTTTATTTGGATTTTTTTGTCCAAACTCAAATAAGTGGATCAGATGACATGGATCAACAAAATAATTTAAAATTGAAAATAAAAATCCCTCAATTCAAATATTTCATTTTTGCCTTCTCGTTATTTGGACACTCTTCATGGTCATGATTATCAAGCTCGTGCGTGCCAAAGCAGTGCGACTTGGTTTGTCATGATTGTGTTGCGATGGTACAAGCAAGTAATGTGCAACTATCTAAGTAAGAGGTTGGAAGCAACTAGGTGATTTTAATAAGATTAAAATCCTAGAGGCAAACAATTGAATTATCCATATGGATGGAAAAAATAAGGAGTTATTTGCCCAATTGAACCAAGAGTTGCATAAGGATGCAATTGGAATTGTTCCTACCTAAATAAGTAATTTTGGGTGACTTGCAAAAGCAAGCTCAAAAGAAGTGAAATAGGGATCTTGGCACCCACTAGAAAATATAATGATATTTTCCGCATTAATATTTGAGGGTTATTAATCCGTAGAAAAATATTAGGAGCTGTATTTAATAATCTAGCCATTATTAAATATAGTTAATTGTTCACAAATACTAAAACTTTCTTATCTTCCTTTTTGTAGAATTCCAATTGCAAACAACTCATCGATCTCATATCACTCCCTACGCTCTGTCCTTGAGAAGGACAAGCTCTCCGGGACCAATTTTCTAGACTGGTACAGAAACTTGAGAATCGTTCTCAAGCAAGAAAAGAAACTCTATGCTCTAGAGGAGCAAGTTACTGATGGTCCGGAAAACAACATTCCTGCAGCCCTAAAAGCGTATCAGAAGCGTGTTGATGACGCTAATGATGCGGCCTGCCTAATGCTTTGCACCATGTCCTCTGAGCTTCAGAAGCAACATGAGAACATGAATGCAGTCGATATGATCGCACACTTGAAGCAGCTCTTCCAAGAGCAGGCTAGGGTTGAGAGGTATGAAGTTTCCAAGGCATTGTTCTAATTTCATCTGTCAGAGAGAAACCCCGTGGGGCCGCACATGTTGCGCATGATCGGCTACTTAGAGAGCCTAAGCCGCCTAGGGTTTTTGGTGGATCAAGAGTTGGCCACCGATCTCATATTACAATCGTTGCCTAAGAGTTATGGACAGTTCATCATGAACTATAACATGAATGAGATCGTGAAACCTCTGCCAGATTTACTCAATATGTTGACGACAGCTGAACAAAGCATCAACAAAGGTAAGGGCAAATCAATAATGATGGTGCAGAAAGTAAAGGGCAAACGATTTGCCTCTACCTCCAAGGGAAAAGGCAAAGCAGTTGCCAAACCCAAGGAATCTGCCCTTAAGCTTGTTGACAGCGTAGCCAAAGGTGTGACTAAAGGTGAATGTCACTACCGCAGTCAGTCTGGACACTGGAGGAGGAACTGACCAAAATATCTGGAGGATAAGAGGCTTGGAATAGTGATTCCACCACCACCATGTATTTTTGTTATATATGTCAATATTACTTGCTCTTCATCATGGGTATTTGATAGTGGATGTGGATCTCACATTTGTCGAAATGTGCAGGATCTAATGAGAAGTAGAAGGTTGGATAAGGAGAGATAGATCTACGCGTTAGGAATGGAGCAAAGGTTGTTGCATTAGCTGTAGGCGTGTACGAGCTGTCTCTGCCTTCAGGATTAGTTTTAGAATTAGATAATTGCTACGCAGAAACATTATTTCTATTTCTTGTTTGGACAAGGAAGGTTTTACTATTTCAGTAAAGAACAACTGTTGTTCCATCTATTTTAATAGTATTCACTATTGTAGTGCGCAATTATTTAATGCATTATATGTCCTTGATCTAAATAATCCTGTCTATAACATTAATACCAAGAGGATTAAAATAAATTATTTAAATCCTGCTTATTTATGGCACTGTCGTTTAGGCCATATAAACGAGAAACGTGTATCTAGACTCCATAAAGATGGATTCCTAGACTCATTTGATTTTGAATCATATGAGAAATGTGAGGCTTGTTTACTGGGAAAAATGACAAAGTATCATTTCTATAAGAAAGGTGAAAGGACTAGTGAGCAATTGGCGCTAGTACATACTAATGTATGTGGGCCATTTACCACGCCTGCCAGGGGTGGTTATGTCTACTTCATCACATGTACTGATGATTGTTCAATGTCGATTATCCCAAGTATAGGATATCGCAACAAGTAGTACCCGAGTAAGAACGGGGTCGATTTCCACAAGGATTGGGAAAGAGATTAAACACTCTAAGCTAACTAGTAAACTTACTAAGCAACTAACTAAATTAACAAAACGAGTTTCTCAAAGGCTTTAGAGCTAGCCAAGCTTTGAATCCACCACTCAAGTGATGGAGCAAGAGTTGTTGATATTGCTAGAGCAAATAACTAAGAAAGAAAACAACTACTAACACTATTACTAATATGATTCAAACGAGTTTGTCAATAAGAGAGTAAGTTGGGTCAATCGATTCGAATAGAGGCCTTGTGTGTGAGCATCAACACCCAAAGTTTATGTCAAAGAAAAGCATGGATTATATAGCAAGAGGATTTGTCTAGCTCTTGTATTCAAGAGTGAAATGCAAAATCGAGTTATGTCAAGCATCTTTCATATGTAAACGAGAGCGTTGCCATATGAAAGATCAAGCCACAATTCGGATTTGATAGTCAACACTTGAATACTACGAATTCGACATCCAACTTATAAGACTAGAAGAACAATGAACTTTTCACACACAAGTCATCTATCGTCATCAATCAACCCAACAAGTAGCTTAGTTGTTCATATTCAAGAGCAAGACACAAGAATCAAGAGCATTCATGAAAATAGTCATTATATTCAAGCTCAAAATGCTCTTCAATTCAACCAAATAACACCAACTTGCTACCAAATGATGAACAAACTACTAGTGTTTGATTCTACTACACTCTAATCAACCTAACCAGCAGCTAACAAACCCTGAAATTCAAAGCTAACAGCAAGTTGCTGCTGCTGCAGCAACACAGTCCAAAATAGAGCCAATACAGTGCTCAAAACAGAGCAATTCGAAACCCAGATTGAAACCTGACCTAACCCTTTCCTCCCTGGTTGTTACTGGCTCCGTAGTAGCTCAGGATGAGCTCGGAAACACCAGAACGAACCCCGAAATCGGTTTAGTACAGAGAGAGAAGAGAGAGAGATAGAGCTTCGGCTCAGCCAAAAGCGTGGTTCGTCACCCCCTTCTTCTTCTTTCTCTTCAGCTTATATAGGCAATGAGAGAGGGTTTCGTAGCCTCCAAGTCTTCAATCCCCACCCTCCAATTTGTCCTAGACATTCCCCTTCGTCGATTTGCAGAAGCTTCACGAACCCTAAGTCAATTTGGGGCTTTTCTCTCGGTTGCTTTTTGGGCCGAATTGATGAGTGGGTTAGGAAGAGGGTTGGACAAGGATCAATTTGAGACCAACTTTGTTTGATTTGGTGAAGAAACGAGCCCGGGTCAGTGCTTGGAAGAAGCTTCGTCGCTGCCCATGGAGGAGCTCTGTTTCTTGATGCGTGTTTGACGGGGAGAGAGAGAGAGCCGTGTGAGAAGACGAGCTGGGGGTGAGCTGGTTTAGGGAAATTGCACCCGGCTCCCCCCTAGCTTGCTGGAATGTTTTAAAAGGCCCGGATCCTTACTTAAAATCTTTTGAAAATGGCAATCTGACCCCCAATCCGTTAAAAATCCTTCAAATAAGCCATTAAAACGTTTCAAAACTTGCACTTAAGCCCCACTTCCATTAAATTCTTCTCTATTTTGCCCTCCTATTCAACCTTTGACTCTCATTTTGACCTCTTTTCTTCCAAGTCGTCAATAACGACCCCATATTCTTCTCTTGTCTTCACAAATAGGTCTTCAAATCTTCACTTTTAGCTTGCAAATTAGTTGCTTTGTCTTCAACTTTAGCCTCTTTATCACTTGACTCCTTCAAATTAAGCCTTCAAATTCCTCATTCAAGCTTTCACAACTAGCCCCTTGCGTTTTAACTCACTTCTTTGCCTACAAAATGAGAGAAAACAACCAAAACTACGAAAACAAGCATAAGTCTAGAAAGAGAGATAAAATAGATAAATTACATATATTAGCAAGTTAAGAGGAGTTCGTTAACATACTAAAATATGCAATTTTAATTCATCAACACCCCCCCCCCCCCAATTAGCCTTTTTCTCGTCCTCGAGCAAAGAGAGCGATAAGAGACGTAATCTAGTTAAGAACCAATCATGAGAGACACACACTCAACTATACAAGGCTTGACTCAATTCTAAACTAGACTCAAATATTTACAAAAACGCACACACACATCATCTATCCTAAGTGAGGACTCAAAGAAACAAAATACTAAGAGTTACTAGCTAATTTTAATTTTTTTGGTGGGGGAAAAAGAAGAATGCATTAATGTCTCCTCAAATAAATTCTCAAAGTCCAAGAAGATTGAGAAAGAAGCCTAAGGACGTCTAAGCATATACTCATACAAATGTGGGCGGTGTTTGGTAGAAGGTGACTCATGCGATCCACAAAACTTGTTAATTAAGTCCAATTTGCGAGAAAGCATGCCTTCAAAAATAAGGATCACAAGAAACTAGACATTCTCATACTTATTCAAAAGCACCCGTGTAGGATGGACTTCCAAAGCTTTGAACAAAAAATTTTAAGAAGGGGAGATGTGGTTGTGGGCTTGTATGATCCTTTTGTGGATTTTTGGTAGATGGTGCGATTTAACATGATTTTTTTTTTTTTTTTTTTTTTTTTTTAATTTGACCTCAAATCCAAGGCTCTCCAAGACCCACAACAAAATAGAAGAATATACAAGCGAGTGGGATTTTTAAGCTAAACCAAGGGAGCTATCTAGGTGGTGACGTAACATTATCACCGGACACCCCTCTATTTCTTAGACATCGCATGGGGTGTCATTGGTAACCACCACTCCAATGGGCTACAAGTTTCCACCGCAAAAACGAATAGAGAAAAATATTTTTGTGAAGTTCAAATAGCTTTAGAAAATGCACCCTTTATCAAAAGTAAAAGACGTCAAAGTTTATGTGATCAACTTAGCTTGAAGGACTTAAACATGAAACGTGAATTTAGTGTGTCGCTTTGTGAGAACGCATGATGTCGCGTAATGTGGGATATTGGTGTAGATGTATTGAGTATAAGCAAAGAATTCCTTTCTAAAATAAAAATAAAAAGAACATGGACTAAGAAATTTCATTATTTGAAAACATCTAGATTTCCAAAAATTCCCCCTTTTCACTTTTTCTCATTTTTTTTTTCTTCATTTTTTTCATTTTTTTTTGAAATAAGTGACTCAACTATAACTTCCTAAGACTCAATAAAGCTATAAAATCTAGACTCAAGATGAAAGGTTAAAATAAATAAAACTACCAAAGAAAGAAGAATAAAAATTCTATGGTTTGACACGGGGAAAGAGTGATGCTTCTCATGAAAGATTCACACATTTTTTTTTCAATTTTTCTAATTTTTTTGGATTTTCATTTTTTCATTTTTTTTGTATTTTTCATGTAAATCACTAATGAAGAAAAAGCATGCTTGTAACCATTTAAGCAAGAAATAAAATCTACTCCACCCCCCAACTAAACTATCACATTGTCCTCAATGTTTGAGAACAATGGAAGAGCAAACAAATTCATATAAAGAGACAAGGGATGATGGACCTCATTTTTCGCTTTTTTGGCCACCAAGCATAAATCCTCCTCCAAGAGCAACCTACAAAATAATCAAGAGCAAAAGAACTACAACTAATATTTACAAAGGTGATACTTTTGGTGAACACTAGTTAGTATAGGTTGGGTCCATAAGAGAAATGGACTCAACCTTGGCCTCAAAATTTTCAACATATGGTTTCAATCTTTGGCCATTCACCTTAAAACTTTCCCCACTTTTGGGGTTCAAAATTTCAATGGTCCCATAAGGATATACATGCTTCACAATATATGGACCATTCCATTTTGATTTCAACTTTCCTCCAAAGAGTTTCATCCTTGAGTTAAAGAGAATAACTTTTTGATTAGGCTCAAAAGACTTAGGAACAATATGTTTATCATGATAAACCTTTGTCCTTGCCTTAGAGATCCTAGTGTTCTCATAAGCCTCATTTCTAAGCTCTTCTAACTCATTCAAGTTTAACTTCCTTTCTTCCCCCGCTTTTGCAAGATCAAAATTCAAGAATTTGATGGCCCAATAGGCCTTGTGCTCTAACTCCACCGGGAGATGGCATGCCTTACCATACACTAGTCTATATGGAGACACACCAATGGGAGTCTTGTAAGCGGTACGGTAAGCCCAAAGAGCATCAGCCAACCTCAAAGACCAATCTTTGCGATTTGGGTTTACCGTTTCCTCCAAAATTCTTTTAATTTCCCTATTAGAAACTTCCACTTGCCCACTAGTTTGTGGGTGGTATGGTGTGCCAACTTTAAGCACAATCCCATACTTTTTCATGAGGCTCTCAAAAGGCCTATTGCAAAAATGTGTCCCTTCATCGCTAATGATAGCTCGGGGCATGCCAAAACGAGATAAAATGTGGTGTTGAAGAAACTTAATCACAACTCTATGATCATTGGTTTTTGAAGGAATGGCTTCAACCCACTTTGACACATAATCCACCGCCAAGAGTATATATAGGTTGCCAAAGGATGATGGAAATGGACCCATGAAGTCAATACCCCAACAATCAAATATTTCAATAATTAAAATGGGGTTCAAGGGCATCATATTTCTTTTTCCAATATTTCCTCCCATCCTTTGGCACCTATCACATGCTTTGCAAAAATGAAATGCATTACTAAAAAGAGTAGGCCAATATAAACCACTTTGTAAAATCTTGGCGGCGGTTTTTCTAGCCGAAAAATGGCCTCCACATGCATACTCATGGCAAAATGAAATAACACTATGAAACTCTTCATTTGGGATGCACCTTCTAATAATTTGATCCGGGCAATATTTAAACAAGTAAGGGTCATCCCAAAAGAAATTCCGGCATTCTCTCACAAATTTCAACTTCTCTTGCCATTTTTAATTTTTCGGAAAAATTCCACAAGCAAGATAATTAGCAATATCGGCAAACCAAGGAACATTTAAAAGGGCAAAGAGATGTTCATCCGGAAAAGTTTCAAGAATAGGCAAGGAGATTTTTGGCTTGGGAATGTCAATCCCAGACAAGTGATCCGCCACAACATTTTCCACACCTCGTTTATCCTTGATTTCAATATCAAACTCTTGAAGCAAAAGTACCCAACGGATTAAACGAGGTTTGGAATCTTTCTTTGTGAAAAGTTATTTCAAGGCGGCATGGTCGGTGTAGACAAGCACTTTTGAACCAAGCAAGTATGGCCTAAATTTTTCAATAGCAAACACCATGGCCGAAAGCTCTTTTTCCGTAGTGGAATAATTTAATTGAGCATCATTCAAAGTTCTACTTGCATAATAGATTACATGTGGTTTCTTATCTTCACCTCTTTGACCCAAAACGGCACCAACCGCATGGTCACTAGCATCACACATGATTTCAAAAGGAAGAGTCCATTTGGGTGGTTGCATGATAGGGGTCGTTACCAATAAATTCTTCAACTTTTTAAAGGCCTCTTGGCATGCACTAGACCACTCAAATGAATTTTCCTTTTGAAGGAGATTGCTCAAGGGCTTAGCAAGTGAGCTAAAGTCCTTGATAAATCTCCTATAAAATCCCGCATGACCTAGGAAAGATATAACATCCTTAACACATTTAGGAGGTGGAAGATTAGAAATCACATCTACTTTAGCCTTGTCTACACCAATACCATGAGAGGAAATAACATGACCCAAAACAATTCCTTTCCTAACCATAAAGTGACATTTTTCCCAATTCAAAACTAAATTCTTTTCTTCACATCTTCTCAAAACCATCTCAAGATTTCCAAGACAAGTATCAAATGAGTTTCCATGAACCGAAAAATCATCCATAAAAACTTCCATGCATTTTTCTACCATGTCCGAAAATATGCTTAACATGCAACGTTGAAAAGTAGCCGGGGCATTACACAAACCAAAAGGCATCCTCCTATAAGCAAATGTTCCAAATGGACAAGTGAAAGTGGTTTTCTCTTGGTCCATTGGATCTATGGCAATTTGATTATAACCCGAGTAGCCATCTAAAAAAAATAAAAATCATGCCCCGCTAACCTTTCCAACATTTGATCTATGAATGGAAGGGGAAAGTGATCCTTCCTAGTGACGACATTTAGTTTTCTATAATCAATGCACATCTGCCACTTAGTAGGAACTCTAGTGGTCACAAGTTCATCCTTCTCATTTTCAAAAACGGTGACCCCCGATTTTTTAGGGACCACTTGGGTAGGACTTACCCATTTACTATCCGAGATGGGGTAAATCATACCCGCATCCAACAACTTGAGCACCTCGGCTCTCACAACTTCTTGCATGTGAGGGTTCAACCTCCTTTGAGGCTCCCTTGAAGTTTTGGCATTTTCCTCTAAATGAATTATATGGGTGCAAATGGAAGGACTAATGCCTCTAATATCCTCAATGGACCATCCTATGGCATCCTTGTAATCCTTCAAAACTTCAAGCAACCTCTTTTCTTGCTCAACATTAAGGGAAGATGAGATGATAATAGGATAAGTATCATTAACCCCAAGAATTGCATATTTCAAATCTAAAGGAAGGGGTTTCAACTCACAAATTGGTGGAACCCTCACAATGGGAGGTATCACCTCACTTCCATGCAACTCACTATCAACACTAGAGTGCTCATGAGTCGACTCAATGACTTGGTCAAGTTGGCCAAAGAGTCTCTCCCCTTCATCAAAGTCAAATTCTTCTTCCATAAGAAGAGATGAAAGGGGAGTGTTATCATCATACAAAAATTCCAATTCTTCTAAAGTAAGCTCACTTTAATCATTGGAACATGTAGCTAGAGTATAAATATCTTCAACACATGATTCTACCCAACTCACTTCACAAACATCATCATCATCTTGTGAGCTTGGGTGAATACATGCATTAAAAATATTAAGCTCTAACGTCATGTTTCCAAATGTAATATTCATCATACCACTTCTACAATTTATTATTGGATTAGAAGTAGCGAGAAATGGTCTTCCTAAAATAATAGGAATGGATGAAGTGCCACTAGCCAAAGGGGAGGTGTCTAAAACTATAAAATCCACCGGATAATAACATTGGTTCACTTGAACCAAGACATCCTCAATGATACCTCTAGGGAATCTAGTGGACCTATCCGCCAATTGTAAAGTCACTCTTGTGGGTTTCAACTCACCCAACCCCAACTTCTCATACACCGCGTATGGAAGGAGGTTTACACTTGCACCCAAATCTAATAAAGAATTGTGAATTTTATGATCTCCAATGGTGCAAGTGATAGTAGGTAAACCCGGATCTTTATACTTGGGAGGGAGATTATTTTGGAGAATTGAACTCACTTGCTCGGTGAGAAAAGTCTTCTTTCTCACTTGAAGAGTTCTCTTGAAAGTGCAAAGATCCTTGAGAAACTTGGCATAAGCCGGAATTTGCTTGATAGCATCCAAGAGAGGGATGTTTATCTTGACATTTTGGAATGTCTCAAGGATATCTTGGTTGCTAGCTTTCTTAGTAGAGGCTAAAAGTCTTTGGAGAAATGGTGGAGGGACCTTAGTTTCCTCACTTTCTTCCACTACTTGTTTCCCCTTGTCAAGACTACTTTGTGACTCTTGTGAGTCGACAACTCTCTCTTGGTCATCACTCTTCTCACATTCTTCTTTTCCCTCATTTTAATTGGACTCCCCACTTGGAAGTCCATTGTTAACAACCTTCCCACTTCTCAAAACGGTAATGGCCTTAGCATGTTCCATATGGTTAAAGCTTTGGCCCTTTGGGTTTTGTTGAGGTTGAGATGGGAATTTTCCCTTCTCTTGAGCATTTATGGTAGACTCCAATCTAGCTAATGCATTTCTCAACTCTTGGTTAGAGTTTTGCAACTCTTGGTTGGACTTCCTCAAATCATGGTTGGTTTGGTTTTGAGAAGCCATAAATTGCTCAAAGGTCTCTTCTACACTCCTTTTGTTAGGAGGAACATAAGTGGAGCTAGAAGGGTTTACTTGAGTGTCTTGGCCTTGTCTCCATGAGAAATTTGGGTGATTCCTTCAATTAGAGTTGTATGTCTCCGAGTAGGGTGAGTTATTATAGGGCTTCCTATAATTGTTAGAATTTAACATATTCACTTGCTCACCCATGAGCTCTTGGGCTCTTAGAAAATCGGGACATTTGTTCAACTCATGAGAGTTATCACTACAAAATGAGCACAATGCCTCACTCTTAGCCTTAAGTTCATACATAGTACCTTTAGGCTTAGAGTTAGCATCCTTAGAAGGCTCATTAATGTCCCAAGATTGGACTTTCTCACAAATTTCATCTAGACAATCCCAACCCCCATCTTAACCTTTTGTGAAAAAATCTCCCCCACTCATGGATTCAATTGTGTGCTTATGGTCGCATGGAAAACCATCATAAAAGGAGCTAATTAACCTCCATGTCTCAAATCCATGGTGAGGGCAAGCAATGAGGAGATCCTTGAAGCGTTCCCAAGCTTGGGGAAGTGGCTCTCCCTCCTTAGCACAAAAAGTAACAATTTGCCTTTTTATGGCATTTGTTTTGTAAGTAGGGAAAAATTTCTTAAGAAACTCTTTCTCTAACTCTTCCCATGTGCCTATGGTCCTAGGTCTCAAGGATTGAAGCCATGCTTTGGCTTTGTTCTTTAAAGAGAAGGGAAACAATCTAAGCCTTATGGTGTTACTAGAGACACCATTGCAATTAACCGTTGAGGCAATATCATTGAAATCCTTAAGATGAGAGTAAGCACTCTCGGACTCTAGGCCATGAAACTTGGGAAGAAGTTGAATTGTGCCCGGTTTGACATCAAAGTTTCTTTCATTTAATGGAAACACAAAGCAAGATGGTGAACTTTGTCGAGATGGATGCATCAAATCTCTTAGTGAGCGAAATGGCATCATCTCATTGTTGCTACTATGCCCATCCTCTCTATCCATGATTTCAAAGCTATTAAGAGAGCTAGAATCGTTGGATTGAGCTAAACTACTACTATCACTAGTAGAAGTATTTTCACTAAAGGGATTTCTACCCTCTTCTTCAAATAAAGTGCGATGCAATCTATGAGTACTATCACGTTACCACACACTCATGCAACCCAAGCTCAAATTAAGTTCAAGAGGGTTGCCTAACGCAAGCTAGGAGTATGTTTTTGTGATTTTTTTACTTTTCGCTTTTTTTTGTTCCAAAGTTCAAAAATGAACCCGGAATTTTCTTCAAGCGTATCTAAAAAAAATAAAAACAAGCAAAACAAGAAAGTAACTAAAGAGTGAGTCTCTTAGCACCAATCCCCGGCAACGGCGCCAAAAACTTGTTCAATGTCGATTATCCCAAGTACAGGATATCGCTACAAGTAGTACCCGAGTAAGAACGGGGTCGATTTCCACAAGGATTGGAAAAGAGATTAAACACTCTAAGCTAACTAGTAAACTTACTAAGCAACTAACTAAATTAACAAAACGAGTTTCTCAAAGGCTTTAGAGCTAGCCAAGCTTTGAATCCACCACTCAAGTGATGGAGCAAGAGTTGTTGATATTTCTAGAGCAAATAACTAAGAAAGAAAACAACTACTAACACTATTACTAATATGATTCAAACGAGTTTGTCAATAAGAGAGTAAGTTGGGTCAATCGATTCCAATAGAGGCCTTGTGTGTGAGCATAAACACCCAAAGTTTATGTCAAAGAAAAGCATGGATTATATAGCAAGAGGATTTGTCTAGCTCTTGTATTCAAGAGTGAAATGCAAAATCGAGTTATGTCAAGCATCTTTCATATGTAAACGAGAGCGTTTCCATATGAAAGATCAAGCCACAATTCGGATTTGATATTCAACACTTGAATACTACGAATTCGACATCCAACTTATAAGACTAGAAGAACAATGAATTTCTCACACACAAGTCATCTATCATCATAAATCAACCCAACAAGTAGCTTTGTTGTTCATATTCAAGAGCAAGACACAAGAATCAAGAGCATTCATGAAAATAGTCATTATATTCAAGCTCAAAATACTCTTCAATTCAACCAAATAACACCAACTTGCTACCAAATGATGAACAAACTACTAGTGTTTGATTCTACTACACTCTAATCAACCTAACCAGCAGCTAACAAACCCAGAAATTCAAAGCTAACAGCAAGTTGCTGCTGCTGCAGCAACACAGTCCAAAACAGAGCCAATACAGTGCTCAAAACAGAGCAATTCGAAACCCAGATTGAAACCTGACCTAACCCTTACCTCCCTGGTTGTTACTGGCTCCGTAGTAGCTCAGGATGAGCTCGGAAACACCAGAACGAACCACGAAATCGGTTTAGTACCGAGAGAGAAGAGAGAGAGATAGAGCTTCGGCTCAGCCAAAAGCGTGGTTCGTCACCCCCTTCTTCTTCTTTCTCTTCAGCTTATATAGGCAATGAGAGAGGGTTTCGTAGCCTCCAAGTCTTCAATCCTCACCCTCCAATTTGTCCTAGACCTTCCCCTTCGTCGATTTGCAGAAGCTTCACGAACCCTAAGTCAATTTGGGGCTTTTCTCTCGGTTGCTTTTTGGGCCGAATTGATGAGTGGGTTAGGAAGAGGGTTGGACAAGGATCAATTTGAGACCAACTTTGTTTGATTTGGTGAAGAAACGAGCCCGGGTCAGAGCTTGGAAGAAGCTTCGTCGCTGCCCATGGAGGAGCTCTGTTTCTTGCTGCGTGTTTGACGGGGAAAGAGACAGAGCCGTGTGAGAAGACGAGCTGGGGGTGAGCTGGTTTAGGGAAATTGAACCCGGCTCCCCCTAGCTTGCTGGAATGTTTTAAAAGGCCCGGATCCTTACTTAAAATCTTTTGAAAATGGCAATCTGACCCCCAATTCGTTAAAAATCCTTCGAATAAGCCATTAAAACGTTTCAAAACTTGCACTTAAGCCCCACTTCTGTTAGTTTCTTCTCTATTTTGCCCTCCTCTTCAACCTTTGACTCTCATTTTGACCTCTTTTCTTCCAAGTCTTCAATAACGACCCCATATTCTTCTCTTGTCTTCACAAATAGGTCTTCAAATCTTCACTTTTAGCTTGCAAATTAGTTGCTTTGTCTTCAACTTTAGCCTCTTTATCACTTGACTCCTTCAAATTAAGCCTTCAAATTCCTCATTCAAGCTTTCACAACTAGCCCCTTGCGTTTTAACTCACTTCTTTGCCTACAAAATGAGAGAAAACAACCAAAACTACGAAAACAAGCATAAGTCTAGAAAGAGAGATAAAATAGATAAATTACATATATTAGCAAGTTAAGAGGAGTTCGTTAACATACTAAAATATGCAATTTTAATTCATCAACAATTATTTCAGTAGATATGGATTTGTATACCTTACGAAGGCCAAATCCGAGTCCTTTGAAAGGCTCAAACAATTCAAGAATGAAGTAGAGAAGCAGCTTGGCAAAAGTATTAAGGCTCTACGATAGGATCGTGGAGGAGAATACTTAAGCTAAGAGTTTGACGACTATCTTAGAGAGTGTGGGATAATATCCCAACTCACTCCACCCGCAACGCCACAGTGGAATGGCGTGTCCGAGAGGAGGAATCGAAGTCTATAAATATGGTTCGATCTATGATGTGTCAGACTGATCTTCCATTATCATTTTGGGGCTATGCTCTATTAAGTGCAGCTTTCACCATTAACCGTGTTCGATCTAAGTCAGTCATGAAGACACCACATGAGATGTGGAGTGGGAGGCGTCCCACAGTGTGGTTCATGAAGATTTGGGGCTGCGATGTCTATGTAAAACGTTTAAAATCAGACAAGCTAGGGCCTAAGTCGGAAAAATGCAAGTTTGTGGGATACCCTAAGGAAACTAAGGGATATTATTTCTACAATCCAACTGAGAACAAAGTGTTTGTTGCTCGGTCCGACGTGTTTCTAGAAAGAGAGTTTTTCTCTAAAGAAGCAAGTGGGAGGACTGTAGAACTTGAAGAGGTTCAAGAACCACAAAGCATTGATCCTACTATGGAACATGAGAAGGGACCACATGAGGTTATGGAGCAGCCTGTTCAAGTAACATAAGAGCTTCGTAGATCTAGTAGAGTGCGCCAGGAGCCAGAGAGGTATGGACTTCTCATGACTAAATATGGTGATACGATGCTCACAAATGATGAGCCTACTACCTAAGAAGAGGTCATAGAAGGGCAGGACTCTCAGAAGTGGCTTGAGGCCATGAGATCCGAGATGGAATCCATGTATACCAACAAAGTATGGACTTTGGTGAAACCACCCAATGGGGCACGCCCCATAGGGTGCAAGTGGGTATTCAAGAAGAAGATCGACATGGATGGTAATGTGATTACCTATAAGGACCGATTGGTGGCTAAAGGATTCAGACAGATTCAAGGTATTGACTATGTTGAAACCTTTTCACCACTCGCAATGACCAAATCCATCCGAATGTTACTTGCTATTGCAGTATACTACGACTATGAGATTTCGCAGGTGGATGTCAAAACAGCATTCCTGTATGGGAATCTCTTCGAGGATGTGTACATGACACAACCTGAGGGTTTTGAAGATCCAAAGCAAGCCAACAAAGTTCGTAAACTGCAACAATCCATTTATGGATTAAAGCAAGATTCTAGGAGTTGGAATCAACGTTTTGATGAAGTAGTCAAAAAGTTTGGCTTCATCAGAAAGGAAAATGAATCATGTGTCTACAAAAAGGTTAGCGGGAGCTCTGTTGCTTTTCTGGTCTTGTATGTGGATGACATAATACTCACTGGAAACGACATTCCTATGCAGCAATCTGTTAAAGACTGTCTAGGAAAGTGTTTGTCAATGAAATACTTAGGGGAAGTAGCCTTTGTACTCGGTATAAAGATCTATAGAGATAGATCTAAAAGGCTGTTCGGCTTAAGTCAAATTACATAAATAGGCAAGGTGCTGAAACGGTTCAACATGCAAGATTCCAAGAAGGGATTCTTGAACATGTCACATGGAATCACTCTTTCGAAGAGTGGTTGTCCGTCCAATGAGATTGAGAAGAAACGCATGAGTAGGGTTCCCTATGCGTCAGCCATAGAATCCATCATGTACGCCATGTTATGTAGATGTGTCATATGGATTGAGTATGACAAGCAGATATCAGTCCAATCCCAGATGGGAGTCACTGGATTGTAGTCAAGAACATCCTAAAGTACTTGAGAAGAACTAAGGATGCGTTCTTGATATTTGGAGGTGAAGAAGAGTTGCGTGTAAGGGGTTACACGGATGCAAGCTTCCAGACCGACATAGATGATTTCAGATCACAGTCGGGGTTTTTATTTTGCCAGAATGGAGTAGCAGTGAGCTGGAAGAGTTCCAAGCAAGAGACGGTGGCTGATCCTAGAACAGAGGCTGAGTACATTGCTGCGAATGACGTAGCAAAAGAAGCTGTTTGGTTTAGGAAGTTCGTTACTGAGCTTGGTGTGGTTCCAAGCGTTGCGGATCCAATAGAGTTGTACACTGACAACACTGGGGCGATTGTGCAATCAAAGGAACCCAGGTCGCACCAGAAAGTCAAGCACATACTCAGGAACTTCCATCTTATTCGAGCTATTATCGAAAGAGGAGACGTTCGGATATGCAAGTTTCCTACATATGAGAATCTGTCAGATCCACTTACAAAGCCGCTTGTTCAATGCAAGCATAAAAGGCACACAAGGAGAATTGGCATACGAGATGCACCCGATTGACTCTATTCCAAGTGGGCGACTGTTGGAATAGGTGCCCTAGAGGCAATCTAGTTTAGAATGAACAATAAATTGGCTAGAACATTCATTGTATTATATATTGGAGATTTAATATAATGAAGTCCTTAGATTTACAATTGTGTTGTTCATCTTAAATATCCCCAGTCCATTATAATGATTAATAGGACAATCATCTATAGACTAGTATGGGGGTTGGATTGATATGAAGATATCATGATCCAACACATAGGTATGCATTAGGAGTAATGGCATACTGGATTGACCCATCTCCGAGAAGGCTACGTACAAGTTATGTAAAGTCACAAGCAAGGTTGTCAAACCCGCGGGTTTGACGAGTTTACGAGTCTACACAACAAAACGGGTCAACCCGCTCAAAAACCCGGAATTATACAAACCCGCCATAGACCCGCACAAACCCGGTAGACCCGTAAACCCGCGGGTTGACCCGCGATTTTACCGGGTCATTTTACTTTGAAATAAAAACAAAATGTTGTGAGTTTTTTTGTCATTTCTCTGGAAAGTGCAAAGTTAGAGTCAATTTGTGAGTTTTTGCTTCGTTTCTTCACAATTCATTTGTTAAGATTGAGAGACAAATAGAGACAAGTCGCGGCCAGATATGAAATTATCACTAGTGACCACTACAACGAACAGAGACACATCTAATGAAGATTGTTGATCCTCGACTCAGTAGCATTTACTGCTTCTTCAAAATACATGATTTGTTGTTTTCTAATTTCTACAATTCTACTTCTTTACCCCTGGTCCAAATACGTGGTTTGATGTTTCTTGATTGTCAATTGAACTTTGGATTGCCTATTCTTGATTGTTTATTAACAAACAGAGAGTCAACTGCAGTTCGTTATGATTTTCTAGGTTTCCAATTACATGAAATTTGCAATATGTTGTGCTGATTTGTGTTCATGATACCTAAAACTGTTCATGTGCTATTTCTTTGTAGTTTTTACTAGTAACTAGTAGTAAGAGACTAAGGGACATTTGTATTACAGTTAGTTTGAGAAAGACTAGTTATCTTAGTATATGAATGCTATGCTACACTAGAAGTATGTTACAAAGAAATAAATAATGTACTTTTCAGAGCTAAATTTAGCATTTTTGTATGTTTAAACTTGACCCGCCCGAGTCACGAGTCACGGGTCGCGGGTCGAGTCTACTCACCCTCCACGGGTTTACCTTGACCCGCGGGTTTGAAAACCTTGGTCACAAGTGCTTCTCGCGGTGACAACGGTACTGTCATCCTTAGACTTTAAGTCATTATATTTTCTAGCTGCGGAATATTGTGTGTTTGGTAGCGTCAAACGCTACACCGTGATTGGGTAGTCATAAAGGCGCGTATTGGACACAATAGGAAGCAAGCTTAGATATCGTAGTGATGTAGATAGAATTTTTCCCTCCCACATATCGGGAGCAAATATCCTAGGCCACTCGAGGGTTAGTGCTTATAGAATGTCTGGCCAGACTGAAATAAATCATTATGGGATATTGATGTTATTTGCACGAATAAGGCTATAGTCTAAGCAACTGAGGCAGCTGCATTTAAATCTCCTATAACACACCATGGGATTTCTGGTTGGGGTGCCAATCGTCTAAGAAACTCCCTGGAATTGGGACTTTCTGATCTGTTGGGGTCTCCATAAAATCCTGTCAGCTTCCAGCTCTCATTTTCATCTTCCTTCTTTACTATTGCATCAATAAAATGAAATGAATGATTAAGTATATGAACTTGCATACTGTCTTTCCACAACAAAGCCAAACCTCCACTTCTACCTCTGGAGTCAACTGCGAATCCATTGTAGAATCTTAGCTTGGCAATATTTTGCTGCATGTCTGATCTGGATAATTTAGTCTCCATTAAGAAGACCAAATCAGGGGATTTTTGCTTCACTAAGTCGCAAAGCGATAGGAAGGTGCTGGGGTTCCCCAGTCCCCGTACGTTCCAGCTCAAAAGACTCATTGTTGAGGGTGGGGCTGCACCGCAGCCGCCGCCAATACCGAGTTGAGTGACCTCAAAGCATTCTTCTCTGTCGATCTATCATCATTCACAGTGTTCACCCGACTTCGTCATAACCTGATCCGGTGGAGTCCCTTCCTGTTCTACTACCGCTGTCTTGGATGGTTGAGGTGGGGGGCTGAAACTCATCACATGTCCCTTCCTTTTACCCATATCATTTCTTTTGTAGCTAACTGGAAGCTTCAAGTTCGCACCATTGAATTGGTTAATCCTTTCCAAAACACCAACCCCCGGCAGTGGAGGTTCCACTGGAGACGTAGCGGCCAGATTGCTCTGCTCAATGTCTCCCTTACCCGAAGGATCAATCTGCCCATTTGATGCCGACCGACCATGAACATATGCAGCCGTCGACGGTGCTGAACTGTTTATGATCTCACTTTGCGGTGCTGCATTGTGATCATGCGGGTGTGTCTTGTTTCCTTCGTCCACTTCATTCCGGGCAGTGGGGGATAGCCGTACCTGATCCCCTGTTTGGTTTCTTGTTCCCATCTAACTTCTTCATTGCTACCCTTCGAAGGCTACGGGGATGGCATAACAGGTAGTCCCCATATCCCGGTTCCATCCCCTCTTGCATATCTTTCGGATAAACACCACATTCGTCACTAAGATGTGTGATGCATTCACACCATCTAAAAACACTCGGTACCCTTTCATAATTGAAATCAATCCAAATATCTTCATTCTTGACCACCAAATGAAATCCTCTTGGTATTGGTTCATCGAGTGGGAAGCGAGCCCTAGCTCGAATGAAGTTAATCCCGTCTTCATTCTCAATGCGACCATCAACACGAATTGTTTCCGCCACCTGACACGTTCCAACTGCAAGTGTACAGCTGTCGTGTGTAGTAATAAACCGGAAATCCGGGTTGTCGAACCCAAGGGACTTTGTTTAAATTAATTATTGTTCTAAACCTTATGTGGGTACGTCGCAATTTGTGTTTTGATCTAATTCTACTAAAATAAACGCAATATTCTCAATTAACCAAGTGAAACAGTTCACGATTAATAAAGAATGAATTTTTGGGTTTTTGTAATATAAGGGAAAAAACACCGGGAATTCTCTAGGTTCACTATGTTGAGCTAAATTTATGTTTTGACTTGTAAAACAACCACGTATCTTTCACTATCAATCAAGCAATATTAAACCCACCGAGTTACCAAGTAAGTTTACTATACTTTAAACCAAAACAACCGAGTTACCAAGTCTATTCTAGCTTAAAGCATGCATTAAAACCACAATTCTACTTTAACGATCCTAGTACGATGTCGAGTTACCAAACATTGATTCGACTAGGTGAATTATTCAATTTACCGACTAATCCTCACGGAGTTACCGCGTGAAAACTAATTAAGTTTATCTCTACGTTAGCTACTCGCAAAGATAATATGATTACAAACGTAAATAATCCATAACAATGAAAGATTACGTGAGATTAAGCTAAAACATGAATCACAATCATCAAAACATGGTATTTAGATCAAACCCTAGCTACACCAAACGAGAATTCCCAGCAAATAACGTTTAGCTACTCATATTCATACTTAAAACGACAAGTCTCATGAGTTTAAGCATAAAAATCAAGAAAAGAGAAGAGTTGAGAATCCAAACGGATGATCCAAAGCTCCTAAGCTCTCACAATAGCTCCTTGATCTCCAAAATATGTGTCTACCGTCAAAAACTACTCAAAAAGTCGACCTAACACGCTTAAATACGTTCCTAGAATAATATAACAAAGTTTCTAATAATTGCAAAAAGACCCCGGACGTTTCTGGCTTTCTGGGAAATCTCTTCGTGCGAAGACACTTTCTCTTCGTGGGAAGAGATTGTCTGAAGTCTTCCTGCAAAAGTCCTCCTATTTTGAGACAGCATCATGTCACAGGAAGAGAACTGGAATTTTGGCTAAGTCTTTTCTTCGTGGGAAGAGCTTTTCTCTTCGTGGGAAGAGTTCCTGCCTTAGCTTTTTTTATGGCTTCTTTTCTTGAGTTTTCCTTGCTTTCTTTATTTCCGAAGCTCGTTTCTTCACCACCTTTGATCCTCGCGTCCTATTTCCTGCCAACCACAACACGAAACACGAACCCGCGATCATATCACAATAAAAGCAACAAAAATATACGAGAAACGCCCGGATTTAATTAGCGCTCAAAAACTCAATTTTCACAATTTTAGCACAAAACGCTCAAAGACGATTAAATTCTCCATGATAAGCATGCAAAACATAGCAAAAATAAGGAATAATATAACTCCAAAACGGAGTTATCAACTACCCCCACACTACATTTTGCTCGTCCCGAGCAAATCCTCAAGCCAATTCTCACAATCTCATCTCATTTCCTCAAACCTTTCCCGATTTCCAAACTTTCTTTGCATACATACCACATTTTCCATTGCATACTTATCACACACCATTTGCATACTTAACCATTACCAAATTGCATACGAGTCCGAGTAGATCAATTCACAAACCATCCTTTTTACTAGTCGACACGACTCGATTATACACAATGCAACTATATGCAAATGCAATATTCACAATGCAAGTATTGAAATAACATTCTTTTTTTTCTTTTCTTTTGCGAGATTGGGCAATCTCCATTAGCCTAAACCGATTCACACGAAGCGATGAGAAATCTAGACACAAGGAATGAGTTGAAATCAAATTCGTCAACATGAATCCCCCCTAGCTAGTATAGAGAACCTAGCTTTACTAAGTACAAGAACGCAATACCTTTTCATGTATGCCACAAAATAAGAGGCTACGCTAGGCTAAGCCACGTTCAAGGTCCGAGCTCCTAATCCGCTAACGGGTTTATACTGATGAGGCTTTAGGGACAAATAGGATAATAATCAACTCGAATCCTAAAGCGTCACATTCTCACAATTACCACATCTCACAAACCCTCACAACAATGATAGAAACCAAGCCCGAAACTCACCATATCCGGCCCTCGATCCCCTCACACCCCGGTACAATTACGATCTCCGTGGCTATTGTCATGAATGATGTATAAGCCAAAATTTCCCGTTCGTGAACTAGTTGCTTCTCCACTCGTTATTCCACAAAACTTTTCATTCTTCCTTTATTCAACTCTCCTTTTTTCTCTCTTTTCTTTTTTTTCATCATTTTTTTTTGAAAATCTCTCAAATTCCTGCACAATTTCCTCAATATCCGTCCCGAGTGGTCTTCCAAGTGTCAAGCTAAAAATGATAATAGGGGAAGATAATATCCAAATCAACACGTATGAATCGCAAATAACTGTCTCTCCCCCTATTTCGATGAAATCCTCGGTGTAACAAACGAAGCCGCTAACACAATAGAGCACGTGTGGGGATGGAGTCGTCGCAAGCTCAATCTCGATGTCCGAAGTCAAATGTCGACACCCCCACATTCGAGTGTAATCCGGTCCCCTCTCAAGTAGCCAATCACATATATGTCTCGTGCCTAATCCAACCAAACCTCCTACACCATGATGAATAAGATCCGGTACCTAGCACGATCCACCTATTCAATTCCCCCAACCCAAGTTTTGTGTGTATTAGATGGAACACACTCACGGCTCTCCTCACTCGTGTCCATGTTGTAATGCCATGGAACACTGCCACACCGAAGTGCGCAAGCCTACTCTCACTCACCCTCGCATTCCCCTCGAAGATCACAAATGAAGCGTATGCGATATGTAAGACTCACACAAGTATAGCATGAAGTACTCCCTCATCGAACCCCCTCAACTACAACACCCTCGTGACGCACTAAAGCGGTGATTCTAACCAATCAACGATGAAGGACAAGAATCGTCACCCTAAGTCCACAGGTTATCAAAGAATCCAAGGTTCAAAACAGGGTTTACTAGTGGTCCTACAAGGTAAGTTCTATAAGCAGTGAGTGCTCTAATACACACCTCGCACAGCTGTTCTGTGTGCCACTACGAGGCGGGTTGGCGACTACCTAAGACGTACACAAGAACGTTCGGCTTGTTTAGCTCACACCTAGCTCAACTCTTGTAAGACAATTAGGCACACACTTTAGATTTGACAAAATTAAGTTCGTGTGTAAAATAGGCACGCATTCCCGTAAAGAAAGTTTCTCTATACTTACTAAGGGAATCCCACATTGTCACTCTCGATCGCAATTCACGCCCTATGCCTAAAAGTCTCACACTTCTCGATTTTACCGAATTTTCAGCTTCTTTTGATTGCCCTTTCTCAAATTTTTAATTTTTTTGGGTTTTCACATTTTTTTTATACGTATACTACATGCACGGCCAACTCGACTAATGACTCGATATTTTGGTGGGATAACTCAATAATACCAAAACGTGCACGCAAAAATATGAATAATAAAGATAAAAAAGGACATAACCAAAAATCTATAACTAAATGCTGACACGGGCGATGCAAAGACGCAATACTAACTAGTAAAAAGGATACCACCACCCCCACACTAGGATGCATCGTTTTCCTCAACGATCACACGAGGACTCAACAATCCTAGCACGAGGGCCAACTCCACTACTCAACTTCCTCTTCGGAGTACGGGGCCTCCTCGCCTCCGTCTTTCTCTTTTTTTGAGGCCATTTAGAAAATCAAGCAAATAAGATGAAAATTTAAATTGTGCACTGTGACAGGGAGTGTGTACAGAATTGAACACGTAGGCAAGCAAACACGTAGTTCCTAGGACTCTAAGCAATCGCCCCCAAGCGCGCTTCTAAGCGCAACAAAAAGTAATATGGGCTTTTACTCAATTTGTGCCTAAGACTCTAATAATGAAAGAATTAGTTTAAGAACGTACCTACGTGCCCGGAGCAAGTCTTACGGGCACAAAAATCACAGCAATTGGACAATTCGGGCTGTTTTGAGGTTGCCGAAAAAAATTGTCGAAACTCCGAATTGTTTGATGCTCCGTACTCCTTGTGAAGTCCCCGTTGATGTTGCCTCAATGACCGTAAGCTGAATCACACTCCAAGTGGTCCAATTTTTGATTTTGAACTTCGGAACCCTAGTTCTTCCTCCTCTGATTTCTCTCTCGTCTCTCACTCTCACTCAAAACCACCCTTGAATCCTTGTTCTCCTCTCTGTCGCGAGCAAAACCCTTAATTGGGTGTTGAATTTGACGAAGAAACAAGGTTGAAAGAGTTTGGTGTGTCGTGCGGCAATGGAGGATGGACTGCTCTGTTCGTGGGTGAAGAAGAAGATTGAAAAACTGATGGATGAATCGGGTCACTTCGGTTTATATACCCTTTAGTGGAATTGACCCATATACCCCTCAAGAAATCCCTCCATCTTGCATTATTTCGGGCTTTTTGGACCTTTCACGCATTCTTGGCACTCTCTTCGTGCGAAGAGAATTTCTCTTCGTGCGAAGAGAATGTCCAGAATGTGCTCTTCTTCTTCTTGTGACAGTCTTCCTGTTTTGAGACAGAAGGCTGTCATAGGAAGACAATTTTTTTTTTCTCTATGTACAAACTCTTCGTGGAAAGAGTTTTTCTCTTCGTAGGAAGAGAACTGACAGTGCTAAAAAAAATTTCACATTTGCTTGATTTCCTTCGACTATTTACTCGTTTCTTCGAATCTTCATGAATCTCCTCGTCCTCGTGATCCCGTATAGATGATAAAAGATTCCCAAAGTCCGGGGAATATTTTTTTCTTCAAATTCATGCTCTCGAAGATCCGTTGAAAATTTCCGGATGTTTTAAGCCGCTAAAATATCCTTTTTTCACCATTTCACTCGTGCCTTTGCTTCTTCATGAATCTCCTCGACCTCGAGATTCCTTTTGCATCATAAAAGATTCCCAATATCCGGGGAATCTTTTATTCTTCAATTTGACCCTTCCAAAGACCCGTTTGGCAATTCCGGATGCTTTTTTGACGCCTTTTTGCCCGCATAACATCCTTTTTGGCCTATCTTCTTCGTCCGGAATCCGATTTACGCGATCCACCTGTCCACAGAAAGCTCTCGACCACCCACACACGTTGGCACTTTTCAATTCTGTTTTTAGTCTGTTCATCAAAATTTCACCTCGTAATCCGTGCCAGTGAGCTAGCTTTCTCCGTTGATTAATCAAATTCTTGAGTATATCAAGACGGGGAGTCCGGGATCATGATCTTCCTCAAGTGCGTGTGTTGAGTAAGTGTAGGAATGGCTTCAATCCTCTATTTCTTCATTCCGGGTCCCGATACGCGTTTTGGTCTGCTCTTCCTCGTTTTTCGTGCGATTCTTCACTCGCGCATCAAGAAGGGGGACCCGGAATAGGCCTTTCACCTAGAATTCCTGCACATACTCATTGGAAATATTAAATCCCCTCTCTCGCACCTCTCACATAAATCAAATAAAAACTACAAAACAGTATTAAAACCTACTCTACAGCAATAAATAGGTTGGGTTCCCTCCCAACAAGCGCTTTGTAATTTTAGGTCGACGGCCCGACCCAGTTACCTCAAAATATGTTAAGGAGGTCTAGCACGACGTGCCTCCTCCTTTAATTTCTTGCTCTTGATTTTCTGCACCACATCATGTGCACTCACGACATTTGGCTTCTTCTCTGATTCGGGTGGATCGGGATGCAAAACGGTAGGCAACCCAAGAGACGGATCCACACGATCTTCTCTAAACTTGATCATGGCCAATTTATTCTTCCCCTTGCTCGGAACAAATGCCTTGAACACGAGTGATGAGTCTAGAGCCTTGATAGTCAACTCCTCTGTCTCTAGATCCACATTTGCGCGCATTGTTTTCAACAACGGTCTTCCAAAGATGAGTGGAACATCGCGATCATCCTTGATATCCACTATCACAAAGTCAGCTGGAAATACAAATGCACCCACTTTGACGAGCAAGTTCTCAATCACCCCATTTGCCGTAACTATAGAATTGTCTGCCAATTGCAGACCCATCTTCACAGGGGTCGGTGCACCAATGCCCAATCTCTGAAACAGAGACAATGGCATGAGATTAATACTCGCGCCCAAATCACAGAGACCATGTGTATGATATCCACCCCCAAGAGTGCAGCCTAAAATGACACTGCCTGGATCTCTCATCTTGGGAATGTCTCTTTGTATGACAGTGCTACACGTCTCTGTTAGCTTTACCGTGGCATAGGGTTCTATGCTATTCTTCCCCCATAGAATTTCCTTCAAGAACTTCTTGTACCTGGGCATCTGAGCAAGTGCTTCTACAAGAGGAATGTTGATATGCAATTGTTTGAATATATCCATAAATCTCCCAAAGTGTTCCTCATCATTCCTCTTTATCGCCGCCGGATATGGAATTCGTGGCTCATAAGTAGCCGGATCGGGAGTGCTCTTGGACTCTTCTTTCTTCTCAACCGTGTCCTTTGATTGGGGACTCACGGCCTTGGGCAACTCTTCACCCAATTCCTTCTCTGTAGCTTTTGTAGCTTCGGCTCTCGCATGGCTAGGATATGGAGGATCCTGAGTAGTCACACCACTGCGAGTAGTAATAGCTTTGAGCTGCTCAGTAGGAAGAATGGTATTGGAAGGAAGCATACCTGGTGGAAATTTAGCATTCTGATTGGCAATCTGCCCAATCTGAGTCTCGTGGCTCTTTATTGTTGCTAGAATTGAGACAATCATGCTCTCCATCCTGTCTTGATTAGCTAGTAACTTTCTCAATAAAGCATTTGTCTCTTGTTCCTCTTGCCGCGGAGCTTGCTGTTGTGGAACTTGCCTTTGCGCTTGATATGGAACATCTGGTCTCTGACCGAGTGCATATAATCCACTGTTCGGATTGGCGTAGCTGAAGTTGGGGTGATTGCGATTGTTGGGATGATAGGTGTTAGGCCATTGCTGCTGTCGCATAAAATTCACATCTTCAACACTATTATCATATCCCTGGCTTTCATCTGCTAGTAATTCACCCATGGGCTTCTGTGATGGAGGGTGCATGCCGTGAAATGCTGAGGTCATGGATTCCAGGTTTTGTTCCATAGATTCAATCTTGTTGACTAAGGCTGCATCCCCCGGTTTGGAATACCTACAAGTTTCAGTTCGTGTAGACTCTCTCTTTGACACGTTGTTCAGCAGATCTTGAGCTCGCTGTGCTCCAAGCCCCATAAAATTACCTCCAGCTAGCATATCTAACTGGTCAGCTGTCTCCTTGTCTAATGCAGTGTAGAAATAATGGAAGAGCTTGTGCCATGGCTCCCCATGATTCAGACATCTACCAAGAATTTGGCTGAACTTCCTCCAAGCATCTCCCAATGAGCTGTCTTCTTCCTGAGTGAATTTTGCAATCTCAGCCATCTGCCGAGCGACTCTGGATGGTGGCAAATACTTCCTCAGAAACTCATGACAACAATCCGCCCATGTCACTATGCTACCAGCTGGCAGCTCCATAAGCCACTTCTTGGCTTTTCCAGATAAGGAGAAGGGAAATAGTAATAGCTTAACTGTTTCATCTGCAACTCGTTGTTCGTGCAGGGTTGATGTGATTTGCTCAATTACCAACAGATGGTGATTGGGATCATCTCCTGGAGCTCCGTTGAATGCGCACTCATCACGAACCATACTGATCATATGTTGGCGCAACTCGAAGTGTTGGGCATTGATCTGTGGCCTGACAATGGTAGGCTGATAACACGCTGGAGTAGTCCTGAAATAATCCACCATAGGGCGTTCTTCAATCTCGGCATTGTTCTGCCTGTTGTTTCCCCCATTACTCCCATTATTGTTCCCACCGATGTTCGCCACTTGTGCCCCCACACCAGGACGTGGTTGTGGATTTGGGGGAGCCAAGCGATCCATCATTGCCTGCATCTCAGCCATTTGAGCCCTCATCTCCTCAGTTTCTCGTGCTTTATTGGCTGCATCCTCTACAGCTGCTGCTCTAGCTGCCTCCGCATCCTGCATACCTTTGCGGATCCTCTCAAACTCAGCTCTAGTTTCGTCATCCATAGCAACTGAGCTTGTCTTCCTCTTGTCTCTACGTTGTGCGCGTAACAAAGTTTCCGGGTCCTCAAGTGTTGGGTGCAAAGGCTCGTCTCGAGAACGGGACATGCACCGTGAAGTTCAACCTGAAAACACAGATTACACACAGAAAGTAGGTGAGTAATAGATATAAACAATAAAATAAATCCCTAAGGCTAGGAATTATAACTAATTTAGCCGAAGTCCCCGGCAACGGCGCCAAAAACTTGACACGTTCCAACTGCAAGTGTACAGCTGTCGTGTGTAGTAATAAACCGGAAATCCGGGTTGTCGAACCCAAGGGACTTTGTTTAAATTAATTATTGTTCTAAACCTTATGTGGGTACGTCGCAATTTGTGTTTTGATCTAATTCTACTAAAATAAACGCAATATTCTCAATTAACCAAGTGAAATAGTTCACGATTAATAAAGAATGAATTTTAGGGTTTTTGTAATATAAGGGAAAAAACATCGGGAATTCTCTAGGTTCACTAGGTTGAGCTAAATTTATGTTTTGACTTGTAAAACAACCACGTATCTTTCACTATCAATCAAGCAATATTAAACCCACCGAGTTACCAAGTAAGTTTACTATACTTTAAACCAAAACAACCGAGTTACCAAGTCTATTCTAGCTTAAAGCATGCATTAAAACCACAATTCTACTTTAACGATCCTAGTTAACGATGTCGAGTTACCAAACATTGATTCGACTAGGTGAATTATTCAATTTACCGACTAATCCTCACGGAGTTACCGCGTGAAAAATAATTAAGTTTATCTCTACGTTAGCTACTCGCAAAGATAATATGATTACAAACGTAAATAATCCATAACAATGAAAGATTACGTGAGATTAAGCTAAAACATGAATCACAATCATCAAAACATGGTATTTAGATCAAACCCTAGCTACACCAAACGAGAATTCCCAGCAAATAACGTTTAGCTACTCATATTCATACTCAAAACGACAAGTCTCATGAGTTTAAGCATAAAAATCAAGAAAAGAGAAGAATTGAGAATCCAAACGGATGATCCAAAGCTCCTAAGCTCTCACAATAGCTCCTTGATCTCCAAAAGATGTGTCTACCGTCAAAAACTACTCAAAAAGTCGACCTAACACACTTAAATACGTTCCTAGAATAATATAAAAAGTTTATAATAATTGCAAAAAGACCCCGGACGTTTCTGGCTTTCTGGGCAATCTCTTCGTGGGAAGAGATTGTCTGAAGTCTTCCTGCAAAAGTCCTCCTATTTTGAGACAGCATCATGTCACAGGAAGAGAACTGGAATTTTGGCTAAGTCTTTTCTTCGTGGGAAGAGCTTTTCTCTTCGTGGGAAGAGTTCCTGCCTTAGCTTTTTTTCTGGCTTCTTTTCTTGAGTTTTCCTTGCTTTCTTTATTTCCGAAGCTCGTTTCTTCACCACCTTTGATCCTCGCGTCCTATTTCCTGCCAACCACAACACGAAACACGAACCCGCGATCATATCACAATAAAAGCAACAAAAATATACGAGAAACGCCCGGATTTAACGATTAACGCTCAAAAACTCAATTTTCACAATTTTAGCACAAAACGCTCAAAGACGATTAAATTCTCCATGATAAGCATGCAAAACATAGCAAAAATAAGGAATAATATAACTCCAAAATGGAGTTATCACCACCGAATCCATAATCAATTTCCCCGTTTCCTTCTTCATAAGGTGGTTGGGAATTTGCTTAGTTGAACCCAAGCATCAAAATCAGTGAACTCAACTCCCTTTGTTTTATCCCCCAACTTCCATGTTTTCAAGAGTAATTCACAGCCATTGAAGGTCCAGGGTCCTCCTGAAGCAACTCGTTCCATACTAGCTTGATCCGGAAAGACAAACAAAAAGGTATTGAGATCAACCTCAATCATATTGACTTCGTTACCTTTGTTCCAAATCTTACCAAACACCGGCCTCATAGTCGACCCAACCACCCTCTCTTCAGAAGCGAAGAAACCAATGAGTACGTGTTTGATACCTTGCTCAGCCTCCACGCAAAAAGCTTCGTCCGGAACTACTCGTCTCTTCTCCTTCAGTGTGTAATCTGTGCTAGCCATCCACGCCCAAACGTGGGGTACAACATACTTTGTTTGTTTTTGTTTTTGAGTTTATTTTCTTTTTATTTTACACCTATCTTTACTTATTTCTTAGAAAAAATAAATGAAAAGGAAAATTAGAAAAGAAAATCTGAAACCACACCACGCTTGGGCGCGGGTCAACACTTTTCAAACTAACTCTCCCACGTCCATGTGTGAACAACTACTTTTCTATTTTCTTTTTTCTTTAAAAACATAATAGGAAACAAACAGTAGTAATAAAATAATAAGAAAAGAAAAAAAAATAAAATAAATAGAAAACGTGTGTTTACCTCCTGCACATGGGCTGACATTTCTCTTACATCCTCACATTTTTTACTACCTTTCTCTCAAACTTGTTTTACTCTCTACCTCCATAACACAAGAAAAAAAACCAAAGTTGTTGGATTTCGATCCCGGTTGCGGCTTTTTGTTCCTTACGACGGGGGGGATCACTCCTGCGGTCCCGGTGTTTCAAGAGCATTGCCGGAATTTTGTGTGGGGGTGGTCAAAGTTTGTGTTCAAAGAGGGAATCTTCTTCAAATTCGGTCAAATGGAGCGGAATTAGAAAAAATCACTTTGTGACAACATGATCAGCGTGTTGAGGGCTATAATCTGGTCTGATTTTTTTTTTCATTCTGGGCCAATTTTTTTTCCAGCGGTGACCCCGATGGCGGTCTGGCGGCGGTCAGGCGGTAGAAACTCGGACATAATTTTTTCGTGATTAGCACCTGTAAGACCTTGCTCCGGGTGGACAGGTTCATCGATTCTCATTCTCTCATTTTTATATTTGATCATTTGTTTCTCGTGCTTTACTTGTTGAGATGGATGATTTTCCGAGACCTTTTCTGACTAAAAATCGTGGGCAAATTAGAGAAATACATCACGATGCCTTTACATGGGAAACTTTTTGTTCTTATCATTTTGTTACCTTCAGAGCTAATTTGTTCTCCATTTCCCGTCGACAAAGCCTGAATGTGCTCGAAGAACTTAGTTTCCCGCCTGACTCAGAAAACATGCCATCTCTAATGTTGGATTGTTTTTCGGACGCTGCTAGATTTGGAAAGTTGTTTTACGAGTTTAATTTTAGGGCAAGCTCGGCTATAACTCGTGAGATTTACTGTAATCTGGCGCATAGTGAGAATGTAGGGGGTCATTGGCACGGGTGTATTGTAGGAGGAAATACATTCTGATTAATCCGGAATCAATTAGACTGACTTTAGGATTGGCACCCATGTCTGGGCCTTGTGCATTTCAGCATTCCATGGCCAACCCCCCGCACAATAGGGAGATGATAGCTTTTTTGTTCCCAGGAGTGGCAGGTGCCCGATGGCACAAGCCTGAGGAGGGACCAAGTGTCCAAAAGCTGCAATCCGCTTATCTAGTGAGACCGGCCAAGTGGTGGACTGATTGGGTTCAGAACCGAATCATGAGAATTAAACATACCACATTCATGAGTTTTGACTGCTGCCTCATTGTGTACAATTTGATGCTGGGTAGGCAAGTTGATATCCCGGCTCTGATTTACATTTATTTTCGGTAGAGGAATCTGCCAGGAAACATGAAGGGGATGGGTTTAGCCGGGTTGTTAACCCAAATGGCTGTGAACGCTGAGGTAGTTGTCACTGATGCTGATCGAGATATGGAGTTGCCGAAAGGCAAGAGGTACTCCAAAGACCCACTGTGCCATTCAGCCAACTATTCATCGAGGTGATAAAATTAGGCGATCCCCGGGTCTTGCGGACCATGTGGTCGAATTAGATGAGGATGATGCAATGGAGGAGGATGTTACACCTTCTGTGACAGCTCCTCCAGTCGAGCAGATGACCATGGGGGTATCCGTAGGATGTCCAGTTTGAGGGGTTTTAGGACAGAGGATCAGGAGATGGGTGGGCCCAGTCGGCCTGCTCAGCCAGGCAGGAGGAGTGATGTGAGTGGGTCCAGTCGGTCGGCTCCGCCAGGTAGGACGACTGATGCTGGTGGGCCAAGCCAGGCCAACCCACCTAAGAGGAGACCTGAGACTACCAGGGCTAATGGCCAGATAGACTTGGCCGGTGAGTTGGCCCGTGATAGGCGTCGGATGGATCAGATAGAGGAGAACCAGAGGACTGCCGCTGCCAGGCAACATGGCATTATAGAGTAGTTAAAAAAGTTCTCAAATAAGCTAAGCAAGGTTTGGAAAGGTGTGGGGCACATTAGAAACACCCATAGGACAATATATAACACACAATAGGGGAACTTTCAGACTATCCATAACCAGCAGGTTAATGATGCGGTGCATCACGGTGGGGCACAGGGGCCAGACATGGAGTTCCCGGCCAGATATTCTAGTGATTGGCACCGACTTGGTCCGAGGACAGTCAGCTGTCTAACAGCCGAACCACGGTTTATGGGGAGTATGGACAGGATTCTGTTAGGTTACAAGGTGCTCAGCACGGTCGTGACCGTGGCAGGATTTCTTGCTCCCGATCATCCAAGGAGTCTGCTAGCCAGTTCAGCCGCCACACCTCGGGCATCTGATCAGAGTGGGTACCACCATAGTAGTGCCATGAGGGCATGCCACCTCTTAGTGTGGGGGGGGGGGGGTGGGAGTCGTGTCTGCATCGCCACGTCTGCACATTTTTTCAGCTTTAATTGCAGTTTTAGTTTTATTTTTTTTAGTCTGCACGTTTTTTTTTTAATTTGAGTCAACCACCACACATTCCTGACCTTGCATTGTAGATAGTTATTAAAAAAATAGAAAAATAAAAAATCCGGAAAAAATCCTAAAAATTAAAAATTTCAAAAAATCTAGAAAAATTGAAAAAATCAGAAAATTTGAGAAAGGGCAATTGAGATAATAAAGAGCTGGGGAGAGACCAATGATAGTCATCTGACAGAGAAGAAAAACCGCACCGAGGTGTAGTATATTATTGAGAGCCAGTGTGCTTCAGAATCCGCAAGTAGTTATCTCATGAGTTAAGAATCCTACCAGTTGCCACACCACCATCACTTAGGTAGTCGACAACCCGCCTACGGGCGCCATCACGGTCATCGCATTTTTCGTTGGAGTGAGCCCGTTTGAAGCCGTTTACCCCTTTTATTCATAGCCACTGTAGCCTAGGACGCCTTCTTTGTGACTTTCATCACCCGTTAGCTGGCTTTTCCTACGCGTTATGACAGAGGGAGTGAGTTAGGAAGGGTTTCGATGGGTGAGAGCTTCATGATAGATCATTGTTGGAAAGTTTGACATTTGCATGTTTTTTGAGGGTTTGACAGGGTAAGTTAGAGGCGACTGCATCAATTTGCGGAGCTGGTTCACTACACTACATGGTGACCACTGGTGGAGAAGTCGCGTGCGAGGCATCTTTCCGCACAAACTGGGTATCGGGGTTGTTGGGTTAATTGGTGGTCGTGCTGATTCTTACATCTTTGGTGATGAGGAGGTTCGGTAGGACTGCACGTTTTATCTTTCGACTACTGGATCGACGTTTCATTATTAGTGCGGGGGTACCACAAACGAGGACATTTTTCGTACCCCGCAACATTTGATTATTTCTGCACCACTCAGCTTATATCACTTTGTTTACTTACGCTATTGTATTTGTAAAAAAAAACGAAAAAAAAACGAGGAAAAATGAAAAAAAACAAAAAAATATTATATCTGCTCTAGTTTTACAGTTTTATATAGTTATTTACGTTATTTAGTTCAAAAACTGAGTTGGTGGCACTATTTTCTGGATTTTTCACCACTTCACATTCGTGGCCGCGAGAACGGCGAATACACACCGGGGGCTAGGGAAATTGAGTAAGCAGAAACTTAGGTGTTTCGATCAGTTTTTCGGGAACTCGGTGAGGGGTGTGAGTTGGGAAAATTGTGAGAATGTCATAACAAGTAGGATCGTGTCGTACCCTGATACACATATATATCCTGCCTATTAGACTTAGAATCCCTGATTCGGAAATAGCTCAGATGGTCGGTAAGCTAAGGATTTGCTCAGGTTGAGTACATAAGTAATAATATGAGGTGCCAACGCTTATTTTCCACTCTTAAATTTGGCCAGATTCGTCATTCGCTTGTGGATTAGTACATCCTGAAAAGAGGGTAAGGTCTCGATGACACACCGGTTGGCGTTTTTGAGGTTGCCCGATTTTGTCAAAAAGAAAAGTTGCCGTTTAACTTTTTGAGTCTGTGAGTCGTTATATATTCTCTATATTCGAGTCATTTGATACTAAAGCCTGGGTCGGCAGGTTGGTATGCAAATGGTAGCAAACTCCTTCGAGATTGCCCTGGATGAGAAATGGGCAGTGCGGGGGTATTTGATAACTCCTAGAAAGGAGTTATCTATTGAGCTCAGTTGAGATAAAACTGCCGAGTTTCTTTGAGTTTTGATTCGGTTTTAGCACTAAAAGTCTCGGTAATGTACATGACGTGCATTTGAGCTAACATTGGGATTTCGAGTATTTTTTGCATTTTTCTCATATATATATTTGGATATGATCACGGGTTTGTTCATGTTGTCTTTGCAGGAACAGGTTCAGGAATTACAATGGGATGCGTGCCGAGACAGAACCGGGTTCGCCTTGAGAAACGTGCAAAAAATGATCGGGGAAGGATTTGACCGAGACTGGTACAAGGGAGAGCGGAACGAAAAACAAAAAGACTGGAGGAAAAACGGGCAGTGAAAACCCACTAAGAAAGCTGAAAACGCTAGAGCCGAGAATGACCGGTATACACTCGGTTGACAATATATTGAGTTCCACTTGGAATTTGGAAGTGAGGCCAGCTACAAAAGCAAGTAGACGTGAAGGGCTTCCCAAAAACAGGCCATAATGCTGAAACGGAGTCCGGCCAAAAAACCGACCCACGCCCAAGCGTGGGTCCCAGCCAGGCCACGCCCAAGCGTAGGTCCATGACCAACCCATGCCCAAGCGTGGGTCCCAGCCAGGCCACACCCAAGCGTAGGTCCATGACCAACCCACGCCCAAGAGTGGGTACCCTCCTAGCCACGCCCAAGCGTGGGTCTCGGTTCCCGGTACCCAGAGTCGTTTTTAGTTATTTCGCGTTCAGACACTGACAGGTCGATTTCCGTGGCAGTTTTGAGCCATGGGTATTTTGGTCGTTTTGACACCGGGACCGGTTTTCGGAGACGAGTTCAGATTTTGTCGCCCAAATTCCACTAGCAGATTACCCATGACCAGATTCAGAATTGGGCAGAATTCGGAGCGGTTTTGACCCAGGGGTATTTTGGTCATTTTGACAAGTTTCGCGTCAAAAAGCAGGCAAAAGTTTCTGGAAGCTTCCAGACTCGGGTTCTGAGGAGGTTACAGAATTTCGGCTGGAAGACTTTTTTAGAGGTGGTTTCGGGCCCAGTGACAGTTTCGTAAATTCGGGCAGTTTCTGGAAGCTTCTTAGCACTACATAAAGGAACGTACATAGCTCGTTTTTGACACAATACTCCCAGGGAGAATTCGGAGTACCCTCGGAGAGCATGGAAGCGCATATCCAGATTCCAAGAACACTCGTTGATCACAATTCTGTCTTTATTTCAGACTTCGTTATTTAATTATGTCGTTTAGTAGCTAAACTTCGCATACAGTATCTAGTTCTGTTTTTGAATATGGATTCATGATCTTTATATCAGCAGTTTTATTCGTTATTCTGTCTTTGATTTTTACTGTTTACGCATGATCGAAGTAGCTAACCAGGATTGCTACAGACCCAACCCGGTAGGTGCAAACGGCTGGTTAGGGTTAGGAAGAGAAGACAAAATTTAGCACCTTACATCGATGGACCGACCAGAGAAGGGGAGATAGGACTAGCCTAAAAGCGTTTGACCGACTGTTAGCGGTTTTGACCGAGGCCTTTAGGACATGTTAGAAACCCTAGCAGACTTAGAATGAGACTGCAGATTTAGGTAGCTTAACAGGAGCCAAAAATCTGCAGATGTGATAACGTGCAGGAAAAGAAAAGATACTGCACAATTGGTATGTGGCACGAATAAGTGACTGTTGTGTGTTTTCATATCGAAAAGAACAAAAAACTGAAGAGACCCTAGGGGATCCCGGGACGTAGTGCCTTAAATCCTAGATTTACAACACTCAAGATTTTAACAAAAAATCTCACAAAATGTTTACGTTTTAGTATTTACTTTCATTACTTAGATAGTAGTCAAAATCTCAAAATACTCCTCCTTTTACACTTTGTTAGTTAAAATTGATTACTCGAAGAACCCGTAATAGTCCTCGTGGGAACGATATTCCGAGTCGAAATACATCGATACTACTTGATTCGTATACTTGCGAATAGCACGCTAGAAAGCGCATCAGAAGTTGATGTCTACATTATTATGGATAAAAGACACTTTCCACCCTTAGACAAGAATACACTTTGCACCGCTGATGTAAATTTCACTTCGCACAATTGAAACAGAAAAGAATAGATATGACACTTAGCACAATTATGCCATGTTCCGCCCGTTAAATACTTTCAGTATTTCTTGACCATTTTGGCAATAATTTGAGCTAACATCTATTATAGCCTTAGCTAACCGACAAAATTACACCACTCACCAATAAAAAATCTTCCTCTCCCTCTTTGAATTTATGAATACCAGGAACAAGTGAAAAACGAGTATCAGCTTTGATTTCCAGACATTTTATGAATATATAACTTTGTATTATGATAAAATAGAATCAAATTATCAACTTATTAGAGCTATAGCGGCAACAATTTGATAATTCATCAAAATTAATATCATCATTTATCATTTACCAAGAGAGATAGCGGATTAAAAGAAAAACAAAATGAACCTTACAAACTCAAATTGGGTCGGAGCAATCAGGGCTGGAAACCAAATATAGCAGTGCATCTAATCCCAAATGAAAACAAACTCAAATTCGAACAACATGACTACGAACACAGACATAGTAAATTTGAGTTAAGGAACCAACATAACTAGACCGACCAAGTGATGATTTATGGGTTCGAGGGATTTGTGAGGGTCGAATCAGTCGGCGGTTGTGGGTTGGAGGCAGACGGAGAGGATGATAGGAAGGAGGAAAAGGGGGCGACTATGAAGCAGTAGGGGGGAGAGAGAAATAGAGATTATGATAAATGTATAGTTGGGTAATTTTGTTACATTTTCAAGGGCAAAGTTGTCTTTTCATCACGACCGTTAAGTTACAAGGGTGTAAAGCAGAAATTTTCAAATATTAAGGTGCAAAGTGTATCTTTCCCTAAATATAATGGTGAACACTGTCTTTTACCCTATTATTGTTTCTTTATTAAATATTATTACGTGCAGTCATAATTTAAGTCTTTAGAAACAGTGTCGGGACATCTTCTAATTTCAAAAGAATTGGTTGCGAGTGCCTATATATAATATTTATTATCTCTGTTTTGCCTGAAAATTTCATAGTTGACTTTTTTTTTTTAAAAAATATTCTATCGAATTTGTAGGGCCTGGTGTGGACATGTGAGTTGATTATTTCTTGTTGAAAACTCAAACCTAAATTGCGCCAATAGTTCATTCAAGATTGTTACTTTTTTTTTTCCAGGATAGCGCCGGGCGCGGACAATTTTTTCATTTGATAAAAAAAATTAAGAATTTTATAAACAACCAATCATATTCCGCATATGGGTGGTAGGGTTTGAAGCCTTGCACGAGGTCTGGAGTTCGAACCTAGCCATATGATGCAATTCTAAAAAATATTTTTTTTGAAATTATTTTGTTGTCAATTGGATTTGAACCAAAAACCTCATGTATGGACTTCTAACGCTCTACCACTTTGAGCTACCACCCTAGCTGTAAAACATATTGTCTTGTGGTATCACATTGCCAATACAACCGTGCTAATGGATACTTTCTCCTCCTTCCTCACTAGTATAAAAATGCATCTCCCCCCAGTCTCTCTCTGTTCGTTCGTTACATAGAAGAATCTCCCATAACCGTTTCTTTCTCATTCTCTCCCTCTCCATGGAAGAACAACAACAACAAAGAAATTCAAATCCCACCCCAGCCAACAACAAGGCCCAATTAGACACGAGCAAAGCAGAGCGATCGGTGTGGCTGATGAAGTGCCCTCCCGTCGTCTCTCGCTCCCTCAAACCCTCACCCTCCAATTTCGACTTCTCTCGCCCCGTCGCCAAGGTTGTCATCTCCGTCGACCCTCTCAACAATGAGGAAAACCAGGTGAATCTTCGATTTCTATCTAGGGTTTTTCACTAACCCACCATCCGTCTGCTCTATTATTGCATGGACTTGTCTCTTTGTGACCCATTTCTTTATGCTTGGTTTTGGAATTGGGTTTTGTGAATCTTTGTTTGGATTTCGTTCTATGAGCTTTTCCTTGCGAAACCCAGGTCCAAAACAAGTTGAATTTCGATTTTTATTTTTTTTCTTGTGAAACCCAGGTTCCGAGCGGAGTTAATTTAGCTAATAGGGTTTTTGTAAAATTAATTTATTCATGAATGTGATTTTTAGTTTTGGAGGATTTCATTTGAATTGTGTAATATGAACTGTTGTTACAAAACCCAGGTCTCAAACAGGGTGAATTTTCCCAAAAGCAGTTTAGTTTCACTACTAGTAGTAAAAAAAAAAAATTATAATTTTTGATTGTAAATGTCAGAGTAGACATTTTTTATTCTTTGTACTTGCCCTATAGCTAAGGAGGGGACTGAAGAGGATGTATAATTAACAAACAGAAAAACAGAGAGATATGGTCACACGCAGGCAAGAGTCTCACCTTAATGGGAAAACATAAAGTATTATGTACTTAAGACCAGGACTGCATTACCTTTGTGGTTCTCACAAAATAAAGTTGGAATTTTTACTCACTATAGCATATCCATTAGTGAAGGCATGATAAAAATCTGGTTACTAGCTAGTCTGGCTTTAAATTTTATAGTATGATTTTCAACATAATAGTTCCCTTAGTCACAGTATCTCTCATTTGTGGAGATGATGGAGGTATTTGCTTAAGGAATCACATCCTATAAGCACAAATTTTTTATTTTCATCAGGACTAGACGTAGCAAGTTTACTGGGACTCAGTCTGATATTCATTCAATCAGGGAGTAACCTTTTTTTTTCAATACAAATAAAAGATTCCCTACTAGGCACTCCTTTTGTTTTAACAATGACATCTCAACAAGAAAAATAAAAAAACTTGAGATCGAGAAATACAGCTTTGCATCAAACAATTACTTAATATCTGTAGAGCAATACTGCTGTAATATACTCGAAAGCAAACTGATTTGATGGATCAACAGTTTTTTAGCTATAAAACCCTACCTTTATCTCCCATGATCATTTCAGCTCCAGAACATCGTCTGCTTCGCCTTCTTGTGAACCGTTGATCACCACTAAACACACAAAAATCCAAACCAATACGGAGTGACTCAGTCAACGTCAAATAAGTTACTGATGCATTGACTTCTCTTCTAGAATCTAGATCCTCAAGAGAGTATAAACGTAATAAAACATGTATGTTAGCCCCGATCACATTCTTTTTTCTTTGTTAAAATCTTTTCGTTCATAGGGTTGGATTGGGAGTTTAATAATTTGTTGGTAAAAGATAGGGTTATTAAGTTTGAATTCTCTGGAGTATCCATTTTTATGAAACATGTTCACCAAATTTTAGATAACACACATTGGGATTTCCCATTCCTTATGAGATCTATTTATGACTGATTAATCGTTGGCCTAGTATATGGGCAGAGCGTTTGCATGAAGTCGACATGGAAATTGTACATTTTGCAAATTATGATGATTCACCAAAAAGAAATTTGATGATCAGAGGTCATCAAGTATACCCTGTCCTCGCTTTGTGGCTTCTTGTGTCTGCAAAATCCTGCAACATCTTGGTTTATTTATCATACCAATAATGCAAATAAAACAAACTCTTTAATCCTATTCTTCCATTTTTCGGCTTTCAAATGCCAGTTTTTACAGGTCAAGAAGAAGAATGAGTTTTTTCTTTGAACACTTGTATTCGTTGGAGTAAAAAGTTTTTATTTTGATTTTCATGCATGGTGTACATGAGATCAGTACACAATGGAATTGGTGGGCACGGAATCTGGAAATGTACCCAAGTGTTATACTATGGACATGTCTACAGATTTCATCCCTATGTCGGTGTTCTCTGAGTCTTCTCAAGGTGAGTATATTCACTCTATGGCTTGTTGTTGATGGCATCAGTCAAATAAAAGCTTCTACTATGGCCGTTATCATTCACAAAAAGTTTGAGTTGAACTCATGAAAAACCCTCTCTACAATGTCTTATTTTCTTTAGTATGTATCTTCGTGTTCCATAGAAATTCAGATCAGTTTGTCTTGTCCCAAAGTAACCATTCTTGTCATTCTGCGCTGGCCAACTTGAACTTCTGTATTATTGTCACTCTTGCACTCAATCAGGACTTATTTCTTGGTTAACATCCTGCAGAAAATTACAGTGTCACTTTTATGAAAATTGTCATTTGCATTGCTGCTCTTTTAGCCAAATTTTCTGTGAATATTTGTTTTGTTGTCGATAACTTCAGCAAGTAAACTAGGTTATAATCTTGACCCTGCAATTTTTGAGGGAGTTGAAGAATAAGGAACAACAGTGAACTTTGAGGTAATACATGGCCAAATACTGGCCATTGTATATTGTTGCAAGATCAATTGATCAATGTTCAAGTTCATGGTATTAAAGTTATTAGTATAAGTAGCTATCATCGTTTGGAGGTTAAAAAAGCTCTGGAGATTTCTTATTGGGGAACTAGTTGATGGGTTTAGTACCATCCTGTGTGAGTTAAGAGGAAGTTTGTAAGCTTCTGTAGTTGGAAGGTAGGGAATTGGGAAATTTCTTATTCTTGTTTAGGCTTTTGCAAGTATATGCAGTTTTGGCTTAGGTATGACCACATTACGTGTGTGGAGAAGTTGCTGTGGTGCCGGAAGGGTTGTTGGTCATGTATTTGGCGGGTTATTTAGACTTGGTGGATAACTTGTGTCATTAAGGTGCGTCTTAAAATGGGGGGTAAAGTGCTCATACTTGGTGCTAGGGAAATGTAGCTGTGTAGCATTACGTTCTTTCATCGGTTGATTCTTTGTGAGAGGGTATGAGTTGAGTCTGTGGGTAGAGAGGGTAGAGTTTAGGGAGCACCTAGAATCTTCTTTGAATTCCTCTCGGCGGGTTGATGACCTGGAAGAACATGACTTGGATAATTAAAGGTGCTCCGTGTGGGATGAGTTTGTTGTGATGGTGAAATGTCTTGATTTAGGCTTCCCGGAGGTACATTTTCTGTTCTAGTCTTCCATATCTTCTTGTATTGTGTTGGTGGAACACATGAAATCTTGATTTGGAGTGTAAGGACTCAATAATGGGCCTCATTTTCTAATTAATTTGCAGCTTTGATAGAATTGTTGTTAGTGATATATATTTCCTCCAGCAGCACTGATCACTGGCATGGTTTTAAATAACGGTATCGGCCGACGTATCTTTTCCGGTCGCGGGTAACGGAATTGGTCCGTATCGCAGAAACTGTAACGGGAATCGGGAACCGAACACGTGAATGTTAAATAATCGTCAAAAGATGCAAAAAGTATTTTTAAGAGAATGTTTTGTATATCTAATATATTTATAGCCATGTTCTAGTTCTTTAGGCCATGCCTAACTAGTTTTTAGACAATTAGACATTGTGGACTTCATTATATAACAAATTAATATAATGAGGATACAGCGTATTGGGTGCATCGCCAGGATATCGGTGCTTATCGGCTGTTACATGAGGATATCGGTGCGTATCGGCTGTGTCACTTGTGAATATGATTCACGTGAACCGTATCGGGTGTATCGGACTCGGCCACTACCTTTTCAGTTAAATATGGGCCATAACGTAACGGTAACGGCCTTTATTTGAAACCCTGATCACTGGCTACTTGGTGTGGTATGTACTGTCTGATTTGCTCTTACACTTTGTGCTGTATTTTTCTCTGCTTGCCCATATTTAGCTTAATATTGACGAGTTCAAGACTAGGTGAGCTGTCTCAAATGGTTAACGATTGTTGCTAGCTTCAGCGGTGATTGGTAGTGTGATTGACATAAAGGTTGGCTATTGACTGCTAGGCTTTTCTGGTAGGCCATTGTGAGAGTGCATCTCTCTTATCTTTGAATCTATATGATGGTTCCTTCAGCCAGATATGGTTGGTTGATTACATTTACTACTATTGTTGATGCTTTTCTCGTTGTGGAGTCTCATTGATGTTGTAGCCAATTTTGGTGCTATGTTTGACTTTTGGATGCAATCTTCTCAACTTCTCCCCTGTATTGCTTTAGTTTTTTGGAGTGCTTGTCAGGCTTAACCTCTTGAGGTTTTATGTATATGTTCTACTTCTCTAATAACTCCTTACTTTGTCTCTGAAAGGTTATTAGGTTATTAATTTAACCAATGAACCTTCAGCGGCACTAGTTTATGTAATCATCTTTGCAAATTGAGTTTTCATGTACATTTATTTCTCCTTTCTGGAAAAAATTGTTGGAATGACATCTGGAGGTGATAATCTACTTTCTGCAGTACGACAGTGTAGTTAAGCTAATTCTTAACGTTGCTGGGAAGTTTTTTTTACTATGTTTCAAGATCAAATTTGTTTGATTTCAGATGCAAAGGATAGTACAATGATCTGAATTTTTTTTGGCTAGACTGGTGGGAAAATAAAACTCTTAACATAAAATATTATTAGTACCTAATTCATACAGAGCTAAGTCCATGGGTGTGCATTTTGTACATTGTATTACCTGTTAAGCCTCACATGCAAATCGTGGAAGATCATTTATTTCAGTCTTCATGACAGCTAATTACATCCCTTAATTAGTTTTAGATGACTGATTTCTTTAATTTTATTGGATTGAAAAATGTAGTTCTTGATGCCAAAAATTCATGAATTTTTGTCAATGTACCTTTTATTGCTTCTATATTGGACATGTTGGGTTTGTTAAGCCGTAGTTAAGGTGGATCAACTTTTTGTTTCTTTTGTCTGTATGACTTGTTGCCATTTCCTTGACCCTTGAGTTGGGAAATATAAAGGCTTCAATCAATTCATTAGGAGTTTATTCCGTATCAAAGCTATCGTGAATTGCATTGTCTGTTGTTGTGGGGCCTGGATTAAGACATTTTGTTGAGCGATTGTGAAGTGTTTTATTAGTTCTATGGAAGGGATAACAAAGGGTGATATTTCAGGTTTCGTGAAGAGTTATATTTTAGGGTTGTTATGATGCAAGCATTGTAGAGTTGTGATTCCGCTTGGTTTCTGATACTGACGTGTTTGAACTAGTTTCAAGTTATCTTGTCACACCACTGTTGTTACACACCTTGCTGGCAGAACAAAGAACACTTTCTCTTAGCCTTCCGGCCTATTCATCTTAAGGTTCAGTTAAGTATTCCGGCTTATGTGGCTAGGAGGTGAGAGGAGATTGACAGGAATCTGTTTAGTAATCGAGGGTATGAGTACAAGACGGATTATCATCACTGGTAGAAGTTATAGGTCTTTAAGATTAGATGTTTGGTTTGAAATTAGGTGGTTGATACGTCATTTCTCCACAAATAGGCGTGTTGGCATTTTAGGCGGAATGGGGATAATTTCTGGCGCAACTGGTTATAGTCAAGTTTGGTGAACGTGGAGGCAAAGTAATTTACTGCTGAAGTTTCCTCTTTTCACGCTTGTAGAATGTCAAAGGGTATAAGTGGTTGAGGTGATTTTAGGGCCCTAACTGTTGTGATGTAAGAAGTTGAGAGATAATTTACTTGGAGAGTCAAACATGGTGCAGTGAGGAGGTATCACTTTTATGTTTGCTTGATTATTTCACTGAGGCACTGAGTGGCCTGAATGTAAGGAGGGGGTTCATGAAATATTTTTGTGGATTGAGTTTTTCGGATATGCATTATGGTATGGAAACTCTGTTTAATTGCTGAATAGATTATTAACTGAATGTCTCAACTTTTGTGGCTGCATGGGGGTCTGTTTGTTTCCTTTCTTCTAACTTGACTTGGAGGGCTTTGTTGCCAAAACGGTCTATCCTTTTGGTGCCACTCGGTTTTATTAACTTGTGTTGTACATGTAGAGCTGATGTTGCCGTATTGTCTAGGTTACTTTTCTTCTGGATTTTCAGCTCAACTTTCGGTGTTTCTGGGTTCCTCATTTCCTAGGCATGATGTCTGATTGGTTGTCGCTTTGTAATTCTGATCTACTACTTGTGTCAAGTGAAGGGAAAAGAAAAAAAGATACTCGTAGATAACCTGAAGAAGTTGTAACTGAGATGGTTCTCTTACCCATATTATGAATAAATGTTCAACTTCCGTTCATAGGAAGGGTATTACTGCTCCTTGGGTCATTTGTTGACTTAATGAATGTTATTTCTGTAATACTCTTTTTCGAGATCTTTCTTTCCCATCTCCGTTTGATTTGATGTGAAGGTTATCATGGTGTAACATTTAGGCATACCTTTTAAACCGATGTTTCTCTCAACAATATTTTATATTTTTTCGAGGTTATTTTTTTGTGATTGCTGTTGCTTCACTGGTATGCCTTTTTCATTAATCTAATCTCCGTCTGCGCTCATTACCTTTAGTTGTCAGTTACTGGAGAAGTAATTCAATGGACTTCATATAGCATGTAGCTCTGCGACATGGTGGTCTGACCTCGTCATGAATGGACTTGTTGCAATTATGCCCATGTTTTGTACACATGTCCATTCATGAGTGGGTTGGAGGCGCTGAACCACCATGTCGCATTGCCGCGTGGTGGTCTTGGTTCATTAATTACTATCTCCAGTATTCATACCTGTTGAACCTGTCCGAGCAATGATGGTTTCTTTGCATACTCATCCTCCGTCAAACATTGATGAGAAAACTCAACAGAGATTGCTCTTCTCTTTTATAGGTAAACTTTCTGTCGAGGGAAAAATACTTCACAAATTTGACATGAAGCCTCATAGTGAGAACATTGAGGAGTACGGGAAATTATGCCGTGAAAGGACAAATAAGTATATGACTAAGACTAGACAAATTCAGGTATCAATACTTGGCGTTCTTGATTTGGTCTTAACTTTATGGACTATAGGGTTTTCTCCTAATTCTTTCAAAATCCACCTCCAGGTGATTGACAATGACCGTGGAACACATATGAGGCCGTTGCCAGGGATGATTGGTCTAAGGACTTCTGGACCTACTGTATGCTTTCCCTTCCCTTTCTTTCCTGAGTAGTAATAAACCCGACTGGGTCTGGGGTCAATTTTGTGTAAATTCTTTTCCATTTGACTCTTTGGTCCTCGATATTTGGTAAGCTTCTCCGATTACATTAGATATTACCAGATACCTTTGTAAGACACCTTTTCTTCTACAGCAGGAAAAGAGGAAAGTACCAGTGAAGGCGTCAGACATGAAAAGGACAAGAAGGGATCGTGGGGAGATGGAAGACATAATGTTCAAGCTCTTTGAGAGGCAACCAAACTGGACTTTGAAACAGCTGCTCCATGAGACTGACCAGCCAGAGGTATGTTATTTGACTTTTACTATTTCCGTTTTTGTATGTTCTCTATAACTTTACTTTTTGATGGAATCACATTACCGTAGAAGTCTCGATTTATTCATTTTAAAATCGGTAGGACTCTAAGAAATGTGGATAATGGATAATAAATCAGAATTGTAATCTGGATGATGTGCATGGACGATTCGGCCTCCCGGGTGGGGGCAAGGCATAGCATTTACGACCTCTTAGTTTTCTCCTTCGTTCTCTGCAGTGAGAACCAGGCCAGGTTTATGTTAAGCTTTTTCTTGCAGTAGAATAGCAGCAGAAGCAATTTAGCTAGTTCCTGAAGTCCGTTGTGTTAAGTCACAAGTTTCTCTACTTGATTAGCATAAATTAGTGTAAAGCATTGTTTTGAGAAGGGCAAGCAAGGTCTGGGTTTTGCCTAAAACTCCGATTCATACTTAACACAACATCTACAATTGGAGTTTTAAACAAATCCCAGACCTTGGTTTCCCTTTTCCAAGCAATGCTTTTCACTTGGGAGAATGGATTCCAGGAAATTTTTTCAAAGTTGGCACCCGAACTTGAGCAAATCAATATTCTGTCAAAAATAAAATAGAGCAAAGTCTGTATTAGAAGTGTTAGTTCTCAACTTGACACTTGGGGTTAGTCAATCAGATATGCAACAAACCAACAGAGTTCTCACTTTAACTGTGGATGCTGTGCTTGAATGGTACTTACTCCGTTCTCTCTATATCTTCCACGTTTTACTTTTTCTTCCGTAACCGGCCACTTTGACCCGGTTATTTGAATAGCAAGACGATGTAATTTTTTGATAATTTTTTCATGGTGTTTTAGAGTAAACTTTACTCTACAACACCTTGCAAAGTTTATCAAATTCTTGTATCCTTTTACTAACCAAATCGCCGAATCAAAGTGACCCAGTAAATAGTGACAAAATGCAAACTTGGAAGATGGAGAGAGAACAGAGGAAGTAGTTGATGTGTCTGGGTGGGTGTAGAGGGTTGGAAAATTTTGCTTAATCCCAACTAAGGACAAGGAATCGGTGCACCTTACAGAAGAATTTCTTGATAAACTAGGAAGTCTTGTGCATTGAAGGCAAGGAGAATACATAAAACAATATTTTGACTCACTTGATATGGTGAGATTAAGCCTTAAGGTGATACTTGAATTTGCGTAAATAAAACAAGTTGCTGCAAGTCGAGAAAGCAGTCTCTTTTGCTAAGAATCCTTACTTGGTTATATTATTAGTCCGTGTTTCACCAGTTAGTTTTTTCTCAGAAAACCATTAAAGCAGATCGAGAAATAAAACTAAAATTGAAAAAGAAAATTAGTAAAGAAAAGCCAAAGCATTTGAGGAATCCCTTCTAATCATTTCCCCAAGCAAGGACATTGTATCAAGGATCGGGTAATAACATTGCAGCTTTGACCTAAAAGGCTAAAACCATTATATCATTTATGTACTGTAGCATTGATGGCGTACAATGGAAAGTGATCCTGGTTCTTGAACATCTTTTCGACCCCTTTAGGAAGGAGCAGTGCCAAGGGTCTGATATTAGATGGGCTATATTTGAATTTGAAGCTCAAAGCAGTGATGTAACAACCCATATTCTCATACGTGCTATCTTTCTGTCCCGCACACTGAACTGATGCTTGCGGAAGTTAATAGCCGGAGGTGTTGGATAGTATCAGTTAGGCTAGTAGCTTTCTATGGCGGGCATAAGCGCGGGATCACCTGAACTAATCAGACAACAAAGCGAGTTTATGGTTATCCTGCAAGCTACTTCAGTTAGAGACCCTGAGTGGAGCTGTGAAGGGTTACCGTTGAGAGAGATCATCAGAGCCTAAATATACATTTTACATCCTGATGCTTATCAGCTAAGGAGATCAGTAGCCAAGCTCTTAGATCTGTTCTTCGTGCGTCTTTTTTTTGTATGTGCGATTTGTGTGTGTGTGTGTGTGCGCGCCTTATCAAGGCTCTATGGGCCCAAGAGAACCCAGGTATCAGCCATCAATGTAGAGAGAAGTAGCTTTGCATGGCTCAACAATTTCTGTCTTAGTTGCTGATTTAACAATGCAAAATGGAAATTTATGTGGAGGAAGTAAGAAAACATGTTAAAGGAGTACATCCATTTTTGCAGCTGCTGGCATGAGAGGAGCAATTTGTGAATGTATCATTGGCTTTCTGGACAATTTTCCTAAGAAGATTGAACAATGTCTGTTGAATAGGTGGCGTTTTGGGAAAGTCAGGCTGCATCAAATAGAAGTTTAGAGATAATATTCGAATGTCAGTAGACCTTTGAACTATGGGGTCCACATATATCCTGATAGTGTATGTTCTCGAGAAAAGAGAAGGGATATATATAAGGTGGTGATAATTACAGCACAACAAATTATAGTTAGTGCACAATTTTTCGTTAAATAACTTTTCAGCCCCTAACTACTAAACGACATACCAGTATGCTCTGTTTCTTTCATCTTCTCTCTCTTCAATTTTTTTTTTTTTGCCTTTGACTCCTCCACCCACCAGAGCCTTTCTCTCTCCAGCAGTTCTATCCTCAACCCCTTCACCTTCTCGATCTGAAAGAAGAACAAGTAGATCACTTCTCTCTCTCTCTCTCTTAGCTCTAAGCCCCCCCCCCCTCCCCTGGATGTCTACCTCTGTCGATGTGCAATCTACTTCTCGATTTTAATTTGCAGCTATGTGCACATCTTCCGGATCGTTTCAGGGGATTAACGCCCTTTTGGTTCTTTTCTAGAGGTCTCATTAAGCCAATTGGGATTTTATTTTTGTTTGTTACTGGGTTTGGTTTGAGGAAAGAGATACTGCTTTGATGAAGTACCCATTGTAAGTTTTGGCTATGGTTTGATTTTAAGTGCCGCTCATTGGTTTAAAAAAAAAACGTTTTTCCCGTTACGCTTCGTGTGAATTTTATTCACAAAAAGAACGCCCGTTTCGCATCGGTAACAGGAAAAACGGCCGTTTCGCGATGTTTCGTGTCGGGAAAATCGGGAAAAACTGAGAAATCGTCCGTGAACGTTTTCTAAAATTCACACATTCGACCCCCGGTTTCCGTTACAGTCCCTCCGATATAGTCCGATCGCGTTACACGCGACCGCGACCAATACTTCAGCCGCTTCCCCTTTTTTAAACCTTGCGCTCAATTGGCAAAAAACCTCACTGTTTGTCAAGTTTCACTTTCAATGTTATTTTAGATATCCGGAGAGGATTGAGGATTGATACCATGAACTAATAAAGAGAGAGGCGGCTCAATCCAAGACGGGACCAAAATTGCTCAAACTACCATCAAATAAGCACGAGAAGTCACCTTTATCTCTAATGAGCCGTTGTTGTCAAACTACTATCAGATTGCTCAATTCTATCACCATATTGAGAGGCATACGGTGAAAGAATTGTTTGGTGCTGGGTGAATGTTAGAGATCTAAGTACTGGTTCACGATCTCATCACCAAAATATAAACAGAGTTTCAGTAATGTCCATTTAAATTCAGTAGATTCTACTTCCTTCTACTTTTTCCATCTTGGTTGAAGCCTGAAGGAATTGAAGAGAGAGAAGATGAAAGAACAGTATATTTCATGTGGGGCAGAAATTTAATAGTTATGAGCAAAAAGGTCATTCAACCAAAAGTTGTGCTGTAATTATAAATGAATAACACGCTCTCTCCAAAAGTTGTGCTGTAATTAGAGGCATAGTCGATGGTTGTAGCATATCTGTGTTCAGATTGTGACTTTTCTTGGGTTTAGGTTGAAAAACAATAACAAGCTCTCTCGAAATAAGCTCAGTTTCATGGGAGTTCCAATATGAATTCAAAGTGTTTGGACGAGTGTAGACCCGAGGAAGGAGTTGATTTGATAGGCGAAAGTGCCGGATCTGATGGGGTCGGATTCACAGTCGGCGCGAGGACAGAGAACGATGAGTAGTCGGGGCGAAGACCCAGAAGCGGGCACTTCTCACCGAGTTGACCACCGCAAAGTCTGCTTTTCTTCCTTCATTTCATGTTCTGTTTTCTGAAAACCCTTTTTGGGGTTTTGATCTGGGCGAAAATAGATGTGGGCTTGTTCTGATACAGGAATCAGATCTGGGAGCTAAATGAATTTTCAACTTGTTCCATAGAAGCAGTCACATGTTTTTATCTCCTTACAAAACTGTGAAGAGATGTTAAAGAAGCCAACATCCATCTTCTTCTTCCTCTGTTGTGGGTTGGGGTTTGTTTCAGTTGACTTAGGTTTTGATATGGGTTTAGCTATGGCGGAGAGGTGTAGTTAAGTGGTATTAAGGTTCAATTTTGGTTCATTTCACAGAGAATCAAAAACTAAAATCCACCCATAGGTGTTTGATTTCTTGTTAGTTTCTGTCATAATTGTTATTGTGGAAGTGTTGGTGGTGCCACGTTTGATTGGTGGCAATGGTGTTGGTTTTGGTGTTGGAGAGGGGTAGGTTATTGAACTATTTAAAACTTAAGGGGTAAACATGTCAATTCAGTGTTCAATCCTAGTGTTCAAGGGCATAATGGTCCGAAAATTGTTGTAAGCGTGGTTGCCATGTGTTCGACTAACGGATTTGGACGGAGGGGTGGTTTGTGTTACAATTTTGGACTAGCAGATGGGTAGTTTTGGGTAATGTCCAAACCACAGGGTATGAAGCTGGTAATGTCCATACTTCAGGGGTGGTTTGTGTCATTTACCCTATATATTCTTGAGACCAAGATCTACCTGTGGGATCCTATGAAGGTCACAAGGTCAGACTTGAGAAGAAAAAAGTAGATAATCTACTTCTTATGACATCTTGCTCTAACTGTGGTTTTGATCTTCACATAATTGTCATATGGCCATGCCTTTGTATGGTTTACTGGTTGCAGTTTGGTTGGGACTGCTTGCAGAGAAGCCTTCTTTTGAGTATGTGCATCACCCACTGCTGGCATAGACCTCATACGTTGACCTCAATAGTTATCTTCACTTTCAAGTTCGTCGCAAACTTCCACTATCAACTTCTTTGTGTTCATCCATGAATGTGTGAGAAATTACTCTATTTCAATTACTCAGAGCTTAAGTGGGTTATTAGTTCTACTGCTACTAGCTATATTTCTGTAATACTTGTGTGCGTTCCACAAATTCATTATATTTAAAGGTAAAAAAAAAAAAAGAAAAATTCTGAGCATAATAACTATTTAAACAACATTGTAATTTGGCAATTGTTTTTTTTTCCTTCATTTGTGGTTTGTAGAAAAACTTAGATGGTTGGATATCGGCAACATCTCTAGACAGGTCTCATGGCCTGGTCACTATCTGCGCTTTAGGCCAAGTTTGAACTACTATCTATCTTGTATTCTCAACCTTAAGGTGTATTTCAAGTTAGAAAGTGTAATGGTTATGTTTCCGTGGGACGATGATTTTGGTAGAGCTATACCAGGTTAGGGTTTTAGCATTAAGTCATTGGTTAAGTGCTAGAAAATGCACCAACTTTTAAGACCAAGGCAATGTTTCTTATATCGCGAACTGCTTATCATCGCACTCTTTGAAGAGTTATAGTGATTGCATTTGTCTTAGTTTTGGACTTGTAGATTAATGTTCAACATATGGTGTGAACCTACGGCTGCCAGTTAGTGAGTAATTTGGCCGGTTATTTGCATACTCTTGAGAATGTGTTGCTCAGTTTTCTTTTCTTATTTAAGTAACAAACTATAGGGATCCCTTTAAATGATAGTCCACTGGCATCTCAGACTGCTATACATTTATACGTAAGTTTTCCTACTCAAGTCACCCTCAGATACCATCCCTTACAACCCAAAGGGCAATTTTTACTGCTGAAGGCTAGGGGCTCAAGGGTTTTCGTCCCTTGAGGGCTCAAGTTCGATTCCCACAAATGGAATTTTCTCTTGAGACAAGCGGAGCTTACACCAAGTGTTTTTTATTTTTTTTTATTTTTATTTATTTTTTTTGAAAGAAGAAGAGGTTGTAACCTAACAAGTTAAATAGTTGCAACCACCCAAGTAGCCAATATTTGCAGTTAATTATATAAAGCAGCGATGACTATCTGATATATTCAGCATTCAGCTACTATATATCTCACTCATGATCTGATGGCCATATCTCTTTCTTGTTGTGTGGCTTATTTTGCAGCAATTTCTGAAAGATTTGCTCAAGGACCTCTGCGTCTACAACAATAAGGGTGCTAATCAAGGGACGTACGAGCTCAAGCCAGAGTACAAGAAGTCGGTTGATGACCCCGCGGCTATGTAGCTGCTATCTCTGCATTTCAAGACAGCTATGCAAATTTCATAGTACTCCCTAGTTTCCTTTTTGTTTCATCCTTGTTGATTGCTCTTTTGAGATCTTCACTTTTGCTGATAAGAAGAATAGGCGTTGATTTGATTCAAGCATTTTAGTCTAAGCACCAGTTTTAGAGACAGTACAGACCCATCAGTAGTTGAACTTGAACAAAAGAGCATAGAAACTATTTTAAGCTGTTTCCTTTGCTTTATGAAGATGATAAAGATGAAACATCCAAAATTTTCAACTTTTCTCTTTGCACACAAGTCAGAAATCTTTTGTACTTCCAGTGATTTATTTTCTCGAGCCAGGTGATCTTTTTCTCCGCGTGGGAGTTGGAAGAGCGCAAACAAAATCGCCAACTATTGCACACATTGACATAGCACAGTAGATGATGATTCGATTGTTTCGACAAGCACTTGCACCTGAATACACATTCCGCGGATGCCCTCAATTATAATATCTCAGCAAAAACATGGTCATTGATGACCACCTCCACCATTCTCAAGAAAGCTTTGATGGGAATTAGTCTGGATTGGATTGATTATTATACTACGAAATATTGAAACATTCATAGTTTCGATCGAGGAGGCCTGGAATGTTTTACTTCTCGGGGGCGCTACAGTACGTCCTAGCCCCACCGAAAAGAAAGCCGGTTTCTCCCGGTAATTACGATTTTGCCCGCTAAAAGACAAAAAAACGGACCCCAAGGCGCCGTCATCAGAAACTTGGATAGAAATGTAAAGATATGGATAAAACTGTAAACTTAAAGATAAAACTACAGATACAAATAATTTGAACTGGACAGAAATGAATAGAATTTGATAAAACTTAAACTAATCAAATAGAAACGCAAACAACGCTCTGCAACTAAGCTATTACAGCAGATTTGCAAGCACTAAATGTTTAAAAGGAAGATACAGAACTTGTAAAACATAAAAAGTGGACACAAGCACACCTTGCACGATTGTTTCACTTAAAAAAATAACAATCATTGCGAAAAGTAACGCAAATGCAAGAACGATGATGCATGTGTGTGATATCCTTTGTCTCTTTAGCATTTCTTGATTTTCAGACTTCATTCGTCTTGTTGTTGCATTAATTGTGGACCATCGTTGCATTGTCTCATCGCAAGAGCATGGAGGTTCTTCGTCCGCCCATACGAAGTAACTACATTGAGACCCCTGAGGTACTGGGCACCGGAAGAAATCTCGACCTGAGTTCTTTGTGTTAGGACCAGCTCTTTTCATCACTCGCATCCTTCCACAGTTACAATACTTTGATCCATACTCGGGGTTACGACGGAATTGGTTAGAGGAGGAGTTGAATGAGGTATTTGACATGGTGGTAATGAGAATTTGGGGATATTTGGAGGAGGAGAATATGGTGGAGAAGATGGTGGAGAGCAGGACTTAAATGGTAGATGTTCTTGTGCAAGAGTGGTTGGGTGTATAAGTAGGAGAAGTGAAGGGGTAGTTTGTTGTTGGACATTAATGTGGAGTAAGGGTTCATAATGACATGTTTGACTACACGGACACCAAAGAGCTAGTATATGCTGATTAATATAGTAAAGGAATCAATGAATGTGGTCACGAGTGAGAAACTGACATGACCAAAAGGTAGAAAGAAACCTAGCAAGATTTTATAACCTGGTAGACAGCAAGGTAGTTCACATGAACAGAAATAGTAAAATTCATAGTTTTGAAACCACAACCACAAAACCATTACAACCACAGTAACATTCACCACCCACATTGTCAAACAAACAAACATAAACCATTAAATTGTTTTCAAAACAACACAAAACCACATATTACTCATAGTGATGGACTGCTCAAAAGTAACGATTCCTATAGGCGGAAAAGACCACATGTATGTCCATGTACTAGTTGGCGAATAAGTCCTCATTGTTTCCCTTAGCTTTGAATATGTTCACAGCATCAAGAAGGTCCTGTCTGAGGTCGTTGAACTCGGAACGGCCAATTTCATTGGCGAGCCAGATTCTTATTTATTTTTCATTTATCTTTATCTTCCGCACATGTTCTGGGATAAGCTCCATCATATTTGCCATGTAGAAGCACACATATGCTCCACAATCATAGATGGGAAAAAGTAAAGTAAACAGTATTACAGAACAATCGGATAAAAATGTAAACATATTAGACAACAACATTAGTATGTAGACATTACTTGTTATGTTTTCTTGGAATGTCAGAATTTGGGTTTTCTTCTTTTCTCTCCGATTTGGAGGTCTCCGGAGTTGCATCGATTTCTTCTTCATTTTGGGCTTCGGTGGTCGCCGGAGTAACCTCTGTATTTTCAGAGACATGCCCACTTTCTTCCACACCCATTGTAATCGATTTGTTCACTTCATCACAAACATCCATCATGATTTTTGAAGGAGAAACAGGTTTATCAATGGGATCCATGAAATTGCAAAAGATGAAGAGAGGATGAGAGAGTTTGGTGGTGGTTTCAGAAGATGAAGAGAGAGTTTGAGAGTTTGATGTGAGACATTCAAATCAAATTTTGAATTGAATTGACAAGTAGAGATGATGACTGAATTGGGAACCCAACTGCCATCAATGGAGGTGGTTTCACTAGCCGTTAATAGGGGGCAGTTACTTTTTGCAGCCGAAGAGACATCTCATGGAGAAAGACAATTATACCCCCATTCCAGTAGCTCTGTATTTTTATCTGAGACAGTTATCGAATTTGGATGTTCTACATTTTTATCCAGAATTGTTTAGGGTTTAGGGTTTAAAATGTCTAATACGCTTAATGTTTTCTATATGCGTGTTAGATTTCTATCCGGGAAGTCACAATGTCTATCTGAACAGAAATAAATGTTTACTTTGTTTTTCTTCTTCATTATTTCCTGGAGAAAATTAAATTGGGCGTGCTAATGATAACTATCAGGCCTTGAGCCGCAACATTAAAGATTTATGTTGTTTCCAAAGCTAATGTAATTCCAATGATAGTAATCATCCAAGTCTCTGCATTCTGCATTATCAGTTTGAAATGAACAAACAACTCTCAGTTTGAACTACAACTCTCTGCATTCTCCTCCAAAACAATGGAGGAAAATAGTGTTGTGTTTTGGTTACAAGTTCCTTCAGATAGTATTTCAAACAACATGGAAACAAAGGTGAATGCATCTCCTAAGAGGAAGTTTGACCTCAATGAGCCTCCTCCCACTGATGATGATGCAGATTTCTCCAATGTCATACACGATAATGATATAGTGCAATGTAAGATATATTATTGGATGTTTTAGATTAAGAGTATGATGTAGTGCACTAGTTACTTATAAATGTACTTGTTTTTTCAGAGGGATCACTCTCTGAATAACAAATCATGGAGAAGAGGTTCAAGAGCGAAGAAGAGGCGTATGATTGGTACCTTCAGTATGCATTTGTAAATGGATTCGGCATTCGGAGGGATAACCGTAGGTGTTTCGACAAATATGGACATCAAATCAAGTCAAGAATCTTCGTATGTGCCCGACAAGGCCATCGATTACAGAAGTGCTACTTAAGGCCCGACAGGAAGAGAGAGCATAAGAATGACACTAGATGTGACTGTAAAGCAAGAATTCGTATTGCTCGATCTACCCCGGACGAACAATTTCGTGTTAAGCAAGTCACTTCTGAGCACTCGCATCCCTAGCGGACCCTAAAGTAACACACAAGCTTAGGTGTCATAGGAAGGTCAGACAACATGATTTGGAACAAGTTTTTTCACTAAGGAAGTGGGTATAAGGACTTGTGGAGAATTCCAATTAATGGTCTCACAAGCCGGTGGTTACGCCAAAGTTGGTTACACTGTCAAAGACCTGTACAACAAGTTACAGTCATTGATAAAGGCTTACTCGAACTATGGAGATGGGCATCTGGCCTTGCAATACATTGACACCCTTGAGCATACCCATGGGAATATATTCGAAAGGTATTATTTGAATGTCTATTCAGTAGGTTGGAGTTACTTTCTATGGGCTATACATTTCTTTCTGAAATGTCAAATTACTATACTGTTTTTTATGTTTGTTTATAATTGTTATCTACCCGTGTATATTTATTATCCAGTAACTTGAAACACATATATGTGTTTTTTCAGTTTCTATTTGGGTGAAAATAACAGTTACAAAGCACTTTCTGGCGGGACGAGAGATGCAAACGTGATTATGTAAGGTTTGGAGATGGGTTGGTGCTTGACTCCACCTGCAAAACTAACATGTGCCTAAAGCCTCTTGTCATACTCTCCGGTGTTAACAACCACTTTCAGACGTGCGTTTTCGCAGTTGCCGTTCTATAAGACGAGACCACGGAATCATACAAATGGGTATTACATTGCTTCCTATAAGCAATGGATAACAAGGTACCCATATCGGTCATAACCGATGGAGACCTGGCAATGAAAGTCGCTATTGCGAAAGTTCTTCCACTAGCAAAGCATCATTTGTGTGCATGGCATCTATGTCGCAATGCCGAAGGAACCCTAAAGTTGGGGTCATAATTTATGAAGGACTTTCGAAAATGCTTGAGCAAGAGATCCGATGGTAACCAATGGAACGATGATTGACAATACATGGTAGACAAGTGGGGTATTGCGAACAAGCGGTGGGTAACGTGAAATACCCCGTTATTTAGAAACGAGTATTTTTAATTAATATTAGGTGTTAATATGTTAAATCGGGTATTTTATAATAATATAGGTGTTAATATGACATTTGTATAAGTTTGGGTACTAGTTGTTATTATTTAAAAGTTAATTTTAATGTTATAAACTATCTAGGTGTTTTTATGTATTCTCTTATAACTTATATAGTGCCTTTTATTTAAACTAAGGGGGTGGTAGTTGTACTAAGACTAAACCTGGTGGGGTGAAAGTGTCTTTTCTCTAAAGTAAGTCATCTTCTTCCTCATCTCCTACCATGGACGGGAGACCTCCAATGGCTTCACCGCCCATCACCACCAACCGCCAAATCATCACAAATTTGTCCCAATTCATTCCCAATACGATTCAAACTCAACAAAGCTCGACAATTTAGCATCAAGCAACCCAATTTCGCCAATTTTTGGTCCAGATTCGAAATCGAAGTTTTTGAAGTGGGTCTCCTCTTTCCGGTTGAATTTCTCACTAATCTACCTATATAAACCCATCAATCTCAGAGAGAATTCACACCCAATCAAGCATTCAATCTCTCTTGCTCTCAATCTCTCTCCCCCATTATCTCTCTCTCTCTCCCGTCGGTTGCCTAGAGGACCTAACCGCCGCCGCTGCCCGCCGCCGTGCGCCGCCCAGCCGCCGCCGTCTCCCGCCACCCGCATCGTCCCCGCCGGCGTTCGCCTCCATCCCTTCGTCCTCTGTCTCTCTCTTCGGGTTTGAAACCCGTATGTTCTTCTTTTCTTTTCTTTTCTTTTCTTTTCTTTTCTTTTCTTTTCTTTTCTTTTCTTTTCTTTTATTTTCTTTTCTTTTCTTTTATTTTCTTTTCTTTTCTTTTGTTTTTTTTTTTAATTTTTTTTATTATTAGTATTATTCAAAGATAGGTTAACTCTTATTAGTTGGGAAGAATACATCAATGTGGGCTTGACCCAGTGGTCAGAGGATAACACTTAAGAGCTTGGGGTTTGTGGGAGGTTGGGGTGTGTGGGAGGTAGGTTCCAAGTTCGAATTTCACAAGAGGCATTTTTTTTTATACAAGTTTAAAGTAATATTTTGTACTCATCTTTACTCCAAAATAAAAGTGTAGAATAAGGATGATAAAAGTATATTTTTCTTATTTATTTTTATAAGTTTGTAGCAAATTAGAATAAGTTATTTTCTATAAATAAATTTGTTATTTCTTTTAAATAAAAGTTAGTTAGTTTATAACCTACATTCTAAGGCTTATTTGGTTGGGAGAAACTACTATTAGAATCAAAATTGTTTTTGAGGTAAAATAATATGCTTCTCTACCCTAAATAATAAAAATAATAGTTTATCTAATCTTATAAGTTATATTTATATAATTATAGCTTAGTGTGTTTTTCCAAATAATAAACGTTAGATTTATAAAGCGTATTTTATTATAAAAGATGTTGTTTACGTTAGCAAGGTTGGGGAGAGTTAGTAAGGGATTTATTTCATTTACCTATAGGAATTCGTGTGCAATGTGTTGATTAGGATATTATGAAATTTGTAGGCGACAATTTCGTTGACGAAGGATACGTCAAGTATTATTAGGAAGTGAATTGCTTTGGCTTGAGATTCAATGTAAGTAAACAACTGGTCTAGCTCCCTTTCCTCTTTTCATGTCAAATGATTTCATTCTTATTTGTCTCAAAATGATTTTACATGAAATGTGTGCTACATGAATACTTGTTTTAAATTTTTGAAATGTTTCTCTGAAAATATCACTGTAATCTAATACTCGACGACAACGTAAAGTGGAAGAGTTGTGCGGGGACCTTTGTTATTGGTTACTATTGGCATTGGGCGGGTTGACTTCGATCTTCCGTTCAATTTATTTTAATTAATCCGGTTGTAAGTCCCCGGATAGCTCCCTGTACTCACTCCTCTGGCCGCAAGAGTCTTAGGGGGGTGTCGACACTTAAGGTCTTGGATGCTTGCGAGATGGTTGGTTTTCCCCGTATCAACAAATTAACAAATTGGTTTTGGATTGGATGTTTTTAATGAAAGTGGAATATATGAGTTTTGGAATCCCATTACTTGGATAATGGATGTGAGTTGGGAAATATAAATGAACTTGGAATCTCTCATCTTATTTGTTTATAAAAGGGTCAAAACTTTTACTTTCACTTTGTTTTAGCAAAACTAGTACAAACTGGTTTTCAAATTACTTCATAAATTTTTTTACATGCTTGGGTGTTATTTACTCAGTATTTCCGATGACTTTGGAAACTGTGGTGTTTCTCTTTTGTTTTCTGCACCACAGGTCTATATTATGGGAGCATAGCTTAGCAGGGGACGCGAATCATCACTTAAACGATTAGTGATATCACACTTAGTTCCTTAGAGATTCTTTTAGTATCATTAAACTGTAGTTGAATTGTATGTCTGAGTTTGAGCCTCAAGGATTGGAGTTTAATAAGGCTGTGTTCGGATTCTCTGTTTTAAACCTCCTTGTATCCGGGTTTAATCTCGGGTACGGAGTGACACCCCCGGATTTCCGACTTGGTCATTTTGGGGGTGTTACATAACGGGTGCCAACATGACGCGCCACTTATGGGCAGAGACTTTTCTCAATGAATTTTTTTTTCGCCGGTCAGACAACTACACAAAGGTGTGAGAGTATCAACAATTTTTTCAAACAATATTTGAACTGCAAGAACAATATTCTCGATCTTGTTAAGGGAATCATGCGGGGCATCGAGAAGCTTCGTGACAACGAGCGCGGTGAACATTGTACTTCTGACCAATAACTTCCTCTTATAACAAGCCAATTTAAACTACTTGAAGAGCATGCGACCATGTTCTACACTAGGCCTGTGTTTGCAAAGTTCAGGGAGCAAGCAAGGAAGGCAAGTCAATACAAAGCTGTTGGAGTTGAAGAGCTACCTGAATATGACATGGATGCAATCTATGTCACAAGGGAGAAGGAAATGGCATCTCTAGTAAGTTCACATGATACACTATCTCTTATGATTGCTTTAAACTGTTATCTGTAATTGTTAGGTGTCAATCTAGCTTATCAATTGAAATATCTGATATCCTTCGTTTACTGGACAGTTCTTTCCAGTACTTTCATACTTTTCTATTTCTTTATAAGTTCTATTTATGCTGTCGAATAAAATATCTGAAAGTCTTGAACTTTTTCCTGGCAGCACACACGTTTTCTGTCAACGTGATAATACCATGCTCTACTGTTCGTGCAAGAGGTTTGAGTCATCACATATGGTTTGTGGCCACACTATTTTTGTGCTCTTTCATAAAGGAGTTCAATTAATTTCGGAAAACTTGTTATCGAAACGATGGCAGAAGACGGATAGTGACTTCGACAAGAATTTTCCAGCCATGCAGGACCCAAAAATAAGACGGCGTGACGATCCAAAAACCCAGGCATTTCGTCGGGGTTGCACGAAGGGACGAATGAAGATGATTAGTGACATCGGTGGAACATCACAAGAGACATACGACTATTGGCAAGAACATGTTGACTTAATGATACGGGGTCTCAAGGACATTATTTTGACGCAAGAAAATGAAGAAGAGCCCGTGGTTAATGTCAACTGACAAGAGTACGCTCACGTAATGCCTCAAAAATGTTCGAAAGAAGTGCGGGAGATTCCAAGAATACAGACACAATCGAACTACATGCTTGAATCCTCCAGTTGGTGTTTCCGGTCAAGTTGTCGGACAATCTCAATCGCAAGCGTCGCAACAAACTATGATTTCCAACATCGAATACAACTGGTCCGAGGGAATGGGTGACCAATACTCTTCAAGACGTGTTGGGCATGACTGGACTGATTTATTCTAGGGATTATATTAATTGTGTGAATGTTTTAGTTAAGTACCTTCACATGTTTATCCGTTATTTGACCCTTTTTGTCTGATGTTTTACTGTGTTATCCGGTTCTATGCGGTTTTATCCACTGATGTGGACTCTTGATAATTTATGAATCCGTTTCCTTGCATTTTTATCCATTTCTGCGCGTTTTTATCCACTGGGGGTGGTGACATGCTAGAACCGGTCACCACCCCATGAATTTCCGTGTGCTTTTGTATTTTAGTGGGGGGGGGGGGAGGGGGCACCACAAAAAAAATTGCACCCCAAGCCCCCGTTCGTACACTAGACAATCCCAGTTCTAACCAAAATACCCATATTCTACCTCAATATTTCCTCTATGCCCTCCCGCCTCAAACCCCCCCTCTCCTCTCTCCCCACTTTGTTCACAGCACAAACACCACCACCATTACCACCACCAGTCCACCACCAACAGCCACCACCAGTTTATACTTTCACACAACCATCAACAAACCACCATCAACAATATCTGATACAAAATCAAGGTTTTTACAACAAATTAAATTCACAGAACCATATCAAATCCAAATCAAATCCGTTTTTTTGACAGATCTGAAACAGGGGAGGAAAGAAAATGAAAACAGATCGAGAGAGAGAGAGAGAGAGAGAGTAGATCTGCGCAAAAAGAAGAAGCAGAAGTTGAAGAAGAAGAAGAGGCATCAGATCTCAAGAGAGAGGGAGGAGCTTCCTCCCTTGGACCACCACCATCGGACCACCACCATCGAAGACACCGCCACCAGCATCGCCACTAGCACCACCACCACCAACGAAAACATATCGAAAGAGAGAGGGTCACGTCACACTCTTCACCCACGTCCTAGCCTTGCACCGCCAGATCGGACACCAACGTTGCCTCCCCACCACCGGTTATGTCTCTTTCTGTAGAAGAAGAAGATTGTGAGAGGCAAACTGAGAGATATATATAGAGAGAGAGCGAGCAGATCTACACCTGGTCCATCGCCACCGCGCCGCCGAAGTCCTCTCGGAGAGACCACCACCACAACCTCCGTCCGTCCACCTCTGTCTATCTCTCTCTAACCCCTCTCTTCCGTCTCTTTCTGGCTCTGTTGTGTGGTGAAAATGAGAAGTGAAGATAATGTTTGGGTAGATAAGGTGGGGTTGGGGTAAGTGAGAAAAAGTAAGTGGGTATTATTTGAAAGGGGTAAAATGGACTTTCGTCGTGTTTAAGGTTACCCAATTTGGAAATGGAAAGAAAGAGTGGGGACGTACCAAAAAAGAAATTGGGAAGAAAGAGCAGGGACGGAATGGTAGTGCTGAATAGTGAGAATTTTTTTAGTGTTCCAAAAGAGCACCATGTGGTGCTCTACTTTCAACCATAATACATTATTTATACAATCATAGTGCATTATTTATACAAACTGTCTGTGGTGGACACATGCTCATTTGTTGTAGAGTACCACGTGGTGCTCTTTTGGAGAACTAAGAAATTTCTCATGAATAGTACTCTCTCTTCTGCTAATTTTGGGGGCGTAAACGACATGAGTGCTCAAAAATGGCATCTCTTGGACTTGGGGTCTTTAGTCTTTACATCATTACTATATGGCGACAAGAGACTTGGTTTGGGTTTTGTTGGAGCTCTTCATTGATCGCTAGTAACAATGATGGGACTTGTGTTGGGGTAGGCATGCACCAATATTGGTATTGACAGTCGAAGCCTGACAATGTTCGAGCTCGGGCTCAGCTCCTTCAATTCGAGCCCAAATGTAGGCTCCAAAACCAGTCTTTTCACACACAGCTTGAGCTCTGACTGAACCTAGCTCCCGAGCTCTAGAGGGTCTTGAATTGTTTTCAGCCTTACATATAACCATTGATCGTAAGGATGCGTATGAGTGAAAATCCTTATGTAATCTCATTCTAACATATTGAAGAGGCACCAATTTTTGTTTTACCAGCTTGGATGGGCTAGATCGATATTTTGTTGCCTCTAGTGAAAAGATAACAACGTGCTTCATACTTAATTACCACATGCCTGTTTCGGAAGAGTAGGTCATAGTGGATACTTCTGAAGTTGGGATTTGAAGATTGCGATACCATTGTTTCAACAAGCACTTCCATTACTTGAGCACACGTTGTGCAGGAGTTAAATTTTCGAACATAAAAGTCATCACTAAATAATAGTTCCAGTTCTCTTCCTCTTGGGTGATAGCAAGGATGCAAATAAGTTATGATCTCGCAGTGTATGCATATAAGATGGTTGGTTACATGTACGATAAGATACTTGTTATGACAAACCACCTCATGAAAAATGAACGAATAAAGAAGAAAAAGGGATTTTACGTGGTACGCTAGCAAAATATTGCTAGCTACCTCCACGGCGAAAAAAGCACCCTTTATTCACTTAAGAGGAACAAGACTACAAGATTTTTTTTGCATACCTAATTATGTGACAACTAGGTTCTTTATATAGTGCTAGGAAATCCCTAAAGTTTCCAAATTCGATTTGGAAACAAACTTATTTCCTAACTACTCCTCCACCGCATTTGACTTCCAATGTTTCCTAATCAAAGTTGGAAACAAAGAGTTTGGCAGCCTTTGACCAATTCAAGGCACCAACTCAACAAATCTCCACCTTGACTTGAATTGTCTCGTCAACAGCAGCTGCTCCTCTTCTCGTAAATAAAGCTACGTCTTGTCCGCACCAGATGTCTCTCGTCACAGAGACTCACTGGACCCACCGGGTCCGACATGCCCCTAAGGGTTCACTGGCTCAAGATGTTTAGCAATTCCAGATAATGCTGGAACTTGCTCTCTGGAACCGGCTTGGTGAACATATAGGCGGGTTTTTCAGCATTCCCCACCTTCATCACCTTGATCCTGCTTTCACTTCTCAGAAAGTGATACCTGACGTCTATATGCTTGGTCCTCTCATGATGAACCTGGTCCTTAATCGAGCAAATTGCACTCAAGCTGTCACAGTAGACCATCGCCTGATCTTGAAGTATCCCTAGATCATTGAACATTCCCTTAAGCCAAATTGCCTCCTTAGTTGCTTCCGTTAGAGCCATATACTCCGCCTCCGTGGTGGAAAAAGTCACCGTCGGCTGTAGCGTCGCCTTCCAACTCACAACAGATGCTCCTAGAGAAAATACATAGCCCGTAATTGATCTTCTACTATCAACATTCCCTGCATAGTCCGCATCCGAGAAACCAGCTACCAAGATGTTTTCACTTGACCCATATCATAGGCCAATGTCTGACGTACCCTTAAGGTACCTGAATATCCGTTTCGCCGCCTGCCGATTGTCCCTACCCGGATGAGCCATAAAACGAATAACCAAACTGACAGCGAATGCTATGTCCGGTCGAGTGCAGACCATAGCATACATGAGGCTTCCAACTGCGCTAGCATATGGAACCTTGGACATGTACTCCTTCTCCTCCTCATTCTGAATGGTGTACATTCCTAGCTTGCTGTTAGTTGCCATAGGAGTATCTATAGCTTTAGCTGATAGCATCGGGAATCTTGCCAAGATCTTCTTGATTCATCCCTGCTGTGACAAGAAGAGCTTCTTCATCTTCTTCTTCTTCTTCTTCTTCTTCTTCTTCTTCTTCTTCTTCTTCTTCTTCTTCTTCTTCTTCTTCTTCTTCTTCTTCTTCTTCTTCTTCTTCTTCTTCTTCTTCTTCTTCTTCTTCTTCTTCTTCTTCTTCTTCTTCTTCTTCTTCTTCTTCTTCTTCTTCTTCTTCTATAGATCTCAACTCCCAATATCTTCCGAGCATCCCCCAGATCCTTCATCTCGAATTCCACGCTAAGGGACCTCTTCAGCTCTCTAATGTCCTTGATATTCCGAGCTGCAATCAGAATATCATACACATATAGAACTAGGTAAATACGTGATCCACCATGCAACTCGTTGTGATACACGCAACAATCATACTCGCACTTGTGGTAACCAATCTTCAATATGAAGCTGTCAAACCTATTGTTCCATTGCCTCGGCGATTGCTTAAGTCCGTAGAGAGATCTCTTCAGCTTGCGCAAGTGGTTCTCTCTTCCGGGAACTTGGAACCCTTCCTGTTGGCTCATGTATATCTCCTCTTCCAACTCTCCATGTAGAAAAGCTATTTTCACATCCAATTGCTGAAGCTCTAGGTCGTGGTGTGCCACTAAAGCTAGTACCCTGATAGAAGTATGTCTGACCATCGGTGAGAAGATATAGTTGTAGTCAACTCCTTCTTTCTGACTAAACCCACTTGCAACTAGCCTTGCCTTATACTTGATGCCCTCTCTAGATGTAGTTCCTTCCTTTCTTCTGAAAACCCACTTGCAACTGACTATCTTCCTTCCTGCAAGAAATTTAACAATCTCCCAATTGAAGAAACAAATATAATCCATGCAATACCCTCCAAGGATCACAAGTCAAGAGACATAACGATGGTAAGAGAAGAAATCAACAACACACCTTAGGGTTTCTCCTTTGATGACTTCAAACGTGAATTGTGTCACGTTCTCTATTGTTGATCCACGCCTAGAGTTGAATTATAGATCTCCCTACTCCTTGGTGCTAGCCCGGAATGAGGAAGAGGAAGAAAAATCACGCAAAACGAGACAACAAGGAGGTTTCGGCCTCCTTGTGGACCGACGGGGACGGGCGGCGGTCAAGGGGGGCGGGCGAGCCTCCTTTGATTGCATGCTCTCTCCTTTTTTTTCTCTCCCAATCAAGTTATGATCATTAAGATCATAAGTGTGGGAAGGAAGGATTGTCCATTATATAGTCCGTCAAATCCTTGCCAACTACCTAAAGGACCCATTCTAGTCATACTAGAATTCGGTTTAGTCCCTTCCTTGCAAATTAGTCCTACTAAGTATGCAGGGTGTTGCAAAGTGATCCTTCTAATAAATTAATCCAATTAATTAATTCCAAAATCTAGTTCAACTCTATATACCGTGTGACCCCATAGGTTCTATCTATTTGGTAGCAACAATTTGCTAATATGGAGCGGTTTCTAGAAAAACATCCATTCTAGCCAACGAATAGAATAGTCATCTTGACAAACCTTGTACAAGTAATTGTCTCATCCCTCTGCCTCTATATCCAGATTGGACACGAGACATACAAGTCACACTCTTATATCCAATCCATAGTTTCTCGATCCATGGGAATAGCCTTATTCGTGCAAATAACATCAATATCCCATATTGATTTATTTCAGTATGGCCAAACATTCTATAAGCACTATCCCTCGAGTGGCCTAGGATATTTTCTCCCGTTATGTGGGAGGGACAAATTCTATCTACGTCCACTACGATCTCTAAGCTTGCTTCTTATTTTATCTGGTACACGCCTTTATAACTACCCAGTTACGGTGTAGCGTTTAACGCTACCTAAATCACAATAATCCACACCTAGAATATCTAGCGACTTCAAGTCTAAGGATGACAATACCATTGCACCACGAGAAGCACTTGTGACTTAACATAACGTGTATGTAGCCTTCTCGAAGATGGGTCAATCCAGTGCGCCATTACCCTTAATGCACACCTATGTGTTGGATCATGATATCTCCATATTAATCCAACCCCATACTAGTCTATAGATGATTGTCCCATTAATCATTATACTGAACTAGGGATATTTAAGATAAACAACACAATTGTAAATCTAAGGACTTCATTATATTAAATATCCAATAAGTAATACAATGAATTTTCTAGCCATAAATAAATTCATACTAAACTAGATTGCCTCTAGGGCATCCATTCCAACAGTCTCCCACTTGCACTAGAGCCAATCTGGCGCATCTCGTATGCCCATACTCCTAGTGTGCCCTTCATGCTTCCACTGCACAAGCGGCTTTGTAAGGGGGCTGACAGATTCTCATCTGTATGAATCTTGCATATTCGAACGTCTCCTCTATCGATAATATCTCGAATCAGATGGAACTTCCTGAGCACGTGCTTGGATTTTTGGTGTGATCTGGGCTCCTTTGATTGCGCGATCGCCCCAGTGTTGTCACAGTACAACTCAACTGGATCCGCAATGCTAGGAACGACACCAAGTTCAGAAACAAACTTTCTGATCCAAACAGCTTCCTTTGCTGCGCCAGTTGCAGCAATGTACTCAACCTCTGTTGTAGAATCAGCTACCGTCTCTTGCTTGGAACTTTTCCAGCTCACCGCTGCTCCATTCAGGCAAAACACATATCCCGACTGTGATCTAAAGTCATCTCTGTCAGTTTGGAAGCTTGCATCAGTGTAACCCCTTACACGCAACTCTTCCTCACCGCCAAATATCAAGAAAGCATCCTTAGTTATTCTCAACTACTTTAGGATGTTCTTGACTGCAATCCAGTGACTCTCACCCAGATTGGATTCGTATCTGCTTGTCATACTCAAGGCATATGACACATCTGGTCTATTACATAACATGGCGTACATGATAAATCCTATGGCCGAGGCATAGGGAATTCTACTCATGCGTTCCTTCTCAATCTCATTGGATGGACAACCACTCTTCAAAAGAGTGATTCCATGTGACATGGGCAAGAATCCCTTCTTGGAATCTTTCATGTTGAACCGCTTCAACACCTTGTCAATATAGGTACTCTGACTTAGGCCTAGCAGTCTCTTATTTCTATCTCTATAGATCTTTATACCAAGTATATAGGCTGCTTCCCCTAAGTCCTTCATTGAGAAACACTTCCCTAGCCAATCTTTAACAGATTGCAGCATGGGAACGTCATTTCCAATGAGTAGTATGTCATCCACATACAAGACCAGAAAAGCTACAGAGCTCCCACTAACCTTCTTGTAGACACACGACTCATCTTCGTTTCTGATGAAGCCAAACTCTTTGACTACTTCATCAAAACGTCGATTCCAACTCCTAGAAGCACTATCCCTCGAGTGGCCTAGGATATTTGATCCCGTTATGTGGAAGGGACAAATTCTATCTACGTCCACTACGATCTCTAAGCTTGATTCTTATTGCATCCAGTACACGCCTTTATAACTACCCAGTTACGGTGTAGCGTTTAACGCTACCAAAATCACAATAATCCACAACTAGAATATCTAGTGACTTCAAGTCTAAGGATGACAATACCATTTCACCGCGAGAAGCGCTTGTGATTCAACATAACGTGTATGTAGCCTTCTCGGAGATGGGTCAATCCAGTGCGGCATTACCCCTAATGCACACCTATGTGTTGGATCTTGATATCTCCATATCAATCCAACCCCATACTAGTCTATAGATGATTGTCCCATTAATCATTATACTGGACTAGGGATATTTAAGATAAACAACACATTTTTAAATCTAAGGACTTCAATATATTATATATCCAATAAATAATAAATGAATTTCTAGCCACAAATAAATTCATACTAAACTAGATTGCCTCTAGGGCATCTATTCCAATAGTCTCCCACTTGCACTAGAGCCAATCTGGCGCATCTCGTATGCCCATACTCCTAGTGTGCCCTTTATGCTTCCAATGCGTAAGCAGCTTTGTAAGTGGGTCTTAAAGGTTCTCATCTGTAGGAATCTTGCATATCCGAACGTCTCCTCTATCGATAATATCTCGAATCAGATGAAACTTCCTGAGCACGTGTTTGGATTTCTGGTGTGACCTCGGTTCCTTTGATTGCGCAATCGCTCCAGTGTTGTCACAGTACAACTCAACTTGATCCGCAATGCTAGGAACCACACCAAGTTCAGAAACAAACTTTCTGATCCAAACATAATTCTTTGCTGCACCATTTGCAGCAATGTACTCAGCCTCTGTTGTAGAATCAGCCACCGTCTCTTGCTTGGAACTCTTCCAGCTCACCGCTGCTCCATTTAGGCAAAACACAAATCCCGATTGTGATCTAAAGTCATCTCTGTCGGTTTGGAAGCTTGCATCAGTGTAACCCCTTACACGCAACTCTTCCTCACCGCCAAATATCAAGAAAGCATCCTTAGTTCTTCTCAAGTACTTTAGGATGTTCTTGACTGCAATCCAGTGACTCTCAACCGGATTGGATTGGTATCTGCTTGACATACTCAAGGCATATGACACATCTGGTCTAGTACATAACATGGCGTATATGATAGATCCTATGGCCGAGGCATAGGGAATTCTACTCATGCGTTCCTTATCAATCTCATTGGAAGGACAACCACTCTTCGAAAGAGTGATTCCATGTGACATGGGCAAGAATCCCTTCTTGGAATCTTGCATGTTGAACCGTTTCAACACCTTGTCTATATATGTACTTTGACTTAGGCCTAGCAGTCTCTTAGATCTATCTCTATAGATATTTATACCGAGTATATATGCTTCTTCCCCTAAGTCCTTCATTGAGAAACACTTCCCTAGCCAATCTTTAACAGACTGCATCATGGGAACATCGTTTCCAATGAGCAGTATGTCATCCACATACAAGACCATAAAAGCTACAGAGCTCCCACTAACCTTCTTGTAGACACAAGACTCATCTTCGTTCCTGATGAAGCCAAACTCTTTGACTACTTCATCAAAACGTCAGTTCCAACTCTTAGAAGCTTGCTTCAATCCATAAATGGATCGTTGCAGTTTACAGACTTTGTTGGCTTGCTTTGGATCCTCAAAACCCTCTGGCTGTATCATATACACGTCCTCGAGGAGATTCCCATAAAGGAATGCTGTATTGACATTCATATGCCAAATCTCATAGTCATGGTATGCTGCAATTGCAAGTGAGATTCAGATGGATTTGGTCATAGCGACTGGTGAAAAAACTTTTATCATAGTCAATACCATGAATCTGTCTGAATCCTTTAGCCACCAATTACCATCCATGTTGATCTTCTTCTTGAAGACCCACTTGCACCCTATGGGCCGCGCCCCTTCGGGTGGTTCCACCAAAGTCCATACTTTGTTGGTATACATGGATTCCATCTCGGATCTCATGGCTTCTAGCCACTTCTGAGAGTCTGGGCCCATCACGGCCTCTTCATAGGTAGTAGGATCATCATCTATGAGCATAGTGTCACCGGAATCGGTCACGAGAAGTCCATACCTCTCGGGTTCCTGGCGCAATCTACTAGATCTACGAAGCTCTTGTGTTACCTGAACAGGCTGCTCCACAACTGTTTGTGGTTCCTGTTCATGTTCCATAATCGGTTCAGTGATTTGTGGTTCTTGAACCTCTTCTAGTTCTATAGTCCTCCCACTTGCTTCTTTAGAGACAAACTCTCTTTCTAGAAACACGCCGGTCCGAGCAACAAACACTTTGTTCTCGGTTGGATTGTAGAAGTAGTAACCCTTAGTTTCCTTAGGGTACCCCACAAACTTACACTTATCCGATTTCTGCCCTAGCTTGTCTGATTGTAAACGTTTTACATAGACATCGCAGCCCCAAATCCTCATGAACGACAGTGTGGGTGCCTCCCACTCCACATCTCATATGGTGTCTTCATGACTGATTTAGATGGAACACGGTTAATGGTGAAAGCTGCACTCAATAGAGCGTGGCCCCAAAACGATAATGGAAGAACGGTTTGACACATCATAGATCGAACCGTATCCAATACGGTTCGATTCCTCCTCTCAGACACGCCATTCCATTGTGGCGTTCCGGGTGGAGTGAGTTGGGACACGATCCCACACTCTCTAAGATAGTCGTCAAACTCTTGGCTCAAGTATTCTCCTCCACGATCCGATCGTAGAGCCTTGATACTTTTGCCAAGTTGCTTCCCTACTTCATTCTTGAATTCTTTGAACAATTCAAAGAATTCAGATTTGGCCTTCATAAGGTATACAAATCCATATCTACTGAAATCATCAGTGAATGTAATGAAGTAGGTATAACCACCTCTGGCAGGCGTGGGGAATGGTCCACATACATCGGTATGTATGATTTTGCCCTCATGAGGTAAACAAAAGCATATCTACTATAATCATCAGTAAACGTAATGAAGTAGACATAACCACCCCTGGCAGGCGTGGCAAATGGCCCACACACATCAGTATGTATGAGCGCCAATTGCTCACTAGTCCTCTCACCTTTCTTATTGAAAGGGGACTTTGTCATTTTTCCCAATAAACAAGCCTCACATGTCTCATATGATTCAAAATCAAATGAGTCTAGTAGTCCATCCTTATGGAGTCTAGATACACGTTTCTCGTTTATGTGGCCTAAACAACAGTGCCATAAATAAGCAGGATTTAAATCATTAATTGTAATCCGCTTGGATTTATGTTGTAGACAGGATTGCTTAGATCAAGGACATACAGTCCGTTAAATAATTGCGCACTAAAATAGTGAATATTATTCAAATAAAAAGGAACAACAATTGTTCTTTATTGAAATAATAAAACCGTCCTTGTCCAAACAAGAAATAGAAATAATATTTCTGCTCATAGCAGGCACAAAATAGAAATCATTTAATTCTAGAACTAATCCTGAAGGCAGAGATAGCTCGCACACGCCCACGGCCAACGCAGCAACTTTTGCTCCATTCCCAACGCGCAGATCTATCTCCCCTTTAGCCAATCTTCTACTTCTCTTTAGATCCTGCACATTTCGACAAATGTGAGATCCACATCCAGTATCTAATACCCATGATGTAGAGACAGTAAAATTGACATCTACAACAAAAATACCTGGTGGTGGTGGAATCACTATTCCAAGCCACTTGTCCTCCAGATATTTTGGGCAGTTCCTCCTCCAGTGTCCAGGCTGAATGCAGTAGTGACATTCACCTTTAGTCACACCTTTGGCAATGCCACCAACAGGCTTAAGGGCAGGTTCCTTAGACTTGGAAACTGACTTGCCTTTTCCCTTGGAGGATGAGGCAAACATTTTGCCCTTTCCTTTCTGCACCATCATAATGGCCTTGCCCTTACCCTTGTTGATGCTCTGTTCAGCTGTCCTCAAAATATTGAGTAAATCTGGCAGTGGTTTCACGATCTCGTTCATGTTATAGTTCATGATGAACTGTCCATAACTCTCGGGCAACGATTTCAACACGAGATCGGTTGCCAACTCTTGGCCGACCGGGAACCCTAATCGGGCGAGATTCTCCAAGTACCCGATCATACGGAGTACATGGGGTCCCACCGGGTTCCCTTCTGCTAGATGACACTTGAACAGTGCCTTAGAGACCTCATACCTCTCTACCCTTGCCTGCTCTTGGAAGAGCTGTTTCAGATGCTCGATCATATCGACATCATTCATGTTTTCGTGTTGCTTTTGAAGCTCAGAAGTCATGGTGCATAGCATAAGACAGGCCGCATCATTAGCGTCATCAACACGCTTTTGATACGCCTTTAGGGCAGCAGGTGTTTGGTTCTCAAGACCTTCTGGAACATGCTCCTCTATTGCGTACAGTTTCTTCTCTTGCTTGAGAACGAATCACAAGTTTCTGTACCAATCAAGTAAGTTGGTTCCAGAGAGCTTGCCTTCTCAAGGACAGATCGTAGGGAATGTTGTGAACTCGATGAGTTGTTTGCCATTTGGAATTCTACAAAAGGAAAATACGCAAGTTTTAGTACTTGTGAATTTTTTGACTATATTCAATAATGGCTAGTTTATCAAATATAGCTCCAACTATTTTTCTACGGATTAATAACCCTCAAGATATTAATGCGGAAAATATTCTTATATTTTCTAGTGGGCCAAGATCCATGTTTCATCTCCTTATGAGCTTGCTTTGGCAAGTCATCCATAATTTGACTACTTCAGGTAGGAACAATTCCAATTGCATCCCTTCTGCAACTCTTGTTTCAATTGGGCAAATAACTCCTTATTTATCCATCCATATGGATAATCCCAATTGATTGCTTCTAGGTTTCTTAATCACATATATAGCCTAGTTGTGTTCAACCTCTTATTTAAACAATTGCACATTACTAGCTTGTGCCATCGCATTCCATCATTATGAACCAAGTCGCCATGCTTTGGCACACACGAACTTGATAAATCATGATGATAATGAGTGTTTAAATAACGAGAAGGCAAGAACACAATATTTGAATTTTGAGGGATTTTAAATTCAATTTTAATTGTTTTGTTGATCAATATCAACTAATCTATCTATTTGAGTTTGGGCACAACTCCAAATAATAGATCCAGGTTGTCAAATTATCTTATTATCCTAATCGCATGCATACCATACACCAACCACAAAATGGAATTATCTTTGAACCCTAAAAGCAAACACATCTCCATGCGTCTTGATCTTCTAGTCCATCCTTCATAGTCATGTGGAATGCTCCATGCTCCATGCTCCATCTTTTGTGGCTCCTTTTGGCTTCGTACTTCTTTTCTTCAATCTTGGCTAACAATATACTTTATCTAGCACTAGTTACTTCTATACTAAATAAAATAAATCTCACAAGTTGAGAAAAAAAATTGGCTCGCAGGCCATAAAACCCTAATTAATTATTATAATTAATTGATCAGCTCGCAGGCCGTAAATCAAACCACAAAAATTAAACATCCACATCAAACCACATCCTAAGGCCATATCCAATCACCATGCGAAATGCACATAAACAGTTTAAATCCAATTTTAACGCGCTTGGTCAATTTTAATTGATTTTAGGATATTCTAGGGTTAAAACGGTCCATGGGGCGGCCTAACTTGGGCGGCAAGCAAGAGGGGTGGTCCCTTTAGGGGGGCCGAACCTCTTAGGGAGTTGTTTCCAAAAAACAACTCCCTTGCTTGGTGCCCATGTTTGGTTGTTTCCTTGTTTTGGAAGAACTCCTTCTTCCCCAAGGATGCCCAAAACCAAGATCTAAGATCCTAAAATTTCTCAAACTCACTAATTCATGCATCCAATGCAAAAATTAGATCTTGTTATGATAGATTATTGACAAATTGCATCCCATGCTTGATTTGTCTTGTTTTACGCGATAAACAATCAATTTAAGGTGTAAAACTATCATAACGTAACACATAAATCACGTTTATGCTCTACAACATGTGGCTCTGATACCACTGTAGGGTTTTGATTCATGGATGCACAACGGAAACAATAATTAACCATGCAAAACCCTCCAAGGATCACAAGTCAAGAGACATAACGATGGTAAAGGAAGAAATCAATAACACACCTTAGGGTTCTCCTTTGATGACTTCAAACGCGAATTGTGTCACGTTCTCTATAGTTGATCCACGCCTATAGTTGATTTCTAGATCTCCCACTCCTTGGTGCTAGCCCGGAAAGAGGAAGAGGAAGAAGAATCACGCAAAACGAGACGAACCAAAGGAGGTTCGGCCTCCTTGTGGCCGATGGGGCGGGCGGCGGGCTAGGGGGGCGGCGACACCTCTAGCTTGCTTGCTCTCTCTCCTTTTGTTCTCTCCCACTCAAATTATGATCAATTATGAACATAAGTGTGTGAAGGAACGAAGGAAGGTCCTTTATATAGTCCAACAAATCCTTGCCAACTACCTAAAGGACTTATTCTAGTCCTACTAGAATTCAATTTAGTCCCTTGCAAATTAGTCCCTACTAAGTTTGCAAGGTTTTGCAAAGTGATCCTTATAATTAATTAATCCAATTAATTAATTCCCAAATCTAGTTCAAATCTATATAGCGTGTGACCCCATAGGTTCTATCTAGTTGGTAGCAACTATTTGCTAATATGGAGCGGTTTCTAGCAAAACATCCATTCTAGCCAACTAATAGAATAGTCATCTTGAGAACCTTTGTACAAGTAATTGTCTCATCCCTTTGTCTCTATATCCGGATAGGACACGAGACATACAAGTCACCCTCGTATATCCAATCCATAGTTTCTCGATCCATGGGAATAGCCTTATTCGTGCAAAAAACATCAATATCCAATATTGATTTATTTAAGTCTGGCCAGACATTCTATAAGCACTATCCCTCGAGTGGCCTGGGATATTTTCTCCCGTTATGTGGGAGGGAAAAATTCTATCTACGTCCACTACGATCTCTAATCTTGCTTCTTATTGTATCCAGTACACGCCTTTATAACTACCCAGTTACGGTGTAGCGTTTAACGCTACCAAAATCACAATAATCCACAACTAGAATATCTAGTGACTTCAAGTATAAGGATGACAATACCATTGCACCGCAAGAAGCGTTTGTGACTCAACATAACGTGTATGTAGCCTTCTCGGAGATGGGTCAATCCAGTGCGACATTACCCCTAATGCACACCTATGTGTTGGATCGTGATATCTCCATATCAATCCAAACCCATACTAGTCTATAGATGATTGTCCCATTAATAATTATACTGGACTAGGGATATTTAAGATAAACAACATATTTGTAAATCTAAGGACTTTGTTATATTAAATATCCAATAAATAATAAATGAATTTCTAGCCACAAATAAATTCATACTAAACTAGATTGCCTCTAGGGAATCTATTACAACAGTAGTAACCCTTAGTTTTCTTAGGGTACCCCATAAATTTACACTTATCCAATTTTGGCCCCAGCTTGTCTGATTGTAAACGCTTTACATAGACATCGCAGCCCCAAATCCTCATGAACGACAGTGTGGGACGCCTCCCACTCCACATCTCATGTGGTGTCTTCATGACTGATTTAGATGGATCACAGTTAATGGTGAAAGCTGAGCTGAATAGAGCATGGCCCCAAAATGATAATGGAAGATCGGTTTGACACATCATAGATCGAGCCATATCCAATAGGGTTCGATTCCTCCTCTCAGACACGCCATTCCATTGTGGCGTTTCCGGGTTGAGTGAGTTGGGACACGATCCCACTCTCTCTAAGATAGTCGTCAAACTCTTGGCTCAAGTATTCTCCTCCACGATCCGATCGTAGAGCCTTGATACTTTTGCCAAGTTGCTTCTCTACTTCATTCTTGAATTCTTAGAACACTTCAAAGGATTCGGATTTGGCCCTCATAAGGTACACAAATCCATATCTACTGTAATCATCAGTAAATGTAATGAAGTAGGAGTAACCACTCCTGGCAGGCGTGGCAAATGGCCCACACACATCAGTATGTATGAGCGCCAATTGCTCACTAGTCCTCTCACCTTTCGTATTGAAATGGGACTTTGTCATTTTTCCCAATAAAAAAGCCTCACATGTCTCATATGATTCAAAATCAAATGAGTCGAGTAATCCATCCACATGAAGTCTAGATACAGGTTTCTCATTTATATGGCCTAAACGACAGTGCCATAAGTAAGCAGGATTTAAATAATTTATTTTAATCCTCTTAGTATTAATGTTGTAGACAGGATTGCTTAGATCAAGGACATACAGTCCATTAAATAATTGCGCAGTGAAATAGTGAATATTATTAAAACAAAAGGAACAACAATTGTTCTATTAAAATAATAAAACCTTCCTTGTCCAAACAATTGTTCTTTATAATGTTTCTGCTCATAACAGGCACAAAATAGCAATTATTTAATTCGAAAACTAATCCTGAAGGCAGAGATAGCTCGCACACGCCCACGGCCAACACAACAACTTTTGCTCCATTCCCAACGCGCAAATCTATCTCCCCTTTAGCCAATCTTCTACTTCTCTTTAGATCATGCGCATTTCGACAAATGTGAGATCCACATCCAGTATCTAATACCCATGATGTAGAGACAGTTAAATTGACATCTACAACAAAAAATACCTGGTGGTGGTGGAATCACTATTCCAAGCCTCTTGTCCTCCAGATATTTTGGGCAGTTCCTCCTCCGGTGTCCAGGCTGACTGCAGTAGTGACAGTCACCTTTAGTCACACCTTTGGCAATGCCACAAACAGGCTAAAGGGCAAGTTCCTTGGACTTGGCAACTGACTTGCCTTTTGCCCTTGGAGGATGAGGCAAACATTTTGCCCTTTCCTTTCTGCACCATCATTATGGCCTTGCCCTTACCCTTGTTGATGCTTTGTTCAGCTGTCCTCAACATATTGAGCAAATCTGTATGTGGTTTCATGATATCGTTCATGTTATAGTTCATGATGAACTGTCCATAACTCTCGGACAACGATTGCAACACGAGATTGGTTGCCAACTCTTGGCCGACCGGGAACCCTAGTCAGGCGAGATTCTCCAAGTACCCGATCATACGGAGTACATGGGTCCCACCGGGTTCCCTTCTGCCAGATGACACTTGAACAATTCCTTAGAGACCTCATACCTCTCAACCCTTGCCTGCTCTTGGAAGAGATGCTTCAGATGCTCGATCATATCGACATCATTCATGTTTTCGTGTTGCTTCTCAAGCTCAGAAGTCATGGTGCGTAGCATAAGGCAAGCCGCATCATTAGCATAATCTACACGCTTTTGATACGCCTTTAGGCTGCAGGTGTTTGGTTCTCTGGACCTGCTGGAACTTGCTCCTCTATTGCGTACAATTTCTTCTCTTGCTTGAGAACGATTCTCAACTTTCTGTACCAATCAAGGAAGTTGGTTCCTGAGAGCTTGTCCTTCTCAAGGACAGATCGTAGGGAATGTCATGGACTCGATGAGTTGTTTGCCATTTGGAATTCTGCAAAAGAAAAATACGCAAGTTTTAGTATTTGTGAATTTTTGACTATATTCAATAATGGCTAGTTTATCAAATATAGCTCCCACTATTTTTCTACGAATTAATAACCCTCAAGATATTAATGCGGAAAGTATCCTTATATTTTCTAGTGGGCCAAGATCCATGTTTCTTCTCCTTATGAGCTTGCTTTAGCAAGTCACCCATTATATGACTACTTTAGGTAGAAACAATTTCCAATTGCATCCCTTATGCAACTCTTGGTTCAATTGGGCAAATAACTCCTTATTTATCCATCCACATGGATAATCCCAATTGATTGCCTCTAGGTTTTAATCATATTAATAACCTAGTTGTGTTAAACCTCTTATTTAAACAGTTGCACATTACTAGCTTGTGCCATCGCATTCCATCATTATGAACCAAGTCGCCATGCTTTGGCACGCACGAACTCGATAAATCATGATGATAATGAGTGTTTAAATAAAGAGAAGGCAAGAACACAATATTTGAATTTTGAGGGATTTTCAATTTAATTTTAATTGTTTTTGTTGATCAATATCATGTAATCTATCTATTTGAGTTTGGGCACAACTCCAAATAATAGATTCGGGTTGTCTAATTATCTTATTATCCTAATTGCATGCATCATCCATACACCAACCACACAAATAATAAGACAATAAATAAACAACCACAAAATAAAATAAAACGTGATGTGAATATGGCCTTTTCTAGACTAAGATTATTCCAAGCCAATGGAAATATCTATGAACCCTAAAAGCAAACACATCTCCATGCGTCTTCACCTTTTGGTCCATCCTTCATAGTCATGTGGAATGCTCCATGCTCCATGCTCCATCTTTTGTGGCTCCTTTTGGCTTCGTACTTCTTTTCTTCAATCTTGGCTAACAATCTACTCTATCTAGCACTAGCTAACAACTATACTAAATAAAAAAATCTCACAAGTTGAGAAAAAAAAATGGCTCGCAGGCCATAAAACCCTAATTAATTATTACAATTAATTGATCAGCTCGCAGGCCGTAAACCAAACCACAAAAATTAAACATTCTCATAACACCACATCCTAAGTCCATATCCAATCACCATGCGATTTGCACATAAACAGTTAAAATCCAATTTTAATTGATTTTAGGGTATTCTAGGGTTAAAACGGTCCATGGGGCCCAACAATCAAATTGCCCGAGCCCAAAAAAAGAACCGCAAAGGCCTTGGACCGGCCGCCCCCTAGCCCACGCGGCTAAGCCGCGGGCTAGGGATGCACCGGCCCCTAGGCCGAGCCTTGCTTGCGAGGCAAGCAAGGAGGGGCGGTCCCTGGGGGGGGGCGAACCTCCTTTGGGAGTTGTTTCCAAAACAACTCCCTTGCTTGATGCCCAAGTTTGGTTGTTTCCTTGTATGGGAAGAACTCCTTCTTTCCATAGGATGCCCAAACCCTAGATCTAAGATCCTAAAATTTCTTAAACTCATAAATTCATGCATCCGGTGCAAAATCTAGGTCTTGTTATGATAGATTATTGACCAATTGCATCACATGCTTGATTTGTCTTGTTTTACGCGATAAACAATAAATTTAAAGTGTAAAACTATCAAAACGTAACACATAAAACACGTTTATGCTCTACGACCTGTGGCTCTGATACCACTGTAGGGTTTTGATCATGGATGCGCAACGGAAAAAACAAATATAATCCATGAAATACCCTCCAAGGATCACAAGTCAAGAGACATAACGATGGTAAGAGAAGAAATCAATAACACACCTTAGGGTTTCTCCTTTGATGACGTCAAACGCGAATTGTGTCACGTTCTCTATAGTTAATCCACGCCTAGAGTTGAATTCTAGATTTCCCATACTCCTTGGTGCTAGCCCGGAATGAGGAATAGGAAGAAAAATCACGCAAAACGAGACAACAAGGAGGTTTTTGTGGGCCGACGGGGACGGGCGGCGGTCAAGGGGGGCGGGCAAGCCTCCTTTGACTGCTTGCTCTCTCCTTTTTGTTCTCTCCCACTCAAGTTATGATCAATAAGGTCATAAGTGTTGGAAGGAAGGAAGGAGTGTCCTTTATATATTCCAACAAATCCTTGCCAACTACCTTAAGGACCCATTCTAGTCCTACTAGAATTCGGTTTAGTCCCTTCCTTGCAAATTAGTCCTACTAAGTATGCAAGGTGTTGCAAAGTGATCCTTATAATTAATTAATCCAATTAATTAATTCCCAGATCTAGTTCAACTCTATATAGCGTGTGACCCCACAGGTTCTATCTAGTTGGTAGCAACAATTTGCTAATATGGAGCGGTTTCTAGCAAAACATCCATTCTAGCCAACTAATAGAATAGTCATCTTGACAAACCTTGTACAAGTAATTGTCTCATCCCTTTGCCTCTATATCCGGATTGGACACGAGACATACAAGTCGCACTCGTATATCCAATACATAGTTTCTCGATCCATGGGAATAGCCTTATTCGTGCAAATAACATCAATATCCCATATTGATTTATTTGAGTCTGGCCAGACATTCTATAAGCACTATCCCTCGAGTGGCCTAGGATATTTGCTCCCATTATGTGGGAGTGACAAATTCTATATACGTCCAATACGATCTCTAAACTTGCTTCTTATCCGGTACACGCCTTTATAACTACCCAGTTACGGTTTAGCGTTTAACGCTACCAAAATCACAATAATCCACAACTATAATATCTAGCGACTTCAAGTCTAAGGATGACAATACCATTGCACCACGAGAAGCACTTGTGACTTAACATAACGTGTATGTAGCCTTCTCGGAGATGGGTCAATCCAGTGCTCCATTACCCTTAATGCACACCTATGTGTTGGATCATGATATCTCCATATCAATCCAACCCCATACTAGTCTATAGATGATTGTCCCATTAATCATTATACTGGACTGGGGATATTTAAGATAAACAACACAATTTTAAATCTAAGGACTTCATTATATTAAATATACAATAAATAATACAATGAATTTTCTAGCCATAAATAAATTCATACTAAACTAGATTGCCTCTAGGGAATCCATTCCAACACACCATACCGTCATCTCTGTATCTCAACGGAGGCTTGATGAATCTTCTTTTCCTTCCCACCGCAATACTCTGACGATCTGGTTCCTCTGGTAGAGACGCATCTTCACTATCAGACTCTTCTGCTTCTTCCTCTTCGGCTTCCGGCGGCGGTGTAGGGATTTCGGAATCTTTAGGATCAATAGGATCCGACTCTCCCTCCACCTTCTTCTCTGCATCTCCAAGCTCCACCTCCACTAAATTCTTCAACATAGGACTCTCATCAAAGACTACACTTCTGCTAAGTATAATCTTGTTGTCTGCCCATATCTTGTATCCCTTCACACCTGTTCCAAAAACCATGAATACTCCCTTCTTAGCTCTTGGTTCTAGTTTGCCGTCATCAACGTGATAATAGGTAACACAACCAAAACCTCTCAAATCTGAGTAATCCACTTCTCTACCGGACCAGACTTCTATAGGAATCTTGCATCCTATACCTGTGTGCGGGCTCAGATTTATGAGATAGCATGCCATGGAAACTGCCTCACCCTAAAAGCCTCTAGAAAGACCTGCATTCGAAAGCATGCACCTTGCTTTCACCAAAAGCATCTGATTCATTTTCTCGGCTACACCGTTCTGCTGCGGTTTGTGCCGAATGGTGCAATGGCGTGCTATTCCCTGATCCTTCCAGAATCCATCAAACTCTGATGAAAAAAACTGTAAGCCGTTGTCCGTGCGTAGCCCTTCACCTTCTTTCCGACCTGATTCTCTACTAGCGTCTTCCACTCCTTGAATCTTGAGAAGGCTTCACTCTTGTGCTTCATTATGAAAATCCAAGTCATTCTAGAGTAATCGTCTATGATGCTCAGAAAATACCTGTACTCGCCAATCGCCTCAACTCAAGATGGATCCCAGCAATCCGAATGGATATAATCAAGAGTACCTTTCGTTCTATGAATCGCCTTAGGGAACTTGCTACGATGTATCTTCCCATACACGCAGTGCTCACAAAACTCTAGGCTCTTGGGCACAAGCCCGGTGAGATACCCCTTCTAGTGAAGTTCCTGCATTCCACGTTCACTCATATGAACGAGCCTCGTATGCCACAGCTTAGTTAGATCAGCTTCCTTAATCTCGGCTGAGACAAATCCAGCAGAACCTATGATCGTCGAACCTTGCAAAATGTACAAAGTCCCATTCTTGACTCCCTTGAGTATCACCTTAGAACCCTTGCAGACTTGTAGACCTCCATCTTCACCTTTGAGACTGTATTCCTTGCTGTCGAGTAGACTCAAGGAGATCTTATACTTCTTAATAAGTGGTACATGCCTGAATTGCTCCAAAGTACATAACTTCCCTTCATTTGTCGTCAATCTAACTGAGCCGCTCCCAATCGCCTTACAGACGGCTCCGTTTTCCATGTAGACAAACCCTCCATCCGTTTGGTTGTACGTCGAGAATAGCTCCCTGTTAGAGCAAATATGATAGGAAGCTCCAGAAGCAAGGACCCACGCATCCTGAGAGTGCGTGACATCCGCTATTAGAACGTAATCATCCTCGGACGAGTTACCTTGTTCTGCTACGGCTGCGGATCCATTCTGCCCCTGTTGACCTCGTTTTGGGCAATCTCTCTTACAGTGCCCCTTTTCCTTGCACCAAGCACAAACATCCCTCGGCAACTTAGTACCAGAACACTGCTTTTTCTTGTTCTTCATACCCTTCTTGCTTCCCAACGTCGTCATCAGTCCGGATGCATGGTCCTCTGTACCTGGGCCCTTTACCCTTATGGCGCAGTTCCCTAGCATGGAGCGTCAATCTGACCTCCTCTAGGGATAAGTCGTCCTTGTTCACAATGAACGACTGAACAAAGTTCTCGTATGATGGAAGTAATGACATCAATGAAAAAAGTGCGACATCCTCATCCTCCACCTTCTCGCCAATATTACGCGAATCTAACAGAATTGTTTTCAATTGATCAAGATGGTCCTTGAGATCCTTAACTTCGAGCATCCTCAGGGTGAAGAGCCTTTGCTTTAGAATAACTTGCTAGTGAGACTCTTTCTCATGTAGAGACTCTCCAACTTGAGCCACAGCTTCGCTGCTTCCTTATGATATGCGTTCTCGATGATCGCGTCATCCAATAAGCACAACATAATCGTTGCGTGTGTCTTCTCCTCCAACACCTTGAACTCCGATGACGAAACATTCATGCCTCCCTTTTCCGTGGTCAAAGGTGCCCACAAGCCTTGCGATTTGAGCAAAGCCTCCATGCTTATCTTCCACAGACTGAAGCTATTCCCTCGTGTGAACCTGTCGATCTTCAACATCGATCCGGACACCGTTCTTGGTGGATCTTGAACCCTAGTCGCATGCTCCACCTAGATTGCAAAACCCTAGCTTTGATTTCACAAAGTTGTGAAACCCTAGCTTTGCTCCGCCTTGATCTTGATATTGAAACACCGCCAAACCCGAGCTCTGATACAAGTTTGTTATGAAAAACCACCTCACGAAAATTGAACGAATAAGGAAGAACACGGGATTTTACTTGAATCGCTAGAAAAATATTGCTAGCTACCACCACGGCGGAAAAAGCACCCTTTATTCACTTAAGAGGAACAAGACTACAAGAATGTTTTTGCATACCTAATAATGTGAATACTAAGTTCTTTATATAGTGCTAGGAAATACCTAAAGTTTCCGAATCCGATTTGGAAACAAAGTTATTTCCTAACTAATCATCTGTTGGAATAGATGCCCTAGAGACAATCTAGTTTAGTATGAATTTATTTTGGCTAGAACATTCATTGAATTATTTATTGGATATTTAATATAATGAAGTCCTTAGATTTATAATTGTGTTGTTTATCTTAAATATCCTTAGTCCAGTATAATGATTAATAGGACAATCATCTATAGACTAGTATGGGGTTGGATTGATATGGAGATATCATGATCCAACACATTGGTGTGCATTAAGGGTAATGACGCACTGGATTGACCCATTTACGAGAAGGCTACATACATGTTATGTCAAGTCACAAGCGCTTCTCGTGGTGCAATGGTATTGTCATCCTTAGACTTGAAGTCACTAGATATTCTAGTTGTGGATTATTGTGATTTTGGTAGCGTCAAACGCTACACCGTAACTGGGTAGCTATAAAAGCGTGTACCGGATACTAATAGAAGCAAGCTTAGAGATAGTAGTGGACGTACATAGAATTTTTCCCTCCCACATAACGGGAGAAAATATCCTAGGCCACTCGAGGGATAGTGCTTATAGAATGTCTGGCCAGACTCAAATAAATCAATATAGGATATTGATGTTATTTGCATGAATAAGGCTATTCACAGGATCGAGAAACTATGGATTGGATATTCGAGTGTGACTTGTATGTCTCGTGTCCAATCCGGATATAGATACAAAGGGATGTAAAATTTACTTGTACAAGGTTTGTCGGATGACTATTCTATTAGTTGGCTAGAATGAATGTTTTGCTAGAAACCGCTCCATATTAGCAAATTGTTGCTACCAACTAGATAGAACCTATGGGGTCACACGCTATGTAGAGTTGAACTAGATTTGGGAATTAATTAATATGATTAATTAATTAGAAGGATCACTTTGCAACACCTTGCAAACTTAGTAGGACTAATTTGCAAGGAATGGACTAAATTGAATTCTAGTAGGACTAGAATAGGTCCTTTAGGTAGTTGAAAAGGATTTGTTGGACTATATAAAGGACACTCCTTCCTTCCCACACTTATGAGCCTTTTGATCATAACTTGAGTGGGAGAGAACAAAAGTAGAGAGAGCAATCAAAAAAGGGCCGAAACCGACCCTTTGCCGCCACCCCTACCTCGTCGGCCAACAAAGGAGGCGCCATCTCCTTGTTGACTCGTGTTGCGTGATTTATTCTTCTTCTTCCTCCGTTCCTAGCTAGCACAAAGGATAAGGAAGATATATATCTCAACTCTAGACGTGGATCAACCGTAGAGACGTGACACAATTCACGTTACAAGTCATCACAGGAGAAACCCTAAGGTGTGTAACATGATTCTTCCTTTACCATCGTTATGTCTCTTGTCCTGTGATCCTTGGAGGGTATTGAATGGATAAATTATATTTTCCGCTGCGTATCCATGATCAAAGCCCTACAGTGGTATCAGAGCCACATGTCGTAGAGCATACACGTGGTTTATGTGTTACGTTTTGATAGTTTTACACTTTAAACTTATTGTTTATCGCGTAAAACAAGACAAATCAAGCATGTGATGCAATTTGTCAATAATCAAACAAAACAAGACCTAGTTTTTGCATTGGATGCATGAATTAGTGAGTTTGAGAAATTTTAGGATCTTAGATCTAGGGTTTGGGCATCCTATTGAAAGAAGGAGTTCTTTTTAAACAAGGAAACAATTAAACTTGGGCAACAAGCAAGGGAAACAACTCCAAGTAAGGGACGGCCTGGGGACCGGGGCTGCCCTAGAACACGGCCTAGCCGTGTGGGCTAGGGGCCGGCCGGACCAAGGCCTTGGCGGTCCTCTTTGGGGCTCGGGCAATTAGATTTTTGGGCCCCTTGGACCGTTTTAACCCTAGAAATTTCCTAAAATCAATTAAAATTGACAAAACGCGTTAAAATTGGATTTTAATTGTTTATGTGAAATTCGCATGGTGGTTGGATATGACCTTAGAATGTTGCTTGGTGTGATTATTTAATTTTGTGGTTTGGTTTACGGCCTGCGAGCTGATCAATTTGTTGTAATAATTAATTAGGGTTTTATGGCATGCGAGCCATTTTTCCTCAACTTGTGAGATTTATTTTATTTAGTATAGTTGTTAGCTAGTGCTAGATAGAATAGATTGTTAGCCAATATTGAAGAAAAGAAGCCCAAAGCCAAAGGAAGCCACAAAAGATGGAGCATGGAGCATTCCACATGACTATGAAGGATGGACCAAAAGATGAGGACGGATGGAGATGTGTTTGCTTTTAGGGTTCATAGATAATTCCATTGGCTTGGAATTATCTTAGTCTAGAAAAAGGCCATATCCACATCACGTTTTATTTTATTTTGTGGTTGTTTATTTTATTGTCTTATTATTTTGTGGTTGGTGTATGAGTGACGCATGCAATCATGATAATAAGATAATTAGACAACCCGGATCTATTATTTGGAGTTATGCCCAAACTCAAATTGTAACACCCCCAAATTGACCAAACCGAAAACCAGGGGGTGTCACTCCGTACCCGATGTTAAACCCGAATACAAGGAGTTTTAGAGATAGAAAAATCCAAACAAAACTTCCATAAACTTTAAAGTAATACTTTATTGACAATTCAAATCCTTGTGCCACTAACATGGGCAAATCTATCTAAACAGAGTTTTATATGAAGGCTCTAAGAATTTAAATGTGATCTACTACTTGTATAAGTGATGATTCACCTCCCCGCTAAGCTATGCTCCCATCATGTAAACCTGTGGTGCAGAAAACAAAAGAGAACACCACAGTTTCCAAAGTCAGCGGAAATACTGAGTAAGTAACACCCAAGCATGTAAACAGATTATGAAGTAATTTGAAAACTAGTTTGTAGTAGTTTTGCTAAAACAAAGTGAGAGTAAAAGCTTTGACCCTTTTATAAAAGAAATAAGATGAGAGATTTCCAAGTTCATTTATATTTTCCCATATCACATCCATTATCCAAGTAATGGGATTCCAAATCTCATAATATTCCATTTCCATTAAAACATCCAATCCAAAAACCAATTTGTTAATTTGTTGATACGGGGAAAAACCAACCAACCACTTCGCAAGCATCCAAGACCTTAAGTGTCGACACCCCTTACAGACTTCTTGCGGCCAGAAGAGTGAGTACAAGGAGCTATCCGGGGACTGGCAACCGGATTAAAATAAATTAAATTGGACGAGAGACCGAAGTCAATACTCCCAATGCCAATAGTAACCATACAACAACAATCATCCCCGTACAATTCTCCCACTTTACGTTATCATCGATTATTAGATTTGCAGTGATATTTTCAGAGAACATTTCATCAATTTGAAACAAGTATTCAAGTAGCACATATTTTGCATAAAATCATTTTGAGACAAGTAGGAATGAAAGACATTTGACACGAAAAGAGGAATGGGCGCTAGGCCTGGCATGTTTACTTACCTTTAATCTCAAGCAAAGCAAATCACTTCCTAGTAATACTCGACGTGTCCTTTGTCAACGAAATTGTCGCCTACAAATTTAATAGTATCCTAATCAACACATTGCACACGAAGTCCTATAGGTAAATGAAATAAATCCCTTACTAACTCTCCCCAACCTTTGCTAAGGTGAACGACCTCTTTTATAATAAAATACGCTTTATAACGCTAACATTTAATATTTGTAAAAACATACTAGGTTATAATTATATAAATATAACTTAGATTAGATAAACTATCATTTTTATTAGTTAGAGTAGGGAAACATATTATTTTTACCCAAAAAAAACACTTTTAATTCAAATAGTAGTTTTTCACATCCAAACAAACCTTAGTAGAGAACATAAATTATAAACTAACTAACTTTATTTCAAAAGAAATAACAAATTTATTTATGAAAAATAACTTATTCTAATTTGTTACAAACTTATAAAAATAGATAAGAAAAAATTTATTTTTATCACCCTTATTCTATACTTTTATTTTTGGGTAAGGATGGGTAAGGATGAGTGTAAGAAAAATGATTTTAAACTTGTATAAAATAATTGTCTTGTATGAGCTTCGAACCTAGAACCTCACATCCACACTCCCAACAAGCCTTAAGTGTTAGCATTTAACCACTGGGCCACAGCCCATTTTGTTCTCTTCCTTCAACCCACTATTTATATACTAATTTACAGTACAAAGGAAGACAAAATAAAAGAAGCAAGAAATAAAAGAAGCACTGGGTTTACCCGAAGAGAGAGAAACGACGGGAATGCTGACGGGGAAGGACTGGTGGCGAGTTCGGCGGCACACGGCAGCGGCGGACGGCGGCGGGCAGCCGGGTTGGCCGGCAAAGCGACGCAAGAGAGAGAGAGAGAGAGAGAGAAAGAGAGAAATTGAGATCGAGAGATGAGGGATTGGTGAGAGAGATTGAGTTTGGTAGCTTGAATGGGTGTGAGAAATTTCTGAGATTGATGGGTTTATATAGGTAGAGAGGTGAAGAATTTAACCTCCATGAAGAAACCCACTTTGAAAATTTTGGTTTTGAATCGGGACAAAAAATTGACGAAATTGGGTTGCTTGATGCTAAATTATCGAACTTTGTTGAGTTTGAATCGTATTGGGATTGAATTGGGACGAAAATCAAAGAGTTTGAAGAGAATTTGGAGTGGTGATGGTGGTGGATGGTACTCTTTGTCCATGGAAGAGTTGGAGGAAGAAGATGATTCTTTTTAGGGTTAAAGACACTTTCACCCCACTAACTTTAGGCTTAGTACAACTACCACCCCTTTAGTTAAGTAAAAGACACTATAATAGTTATAGGAAAATACATAAAAGCACCGAGGTAGTTTATAACATTAATAATTAACTTTTAAATAATTATTACCTGTACCCAAACTTATATTAATGTCATATTGACACCAAATAATATCTTAAAATATAATAATAGCATATTAACACCCAACACTTATAATAATATTATATTAACACTAAATAATTATAGTAATATCATAAATACCCATTTTCACAAAACGGGGTATTTCATCCTTCCCCCCTTAAAGAGAGCTTCGTCCTCGAAGCTTAAACCAACCTCTCAACAACCACTAAGGTATGGGTCTCCACTTTGGAGTATAGTAACTAAGCGCAAACCTAAGGCGTCAAAAATGACGTTCTTAAAAACCGAAGGCTTCAAAACCGAAGGATTACATCCTTCCCCCCTTAAAGAAGTGACGTCCTCGGAACTCAAACTATCTCGTCTAAAAGGTGAGGGTACTTCTTCCTCATACCATCCCCTGCTTCACATATCGCCTCCCTTGTGAGGTAATTTGTCCATAAGATCTTTAAAATTCAAACACTCTTGGTACACGTGCCCCTTGTCATGATATCTAGAATCTTAACATGGTCGAAACTTATGGTTCGGGGTCCAATACATGAAGTGGTATAGAACACACATCCTAAGTTGCTACACATGGGACAAGGTATTCCCCGAAATTTTGACATTTCTTTTCAAGACATAGTCGTACGTGAGCATCTGATCAGGCGGTAAGGCTATGGGGTAGGGATCACAACTATCGCCTATTGATCATTTTCTATCTAATCATGCAGCACTACAAAGATGCAGTAACATCACATATATCATTCAATTCAACTTAACAAGTTTGATCATCATTGGTCATTTATAACCAATCTTCCAAGGACAATGTTGTTCTTGGACTTACATTCCCATAGTCGGTCTCACAAAGATATTAGTGTTCTCCATATAGGAGTAACCTCGTAGTTCACAATCACAGAATCTGAGCCAGAGTCAAGATTATTACATAAATTTATTCGTTCGAGTATTCCAAGTATATAACAACAATGTCAAAAGAAAGTTCACATGCGGATTTGTCTCGTAGTTGTTGGGTCTAACTTTTGAACACGGTCTTTGGTATCATATATAAAAGTCTTTATTATAATCCCCCTTCCAAATGATTACAAACACACTCTTACAACCAATCAACAAGAGGTAGAACCTCTAGTAGCCCAATAAAAACATACAACTTTTAGATTAGCTCCTCCGTGACGAGGCTCCAATATTACATCAAGATTTTGATTATAACATGGCTAGTGAGAGCACGCCCACAATTTGATCAGTGCTGAAGAAAATACCCTTATTGCTTCAGTCATCAACCCAAATAACTATTGCTATTGTCTCATAAGCGTCTCTTCACAGAGAGTAAGTTCATGAAATCTCCCAAGTTTCAAAGCAAGTACTCTTAGTGAACGTCAATATAACCCAATTAAAAGATTCTAGATTATAATTCCCTGAACAATGAAAACGCGTCCAAACAATTGTATGACTCTAAAGACGATTCATAAACAAGGAAATATCTCGTTCCCTTAACAATAGTTAAGTGACAAACCTGCAAAACTTATTCCAAAGGTCAGAACTATATCCGAATGGTACAAAACAGCTTATCTAACAAAACAGAGAATCGAAGATATAGTGCACAAGACTCCAAAGCGACATGGTTCCTCCTATCCTTAGACACTTAACCTTGGCCTATGATATATGATGTTACCCGGTGGTTCCCTTTACCGTTGTTTTCCTACCGTCATCTGATAATTCGCCTCGAGCTAATGAAATAAATAAACCATGTGTACCCCAAATAATACGATACTAAGGTACATACTCCAAGCAACTTATTCATATTCAAATAGGTTCAACAATAACGAGACTCGCAAGGTAGTATTCGAATTCACCTTTGGTGATAAATCCTTAAAAACATATTTCTATTAACAAAGCTCCAAGTACATCGCCCGAGAAGATTACAACAACTAGGCGGACTCATTTATCCCGGTACACCATTGATTTATGTAACTCCAAGGAATTCAATATAAGCATAAAACTCGACAAATCTTTTAGAGGTTAATAACCGTTCAATTGTCCAAACATTGTCCAAACATTGGTTTAGTGAAAAGTCTCCAATCATATACGCTAAACAACGTTATAAGCCAACTACTCCGACGTGAGACCATACTAAAAGAAGTTAGACTACACTAAAAATTTGTCTCATTGATAGCACCAAGGTAGTAGAAAGCTTCCAAAATTTAAATAAATAACTACAACATTATAAACTATTTGTCCCGAGAAACAAGGTCTTCAGATTGTCCAAGACTGAACATTGGAACTCCCAATCAGATTAAAATAACAAATACATTACGCTTACACAAAATGATGTCACAACCCAACGACTAGCGTAACTCCAAGGGCAAACCATGAACAAAGAAATGTTTCTCTCGAATAATAGCTAAGTAAAAAGGCTCCACACATAAATACCCAATGTAAACGATAACATTCTAGTGACCCAGAATACTGCACTTGGTAACTCCAATGGTGTAAAAGATAACAAACAAATCTTAACCTTTCACCCTCAACTCTAATTTACATGAGTGATTCCCCATTTTCCTTATTCATTTACGGTCATATATAGACAATGATGGAGAGGAACAAGTTAAATATAAGCTCCACTAAATATAGGCAAGACAAGATAAGAAGAGGCACATGCACTAATACAACAATGCGATTCATCAATGCTAGGTAAAAATACTCCAACCAAAAGGGAAACTCCAATATTCTTTGATAGACGTTTCAACTAGAATCCCAAGATTACATTTTTCTAACCACTTTAAAATAGACTCTAAAATAAATTTGAATATTTGGAGAAATCGAAAGACATGGTTCTCAAAACGCTTTCAAGGCGAGGGTGGGTGGGAAACCTCTATAGTCCATGCTGACTCTTTAGTCTATCATTTCTCATGGGTCCTCCATAGGTTCCTCCCAAGTATTGTGAGCTAACAACAATATACACTTTATGAAGTGCGGTTTTATCATCCATTGGCCTCGATGTAAATATTTTTACTTGGGAAGGTACCAGCATCCCTCGTCAGCTAAATCATTATGCTATCTCTTAAATCAAAGAATTCTCATCAAGTAACGACTCCACAATGCAATAACTCTCAACCAGGACGTTGTTGTATACCCATATTCCAAAAAAGTGAAAACTCGATGCTCACACATATCCAGGACTTCTCCAATAAATTCTCAAATTGACATGCCCTCCAAGAAATGTGTTCTTGTCGGGTGGCTTACCTGAAAATTCTCCGTTGTTGGATTCACTAGGTTCACGACCATATCGACCAGAGTTAAAGGATACTCCTATTAGACATCAAACATAAACATTATGCTACCGTAGGGGTATTCTAAGGCCGACTTCCAAACAGTTACACACTTAGCAACTTCCATCTAACAATTTACCCAAGAATTCTCAAAACTCAGCGACATTTATAAGAGACAGCACAATGCTGGAGATCAGACTTTTAAGCAACGTATCAAGATCCCAAAACTTGTTCAAAAATGGAACCCTGAGGCCCAATTCTACGTCAGTCATAAATGATAAAAACGCTCAAAACTATACCCTGGAAAACAAGACTCTAATGAGATGGTTGTGAGAAACTGTCATCAATGAAAGAAAATTAAACTCCTCATGTACATTATCGATAAATAGAGCTCAAAGTATAATGTCAACATTTTAGCATTTCTCAACACATTAAAACTCTCAAACCATCTCTATAGCAATTTAATATACCGAAATCTCCAAAGTAGTCAACTCAACCGCAACATGTTTCCGTAAAACACCCAAAAGTCTTAAACTTTGACAAACTAGCTAAGGGGTATCTAAAACTACCAAATTTAAATTAAGTCTCCAAAAATCTCTCAAACACTTTCGTCTTGAACATAATATAAATACATCTTGTTCCTCCTACATTATTATAAAACTCGTAACCAACCCAATGCATAGGTACTTCACAATTCCTCGATACGAGCTCAATTATCCTCTTTTCCCGCCCATACAAACTTTGCTTGAATGGTATTTGCTTAACTACCAAAATTATTTTGAATCCTCATTCTTCGGGTTCGGAAAGGTAAGAAATTTTAACCCTCTTTGTGTAAAAGCTATTTCTAGTGTTGTGTGTGTGGTCTAATGTCCTACACTATAACCTATTGTATCATTCATAAAGTATCATGGAGTTCAAGTAAACATAAATACATGACATTTAATATCAATTATGCATGAAATATAACACACTGATCATCATAAAATCAATTACACATACAATTTTCACATAGACGAAACACATCTTATTTCTCATGCTTCTTTGAAAATTATAAAAGTGATCAAACGGGTAAGCAAAATTATCAAATTTTGTATGGATTGACCTCCCTGAGTCTAATTTCATAATCAAGAAGAATCATCTCAAAATAATCTATAGAATTTAGTTATGCAGGGAATAGCATAGCTGCTGTCGTAAGCCACCAGAACAGAAACTTCAACTTCACCAAGTCTTAAACTCACTTTTACTTTCTCAAGTGGGCTAGGCTTTCACCCAGATATAGCCCTATGTGTCTACCAATCACCATAAAAGTTTTGAGATCCATCCAAGATCTGTAAAGATATAAACTCAAAAATACTACAGATGGCCATTATGAATTTATGCTACTTGAACAACGAACTTTGAAAACTCATATCTAAGTCTCCAAAACTTACTTAGGATTGAAATTTTTATGACATGTTCCTGTACATGCTTACTACCTGATAAAAATTCAGAGAAAAATAACTCGACATTTAAACATGTCTACTACACCAAATACCAACAGTGCCACAAATTCGAACGCCACAAATTCAACGTTCTCGCGTTCTAACTTTATGAACGCTTTCTATGCACTAATCGAAAACTAGACACCCTTAATCTCCAACTCATACTCCAAATCAATAATACAAAAAAACTTATTATATTCCAAAATGGATCCTCAAAATATAAGTATTATCCCTCATCATGAAAGCAATATTTAATCTACGCAAATCACAAATGATTATCTCTAGCCCAAAAGTGGCTTATGCAAAAACATTCTAAGAAATCTTAAAGTATTGTTTGGCTTCATGATTTTATTCCAAAGTAAAACTCCAAAAGTATTAGAAGTCTAAGAAATAAAAGAAGTCCAATATATCTACTTCTCACGATTATTCACACTTGCTTCCGATTCCATGTCTTTCCTAGGGTTATCCTCGAACTCATCATTCTAACTAGGACCTTCCACAATATCCTCATCTTCACTATAATCTTTTATGATCCTTTGCCATTGACCATGAGCCTTCATCAATATTTACACATAAAGTCGGCATTCACCATCCACTCATTTGATAGAAATAATCTTCATAGTTAGCCATAATATCTCTAAATGTGGGCCCCATAGGTAGAGCATTCACCATACAACAAGCTTGGAAAGCGGGATTCCGATATCGAGTAAACTCCAACGCATTAAACTTATCCGCACAATACTGGCATAACACGCTTCCTTGCGGTTCTCTTAGTTCTAGCCATCTATAAAAAGAAAACGACTCCATATACTCTCTTACTCCACAATTTGTATCATAACCCAAAAATATTTGCCCTTATGAAATAAGTACATACTCCCAAAACTTCAATTTTTGATCACACGAAACTTTCGAAAACAATTCACAACTTTCGATTACGCAAACAATAGACACCTAACCCAAACTCCAATGAAAAACTTTAAACTCAAATACTTAGTTAATCGGGTAGGCCAAATTTCTTAGCTAGGAGAGGGCGGGTGGGGATACTCGCTTACTAAGTCTATTTTCTAAAGCTTAAGCACATAATAGACATATTCAAGACTACCCAAATTCCCAACGGCTTGTCAAATTTTAAACTCTTTTCCTATGTCCATTTTAAATTCCCCTACAGGTTTTAAATTTTCTTTTTGGATTGCCTGGCTCTGATACCAACTGTAACACCCCCAAATTGACAAAACCGAAAATCCGGGGGTGTCACTCCGTACCCGAGGTTAAACCCGGATACAAGGAGGTTTAGAGATAGAAAAATCCAAACAAAACTTCCATAAACTTTAAAGTAATACTTTATTGACAATTAAAATCCTTGTGCCACTAACATGGGCAAATCTATCTAAACAGAGTTCTATATGAAGGTTCTAAGAATTTAAATGTGATCTACTACTTGTATGAGTGATGATTCACGTCCCCGCTAAGCTATGCTCCCATCATGTAAACCTGTGTTGCAGAAAACAAAAGAGAACACCACAGTTTCCAAAGTCAGTGGAAATACTGAGTAAGTAACACCCAAGCATGTAACAGATTATGAAGTAATTTGAAAACTAGTTTGTAGTAGTTTTGCTAAAACAAAGTGAGAGTAAAAGCTTTGACCCTTTTATAAAAGAAATAAGATGAGAGATTTCCAAGTTCAGTTATATTTTCCCATATCACATCCATTATCCAAGTAATGGGATTCCAAATCTCATAATATTCCATTTCCCATTAAAACATCCAATCCAAAAACCAATTTGTTAATTTTTTGATACGAGGAAAAACCAACCAACCACTTCGCAAGCATCCAAGACCTTAAGTGTCGACACCCCCTTACAGACTTCTTGCGGCCAGAAGAGTGAGTACAAGGAGCTATCCGGGGACTTGCAACCGGATTAAAATAAATTAAATTGGACGAGAGACCGAAGTCAATACGCCCAATGCCAATAGTAACCATACAACAACAATCATCCCCGTACAACTCTTCCACTTTACGTTATCATCGATTATTAGATTTGCAGTGATATTTTCAGAGAACATTTCATCAATTTGAAACAAGTATTCAAGTAGCACATATTTTGCATAAAATCATTTTGAGACAAGTAGGAATGAAAAACATTTGACATGAAAAGAGGAATGGGCGCTAGGCCTGGCATGTTTACTTACCATTAATCTCAAGCAAAGCAAATCACTTCCTAGTAATACTCGACGTGTCCTTTGTCAACGAAATTGTCGCCTACAAATTTAATAGTATCCTAATCAACACATTGCACACGAAGTCCTATAGGTAAATGAAATAAATCCCTTACTAACTCTCCCCAACCTTTGCTAAGGTGAACGACCTCTTTTATAATAAAATACGCTTTATAACGCTAACATTTAATATTTGTAAAAACATACTAGGTTATAATTATATAAATATAACTTAGATTAGATAAACTATTATTTTTATTAGTTAGAGTAGGGTAGCATATTATTTTTATCCAAAAAAACACTTTTAATTCAAATAGTAGTTTTTCACATCCAAACAAGCCTTAGTAGAGAACATAAATTATAAACTAACTAACTTTATTTCAAAAGAAATAAAAAATTTATTTATGAAAAATAACTTATTCTAATTTGTTACAAACTTATAAAAATAGATAAGAAAAAATATATTTTTATCACCCTTATTCTATACTTTTATTTTTGGGTAAGGATGGGTAAGGCTGAGTGTAAGAAAAATGATTTTAAACTTGTATAAAATAATTGTCTTGTATGAGATTCGAACCTAGAACCTCACATCCACACTCCCAACAAGCCTTAAGTGTTAGCATTTAACCACTGGGCCACGGCCCCTTTTGTTCTCTTCCTTCAACCCACTATTTATATACTAATTTACAGTACAAAGGAAGACAAAATAAAAGAAGCAAGCAATAAATGAAGCAGCGGGTTTACCCGAAGAGAGAGAAACGACGGGAATGGTGACGGGGAAGGACTGTGGCGAGTTCGGCGGCGCACGAAGGCGGCACACGGCAGCGGCGGACGGCGGCGGCGGACCGGGCGGCGGCGGGCAGCCGGGTTCGCCGACAAAGCGACGCAAGAGAGAGAGAGATAGAGAAAGAGAGAAATTGAGATTGAGAGATGAGGGATTGGTGAGAGAGATTGAGTTTGGTAGCTTGAATGGGTGTGAGAAATTTCTGAGATTGATGGGTTTATATAGGTAGAGAGGTGAAGAATTCAACCTCCAAGAAGAAACCCACTTTGAAAATTTTGGTTTTGAATCGGGACCAAAAATTGGCGAAATTGGGTTGCTTGATGCTAAACTATCGAACTTTGTTGAGATTGAATCGTATTGGGATTGAATTGGGATGAAAATCAAAGAGTTTGAAGAGAATTTGGAGTGGTGATGGTGGTGGATGGTACTCTTCCGTCCATGGAAGAGTTGGAGGAAGAAGATGATTCTTTTTAGGGTTAAAGACACTTTCACCCCACTAACTTTAGGCTTAGTACAACTACTACCCCTTTAGTTAAGTAAAAGACACTATAATAGTTATAGGAAAATACATAAAAGCACCTAGGTAGTTTATAACATTAATAATTAACTTTTAAATAATTATAACTGGTACCCAAACTTATATTAATTTTATATTGACACCAAAAAATATCTTAAAATATAATAATAGCATATTAACACCCAACACTTATAATAATATTATATTAACACTAAATAATTATAGTAATATCATAAATACCCATTTTCACAAAACGGGGTATTTCACAAATAGATAGATCAGTTGATATGGATCAACAAAAACAATTAAAATTGAATTTGAAAAAATCCCTCAAAGTTCAAATATTGTGTTTTTGCCTTCTCGTTATTTAAACACTCATTATCATCATGATTTATCAAGTTCGTGCATGCCAAAGCAAGGAGACTTGGTTCATAATGATGGAATGCGATGGCACAAACAAGTAATGTGCAATTGTTTAAATAAGAGGTTGAACACAACTAGACTATTAATATGATTAGAAACCTAGAGGCAATCAATTGGGATTATCCATGCGGATGGATAAATAAGGAGTTATTTGCCCAACTGAACCAAGAGTTGCATAGGGATGCAATTGTAATTGTTCCTACCTAGAGTAGTCAAATTATGGGTGACTTGCGAAAGCAAGCTCATAAGGAGATGTAACATGGATCTTGGCCCACTAGAAAATATATGGATATTTTCCGCATTAATATATTGAGGGTCATTAATCCGTAGAAAAATAGTGGGAGCTATATTTGATAAACTAGCCATTATTGAATATAGTCAAAAATTTACAAATACTAAAAGTTGCGTATTTTAATTTTGTATAATTCCAAATGGCAAACAACTCATTGAGTTCACAACATTCCCTACGATCTGTCCTTGAGAAGGACAAGCTCTCTGGAACCAACTTCCTTGATTGGTACAGAAAATTGAGAATTGTTCTCAAGCAAGAGAAGAAACTGTACGCAATAGAGGAGCACGTTCCAGCAGGTCCAAAGAACAATACCCCTGCAGCCCTGAAGGCGTATCAAAAGCGTGTTGATGACACTAATGATGCGGCTTGCCTTATGCTATGCACCATGACTTCTGAGCTTCAGAAGCAACACGAAAACATGAATGCTGTCGATATGATCGAGCATCTGAAGTAGCTCTTCCAAGAGCAGGCAAGGGTTGAGAGGTATGAGGTCTCTAAGGCATTGTTCAAGTGTCATCTGGCTGAAGGAAACCCGGTGGGACCCCATGTACTCCGTATGATCGGATACTTGGATAATCTCGTGCGACTAGGGTTTCCAGTCGGCCAAGAGTTGGCAACCGATCTCGTGTTGCAATCGTTGCCTGAGAGTTGGCAACCAATCTCGTGTTTCATCATGAACTATAACATGAACGAGATCGTGAAACCACTGCCATATTTTCTCAATATGTTGAGGACAGCTGAACAAAGCATCAACAAGGGTAAGGGCAATGACATTATGATGGTACAGAAAGGAAAGGGCAAAAGGTTTGCCTCATCCTCCAAGGGCAAAGGCGAGTCAGTTGCCAAGCCTAAGGAACCTGCCCTTAAGCATGTTGGTGGCATTGCCAAAGGTGTGACTAAAGGTGAGTGTCACTACTGCAGTCAGCCTGGACACTGGAGGAGGAATTGCCCAAAATATCTAGAGGACAAGAGGCTTGGAATAGTGATTCCACCACCATCAGGTATTTTTGTTGTAGAAGTCAATTTAACTGTCTCTACATCATGGGTATTAGATACTGGATGTGAATCTCACATTTGCTGAAATGTGCAGGATCTAAAGAGAAGTAGAAGATTGGCTAAAGGGGAGATAGACCTGCGCGTTGGGAATGGAGCAAAAGTTGTTGCGTTGGCCGTGGGCGTGTGCGAGCTATCTCTACCTTCAGGATTAGTTTTAGAATTAAAGAATTGCTATTCTGTGCCTGCTATGAGCAGAAAAATTATTTCTATTTCTTGTTTCGACAAGGAAGGTTTTAGTATTTCAATAAAGAACAATTGTTGTTCTTTTTGTTTTAATAATATTCACTATTGTAGTGCGCAATTATTTAATGGACTGTATGTCCTTGATCTAAGCAATCCTGTATACAATATTAATACCAAGAGGATTAAAAATACATGATTTAAATCCTGCTTATTTGTGGCACTGCCGTTTAGGCCATATAAACGAGAAACGTGTATCTAGACTCCATAAGGATGGATTTATAGACTCATTTGATTTTGAATCATATGAGACATGTGAGGCTTGTTTAATGGGAAAAATGATAAAGTCCCCTTTCAATAAAAAAGGTGAGAGGACCAGTGAGCAATTGGCGCTCATACATACTGATGTATGGTGGCCATTTGCCACGCCTTCCAGGGGTGGTTACGTCTACTTCAATACATTTACTGATGATTACAGTAGATATGGATTTGTGTACCTCATGAGGGTCAAATCTGAATCCTTTGAAAGGTTCAAAGAATTCAAGAGTGAAGTAGAGAAGCAACTTGGTAAAAGTATCAAGGCTCTACGATCGGATCGTGGAGGAGAATACTTAAGCCAAAAGTTTGACGACTATCTTAGAGAGTGTGGGATCGTGTCTGTTAACGACTTAAAATTGCATATTTTAGTATGTTAAGGAACTCATCATAACTTGCTAATATGTGTAATTTAGTTATTTTATCTCTCATTCTAGTCTTATGCTTGTCTTTGTAGTTTTGGTTGTTTTTATCTTATTTTGTAGGCAAAGACGTGATTTATAACGAAAGGGGCTAGTTGGGAAAGCTTGAATGAGGAATTGAAAAGATTTGGAGGGCTAAGAGACAAGAAGAAGTTACTTGGAGCGCTTAATAAGAAGATTATTGAAGATTTGAGAGGTCAAGATTGAAGAAATTGCAAGTTAAAAGTCAAAGTCAAGGGCCAAAGTCAAGTGTTCTAATGTTTAGAGGGCTCATGTGAAGAGATTGTAACGGAATGGGGAGCTAAAGGCAAGTTTATAAAGTTTGTAAGGACTAAGGAGATGAGTTTTTAACGGATTGGGGGTCAGATTGCCATTTTCAGAAGGTTTTAAGTAAGAGATGGGGTATTTTAAAAGGTTTCAGCAAGCTAGGGGGGAGCCGGGTGCAATTTCACCAAACCAGCTCACCCCCAGCTCGTCCTCTCTCTCTCCCCGACGCCACAATGAAGAAACCCACGAAATCCACCATGGGAGCTCGACCCAAGCTCTTCAAACCCTCACCCCGGCCTAATTTTTTCACCAAATTGGCTCAAATTTGTCCCAAAACGCTCCTAAGACCGAGCTCTACCTATATATCCTCTCAATTCGGCCCAAGACAAAGAAAATCAAAAAGCCCCAATTCGACCTATGGTTCATGAAGGTTCCAAAAATCAATGATAGAGATGGATTGGGATGAATTGGAGGGTGGGGATTCATCCTTGGAGGCTAAGAAACCCTTCCCAACCGCCTATATAAGCCGAACTTGAAAATTGAAGAACCTCTCTCTCACCTCACGAAATTTAGACGAAACCCTTGCTCTCTCTCTCGGCCTTGGCCAATTTGTGGTTGTTCTTGGTGATTCCGTGCTCATTTTGAGCAAATTCGGAGCCAAGAACACCTAAGGGAAGAGTTGGGTTAGATTCAAGGTTGTTCTTCATAGTGTTCTTCATTGTTCTTAGTTTGTTCTTCATTTTTTTGAGTTACTTGGCTACTTTTAGTTGATGATATTGGGTTACTTGGTTATTATTAGTTGATTTATTGTAGCTTGGAATCAAATTTAGAATCAAGTTTAGTGACTTTGTTCATCATTTTGAGTTGAAATTGGAGAATAACTTGTGTATTCTTGAGTTGGAACTTGAATTGAATGAGAATGTTCATGAATATGCTTGATATCTCTTGTGTTTCTCTCTTAGACATGAGTAGCTAAGTTTGTTGTTGGTTGAAGTTGATGAATCTAGGTGTGTTGGGTGTGGATTCAATTGTTAAAATCAATGAGTTGAGAAGTTCCTCTTGTGATTCATGATTCAACAAGTGTTGGAATACAAATCCGATTTGTAGCTTCATCTTGTATGTGGATTCATGCTTGAATACACATACTTGATAGTTGATACAACTTAGTTTTGGATTCCACTAGTGTTCCTCATGAATCATACTTGGATTTGACATTAGAATCCACACATCTCCTTGTAATATCATTTGGGTGTTGGATTCATGCACAACACTCCTAGATGATTCAACTAAGACCAACTATTTTTCTCAATCCTACAAACTCTTTTCAATTTTTAGATTCTCTTTAAGTATTTGCTTAGTTTCTTAAATTGTTAAACAAAATCCTTGCTCCATCAAGTTTCTCATGGTGTATTTCGAAGCTTGGCTAGCTATAAAGCCTATGAGAAATTTTCCTTTTAATTTTTAGCTAGTTGCTTAATTTACTAGTTGGCTCTAGAGTGTTTATTCTCTTTCCCAATCCTTGTGGAAATCGACCCCGTTCTTACTCGGGTACTACTTGTAGCGATATCCTATACTTGGGAATTATCGTCAACAGTGTCCCAACTCACTCCACCCGGAACGCCACAATGGAATGGCGTGTCCGAGAGGAGGAATCGAACCCTATTGGACATGGTTCGTTCTATGATGTGTCAAACCGATATTCCTTTATCATTTTGGGGCTATGCTCTATTAAGTGCAACTTTCACCATTAACCGTGTTCCATCTAAATCAGTCATGAAGGCACCACATGAGATGTGGAGTGGGAGGCGTCCCACACTGTCGTTCATGAAGATTTGGGGCTGCGATGTCTGTGTAAAACGTTTACAATCTGACAAGCTGGGGCCAAAGTCGGATAAGTGTAAATTTGTGGGGTACCCTAAGGAAACTAAGGGTTACTACATCTACAATCCAACTGAAAACAAAGTGTTTGTTGCTCGGTCCGGCGTGTTTCTAGAAAGAGAGTTTGTCTAAAGAAGCAAGTGGGAGGACTGTAGAACTTGAAGAGATTCAAGAACCACAAATCACTGAACCGATTATGGAACATGAACATGAACCACGAGGAGTTGTGGAACAGCCTGTTCCGGTAACACAAGAGCTTCGTAGATCTAGTAGAGTGCGCCAGGAACTCGAGAGGTATGGACTTCTCGTGACTGATTCCGGTGACACAATGCTCATAGATGATGAGCCTACTACATATGAAGAGGCCATTAAAGGTCCAGACTCTAAGAAGTGGCTAGAACCCATGAGATCCGAGATGGAATCCATGTATTCCAACAAAGAATGGACTTTGGTGGAACCACCCGAAGAGGCGCGACCCATAGGGTGCAAGTGGGTCTTCAAGAAGAAGATCGACATGGATGGTAATGTGATTAACTATAAGGGCCGATTGGTGGCTAAAGGATTCAGACAGATTCATGGTATTGACTATGATGAAACCTTTTCACCAGTCGCAATGACCAAATCCATCCGAATCCTACTTGCCATTGCAGCATACTACGACTATGAGATCTGGCAGATGAATGTCAAAATAGCATTCCTGTATGGGAATCTCCTCGAGGACGTGTATATGATACAGCCGGAGGGTTTTGAAGATCCAAAGCAAGGCAACAAAGTCTGTAAGATGCAACGATCCATTTATGGATTGAAGCAAGCTTCTAGGAGTTGGAATCGACGTTTTGATGAAGTATTCAAAGAGTTTGACTTCATCAGAAACGAAGATGAGTCTTGTGTCTACAAGAAGGTTAGTGGGAGCTCTGTAGCTTTTCTGGTCTTGTATGTGGATGACATACTACTCATTGGAAACGACATTCCCATGCTGCAATCTGTTAAAGATTGCTAGGAAAGTGTTTCTCAATGAAAGACTTAGGGGAAGCAGCCTATATACTTGGTATAAAGATCTATAGAGATAGATCTAAGAGACTGCTAGGCCTAAGTCAAAGTAAATATATTGACAAGGTTTTGAAGCGGTTCAACATGCAAGACTCCAAGAAGAGATTCTTTCCCATGTCACATGGAATCACTCTTTCTAAGAGTGGCTGTCCTTCCAATGAGATTGAGAAGGAACACATGAGTAGAATTCCCTATGCCTCGGGCATAGGATCTATCATGTACACCATGTTATGTACTAGACAAGATGTTTCATATGCCTTGAGTATGACAAGCAGATATCAATCCAATCCGGGTGAGAGTCACTGGATTGCAGTCAAGAACATTCTAAAGTACTTGAGAAGAACTAAGGATGCTTTATTGATATTTGGCGGTGAGGAAGAGTTACGTGTAAGGGGTTACACGGATGCAAGCTTCGAAACCGACAGAGATGAATTTAGATCACAATCGGGATATGTTTTTTGCCTGAATGGAGCAGTGTTGAGCTGGAAGAGTTCCAAGCAAGAGACAGTGGTTGATTCTACAACAGAGGATGAGTACATTGCTGCAAATGGCGCAGCAAAGGAATCTGTTTGGATCAGAAAGTTTGTTTCTGAACTTGGTGTGGTTCCTAGCATTGCGGATCCAGTTGAGTTATACTGTGACAACACCGGGGCGATCGTGCAATCAAAGGAGCCCAGGTCACACCAGAAATCCAAACACGGGCTCAGGAAGTTCCATCTTATTCGAGATATTATCGATAGATGAGACGTTCGAATATGCAAGATTCCTACAGATGAGAATCTGTCAGATCCACTTACAAAGGCGCTTGTGCAGTGGAAGCATGAAGGGCACACTAGGAGCATGGGCATACGAGATGCGTCAGATTGGCTCTAGTGCAAGTGGGAGACTGTTGGAATAGATGCGCTAGAGGCAATCTAGTTTAGTATGAATTTATTTTGGCTAGAACATTCATTGTATTATTTATTGGATATTTAATATAATGAAGTCCTTAGATTACAATTGTGTTGTTTATCTTAAATATCCCTAGTCCAGTATAATGATTTATAGGACAATCAACTATAGACTAGTATGGGGTTGGATTGATATGGAGATATCATGATCCAACACATGGGTGTGCATTAAGAGTAACGGCGCACTGGATTGACCCATTTCCGAGAAGGCTACGTACACATTATGTCAAATCACAAGCGCTTCTCGTGGTGCAATGGTATTGTCATCCTTAGACTTGAAGTCACTAGATATTCTAGTTGTGGATTATTGTGATTTTAGTATCGTCAAACGCTACACCGTAACTGGGTAGCTATAAAAGCGTGTACCGGATACAATAAGAAGCAAGCTTAGAGATCGTAGTGGACGTAGATAGAATTTGTCCCTCCCACATAACGGGAGAAAATATCCTAGGCCGCTCGAGGGATAGTGCTTATAGAATGTCTGGCTAGACTCCAATAAATCAATATAGGATATTGATGTTATTTGCACGAATAAGGCTATTCCCAGGATCGAGAAATTATGGATTGGATATACGAGTGTGACTTGTATGTATCGTGTCCAATCCGGATATAGAGACAAAGGGATGTGACAATTACTTGTACAAGGTTTGTCGGATGACTATTCTATTAGTTGGCTAGAATGGATGTTTTGCTAGAAACCGCTCCATATTAGCAAATTGTTGCTACCAACTAGATAGAACCTATGGGGTCGCACGCTATATAGAGTTGAAATAGATTTGGGAATTAATTAATATAATTAATTAATTAGAAGGATCACCTTGCAAACTTAGTAGGACTAATTTGCAAGGAAGGGACTAAATTGAATTCTAGTAGGACTAGAATAGGTCCTTTAGGTAGTTGACAGGGATTAGATTGACTATATAAAGGATGTTCCTTCCTTCCCACACTTATGAGCCTTTTGATAATAACTTGAGTGGGAGAGAACAAAATGAGAGAGAGAAAGCAACAAAGGGCCGAACCCGACCCTTTACCGCCGCCCCCTACCACGTCGGCTAACAAAGGAGGCGCCACCTCCTTGTTGCCTCGTGTTGCGTGATTTATTCTTCGTCTTCCTCCGTTCCTAGCTAGCACAAAGGAGAAGGAAGATCTAGATCTCAAATCTAGGCGTGGATCAACCGTAGAGACGTGACACAATTCATATTACAAGTCATCACATGAGAAACCCTAAGGTGTGTAACATGATTCTTCCTTTACCATCGTTATGTCTCTTGTCCTCTGTTCCTTGGAGGGTATTGAATGGATAAATTATATTTTCCGCTGCGTATCCATGATCAAAACTCTACATCCTCCACCGCCTTTGACTTCCAATGTTTCCTAATGAAAGTTGGAAACAAAGAGTTTGGCAGCCTTTGACCAATTCAAGGCACCAACTCAACAATACTGATTATAATTTGATTTGTATCTAAGTCAAAATATCTTATTCATCCATTTTTGTTGGTTCGAAAGAAACTTCAGAGTGCATGATTTGTTTCAAATTATACCAAATAGTTAATGAAATCGTGATACCGAAAAGTTATGGGATGTGACAATTTTGTGAAAATCGACAAAACTTTCCACTTAACTTTTAACCTAGGCGCTATTTCTAACAAGCTAATGGGTTAACAAAATAAAGATTCTTCTCTATTCATCTCACAAAAATAAACAAAGACTACAACTTTTTTAAATAGGAGAACAACTAGACCTAGGCGGTTCACTCCCATGGTCTAAGAAAGAATCGCATAGAAAACCTAGTCCGTTAACTGCTAAACGCAATAAATACCTCATAAATAAATAAAGTAATTAATGAACGACTAATACTACATAACTAATATTCATAACGATAATGATACGGTTGAACCGTATCAACCCCCTGCCCCCCCCCTCCCGCCCTCCTCCCGCGGTTGAAAACCGCCTTGTCCTCAAGACGGATCGCGACGATTGACTGACTGCGGTAAGTGTCGCATGTTCTGTAAATCGGCCGGTCGGGAGGCTGAAAGCGATCCTCAGCGTATGGTAAGGGGTCGTCGTCGTAGTTTGTGAATGCGACTCGAGGATTACAGCGGTGACAGTGGCGTGGAACCAGTGCTGGCCCTAGATTTCATGGGCCCTAGGCGATAGTTGAGAGTGAGGCCCCTTTTACCATAAGCATAACTGTGAATAAAAAAACTTACTCAGCTGTAGGGCGGCATATACCACATGGTTTATTAATATTTCGGGTTTTTAAACCGTAAAAAAATGTGGGGACATAAAATCTTACCCACTACTCCTGAAAAAATATTACGGGGCCCCTTGAAATTGGGGGCGCTAGGCGTACACCTAACCCGGCTAGTGGATGGGTCGGCCTTGCGTGGAACGGGCTCTAACCTGCGACGAACCAGGACGCTCGTGGGTCAGATTGGTTGCGGCCGGATCTAGTAAACCCCATACGGGTCTCGATTGCTGGGTCGGGTCACCTGGGTTCGGGTAGCTTGATGGATGAAACCGGGTTGTGGTCGGGTCTTGTCCTCTTCGTCAAAATTAGAAGGGAAATACACCCCGCTAGGGTCATCTTCTTGACCGGCGGTGAAGTGCCAGGAAGTCTCCTGGTGGAAAGAATAGCCCCTGGCTGGCTTCGTCCGCAGTTGTAATTGGCGATCATGTTGGTGTAGTCGTCCACGCCGAAGTGGGTGCTATGTGGGTCGCGAGTGGAATCGGCAGGAAAGACTGAACAATGGTCTTACCCGCCGAAACCACTGATGCCCGACTCAGCAGGTGGTTGTCCGGGAGATGGGAGGCCTTCTGGGTCGCTATGGGAGGCGGCGAACGCTGATGAGCTGTCTTGGCTTGTGAATCCCTTGGTTGCTCTTGTTGTCTAAGGTCGAGATTGGATCGGCTGCGACTTGTTCGGTGTGAGATGCAAACCTTCCAAGGCTGCAACGAACACATGGAGCGCTACTCGAGTTGTCTCCACAACCTTAAGCCTGTCGCCGATGGATGTGAGTGCTGGTGGCGGCGGAGGCAGAGCGACAGTGAACTGCTGCAGGCGTTCTTCAATTGCCGTGATCCGTGTTTCCACCTACCGTTCGACGGCGGCAACCCCAGGTTCTAGATTGTTGAACTGATTCCGAATTTCTAGGGCAGTGTTACGAGCATCGAATTTGGCATCGAGGCCTTCTATTTTTTTTGATAAAAATCTTCGTTAATTCCTTAATTTGCTGTCTCAAATCGTCGTTTGAGGTTGACTGAGGAAATCAACAGTTGACAATGGTGAACAGCAATGAAAGCACCAGTTGATACCAAATAGTTATCGGATGTGACGATTTTGTGAAAATCAACAAAACTTTTCCACGTAACTTTCAGCCTACGGCACTATTTCTAACAAACTAATGGGCTGATCAAACGAAGATTCTTCTCTATTCATCTGATAAAAAATAAACAAAGACGACAACTTGTTCAAATAAGAGAATAACACAACTAGGGTGGTAGCTCAAGTGATAGAGCGTTGGAAGCCCCTGCATGAGGTCCCGAGTTCAAACCCGGTTGACGACAAAACAATTTCTCAAAAAAAAAAAAAAAAAAAAATATGAGAACAACCTAGACCTAGGCGGTTCACTTCAATGGGGCATGAAAGAACCGCAAAGAAAACCTAGCCCATTAACTACTAATCGCAATAAAATATCTAAATAAATAAATAAAATAATTAATGAACAACTAATACTAAATAACTAATATTCACAACGATAATGATACGGTTGACCCGTATCAAATCGCGTCACTGTTGATGTAGTTTGTGTCTTCATAATACTGAACTGAAAACAGAAAACAAGACTTGGACTAGTGAAAATCCGGGAAAGAGAAAGCGAACGAGTGTCATAAAGGGCGCAGAAGATGTCAGACTCCCAACTCACAAGAAAACATGATGAGATTTCAAAATTGAAAAGAAATCTTGAGCAATATATATATATATACAATCACCAGGGCTCACGTAAATCAAGTAGTTCCTTGTGTTTGATAAATATGAAGAGCAATTTGATCATCCAAGCAGCTGCTAGGGTATGGAAGGTGGCCAAGGCCAATTCCACACGAGGTAAGGAGCCCCGTAATCTTTTGGAACATAACCAACTGGGGCCCTATATCCTGTTAACGTATTTACGGTGTAGAGATAATCATTCTCTGTCACTAACAAGTCAGCACTCAAGAGTGTTACAAAACGAGGATGCGGTTGACCAGGATTAGTATATGGCGCGAGAGAATACTGAAAGTTAGAGTACGGCGACCACTCGGACGCTGCCACGACTGCGGCGTAGCTATAATCACGCAACCTCTTTGGTAATATCTTCACTGTAAGCAACCCCGGATGGTGGTTTACTGCGCACATGAGCAACCCTCGGTGAGATTCACACAGAACGGCTTCTAAGGGTTTAGAAATCACTGGCAACTCAATCAACCATACCGAATCGTCTGTAGCTGTACGGTCATAAGCTACAATCACACCCGTCTCTGCATGCCAATATATCGTGTCCCTTCTTTTGCAACAGCTTGCTCGGCTGACAGAGACTATTAGGAAGGGCTGGGGCCCAGTCAACGTAGATTCTTTCCACGCTCCTGTTTTGGAGGAATAAATCTCGATAGATACTGATGATGATGGGACATGTCCCTGAGTTGGGTAGGCTCGCTCCACGCTAAAACGACTACATTCTTCGTCGTCTTCTTCATAATATTGAAAACTTGTGATTACCGGCTCAGCTGGATCTATCCTGTTGGGTTCGGGGAGTTCGATGCTTTATCAGTGAAGGGGTTGCAAACGTAGTACGTATTTGTATTGTGGTTACAACAACTACGAAGAAGAACAAGACCATTAGAACAAGCTACGAATGAACCCAAATTCTTAATGCAACTACTCGCTCCGACAAATCCCAGGTTTTCGATGGGATGAAAGGAAGCTGCTGGAGTCTCCATGGTGTCGTTATATTCTTCCTTGAAACAGCCTAGTACAAGTATTCTTTCTATTCCAAGCTTCCTTCTTCTGGAGAGGTACTTGTGACGGAACAATGGACTTGAAAGGTAACGATTCCATTGTTTTGACAAGCACTTGCACCTGAACACACATTCTCCCGATGCCCTCAATAATATCTCCACCAAAACATCATCATTCAATACAACCTCCCCCATTGTCTCCCACAAATCACAAAGCACAAAGAGTTCTTGCTGTATATATATATATACATATAACATATTCTTTTTTTGACCTGATACATATAACATATTCTGTGTCCATATACCATTAGGAAGCTGATTTGAGAGGATCCTCTTTTACTGCTAATTTTGGCAACCTTCTGTTTTCATAAAATATTGACTTTTTCTTTTAAATTTCTAACAACTTCTGGATCTCTATGCACGGAGTGCTATCTGTAAACGTGGCCAGGATAAAACTTCTCACCTCAGTTTAGAATGCCGATTATTTGTATGCGGGCACTGTTTGAACTTATTTATCAGAATAGTCATTGAGGTCTCACCCATAATCTCGCTGTGTAGTACTATGGAAAAAAACATACGGTATATAATAATAATAATAATAATAATAATAATAATAATAATAATAATAATAATAATAATAATAATAATAATTGTTGAATATGACTTGAAGTCTAAGTTAGCAAAGAAAAGTCAATGGCGGCAAAAGTAGGCATGTGATTTAGGAAACAAATTGGGGCGGCAAACTTTGACCGTTTCTGGGTTATTTCCAATTCCGTTCTATGGTCGTTTTGGGATGTCTTGGGTAATAGCATTATTATAGTAATACCATAATTATACTATTATTGGGTACTAATTCGGTTCAGTATTATATGTCTATATAACTCAACTTAGGTTCTGTCTAAACATTGTGATATAGTTGTTTTTTTTCTCTCATTGGAATATGGATACCCACACTTTTGTACAAAACTTGATCATAATCTATAGAATGTTCAATTCCTTCTCCGTTCCCATTGACGCCCCTATCAGTGGCCGGGAAAAGTCCTCACGTGGGTGTTGAACAGTGAGCTACTCTTGTAGCGCTGGAGCAGGGCTGGAGGAATTGCACGATACTGACTATGTACTTTGATTTGTGCCACGCAGTGTCTGTGGATCAAGACTAATCCTCATGGGGACATCTAAGAACCTTTCATAAATGTCTCCACGTCGAACGATCTTATTGCATCTATAGCAGTTACATGCTCGTTTGTTCCAAAGAAACTTCAGGCTGCACGATTTGTTTCAAATTATATCAAATTGTTAATGAATTCGCATCACGGTTGATGTAGTTTGTGTCTTCATAAATACTGAACAGAAAATAAGATTTGGACAAGAAGAAATTCGGGAAAAGAGAAAGAGAACGAGAGTCATAAAGAGCGCAGCGGATGTCAGACTTCCAACTCACAAAAAGCATGATGAGAAATCAGAATGAATAAGAAAAATCTGAAGCAAAAAAAAAAGGAAGTTGAATTAACAATCACGAGGCCACATGTAAATAAAGTACTAGTTTTTTTCAGTTTGATAAATATGAAGAGCAATTTGATCATCCAGGCAGCTGCTAGGGTATGGAAGGTGGCCAAGGCCAATTCCACACGAAGTAAGGAACCCAGTAATCATTTGGAACATAACCAACTGGGACGAGATCTCCTGTCAATGTATTCACGGTGTAGAGATAATCATTCTCTATCACTAACAACAACTCACGACTCTCCAACGCTACAAAACGAGGATGCGGATGATCTGGATAAATAAATGGCGTGAGAGAATACTGAAAATTAGAGAATGGTGACCATTCAGACTCTGGCACAACCGCAGAGCAGCTGTAATCATGCAACCTCTGTGGTAAAATCTTCACTGTAAGCAACCCTGGCTGATGGTTGACTGCGCACATGAGCAACCCTTGGTCAGATTCACACACAACGCCTTCTATGGGTGCAGAAATAAATGGCAACTCAATCAACCACACGGAATCTTGTGTACCCTTACGGTCATAAGCCACAATGAAACCACCATCTGTATGCCAATATACCATGACTTCATCCCTTCTTGCGATAGAGTTAGCTTCACTGACAGAGTCTATTAAGAAGGGCTGGGGTCCGGTCAATGTAGATTCTTTCCACGCTCGTGTTTCGGAGGAATAAACCTCGATCGATACTGATGATGATGGGACATGTCCGTGATTTGGGTACGTTCGCACCACGCTAAAACGAGCACATTCTTCTTCTTCTTTTGTTTCTTCATGGTAATGAAAACTTGTGAATACCTGGTCAGGTTGATATATTCTGTTGGGTTGTGGGAGTTCGATAGCTTTATCAGTGAAGGGGTTGCAAACGTAGTAAGTATTTATATTATTGCAACTACGAAAAAGAATAAGACCATTAGAACAAGCTACGAATGAACCCATATTCTTAATGCAACTGCTCGCTCCCACAAATCCCACGTTATCGATGGGATGAAAGGAAGCTGCTGGATTCTCCTTGGTGTCGTCATATTCTTCCTTGAAGCAGCCAAGTATCTCTAGTGTTTCTAATCCAAGCTTCCTTCTTCTGGAGAGGTACTTGCGACGGAACAATGGACTTGAAAGGTAGCTATTCCATTGTTTTGACAAGCACTTGCACCTAAACACACACTCTCCCGAAGCCCTCAGTAAAATCTCGACCAAAGCATCATCACTCAATACAGCCTCCCCCATTCTCTCCCCGTGTAGTGATATCACGATCACAAAGCACAAAGCACAAAAGAGTTTCTTGATGTATATATATATATATATACATATAACAGATTCTGTCTCCATGTACCATAAGGAAGCTGATTTGAGAGGATCCTCTTTTACTGCTAATTTTGGTAACCTTCTGTTTTCAGAAACTATTGACTTTTTCTTTAAGTTTCTAACAAGTTCTAGTTCTCTCTGCACGGACGGCGGCGACACTGTTTGAACTTATTTATCAGAATAGTCATTGAAGACCATCTCACCCATAATCTCACTGTGTCGTACTATGGAAAAGCTCATACGGTATAATAATAATAATAATAATAATAATAATAATAATAATAATAATAATAATAATAATAATAATAATAATAATAATAATAATAATAATAATAATAATAATAATAATAATATGACTTGAAGTCTAAATCGCTAGACAAATTTTCCCCATTGTTTTGACAAACGTAGGCATGTGATTTAGGAAACAAATTGGGGCGACAAACTTTGACAGTTTCTGCGTTGTTTCCTTATCCGTTCTATGGTCGTTTTGGGATGTCTTAGGCACTAAGTCGGTCCTATATGCTCTTGTAGCGCTAGAGCAGAGCTGGAGCAATAGCAAATCCAATGCTTATATTTTTTTCTGTACCAATGCTGGGAACGTTTACAAGAACAAGAAAATCACATTTGATTGCTAGACAAATTTTCCATGGGGAGTCCAGGCCTCTGGGTACAGAAACCAATGACACAATAAACATACTGACATTGTTCAGATGATTGCCAAATTACACTCGGATGTAATTGCTTTTCTCTCTTCATTTTTTGGGGTTTGACGTTCAGATGTTTAAATACGAAGTCAACCTCATCAAGAAATGATATTAACAAACTATTCTGATCAGACCATGACTGTAAAATTTCGTTTATCACTTTGTGCCTAGCTTCTAGGTCACTCATCCATTTTGTAGTCCTCTCCTTCTGGTCTGGACTCAGTACAAAGTTAAATATGTTGTAATATTGTTCCTGTAAATTAATTATTCCCGTAAGGTCACTAATGTGTCAGGGATATAAGAAATACAAAGAAAGTCTCGCTAATAAATGTCTAGTAAGATGGACGTGGCGTTCGGACATTTAACAGGCAAAATACAATCTCATTAACTAGCAAGACGAACGGGGAAGTTGGTGGTATTCTACATAATAAGATAGAGCGATGTGAGTCCCACACATTTAAAAGAAGTGTTTTATGTTTACATTTTGTTACATTACAACCCATAAACTTTATAAAAGTAGTATTACAGCCCATTAATTTTATATAAAATTGCGATACATCTATGTAGATATTATGAGATATACCTGAAACTTCATGGAAATACACATTTATCCAAAACAAAATTATAGAATTATAGCATTGACCGAAAGTATAAAAAGTATAAAATTATTGTATATCTATATAAGAAGATGGAGCCATGTGGGTTCATGCATTTAAATGAGACTTTTTGTACCTTTATTTTGTTACAATATGATCCCAAAAAAATTAAAAGTTAGTACTATGACCTATAAATTATATATAATTACACAATATACATATATAAATAATGAGATATACCACAAACTTCACGAAAATACACTTCGATTCATGATCATTATAGAATTTATATTTTGAACACAACTTTAGAAAACACATTTGACATATCCCATGCATAACCTATGTGCAATTTGTTTAATGACTCACACAAGTTTTAGCTGGTGCCTTTAGGCACTGGTACTATCTAGTAATGTGATAAAATAAAGCTCCAACACATACGTTTAGGCGACTATATATCACTTGGATCAGGTTATGGCCCTGCTGGTGAAGAATTTAAAATGTTCGAGCTCGACATGTGAGTAGTATGAATGTAAACTTATGCTCAAGCTTGAAACCTAGTCAAGCTAGGGAGCTCTTTTTGTACGGCTCTACTAACATATACTAACAGGTGGCCAATGTGGACAGCCCGAGACTAATTAATTTGAGATACATATGAAACCTTCTACTGCCTGACTAAATGGTGCAGTAGGTATCACTTGTAACAATATGTTGATACCGTGCTCAACATGTCACAAAATTAAAAGATAGTTATACACCCGTTTGTTCAAAGAAACTATGCACAATTTGTAACAAATTACACCAAATTTAATACTAAACGTAAACGATACTCAGATATAATTCATGAGATTTCAAACTGAACCGAAAAATGATACACCATAGGGACTAATCAAAATTAAGAATGACACACATGAAGGGCACTGAGGATGGATGTTAAGACTCCGAACTCACATAAAATTTGAGATTTCAAAATGAATAAGAAATCATCCAAATATAAATATGCATATGTTAGTACCAGAGCATATATATTGATCATTCACCAGCAGCCTGGGAAGAAGGTATGGAAGGTGGCCATGGCCAATTCCACAAGAAGAAAGGAGCATCGTAATCTTTTGGAACACGAGCGCACGGGTAGATACCATATTCCATCGGCGGAAGATGCACAAAGTAGAGAAAACCATTCTCTATCACTAACAATCTAGTACCCGTGGATGCTAAAAGACCAGGAGGCGGTAGATGTGGATAAGTCAACGGTGAGAGAGAGAACCGGGAGTGAAAGTACGGTGACCACTCGGACGCTGGCACGACGGTGGCGTAGCTATAATCATGCAACCTCTTTGGTAAAATCTTCACTGTAAGCAACCCCGGATGGTGGTGTACTGCGCACATGAGCAACCCTTCGTCGGATTCAAACATCATGGCTTGAACGGGTAGAGCAAGTAAGGGTAATTGAATCAACCAAACGCAATCGTGTGTAGCCTTAGGGTCATAAGCTACAATCACGCTAGGATCTGCCTGCCAATACACCATGTCCCTTCTTTTGCTACAGCTAGCTTCGCTGGCCCATAATATTAGGAAGGGCTCGGGTCCGGTCAACGTAGATTCTTTCCACACTCCTGTTTCAGAGGAATAAATCTCGATTGATACTGATGATGATGGGACATATCCTTGATTTGGGCAGGTTCGCACCACACGAAAACGAGCACATTCTTCTTCGTCTTCTTCATGGTAATGAAAACTTGTGATCAACGGCTCAGGTTGATCTATTCTGTTGGGTGTTGGGAGTTCGATGGCTTTGTCAGTGAAGGGGTTGCAAACGTAGTAATTATTTGTATTGTTGCAACTACGAAGAAGAACAAGACCATTAGAACAAGCTACGAACGAACCCAAATTGTTAATGCAACTGCTCGCTCCAACAACCTCTGATCCCAGGCTTTCGATGATAGGATGAAAGGAAGCTGGTGTCTCCATGGTGTTGTAATAAGTTCTCCTGAAGCAGCCGAGTATATGTATTGTTTCTAATTCGTGCTTCTTTCTTCTGGACAGGTACTTTTGACGGAACAATGGACTTGAAAGGTAGCGATTCCATTGTCTTGACAAGCACTTGAGCCTGAAAATACATACTCCAGATGCTCTCAGAAAGATCTCCACCAAAAGATCATCATTCATTACAACTTCCCCCATGAAAGCAAGCCTGGATTAGGGTTTGCAGATGAAGCTAGATTAGGGTTTCTCACTAGAGGCTTTTATACACGGATATCAGCGGATGTGATCCCACCCCGTGGATTAGATCCGCTATACATAATTCTATATTAAGGACCTAAAGTTTAGAGGAGTTTACAGAGAGATCTGTACTAACACTTGGTCAATTGTCCCCGAAGAAAAGAACATTAACTAACAGAAAGGAACTGAGTTTTTTCAAGGCTGGCGTTATGGTCCTTGGTATAGATCTTTTTTGTACTTCATTTTCTAGAGATCTTCCCAAACATAATAGTAATCTACCTTCATGAATGTGTTTTGTTCTTGCATGCGTAACATGATTAGCAGTCATTGTGATTGCAGAAACAATCTTGTCCCAAGAATGCGGGCAGAAGGCATAAAATTTTCAATTCTTTGAATAACATTTTGAACCAATACAACTTTGTAGTTGTTGCCCAAGCTCTATATTCAACTTCAATGGAGCTTCTGGCACGGTAGGATGTTTATTGGCTGCCTAGTGAACTCTTTTTGAGCCTAAGTAAGCCATAAATCATGTAATAATCCTCATATATGTGAGGTTGTTAGTCTAGTCAGCATCTAAATAGGCATGAATATGACATTTTTGTTAAAAGTTGCCATGTGTTTTGGTAACTTGGAGCCACTTCAAAAATCTTTTGGCTTCTATTAAGTGTGCAGTGATGGGTTTGTGCACAAATTGACATATATGGTAAACAGAAAAGGCTATATACCAGGTATTGTAAAAGTTGCATATGCAGTGCATCTAAGAGCTGTCTAAATGGTGTTGCATCATAAAGTATATATCCGTCATTTGCATTAAATTAGTGCCAACAACAAGATGAGTGGAGTAGGTTTTACAAATATGTATGTTAAATCTAAGAAACATATTATCAATATGCTTAATTTGATGTAGAAAGATACGCTCACAAGTTCTTGTAACTAGAAGATCTCTCCGGAGAAGGATGCGATGATCTTGCAGACATTCAAGATTCCTCCTTTTTATAGAGAAGGGTCATTTAAAAGATCGCGCCGTAAAGGTCACTCATGGGTACTGAAGGGTCACTCAGAAGGCCATACAACTTAATGACGCCTCGTCCAACAACAAGCAGCCACAATCATCCCAAGGGATTCTATTGTCTTGGTACAAATGCCCACAACCTAAGTCACGCCTACTCTAAGTGGGAAGCATGCGTACGCCACACTACAATTCTCTCAATGAAAGCACTAATTTGATACAAAACTCCCAAGTAGCTTATAGCCTACCGCGCTGTTCTAATCAACTAAATTTGTGATCAAACGAAGAAATTTCTGTTGTATTCATCTGATGAAAATTAAGCTGAAGACTACAAGTGCTTAAATAATAAAACGAACATAACTCTGGACTCCTACGGGCCAGTTGACAAGAAAATCTTACTAACTAATAAAACTCAATAAAATAAATAACTAAAAATATAACTAAATAAATAATTAATAATAATAGTCATCGGTATACTCCGGCTGGTAACGGTATCGCGTTGTGGTGTGCGGATATCTTCCCGTATCAGAGATGTATTTAAGTGAAGTGCCAAGTAGAATTTCAAATTCATAAGAAATTTATATTTGAAACAAAAAAAATTCTTTTACATGAGATGTAAAAGAACCCGAGGCGTTCTTTTACAAATTCATAAAAAAACTGATATTTGACTGACTTTCTGCATATCTGAAGAGTATGAACTATTATGGAATAATTCAATTGCATCCTATCATGAAGAGCATGAACTATTGGGAAAAGGAAAAAATAATGGAGGGAGAAATAATCAAGTTCTTATAATAAAGATGTGTTTAGGGTCTCTCCTGCCATCCATTACGGGGAGAGGTAACATATTCACCCACCAAAATACCAGCATAAAAAACATCATTTGAAAGAATAACGAAATGAAGTGAAATAGACTAAAAAGGTGAAAAGGTTAAAGTTTTGGTTACTATTCTAAAAACACAAATCGAAATTCTGAATCCGAGAACAAAGAGGCAATCTAGAATCTTCACTAATGAATGACAATGCGCCCGTACAATGTAAATCCATGTGTATATAAAAAGATGGTAAGAGAAATAAATAAAAACTCTGGAAATAAATTATATGCGGCTGCAGAAACAAAGGGTTGAATATGCACTCTCTTCAGCCATGCATAAATTCTTCCTCTCGTCAGCGTTTACTGATGTTAAGTTTTCTCCAAACTTGTAGAAACCCATGATATACTTGGTGCGTTTGTTTTGACCTACAAACAGAACCAAGATGTAAGAACTAAAAGTAACAAAGTCGGAGAAAATTTATGCCGGATCAGCTGCCATGCAATTTTTTAAATATAAAAAGGAAAAATAAAAATAACTACAAAATACCCAGCCATTAAAAGTGAATTAAGAAAATCACAAAAAAATTGAGTTGGATTCCACACCATTATATGTAAAATATAAAATTAAAAAATGTGTAGAATACAAAAACGTAAAATATTATATGTGGTCAATGGTTATGTAGAGCAGTTCGCAAGGGGAAAAGACCACATAGAAAAAGGTACCATCTTGCAATGTCTAGAATACAAAAACGTAGAAAGACGGTATGTAAGAAAGCTAACCTGATGAATTATATGCCGATTAAAATTTGAAGTAATATGTGGATGAATAGTTCAACATAGAGAATTAACAAAGAATCTAAGGATCTTTTTATATGGTTGGAAACTTCAATGAAGAAGATAAGTTTGGAATAGTAGCAATATTTCCATCTCTATTCCGAAAGAGCTTTCGCTCTTTCAATTTACCAATAGTTCTTTATTTTGGTTTTTTGTCCTTATTTTGTCTGATTGGTAAATTTATGGGCTAGAAAAATAACCTCTGGATGATTTTATTTTTTATTTTTTTGAGAAATTATTTTGTCGTCAACTGGGTTTGAACCCGGAACCCCATGCAGGGATTCCAACGTCTGAATGAATTAGTGAGTGTTTTAATGCCTATATTTATGAGAAGGGAAGAAACATATCAATTATATAAAAATGGAGAGGTTTAATTCGTGGAAAACTAACTATAATGACATGGCCTAAAAACAGAGGTAACTGATGGCAAAGTTTACAAACATGACAAGACCTGTCTAACTCGGCATTTGGCCATTTGCTAAAAAGTCCAAGTAAGACACACATGTGTCATTACCAAAATGAAGAAGATATAACAAGTGTCAATGATGTTAGCACTTTCCTGCTTTTATATATTATATAGATATAGATTACCTACACTATAGTATTAATTTTGAAAGTAAACTCCATGAATCTAATATAACATTAGGCCCCAATTATCCATTTCGCCTGAGGCCTATAAAACTTTTGAGACGGCCCGACGGGGGATGTAATCCCACCCGGTGGATTAGATTCCCTATGCATAATTGCATATTAAGGACCTAAAGTTTTGGGAGTTTACAGAAAGGTATGTAGTACTTTGTCAATGGGACCCCCAAAGAAAATAACAATAACAGAAAGGTACTGAGTTTTTTTTTAAGGCTGGCATTGATTTTTTTTTTCCTCTATTTTCTAAAAATCTTCCCAAACATAATAGTAATCTACGTCAATGTGTTTCGTTGTTGCATGCATAACAAGATTAACAGTCATTGAAATTGCAGAAACAATATTATCACAAATAATGGTGCAAGCAGAAGGCATAAAAGTTTCAAGTCTTTTGAATAACATTTTGAACCAAGACAACTTTAATTGCAGTTGTTGTAAGCCCCTGCTATTTATTTGATTTTTTCTTCAAAAATGTATGGAAGGGGGCATCCTAGACATTTTCTGTCTTTGGATATTTCCTCGCATGTTGATCACTTATTCTCTTCCCTAAGTATGTACCACTCTGATTCCCCTATTTCTTCCCATTTTGACTTCTTCTCGCATGTTGCATCATTTTGCTACCCAAATCACCGGTCAAAATAACCCACATACGGGTGGAAAAGTTCAAATAGGGAGAAAGAGAAGAATCATATTGGTATTTGTGATGCAGGAGCAGACGATCCAGATGAAGCTGAACTGTCAGATGCGACTAATTTGGCGCTTCTCTACCATGAGATGGAAGATAAGCGCAAGGGACGGAAGAAATTGCAGCTTTTGGTGTCGTCGCACTGTTTGGGCCATAACTTTGGCTACGGGTATCAGAATGACGCGAGCCACCCCAATTCGGAAAGCTCTCGACGAGACGCACAGTGTCCCGATGGAGCGTACTCCATCGGGGTCTATCTTCATCCCCAAATTCCACTGTTTGACCTATCAAACGGACGTTTTTAGTTATTTTTTACTATTTTTGGTAACATTTCCGTTGCTTATTAGGACCTCAGTTTGACACCGTTTTGGGTCAAACTTTCGCGTACGTGTTTCTTTCAATAAGGCCAAACTGTTGGGCCAATTTCGGGATTTTGCCATTTTTGGCATATTTTATGATTTCAGCTATATATGTCCGGCTTGTGGGCAGAATTGGGCAGTTTTTTGATCAATATATATTTTCTTCGAACCCTAGAGTCTCTCTACTGGTTTATGCCTTTCTGTTTGTTGTTCTGCTGCGTTTGATCCCTCGCCTTGATTCAATTCGGCGTCAGGTTGGTATCAGAGCAAGTTCAACTTGGGAGGAAGATCATCATCGACGATGCCTCGTGGACGTGCTCGTGGCCGTGGGTAGCAGGTTGCTGAAGATGCCCCCCAGAGAGAACGTAACCTCGAAGACGTGATGAGGATAGAAGATCTGCAGCGACAGAACCAGGTTCAGCAGCAGCGGATCGAAGAGTTGACACGGCGCCTGGCGGCACAAGATCTGGATGATCAGGAAGACTCAGACGACGACTCAGAGACGTCACTCGAAAACACGTACCATCGCGAACCACGAGTTCGAGGGTACCGTGTCCGTGACGATCATCGCAGCGGTCTAGGCTTCAAGGTCGAGATCCCTAGTTATTCCGGTACCCTTCAGGCCGATGGATTCATCGATTGGCTGAACGAGGTGGATCGGATCTTTGAGTACAAGGAAGTTTCTGAACGTGAGAAGGTGAAGTTGGTCGCAATCAAGCTCAAGGGCAGAGCTTCAGCATGGTGGGAGCAGTTGCGACGTTCTCGTGAGAAGCAGGGAAAACCGAAGATTGCTGAATGGGAAAAGATGAAGAAGAAGATGAAGGCTCACTTCCTTCCCTTCGCCTACACCCAAACCCAATATCAGCGTCTCCACACGCTGAGGCAGGGTGTTAAATCGGTGGAAGATTACACTGAGGAGTTCTACCAGTTGATCGCCCGCAACGACCTATCCGAAACAGAAGAGCAGCTAGTAGCACGGTACTTGTCAGGTTTGCGACAATCCCTGCAGGATGTTCTATGCCTGCAGACTTTCTGGACGGTCTCAGAAGTTTACCAGAGGGCTCTTATAGTGGAGAAGCAACAGAGCAGAAAACGTGCATCGAGGGCTGATCAGACCAATCGATCGACTCGGTCTCAGGAGTCCCGACCAGCCACCCAGGCAGCACATGGTGCATCGAGTAGCGGCTTCAAGTGCTACAAGTGTGGCGAGCCAGGACACAGGGCGACAGAGTGCAAGAAGCCGATTTTGCAAAAGCCGAAGAGTTTATTCATCGAAGAGGGTACTACGGACGAGGTCGAAGAAGCGGAGTACCAGGGAGACCCCATATATGATGACTACGGAGATGAAGATGTGCTTTACGGGGATGGTCATGAGAATCTGGTCGTCCGTAAAAACTTGCTAACTCCCAAGGGTGACTCGGAGGATGATTGGTTGAGGACCAATATCTTTCACACTACCTGCACAATTGGGAAGAAGGTTTGCAAGATGATCGTAGACGGCGGCAGTTGCGACAACATAGTCTCTGAAGAAGCTGTCAAGAAATTTCAGCTGAAGACGGAGCAGCATCCTGCGCCTTACAAGCTGTCATGGTTGATCCGAGGTTCCGAGGTAACAGTTGATAAAAGATGTCTTGTTTCTTTTTCAATTGGTAATAAGTATCATGATAGTCATTGGTGTGACGTGGTAAAGATGGATGCATGTCATGTTTTGTTGGGTCGTCCGTGGCAGTATGATAGACGTGTATTCCATGATGGGTACAAGAATACCCATTCGTTTGTGAGGAAGGGGAAGAAAATCGTACTAGCTCCGCGACGGGAGGGTTCCACTCCGGCTCCAACCGCGCCGACTAACCTTCTTTCTCGATCCCAGTTCTTGGGGGAGATTCAGCGGGAAAAGTTTGTTTATGCGTTGATCCCTTCTAATAATAGTGCCAGTAATGAGGAATCTGAATTACCCCCTGAGGTGCAGCAGGTTTTGGATGAGTTCTCCTACTTGATGCCAGAGGACCTCCCTCCTGGTTTGCCACCAATGAGAGGTATCCAGCATCAGATAGATCTAGTTCCAGGTTCTAGTCTGCCAAACAGACCTGCCTATCGTCTCAGTCCAAAGGAAGCAGAAGAGTTACAGAGGCAGGTAGTTGAATTACTTGAGAGGGGTTACATCAGAGAAAGTATGAGTCCTTGCGCAGTGCCCGCTCTGCTAGTTCCAAAGAAGGATGGTTCTTGGCGCATGTGTGTAGACAGCAGAGCCATTAATCGGATCACTGTAAAGTACAGGTTTCCTATTCCGCGGCTTGATGATATGCTAGATCAACTGTCCGGCTCTCAGGTCTTCTCAAAAATTGACCTCAAGAGTGGATACCATCAGATTCGGATCAAGCAGGGAGACGAGTGGAAGACCGCGTTCAAGACACAGCATGGGTTGTACGAGTGGATGGTGATGCCTTTCGGTCTCTCCAACGCACCTAGCACCTTCACGCGGTTTATGCATCAGGTTATGAGGCCTTTCATGGGGAAGTTTGTTGTCGTTTCTTTCGATGACATTCTTATTTACAGTCCCACATGGGCTGTTCACTTTGATCATTTGCGAGCTGTCTTTGAAGCATTGAAGGAGGAAAGTTTGTTCATTAACAGGAAGAAGTGTTTCTTTTTCACTACTTCTGTGCAATTTCTGGGTTTCATTGTGTCTACTGATGGTGTGCATGCAGATCCTTCGAAGATTGAGGCAATTGTGGACTGGCCCAGGCCTAAGACACTGCACGATGTGCGCAGTTTCCATGGGTTGGCTTCTTTCTATCGCAGGTTCATCAGAAATTTCAGCACTTTGGTGGCCCCCATCACTGAGTGTCTGAAAGGGCGTGATTTCAAGTGGACGGATGAAGCAGAGACCAGTTTCAACCAGGTCAAGAAGATGATGACAGAGGCACCAGTTCGGGCATCACCTGATTTTGACAAGATGTTCGAGGTTAACTGTGATGCCTCAGGTTTGGGCATTGGCGGTGTTCTGAGTCAGTCAGGGCGTCCGATTGCGTTCTTCAGTAAGAAGCTATCCGGGGCCAGAAAGAATTACTCGACTTATGATTTGGAGTTCTTCGCCATTGTTCAGGCGTTGAAGCACTGGCGTCATTACCTAGTGCAGGAGGAGTTCGTTTTGTTTACAGATCATGAGGCTTTGAAGTACATCAATGGGCAACACAAGTTGAGTCGGCGGCATGCCAAGTGGGTGGCCTATTTGCAGAATTCACTTTTTCATTGAGGCACCAGGCAGGAAGTTTGAACCGGGTAGCCGATGCTTTGAGTAGACGTAATTTGCTTCTCACCTCCATGAGCAACCAGGTTCCTGGATTTGAAGCATTTGCAGATATGTATGAGGCAGACCCTTCCTTTGGGAAGATCGTTGCTGAGGTAATTTCTGGTCAACGCCATGATTTTGTTTTGCATAATGGTTATCTGTTTCGGGGATGGCGTTTTTGCGTTCCAGATTGTTCTTTGCGGCAGCAGATTATCAGGGAGCTTCACCAGGAAGGGCACATTGGCCGAGACAAGACGCTTGTTCTTGTATCTGCTGATTTTTACTGGCCAAAATTGAGTGCTGATGTGGCGCACTATGTGGACCGTTGCTATGTGTGTCAGCGATCGAAAGGAGTTCTCACGAATGCAGGTCTTTACACTCCTTTACCTGTCCCTGAGGCGCCATGGTTTGATGTCAGTATGGATTTTGTTCTCGGCTTACCCCGCACCCAGAGAGCAGCAGATTCTGTCCTTGTTGTTGTTGACAGGTTTTCCAAAATGGCACATTTTGTACCATGTAGGAAGACAATGGATGCAGTGCGGATAGCCCGCCTCTACTTTAGAGAAATTGTGAAGCTGCATGGAGTACCACGGTCCATCACCTCGGATCGTGACACGAAGTTCATGAGTCAATTCTGGAAGAGCCTCTGGGAGAAGTTGGGCACTCAGTTGAACTTCAGCAGTGCGTATCACCCGCAGACCGACGGGCAGACGGAGGTGGTGAATCGCAGTTTAGGGAATCTTCTCAGATGTTTGGCAGGTTCCAAGCCCAAGCAGTGGGATTTGGCGCTTGCTCAGGCAAAGTTTGCGTATAACAGGTCAGTGAACAGAACTACGGGAATGATTTCTTTCCAGATTGTTTATGGTCAGAACCCGACAGGGGTGCTGGATTTGGCTCCAATTCCGCGCGTGGGACGCGTTCATCCTAAGGCTGAGGAGATGGCAGATCACTTGAGGGGTATTCATGACCAGGTGAAGAACAAGATTGAAGAGAACAACAGCAAATACAAGGCTCGAGTGGACAAGCATCGTCGTCAGGTACTATTTGATGTTGGTGATTTTGTATGGGCTGTATTGACTCGTGATCGTTTCCCTGTTGGCGAGTACAATAAGCTCAAAGATCGGAAGATAGGGCCTTGTGAGATCGTGCAGAAGATCAATGATAATGCTTACAGGTTGAGGCTTCCCAGTCACCTGAAGACCTCAGACGTGTTCAATGTGAAGCATCTCACTCCTTGCTTTGTGGATTCTGAAGACATTGCTGTGAACTCGAGGACGAGTTCTTTCCAACCCGGGGAGACTGACGATCCAGATGAAGCTGACCTGTCAGATGCGACTAATTTGGCGCTTCTCTACCATGAGATGGAAGATAAGCGCAAGGGACGGAAGAAATTGCAGCTTTTGGTGTCGTCGCACTGTTTGGGCCATAACTTTGGCTACGGGTATCAGAATGACGCGAGCCACCCCAATTCGGAAAGCTCTCGACGAGACGCACAGTGTCCCGATCGAGCTACGCTCCATCGGGGTCCATCTTCATCCCCAAATTCCACTGTTTGACCTATCAAACTGACGTTTTTAGTTATTTTTTACTATATTTGGTAAAATTTCCGTTGCTTATTAGGACCTCAGTTTGACACCGTTTTGGGTCAAACTTTCGCGTACGTGTTTCTTTCAATAAGGCCAAACTGTTGGGCCAATTTCGGGATTTTGCCATTTTTGGCATATTTTATGATTTCAGCTATATATGTCCGGCTTGTGGGCAGAATTGGGCAGTTTTTTTATCAATAGATATTTTCTTCGAACTCTAGAGTCTCTCTATTGGTTTATGCCTTTCTGTTCGTTGTTCTGCTGCGTTTGATCCCTCGCCTTGATTCAATTCGGCGTCAATTTGCTAGTTGTATCTAAGTCAGAAGTATAGCCTTCAATTTTATTTTTATTTTTTTATGAATTTGGACATAGCCTTGAATGAACTAACAAATTGGCAAGATAACAAATCGCTGTATTGGAGAAGAAAGGAGACAAACTGTAGCATGTCTAAAGTGCAGGAACATGTCAGCGATTCGCACAAGCACCAATGTGCTCCCATGAGCAGGATCGGGCCTGAGGTGGTTTCGGCTGGTCTGGGCTGCAAATTAGGGTTTCCTATTCCTATATATTGATGCATTCGTGACACTAGTCTTGTGTGTTGTACATTCTCAGTTTCTCCCATCAGTAACAAACATTTGGTTTTCGTCATGGAGGTAGCTAACATGATCGTTAGTGAACAACGTTAACTTTGTGTTTGTGTTCGTTCTTGATTCTTGTTCTTCGCGCTCTCGTTATAACAAATTAATTATTAAACGAGCCAACTCTAGAGCTCACAATCCCAGTCTGACACTGTCCGTGCTTGGGATCAACTCGTTTACGAGCCCAAACGCATGCTCCAAGTCTGGTCTTTTCATACACAAGTTGAGCTTTGACTGAACCTCGTGAGCAGCTCTGGAGCGACTTGAATTGTTTTCAGCCTTACATAAAACCACTGGTCATGGTGATGCATATGAGTGGAAATCCTCATATAACCTCTCATTCTAACATGTTGAAGAGGTGCCATTTTTTGTTTAACCAGTTTGGATGGGCTAAATCGATTTATTTCCCCTCTAGTGGAAAGATAATGTGTCTCATACTTAATAGACTACATGCCCAGGGGCGGACCTACATAGGGGCAAGGGGGGCAAATGCGCCCCCTGAAATTTGAAAATTTCTACTAATACTCCTAGTTTTATTGATTTTTAATGACCATAATTTTTAGAATATATAATTTCGCCCCCCATGAAATGTCCAAACCGCCCAGTGGCTTGAGTGGTTAAGTGTTTGATTGTCAAAATGACCACATAGGTTCGAATCTTCTCAATGTCGTTCGAATCTTCTCAATGTCGTTATTTTTGCTACATTAATCTCCTCACTGTCAAGATGCTTTTCGTTTCCAATTTTTTTTTTTTTTCCTTTTCTAAAAATTTTAATCTACAGTTAGTGAGAAATTGAACCCAACACCATCCACTTGCAAGCAAAATCCTTAACCACTACGCCAATTGGAACTTTTGCAATGTTTTTTTAACATCTTGCTATATAACAATAGGTTCAACCGTTTACTATGAGACTTTTGACTTTTGATTGTTGACTTTGACTTTTAACTTCGTGAATCTTGCCCCGGCTGACTTGATTTCCTAACTCCGCCACTGCACATGCCTGTTTCGGAAGAGTAAGTCATGACGGATACATCTGAAGTTGGGATTTGAAGATTGCGATACCATTGTTTCAACGAGCAATTACACACGTTGTGCAGGAGTCAAGATTTATAACAGAAAAATCAATGTATAACAGTTTCCCTTCTCTTCCGATAGCAGGGATGCAAATAAGTTCTGATCTTGAAGTGTATGCGTATAAGATGGTAGGCTCCGTGATTATACTTTGATTTTTGTCACGCAGGTGGACCGGCAGCTCAAGACTAATCCTCATGGGACATAAAAGAACCTTTCATAAATGTCTCAACATCAAACGATCTTAGTGCATCTATAGCAGTTACATGCTCCTTTGTTCGAAAGAAACTTGAGAATGCACGATTTATTTCACATGATACCAAATTGTTAATGAATTTGCATCATGGTATAAGTAGTTTGTGTCTACATGAATACTTAACATAAAATAAGATTTGGACTAGAGAAAATTCGGGAATAGGGAAAGAGAATGAAAACGAGAGTCATAAAGGGCCTAGAGAATGTCAGACTTTCACCTCACAAATATTATGGGATTAAAAAGTGAATAAGAAGTGTGAAGCAAAAAAAATGAAAAAATAAGTTGAATTAACAATCACCAGGCCACATGTAAATCAAGTACTAGTTTTTTCTGTTTGATAAATATGAAGAGCAATTTGATGATCCACGCTGCTGCTAGGGTATGGAAGGTGGCCAAGGCCAATTCCGCACGAAGTAAGGAGCCCAGTAATCTTTTGGAACATAACCAACTGGAACTCGTTCTCCTGTCAACACATCTACGGTGTAGAGATGATCATTCTCTGTCACTAACAAGAAATATGGATTCCAGAATGTTACAATACGAGGATGTGGTTGTTCTGGATGAGTAAATGGCGTGAGACAATACCGAACGTGAGAGTATGTTGACCACTCAGACGCTGGCACGACCGCGTTGTAACTATAATTATGCAACCTCTTTGGTAAAATCATCACAGTAAGGAGCCCTGGATAATGGTTGACCGCGCACGTGAGCAACCCTCGGTAAGATTCACACAGCGTGGCTTCTGAGGGTTCAGACATCACTGGTAACTCGATCAACCATATGCAATTGTGTGTAGCCTTGGGGTCATAAGCTACAATCACACCAGGATCTGCCCGCCAATAGACCATGGCGTCCCTTCTTTTGCTACAGGAGCAGCTAGCTTCTCTGACCCATGATATTAGGAAGGGCTTGGGTCCGGTCAACGTAGATTCTTTCCATACTCCTGTTTCGGAGGAATATATCTCGATCGATACTGATGATGATGATGGGACGTGTCCCTGAGTTGGGTAACCTCGCAAAACGCTAAAATGAGCACATTCTTCGTCGTCTTCTTCTTCGAATTGAAAACTTGTGATTACTGGCTCAGCTGGATCTATTCTGTTGGGTTCGGGGAGTTCGATGGCTTTATCAGTGAAGGGGTTGCAAACGTAGTACGTATTTGTATTGTTGCAACTACGAAGAAGGACAAGACCATTAGAACAAGCTACGAATGAACCCAAATTGTTAATGCAACTACTCGCTCCGACAAATCCCCCCTTATGGATGGGATGAAAGGAAGCTGCTGGAGTCTCCATGGTGTGGTCCTTGAAGCAGCCGAGTAAATACGAGTAAATCTTGTGTTTCTAATCGAAGCTTCCTTCTTCTAGATAGGTACTTGTCACGGAACAATGGACTGGAAAGGTAGTAATTCCATTGTTTTGACAAGCACTTGCACCTGAAAACACATGCTCCCGATGCCCTCAATAATATCTCCACCAAAACATCATCATTCAATACAACCTCCCCCATTCTCTCCCACAAAGCACAAAGAGTTCTTGCTGTGTGTGTGTCTATATGTACTGTAAGGAAGCGGATTTGAGAGGATCCTCTTTTACTGCTAATTTTGGTAACTTTCTGTTTTCAGAAATCATTGACTTGTTCTTTAAGTTTCTAACAACTTCTGGTTCTCTCTATGCACTAGGGCCGTAAGAAAAACCGAATAAATCGGTCGTACCGACCGAGCCAAACCGAAATGCTTGGTTTTGGATGGTTTTTTTGAATGTTTGGTTTATCAACGGTTCAATTTTTTACAAACCGGTCTATTCGGTTTGGTTTTTGGTTTGTAAAAATATCACACCGCACCAAAGCGAACCGAACCGATATGTGCTTAACGTACTTTTACTAAACTGTATATTGCGTAAAGTATATTAAGTAATCTAGAAAAGAGAAACACGTGTAGATAGATTCAATTAAAATGATTATATTAATCTTAATCTTCTTCATTTCTCTCACGTTTCATCATATTTTCTCTCTAAAACGATCGTCGTGCATATTTTTTTTTAAGTATATTTAATTTATTTTTCACTTAAAACTTGAAATTCGTTGACAAAGTAGTATTGTAATATCCATTTGATAATTTTTAAGTAAAACGACCGCACCGAACCGAACCACACGGATATTTTTCGGTTTGGTTTGGTTTGGTTCATCCTTTCAAATGGTTTGATTTGGTTACAAAATTAGTAAACCGATGTATTCGGTTCGGTTTATGGTTTTAGCAAAAACCGCACCAAACCGAACCGCTTACACCCCTACTATGCACGGAGTGCCGTCTGTAAACGTGGCCAGAATGAAAATTCTTAACTCAGTTTAGATGGCTGATTTTTTGAATGCGGGCACTGTTTGAACAAATAATAATAATAATAATAATAATAATAATAATAATAATAATAATAATAATAATAATAATAATAATAATAATAATAATAATAATAATAATAATAATAATAATAATAATATGTCTTGAATAGTGAAGAAATTACTTTGGAGCATCAACAAGGACCAAAGAAGACTAAAAAGAGCGCAAAGGAAAAAGGGAGAACAAGGCTGCAACATTCGGGATTTTCTGGATGCCGCACGACCAGGCCAGAGGTCGCATGACCTGGCTCGTGATATGGCGTTTTGGAATTGTTTTCTAATCCTTCAAGGAAGGTTCTGGTCAGGGACGGTGAAAAACTGAACCATAAGTTAAGAGTAGCTCTGTGGCGTGCTAATCAGGACCTTGGTTTTCATCTGTAATTGACATCTCACTGTTCTAATTTGTAGATGAAAAATCATACAACACATACACAATTTTATTTTATTTTATTTTGAGGAACACTTACAATCATGATGAAATCAAATTACAATGTTTTCAACGTATAAGCGCGATTCAAGCACTAGAGTCTAACGATTCCAGTTCGCAATGCATCAAATCAAGGTCCCATGTATAGGAGCAAATTTTTAGTGCTCCTGCTCTACAACCAGTGATGGTGTAGCACTTAGAACAAACTGTCACAGACACTCATTGGTCCACGTAGTGCTCTTCTGGAGCACTAAAAAGAAATGAGCCATGAAGCCACATGTACATGGTCACATAATGCGTGATAAACATCAAATTGGCATTTAATAAACCACAACAATATAGAACTCTGAATCATACCTCAAAACTAGAAGGCTCTCACCTTATATTACGTTCTTTAAAGAAGAACATGATGACTAGGAGAATTGCTACCAAGACTAAACTGCAACAACGGTGCAAACAAAACTCCGCATTCGAATACTCAATGCTCCGGAAAAGATTATACCCGAACCTTCTTAGCAGATGGAGTCTCGTCACCGTAGTTGCCACCACCATTATCTTCAGCGTCGCCCCCTTCCTTCTCTGACTTCTTTCTGGCAAGAATCTTGTTGATCTTATGCAACTCGTTAGTAATCTTCTGGTCTTTGTTTTGTTTCCTTGTCTTCCTGCCATCTTGCATCTTCACACCAAACTGGAATGCAGCCTTGGGCATGGCTTCCTTCTGCTCATTGTATTTTGCCCATTCCTCCTCTGTCTCAAAATCCCATCTATGAAGACGACCCTTAGCCTGCAGATTATTTTGTTACCATCAGCATCAAATATGGCAAGACCATCATTCGATTGTTTACTACTTGAAAATAATTCTCTTCTAAGAGCCAAGGGAAAGAAACGAAAATATCACAACAAAATGCACCTCGAAAGAACACTAAAGCTCCGTTTGGTTGGTGGTAAAATATTTTCATGTGAAACGTTTCCCCTTGTTTTGGTGTTTGCGTTCCGTTTGGTTGGTGGTAAAAAAAAAATCCGGTAAAATGTTATCACCAAATGATGTAAAATGATTTACATGCTTAAAATCCGTAAGCCATTTTCCCGGGAGTGAAGGACCATGACAACAACTCGTACTAACTCCAAACACCACGAACCACTACTACCGCCCACCTCCACCGCCACCCATCACTGCCACTGCCATCACCGCCCACTGTTTTGACGAGTGTCAACCAGAAACGAGAAAATTATTGCAGAGAAAAAAAGTTCACAATTTTTTTTTACGCGTAGAACATTTTCCTTCGTAAAATATCTTACTGCCAACCAAACGGAGCCTTCATCCAAAAAAACAAGCATATTCACTGTGGACTTGCTAGATTAAGTTGTATCAGATTCGAGCTCTAAAGAAAACGAATTCCGACACATACATCATCACTTAGGAATGCTCAAGTGATAATATTTATTTCCTTTGTTCTTCCTTTTTTTCTTTAGCAGGCATATCATGTGTGTGTGTGTAGAGGGGTGTGTGTGTGTGTGTGTGTGTGTGTGTGTGTGAGAGAGAGAGAGAGGGAACTCAAGGGCAAATTGAACATGACTGAGCATAAGTATTAGCACTTACCCTGCCTCCCATATCCATCTTCGATAGGTCATCTTCATCATCACTGTCCACAACCTCGCGATTATACTCCTGGTACCCTGGATAACATTCGGAGTAACTCTCTGATATGAAATTTGGGTCCTTCTCTCGAGCATCTTTCTCTCTCAGTTGCTGAAGCCTCCCATCATCGCGCTTGAACACTGACCCTAAACCCCGATCTTTCTCTTCTTGACTCATTAAGCGTGGGTCCTGTAACATATTTAAATCTGTCTGCCCATCGAAACCCTGAACATTCTGCTGGAGATATTGCTCAGGGTAAGCTATGTGCTCAGCATATTGTTGGTAATCTTGCCATTCTCCCTGATAGCCAGCCGCAAAGGCCTGTGCTTCCATAGACGCATATCCATTCTGAAAGGGGAAAGTAGACACATTAGGGTAAAATAGTGATACCGCTGAACCTATTAATTCAACCAGCTAGTTTTAGGAGTTGATTGCATAAAACTGATCAACCTGAACTCACCATTTGCTGCCAGTCTTGTGCAGACTCAGTCGGCACAACTGGACCATAAACAGGTTCATTGTATTCTTCGTTATTCCGAGGAGATTCTTCCATATTTTCAGAAAGAGGACTTTGGTCCATATCCTTGCTAGGAATCTCATAATCAGTGCCTTCTCCTACAAATATGTCATCTTCTTCCACTCTAGGAGCGGCAGGAGCTTGCTTCTCTATTGAGTTAGCATGCACCTTCCTCAAAGGTGGTGGCGGCGGTGGTGGTGGGAGATTCTCCCTATCAATTTTAGTTCTTACGCTTCCACCGTTTGTTTTTGACACCCTCTCATCATAATCATGATCATTCCCAGCTGCGAGCTTTCCTATATGATTCATCAGTACACAAATGTTACATGGAGAGGGAACAAAGAAGCATGTGAAAAGGGACACTTCCCTCAACAGGAGACATATATACACTTAAAGAACACAACTGTGCATGTCACAGCATTACAGTCCAAACAAGACTTCTTGAATGTTTAGCAAGATAGAAGCAACTAGTCTAACATTCAATTATATAGTAATTACTGATTTGAACAGGATTATATACCACAATAAAAGAACCAACAGAAATAAAGTTTAGTGGTAAATATAGAAGAGGTGAATTTTTCTGAACAGAACACATTAATGAAGAAGATAAAGAGATATATGAAGAGAATTCAGCGTACTTACAATGACTTGTTTGTGTCTAGTATAGCATTAACTTCACCTAATCATGACACCTGGAGTATTTATAATGGGTGCTGCATGAACGTGTTCTACTTGTGATAACACATGGCGCATCTACAGCGAACCCAAAACGCTGCTCCTATCTTTATATATGATCACCCAATACCCTAGTATTCAACGCGAGGCTCACATACTTCCCATCACACAATACTGAATGACCTATGTTAAGTCGTGGTTCCTCCTCCCCATTAGATTAATTAAGGAAATCTTAGGCTCTCATTAGTGGAGAAATTGGCAATTGTTTAACCTTAGCAACCTTTGCATTAGTTTTTTTTTTTTTTTTTTGAGAAACTAAATTGCATTAGTTTGGAATTTGAATAGCTAGACTAATTAGTGAGAATTAACACCGCTAAATTAGTGATGACACGAGTTGAATGGCGCATTTTGAGATGAAACAAAAGCTTGGTCGGAGATCAGTACTAGTCGAGAGTCCAAATATACATGGCAGATGTCATTAGTAGAGAAAAAGATAGCTGTCACATGTCGCCTCATCGAACAACCAGAGCACTTCACAGCTTTTTATCACATTAGATATGTATACTAACATTATCAACATACCACTCTGTCCCAGCTCTTTCTTCCCAATTTGACTTTTGTCACTATTCACTGGGTCACTTTGACCCGGTGATTTGAATAGCAAATCGATGTAATTTTTTGATAATTTTTTCATGGAGTTGTAGAGTAAAAGGTGCTCTATAAAAATCGTATTATTTTGCCATCCAAATCACCCGATCAAAGTGACCCAGATACGAGTCAAAAAAGTCAGATGGGAAGAAAGAGCTGGGACGGACTGGTACACCACAAAGTTTTAAATCAGTCACCCCTGTCATTATCAGAGGGGTGAGTGTCGACTCGATATCAAGCGACCACAGAATTTTTATACTTTTATATTGGGTCTGTTTGGATATAGTAGATTTTAGCTACACCAGATTATTACTTTCTAAACATATTTAGAAGGCTACCCGGCGTTTACAACAGGGTATCTGGTTGTGAGAGGTTCCAAGAGTTTGCTTTCTAACATTATGAAGAAAAAAAAATATTACCCAAATAGTATACAATGGAAAAAACACGGGACTAAAAAAACATAACTCCCCAAACAAAGTGAAACGCAGGAACACGAGCAATGTGGTAGGGACCAGTCTCTTCTGCCCAAATAGTATACAATGGAAAAACATGGGACTAAAAAAACAAAACTCCTTGTATTTCTTTCAAATAATCTTTACAAACATACATCTTTGCTGTATCTATATAATAAATCGCTGTGTTTTCCACCAAAAAAATCTCAATCGGGCCATCATAGGTTAGTGACTTTCTTTAAATTGCGATCTCGATTGTTGTTTGTCATTGAGAAAATTTATAAACAACCATCTTTTAAACTAAATACTAACAGTAATGTTGAAATGGCAAAGACATTGTGATCACTATCTTTCCTCCGCCAATACGTCCCTGATTCTCTCTCACCAAGTTGGAAAAGAAATTTGTAAAAGGAATGTGAATCACTATGTTTCAGTAATCTATCATTGTCTCAATCAAAATTAGAGGGGAATCAATTATCATAGGGGAAACGTGAATTATTATGTTTTAGTAATCCATCATTTTTATTTTCCATCAAATGAAATTTTAGCTCAGAAGTGTCTTCTTCTTTCCCTCACCTTAATCTGTCTCTTGTTGTTTAATTATTTTACAGCTAGGATTTTCCGAGGGCACGTTCTTCCGTCAAAGGCATTTTCGTGGAAAGAAAAAAGATTTGGTAAGTTCTAATATTAGCCAACTTAATATAAAATTTTGTATTGTCTTAATTTTAATTTTAATTTCTAACTGAAAACTTTCATTAATTGAGTTCTTACAGGTATGTGCCTCGCCTAAAACTTAAGGTTTTTTAAGTTGCTTCCTTAAGTCTTTTTTGCGTAGGGCACGGGTAGCTGGCAATATACCTTCAGAACCCATAGTTGGTACTTCTGTCACGTTACAAGAAACAAAATGAGCTAAAAAATATGTATATTGTGTGCACTTCTGGAGTACTCTCCCAAAGGTGTTAGAAAAAGCTTCAGGACATGGAAGAATGCATCTTGATCCGAGCATACAAGAAACTTCTGGTCTTTGATATAACAAACTCATACCACGACCATTTATTTTCAATTCCAAGCCAAAGTAAAGTTCTCTCAGCTCATTGATAGCAAGAATGATCTCAGAGTATTGTATGCATGATGAGCTTCAATTAGGAGTGCCAGAAGTAGGAACCTATATGAAAACTAAACACAACTTTGTATAAATATATACATACCTTTCACTTCTTTTTCTTTCTTCTTTTTCTTAAGAACCTTTCCAGAGGATCCAAGCCGGAGATATGACATAATCTTCGCAATTCGGTCTAGAACGGAGCCATCAACACTGACACCAACCATTTCCTGCAATTTAAGTAGGCATCGGGTTTTAGTTCATTAGAGACTTCAGAATGTTATAAATAATGGTAATCAACAAAGAACACTAACCTCTGGTACAGGGCAATCGGCTTTGCTTCTATGAAGCGTGGTTGGAATATCATGGGAAAATCCACCCTCCTAATATAAATAGACAAGCAATTAGGATCTGAAACTGACTCAATCAAGATAAACCTCGTTTCTGAGAGCAGTGCACTTCTGTTTTAATATGCAAATATGCAATACTTTTTCAGGTGCAGGGCCGGAAGCATAATCATAAAAGAATAGAAGAGCTTCATAATACAATGATGGTACATGTCGCATTCCACTTTCAATTGGAAAACAAAGAATAGTATGATACAAATGCATCCACAAAAGATACCAGGTTTGACCTAAAGACAGAAACAACCAGACTAAGTGCAATGAATGGTATGAAACGAATTCATCCATAACCTACCATCAAATTACCAGAAAATAGTTGACTATTATTGCACTTGATGAACAGTATTATACTATGACAAGCCATATGCTGCTCAAGAATTTAGGAGAGGAAATAAGGCACGCTAGTCAACCCGCAGCACAGGATTGACACAAATCAGTTTAAAGCTAGTATGGCATAATAACTTGCAATGATAATGTTTATCATAAACAACTAACCATTGTAAGAACATGAATACAGAACATGTCATATAGGTACAATGTAGGCCCTTATTAGTTCTTATCGTATTTAATAGAGAGAGAGAGAGAGAGTATAAAAAGTCTTCTAGGTCTGCCGAGGAGGAAAGGAGAAGATAGAAGGAAAAACTTGAACGATGAAATAAAAGGAGACACATATTCTAACACGTGGAGGCACATTTTCCACAAAACGAAAGGCAGAGTGAACTTCGTATGCTAATATCTACGTTACCCCGACTCTTCTAAATCGCCGCCGTACCCATGTCGATACGATTCGACATGGGTGCGGGTACGGGATGTGTAGCGGGTTTGGTTTAATTCCACCGGACAAGTTGACTACGGCGACCTCTGGTTCTGACGAAGACTTGGTCGCCATCTCTCGCCGTCGTCTTCTGGATCCGCCCTCATCTCCGGCACGGCTGGGTCTATCATCGTTGTACATCAGAAGAAGCAATACGATGAAAGAGGTAGTTGGAAAGACAGTTAGGTTGCGGTCAAAGAAAAGTGGATGGTCAATTAGGTTTAGTTTGGGGCTTACTCAAAAACACTCGGCTGGGCTGAGGGTTTAATCATATTTAGCAGGCCTTCAAAAGAAAAAATAGGTTTCTGTACGACATTTCAATTTATTCCTTGTAGTTTAGCTATGTAACAGTTATATACACTGAAACCTGCCTGCGCAAATTGCAATTCTTTATTTACAGCATTCTCATGTATGATAGTTTATAAATATATTTAAAAAACATTTATTTTTCTACCATATCCCCGCACCCGTTGGATGCTTTTTAGACGAGTCCACATATCCTACTCATAAGCAAGTTTGCAAATCCGATCTCCAGATCCATACCAGATCCGATACCCGCACCCGAGTCCGTGTAACATAGGCTAATTTATAGATTTGTTAAAAATAATTACTTCAATAAATGGGACATATTGACATAAATCAAATGGGACATATTGACCACTCCGAACAAAAAGACAATAACAAGAAAAATAGTCTACAGAGACCATCTTTCAAAACCAAACAACACGATTTGCATTGATAGAGCAACGCCTGTGATCTACACATAGATTCAAAAAAAAAATTAAAACAAAAATGTAGAAATGAGTGATTAAATTTGAGAAACAACAAAAAAGGACTCGATAGAAAAGAAAAAAGGTAAGCCATCCATTGCAACAATAAGTAAAAAAGTTGATAGCTCTGGAAATGAACAGTAATAAAAAATTGAATATGCATGTACAAATATAGATAAAGATATACTTCCTCTGTTCTCTCTGAATCTTCACCATTTTCATTTTAACACTATTCACTGAATCACTTTAATTTGGTGATTTGATTAGTAAAATGATGCAAGAATTTGATAATCTTTGCACTATGTTGTAGAGTAAACTTCACTCTACAACACCATCAAAAAACTATTAAAAAATTGCATTGTTTGGCTATTTAAATCATCGGGTCAAAATGACCCAATTACGGAAGAAAAAGTCAAAATGTGAGGTAGTATTATATATATAGATATTACGCAACAAAAAAAAATGGAAGTTGTAACTGCCACAACATTTGCAGGTTGAAAAAAAAAACTACAAATTAGGCCTAACATGGAAAAGCAATATCCAGCTGGCCAAACTTCAAAAACCATACCTATGGTTTGTCAAGAATCCGCTTTGCATACTTGTGGTTCACTTTTGATCAAAATGCTTACCTGTGGTTGAGCTGTATTTTTTCATCCATTCAAATCCGTTTACTTTAACTTTTCTTATTCATGCCGTTCACCATAATAAGTGGAAAATTCGTCAACCCACCCTTAAATAGATGTTATGATAACAGTTACCTAGGATATTAGACTATTTTTAGAATTTTCCTCTTGGTCATCCAAATATTGTCACCACTGTCACTAGGTCCATCACCATGGCACCAACTGAGAGAGAATACCCATGGGCATGAAAACATAACACACCCAGAAATTCGAAGCAGCCGAAAGACTGAGATTCAAGCTCCAAAAATGCCTTGCATCTCCTTCACCATTCCCGTCGAGACAGAGAGCTAGAGGCGAAACAGAGGAGGGTCAATAAGACTTCCCATTTGGGTTCTCAGATTCACCAGTACGGGACGTCGTCCACCGCGATGGCTCTTTCAATATGATGACAGTCCGCACGACTTTCTGTGGTTCGATTCACAGCTAATTCCAATTTGCAGAGAACAAGAATCAGCAAGCGACCGATGAAGGGTTTCAGAAGATTGGTCCGGTGGTGACTTCTGGACTGTAGTTCGTCGAGATTTACTTGGAGCACAGAGCGTCCTCTGATTCTCAGCACCTACTATTCACCCCAACGAGGATGACAAGGAACCCACAAAACAACCAACCTTCAAATTGTGGGTCCCACATCTCGAAATAAATCTAAAAGAGTGATTTCACCACACTCCTCAAATTAGAGTCATTTTCAGCGTTACTTGCTTTTAATCTCAGTTATCAATCAGTTCAAAAAACGGTTGCTTATGATTCGAATCCAGAAACACAGTGAAGTGTGTAAGCTTCTATCTTTAGATAATGAGACTCCCACACTTTTTTATGTATTCTTATAAAATGTGAGTGCCCATCTTTAGAAAATGATGTATATGAATCACAGTTCGCATATTAGAGCGTACTTCGAGTTCTAGCTTAAATTCAATCAATTAATCAACTATTTATCTGTTAGTGCCAGGGGCGGAGGGACATGGGGGCACGGGGGTGCAAGTGCACCCCTGAACTTTTCGTTTAGTACTAGTATACCCCTTATATTCTTGGTTTTTTCAGATCTGCCCTTCTTAAAATGACAAAAGTGCACCCCAACGAAATTTAATTCGTGCCCCACTTCAAGTGCACCCCTGAAATTGTGAATTGTGCCACCCCACTCATCAATTCCTGGCTCCGCCACTGGTTAGTGCCATGGACATAGTAAAATACGGTATGGCAATATGACGTGGTTCAGTACGCACGGGTACTCTATGATTTTTTTATTAAAAGTGTGTTTATCAAAATTTGGGTTGAAAGAACGAGATCAGAATAATTCGAGTTTCTAAAATGTACGTGTATAATTCATGTACTAGTAATTCATTCAGGTTTAAAAGTGCGGATACATTTCTTAGTGTTGTATTACATAGAATGAGTTCCTTGTGTTGCTATATTTTCATCGTTTTTTTTCAAATACATTAAAAAAATATATATATGTAAAATATATACTCATTTATTTATTCATTCTAATAATTACTCTTTATTGACTCATATACTAACATATATACTTATCTAAAGTAGTTTCAAACTATATATGATGCTAACTATGTTATGTATAAAAATTATTACGCCTTCCCTAATGTTAAGTATGAATTATAAGTTGATTTATAATACACACACACACACACATGTGTGTGCACACACACACACACACACACACACACATATGTGTGTCTATTCATGTTTAATTATTAATAATTTAACTTGATATTTGCAAAATTTTAGAATAAATGCAAATTTTTATGATGTTAAATATTTGGCATAGGAAAATTGTTAATAACATATCATAACCAATCACTAAGTATAATATTGTGGATGTCTGGATGATATGTTATATGCTACAATTGTGTGTGCGAGAAGTATTATTCGAAAGTACTATACGTTAAAACGTTAAATACAAGTACTATAAGTTTTTGCTCAAAACTTCAAATATTTTCAATTAGATCCGACATCAATACGGAATACCGGAGTATTGTTCAATTATACGTACGGACCAGTGTTACCACAACCCCCCCCCCCCTGCGAATTGCGAATTGGATCACACGTTCTGAAACATGGAACACCAGCGACCCAGATCGCTTAATTTGACAACCCCAAACTTTTTTCACTGTTTTCACCAAAAGTGTCTGTGTAGAAGGGAAAACTAATATCATTTTTGCCAAGTTACACACATTTTTAGAGTATTGACTTTTAAATATTGCATACTTAATGATTTGCGAGAAATCGTAGAACTGTTATAAAGGTATCCAAAGAAGCCTACCCTTGGCATACTGAATTCCATAGAGTGTGTAGTTCCTTGTTCCCATTGCTGTTCCACGAACCGGAACGATCCGTGTTCCAGGTAATTTAGGTAGGGCGGGTATTAAACGGAAAAAATCGGAGTATTTACTAACTATACCGGTGGTGATGGAGTCCGTGAGGGTGGTGATAATCAGGGGATGACAAGAGCGGGATTTAAACATAGTCAAATAGGTAGTTACTATACTAACAGATAATAAAGGGTAATTGACGAATTTTCCAATAATTATATGGATAGCATAAATAAGAAAAGTCGATTCTTGACAAACCACATGTATGGTTTTTGAAGTTTAGCCTATCCAGTTTTAAGAATAGAATCACAAATTGGTTAAATTAAAAACTCATTTCAAATCTGTGTACATGCATATATAAACTCGACACAGAAGGCCCAGTCCACAACTGATGGCATCTTGAAACTTATACGCATATGGGATTAGGGATCTTTTTCCAGTTCTCCACACATTAAGTGATCTTAGCAGGAAAACATATGGGGCGGCTAAGGCCACTATAAAAGATTCCAGAAAGCCACAAAATTACTTTCCTTTAGCACATTAACATTGACCACCACTATTGCATGTGTGATATCCCTACATTTACCATGTCTTCTATTCAACCCCCCAATGTTATAAATGAACCCTTGGACTCAAAATTAAATAATCAGGGGGATCCTCTGCTACCACCATTTAAATACTAGGATAATCATTATATAGCAGTGGCGTGGAAGATTTGCTAAAGATCATAATCATGTTCTTGAGTGAGAAGTAAGGCAGGTACAATAGAAGTCCTTTTCTGCACAAAAAAGGTGTAGGATATCATTGGTGAAGGGAACTTTTTGTTGCCAGAGCATTATTATCTAAGGAGTCTGTTGAATAACGAGGAAACGTCGATCTATCAACATCCAAAGTTCTCTAGGTGACTGATCCGAAGGACTGCAAGCTTACTCCTCTAGAAGCCTGGCCTAATTGAGTATGACACTTGCCTAGGAGAAGAGGTGCACTTACAAATAGCTGCACCATGATGAGGTATTGTTTGTCTGTGTTGTTACCTGTGGTGAAGTGGACTGATTTCAGCTAATCAGCCTACTAACCAAAAAAGAGGTGGGAAAACCCGCCAACTTACTAAAAAAGCTAAGATTGAGCACAAAGCTAATATTGGTGACTGTATCTAAGCTGAAGCAGGCAGCAGTAAAAGGTTATTTAAATCAGAACACGATAACTAGCTAATTGTCAGAATGTCATGAATCGATCGAATTCCCCCATGAATGATGCGACTTCTTGATTAATCTGAATCTTACAATTCAATGGGGTAGTTTGGATGTTTGGTTTTTGTTTTTTGTTTATTTTTTTTTTTGGATTGTGTGGTTTGGACGAGTCAACCACATTTTGAAATCTCTAATTCCAAAAAATGGAGCCATCAATTGTCCCCAACCATAAGGCCTCAATTTTTTCAGTCTGCTACATGTCCGTTACAAAATGTCTAATACATTTTCCTGAAAACCACGGCTCAGTCTTTCCTACTATGTCTCCATTCTCATAGCATCTCATCTTCCCTTGCTCTTTGCATGTTCCTGTATCTTCATCATTTTTGTGTAAAGTTTCTAATCACACATCATGGCTGCAATTTTCTTAAAATGTGAGTTTGCTAATTGTTGTAATATGTATTCTTGTTGCATGCTATACTATTAGGGGTTATGTAATGTTATCCACTAAAAATCGTAAGTGAATATTAACGATTTACAATTCAATAAGGATTCAATAGAAATTGAATTTCGATTCACAAACGGAATATCGATCCCAAACTATGCCCCCATCTAACAAGCCAGTGTAGCTCAGGATCTCCCATCTGAATTTAGAGTTAAACATAAACCTGGACATTCCCAAGTTTGAACTTGATTGAAGTATTTCCTTGGCTCAACAGACATGGGTTAATTGCTGGAGATTACACATATCCTGGATACCATAGTTGGGTCTTATGTTAAAAGGATCCACACTCCGCGCCAGCCCCATCACAAAAGACAGACAAAGGATGATATTGCCAAACTAAAATGGATAAGTAGGAGATGCATATGGTGACACTTCGGCCATTTTTCCTCCTTTTACAAGTTACGACAAGGCCAGTAACATAAGAGCAGTAACCAACCTGAATTTCGACTGACCCAACAAGAAAAGGCAACATGAATTACACAACTGAAACATCCAGAGAGAAGCTTTACTGTTAAGAGACACAAAAGCCTGCAGGCTCTGGGCAAAAAGCCAAACACTAATCTGACCAGCACTCAACTCAATCAGGCAGATATAGTAATTACAGTTAGTCGAATCCACATAGATCATGCAATGCATACAGAAAACAGCTGGAGAAGAGCATTAAAACATTTCTATAACCCGAAGCTATATAGAACAAAACCAGTCAAATGGAATAAGTATTTTTGACATTTAGCCATTTCACGTCTTCTGCAAAATATTCTGTAACAAATTCCAATGAGATAAAATCATATGGATGATAACTATTCATTGATGAGCATATTAAAAGGAGAAAAACCACACCGTGTTAAAAACAAAAGCCATCCGCCCAGGAAGAAACATCTCATTGGGTTTTATTGCTGTTTGAGGCTTGACTATCCATTGATACACTGACTGCAACAGGAAGAAGACATAACGTAATTATGTAAAAAATAACATATTTCTCTAAAAATTGACATACATGGGCACAATATAAACTACTTATCAATGGTCGCTCAACAAATTACCTTTGCAGTTGCAGTGCGAAATGAAACTTTTTGGTCTTCCTTGGACACTCTATAAGTCAGAGACAAAGTAAAATCAGAATACAACAGTCAGTCAGTGAAAGCTTGAAACTAGTAGGCTAGTAGCCACAGAAACTATGACGGTGACGATAAACAGCCACAGAAGCAGAAACACGGATTGAAGAAATGAATTATATTTGAAGTAGCCAAATATGGCTTTTAGTAGGTGACAACAATTAACTGTTAAGCAAATACCTAGACTTCTCATCAGCATCATCTCCAGCATCTGGTTTCTTATCGATCTCACTCCTGACTTTGTTAAGCAGGGCATAATCCAATCCTTTAACCAAGTGGGTGTGCTCCACATCACCTAAATTACAGGAACAAACATGTCAGACAGGAAAGGTTATTGTAGGTGCCTGTTTAGCAACACTTCCTTTTTTGGTAGATAGCAACACTGTTGCTAAAAAAACGAAAACAGCGCTTTTAAGAAGAAAAAAAATCATTTGGTTTGTTGTTTTTCCTGGGTGATTATACGATTTTTATTATTAGAAACAGTAAAGATTCACTTACAATCTCTTTTAGGTGGGTACAACTCCTAATAACTCGTTCTAGCTGCGAGTTAGCTAAAGACTTGAGCTTGCTTATTGTTGATTTGTGGATATACTGTTCACAGATGTTATAGTTTAATGGAATATGTTATTATATATGCTCAAAGAGATTGTAAGTGAATCTAAACAATCCACGATTCGCTTCGATTCGAGATTCAGTGAAGATGCATGATATAAACTATTTGTTATGGCATAAAGATGAGCATATCAAGAGCAATATTCTTATCTGCTCCAGAAACACAACAGTGAATTAGAAAGCATGTGAAGTTGGGATTGAACTCCATCAAAGAAAGATCAACAATGAAACGCTTGCAAAGTTTTTTGGAAACATTCGGTGCCCTGGAGAATAAGAGATAGTCTGAAGCAGCAACAGCTTAAAGTTTTGACTCAACATGCTGCTCTGAAGACACGAGGTCATAAAATCTACTAGACATCTGCTTGCTTCAAACAAACATGGATTTTAACCAATTAGCTTTGAGTATGTCAGCTCAGTCAACTTTAAGAGTGAACTTCGTGACTTTGGGAATGCAATGAATCTAGGTTGATCTATGCTACCGAAATTTTTAGTAGCACCAGAACAAACAAAAAGAAAAACATTGAACAGCCTTTCTCTCAAGATAGTACTCTACAAAAGATAGTTACAACTTGCGGCTAAGCTATCAATCCATAGGTGAAGGTATACGGAAACCTAACCTAGCAGAATACTAACAAAAAATAAGCCTAACCAAATAAAGATAAACCATAAGCTAACTGTCTTGATTAGATAAAGATGTCAGGCAACTTTAAACTTTTCTTTCTCTGGTCAAATGCATTTTTGTGCTCTGTCATCTTATCGGCACTTATGACACGTTTGATTGCAGTCAGCAAAATGCTTGTGATGCCAATTACATGAGAGAGTGCAAGACGGAGGTCACGATGGCTGGATGTTATGGCTGGATGTTTAGTATTTCATGCCGAACCACATACTTCAACCTGCAACTTCTTTGAAAGTATGAATCGTGTAGGGGGATTAAACGGATTCTACCATCGCATCCCAGTCAACCTTTGTACACACACAACTATATTTGTTTGAGAAGATGAATTTTTATGATTAGTAATGAGGGCACTGATAATTGGCAAAGAGTGATTGGTCTGAATTACTTAAAAAGTGCACTCATTAAATAATTTGAAGGGCTAGTTTGGGAATGCTGTGCCTTGGCTTAAAGCTGCTGTGAGAAAGCCGCTGTGAGAAAGCTGCTGTGAATTCTAGATAAAATGTTGTTTGGTAAATATTACGTAAAAGCTGTTGTGAAATTTTGATGTAGTAACTTTATGTTTGGTAAAATCAGCTGTGGACTTGCTGTGAGAGGGTAAAATGACAAAAATATATGACACGTGTCATTTCCGTAAAGATAACTATTGGTATTTTAAAAATATGTAAGGTTAAAATTGGTTGTAGATAAATTAATCAAAAGCACTTTCTGGAAAAGCATCTCCTCCCTTGCTTCCTGAAAACTGTTGTGGGACAGCAGAAACTGTCCGAAAAAGCAGAAATTTTATTTTTACCAAACGCACTAAAACTGCTTCTGCTGTTGAAAAGCAGCTGTGCTGGCAGCAGAAGCATTACCAAACTCACCCGAAGAATACATGATATGGAACACAGCCATGTAACTGCTTGCCAAAAACACAGGCATGTCAGTAGATTCTTATCAAAATGGTTCTTCATCCATACCAGAATACTTGGCTGGGTAACAAGGGCTCTAGGTTATGCATGCAAAGTACATGGATCAATAACCATAACCGGAATTGTATTTTATTCCAACCAAATTCATTCCAAGATATTAAACCCTGGGATGATTGTAACTAAGCTAACACATAAGGCAAGGAAATTCTACTTCCTAAGAGGCTTGTTGATTAGAGCTCCATTCTCAAACTACTTATCCATGTACAAAATGTCAAAAACTCAAAAGGGTAGCTATAGTTCAGTCAATTGTTTCTGCTTCAGCCGTGACGGTTTAGTCCAGTTATTTGCTGTATGTGAAGTATGGCATCTATTACATGTTCTCACTAGCTTTTCCAACAAAGGGGTTGCTTTTTCGTCATGAAACCAGGGGATATCTTTCTCCTAAAGCTTGTTACTCTCTTTAGAACTCCTGATAAACATACCCCTGGTACCAGAAAGAATGAAATTCCATAATTCAGTCTAAGAAAGTCCATTGTTCATAAATGGGTCTGCTCTTTTCGGTATTTGAAAAATAAAAATGAGGAAGCTCCCACCATCCATTCTGCATACTGATTTTTCTAGTATTGTCCTAGGTTTTCTACTTCATGATAACCCTTCCTAAATCCTTAAGAGCACTATATCAAGTAACCGAAGAAGAAAGTTAGTCGTAAATCATATGTTCAGTTTTCCCTTCGCAAGAACAGAACGGGATAAGCTAATTAGTATTTTCAAAAAAAAAATGTTAGATCGTTATTCTTGGCAATGCGATGTAGTCACTTGTGACTTGAATTTTATATTTCTGTATTTCCTTAGCCATTCAACCTGCACTTTTCCCTAGAATTGTATCAAACTAGAAATTCCAAAGCTCAATTATACATAACCATTATGTCTTGCCTATTTACAATGATTTCAAAATAGCAAACGGTTCTGCAACAAGCACATGAAAAAATATGCATGGTTATCCAAACACCTACCTCCAAGATACTTGCTCTTCTCGATGGATAGCTTGTGAGCATCAGAAGCCCTACAAAAACACGAAAAACAAATTAGTAGGGGGACATTGCAGAAACAATAACTTCAACAATAACAGAGAGATTATTTCTGACAGTATATCCACAGTGCCTGGAGGCGCCACGGCGTGAAAAGAGCCCAATTCATTGTGTTCATAATCTGGGTTCTGATCTTCCCTTCGCTCCTTAGCTCTGTCCCTGTACTTGGGTAGTTCTGGTTCTTCTGCTTTCTCCTCCCTGATCAACAGTTAGATTACTTCACTAAATATAGAACTATAATACCATAGCAAGCGAACCCAAATCGGAAAAACTAAGAATTGGGTCTTATATTGTATAGAGGGGAGAGAGCAAATAGTGCGTACTTGCGGCGAATAACCTTCTCCTTGTAGTTTTTCTTGCTCGAGGACATTGGAGCTGAGAAAAAGCATTAAATTGTCAAATTCTACAAATTAAACCGAGAGAGATACATAGATTGAAACGAGTGATTGCAAATTGGAGAGGAGGGTGTTACTGAGAGGAACCCTTAGAGGACTTACCGAGTTGGGATTCACGTCCTTCGGGAGGAAGGTACAGAGAGAGGGGTCGTTAGATTGGAGAGGTTTGAGGTCACTGAGTTGGGTTTACAATTTGGGTGGATTTCAGGTTCTGGTTTTCTGGGTTTGAGACGCAGCGGGAGAGAGAATGGTACCGAAGCGATGTGGGTCGAGTTGTGGTTTTTTGTGGGTTTGATAAGGATGACTTTTGTAAAGAATGAGGTGATAGTGTGTAAATACTCGACAAGGAGGGTCAATCCGGGGAATTAATTTCAGTTTCTGTTTAATACTGCTGGTATGTTCTTTTTCAGCAGGATTGCACCAGTAGTAGTGTAGTACCCATATTAACAATTTCCATCTTTTAAAGTCTAGGGGTTAAAATGCAAATAACGGAACATAATAACGGCCTAGCCAACTCAGCCTAATCACGACACTCCTAGCTGCCACCGTGGAATGCTGACTAAGTAGCTAAGTGGAACGACAGCGTTCCACTCAGTTATTTGAAAGTAACGTCTGAATTCAATGAACGGATCAGATTAGAAGCCAAAATCTGATCCGACGGTAGCTGTTGTGCTAAACTTTCATGTCATCAGTTTTGGGGTGATTGCAAAAAGGTCCAGACTGTAGATTCATGACAATGCATCCCCCTAAATGATGTGTGCCCTCATGAATCAAAACTGAGAAATTGGGCTTTGAGGGTATAGTAATGCTCCCACGTAGCCTCAGCTGGTGAAAGATTCAACAACTGGACTAAAAGCTTGACTGTAGAAGAGTGGCCCTTTTTAACCAATAGCCTATCCAAAATAGCAATAGGTTCAACAAGAAATTGACCTTCAGGTCCAACAGCAGGCAATTGTGCAGAAACAGGATAAGTGCATACGGCCTTCTTCAATTGAGACACATGAAACACAAGATGGATCTTGGAATGGATGGGTAGTTGCAACCTGTAGGCCACATTTCCATCTCTCTCTATTATCTGAAATGGCCCGTAAAATCTGGGTGAAAGCTTGTAATTAGCTCTGAGCTGCACAGTGCTCTGCCTGTAGGGTTGGAGCTTCAGAAAAACCCAGTCATCTACAGCAATTTCTCTCTCTGTTCTGTGCTTATTGGCATAGTGCACCATCCTCTCATGTGCCTTAACCAAGTTATCTTTTCAATAGCTGCAGCAACCTTGATCTATCATTGATTAATAAGTCTACCTCAGCATTACAAGTCTTATTGAGCTTGGGGAAATTGTAGTGTTGTGGCTTGTAGCCATACAGGGCTTCAAATGGTGTAAGTTGAAGGGTTGTGTGGTGATTAATATTGTACCACCACTCAGCTAAGCACAACCATTTAGCCTATTTGCGTGGTCCGTCATCACTCAAACATCTTAAGTAAATTTCCAAGCATTGGTTGAGCCTTTCACTTTGACCATCTGTTTGAGGGTGATAGGCAGTGGTATGTTTCAACTGTGTTCCAGCAGTTTTGAAGAGTGTGTGCCAAAATAAACATAGAAAAATAGTGTCTCTGTCACTTACAATGGAGCTGGGAATCCCATGGAGCTTGCAGATATTCTGGAAAAAGGCTTATGCTACTGTCTCTACTGAATATGGGTGGGAAAGAGCAATAAAGTGTCCATACTTGGAGAGTCTGTCAATCACCACCGAAATGGTTGTCTTTCCTTCAGACTTGGGTAGGACTTCAATGAAGTCCATGGCAATGTGTTCCCATGGCTTATTAGGGATGGGAAGTGGCTGGAGAAGGAAAGGATAAGGCACATGCTCAGACTTCATTCTCTGAAAGGTGTCACAAGTTGTGACCCATTTCTTGACTTGTTTCTTCAATCCAGACCAAGTGAATAGGAGTTTAACTCTCTTATATGTACCCAGAATGCCTGAGTGTCCCCCTACACCAGTGTCATGCAACTCCTTTATAATCCTCTCTCTCAAATTGGTGTTAGCACCCACATAAGTCAATGATCATTTCTGATAATGCCATCTTGTAACTTGTAATGCTGATGAGAATTTGGATCTATAGCCAAAGTGCTGACCATGTTCTGGGCCCATTCATCATCCTTATAACTCTCCTGGAGTTCTTGCATCCATTTAGGATTGATAGTGGACACAGCATTGCACTCACCTTCTTCTCTTGCCTCATAACTTTCCCTTCTTGATAAGGCATCTGCCACCACATTCTCTTGTCCTTTCTTGTATTGAATTTCATAATGCAACCCCAACAATTTAGTGAGCCACTTTTGTTGTAAGACAGTAGTGAGCTTTTTCTCAAGTAAATACTTAAGATTGTGGTGATCAGTCTTAATAATAAACTTTGAACCCACTAAGTATGGCCTCCATTTGGATACTGCATGCACTATTGCTCATAAGTTGATAACCCATGTGTTTGGCACTCAAGGCCTTGCTAAAATAGGTGATAACTCTCTTTAGGAGTTATCTTTATACTTCCATATTACTTGTAATAGGCTTATTTCACATGATTTATATGCTATATTTTCACAAATATGTGAATTTGACTATTTCTAAGCTTAAGAGTGAAAAGTTGTGTTTCTAGCTTATTTGTGCAAGTTTTCTCTCATATTTGCTATGATAATTGCACGGGTTGTTTAGTGTTGTGTATCTCAGGTAAAATAGGTGCGATGGAGCTTATGAGAGGCTTGGATATGCTTGGAATGGAGCTAGATGAAGAGGAGAAAAGGAGACGCACAAACGAAGAAAAGTTGGAAAAGTCACACTGGACCAGCCTTCACTCTTTTCGATGCTCAGGAAAATATACAAGAAATTTTGGAGCAAGGCCTGCGGCATTAGAAAGTAGACATCCGTAGCTTTCCAACGATATATGGTAGGCCCGAATACGAGTCCGTGTGAGGGAGATACAGCCCGCGCAAAATCAGCAAATAATTATGTCCGGGAATTACAAAGTAGAGGGGCTGAAGTGCAATTTCGGTTAGTTTTCATTAAAAAGCGTGCCCAGCTGGTTAAAAAACGGGAAGAGAAGACCTAGTAGGAGAGTATTCACGTACGGGAGCCATTGGAGAGCACCTAGGAGCTTGGGGATTGCACGGATTCGCCAAAGCTTTGGCGATTTCATCGTTTGATTCTTCTCTTACCTTCTCTTTATCATTCTATGGAGAATACTTGTGATTTTGGCATAACAATGAGTAGCTAATTTCTTTGTTAGGCTCTATGGAGAGCCTAGGGTTATGAATTAGACTTGTTTTTCGGATTTTGTTGATTGATTCATGCGTTTGATCCAATTAATGTTTATATTTCTTCATCTTGTATTGTGAATCCGTAAGCTAAGGCTATTGACACGTGTTAGTGATGAATGGAATGACCATGTTAGATGAAGATGATGAACTAGTCAAATTAATAGCTTAATGTTACAAACTAATTGATTAGAAATCATGATCTAGGCTTAATTCTTAGCAACAAGGGAGTCGCGAACCGGAGTTGTTAGTGAACTAGGTGGGTGCTCGACAGAGACTTAACCCGGTTACGAATAAGATCATGTTTTTATTCCCGAATCATTGAGACCGATAGGTGAGATGAATAGGAGTAGTCATGTGTGGGTAGATTCAGTTAAACTAGTTAATTGAGTGAATTGTTGGACCGACAGGTCCCGGTGAACGAAGTTGACTAGCCAGCTAGAACGTAACGGTAGATGGAGGTGGACCGACTGGACCCAAAGTAAACTGTTACGTAAAATTACATGAGATCGACAGAAGATTGTAAGTGCTATTACCCGGCATAATCAGTTAGTGCGTAATGTGTTTCAATACAAATTCCGGAACTGTCTAAAGACCCTGGGTGATTCATAGATCGCCTAGTTTTCTCCATACTTTGATTAAATTCTTTTAATTGAAAATACAGAAATATTGTCTCTACATTCATTTTATTCAGTCGCTTGTTTGTGGGCGACGAACATTCAAACTCAAACCACTTCTTACCGGTTACTTAGGTATCTTCTAATTGATTCTTAATTAGCTAGTAGTCGTCTATTTCCCTTGGGTTCGATACTCAGAGTCGTAAAATACTCCACTTTTACTACTTGACCGTGCACCTGCGTATACACGTAAGAAATCGTGTCAAGTTTTTGGCGCCGTTGCCGGGGACTTAAACGGTTTATTAGTTTAGTTAAAAATTAATTTAGGATACTTCTTTTAGTTTCTTTTTGTTACTATCTGTTTACCTCACAGGTGTGCTAGTGTTGCTTTTTCAGGTAGCTATGGCGGAAGGTCAAGGGCAGATTAGCCTCACCAAATAGCAGCTACAAGCTTTGGTAGCTGTAGCTGTAGAGAAAGCATTGGCAGCAACATCTATACCGCGCCCGACCTCAATGCCATATAATCGATCAGGGAAAGCAATAATCCAGGCATTTGAGGCGGACCTTAAAGGAAGGGAGCCAGCAATTGTGGTGCCACCAATTCAGGCAGAAGCCTTCTGTCTTAAGCTGGGCACAATTCAATTTGCGCGGGATCAGTGCACTTTTGCTGGGATAGACGAGGAAGACCCACATGTATTCATTGGGAGATTTCAGAGCCACTGTGGGCTAATCCGATATAATGGGGTCACATCTGAAGCGCTAAAACTGATGCTCTTTCCCCATTGTCTCAAGGGAGCTGCTATGGATTGGCTGGACTCTATGCCATCCTGTTCAATCAAAACGTGGGAAGAGTGTGTCGCACAGTCCATGAGTAAGTTCTATCCTATCTCACGTGTGATTCAGCTTCAGAATGAGATCTGGATGTTCAGGCAAAAGCAAGATGAATCACTTCTCAAAGCATGGCATCGCTTCAATCATTTGCTACGTAGATGTCCCAACCATGGTATTGACAAGCGACAGTTAATCCAGGTCTTCTATGATTCACTTGGACAGCCCAATAGAGACAAAATGGATATAGAAGCTGGGGGAAACTTCTTATTTAACTGTGATCATGAAGGGGCATATGCATTGATGAGATGCTTGGTTCAGCAAGAAGAGAGCATGGATTACCAGTACAGGCACATGGAACTGGTAAGAGATGAAAAGATGGCTTATAACACTGTTCAGATGAATGCGGTAGAGGTAGTGCATGAAGCAAATGTTTCAGAGATGCATCAGCAGCAGCCAGTACCACCATTAGAGTTGACCGATATGACAGGGATAATAAAGACGATGGCTCAGCACATGACAGACATGCCCACACAGGTCAGCTCTGTAGCAATTGCACTTCAAGTTGCTCAAGCAGAAATAAAAGATCTAAAGGAACAACTTGAACAAAGGGCACTGGGTAGTATTGTTGACACATCAGAAGGACAGGCTCAAGCCATCACCACTCGAAGTGGTATTGCACTTACAGATCCTCCATATCCGAGTCATGCCAGAGCGGAAGCCTCAAAGGCGAAGGAACATGAAGTCTTCGATTCTGAGAAGACACCTGTCATGATCCCCCAATCAAAGGTCATGATTCACCAGGATGCAGAGAAATCTACCGAGGTACCACTTCCATCTTCTCCTTCTTCTTCTTCAGAATTACCATTTCCATTACGTACTAGGAAGAAGAAGGATGATTCTGAGGAATACAAGCGCTTTTTGAATGTCTTCTCTAACTGCATATCAATATCCCATTGATTGAGGCACTTCAAAAGATGCCTAAGCATGCTCGATTTATTAAAGATGCAGTTCTTGGAAAGAAAGGGGTGGATGAATTTCAGAGAGTAAACTTAAATGAACAGGTTAGTTCGTGTGTTTTGCATGGGTTACCTAAGAAAAAGAAGGATCCAGGTAGCTTTGTCATTGAGGCTACATTGGGTGAGTCCTACACTGGAAGAGCTCTCTGTGATCTGGGAGCGAGCGTGAATTTGATGCCGTTGTCGGTATTCAAAAAGTTAGGTGTGGGGGAGCCCCCGAAAACCTGGATAACACTCCAATTTGCAGACAATTCATCCAAGAAAGCATGTGGGATGGTTAAAGATGTGCTAGTGAGGGTCGGAAGTCTGATCATTCCGGATGATTTTGTTATATTGGATATGCCAGTAGGTGATGTTCCGCTAATTCTGGGTAGGCCATTCCTGGCAACTGGTCGTACTCTCATTGACGTAGAGAATGGAGAACTGATTATGAGGGTACATGATGACATGGAGACTTTTCGGGTCTTCAAACCGTCACCCCAGTGTTCATGGGAGTATCAGCCAGGGGTGCCATTTGCTGTACAAGTGAAGCGCCAAATCCCAGAGTTATCGCAAGGGGATCCACCTGATTATTGGGATAGGAACAAGCCATCAGCGGTGCACGCACATGAAGCAGTGCTTCAAATTCAGCACAGAAAAACAAAGCTGGAAGCGGCACAAAGTGCCAGACCACCCTCGTGAGGTAGCAGAGGTAACTGGGTCGGGCCGTCGACCGTAAATTACAAGCGCTTGTTGGGAGGCAACCCAACGTATTTTTATGCTTTAGTGTAGAGAGTGTGTTTTTAAATACTGTCGTGTGCGTTTTTAATACCGTTTTGTTATATGAGGGGTGAGAGAGTGAGGATCTTATATTTGAATTGAGTCGTGCAGGCATACAGGTTAGAGACGCGGTCCGGACTCCCCTTCTTGATGCGTGAAAAGAGGAAACGCAGAAAAACCGAGAAAGCGACATAATGATCACGAAATTTGAGGTCAGGAATTCTGAAGTTTACTCCGGAAAATTTGAAGTAACTATTGCGAAATCAGAACGTGCGCGAAACGAACTTTCCGACGGTATGTAATATGCGTGCATCGGAGTCCGGAGACGTAATCTAGAAGACAAACGAAGCGAAAAAAAAAAAAGAAAAAAAAAAGAAAAAAAATGAAATTGGAGTCAGGGTTGTTCGCACGAACAGGAGGCCCCCAAAAACTTACTGCTGAATCTTACGAACACAACAATTTGTTCGTGCGAGCAGTGTACACCGCCCTCTTCTCCAGCAGCTACCACCGCTTCTCTCTGATTCCCCATCTCTGCCCTACACCGCCCTCTCCTCTCTCACCTCCTCTGATTTCATCATCACCATAGCCAACCTCTGATTGAACACCACTCACCGGCCAATCTTCAGCCCTCTCCGATTCAACCTCCATCTCCGACGCAAACCACCATCGCGAACCCCCTATGAATCGACCCCTCTCTGGTCTCCAATTCGAACCGCAGCCATCGTAGAACACAAACCGCCGAATCCACCATGGATTCCGGCAAGTTGGTCCTTCGATTGGAACCCATGAAACCCCCAAATCGCAGAACCAACGCCGTCGGCCAAAAGCTCGACCAACGAGAACAACCCACCATCACCGCCTCCTCTCTTCTCTCCGACCAACGAACTACCTTTGTTCTGGGTTTTCTAATCTCCGGGTTTCTCTCTCTTGCCTTGCGACCTTTCTTTTCTTCTTCTTGTGATTTCTTCTCTGCTCTGAATCGTTGCTCTGTTCTTGCTGCGCTGCTGGGTTGTTGTCGGAATTGGGGGATGGACGGAGGTTGATTGGTGGTTGTTTGTAATCTGGGTTTGTGGATGTGATTGGGTCTGTTTCTTGATCGGGTTTGAAGGGGAAGGCAGCGGCGATGGTGATTTCTGGTGGCTGATTTGCAGAGGCGGTGGCTGTGAGTTTGCGGCCGGAATCAATGGAGTTTCAGGTGGATAGGCCGGTGTTGGACGGTGGTGAATTGGGGAATTGAGTTTGAGGTCTGGTGGTTATGTGTTGGTGGTGAAGAATTGGCTCTGTGTTCGCTGCTCTGATTCTCAATCGGGGTTACTTCTTGATTCTGATCTGCTGTGCTTTCTTGCGATGCTACGGCCATGGCTGGACAATTGAAGCACCGGGTTTGATTGTTTGGAGGTCATGGGTTCGATTGGGATTCATCCTCTTGCTCTGATTGTTGCGGTGAAGAACGGTGGTGGAGAATCTGGTGGATAGAGGAGGTTATTGGGAGGAGACTAAGTCTGGTAGGTTGCAGGGTGTAATGAACTGGGTTATGATGAGAAGGCAGTGAGGTGTTGGAGTATTTTCAGAGGTATAGGCAGTGGGTTTAAGTTCATAGGTGGTTCAGGTGATGGTGTTTGTGGAAGATGGGAGCTGGTTTTGTACTGAGATGGTGATGGTGTAATGGTGTTGGAGGTGGTTTAGGTTAGCAAATTGTTTAGGTGGTTGTTATGGTGGTTAATTTGGTTGGTTGTAGTTTTGGCAATTAGGTAGCAGTGGTGATGTGTATCAGGTTATAAAGAAGGTTATGGTGAAATGGTGAAATGGTTAAGGAGGTAGGCATTGGGTTTGGCCATGGTAATGGGCATTGGCTTAGGAGAAGGTTTTGTATTTGGTTCATGGCAGCAGCTTGTTACTCACTTACTTCAAGATAAAGAGTTGGCTTGTGGGACTTCAAGAATGGACTAAGCACGAAACACATTATGCTGCAATTTGATCGACATAATGCTCTCTGTCCGAGTTCGAAATTGGATGAAAAGTATGACGCAGACATCGACCCCAGTGTGCTAGTTCACACTCGACCGCAAGGGAACTCACATAACGAGTTCGGGGATTCTTCGTTCTCTTTTCGTCAGCAGCAACAGGATCAATCGACCCCGGTGTGTTCCACACACTCGACCGAAAGGGAGCTTGCATTGTTCCGCACAATGTTAGCTTGGGGATTGTTCTCGCTATCTCAGTCAGCACCTATCGGATTTCGTCCCTGACCTTGTGTCGGTTGTGAGTATTCTTCTCTCTCTTTACTTACCGTTTAGGCACATCGTACTTGCTCTAGGATTTTATTTTTAGAATTCTAGGGAATTACTTGAGTACTTGCTTAATTTCGGTACACACAACTCGTTCACGTGCACGTAGCTTGAATTATCTCTAAATTTATTGTAGCTACCTTCTTGTGCTGTGGCTTTGACTCCGAGTTCACCGCTCCTCAAATTTGAATGCTGAGTCTTCTTGGTTAATCTCTAAATTCGTTGAAGACAACGAAGCGTTCAAGTGTGGGGGGAGTTTTAGTCTTGACTAGCCAGTCAGTGTTTGCATCGCCATGTCTGCATATAGTTGTTCGTGTCGTATTGTGTCTATTTATGTGGTCCATGTCGTGATATTGTGATAGTATATCGTATTGTGATTTGTTAGTCGTGTATATACTTGTTTGTGTTTAATATTGCACGTTTTCTTATTTGAGTCTACCTACCCTATCGACTGTTTTGTGTAGTTTCGTTCGTGTCGGCTTGCATGTAGTGTAAGAATTATATGAAAAAAAAATTGAAAATTGAAAAAAACAAAAATTAAAAAAACGAGAAAATTTTGAGAAAAGGGCAATCGAAAGAGGCTAAAATTTGATAAATCGCGAAGTGTGAGGATTTTAGGCGTAGAGCATGATTTGCGACCGAGAGTGACGACATGAGTCTCCCCTAGTAGGTATAGAGAGACTTTATTTACGGGAGTGCCTACCTATTTTTAACACTTACGTGATTTTCAAACTCAAAGTGTGTGCCTATTTTTTTACAAGAGCTGAGCCTGGTGTGAGCTAAACAAGCCGAACATCCATGTGTACGTCTTAGGTAGTCGCCAAGCCGCCTCGTAGTGGCACACGAAACAGCTGTGCGAGGTCGTGTATTAGAGCACTCACTGCTTTTAGAACTCACCTTGTAGGACCATTAGACGCCCCAATTTGAACCTTGGATTCTTTGCTAGCCTTCGGACCTAGGGTGACGATTCTTGGCCTTCATCACAAATTGATTAGAATCACTACTTTAGTGCGTCACGAGGGAGTTGCGTAGTTGAGGGGGTTCGATGAGGGAGTGATTATACAATTCGTTGAGTTCGGCATCTCGCTTGCACGTCATTGATTATCTACGAGGGGATGCGAGGGTGAGTGAGTAGGCTTGCGCACTTCGGTGTGGCGGTGATCCATGCCATTACATCATGGACACAGTTGTGGAGAGCCGTGAGTGCGTCAATCTAATACGCACGGAATTGGGTTGGGAGAACTTAATTGGTGGATCGTGCTAGGTACCGGTTTTGATTACTTTGGTGTAGGAGGATCGGTTGGATTAGGCACGAAATACATTCATCTTCGGGACTACTTGAGAGGGGTTATGGTTACATTCGAGTGTGGGGGTGTCGACTTTTGACTTCGGACATTGAGAGTGAGCTTGCGACGACTCCACTCCCACACATGTACTTCATTGATTTTGCAGCTTGGATTTGACATGGACTTTGATTGAGTTAGGAGGAGATGATATTTTTATGTGATATTCATTCATCGATTTACGTGTTTCCTTCTCCTAGCATATTTGATTAGTATTTGAAGACCACTCGGATATTATTGTTGGATTGTGATGGTATTTTGAGAGAATTGTGGAAAAAAAAGGAAAGAAAAAAAAACAGAAAATAAAGAAAATGAAAAAAAAAATGATAGAAAAAGAAAAAGGAGAGATGAAATAAAGTTTGAGTTGGAATTGAATTGAAACGAGTGGTGGAGCTACTTTGACGACGATGGTTCACGTTTCATCCACGAAAAACGATGATGGCCACGGAGATCACTAGTGTACCGGGGTTTGAGGGAATTGAGGGCCGGAGGTGTTGAGCTTTGGGTTTTGGTTCCTATCATCGTGGTGAGGGTGTGTGAGATGTGGGATTTGATGTGAGAATGTGACGCTTAGGACTTGATGTCGACGAGATTATCGATATGTCCCTAAGCCTCATCATGTGACAACCGTTAGCGGATTAGGAGCTCGGACCTTGGATGTGGCTTTGCCTAGCGTAGTCTCTTATTTCGTGGTACACGCGAAAAGGTAGCGTACTCTTGTACTTAGTGAAGTTAGGCTTTCTATACTAACTAGGGGAGAGTCTCGTTGTCGAGTTTAGTTTCAACTCATGCTTTGTTCCTAGGATTCTCATCACTTCATGATACCCGATTTAAGCCAATGGAGATTGCCCGATCTCAACCAACAAGATAAAAAGTGTGTTTTGTGTATATATGTGTTTGTGTAGGATCGAGTCATAGTTTGCATTTGCATCATATTGTTGCATTGTCGAGTCTTGTGTCGTTTGCGTCTTGAGTCGGCTAGTAAATAGTGGTTTTACTCGGGACGAGCAAAAGGTAAGTGTGGGGGTATTTGATAACTCTCTTTTAGGAGTTATCTTTATACTTCCATATTACTTGTAATAGGCTTATTTCACATGATTTATATGCTATATTTGCACAAATATGTGAATTTGACTATTTCTAAGCTTAAGAGTGAAAAGTTGTGTTTCTAGCTTATTTGTGCAAGTTTTCTCTCATATTTGCTATGATAATTGCACGGGTTATTTAGTGTTGTGTATCTCAGGTAAAATAGGTGCGATGGAGCTTATGAGAAGCTTGGATATAGTTGGAATGGAGCTAGATGAAGAGGAGAAAAGGAGACGCACAAACGAAGAAAAGTTGGAAAAGTCACACAGGACCAGCCTTCACTCTTTTCAATGCTCAGGAAAATATACAAAGATTTTTGGAGCAAGGCCTGCGGCATTAGAAAGTAGACATCCGTAGATTTCCAACGATATATGGTATACCCGAAGACGAGTCCGTATGAGGGAGATACAGCCCGCGCAATATCAGCAAATAATTATGTCCGGGAATTACAAAGTAGAGGGGCTGAAGTGCAATTTCGGTTAGTTTTCATTAAAAAGCGTGCCCAGCTGGTTAAAAAACGGGCAGAGAAGACCTAGTAGGAGAGTATTCACGTACGGGAGCCATTGGGGAGCACCTAGGAGCTTGGGGATCGCACGGATTCGCCAAAGCTTCGGCGATTTCATCGTTTGATTCTTCTCTTACCTTCTCTTTATCATTCAATGGAGAATACTTGTGATTTTGGCATAACAATGAGTAGCTAATTTCTTTGTTAGGCTCTATGGAGAGCCTAGGGTTATGACTTAGACTTGTTTTCCGGATTTTGTTGATTGATTCATGCGTTTGATCCAATTAATGTTTATATTTCTTCATCTTGTATTGTGAATCCGTAAGCTAAGGCTATTGACACGTGTTAGTGATGAATGGAATGACCATGTTAGATGAAGATGATGAACTAGTCGAATTCATAGCTTAATGTTACAAACTAATTGATTAGAAATCATGATCTAGGCTTAATTATTAGCAACAAGGGAGTCGCGAACCGGAGTTGTTAGTGAACTAGGTGGGTGCTCGACAGAGACTTAACCCGGTTACGAATAAGATCATGTTTTTATTCCCGAATCATTTAGACCGATAGGTGAGATGAATAGGAGTAGTCATGTGTGGGTAGATTCAGTTAAACTAGTTACGTGAGTGAATCGTTGGACCGACAGGTCCCGGTGAACGAAGTTGACTAGCCAGCTAGAACGTAACGGTAGATGGAGGTGGACCGACAGGACCCAAAGTAAACTGTTACGTAAAATTACATGAGATCGACAGAAGATTGTAAGTGCTATTACCCGGCATAATCAGTTAGTGCGTAATGTGTTTCAATACAAATTCCGGAACTGTCTAAAGACCCTGGGTGATTCATAGATCGCCTAGTTTTCTCCATACTTTGATTAAATTCTTTTAATTGAAAATACAGAAATATTGTCTCTACATTCATTTTATTCAGTCGCTTGTTTGCGGGCGACGAACATTCAAACTCAAACCACTTCTTACCGGTTACTTAGGTATCTTCTAATTGATTCTTAATTAGCTAGTAGTCGTCTATTTCCCTTGGATTCGATACTCGGAGTCGTAAAATACTCCACTTTACTACTTGACCGTGCACTTGCGTATACACGTAAGAAATCGTGTCAATAGGCCAAGGGCTGGTGGTTCTACATCAAAACTGCACCAATGCCTTCATGGCATGCATCTGTTTCTTCGAAGTTGGGTAGTGTAAGAACTGGAGCACTAACCATAGCTTCTTTGAGCCGGTAGAAGGATTGTGTGGATACATTATCCCAGTTGAAACACCCCTTTTTCAACATTTGTGTAAGAGGCCTAGCAATAACTCAGTATCCCTTGATGAACCTTCTGTAATAGCCAGTAAGACCCAGAAAGCCTCTTAATGCCTTCAAGTTGCTGGGAAGATGCCACTCTTGCATGGCTTGTAGCTTCCTAGGGTCTGTTCTTACCCCCTCTTTACTGATGATGTGACCCAAGTACTCTAGTGAATCCATACCAAATGAGCACTTACTGAGTTTGGCATACAGTTGGTGTTGTCTCCTTACTTCAAATGTAGTGGTCAAATGTAACACATGATCTTTCATATTGCAGCTATAAATTAGTATGTCATCAAATTAGACTAACACCATTTTTCTGAGATAGGCTTTGAATACTTGATTCATCAAGCATTGGAAGGTTGCAGGGGCATTAGTTAACCCAAAGGGCATTACCCTGAACTCATACAACCCTTCATGAGTTCTACAAGTTGTCTTGTACATGTCAACCTCTGCCATCCTAACATGGTGATAACCAGCCCTCAAATCAAGCTTGGTGAAGACTGCAGCCCCCTTCAATTCATCCAAAAGCTCATCAATCACAGGGATGGGAAACTTGTTCTTGATAGTCACCCCATTTAACCCCCTATAATCTACACATAATCTCCATGTCCCATCCTTCTTCTTAACTAGCAATACTGGGGCAGCAAAAGGGCTTGTGTTAGGCTGTATAAAACCATTATCCAACATTTTGTGAACCATCTTTTCAATTTCATTTTTCTGTATGTAAGGGTATATGTAAGGTCTTAGACAGATTAGGGTGGCTCCTGCCTTGAGAGGTATTTGATGGTCTTATGCTCTCTTGGGGGTTAGTTGTTTGGGCTCTTCAGATATGTCAGAGTAGGTGTGTAATAATGGCTGCAATGTGGGTGGAATTATGGTGTTTTCTTCAGCTGCATTAATAGTGAATAAGTGTGCAGTAATGGAGGCTGCATTTTGCTCACAGTACCTATATATGACATTCAGCTAAGCTTCCTTGATTTCTAGTGGTGCATTGTTGGCTTGTAGTACTACTTCATGACCTTGATGCTGGAATCCAAAAGCTTTCTTTTTGAAATTTATGGATATTGGACTGACCTGTCTCAGCCAATGGGCCCCCAAAACCAAATCACAAGCCCCTAATGGCATAACCCCTAGTTCTGTGTTGATCTAACATTTCTGCAGTTGGATTGTTACATTAGTGCAAATCCCAGTACTGGATATGACAGACCCATCAGCCACAGTGACTTGCATAGCTCTATCTTGTTGTTGTGTGCATCCTACCCTCGTGGCAGTGTTAAGTTCAATAAAGTTTTGGGTGGAACCAGTATGAATGAGTATATGTACTTCCTTGCTATTAATACTGCCCAGAATTCTTATAGTGTCAACACCTGTGTGACCAGACATGGCATGCACATGTTGGAATATGTGCCCTAGAGGCAATCTATATTTAGTATGAACAAATTTGGCTAGAACATTCATTTATTATTTATTATGATATTTAATATAATGAAATCCTTAGATACAATGTGTTGTTTATCTTAAATACCCCTAGTCTGTTATACTGATTAACGGGAACTATAGACTAGTATGTGGGTAGATTGATATGGAGATATCAAACACATGGGTATGCATTAGGAGTAATGTCATACTGATTGACCCACAACGAGAAGGATACATTAGATTATGTCACAATCGCTTCTCGTAGTGCTAATGGGATTGTAATCCTTACACTTGAAGTCACTAGATACTCTAGTTGTGAAATATCATGCTTTGATATTATCAAACGTTGCGCCTTAACCGGGTAATTATAAAGGTAGTTATCGGGCATGATAGGAAGCAAGCTTAGAGATCGTAGTGACGTAGACATGATTTGTCCCTCCCACATAATGGGAGCAAATATCCATGGGCCACTCGAGAGATGGTGCTTATAGAATATCTGGCCAGACTCAGATAAATCAATATGGAGATATTGATGTCATCTGCACGGATAAGCATATTCCCAGGATCGATAAATATATGAGTGTGACTCATATGTCTCGTGTCCAATCCGGATATGGAGACAAAGGGATAACACAATACATGAACATTGGGCACAAGGTTTGTTGGGATCACTGACTATTTCTATTAGTTGGTAACATGGATGTGTTGCTAGACACCGCTCCATGTTAGTATATAGTTACTACCAACTAAGTAGAAACCTATGGGGTCACACACCGGATGGATTAAATTGGATATAGGTATTAATTAGTTGAAATAATTAATAAAAGGATCATAACGCAACCACAAGCAAACTTAGTAGGACTAATTTGCGAGTGGACTAATCCATCTGAGGACATGATTAGTATTGGGTCTTTTATGTAGTTAATAAAGGTTTATGACTATATAAATGAACACTAGCTTATTATTTCTGAACACAAGTCATTACTGAGAGAACATAACAAAGCAAGTGAGAGAGAGATAGAGAGAGAGAAGTTGGGAGTCGAAGCACCCAACCCGTCCTCCCTACCCAACGTCGTCGGCCTCCCCATGGGCGCGGCTTCGCTTCATTTTGCGTGATTCGTTCCTCCTTCTTCCGTTGCTAGCACTACACGGTGGGAAGGAATCCAATCAAGATTCCAAGGTGTGGATACTCATAGAGACGAAGACACTATTCTTCGTGTGATCTCCCAAACTAAGGTACACATCTTTTATGACCTTATCATGTTATGATAGCTTGCCTGTGATCCTTGGAGGGATTTGAGCAGGATTAGTTTTTGTTTATTCCGCTGCGTAACCTGCATCAAAACCCTACAGTGGTATCAAAGCCACATGTCGTAGCGCATAACATGATCATATGTGTTACAGTTTTTCAGTTTATACACCGTATTGTTAATATTACGCGAAAACTGAAATTAATTGGCATAGATGCAAATTGTATTTGACTCAAGACAAACAAGACCTAATTTAACAAGGGATGTAAAGATTGGTGAGTTTGATCACATAGGATGTGAATAATTTTGGATCTAGGAACTAGGGTTTGGACACAAGCTTGGAAAATGGGTTTTTCAAACTTGGAAACAACAAGCATGGGCAACAAGGCAATGAATTGTTTTGGAAACAATTCCATAGGGAGGATCGGCCCTATAGGGATCGACCCCTTGCCTTGCCGCCCAAGCTAGGGCACGTCCAAGGGGCTGGGGCGGCCTAGCGTGCGACCTAGCCGCGCGTGAGGCTCGGTCGACCGCCCCAAGGCCTTGCCTTGGTCTTTGGGTGGTTCGGCCATGGTGGATGGTGGACTCCTTGAACTATTTTGACCCTAGTTGCCTAATTTCAAACTAAAATTGAAAAAGCGCGTTAAAAATTGGTTTTAACTGTATTATGTGTTTTGTTGCATGGTGGATGGATATGGCCCAGGTTGTGGATGTTTACTTTTTGTGGTTTGGTTTACGGCCTGCGAGCTGATCAAATTAATGTAATCGTGAGTTAATTTTACGGCCTGCGAGTTGATCATATTCTCAACATGTGAGGTTTTATTTATTTATTTATTCTAGATGCTATGCTAGAATTAGAATATTTAGATGATAGCCAAGAGCATGGAGAAGAAGACCGGAGAACCAAGAAGCAACAAAGACGATGAGGACTCCCATCCTAGGCGCACAACTATGGTGGAGCACATGGAGATGAGCTTGTCACTTAAGGTCAAATAGATATTATCATTGGCTTGGTAATATCTTAGTCTAGGGGCCATATCCATGCCACGTTAATTTTTCTTTTGTGGATGTTTATTATTTATGTCTTGTTATTTATTTTGTGTGTATGGATGAAACGTTAACAAGATAATAATAAACAAGTTTGATCTGCTATTGTGGATTGCCCAATCCAAATAAGTAGATCATGTTGATGAGATCAACCAAACAATTAGATAATGACTATTAAATCCCTCAATGGAAATATTGCGTTTTGCCTTCTCTTTCCTAAACACCGTTCATGATCGAGGACTATTAAATTCGGGCTTGCCAAAGCAATGCGTTTTAATTCACCTTGATATGTTGCGGCGACACAAGCAAGTAATGTGTGATTGTTGAAGCAAGAGATTGAACACAACTGGGCAAAGTCAATTGGATTGATGAGCCTAGAGGCATGACAATTAGGTGTTATCTAAAGGATAATGAATAAGGAAATTATTCGCCTAATTTGACCAAGAGTTTCATGGGATGCAATTGGAAGAGTTCCTACCTAAATAACCAATTTTTGGGTGACTTGTCAAAGCAAGCTCAAGAAGAAGTGAAATATGGATCTTGGACTCACTAGAAAATATATATGATATTTTCCGAATTAATGGTGAGGACTATTAATCCAAGAAAAATAGTGGGAGCTATATTTAATAATCTAGCCATTCTTGAATATAGTTAAACTGCTCAAAATACTAAAATTGCACATTTCTCGTTTTGTAGAATTCAAATGGCACACAATCACGCATCGACTTCATCCCTGCGATCTGTCCTTGAGAAGGGTAAGTTATCTGGAACAAACTTCCTTGACTGGTACAGAAACTTAAAGATCGTCCTTAAGCAAGAAAATAAACTGTACATCTTAGACAATCCTATACCAGAACCACCACAGGATGAGTACGTTCTAGCTTCCGTGAGAGCACATCAGAAGCATGTGGATGATTCTAATGATGTGTCTTGCCTCATGTTTTGCACCATGACCTCTGAGCTCCAGAAGCAACACGAGAACATGGAAGCCTACCATATGATCGAACACTTGAAACGATTGTTTCAAGAACATGCAAAGCATGAGTGGTATGAAGTGTCCAAGGCATTGTTCAAGAGCAATATCGCAGAGGGGAACCCAGTTGGGCCTCATGTACTCCGCATGATCGGATACATTGAGAACCTCAAGAGGTTAGACTTCCCATTCGTCCAAGGGTTGGCAACAGATCTCATTTTGCAATCGTTTCCTGATAGTTATAATCAGTTCATCATGAAATATAACATGAATGAGATCAACAAAGCTCTGCCAGACTTGCTGAACATGCTAAGGACAGCTGAACAAAGCATCAATAAAGGCAAAGGCAAGGCCATACTGATGGTTAATAAAAGGAAGGGCAAAGTAGTTGCCTCTACTTACAAAGGAAAATTCAAGAAAGTTGCAAAGTCCAAGGAAGCCTTGAAGCCTGGTAGGGGCGTGGCTAAAGGTGATTGTCACTATTGTAGCCAGCCAGCTCACTAGAGGAGGAATTGCCCCAAGTATCTGGAGAAAAAAAGGCTTGGAATAGTGATTCCACCACCACCAGGTATTTTTTGCTATAAACGTCAATATATTTATTTCTTCATCTTGGGTATTGGATACTGGATGTGGATTTCACATTTGTCGAAATGTGCATGACTTGAAAAGAAGTAGAAGACTGGCTAAAGGGGAGATAGACTTGCGCGTCCGGAATGGAACAAAAGTTGATGCATTAGCTATAGGTGTGTATGAGATATCTTTGCCTTCTGGACTTATTTTAGAATTAGACAATTGATATTATGTGCCTGCTATGAGCAGAAACATTATTCCGTTTCTTCTTTGGACGAGAAGGGTTTTTCTATTTTAATAAAGGACCAGTGTTGCTCCATTTATTTTGATAGTTTGCACTATTGTAGTGCGCATTTTTCTAATGTATTGTACATCCTTGATCTAAATAATTTCGTCTGTAATGTAAATACCAAGAGGATTAAAACCAATGATTTAAATCCTACTTCTCTATGGCATTATCGTTTATGCCATATAAAGGAGAAATGCATATCTAGACTCCATAAGGATGGACTTCTAGAATCATTTGATTTGGAATCATATGAGACATGCGAGTCTTGTTTATTAGGAAAAATGACAAAGTACCCTTTCAATAAGAAAGGTGAGAGGACTAGTGAGTTACTCGCACTCATACATACTGATGTATGTGGGCCGTTTCCCACGCCTGCCAGAGGTGGTTACACCTACTTTATTACGTTTACTAACGACTTCAGTAGAAATGGATTTGTATACCTTATGAAGGCCAAATCCGAATCCTTTGAATTATTCAAAGAATTCAAGAATGAAGTAGAGAAGCAACTTTGTAAGAGTATTAAGGCTTTGCGATCAGATCGTGGAGGAGAATACTTGATCCAAGAGTTTGACGAATATCTTAGGGAGGGTGGGATAGTATCCCAACTCACTCTACCTGGAACGCCTCAATGGAATAGCGTGTCCGAGAGGAGGAATACCACACTATTGGATATGATGCAATCTATGATGTGTCAAACGGATCTTCCAGTATCGTTTTGGGGACATGCTCTATTGACTGCAGCTTTCACCATTAATCGTGTTCCATCTAAGTCAGTCATGAAGACACCATATGAGATATGGACTGGGAAGCATCCCATAGTGCATTTATGAAGATTTGGGGTTGCGATGTCTATGTAAAGCATTTACAAATAGACAAGCTTGGACCGAAAGCGGATAAGTGTAAATTTGTGGGATATCCTAAGGAAACAAAAGGATATTATTTCTACAATCCAACCGAGAACAAAAGTGTTTGTAGCTCGGACCGACGTGTTTCTAGAAAGAGATTTGTCTCTAAAGAATCAAGTGGGAGGACTGTAGAACTTGAAGAAATTCAAGAACCACAAACCAGTGAACCGATGATGGAACATGAACAAAAACCACAAAGTGTTGTGGAAGAACCTGTTCAGGTAACACAGGAACTTCGTAGGTCAATAAGGGTAAGTCATGAGCCAGAGAGATACAAACTTCTCATGACTGAGCCCGATGACATATCAATCATGGATGATGAGCCTGCTACCTACGGGGAGGCCATAAAAGGGTCAGACTCTAAGAAGTGGCTAGAAGCCATGATATTCGAAATGGAATCCATGTACACCAACAAATTATGGACTTTGGTGGAACCACCTGAAGGGTATCGGCCTATAGGGTGCAAATGGGTCTTCAAGAAGAAGACCGACATGGATGGCAAAGTTTTTGCTTACAAGGGGCGATTGATGGCTAAAGGTTATAGACAGTTTCATGGTATTGACTATGATGAGACCTTTTCACCAGTCGCCATGACCAAATCCATTCGAATCCTACTTGCTATTGCAGCTTACTATGACTATGACATTTGGCAGATGGATGTCAAAACGGCGTTCCTTTATGGGAACCTCCTCGAGGATGTGTACATGACACAACCGGAGGATTTTTAGGATCCAGAGAGTGCCAATAAAGTATGTAAGCTGCAACGATCCATTTATGGATTAACGCAAGCTTCTAGGAGTTTGAATCGACGTTTTGATGACGCAGTCAAAGGGTTTGGCTTCATCAAGAACGAGAATGAGCATTGTGCTTACAAGAAGGTTAGTTGGAGCTCTGTTCTGTTTCTGGTCTTGTATGTGGATGACATATTGATCATTGGAAATGATATTCCTACTTTGCAATCTGTTAAAGATTGGCTAGGAAAGTGTTTCGCAATGAATGACTTAGGGGATGCAGCTTATATACTCGGTATCAAGATCTATAGGGATAGATCTGGGAAGCTGCTCGGCCTAAGCCAAAGTACATATATAGACAAGGTGTTGAAGCGGATCAACATGCAAGATTCTAAGAAGGGATTCTTGCCCATGTAAAATGGAGTCACTCTTTCTAAGACTGGCTGTCCTTCCAATGAGATTGAGAGGGACCGCATGAGTAGGATACCCTATTCTTCGACCATAGGATCCATCATGTACGCCATGTTGTGTACTAGACCAGACGTATCATACGCATTTAGTATGGTAAGAAGATATCAGTCTAATCCATGTGAGAGTCAATGGATTGCTGTCAAGAACATCCTCAAGTACTTGAGAAGAACTAAGGATGCGTTATTGATATTTTGAGGTGAGGAAGAGCTCAATGTATTTGGTTACATTGATGCGAGCTTCCAAACCGGCAAGGATGACTACAGATCGCAGTCGGGGTATGTGTTCTGCCTGAATGGAGGAGTTGTGAGCTGGAAGAGTTCCAAGCAAGAGACAGTTGCTGATTCTATAGCTGAAGCTGAGTACATTGTTGTTGCAGGCGCAACAAAAGAGGCTGTTTGGATAAAGAAGTTTATCACTGAGCGCGGTGTGGTCCCTAGCATCGTGGATCCCATGACGTTGTACTGTGACAACTCTAGAGCGATCGCACAAGCCAAGTAATCTAGATCACACCAGAAATCAAAGCATGTACTCAGGAGATTCCATCTTATCCGTGATATGATCGATATTGGAGATGTGAAGATGTGCAATATTCCAACGGATGACAATCTTTCAGATCCGCTCACAAAGCCGATAGTTCAGCGAAATCATGAAGGGCACACTAGATCCATAGGCTTACGGGATGCACCAGACTGGCTCTAGTGCAAGTGAGAGACTGTTGGAATAGGTGCCCTAGAGGCAATCTATATTTAGTATGAAAATGTTTGGCTAAAACATTCATTTATTATTGATTGTGATATTTAATATAATGAAGTCCTAATTAGACTTGTATGTGATATTTACTATTGATTGTGATATTTAACATTCATTTATCATAAGATACTATGTGTTGTTTATCTTAAATATCCCTAGTCCATTATATTGATTAACGGGACGATCAACTATAGACTAGTATGTGGGTAGATTACTATAGAGATATCAAGTCAAACACATGGGTATGCATTAGGAGTAATGTCATACTGGATTGACCGACAACGAGAAGGATACATTAGGTTATGTCAAAGTCACAATCGCTTCTCGTAGGGATAATGGTATTGTAATCCTCAGACTTGAAGTCACCAGATACTCTAGTTGTGAATATCATGCTTTGATATTATCAAACATTGAGCCTTAACCGGGTAACTATAAAGGTAGTTATCGGGCATGATAGGAAGAAAGCTTAGAGATCGTAGTGACGTAGACAGGATTTGTCCCTCCCACGTAATGGGAGAAAATATCCATGGGCCACTTAGGGATGATGCTTATAGAATGTCTGGCCGGACTCAGATAAATCAATATGGAGATATTGATGTCATCTGCACGGATAAGCATCGGGATCGAGAAACTATGGATTGGATATACGAGTAATATGGCTCGTGTCCAATCCGGATATGATGACAAAGGGATAACACAATACATGAACATTGGGCACAAGGTTTTTCGGGATCAATGACTATTTGTATTAGTTGGGTGACATGGATGTGTTGCTAGACACCGCTCCATGTTAGTAAATAGTTACTACCAACTAAGTAGAAACCTATGGGGTCACACACCGGATGGATTAAATTGGATATAGGTATTAATTAGTTGGAATAATTAATAAAAGGATCATAACGCAACCACAAGCAACCTTAGTAGGACTAATTTGCAAGTGGACTAATCCATGTAAGGACATGATTAGTATTGAGGCTTTTATGTAGTTAATAAAGAGGTATTACTATATAAAGGAACTCTACCTTGTTATTTCTAAACACAAGTCATTATAGAGAACATAACAAAGCAAGAGAGAGAGAGAGAAGTTGGGAGCCGAAGCTGTTGGAATAGATGCCCTAGAGGCAATCTAGTTTAGTATGAATTATTTGTGGCTAGAAATTCATTTATTATTTATTGGATATTTAATATAATGAAGTCCTTAGATTTACAATTGTGTTGTTTATCTTAAATATCCCTAGTCAAATATAATGATTAATGGGACAATCATATATAGACTTGTATGGGGTTGGATTGATATGGAGATATCACGATCCAACACATAGGTGTGCATTATGGAATGTTGCACTGGATTGACCCATCTCCGAGAAGGCTACATACACGTAATGTTGAGTCACAAGCGCTTCTCGCAGTACAATGGTATTGTCATCCTTAGACTTGAAGTCACTAGATATTCTAGTTGTGGATTATTGTGATCTTGGTAGCGTTAAACGCTGCACCGTAACTGGGTAGTTATAAAGGCGTGTACTGGATAAAATAAGAAGCAAGCTTAGGGATCGTAGTGGACGTAGATAGAATTTTTCCCTCCCACATAACGGGAGCAAATATCCTAGGCCACTAGAGGGATAGTGCTTATAGAATGTCTGGCCAGACTCAAATAAATCAATATGGGATATTGATGTTATTTGCACGAATAAGGCTATTCCCATAGATCGAGAAACTATGGATTGGATATACGAGTGTGACTTGTATGTCTCGTGTCCAATCCGGATATAGAGACAAAGGGATGAGACAATTACTTGTACAAAGGTTGTCAAGATGACTATTCTATTAGTTGGCTAGAATGGATGTTTTGCTAGAAACCGCTCCATATTAGCAAATAGTTGCTACCAACTAGATAGAACCTATGGGGTCACACGCTACATAGAGTTGAACTAGATTTGGGAATTAATTAATTGGATTAATTAATTAGAAGGATCACTTTGCAAACCCTTGCAAACTTAGTAGGGACTAATTTGCAAAGAAGGGACTAAATTGAATTCTAGTAGGACTAGAATAAGTCCTTTAGGTAGTTAACAAGGAATTGTTGGACTATATAAAGGACCTTCCTCCTTCCTTCCTGTTGGAATAGATGCCCTAGAGGCAATCTAGTTTAGTATGAATTTGTATGTGGCTAGAAAAATTCATTTATTATTTATTGGATATTTAATATAATGAAGTCCTTAGATTTACAATTGTGTTGTTTATCTTAAATATCCCTAGTAAAGTATAATGATTAATGGGACAATCATCTATAGACTAGTATGGGGTTGGATTGATATGGAGATATCATGATCCAACACATAGGTGTGCATTACGGAATGTTGCACTGGATTGACCCATCTCTGAGAAGGCTACATACATGTTATGTTGAGTCACAAGCGCTTCTCGCGGTGCAATGGTATTGTCATCCTTAGACTTGAAGTCACTAGATATTCTAGTTGTGGATCATTGTGATCTTGGTAGCGTTAAACGCTACACCGTAACTGGGTAGTTATAAAGGCGTGTACTGGATACAATGAGAAGCAAGCTTAGAGATCGTAGTGGACGTAGAGAGGATTTTCCCCTCCCACATAACGGGAGCAAATATCATAGGCCACTCGAGGGATAGTGATTATAGAATGTCTGGCCAGACTCAAATAAATCAATATGGGATATTGATGTTATTTGCACGAATAAGGCTATTCTCATGGATCGAGAAACTATGGATTGGATATACGAGTGTGACTTGTATGTCTCGTGTCCAATCCGGATATGGAGGCAAAGGGATGAGAAAATTACTTGTACAAAGGTTGTCAAGATGACTATTCTATTAGTTGGCTAGAATGGATGTTTTGCTAGAAACCGCTCCATATTAGCAAATAGTTGCTACCAACTAGATAGAACCTATGGGGTCACACGCTATATAGAGTTGAACTAGATTTGGGAATTAATTAATTGGATTAATTAATTAGAAGGATCACTTTGCAAACCCTTGCAAACTTAGTAGGGACTAATTTGCAAGGAAGGGACTAAATTGAATTCTAGTTGGACTAGAATAAGTCCTTTAGGTAGTTAACAAGGAGTTGTTGGACTATATAAAGGACCCTCCTTCCTTCCTTCCTCATAACTTATGCTCATTAGTGAACATAACAAAGAGTGGGAGAGAACAAAGGAGAGAGAGCAAGCAACAAGGAGCCCGACGCCGCCCCTTGCCGCCGCCCTCGTCCCCGTCGGCCAAAAGAGGCCGAGAGCCTCTTTTTGTCGTGTTTTGCGTGATTCGTTCTTCCTCTTCCTAATCCGGGCTAGCACCAAGGAGTTTGGGAGATCTAGGATCAACTCTAGGCGTGGATCAACTATAGAGAACGGGACATTATTCGCGTTTGAAGTCATCAAGGAGAACCCAAAGGTGTGTTTATGATTTCTTACCCTTACTATCGTTATGTCTCTAGACTTGTGATCCTTGGAGGGTTTTGCATGGTTTATGTTTGATTATGCTTCCGTTGTGCGATCCATGAATCAAAACCCTACAGTGGTATCAGAGCCACATGTCATAGAGCATAAACGTGGTTTATGTGTTACGTTTTAGTTGTTTTACACCTTAATTTGATTGATTATCGCGTAAAACAAGACAAATCAAGCATGGGATGCAATTTATCAATAATTAATCATAACAAGATCCAATTTTTGCATTGGATGCATGAATTGGTGAGTTTGAGAAATTTTAGGATCTTAGGTCTAGGGTTTGGGCATCCTTGGGGAAGAAGGAGTTCTCCCAAAACAAGGAAACAACCAAACTTGGGCACCAAGAAAGGGAGTTGTTTTGGAAACAACTCCCATGAGGAGGTTCGCCCCCCCCCTAGGGACCGCCCCCTTGCTTGCCGCCCAAGCTTGGCCGCCCTAAGGGGCCGGGCGGCCCTAACCCGCGGGCCTAGCTTGTGGGTTTTGGGCCGGGCCGGCCCTAGGGCCTTGTGGTTCACTTTAATGGGCCCGGGCAATTGGATTGTTGGGCCCATGGACCGTTTTAACCCTAGAAATCCTAAAATCAATTAAAATTGACCAAGCGCGTTAAAATTGGATTTTAACTGTTTATGTGCAAATCGCATGGTGATTGGATATGGCCTTAGGATGTGGTTTGATGTGGATGTTTAATTTTGTGGTTTGGTTTTACGGCCTGCGAGCTGATCAATTAATTGTAATAATTAATTAGGGTTTTATGGCCTGCATGCCATTTTTTTCTCTCAACTTGTGAGATTTATTTTATTTAGTATAAATATTAGCTAGTACAAGATAAAGTAGATTGTTAGTCAAGATTGGAGAAAAGAAGCCCAAAGCCAAAGAAGCCACAAAAGATGGAGCATGGAGCATGGAGCAATCCACAAGACTACGAAGGATGGACCAAAAGATCAAGACGCATGGAGATGTGTTTGCTTAGGGTTCATAGATAATTCCATTGGCTTGGAATTATCTTAGTCTAGAAAAGGCCATATCCACATCACGTTTAATTTCTGTTTTGTGGTTGTTTATTTATTGTCTTATTATTTGTGTGGTTGGTGTATGGATGATGCATGCAATTAGGATAATAAGATAATTAGACAACCCGGATCTATTATTTGGAGTTGTGCCCAAACTCAAATAGATAGATTAGTTGATATTGATCAACAAAACAATTAAGAATTGAATTTAAAATCCCTCAAAGTTCAAATATTGTGTTTTTGCCTTCTCGTTATTTAAACACTCATTATCATCATTATTCATCAAGCTCGTGCGTGCCAAAGCATGGCGACTTGGTTCATAATGATGGAATGCGATGGCACGTAACAATGTGCAATTGTTTAGATAAGAGGTTGAACACAACTAGGCTATTAATTTGATTAAGAAACCTAGAGGCAATCAATTGGGATTATCCATAAGGATGGATAAATAAGGAGTTATTTGCCCGATTGAACCAAGAGTTGCATATGGGATGCAATTGGAATTGTTCCTACCTAAAGTACTCAAATTATGGGTGACTTGCCAAAGCAAGCTCATAAGGAGATGAAAGATGGATCTTGGCCCACTAGAAAATATAAGGATATTTTCCGCATTAATATCTTGAGGGTTATTAATCCGTAGAAAAATAGTGGGAGCTATATTCAATAAACTAGCCATTATTAAATATAGTCAAAAATTCACAAATACTAAAACTTGCGTATTTTCCTTTTTGTAGAATTCCAAATGGCAAACAACTCATCGAGTTCACAACATTCCCTACGATCTGTCCTTGAGAAGGACAAGCTCTCTGGAACCAACTTTCTTGATTGGTACAGAAACTTGAGAATTGTTCTCAAGCAAGAGAAGAAACTGTACGCAATAGAGGAGCATGTTCCAGAAGGTCCAGAGAACCAGACACCTGCTGCCTTAAAGGCGTATCAAAAGCGTGTTGATGACGCTAATGATGCGGCCTGCCTAATGCTTTGCACCATGACTTCTGAGCTTCAGAAGCAACACGAAAACATGAATGTTGTCGATATGATCGAACATCTAAAGCAGCTCTTCCAAGAGCAGGCGAGGGTAGAGAGGTATGAGGTCTCAAAGGCACTGTTCAAATGTCATCTGGCAGAAGGGAACCCGGTGGGACCCCATGTACTCCAAATGATCGGGTACTTGGAGAATCTCGCCCGACTAGGGTTCCCGGTCGGCCAAGAGTTGGCAACCGATCTCGTGTTGCAATCGTTGCCCGAGAGTTATGGACAGTTCATTATGAACTATAACATGAACGAGATCGTTAAACCACTACCAGATTTGCTCAACATGTTGAGGACGGCTTAACAGAGCATCAACAAGGGTAAGGGCAAGGCCATAATGATGGTGCAGAAAGGAAAGGGCAAAAGGTTTGCCTCTTCCTCCAAGGGCAAAGGCAAGTCACTTGCCAAGTCCAAGGAACTAGCCCTTAAGCCTGTTGGTGGCATTGCCAAGGCCGTGACTAAGGGTGTGTCTCAATACTGCAGTCAGCCTGGACACTGGAGGAGGAACTGCCCAAAATATCTGGAGGACAAGAGGCTTGGAATAGTGATTCCACCACCACCAGGTATTTTTGTTGTAGATGTCAATTTAACTGTCTCTACATCATGGGTATTAGATACTGGATGTGGATCTCATATTTGTCGAAATATGCAGGATCTAAAGAGAAGTAAAAGATTGGCTAAAGGGGAGGTAGATCTGCGCGTTGGGAATGGAGCAAAGGTTGCTGCGTTGGCCATAGGCGTGTGCGAGCTATCTCTGCCTTCAGGATTAGTTTTAGAATTAAATAATTGCTATTTTGTGCCTGCTATGAGCAGAAACATTATTTCTATTTCTTGTTTGGACAAGGATGGTTTTATTATTTCAATAAAGAACAATTGTTGTTCCTTTTATTTGAATAATATTCACTATTTTAGTGCGCAATTATTTAATGGACTTTATGTCCTTGATCTAAGCAATCCTGTCTACAACATTAATACCAAGCGGATTAAAATAAATGATTTAAATCCTGCTTATTTATGGCACTGTCGTTTAGGCCACATAAATGAGACTCGTGTATCTAGACTCCATAAGGATGGATTACTAGACTCATTTGATTTTGAATCATATGAGACATGTGAGGCTTGTTTATTGGGATAAATGACAAAGTCCCCTTTCAATAAGAAAGGTGAGAGGACTAGTGAGCAATTGGCGCTCATACATACCGATGTGTGTGGGCCATTTGCCACGCCTGCCAGGGGTGGTTATGTCTACTTCATTACGTTTACTGATGATTACAGAAGATATGGATTTGTGTACCTTATGAGGACAAAATCCGAATCCTTTGAAGTGTCAAGAATGAAGTAGAGAATCAACTTGGCAAAAGTATAAAGGCTCTACGATCGGATCGTGGAGGAGAATACTTGAGCCAAGAGTTTGACGACTATCTTAGAGAGTGTGGGATCGTGTCCCAACTCACTCCACCCGGAACGCCACAATGGAATGGCGTGTCCGAGAGGAGGAATCGAACCCTATTGGATATGGTTCGATCTATGATGTGTCAAACCGATCTTCCATTATCATTTTGGGGCTACGCTCTATTAAGTGCAGCTTTCACCATTAACCGTGTTCCATCTAAACCAGTCATGAAGACACCATACGAGATGTGGAGTGGGAGGCGTCCCACACTGTCGTTCATGAGGATTTGGGGCTACGATGTCTATGTAAAACGTTTACAATCAGACAAGCTAGGGCCTAAATCGGATAAGTGTAAATTTGTGGGGTACCCTAAGGAAACTAAGGGATACTACTTCTACAATCCAACCGAGAACAAAGTGTTTGTTGCTCGGACCGGCGTGTTTCTAGAAAGAGAGTTTGTCTCTAAAGAAGCAAGTGGGAGGAATGTAGAACTTGAAGAGGTTCAAGAACCACAAATCACTGAACCGATTATGGAACATGAACAGGAACCACAAGCGGTTGTGGAGCCACCTGTTCAGGTAACACAAGAGCTTCGTAGATCTAGTAGAGTGCGCCAGGAACCCGAGAGGTATGGACTACTCTTAAACGATTCCGGTGACACGATGCTCATAGATGATGAGCCTACTACCTATGAGGAGGCCATGAGTGGCCCTGACTCTCAGAAATGGCTGGAAGCCATGAGATCCGAGATGGAATCCATGTATACCGACAAAGTATGGACTTTGGTGGAACCACCCGATGGGCCGCGGCCCATAGGGTGCAAATGGGTCTTCAAGAAGAAGATCGACATGGATGGTAATGTGATTACCTACAAGGGCCGATTGGTGGCTAAAGGATTCAGACAGATTCATGGTATTGACTATGATGAAACCTTTTCACCAGTCGCTATGACCAAATCCATCCGAATCCTACTTGCGATTGCAGCATACCACGACTATGAGATTTGGCAGATGGATGTCAAAACAGCATTCCTTTATGGGAATCTCCTCGAGGACGTGTATATGATAAAGCCGGAGGGTTTTGAGGATCCAAAGCAAGCCAACAAAGTCTGTAAGCTGCAACGGTCCATTTATGGATTGAAGCAAACTTCTAGGAGTTGGAATCGACGTTTTGATGAAGTGGTCAAAGAGTTTGGCTTCATCAGAAACGAAGATGAGTCTTGTGTCTACAAGAAGGTTAGTGGGAGCTCTGTAGCTTTTCTGGTCTTGTATGTGGATGACATACTACTCATTGGGAACGACATTCCCATGCTGCAATCTGTGAAAGATTGGCTAGGAAAGTGTTTCTCAATGAAAGACTTAGGGGAAGCAGCCTATATACTTGGTATAAAGATCTATAGAGATAGATCTAAGAGGCTGCTAGGCCTAAGTCAAAGTACATATATTGACAAGGTGTTGAAGTGGTTCAACATGCAAGACTCCAAGAAGGGATTCTTGCCCATGTCACATGGAATCACTCTTTCGAAGAGTGGTTGTCCCTCCAATGAGATTGAGAAGGAACGCATGAGTAGGATTCCCTATGCCTCGGCCATAGGATCTATCATGTACGCCATGTTATGTACTAGACCAGATGTGTCATATGCCTTGAGTATGACAAGCAGATACCAATCCAATCCGGGTGAGAGTCACTAGATTGCAGTCAAGAACATCCTAAAGTACTTGAGAAGAACTAAGGATGCTTTCTTGATATTTGGCGGTGAGGAAGAGTTGCGTGTAAGGGGTTACACTGATGCAAGCTTCCAAACCGATAGAGATGACTTTAGATCACAGTCGGGATATGTGTTTTGCCTGAATGGAGCAGCGGTGAGCTGGAAGAGTTCCAAGCAAGAGACGGTAGCTAATTCTACATCAGAGGCTGAGTACATTGCTGCAAATGGCGCAGCAAAGGAGGCTGTTTGGATCAGAAAATTTGTTTCTGAACTTGGTGTGGTCCCTAGCATTGCGGATCCAGTGGAGTTGTTCTGTGACAACACTGGGGCGATCGCGCAATCAAAGGAACCTAGATCGCACCAGAAGTCCAAGCACGTGCTCAGGAAGTTTCATCTGATTCGAGATATTATCGATAGAGGAGACGTTCGGATATGCAAGATTCCTACAGATGATAATCTGTCAGACCCGCTTACGAAGCCTCTCACGCAGTGGAAGCATGAAGGGCACACTAGGAGTATGGGCATACGAGATGCGCCAATTTGGCTCTAGTGCAAGTAGGAGACTGTTGGAATAGATGCCCTAGAGGCAATCTAGTTTAGTATGAATTTGTATATGGCTAGAAAAATTCATTTATTATTTATTGGATATTTAATATAATGAAGTCCTTACATTTACAATTGTGTTGTTTATCTTAAATATCCCTAGTCAAGTATAATGATTAATGGGACAATCATCTATAGACTAGTATGGGGTTGGATTGATATGGAGATATCATGATCCAACACATAGGTGTGCATTACGGAATGTTGCACTGGATTGACCCATCTCCGAGAAGGCTACATACATGTTATGTTGAGTCACAAGCGCTTCTCGCGGTGCAATGGTATTGTCATCCTTAGACTTGAAGTCGCTAGATATTCTAGTTGTGGATCATTGTGATCTTGGTAGCGTTAAACGCTACACCGTAACTGGGTAGTTATAAAGGCGTGTACTGGATACAATGAGAAGCAAGCTTAGAGATCGTAGTGGACGTAGAGAGGATTTGCCCCTCCCACATAACGGGAGCAAATATCCTAGGCCACTCGAGGGATAGTGCTTATAGAATGTCTGGCCAGACTCAAATAAATCAATATGGGATATTGAAGTTATTTGCACGAATAAGGCTATTCCCATGGATCGAGAAACTATGGATTGGATATACGAGTGTGACTTGTATGTCTCGTGTCCAATCCGGATATGGAGGCAAAGGGATGAGAAAATTACTTGTACAAAGGTTGTCAAGATGACTATTCTATTAGTTGGCTAGAATGGATGTTTTGCTAGAAACCGCTCCATATTAGCAAATAGTTGCTACCAACTAGATAGAACCTATGGGGTCACACGCTATATAGAGTTGAACTAGATTTGGGAATTAATTAATTGGATTAATTAATTAGAAGGATCACTTTGCAAACCCTTGCAAACTTAGTAGGGACTAATTTGCAAGGAAGGGACTAAATTGAATTCTAGTTGGACTAGAATAAGTCCTTTAGGTAGTTAACAAGGATTTGTTGGACTATATAAAGGACCCTCCTTCCTTCCTTCCTCATAACTTATGCTCATTAGTGAACATAACAAAGAGTGGGAGAGAACAAAGGAGTGAGAGCAAGCAACAAGGAGCCCGACGCCGCCCCTTGCCGCCGCCCTCGTCCCCGTCGGCCAAAAGAGGCCGAGAGCCTCTTTTTATCTTGTTTTGCGTGATTTGTTCTTCCTCTTACTAATCCGGGCTAGCACCAAGGAGTTTGGGAGATCTAGGATCAACTCTAGGCGTGGATCAACTATAGAGAACGTGACATTATTCGCGTTTGAAGTCATTAAGGAGAACCCAAAGGTGTGTTTATGATTTCTTACCCTTACTATCGTTATGTCTCTAGACTTGTGATCCTTGGAGGGTTTTGCATGGTTTATGTTTGATTATGCTTCCGTTGTGCGATCCATGAATCAAAACCCTACACTTCCCACATAACTTATGCTCATTAGTGAACATAACAAGAGTGGGAGAGAACAAAAGGAGAGAGAGCAAGCAACAAGGAGGCCCGACCGCCCCCTTTCCGCCGCCCCGTCCCCGTCGGCCAAAGGTGGCCGAGACCCTCCTTTTGGGTCTCGTTTTGCGTGATTTCTTCTTCCTCTTCCTCTTCCGGGCTAGCACCAAGGACTTGGGAGATCTAGGATCAATTCTAGCGTGGATCAACTATAGAGAACATGACACAATTTGCGTTTGAAGTCATCAAGGAGAACCCAAAGGTGTGTTTATGATTTCTAACCCTTACCATCGTTATGTCTCTTGACTTGTGATCCTTGGATGGTTTTGCATGGTTTTATGTTTGTTTATGCTTCCGTTGTGCAATCCATGAATCAAAACCCTACAGTGGTATCAGAGCCACAGGTCGTAGAGCATAAACGTGGTTTATGTGTTACGTTTTAGTTGTTTTACACCTTAATTTGATTGTTTATCGCGTAAAACAAGACAAATCAAGCATGGGATGCAATTTGTCAATAATTAATCATAACAAGATCCAATTTTTGCATTGGATGCATGAATTGGTGAGTTTGAGAAATTTTAGGATCTTAGATCTAGGTTTTGGGCATCCTTGGGGAAGAAGGAGTTCTCCCAAAACAAGGAAACAACCAAACTTGGGCACCAAGCAAGGGAGTTGTTTTGGAAATAACTCCCTCAAGGAGGTTCGGCCCCCCTAGCGACCGCCCCCCTTGCTTGCCCCCCAAGCTTGGCCGCCCTAGGGGCCGGGCGGCCCTAACCCGCGGGCCTAGGCTTGTGGGTTTTGGGCTGGGCCGGCCCTAGGGCTTTATGGTTCATCTTTTTGGGCCCGGACAATTTCATTGTTGGGCCCATGGACCGTTTTAACCCTAGAAATCCTAAAATCAATTAAAATTGACCAAGCGCGTTAAAATTGGATTTTAACTGTTTATATGCAAATCGCATGGTGATTGGATATGGCCTTAGAATGTGGTTTGATGTGGATGTTTAATTTTGTGGTTTGGTTTTACGGCCTGCGAGCTGATCAATTAATTGTAATAATTAATTAGGATTTTATGGCCTGCGTGCCATTTTTTTTCTCAACTTGTGAGATTTATTTTATTTAGTATAGATATTACCTAGTGCTAGATAAAGTAGATTGTTAGCCAAGATTGGAAAAAAGAAGCCCAAAGTCAAAGAAGCCACAAAAGATGGAGCATGGAGCATTCCACAAGACTATGAAGGATGGACCAAAAGATCAAGACGCATGGAGATGTGTTTGCTTTAGGGTTCATAGATAATTCCATTGGCTTGGAATTATCTTAGTCTAGAAAATGCCATCTCCACATCACGTTTAAATTACTGTTTTGTGGTTGTTTATTTTATTGTCTTATTATTTGTGTGGTTGGTGTATGGATGATGCATGCAATTAGAATAATAAGATAATTAGACAACCCGGATCTATTATTTGGAGTTATGCCCAAACTCAAATAGATAGATTAGTTGATATTGATCAACAAAACAATTAAAAATTGAATTTAAAATCCCTCAAAATTCAAATATTGTATTCTTGCCTTCTCGTTATTTAAACACTCATTATCATCATTATTTACCAAGTTCGTGCGTGCCAAAGCATGGCGACCTGGTTCATCATGATGGAATGCGATGGCACGTAACAATGTGCAATTGTTTAGATTAGAGGTTGAACACAACTAGGCTATTAATTTGATTAATAAACCTAGAGGAAATCAATTGGGATTATCCATATGGATGGATAAATAAGGAGTTATTTGCCCAATTGAACCAAGAGTTGCATAAAGGATGCAATTGGAATTGTTCCTACCTAAAGTAGTCAAATTATGGGTGACTTGCCAAAGCAAGCTCATAAGGAGATGAAAGATGGATCTTGGCCCACTAGAAAATATAAGGATATTTTCCGCATTAATATCTTGAGGGTTATTAATCCGTAGAAAAATAGTGGGAGCTATAGTTGATAAACTAGCCATTATTGAATATAGTCAAAAATTCACAAATACTAAAACTTGCGTATTTTCCTTTTGTAGAATTCCAAATGGAAAACAACTCATCGAGTTCACAACATTCCCTACGATCTGTCCTTGAGAAGGACAAGCTCTCTGGAACCAACTTTCTTGATTGGTACATAAACTTGAGAAGAAAATGTACGCAATAGAGGAGCATGTTCCAGAAGGTCCAGAGAACCAAACACCTGCTGCCTTAAAGGCGTATCAAAAGCGTGTTGATGACGCTAATGATGCGGCCTGCCTAATGCTTTGCACCATGACTTCTGAGCTTCAGAAGCAACACGAAAACATGAATGCTGTCGATATGATCGAACATCTAAAGCATCTCTTCCAAGATCAGGCGAGGGGAGAGAGGTATGAGGTCTCAAAGGCACTGTTCAAATGTCATTTGGCAGAAGGGAACCCGGTGGGACCCCATGTACTCCGAATGATCGGGTACTTGGAGAATCTCGCCCGGCTAGGGTTCTGGTCGGCCAAGAGTTGGCAACCGATCTCGTGTTGCAATCGTTGCCCGAGAGTTATGGACAGTTCATTATGAACTATAACATGAACGAGATCGTGAAACCACTGCCAGATTTACTCAACATGTTGAGGACGGCTGAACAGAGCATCAACAAGGGTAAGGGCAAGACCATAATGATGTCAAGAAAGGAAAGGGCAAAAGGTTTGCCTCTTCCTCCAAGGGCAAAGGCAAGTCAGTTGCCAAGTCCAAGGAACCAGCCCTTAAGCCTGTTGGTGGCATTGCCAAGGCCGTGACTAAAGGTGAGTGTCACTATTGCAGTCAGCCTGGACACTGGAGGAGGAACTTCCCAAAATATCTGGAGGACAAGAGGCTTGGAATAGTGATTCCACCACCACCGGGTATTTTTGTTGTAGATGTCAATTTAACTTTCTCTACATCATGGGTATTAGATACTGGATGTGGATCTCATATTTGTCGAAATATGCAGGATCTAAAGTGAAGTAGGAGATTGGCTAAAGGGGAGGTAGATCTGAGCGTTGGGAATGGAGCAAAGGTTTCTGCGTTGGCCATAGGCGTTTGCGAGCTATCTCTGCCTTCAGGATTAGTTTTAGAATTAAATAATGGCTATTTTGTGCCTTCTATGAGCAGAAACATTATTTCTATTTCTTGTTTGGACAAGGATGGTTTTATTATTTCAATAAAGAACAATTGTTGTTCCTTTTATTTAAATAATATTCACTATTTTAGTGCGCAATTATTTAATGGACTTTATGTCCTTGATCTAAGCAATCCTGTTTACAACATTAATACCAAGCGGATTAAAATAAATGATTTAAATCCTGCTTATTTATGGCACTGTCGTTTAGGCCACATAAATGAGAAACGTGTATCTAGACTCCATAAGGATGGATTACTAGAATCCTTTGATTTTGAATTATATGAGACATGTGAGGCTTGTTTATTGGGAAAAATGACAAAGTCCCCTTTCAATAAGAAAGGAGAGAGGACTAGTGAGCAATTGGCGCTCATACATACCGATGTGTGTGGGCCATTTGCCACGCCTGCCAGGGGTGGTTATGTCTACTTCATTACATTTACTGATGATTACAGTAGATATGGATTTGTGTACCTTATGAGGGCAAAATCCGAATCCTTTGAAGTGTTCAAAGAATTAAAAAATGAAGTAGAGAAGCAACTTGGCAAAAGTATAAAAGCTCTACGATCCGATCGTGGAGGAGAATACTTGAGCCAAGAGTTTGACGACTATATTAGAGAGTGTGGGATCGTGTCCCAACTCACTCCACCCGGAACACCACAATGGAATGGCGTGTCCGAGAGGATGAATCGAACCCTATTGGATATGGTTCGATCTATGATGTGTCAAACTGATCTTCCATTATCATTTTGGGGCTACGCTCTATTAAGTGCAGCTTTCACCATTAACCGTGTTCCATCTAAATCAGTCATGAAGACACCATATGAGATGTGGAGTGGGAGGCGTCCCACACTGTCGTTCATGAGGATTTGGGGCTGCGATGTCTATGTAAAACGTTTACAATCAGACAAGTTGGGTCCTAAATCTGATAAGTGTAAATTTGTGGGGTACCCTAAGGAAACTAAGGGATGCTACTTCTACAATCCAACCGAGAACAAAGTGTTCGTTGCTCGGACCGGCGTGTTTCTAGAAAGAGAGTTTGTCTCTAAAGAAGCAAGTGGGAGGAATGTATAACTTGAAGAGGTTCAAGAACCACAAATCACTGAACCGATTATGGAACATGAACAGGAACCACAAGCAGTTGTGGAGCAACCTGTTCAGGTAACACAAGAGCTTCGTAGATCTAGTAGAGTGCGCCAGGAACCCGAGAGGTATGGACTTCTCGTGACCGATTCCGGTGACACGATGCTCATAGATGATGAGCCTACTACCTATGAGGACGCCATGAATGGCCCAGACTCTCAGAAGTGGCTGGAAGCCATGAGATCCGAGATGGAATCCATGTATACCAACAAAGTATGGACTTTGGTGGAACCACCCGATGGGGCGCGGCCTATAGGGTGCAAGTGGGTCTTCAAGAAGAAGATCGACATGGATGGTAATGTGATTACCTATAAGGGCCGATTGGTGGCTTAAGGATTCAGACAGATTCATGGTATTGACTATGATGAAACCTTTTCACCAGTCGCTATGACCAAATCCATCCGAATCCTACTTGCGATTGCAGCATACCACGACTATGAGATTTGGAAGATGGATGTCAAAATAGCATTCCTTTATGGGAATCTCCTCGAGGACGTGTATATGATACAGCCGGAGGGTATTGAGGATCCAAAGCAAGCCACCAAAGTCTGTAAACTGCAACGATCCATTTACGGATTGAAGCAAGCTTCTAGGAGTTGGAATCGACGTTTTGATGAAGTGGTCAAAGATTTTGGCTTCATCAGAAACGAAGATGAGTCTTGTGTCTACAAGAAGGTTAGTGGGAGCTCTGTATCTTTTCTGGTCTTGTATGTGGATGACATACTACTCATTGGAAACGACGTTCCCATGCTACAATCTATTAAAGATTGGCTAGGGAAGTGTTTCTCAATGAAGGACTTAGGGGAAGCAGCCTATATACTCGGTATAAAGATCTATAGAGATAGATCTAAGAGGTTGCTAGGACTAAGTCAAAGTACATATTGACAAGGTGTTGAAACAGTTCAACATGCAAGATTCCAAGAAGGGATTCTTGCCCATGTCACATGGAATCACTCTTTCAAAGAGTGGTTGTCCTTCCAATGAGATTGAGAAGGAACGCATGAGTAGAATTCCCTATGCCTCGGCCATAGAATCTATCATGTACGCCATGTTATGTACTAGACCAGATGTGTCATATGCCTTGAGTATGACAAGCAAATACCAATCCAATCCGGGTGAGAGTCACTGGATTGCAGTCAAGAACATCCTAAAGTACTTGAGAAGAACTAAGGATGCTTTCTTGATATTTGGCGGTGAGGAAGAGTTGCGTGTAAGGGGTTACACTGATGCAAGCTTCCAAACCGACAAAGATGACTTTAGATCACAGTCGGGATATGTGTTTTGCCTGAATGGAGCAGTGGTGAGCTGGAAGAGTTCTAAGCAAGAGACGGTAGCTGATTCTACAACAGAGGCTGAGTACATTGCTGCAAATGGCGCAGCAACGGAAGCTGTTTGGATCAGAAAGTTTGTTTCTGAACTTGGTGTGGTCCCTAGCATTGCGGATCCAGTCGAGTTGTTTTACGACAACACTGGGGCGATCGCGCAATCAAAGGAACCAAGATCGCACCAAAAGTCCAAGCACGTGCTTAGGAAGTTTCATCTGATTCGAGATATTATCGATAGAGGAGACGTTCGGATATGCAAGATTCCTACATATGAGAATCTGTCAGACCCCCTTACAAATCCGCTCACGAAGTGGAAGCATGAAGGGCACGCTAGGAGTATGGGCATACGAGATGCGCCAGATTGGCTCTAGTGCAAGTGGGAGACTGTTGGAATAGATGCCCTAGAGGCAATCTAGTTTAGTATGAATTATTTGTGGCTAGAAATTCATTTATTCTTTATTGAATATTTAATAAAATGAAGTCCTTAGATTTACAATTGTGTTGTTTATCTTAAATATCCCTAGTCCAGTATAATGATTAATGGGACAATCATCTATAGACTAGTATGGGGTTGGATTGATATGGAGATATCACGATCCAACATATAGGTGTGCATTAGGGAATGTTTCACTGGATTGACCCATCTCCGAGGAGGCTACATACACTTTATGTTGAGTCACAAGCGCTTCTCGCGGTGCAATGGTATTGTCATCCTTAGACTTGAAGTCACTAGATATTCTAGTTGTGGATTATTGTGATTTTGGTAGCGTTAAATGCTACACCGTAACTGGGTAGTTATAAAGGCGTGTACTGGATACAATAAGAAGAAAGCTTAGAGATCGTAGTGGACGTAGATAGAATTTGTCCCTCCCACATAATGGGAGCAAATATCCTAGGCCACTCGAGGGATAGTGCTTATAGAATGTCTGGCCAGACTCAAATAAATCAATATGGGATATTGATGTTATTTGCACGAATAAGGCTATTCCCATAGATCGAGAAACTATGGATTGGATATACGAGTGTGACTAGTATGTCTCGTGTCCAATTCGGATATAGAGACAAAGGGATGAGACAATTACTTGTACAAAGGTTGTCAAGATGACTATTCTATTAGTTGGCTAGAATGGATGTTTTGCTAGAGACCGCTCCATATTAGCAAATAGTTGCTACCAACTAGATAGAACCTATGGGGTCACACGCTATATAGAGTTGAACTAGATTTGGGAATTAATTAATTGGATAATTAATTAGAAGGATCACTTTGAAAAACCTTGCAAACTTAGTAGGGACTAATTTGCAAGGAAGGGACTAAACTGAATTCTAGTAGGACTAGAATAAGTCCTTTAGGTAGTTGACAAGGAGTTGTTGGACTATATAAAGGACCTTCCTTCCTTCCTTCCTTCCCAAACCTTATGCTCATTGAACATAAAAAGAGTGGGAGAGAACAAAAAGGAGAGAGAGCAACAAGCTAGAGGAGCCGAACGCCCCCTAGCCCGCCGCCCGTCCCCGTCGGCCACAAGGAGGCCGAGAGCCCTCCTTTGGGTCTCGTTTTGCGTGATTCTTCTTCCTCTTCCTCTTCCGGGCTAGCACCAAGGACTTGGGAGATTCTAGGATCAACTCTAGGCGTGGATCAACCATAGAGAATGTGACACAATTCGCGTTTGAAGTCATCAAAGGAGAACCCTAAGGTGTGTTATTGATTTCTTCCTTTACCATCGTTATGTCTCTTGACTTGTGATCCTTGGAGGGTTTTGCATGGTTTTATGATTGTTTGTGTTTCCGTTGCGCATCCATGAATCAAAACCCTACAGTGATGCAGGACACCTAATAAGAGACTGTCCACTCAAAAAGAGCAAGAACTTTCAAAAGAAAGATCAAGACAGAAGAAAGAAAGCCATGATAGATTCATGGAGTGATTCAGATAGCTCTAGTGAATCTAAATCTGAGGAAGAACATGCCAACCTATGCTTCATGGACAAGCATGATGAAAGTTTTGAAAAGAACATTGAGGTAATGGTAAATTGTCTCATTTACAAAAACAAAAGAAGCTCTTTCAGAATATCTCAGAACAATGCTTTTAAATGAGGAAGATTATCTGAAAGAGATCAGACTTTTGAAAGAAAAAGTTCATGAGAAAGAAAAAGAAAACTTACAACTTGTTTGCCTAAATTAGAATCTTGAAATCTCTCAGAAGAAAACTGGCAGTGATTTCAAGGCCTTGAAAACCATTTTCAAATCCTTGAAAACACAAGTCAAGGAAGTAGTCACTGAAACTCCCCAGTGAGTGACAGCCTTGTTAATCTAAGACATCAGGTTGATGATTTATGGAAACAAAAGATTACTCTTACTAAGAAACTTCAAGAATCTGAATTGGTCAAAGTCAAGCTTGCTTGATCAGAACACAAGTTGAACTTGATTATTGGAGGAAGTTCATAGTCTGTTCACAAAGCTGGTATTGGATTCAATCCAAACTTTACAAGAAGAAACAATACTTGTGAAGGCTGGAAACAAAACTTCTCCTACATGTCATTACTGCTGTAAAACGGGTCATGTTAATATGGCTTGTCCTTTTAGAAGAAGAGACCCTCACATTATGAGGAACACTTTTCCTTTTCAACTCAAAGGACAAGTTAAGTAGATTTGGGTTCCTAAAGGAGTTAGAACACCTAACATGGTTGATCCTGAATATGAATCCAAATTCCACACTTGGTCTAACAGCTGGGTCAGGCAGTGATTGGTGTTTGCAGGTTGTCACCAATGTCAAAGAACAGAAGTGGTTCATGGACAGTGGTTGCTCATGACATATGAGTGGAAAGAGATCTCTATTCTGAGAGTTGAAGGAGCAATCAGAAGGTTCAATAACACTTGGTGACAAACGCAAATGCAATATTCTTGGTATTGGAAAAGCTGGTACAAATTTTGAAAACTCTATTTCTGATGTGTATCTGGTTGAAGGTTTGAAATTTAATTTGCTTAGCGTATCTCAGGTTTGTGATAATGGCAACAAAGTTATCTTTGACAAAGAGAAGTGTGTGGTGCAAAATGAGAAATCAGGATATTGCAGTCTCACAGCCTCTAGATCAAACAATGTTGATACTTTTAAGACTAACAAAGTTGCAGGTGAAAGTTTTAAGTGTCTCAAGGCCTTGAAAGAGGATTCAAAGCTTTGGCATAGGAAACTTGGTCATATCAGTTTTCATACTTTGAACAAGTTGATTTCCAAAGACTTGGTAAGAGGATTGCCATCCATCAAGTTCAAAGAAGATGAAATGTGCAAAGCCTGTGCACAAGGCAAACAGACCAGAAGCTCCTTCAAGCCAAAGAAGTTTGTAAGTACAACTAGACTCATTGAATTACTTCATATGGATCTCTGTGGTCCTATGAGGACTCCCACTCCAAAAGGTAAAAGGTATATGCTAGTTGTTGTAGATTATTTTTCTAGATATACCTTGGTGATGTTTCTCAAAGAAAAATATGAAGCACTCTCTGAATTTTCAAATCTTTGCAGAGAACTTCAAAACTTGAAAAACCTACCTGTAGATTCAATCAGAAGTGATCATGGTAGAGAATTTGATCAGTTAGAATTTGATTTATTTTGTGATAAGCATGGTATTTCTCACAAATTTTTTGCTCCAAGAGCTCCTCAACAGAATGGTGTTGTTGAAAGAAAGAACAAGACTCTTGAAGATATGTCAAGAACAATGCTTCTTGAGAACAAGCTGCCAAAACATTATTGGGCAAAAGCTGTGAATACAGCAAACTATATTTTGAACAGGTGCTTGATCAGACCTATTCTGAAGAAGACCCCCTGTGAACTATTCAAAGGGAGGAAGCCAAACATTTCTTACTTCAGACCCTTTGGATGTACTTGTTTTATCCATAATAATGGAAAAAACAATCTTGGTAAGTTTGATGCAAGAAGTGATGAAGACTTGAATTTGAACAAGCATGGATCAGAGGAAGAGACTAGAATCCACTAGGATTCAAGAAAGGCTCAGAAGAGAATAGAAGACATTTTCAAGACCTTGAAAATAGTGCTCAAGGCTTTGAAAGTAAAACTCAAAGCCTTGAAAAAGATGTTCAAAAGGATTCAAGTGACAAAGCCACTACTTCAAGACCAGAGAAGATCTATGGAGAACCTGAACCATGGTCTCAAAGAAAGAGATTCAAATATCTCTCATCCCATCCAGCTGATAACATTCTATCAGATCCAACCACTGATGCTGACTTTGCAGGTTACAAGGTTGCTAGGAAAAGTACTTCAGGAACTTGCCAATTCATTGGATCATCCTTGATTAGTTGGCATTCAAAGAAAAGGAATTCAGTTGCTCTATCAACAGCTGAAGCTGAATATATAGCTGCAGGAGCATGTTTCTCACAAGTGTTATGGATTGCTCAACAGCTAAGAGACCTTAGATTTGACTTCAGGGGCATACCTATTAAGTGTGACAACACTAGTGCAATTTCAATTACAAAGAATCCAGTGCAACACTCAAGAACCAAGCACATTGATGTCAGACACCACTTCATCAGAGATCATGCTGAAAAATGTGATATTGTTCTTGAATTAGTTGCTACTAACATGCAAATTGCAGATATCTTCACCAAACCATTAGCAGATGAAAGAATCTCAGCTCTAAGATTGGAATTGGGAATGCTAAACAAAAATGCATTGGTTTAGGGGGAGCATCAGGTAAGACAGGTAAGCTTTATGTGTTTCAAAAGGTTTGAAATGAGTTTCAAAGCCTTGAAAATCAGTTCAAAGCCTTGACTCTTACTTGTTGCAGTGTTATAGTATTTCAAGACCTTGAAATCCTTTTCAAAACCTTGAAAATGAGTTTGCTACACTGATAGTCAATAATCATGGATCATTCTGTGTTGGGTGATATCTCTGTAGATATTTGCCTAATATAGCCCATACCCTTTTCAAAAATTTGATTTATCCAAAAATAGTATTAGTATATTCTATTTTCCAACGACATAAATTTTTTGAAATCTCTCAGATCATTGGAAATCTTTTGAGAATCAGAGAGATACTAGTTTCCTTTTGAAACTCAAACTCTTTCAATATTTATCTTCTTACTTCTCCTTCATTCCGTATCATTCCATCTCTCTCTATTCTTTTCCCAAACCCTTATGAGCACAAGGAGAGCCTCAGATAGAATCAAGATAGCTGGAGGTTCGAAACCTGTCTCTGAGAAGAAAAGAAAAGCAGCAGTGGAAGAGGTTCAAGAAATCAGTGAAGACTCTACTTCAAAAGCTTCACTGATGAAGAAGAGTAATCTCCACCACCTAAGAAGATGGTGAGAAAAGATCAAGCTCCAGTAAAGAAAAACAATCTACGGCATCTACACAAGAGAAGCAGAAGGGTATCCATATTGGAAGCCCAAAGAGAGAAAAGAAGAAGACAGTTTCTGAAGTTAAAGGAAAAGGATAGGAAATCCTTATTCAAGATTCAGACTCAGACACTACTTCAGGATCCTATGGCGTGTATTCCATACCGAACCAAGGGAAACTTGACAAGGATCCGTCCCAGTACTTAGAAGCTTCAAAAGCAGGAAAGAAAAATCTCAAGACTGTCCCTCCTCAACAGAAAAGGTTAGCTGTAAAGAAGAAACTGAAGCATGGGAAGAAAGCCCTGGAAGGGCTCACCTTCCTATTCAACAGTGTTATTGAAAAGATCAGATCCTTCATTGAGGAAATAGATGTGATCTCTCAAGAAGTTCAAGTCAACAGTGAAGAAAGTGAGGAATAAGCAGGAGATCAAGAGGATGAGAAAGAACCTTAATCTTGCCTATTCTTTCTTCCCCATTCTCTCTTATTCAAAGTTTTTCTTTCAAGTTTTCAAAATTTTCCAGACACTTGATCCAACATCTTCTATCGTTTTGATGAAAGTCAAAAAGGGGGAGAAAATTCTAGGTTTTTGGTTTTTAGCTCTTAGGTTTATTTGGTTTTATTTGCTGAACTGTTTAAGTTTCTGTTGGTATTATGAATAAGTTGTATCTTTTTTCGAAATACTGTGTTTTTAAATTGCGGACTAATCAGTTTATTTTGGAGACTAAGGATCAAACAGAACTTGGTTTTGTCTTTCATCAAGGGGGAGACTGAAAGATCAGGTTGTGCAAGACTTGAAATATCTTGGATATTTCAAGGCCTTGAACCAGCTTTCAAAGCCTTGAATTAGTCTCAGAGGCTTGAAAATTGTTTAGCTATTTCCAAGGCCTTGAAATTGGATTCACAGCCTTGAAACTGCTTGAACGTGAATGCACATTCTCAGGGGGAGTTTTCTGCAAACTCTCTGAATTGATATACTCTCTCTCTTTCATATGTTTGATTCTCTGATATTAGATGATGAAAGACAAATTGTTATAACAAGTTTTTAATCTTAATATATTATCTGTTTGACCATGATAAAGCAGGAAATTTTGTTTGTAAGTTTTGCAGGATTATTTCCTAAACTAAATATTTCCTAAACTGAATTGCTGGAGATTTGGAAATACTTGTACACTTTGATCATGTGATCAATCAGACGTATATGACAGCTTCTCATGGTGTTTAAATGAAAAATTACAACAAGATCTCTGAAGATTGTGATCATCCAACCGTTGGAGAAGATTTCAAAGTAGTGAAAGTCTGTTGCCTACAAAATAGGAATGTTGTTGCTGAAAATCTGGGGAGATTTGCGGAGCTGTATGAAGTATAAATAGATCTCAAATTCGAAGCAACAAGATACAACACTCAACGGGAAAAAACAGAAAAAGAATTCTGGATTGACAAGCATTGAAGAAGTTCATCATTCTTCCAATCCATTCACAGAAGTTCACTGCATTTTCACTGCAATTTTCTACTCTTAAGTGTTCTTCTGTATAGAGCTATATTGGTATATCATTTCTGTATTATTTTTACATCTATTCTCAAGGATTGTTTAAAGTGAACAATAGCGAATTCTCAGTTAATCAGTTAGCTAGAGCAGGTACTAGACAGGTCAGGGAAAACCACAAGCTGTAACAGAGTAAGGGACTCTCTGTGCTTGAGTTCTAGGGCTTAGCTTTTGATTAGTAAGAATTGAGTTGAAAATCCTGCAGGGATCGAATCCCTGAGGTAGATATGTAGGTCCAAGTGGACTGAACTCTATAAATCACTTGTCTTCCGCATTTTTCAGTTTATTTACTTTCATAGATTTTGCAGCACACAAAAATTGTTTATTTTTTCAAGGGTTTGAACTTGTTTTCAAGGCCTTGAAAAAGGCATACTTGCTCTATACTTTCTGCATTTACTTCAAAGGCTTGAACTAGCTTTCAAGGCCTTTAACTTCATTGTTTGCACAAGTTTTCATCTTCCTAGCAAGTTTTGCAAAAAGTTGGCATACTCTATTCAACCCCCCCAACCCTTCCAGAGTATCTTAGCTGCTTATACATCTGCATACTCACACTTTCAATATATATGAGCTAAGTAATATATTTTTATTTAATATTGGGCAATTCACACACACACACCAAGTTACCTACAAAAATACACACACACATGTGTGTGTGTATTGTAGGTAACATGAATTAATAGTACTCTTGTGTTTCAGAAAAAAATTAATAATAGACTAATTTGTAAATCTCTCAAATTAAAAATATCAAATTAATTTCATTTTATTTGAAGGGGCCAACACTTAATGCTCTTTAGTTAACATTGGAAATTTTAATGGGGCAACTATGTAAATCCAAAACTTTGGAGGGTTCGTGGACCCCACCCGCCCCTGTGTTCGCCAATGGACCCAAATGACCCTTCATTATTGTTGCTTGAGTCTGGAACTGCTTCATGATTTTTCCCTTTCAATTTTCTTTACTTTCTGATAATGTGTGTGATGTTACCCAATATTGCTGTCATTTTATTATTCCTGCAACTGGAATTGGATGGTTGTCTATTGATTTTTGTTGCTAACTTCATGAATAATATACGTGAATAGAACATCTATGCGCTTTTAATTATAGTAATTTCAGTGGTTGATGGTACCAAGTTTGTGACAACAAAAAAATTATGGAGATTAATACTTTTGAATTTTAAAATATGGGTATCAAATTGTAACAAAGTCGTAAATATGGGTATTATTAACGGAATTTATCTTTGTAAACGACTAATATACCCACACTAACAGTTAGAAAAACCAACAGCGTTAGTAAAATGTACCACCAACGCAACAATTTTAAAAAATGAGCAATGCTTATGCCAAAAGTTAAAATGTGGGTATCAGAATGTGATAGAATGTATAATATGGATACCACTAGTGCAATTTTACCTTTTTTTTTATGGAAAATTGAATGATGCCCAAAATTTATGGCCAGTTTGAGAATGTTGCGCGTTTTATAAAATATTTGAGCCAGAAATGTTGTGAGAAAGATGTCGTAGAAATTTACTTAAAACGTGTTTAATAGATTTCATATATAACCTGATGTGGAAATTCACTTTTTATATATTGTGTTTGGTAATTTTTGTTTTAGAATTATTGTACGTGTTGAAATGACAGTATCAAATATGAGAGTTTTTTCTTAAAACATAAATATGCTAGAGTCTTATTACAATTAGACAGGTAATTTTTTATTTATTGTATGGCATTGATAAAAAAGAGTATGATACGGGTCACGTACTCACGTATCAATTATTTAATATTTATAAAATTATTTAGTTAATTAGTTTATGAGTTATTGAATTAAAATCATTTATTTAATTAGCCTGTAGAGTAGGCCCGCTAAGTTAGGATTATGTTTATCTATTTAAACAGATGTCATCTCCAGTTTATTAAATCAATCAAGAAGAATATTCAAAGTGTTTTGTGTTTTAGTGTGTTTAGTGTTCGTGTGGAGACTTGATAGTGTCTATAATTACTATCACGTTAGGTAAACCCTAACAGAGTATATCAATAAAGTTATCAAATAGTATGTCCCAAATAGCAACATCTCCCCTCTATAAAAAAATAAAAAAAACGACATATCCTCCGTTTTTTAAACCTTCGATGGAAAACAAATGTTGTTTAAAAAGGAGTTAAATACTTTTAACTCAACATCTTATTCAAATACTAGGGTTACCTCGCGCGCGTTGCGCGCGCGGTACTGGTGCTGCGAGCTACGAAAATTTGACTGCGTTTGATTTACCTTTGCTTCAAGTCCTACATTGATACAGAAACATAGATATGGTAATTGTCACACCCCCTCCCCCGACCCCGATTAGTGATTAATAACAATTTTCGTTAACGGGAGGAGGGCGCGACATGTAGGTGCGGCCTTGACTCGTCGAGAGGCTAAACAAGTTATTTGAAAAAGTCGTGATAAAGATTTTCTTTTTGAAAACTTTGCGGAAGCGTAAATTAACGATTTACTTGGGGTCGTCATGATAATTGAAATTGACTTATATCATAAATGAAAAGATGTTTAAGAGAAAAATGAACTTGGAAATAACTATCATTTAGCCATCTCGACTCATAACGTAAACAGAGCATAAAACGGGAAATGTTTTAGGTATCATACAACGGCTCATACAAAGTCTTAAATACATAAATACTTAAACTGTACACAATTATTCCATTCTTAAACGATTTACAAACATGTATTGCAGAATATAACTCCAAGCCGACTAGTATACTATCAACATCTAAGAGCATAATATCATCAGGAACGTAAACACATATCACTTAACTTCTTTGAAAGTGTGAGTATGCAGATATATAAGGAACTAATATACTCTAGAAGGGGGGGGGGGTTAAATAGAGTAAGCCAACATTTTACAAAACTAGCTAACAAGTAGAATAACTAGTGCAGACAATGAATTTCAAGGCCTTGAACACATGTTCAAGCCTTTGAAGTGTAGCAGAAAGTTTCAGAACAAATATGCCTTTTTCATGGCCTTGAAAACAAGTTCAAATCCTTGAAAAATAAACAGTTTTTGTATGCTGCAAAAGCTTTGAAAGTAAATGAACTGAAAATGCACAAGACAAGTGATTTATAGAGTTCAGTCCACTTGGACCTACGTCTCAACCTCAGGGATTAGATCCCTGCAGGATTTTCAACTCAATTCTTATTAATCAAAAGCTTAGCCCTAGAACTCAATCACAGAGAGCTCCCTTACTCTGTTACAACTTGTGGTTTTCCCTAACCTGTCTAGTCCTGCTCTAGCTAACTGATTAACTAAGAATTCTCTATTGTTCACCTTGAACAATCCCTGAGAATGAATGTAGAAATAACACAGAAATGATCTACCAATATAGCTCTATACAGAAGATCACTTAAGAGTAGAAAACTGCAGTGAAATGCAGTGAACTTCTGTGTATGGATTGGAAGAGATGAAGAACTTCTTTGATGCTTGTCAATCCAGAATGCTTTCTCTATATTTTCCCGTTGAGAATTGTGTTGTGTTTCTTCGAATTTGAGCTCTTTAAATACTTCAAACAACTCTGCAAATCTCTCCAGATTTTCAACAACAACATTCCTATTTTGTAGGCAATAGAGTTTGACTACTTTGAGATCTTCTCCAACGGTTGAATGATCATAATCTTCAGAGATATTGTTGTAAACCTTCATTTGACCATCATGAGAAGCTCTCAAACACGTCTGATTGATCACAGGATCAAAGTATTCAAATGTTTCCAAATCTGCAGCAATCTAGTTTAGGAAACAATCTTGCAAAACTTAGAAACAATATTTCCTGCATTATCATGGTCAAACAGTTAATATAGTACGATTCAAAACATGTTTATCAATTTTTCTTTCATCATCTAACATCAGGTAATCAAACATATGCAAGAGAGATAATAAATTAGATCAGAGAGTTAATAGAAAAACTCCCCCTGAGAATATGCTTTCAGGTTTAACAGTTTCAAGGCTTTGAATCCAGTTTCAAGGCCTTGAAAATAGCCAACACTATTTTCAATCCTCTGAAGCTGATTCAAGGCTTTGAAAGCTGTTTTAAGGCCTTGAAATAGCTAAGCTCTTTCAAGTCTTGAACAACCTGAGCTTTCAATCTCCCCCTTGATGAAAGACAAAACCAAATTCTGTTTGATCCTTAGTCTCTGCAAAATAAACTGATTAGTCTGCAATTTAAAGACACAGTTATTCCAAAAAGATCCAACTTATTTAAATACCAACAAGAACATCTAAAAAGTTTAGCAGATAACATCAAATAAACCTAAAATCCTAAACTGAAACCTAGAATTTTCTCCCCCTTTTTAACTTTCATAAAAAAGACAAAAGATGTTGGATCAAGTGTCTGGAAAATTTTGAAAACTTAAAGAAATAATTAAAGCATAGAGAATGTGGAATAAAGAATAGGCAAGATTAAGGGGTTTAATCATCATCTTCCTCATGATCTCCTTCCTCTTTCTCATTGTCTTCTTCATCAGTCTTGTCCTGCTCCCCCTGTTCTTCTGCAACCCCGTCTGCAACAGCTGTCTCTTCAGTTTTGTTCTTTTCAGCAGCCTTTGGAGATTTCTTCTTTTTCTTCAAAGTGATCAGCAGCTCATCTGAATCAGGGCTATTAACTTCATCTTCTGCCTGTTCTGCTGCCTGCTTAACCTTATCTGAGACTGGAGTAGTTTCTTCCTGGTCTGAATGCTCACTAGGCAAATCCTTGTCTGATTCTCCTTTCTTTGTTCCTTCAGTACCTCAGGAACATCAAGCAAGATCGTGCTTCTGAAGATACTTTCCACCATATACTTGACTTGTCCCATATCACTTTCCAGTCCAAAAACAGTAGATTTGACATCCTCAATGTCCAGTTCCAAACCATCAAGTCTTTTGATTGGCTGTAGCTGAGAGGTCTGACTTGAAGTGGGAGTCAAGGTCTTGGGATTAGAAAATTTCTTTGCACCTAGTTCTGCTTCAGTCAGGTCAGAGTAAAGTTTCCAAACTTTCTCTTTTGTTTTTACAACTCCAATTTTCTCAAAGGCTTTCTCATTGAGTTCCCCAAACCCAGATGTGACTGATTCTTCTCCAGTAAAAGGGATCTCAAAATGCTCAAAGAACATGGTGAGGAGGTTTTCATATGGGGGAGGGTGAATCCTCTTACTGGTTAGGCTGAAGAGCATGAGTTCAAGAACTAGTTTTGGGAGATCAATCTCCCATGCATAACCAGGTACATGATGTGTAGCATTCTCTCAGTCACCAACGTTCTTGAGTGCTCTCTAGGAAAGACACATCTCACTAGTATAGTGTAAAGGACCTTGGCTTCAACATTCAACACAGAGTGAGTTAACTGTTTGGCTGAGGTTGAGATGTTTGGATGAAAGAATTCTTCTTTGGCTAGCTTCAAAGTTTCCGACTTTGGTGGATGGTTGCTAGTGTCATACCTCTTTGGACAACCTAACACATTGGGTAACTCAGAGTGATCTAGTTCAATTATGATCCCTGTAACTTTAGATTTGATCACCAAATGTGCAGATCTCTTAACTTGGGTTAAGTTCAAATAGAAGAGTTTGGTGAGTCTGGGGTAGGCTATTTCTCTAGGATTAAGCATACACCACAAAGAGATCTTCTTTAACATAGAGATGCACTTGAGTTTCATATGTTCCAGCACATACTTATTAACCAAACTGCAAAAACCAATAGACCTTGAAGCAAAACCATCTAACCACTGACCTTTAGAGATGTTTGAGATAAACCATGTCTCATCTAGAGCTGTGTTCTTTGTTGAGACCTGAGAATAGATCTGCAATGCCTTCTCCAATTGACCTTCTGGTTGTGCTTCATTCACCTTCCCTTACCCTTTTTCTGCCTGAGTTTCCTTCTTCTTCTTCTTCTTCTTCTTCACCTTCTTTGAACTGGTAGGCTCTTTTTCTGGTTACTTTTCTGTAATGGCCTTCTGCTTCTTCTGCTTTTCTGAAGAGGATGTTGTAGCCTTCTTGATCTTCTTCTTTGGTGGAGGAGGATCTGGAACTGCTTCTGCACTAGGAGTTCTGGAGCTAGAGTCTCCACTGACTTCTTGAACCTCTTCCACTGCTGCTTTTCTCTTCTTCTCTGAGACAGGTTTTGAACCACCAGCCATCTTGATTCGATCTGAGGCTCTTCTTGTGCTCATTAGGGTTAGGGAGAAGAAAATAGAGAGATGGAATGATACGTAATGAAGGAGAAGAGAAGAGGATAAATACTGAAAGAGTTTGAGTTTTAAAAGGAAACTAGCATCTCTCTGATTCTAAAAAGATTTGCAAAGATCAGAGAAAATTTCAAACCATTATGCCGTTGGAAAAAGAATATACTAATACTATTTTTGGATAAAACAAATTTCTGAAAAGGGTAGGGACTATATCACGAAAACATCTACAGAGATATCACCCAGTATAGAATGATCCAAGTTTATTGACTATTAGTATAACATATTCATTTTCAAGGCTTTGAAAAGGCTTTCAAGGCCTTGAAACACTGCAACAAGTAAGAAATCAAAGCTTTGAACTGGTTTTCAAGGCTTTGAAACTCAATTCAAACCTTTGTAAACAAAAAAGAAAAAACTTACCTTTCTTACCTTAAGCTCCCCCTAAACCAATGCAGTCTTATTTAGCATTCCCAATTCCAATCTTAAAGCTGAGAACCTCTCATCGGCTAATGGTTTGGTAAAGATACCTGCAATTTGTATGTTAGTAGCAACAAACTCAAGAACAATATCACCTTTCTCAGCTTGATCTCTGATGAAGTGGTGTCTGACATCAATGTGCTTGGTTCTTGAGTGTTTTACTGAATTCTTTGTAATTGAAATTGCACTAGTGTTGTCATACTTAATAGTTATGCCTCTGAAGTCAAATCCAAGGTCTCTTAGCTGTTGAGCAATCCATAGTACTTGTGAGCAACATGCTCCTGCAGCTATATATTCAGCTACAACTGTTTATAGAGCAACTGAATTCTGTTTCTTGGAATGCCAGCATAGATGATCCAATGAATTGACAGGTTCCAGAAGTGATTTTTCTATCAACTTTGTAGCCTGCAAAGTCAGCATCTGAAAAACCACTTAAAGAGAAGTTAGAGAGTCTTGGATACCAAAGCCCTAAGTCTTTGGTACCATTGAGATATCTGAATATTCTCTTCACAGCAGTTAAGTGTGATTATTTTGGATCAGGTTGAATTCTAGCACACATGCATACACTAAACATAATATCTGGTCTGCTTGCTGTTAGATAGAGTAATGATCAAATCATGCCTCTATACTCCTTTACATTGACACTTTTACCATATTCATCCTTGTCTAAGGATAGTGTAGAGCTCATTGGAGTCTTGGCTTCCTTGCTTTGAGCCATGCTTTATTTATTCAGCAAGTCTCTTGTGTACTTTCTTTGATTCAGAGAGATACCCTTCTTCAATAGATGTATTTGAAGTCCTAGGAAGAAGTTTAGTTCTCCCATCATGCTCATCCCAAATTCCCTGCTCATAAGACTTGAGAACTCTCTGCATAATTGATCATTAGTAGCTCCAAACAGTATATCATCAACATATATCTGGACTACAAGTAAATCTTTCTCACGAGTCTTAATGAAAAGAGTCTTGTCTACTAAACCCCTTTTGAAATCATTTTCAGGTTAAAACTTTGTCAGTCTTTCATACCAATCCCTTGGAGCTTGTTTCAAACCATAAAGAGCTTTGTCAAGTTTGTAGACATGATCTGGAAATTTTTCATTTTCAAAACCAGGTGGTTGTGCAACATAAACTTCTTCTTGTAAATAACCATTCAAGAAAGAACACTTTACATCCATTTGAAATAGTTTCATGTTCTTGTAGGATGCAAATGCAAGTAAAATTCTAATTGCTTCTAACCTGGCAACTGGAGCAAAGGTTTATTCATAATCTATACCTTCTTCTTGATTGTAACCTTGAGAAACTAACCTTGCTTTGTTTCTCATTACATTTCCACTTTCATGAAACCTGTTTCTGAATACCCGTCTGGTACCAATGACAGAATGGTTTGTTGGTGCAGGAATTAGGTTCCAAACCTTATTCCTCTCAAACTCATTGAGCTCACTTTTCATAGAAATAATCCAGTCTGCTTCTTTCAAAGCTTCCTTCAGAGTTTTTTGTTCTACGACAGAACTCAAAGCATTAAAAGCACATAAGTTCTTCAAATGTGATCTACCTTGTGTACCAGTGGTTGGATCTGATATGATATTATCAGCTGGATGGGATGAGAGATATTTAAATCTCTTCCTTGGAGACCTTGGTTCAGGTCCACCATAGATCTTCTATGGTCTTGAAGTAGTGTCTTTGTCACTTGAATCCTTCTGATCATCTTTTTCAAGGCGTTGAGCTGTATTTTCAAGGCCTTGAGAACTGTTTTCAAGGTCTTGAAAATGTCTTATATTTTCTTCTGAGCCTTTCTTGAATCCAAGTGGATTCTGAGTCTCTTCCTCTGATTCATGCTTGTTCAAGTTCAAATATGCAAAACTTTCACTCAAAGAACCATCATAGCTTTCATAAAAAATAACATGAATGCTCTCTTCAACTAATTTGGTTCTTTTATTGTAAACTCTATAAGCTTTGCTATTCAGAGAGTAACCAAGAAATATACCTTCATCACTTCTTGCATCAAACTTATCAAGATTGTCTTTTCCATTGTTATGGATAAAACATGTGCATCCAAAGGGTCTGAAGTAAGAGATGTTTGGCTTTCTAACTTTGAATAGTTCATAGGGGGTCTTCTTTAGAATGGGTCTGATCAAGCACCTGTTCAGAATATAGTTTGCTGTATTCACAGCTTCTGCCCAGTAGTGTTTTGGCAACTTGTTCTCATGAAGCATTTTCCTTGACATATCTTCCAGAGTCATGTTCTTTCTTTCAACAACACCATTCTGTTGAGGAGTTCTTGGAGCAGAAAAGTTATGAGAAATACCATGCTTATCACAGAATAAATCAAACTCTAACTGATCAAATTCTCTACCATGATCACTTATGATTGTAGCTATAGATAGGTTTTTCAAGTTTTTAAGTTCTCTGCAAAGCTTGAAAATTCAGAGAGAGCTTCAGATTTTTCTTTGAGAAACATAACCCAAGTGTATCTAAAAAAATCACATACAACAACTAGCATATACCTTTTACCTTTTGGAGTAGGAGTCCTCATAGGACCACATGGATCCATATGAAGCAATTCAATAGGTCTAGTTGTACTTACAAACTTCTTCGGCTTGAAGGAGCTTCTGGTCTGCTTTCCTTGTGCACAGGCTTTGCATAACTCATCTTCTTTGAACTTGCTGGATGGCAATCCTCTTACTAAGTCTTTAGAGATCAACTTGTTCAGAGTATGAAAACTGATATGACCAAGTTTCCTATGCCAAAGCTTTGAATCTTCTTTCTAGGCCTTGAGACACTTCAAACTTTCACCTGCAACTTTGTTAGTCTGAAAAATATAAACATTGTTTGGTCTAGAGGCTGTGAGAATGCAATCTCCTGATTTCTCATTTTGCACCACACACTTCCCTTTAGAAAAGATGACTTTGTTTCCATTATCACAAAGCTGAGATACACTAAGCAAATTAAACTTCAAACCTTCAACTAGATAAACATCAGAAATAGAGTTTTCAGAATTTGTTCCAACTTTTCCAATACCAAGAATATTGCACTTCCTTTGTCACCAAGTGTTATTGAACCTTCTGATTGCTCCTTTAATTCTGAGAATAGAGATCTCTTTCCACTCATGTGTCTTGAGCAACCACTGTCCATGAACCACTTTTTTTTCCTTGGTGACAACCTACAAGCACCAATCACTTACTTACCCAGCTGTTAGACCAAGTGTGGATTTTGGATTCATATTCAGGATCAACCATGTTTGGTTGTCTAACCCCTTTAGGAACCCAAATCTGCTTAACCTGTCCTTTAAATTGAAAAGGAAAAGTGTTCCTCGTTATGTGAGGGTCTCTTCTTCTAAAAGGACAAGTCATGTTAACATGACCAATTTTACAGCAGTAATGACAAGTAGGAGAGGTTTTGTTTCCAGCTTTCACAAATCTGGTATTGTTTCTTCTTGGAAAGTTTGGATTGAATCCAATACCAGCTTTGTGAATTGACTGTGAACTTCCTCCAAGAATCAAGTTCAACTTCTGTTCTGATCCAGCAAGCTTGAATTTGACTAGGTCAGATTCTTGAAGTTTCTCAGTAAGAGTAGTCTTTTGTCTTTCTAAATCATCAACATGATGTCTTAGATTAACAAGGATGTCATTCACAAAGGAGTTTTCAGTGAGTACTTCCTTGACTTGTGATTTCAAGGCTTTGAAACTGGTTTTCAAAGCCTTGAAATCACTGTCAGTTTTCTTCGGAGAGATTTCAAGATTCTGATTTAGGCAAACAAGTTGTAAATTTTCTTTTGCTTGCTCATGAACTTTCTCTTTCAAAAGCGTGATCTCTTTCAGATATTCGTCCTCATTTAAAAGCATTGTTCTAAGATATTCTGAAAGAGCTTCTTTTGGATTTGAAATTAAACAGTTAACCAGTACCTCAATGTTATTTTCAGAACTATCATCATGCTTGGCCATGAAGCATAGATTGGACAATCCCTTATCAAGTGTGGACAATCCCTTATCAAGTGTGGACAATCCCTTTTGTCATGATATGTCATGATATTTCTTCTGTCATGATATTTCTTCTTTCTTATGTCATGATATTTCTTCTGAAATTTCTTGCTCTTTTTGTGTGGACAATCCCTTATCAAGTGTCCTGCATCATCACACTGAAAGATGTTCATAACTTTTGACTTGTTTTGTGAAGATGACTTACCTTTGTAATCCTTGCTGCTGGATTGTCTATGCCTTTCTCTGTTGAATTCTTTTTTTTCCAGAGTTTTTCTTCATTTTGAGAATTCTTGTCAAGGCTTTGGAAATCAAGGCAATTGGATCTTCATCATCACCATCCTGAGTTTCAAGGCTTTGAATTCTCTCATTCTGTCTGGCTTTGAGGGCTAGATTTTTGACACCTTCTGGGAGTTCTCCATCAACTTAATTCATAGATATCTCATGTGTCAGGAGCTTCCCTTGTAGTTCATCAAGTTGTAAAGTTGAGAGATTCTGAGCTTCTTCAATAGCTGTGGTTTTTGGTTCCCATTTTTCCTTTGGAAGACTTCTGAGTATCTTCCTCACCTTTTCCTCATTGGAAATTTTTTTTCCCAGTGAGTCAAGGTTGTTGACAATATCGGTAAATCTCTTTAACATATCTCTGATGGACTCATCTACATTCATTTTGAACAGCTCATATTGTCTTAGATAAATGTTGATCTTGGTCTTCTTGACTTGACTGGTTCCTTCAAAGGTAACCACAAGTTCATCCCAGATTTCTTTAGCAGTTGTGCATCCAGAGATCCCGTTGAATTCATCTGTAGTCAAAGCAAAATACAAATGTTAATAGCCTTGTAGTTCTTAGAAAATTTCTCTAATTCAGAAGAGGGGAGTGAGTCTTCTGTTTTGGGAGTTCTGATCCCATCTTTCTCTTTATGAAAGTACGAGGTCCATTTTGAATAATGGTCCAAAGCTCTAGATCTTGATCAATGATAAACATTTTCATGAGAGTTTTCCAGTGATCAAAATTTTCTCCACAGAATAGAGAAGGTCTGTTAGCAGCTCTTCCTTGTGAGAAGCCACCATCACCTGCAGTACTCATGATCACCAGATGGTTAAATCTTATACAGTGATACAAGCTCTGATACCAATTGAAAGTGTGAGTATGCAGATATATAAGCAACTAATATACTCTAGAAGGGGGGGGGGGGGGGTTGAATAGACTATGCCAAATTTTTGCAAAACTAGATAACAAGTAGAATAACTAGTGCAGACAATGAATTTCAAGGTCTTGAACACTGGTTCAAGCCTTAGAAGTGTAGCATAAAGTTTCAAAACAAATATGCCTTTTTCAAGGCCTTGAAAACAAGTTCAAATCCTTGAAAAATAAACACTTTTTGTATGCTGCAAAAGCTTTGAAAGTAAATGAACTGAAAATGCACAAGACAAGTGATTTTTAGAGTTCAGTCCACTTGGACCTACGTCTCTACCTCAGTGATTAGATCCCTGCAGGATTTTCAACTCAAATCTTATTAATCAAAAGCTAAGCCCTCGAACTCAAGCACTGTAACACCTCTCGATTCCCGAGCTTTCCGTTCTGGACTGGAGAGCCTGGAGGGTGCTACTCAAAATGATGCGGTGGAAATCGTGAACAAAACATTCCATAATTATATATTACAAACTGATAAAATTTGTCTTCAACATGATGCTTACTATTACACAGGGTGAAATTTAACTAAGAGTTCGATTAATAATAGTGCTAACGACTACTAGATAAGTTTGCGATCCTCTAATGCCAAACTCTCAGCTCCTAGACCTGCGGGAGAAAGAAACAAAGACCACAGTTTTTCGAAAGTCAGCAAGAAATGCTGAATGAGATACACCTTAGCATGTAAAAACAGGAAGGTTAAGAAAGGCAATGGGGTTACGTGTTTAAAAACATTTTCAGGAGTAACAGCGAACGAGTATAACATCGTGAACTTACGAACAAGTAACAATGTCATAAAATAATGCCAGTTTCCCGTGTAACATTTTTGTTTACCACGACACGTCATAAGTAATAAAATCTCTTCATAAATGATATGTCAATTAAACACACGACTTACGTATAACTGTTCCCAAACAGAGTAATCGAATTATCAATTAAGGCACAGTACTCGTGTAACACTCCGCTGATCCGGCTCGGGAGAGACCGGGAGAGTGCTACTCGAATAGCGGAAATCGAGAACATTACATCCCATAAAAGTTAAATAACAAGTTATTACATTATCGTATTTAGGCTACAATACATGCTACAACATACTGATGTTAAACTAGTGTTCTCATCGTAAGGTGATGATGCGTGACATTCTACGTGTCTCTCGAATCCCGCTACTCCAAAATCCCAGCTCCTAGACCTGCGGGGGAATGAAACAAAGACCGCAGTTTTTCGAAAGTCAGCAAAAACGCTGAGTGAGTTACACCTTAGCATGTAAAAACAGGAAGGTTACGAAAGGCTGTAGGGTCACGTGTTAAATATACAAGAGTAACGGAGTATAAGTAAAACGTTATCAGAGTGCACAACAGTAAAACAACGATGTTAAATAATGAAACAAAACCAAAATAGAATCCAATAATCCAACCGTTAAGCACAGTAGCCGTATATAATAATGCCGACAAAGGCGTCGAGTTATCAATTAACAAGTGTCGTTTGGTTTCCACGTACAAATCCGTTTACCACGATGTCTCAATAACATTTGTGATATGTCAAAAGTTTCCCGATTAATTCTTTCAGATATGGTATGACAGTTCGTAACACGACTTACAAATTACTGTTTCCAAACATAGTATTCATATTATTATTGATCTCACAGTACCAAATTATCAATTATTCGTTTCATAGTACCCGGGTAGACCAGTGACCACAATCAGACATTCTAGACCTTAAGTGTTGCAACACCCTCCTAAGTGCGTCAAACAAAGGAGTGGTATCTAGAAGCAGTACTCCAGCCTACGGCGAAAGGAGTCGGGGTGCACGTAGTGCCATATCTTTAGGGACCAAAGCCCAGGGAATCATCACCCGTACGTAATAAGTAAAACAACTGGTTCCGGTACATGCTAATCATTTTATTTCGGGGATCGAACCCGAATATCTCTTTAGGGACTACGCCCAGGGAATCATCACCCAAATACAAGTAACTACGGGGATCGAACCCGAATATCTCTTTAGGGACTAAGCCCAGGGAATCATCACCCAAATACAAGTAACTACGGGGATCGAACCCGAATATCTCTTTAGGGACTACGCCCAGGGAATCATCACCCAATATAAGTAACATCACTGGTTCGTATAGATTAGGTTATTACTGATTTCTGATAAAGTGTGACAAGTATTCCCAACGCAAATAATATTTCAAAGATTTGAAAATGAACAAAACACATTATCTAGTAGGGGATGAAACACGACAACCATTTTCAATTAAATTAGTAGTGGACACGAGATAAGCTGTCACGCAAGGCTAAGCTCGTAAAACTCACAAGTATATTTTGAGACAGAAAATATAAACCACGTTTGACACGAAGGGAGCTAGGCAATCAAGGCTAAGCATATAACTCACCTGATCCGATATCAATCATCACATAAAAGCTCCTACGACGGATTGTAGTCCTTGTCTATGGTCCTGTCGCCTACAATTAACCAAATTTTCTAATTACAACAACAATACTTCAAAAATGATAGCACTAGCTCTATACAAATGCTCGGCTAGGTCGATATTAAGTTCAACTCTCACGATTTCCCGGAACTCGTCTCAAGTTAATTTCCATAAATATACAGAGAAATAGTTTAGAAATAATTTTGATATTAAATACTTGAGACAATTTAGCGTTATAATTTCGAATCATAACAAAAGTAATTATTATAAAGCGTTATTTTAACAAATATACTTGTCGTTAGAAAGATCACTATTTCATTCTCAATATCTATTCAAATAATACTAAGGCGATATTTAGTAAATAATTTGAACAAACTTTACTTTCAAACCAAATATTCTTGTTAGCTTATTTTTCAAGAAACGGATTGTGGTTTTTAATTTTAAGTACTTCCAACTAAAAGGAATATATCTTCTCATTTCATTACAAACATATTTATTTCAATTATTTATTTTTCCTCAAAAATATAGTTATTAATTTGTAAATAATAATCTAATCAAATTAAAGAAAAACTAATCTTATAAATAAATCTGAAATTAAAAACTGCGAATAGTATCTAAAAGTTTCTGAAATGACATCTACCTCCCCCAAAGTTTCTGAAACGACATTATAACCCCCCTGAAAACTTTCTGAAAAAGACACTTTAACCCCCTAAACATGAACATTCAAAGTAACCGATTAAAACGTGGATTCGAGGCCTTAAAACTTAATTTTGATTACTAAAAACAACTCAGGGGAAGATTTCAAGCATACCCATATCAAATTTCGCGAGAAACGGTCAAGAATTCGAACGGGTCAAGATCGCCGTCGGGTCGCCGGAGGTGGAGCTTTCGTCGGGGCTTCTCCGGCTGTTCTTGGCTTCGGTTGAGGCCTCCATCATCTTAGTCGGACTCCTCTGAGTCAAATAGGACTGGTTTGAAAGCTTGGGTCATCACGGTTGAACTCCGGCGAGAAACTCGCCGGAATCCATGGAGGTGGCGGCGGTGTGGCTTGCGGCCACTGTTGTGGCTGCTGCTTCCTCTGTTTTTCGGTTTTGACAGAGAGTGGAGGGGGACGAGAGAGGGACCAGGGAGAGGAAGCTGGGCAGTGGCGACTCGGTGGTGGTTGTGGTCGTCGTCAATGGGGCTTTCCGGCGGTGGCAGCGGCAGTGGGTTGCCGCTGTTTTCTGCTGTTGCTGCTGCTGGTAGGTGACCGCGGGAAAGAGAGGCAGGTGGTGGTGGTAGAGAGCAGAGAGGGTGGAGAGGTGATGCCGGCGGTGGTGGTGGTTGGTCGGAGATGGCAGCGGCGGCATTGTTTCCGCTGCTGTTGCTGCTTCTGTTCGTCGGGGCAGACAGTGGAGAGGGAGAGAGATAGACAGAGGGATAGACGAAGAGGAGGAGGTGGATGGTGATGGCGTTGGTGTTGGTGGAGGTTGGTGGGTCGCCGGAGGTGGCAGCGGCCATTGCCGCCGCTGCTGCTGCTGCGTGTTCGTCGCCAGCAAGACAGAGAGGCAGAGAGGGAGACGGGGAAGAGATGGAGGGGAAGAGAGGAGAGAGCTGTGGAGGTGGTGATGTCGGGGGTGGAGGTGGTGCCGTGAGTGAGAGAGAGAGAGGTGTGAGAGAGTGTGGAGTGTTTGGGTTTTGTTTTGGTCTGTTGTGAAAAACAAGAGGGAGATAGTGGGTATTAAATAATACAAATGTTACTTGGGGAGGTTGGTTTCCCTAACCGACTTTCCCATTTTTTTTTTTGTCAACTAGCTAGTTATGCTAACATGTTTTGGGAGTACTAATTGGGTTGGTCATCTAGTGGGTTGGGTACACACTTGCTATATTCACATAATCACATAAAAATGCTAAATAAAATACCCAATTAAAAATACCGTTTTCTATATAAATTATTATATAACTTAACGACTATATTTTGAACCCCAAAATAATTCAACTTGCCAAAATTAAATTTTATTTTTCCCAATTACCCAATTTACCCTTTAAAATTTAAACGGGGTATTTACAACCCGGGTAAACCAGTGACCACAATCAGACATTCTAGACCTTAAGTGTTGCAACACCCTCCTAAGAGCGTCAATCAAAGGAGTGGTATCTAGAAGCAGTACTCCAGCCTACGGCGAAAGGAGTCGGGGTGCACGTAGTGCCATATCTTTAGGGAGCAAAGCCCAGGGAATCATCACCCATATAAAAGTAACATAACTAGTTCCGGTACTTGCGAATCATTTTACTTACACAGGGGATCGAACCCGATTATCTCTTTAGGGACTAAGCCCAGGGAATCATCACCCGATATTACTGATTTATGATAAAGTACAACGTTTTCTCAAGTCCTTATAATATTTCGAGGATTTAAAAAAAAAACAAGCAAACACATTTATTAAGTAGGGATGCAAAGCGACAACTGTTTTCCAATTAAGCAAGTAGTTGACACGGAATAAGCTGGCACACAAGGCTAAGCATGTAAAACTCACCTGATGTCGACTCAGCAGTTAGTACGTAGAATGGTCGACAAAGCCTATGTCCACCAATCCGTCGCCTAAAAATTATAATTCCTAATCAATCATAACTTCCACTATCACATATAATCCAAGTAATGCAACAAATGTTCTAAATATTAGTTAACTTCTTATTTTAAGTTTTCTAGCCAACCCAAACTCCATGTTTATTTATTTAGAATAAGTATTCTTTTTATCTTGCATTTAGCAAACCAAGTGGCGAAATTATAGTTAGCTAAAGATTTATTAACTAAACTCATATTTAATTTAAACACGTATTTATGCATAAACCCCCCAAATTGTAGCTTTTGAAATCTACTAAATAGTATTATATCACCAAACAATAAAGTTAACTTTTTGATATATCTAATAGCATGTCTATTCCAAGAGGATGTTAATTCTAGGAAATTTCAATATTTAGGAAGTAATTCAAATATCCTTTGTCTCTTCATAAATTTTCTCATCAAGTAATTTTATAGCTGTTTAATTGTTGTAAATTTTCAAGTTAAAATAAAAATCATATTTCAACTAATAATTAGAGTAGTCATATTTTTATTCAAACCAACTATATATATATATATTACTTAATAGCTAGAAACCTCTTTCACAACATAATTATAAGTATTTAGATCACAAACTTATAAAAGATTATACTTATATATTGATAACATAGCCCAATTTACACAAATATTCTTTTGCTAAATTATTATAAGATAATAAGTATATTTATACGTGTATATAAATATATATTTATATATATATATTTATAAACCTTATAAGAATGACAAAATACTATTTTAATTGATTTAACAAATATGATGTTCATCCATAAAAATCAGATTCTGCAAATTCCAACAAGACCCCTCAAGAGTTTCTGAAAATAACATTTTAGTCACCCCTACCAATTTAATTAGTTTCTGAATTGACACCTAGCACCCCTAACAACTTTTAAAAGACAAAATCACCTCATCTTCTTCATCTTTCAATCCCAAACATGGATCTTTCAATACATAGCTACCCATCAAGTTTTGATTGTATAAAACTCTAATTCAAGTCCAAAAAAGAAGGTTGATGTCAAGAATCGTTAAAAACGGTTATCAAATGATAGAGAAATCGCTTGCCGAAATCGGGTCGGAAAACTTGCCGGAAATAATGGCTTTTCGGCGGGTTGGAGCTGCTGTGGTCGGCCTATAGGCTTGGTCGAACCTCAGAGAGGTGGACGAGGGTGTCCTAGGGTAGTGGGTCGTGCAAAACAGAGAGGGAGGTAATGGCTGGGGGTCACCCGTCGGGTCGGGCTCTAGGGTCTGCTCGACGGTGGCCTTTGGCCGCCGTTGTTGCTGTTCTTGCGGCTGGTTCAGGTGCGAGAGAGAGAGAGAGGGTCAGGAGGGTAAGGCGAGATCCAAGGGAGGGAGAGAGAGGCTGGAACTGGGGGTGGAGTATTTCTGTTCGCCGGTGGCGACGTGCGGCAGTGGTGGTGGCGGTATTGATGGTGGTGATGATTGCGGTTTTGGTGTTGGGCTTTCTGCTGGGTTTTGCAGAGGAGAGGGATAGAGGTTGAGGAGGGAGACAGAGATGTGGGAGGAGATGGTGGTGATGGTGTCGGGGGTGGAGATGGAGGTGGTGTTGCGGTGGTGATGGTGGTGGTTGTTGGTGTTGGGCTTACTACTGGATTTTGCAGAGGAGAGGGAGAGAGGTTGAGGTGGGGGAAAGTGGAGGCAGAGAGGTGATGGAAGGGTGGTGACAGTGGTGGTGTCGATGGTGGAGATGGGGGTGGTGATGGTGGATGGTATTGGGTGTTGATGGTGGCAGTGGGAGTGTCGGGTGTGATGATGGGGGTGTGGGTGTGTACCGAGAGGGAGAGAGAGGGGTGGAGGGTGAGAGAGATGGTGGTAAAGAGTTGGAGGTGGAGAAGAGGGGTGTTGGTGGTGTGGTTTGATTGACGACAAGGAGGGGGTATTTATAGTAGAAATTGAGAAGAAAACCATGGTGGTTTTGGGGGTGAAGGAGGAGTAGGGAGGTAGGGGGTTTGTGGAGAAGTAGGGAGGTAGGGTGATGGAGAGTTGTGGAAGATAAGGAGGTATGTGAGGGAGGAGGGGGAGTTGTCCGGGGTGAAGGAAAAGAGAGAGAGAGTGAAGAGAAAAGAAGGGAGGGAGGACAGAAATAAATAATAAACAAATGAAATAATAAACAAATAAAATGATAAATAAATACAATACGGGTTTTGGGTCGGGTTATAACTAAAAATACGGGTACGTAAAATTATACGGTATATTTTACCGGGTTATACCGTTTTACGGGTCGGGTTGGATAAAATACGGGTGCTGACAAGTATACAATGCGTATTATGTACAAGTATATATTATTTGCATATTTTAACTTTTATAAAAGACAACTACAACCCCTTAGAATTTAGAAATTCAAGAATATACCCCCAACCAATAATTAGTTAACTAGTTTATCTTTTATGAAACTACAACTACCTCCCCAATTTTTAACTAAATTAGTTTAAACTTTTCTAAACTATAATTATCTCCCTACTCTTCAAATTAACAACTTTATATATTTGAAAACTACAATTATTACTCCTGAAATTTCATCCAACTTCTTTATAACATTCTCAAATCTATAATTTCGACCCATTATTTAATTTAGTTAATTTATAACTTCCGCAGAAAAATGCATTTTAACCCGCAAACTCTATCAAAATTATTAACTTACCCTCTTTTATAAAATTGGGGTATTACAAGCACAGAGAGCTCCCTTACTCTGTTACAGCTTGTGGTTTTCCCTAACCTGTCTAGTACCTGCTCTAGCTAACTGATTAACTAAGAATTCTCTATTGTTCACCTTGAACAATCCCTGAGAATGAATGTAGGAATAACACATAAATGATCTACCAATATAGCTCTATACAGAAGATCACTTAAGAGTAGAAAACTGCAGTGAAATGCAGTGAACTTCTGTGTATGGATTAGAAGATGAAGAACTTCTTTGATGCTTGTCAATCCAGAATGCTTTCTCTATATTTGCCCGTTGAGAATTGTGTTGTGTTGCTTCGAATTTAAGCTCTTTAAATACTTCAAACAACTCTGCAAATCTCTCCCGATTTTAGAGTTTGACTACTTTGAGATCTTCTCCAACGGTTGAATGATCATAATCTTCAGAGATATTGTTCTAAATCTTCATTTAACCATCATGAGAAGCTGTCAAACACGTCTGATTGATCACATGATCAAAGTATTCAAATGTTTCCAAATCTGCAGCAATCTAGTTTAGGAAACAATCTTGCAAAACTTAGAAACAATATTTCCTGCATTATCATGGTCAAACAGTTGATATAGTACGATTCAAAACATGTTTATCAATTTGTCTTTCATCATCTAACAACAGGTAATCAAACATATGCAAGAGAGATAATAAATTAGATCAGAGAGTTAATAGAAAAACTCCCCCTGAGAATATGCTTTAAGGTTTAACAGTTTCAAGGCTTTGAATCGAGTTTCAAGGCCTTGAAAATAGCCAACACTATTTTCAAGCCTCTGAAGCTGATTCAAGGCTTTGAAAGCTGTTTCAAGGCCTTAAAATAGCCAAGCTCTTTCAAGTCCTGAACAACCTGAGCTTTCAGTCTTGCTACTTATTGCTTCTTGTATGTCCATAAACCCTGAAAAAAAGGTAATTTTAAAAGGGTAAGCTCAACTGGCTCAGTGAGTTACATCTATGCCCCTCCGTAGGTTTAGAAAACTAAAAATGGCTAACTTTTCCATGGAGCGTCATGAACATAAGGCATAGTCATACGTACATATACTTGTGAAACTTGAAATATCAAGACATTCATAAACATAACTTGTAACATAAATAAAGCATAACGTGAAGCATAACTTGAGTCGTGTAAAATCACATTGTTCCAAGTAGGAAACATTCTTTGTCTCTCGTAGAGACCATAACGTACTTGAACATGTTTTCTTAGTGTCTTATCTTATTAGCCCGTGATAACCTTCGTGACTTAACATAACGTAGGGACATGTCCATCGCGACGACCCGTGAGGCGACACATGCCTGTTTATATTGCCCCGGCAAAAGGGCCGTAGCCTGCCTATACCCGACAGGGGGTTTCACTCCGGTACCGTGGCCTTTCTGAAATCATGTTTTATCTTATGAAATGTTTATTTTGTTTGTTAGCATCCATGGGGCATAAATATTTCACTCTCGTTAAAAACATACATACATACTAGTTGGGACAACATGAACATACATAACTTCGTAAGAAACTTGAGGGTAGATACAAACATTGGGAGGTAGGGTAACTCACATTTCTATGCCCGAATTACTCTCAAACTCTAAGAATCTTACCCCCGGAGTCTAGCTAGGTCCTAACTTGATCTTAAAGAATGATGGTTGATTGTTATTGAGCCTCCTAAATTCTAAGATGGAGCTCCTAGCATAACTTGGTGAAAAATGTGAAGAACTTGGGGGTTGATCTTCCAATTTTGGAGATTTTGAGAAGAGTTAGGACATGGTAGCTACAATGGGGGAAATAATTTCATAAGAGAATAGAGAGGAGAAGAGAGGTACGGATGGGTTTGCAGGAGAAGCAGAAAGTGGTGTGAGACATGTGATGGAAGGTGGAGTGACAAATGTTGAGGGGGAAATGACAAGTGTCATGGTTAGTTCATGCAAGTTGGGGGAATTGATTTGGTGCACCAATTGCACCAATTATATGACTCTATGAGCTTCTAAATTCGACAAGTATAGACATGTGGCTACGCGTGTGGAAAAACTACTACGTAGTACTCATACAATTGAAAGACACTATCGTGCTTACTAAATTAATTTTAATTATTCTTCTAACACTCCTCCAATTTATTTCTTGGTTATGCCTAACATCAAAGAACTTAGCAATTAACAATTTAGCACCCAACACTTAAACTTTTAATCAAACTTAGTCATATAATCTAACTAGGCACATAATTCACTTATCATATACTTCACAAGATGAAACTCAAATATTAAAACAATGCCTTCAACTTTACTTTATTTACACTAAAATGCTATTTATAACTTTACATGAGCTAATTATCAAATATTAAATGAAATATTAACATATAATTACATATTATTAACGTGCTAATAAGAATTAGAAATGTGGGTTATTACAGTAATATACAAAAACTATATTACATGTCAAAAAGAACTGTACATATGCGGTTTTATAAACTTCTCTGTTGTAAATAGGCATAATTAAAGAGTAAAGCATAATCAAATACAATTTGGCCTTAGAGAACATGCCTAAATTGATGCGATCAGACAACGATGACACAACCATGGCTGCAAGAGTTGACAATCGCTGTATTTACCCCGTCAAGATTTGCAAGATGTAAATGGTTCTCATCACAGCCTCTAATTGGGAACAATTGCTCTTTCTGCGACATTACATGGGTGGGCTTTACCTCTAACATAGTGACGTGGGGTGTACTATAAAGCTTAATCTCACCCATCCTTCACCTTCAAAAGCACAAAAGACACGAGAAATGTCACTAACTCCTCAGGAAAATCGCACTTAAAGCAACAACAAAAGAGCTGAGATATAATCAAATGAAAAAGCTGAACCTGCGTCGAAATTGTATCCAGAGGAAGAAACGAGGAAAAAATTCTGAACAGAATTTAGACTCAGATGATAGATTACCCAATTAAGATGATCAAATAACATAACTATGGCCAATTTAATCTACAAAAATTTCAATATCCTACCGACGGGTGATGTGGTCGACAAGCTGCTGGATGAATGGCAAACTGGGACTGTACAGGGTGCGACAGATGACCACGGAGCAAGCTTCCAAGGCTTCTTAGGCGAACATTAAGTTACTGCGGCATACGAACACATAACTTGAAATTAAACATTTTCACTTGCTCGTCACGACGAAACCAGGATATAACAGCAACATTATTTCGTCCCAACAATATAGCATTCAGCAACAACAACAAAGTGTTTATAGCATACAACAACAAGAACAACACCAACAAAGTGTTTTTCTATAATCTGTCTTTGTATGTACCCAATTAATCTCATATGCAAAATCTATTTAGGGGTACCCAAAATCTAACCAAATAACGTAATGAACCCTATGTTCTGTAGCTCTTTCAAACTAATATATCCAGCAGATGTACCCATACATATAAAACCTAGAACTAAGTTTGCACAGTCATACAAAATTTTGGGGCAAAGCAAACCTAAATTAGCTCAAAGCAATTGATCACAGCCTCTCAGTAAATGAGCCACATTACGGTAGGTTAAGCACATAACATTTCTCATAACGCATCATAGGGAAGCTAAGAAAAGAGGCTCAGATCTGTGAATGCAATCAGACTGCGGAGACACCACCATGGCTGCAATAGGGATATATGAGGATCCATCCGAATCGCCCCGCCAGGTAAGAGTCGAATCGTTGTCTAAATTGCAACTCTAGAAACCTATCATCACAGCCAATGTAGAAACCTAATGGATCATAGTCGAAGTGGGACAAACTGGAATACCAATTACTGAAGTCCGTACGAATACCCGATGTAGTCATAGTCAGGAGTAAGTTAAATCTAATTTAAATTCATGTCTTTATTACAAACATATCAATTGCAAGATAAAGTTGTACTCAAGTACAACACAAATTACAACACAAGAAGCAAGAGACATTTGATTTAGCCTACGATATTGGTAGGCATAAATTGCAGGATCGTAGGTACTGAGGGTTGTAAAACTTACCAAAACCCGAGCCCCAACCTACTGAAGGGCTAATGGTACCTTGCAAGCATATCACAAAGCCAGTGGCAATATTAATCGACTCATCATACCCTCCCACAAAATGGAGAAAACTTCTTTTCCGTACCTTGTATTTTGCCTCGGCAACAGAAGTTACCCTATCTATTTATTTTTCTTCTCAATCATCTTTCTCTCGAAATGCCCAGGGACATAAGTGATGCTTCCAATCTATTATTTTGAGATACCATTGCAGTTTAGTAGGCCTTTCCTTCCTCACACTACATTTGAAGAATCATAGGCGAGCATTAGAAATATGAATATGGAAACATGATAGAATAGTGTTTTCAGATACCGCAAAGCTCATTGTTCATCTAATGACACCCATTCTGATGAGAAAAATTGCAAAATGGAACATGTGGTCTTAATGGTTTCGATATAACAACGAGACTGAAAGGGGCTTGTATCGAGAAAGAAGGAACAAAAACAACTAAAACCACTTTTTTTACTGAACATCCGCACAGTAAACTTTTACCTCATATAAACCTTTGATTTGAAAGAAGTTACAGCGTAAGAATTGTTATTTCATGATTTCATAATAGAAACACAATAAGGAAAACTATGCTAGAAAACATGTAAAGGTGGGGAAATGAAACACCGACATGAAGTAATTTAATATTAGAAGAATTTACGTGTTGGGTAAGAAGGACAATTACGTGGCTACCCTCGCGAGGAAAACCTTCAACCTGCTATCCTGGAAAAGAGTAGAAGACCATGAGGTTTTTTTTCCTGTTGAAGAAAAACACCTCCTTCAACTAAAAATTCAAAGGTGAAACCTTGTCGAGTAAAACTTCCTATCCTGGCTACATGAGATTTGCTATTTGCTTCTCAAAAGCATAGCCGACTTGGCTGAGGGATAAAAAATACATCACCCCTAAATAAAGGACAGAAAACCCCGCATATTTGAGAGTGGCGTGCAAATAATATGTAAATCAGCTGAATCAAAATGTCCAGATTGCATTGATATGGCTGCATTTGCTTATAGACTTCTAGTGATAGTGAACTACAACCTATTTTAACTCAAATAGTGCTCATATTGTTGGTTAACTTTACTTTGCCAACATTTAAACCTGAAGTACGACACTTTGGGTCATAATCATTAGAAACCTAGCCAGTAGGCCAGGTTTTGAGGTCGACAAAGGAGCAGCCTAAAGAATAAAGATTATCAACAAGAAATCAGAGATATTTAGCCGAATCAAAATGTCCAGAGATAGTCTCTCAGTTTTATCTCTTCTTCTTTAGCAAGAACCATCTTCACCAAGGTTTTCAATAGTCCTTATTAAATATTTTCAAAATGCTCAAAATATGACAGATTGCATCGACATGGCTGCATTTGCTTATAGACTCCTAGTGATAGTGAACTGCAACCTATTTAACTCAAACACTTATTGTTGCTTAACATCACTTTGCCAACATTTAAACCTGAAATTCAATACTTTCGGCTATAATCATTTGAAACCTAGCCAGTAGGCCAAGTTTCGAGGTCGACAAAGGTGCAACCTATAGAATAAGATTATCAGCAGTAAGAATTACTGGTTAAGACAATCCGCGAAGAGTCTCCCGAGATGGAAAGAGTCGCTCATATTGAGTGATAATTCAAGCATATACAAGATTTCACCTCCCATAACTATCTCAAGCATTTCTTGATCTGCTGCATCTTCAGGGACTTTTCCTTTTGTCTGCTCACAGAAAGCTAATAACAATCTGCATACCAAAAATCACATTTTAAATAAATGACACGCCACATCCGAAAAAGTCTTGAGCTCAATTCTACAATACAATGAACAAAAGCATGAAAGGTATATGGATGAAGTTCCAGCAAATCGTTACTATCTACTATCTTGTTAAATAGCATAACATAAGTAACCATCCACCTATATGCATAGGCATCCATAAAGGTTGGTGAAATTAATCAAAAGGACAGGTAAATTAATATGAAATGGGAGAGAAGTGAGTGGGTAGATAACACACATCAGTCCTCAAAATTGTACATTCTAGATCCACTAAATTTCAAACCGGGGGAGCGGTTCCTGAAACAGAAAAGAAGTTATATCAATACTATTAACATAGGTTGCATTCTATCATTGATTTCCCACCTAACTCAATGTTCCGGATTGCACATAAGTGCTATGGTCCATTTTCATACCACTCTTTTTATATTTCGAATCAACCGATGAATGGGAGTGTGCGTACATGTCCAAGGCTGCAGCAATGAGAACTGATGCAATCTTTGACCGGTATGTACTGTATGTACTTTTTTTAAAAACTTGATAAGCCGCAAACCAAGAAATGCAAGAAACTAAAGAAAAGAAATCAGAGCAATGTAACTGAAGTCAACAGCAAAGCACGAATTAGGAAGAGTTGACGAAACTTCGCGAATACTAATTTTCTGAAACTGTTTTAAGCCACACAAGACAGATGTCAAGCAAGCAGAAGCAACTAACTGTAAATGAAGCAGTACAGGATGAATTGGGCAAACATGAGAACATCCATCTACATATGAAAGAGATTTAACTAATAGGGAATTTATCTATCGAGCAATATCAGGTGCACACCAATGTATGGGTTCGCATAAACCAGGTCCCATAAACAAAAGTTCAAATCATGAAGAATACGTAAGTGAGTGATGTTCTAGTACTGATGCACGAAGGCTAGAGAAGGGAAGTGTATCAAAGACTTCTTCAGCAGCCTCAGATGAATTCTGCAAACTTGGCGATTTAATTACTTGGAAACTAAAGTGACAGATTGCGGTATGATTGAGACACCAAAGGTATAGACAATAAAAAAACTCTAGAAGACAAGTTGAGCATCATATGTAAATACTAAAATACGGTAACTTCCAAAAATCAATGGCGGGAGGTTAGGGAAAGGCTCAGATCGGTATACAGTGACCGGCGGAGAACGAATCCACCGTGGCTGCAACTATAGTGGTTGAAAACCTCCGAGTTGACCCGCCAACAAAGCGGATCCGATCTTCATGCCTCAATTATCTGCTCAAGAAAATTCATCTTCACAGCCTCTCTAGCATAGTATGTTCAACCCAAACTAGTTGGCGCAGTTACGGTCTTGCAGATAGGAAATATGTTTGAACATACTCATTTCATTCGTGTAGAACTTGAAAGGGCATTCCCAAGCATAGTAATCACGGAAATACCAAACTGAAAGAGTCCTAATGGTGAAATACGACCAAGGGTGAATCAGTCAAATCAAGGCATGACCACCCACTAATTAAAATAGTCAAGGGCAAATAATCAACCACAACAACAACACAAACACCACTGCCACTCACTTTAGACTGCGTTGAAACTCAGAGCCTATAAACCCCATATGGTAACAACATATGCAGTCATAAACTCATTCTCCGAAGCTGTCATAGCATGACCAAATTCACAGATTTTCATATCACAATCCGCGTTCAGCAACAGGCTGCTAGGTTTCCAATACCCCTGTGAACATCGTTTTCCGATTTATTTCAGTCCTCGAAGGATCTGGTACAAAAAGTACTGCAACGAAAGCAGGGAAAAAACAAACATATTAGTGCATATCTCACTGAAAACAACTACCTGTAGACGCATTAGAAACAAATAAGGAGACCAAAACCAAACCGAGTCTCTGACCTGATAATGCTCCTTTGATAAATAGGGTAGAGAGGTGAGGGATGCAACATAGGTTTATTTGCTAAATAGTACTGGAACAACAATGTATAATGTATCAACCTGAAAATCTAAATGAAAATAAATTAGACGAATCTTTTAGTCAGTATGTGTAAGACTTCATTTAACTTGCAAACACTTAGGCAAAATCGGACTTTCAAACACGAGTGGCTTTACTTCAGTTTCAGTTCCATTGCACAAACCCGTGACCGTAGCGCACAAGTAAAAAAGTGAAAGCCATATCAATTAAAAATATAGATCCAACATTAAGCATATAATCCAGAAGTATTCATTACATATATGCATGTGGCTATCTCGACAAAAACAATGCCACACTGCAAATATGTAATACATTTTACGGTTTCTTACAACATCCTTAAAAAAATGTTAAATAATGCAGGTATTTTATGTTTCTTTAAACGGGAAGCATCAAAGTTCCCTCACTTACTGTGGAATATTTATTTGTGGTTAACCAATAGCAGGATTGTATGACAATCACTTTCAGCCTCAGAGAACATGGATAAATAAGAAAAAAACTAAGTAAATAGAGAGGTCCAAGAAAATGATGCAGTTGTTATTAGATTCGGTAAAGCAAGATCAAAGCTTTCTTGTCAGATACCATATAAATTTCTATATATTCCCGAAATAAGGTAACAATTTTCCCGTATATTTTCACCCCGTCATATCAGAATTGAATTTTGACAACGCTTTGAAGCCTTGCGAGCTTAGCAGAGATATGAAGCTTAAGTTTATTGATTCCTGTAACCATGACTTCATTGATGAACCATAGAAGGAAAGAGAGAGGGGTAGAAGCACATACAACCAATTGGAAGTGTACGTGGGGGCAGAGGTCGGCCATAAAGAGACGACAAACATTGCAATCGAAGTACTTGCAATTGACTTTCGTGACATCACCATTTTGATTGGATCCCATCAGCACGTCGAGTTTCTTCCTCATCGCGTCCATCTCTCTCTCTGGTGAGTAGGCTGCAGAAGCCAACAAAAATTGTCGTGATTTATGAAAATTTTGGGGAAAATATGACACGTGTGAATCGTAAGAGCACTCATATAAAGTATTATGTTGGCGCATTGAAAGTGGAGAATCCTTGAAGCAAAGAGGCCATAATTATTCCTTATCTTCCATGGTTCTAAAGGAGAGGTCAACTGATGTAACGCACTTCGGCGACAATCAACTCCAGCTTTGAAACATCAATCATATAATCAGCAAGATACCTATGAAACATAAGAGTCACACTCGTCAGCAGCAATTACATCTCAAGTATAGGCTCTGAGTATTTACAAATTTAACATTTTCGGCGAATTAAGAACTCTAAGAATATGGATCAGTAACAATACAAAATTGATGATCGAGAAAAACATTCATGAAATTCCCACAAATTACGATCTTTGACTACCACTGAAATTTAAAAAGGGGAAGAGTTATCTAACTTAAGAAACACTGAAAATGTCTCAGCGCGAATGATTAAGATAAATCGCACAACTATGAAATAAAAACAAATTGGGAGAATTCATAAACTTGTTCAAATCACTCCGTAGCCAGCGAAGAGAGAGAATTGTGAAATACTTCTACAACAATTCATGGTCTACAGGTTAGCCTGTATCGATAATGCCAATTCCAATGGGATTATGTCTGCACATACAGCAAGGATGAGAAACAGAGAGTAAGAACACAAAATTGCTGCAAAAACTGTCGTCACAAATTCATACCAAACATAAGTAATAAATACAACCAAGCAATGTTGTTAAAAGGATTGGGAAGCTGAACAAAGATTCATTACACACATGGTAGGGAAGATTGAAAATCGTTTGCACGTAGTGGAAGCAATTTGCAGGTGGAAGCGACGGTACAATTATCAAAGCAGTGAAAGCAAAATCATCAAAATAGTGAATTTATCCTCATAACATAGCTTCGGTGTAAACCCAGTCATGGCATCACCATTCTCGTTACGTCGTTTAATGATTTCTGGTCTTCTAATATCATTTGAGTTATGATACGATGTACAAACACGTTGGTTCTATAAACAATTTACAGGCAAACACTTCCAATTTTCAGCTTAGGAAAGAAGTCAATGGTAACTAAGCTCTGAGTTGTAAACAACTTGTATAAAACCGATTTTCATATCTTTCAGTTTAGCGAAATTACAGTCTAATCCTTATGGATAATATGCAATTTCCTATATTTTCTTGTAGCCTTCTTAATCAAGGGTCTCTGCAGGTTCCAGAGTACTGAATGATTCAATTGTTCGAACCCAAAACAGAGAACTCACACACACCGGGGTGATTGTTGTCATCTGGTGATGATGGCACGGCGCCACCGCCGGCAAAGCCCTAGCCACCGCACCACCGCCTAATTCTCTGTCTCTATTTCTCAGCCCTCCTCGACAACATGCATAATATTGGGCGTGGTTAGAACCCAGGGGAAGGCATGTTACCCAAACTTCTGTTGGAAGTCCTAGCATCCTCCGCCTCCGCCATTGCCTCGCCTCTCTCTCTCTCTCTCTTTATTCTCTCTCTTTGACTTACAGAAAACACTGATGGCTTCTCTCAGAAGGTTTGTGCAATAATGGGAGGGGCATTCAACAGCCCAGAAATTACAGTAAGACCAAACCCATACAAGCTGTAAATAGGAAGAAGAGACATGGGCAAAATGGTCAAATTAATAAAATGACCATCCACTGACCAGGCACAACCCAATTGGGCCACGGGGGAGAAACAACTGACGTGGCGCCTATGTGTCATGGGCAACTTGTTCTTTTAAGATAGGTAGGTAGATTGATGTTTACAAAGTGACTAACACAAATCTTAATTACATTGACAAAATTAACCTTTAAATAATGTGAATCCTTAAATAATTTACAATGTCATAATTAACTTTTTCTACCTATCTATATATACTACTCTATAAAAGAGGAGTTTTAGTGTTTTAAAAGTTTCTTTTTTGTCCTCAGAAAACAACAAATTTACAATAAAACCAAATTCGAAGAGTTGTGACCATTCAATTTAGAAATGTCATTTAAAATACAATTTTTAACTGGTTTAAAACTCAATAGTTGTGATTACCTAGTTCGTGTCGTCTCTGAATACTTGTGACTATTCAGTTTGTGTCTTTTTAAATGGGTACATTTACCACTATAAAAGGAAGTCTTCAGTATAAAAAAAAACCACTGTATCCTGCCAACTATCTCTCTTTATCTCTCCCTCATTTTCTTACAATGTTAGTTGTTTTCTTTGTAAAAATTGGTAATCATCTTCGAGATCGTACCATACATTGGAGGCTTAACAAAGCCTAAGTGGACCGCCTTATGCGACTTAGGTATCATCAGAGACGTCTTTTCAAACCCAATTGCATCACTGAGGGCATATAAGTGTTAAGCATATTTCAGTATGTCAACTTTTTTTACACACATTTCATTTACCACTTATTTGCCAAGTTGAGTATATTGCTTATCGACTTTGAAATATGTGATTCTTGTCTTGATTTTTTCTTCAGTTTGGATTATATTCGTCACTAGCCTTATTTGTTGAAATTCATTTATAAATAACACCATTTAAGTGTAAATTTTGCAACAAATAAATATTAAGACGGAGGTGCTTATAACTAATAACCCCAAATTGATCGAAAAATTAGACCAATCTAGCCCCAAATTTAACCACATAAAACTTCAAACCATCATCCAAACTGATTTCATATGGAAAACAATCCAAATTTTGGACCTCTAATGAATAAGCAAAGAAACCTAACGAGTGGAACCCATGGCCAACTGGTATGCTAGCCACCGTAGCAACTCCTTTGAAAACAAAGTGATTGCACCATTTTGCGATGCCCGTCGTTGCACAAGTTCCTGATGCCCATTTTGTGATCGCCCCATTTTGTGGTCAATAATGGTGTGGAACCCTATTTGATCTCCCACCACGGCGTGACACTATTTCCCACCACCCCTTTCTCCCTCCCTCCCTCTCTTATTTCTTCACTTTTTCTTTCTTCGAACAGCCAATTAGCCTCCTGCCTTAGATCCCTCCAGCTTTGCCATCTAAACCGTCCAAATTTATTGAGTGGTGCAGATTATGACACCATCACTTGGTCTCGCACCTCCTCACACGAAATCATTCTCTCTTTCTCATCCCCTTCCTCCGACCTCTGCATAATCACTATCTCCGAGAACCCAATTAACTCATCTCTATATTGAAGCAAAAGCTCGTAAACAAATGGATGGGAAATATGGATTCAATCTATTCTACGAAAATTCATGAGGCTGATTTGAAATCCATACAAGATATTAAAACATAACCAATTGATGTCATTTTCTAAGAACCCCCTTCAAATCGATTGTTCATCTTCTCTACCTGAAGTTCAAAAGGGATGAATTTGATTAGGAACTTCAAGTTCACAATACAACCATTCGCATTTATGGGCAGATCGATTTGAATCCTACATACCAACAAATCGAGCCACAATGTCGTGTCCACCGCAATTGAATAGATTAAGATTTACAATCACTCGATAAGTAGTTCCTCATTGGTGAAGCGCTGCATTACGATTTGGTTGGAATCCATATATTACGAGACTGGAGAAAACTTGCAATTTCACTTGAAACCCACATGCTGATGGGTTTCCGGCTAGAGATGCTCTAGGCGATGAGCGAGAAAAAAAAAAGTTGCAGAGGAAAGGGAGCAGATGATGGAGGAACTAGGTTTACCCTGCGCGCAACACGCGCGGGTTACCTTTGCAGCGACCTTCGAGATTGTACTAGACACAGGCAGAGGATTTTATTTATCTAGAACATGTATAAAAAGTATGTAAGTTGCAGCGATCTATCTACGGATTGAAGCAAGCTTCTCGGAGTTGGAATCTTGAATTTGATGATGCAATCAAAAATTTTGGTTTCATTACGAGTGAAGATGAAGCTTGTGTTTACAATAAGGTTAGTGGGAGCACAATTCTATTTGTGGTCTTGTATGTGGATGACATTCTACTCATTGGGAATGATGTCCCTACTCTGCAATCTGTTAAAGATTGGCTAGGGAATTGCTTTTGAATTAAATACTTGGTATAAAGATATATAGAGATAGATCAAGAAAGCTGTTCGGCTTAACTCAAAGTACATATATTGACAAGGTGTTGAAACCGTTCAATATGCTACAATCCAATAGGGGATTTATACCTATGCCACATGGAATTATTCTTTCAAAGGCTAATTGTCCTTCCAATGAGATTGAGAATGAGCTTATAAATAAGATTAATAAGATATGCCATGTTATGTACTAGGCAAGACATGTCATATGCTTTTGAGAATGACATGTAGATACCAGCCATATCCAGGTGAGAGTCACTAGATAACTGTCAAGAACATCCTTATGTACTTAAGAAGAACTAATGATGAATTATTGATATATAGAGGAGAAGAGGACATCACTGTAAAGGGTTACACTAATGGGAGCTTTCAAACCGACAAATATGATTTCATATCGTAGTAAAGTTTTGTGTTTTTCTTTAAGGGAAAATTTGTGAGCTGGAAGGTTCCACGCAAGATTCAGTTGCTTATTTTACCACACAAACTGAGTGTATTACTACATTTGATGCACATCTCATGAGATTCCATATTCGAGATATTATCGATAGAGGAGATGTGAAGATATGCAAAGCACCGATAGTTAACAGTCCTTACGGACCCCCCTACAAAACCCTTTCTCAGCGAAAGTATGAGGGCCACGCTAAATCAATAGGCATACGAAATGCACCAGACTGGATCTAGTGCAAGTGGGAGACTGTTGGAATATGATCTAGAGGAAATCTATTTATCGTGACATTTATATGGACTTACTATTCATTGTGTTATCGATATGGAGATATGTTGACATAATGAAGTCCTTAGAATAAATGTTAAGCTCTTAAATATCCCTAGTCGAGAATTATAGTTAATTAGGACAACTATAATGCATCGAGACTAGTATGTGGGTATATTGATATGGTGATATAAAGTCTAACACATGGGTACGTATAATGAGTAATGGCGTACAAGAGATCCGCCATGAGAAGGCTACATGGGAGTTATGTGAATGTCACAAGTGCTTCTCTTAGTGACAATGGTGTTGTGATCCTTCAACCTGAAGTCACTACATTCTCTAGATGTGAATTATGATAATTAGATATCGGTAAACGTCAAGCTGTAACAAGGCGATTATAAAGTCGACAATTGGACAAGCTATGAAACATGCTGAGAGGTGTGAGTGATGTTGATATGATTTGTCCCTCCTACATGATGAGACTAAATATCCACGACCTTTTGACGAGTGAGAATTAGCGAAATTCATGGCCATGCTCAAATGAATCAATATGAGCTATTGATGTCATTTGTTTGTCTAAGTCTACTCAAAGAAAGAGAAACTATAGATTGGATGTACAAGTGTGACACTCCATGTATTTTGTCTAATATGGATTGAAGAGACAAAGGGATTAAACAACATAGTAACAGTGGTCATAGAGGTTAGAAGATCACTGGTAATTATAGTACTTGGGTAGCATTGACGTACTGCTTGATACCACTCAATGTTTGTAATTGTTATTGCCAACGTAATTAGGAACCTAATGGATAACACACACTGAATGGATCTAATTGGAATTAGTTGCACATTAGTTTGACTAAAGAGCAATAATGAATTAAGTGGAATAAAGTGTAAAATATGCTCATTAGTTGGACTAAAGAGCAGTTGTGGACTAGAATGCAAACTAATCATAAGTGTTAGGATTAAATGGCAAAGATGAATTTTCTAGTCTATAAATAGGATTCATAGGATATGAAAGTTCAGAATAAATTTATTCCTACACATACACCGTACACTAGAGAGCAAGAGGAAAAGAGAGAAAATGGTTTTTTATCTCATTAGTGTTTCGGCCACCCCTAGCCGTCCCCCTCTAGGAGGCCACGACCACCATGTGTGCCGCCCCTCTCCTTGCTGCCACGGGTTGGATGGGATCCAGCCACCGCGCACGCAAGTTCATTAATATTGTATGGCAATATCCTCCTTCTTTTTTAGCAAGGCTAGCAACCTAGAAGATGAAGTCCAGTTTAAATATGTTTGTGTGGATACCATATAGGTCCCGTTCCTTTGATTCGCGCTAGTGATTGACACCAGTCAGTTTGACTGAGGTAAACCTCTAATGATCAGATTATGCTCATTCACATGGGTCCTTGGTGGGTTTTAGAAAATTATTTTTGTTATTTCCGTTGTGTTTGATTGCAAAAAACCCAAAAAAATAAGTCGAGAGTCAAGAACCCATGCATCCGGATGATGCATGACCACATCCGTTGCAAAAAAAAAAAAATCATCATCGGATGAAATACCTTTCACCGCCACGTCTGTAGATCTGTTATGTCCTTGTTGTCCCTGCCGAAAAAAAGATCGTCGTGATTGTTTAGGATCGGTCTCAGCAAATATGGAAATCTCTAAGGTACCGAAACTGGTAATACTTCTTATGGCATTAAGAGGATGAGTGAGGTCTAAATGGTGAGAAACACTATTTGCCACACAAGAGGAAGAATCCAACATCATAACATTACCATCAGAGGTGAAAGGAAGAGAAGAATGCTCATTGTGCTGAATTGCGTTAAACGCAGTTGCGGATGAGACCACCGCGATTCTTGGTTCATGATGATCCATAAAGCTTGCATGTATGCAAAAACTATCCCTTTCAATATCCAGGAAAGAGAACAGGCTCCAAAATTGATATTGTGATACTGCTTTATGACATAGAACACGACTAAAACAGAGGGTGATAATATATGTGGCACTGTTGGACCTCAGAACTGTTGGAATGGTTTAGCCAAATGAATAAAAGGCCAAAGTATATTATAATTATGTTCTTAGTAGCCCAATTCTGTCAATTAATTAGTGGAACTATTATGTTATTTGTAGTCCAAAATAATTATGTTTTCCAAATTCATTGCACCTAGAAGGAGGTTTCTAGAGAAGAAACTTGTATAGAATGTTGTAGAGAAAAACCCAGATATTTTGGAGAAGAAAATTTGTGGAAGGAATGATGTTAGGAATATTCCTTCCTCATCCACATATAAATAGCTTGTACATCCACCATTTTCCATCAAGCATAATCAATTGAAGTTAATCTTTCACATATTGTCCTACTTTCCCACTCTACAATTTCCATTACTTCCCTCTTCCACATGAACGAGGAAAATAATGAAGATGAGGACACAAACATACAAGAGCAACGACTTTTGCAAGATGAGGAAGAAGACGACATAAACATTGAAGATCTAAAGCAGCAGTTTCATGAAGAAATCTTGGATATGGTGTTGCCGAAATTCTAAGTGTTTGATGTTAATACATGGAGGATTCCATTCGTGAAATGACGATATATATTAGCGGGATGGACTTTAACGGCTGGGTCATGTTATTGGAAGACACAGAGCGTGTATTTGTCTACAATAATCTATTTTGGATGTGAATGAGTCGAATTACTTATCCCTCGGTCTATTAGTGAACCGTCTCTCCGGGGGTTGTGAAAGATGTTCTACTCGAAATATTCTTGTTATTGCTTCGACTCATATTCCCCAAAAGGTGGATCCCTCTCTAATAGCTCCGGACTTACTAGCCTTGATCGTTACAAAGGGAGATGCTACCACATCGAGCCCGTTGCTGGAGAAGAAAATCAACTAATCTAATAAAAAATACTAATAGAATAGAAAAGAACTTTCTTTTCTGTATACTTTCCCCGGTTCCGTCACATGAATCGTAAATGCATGAATGTGATGGACCAAAAAATCCGCGGTTCCTAATAGAATAGGTAACTTGAGCCGTTACATATCCAGGAACTTTGACACAAATAGCTGCGTTACAAGTTCCATATAAATTACTTCTCAATACAATTTCTTTCAAATTCATGAATGGAAATAAGTTCATTGCCGGGTCAAATAGGTTCATTACCCCGACCCAGAATACGATTAATCCAGCATGGGCTACGTGAGATCCTAGTAATTTACCGGATTAATTGATAAGTCGGGCATTTCCGGCCCACCAAGCAAAACCGGTGGTTTCTTGGTCACGGCTAGCTAAAGCTAAAGTTCCATTAAAGAGCGCTCCATTTTTTAACTATATATAAATTCAAATGAAATACATAATGGAAATACAATACTCAATAATGAACCAACTCATAATTCATAAAATTCTTTCTATCTACATCTTTTTTTTATATTTTGTTTCACAACTTAGAATCGGGTTGATTTTTCTTTTGTTTGTGTTGATAGTGCCCGAAAGGAGGTGGAAACAATGAATACCACAAATAAGAACAACATGGAAAGAAGTACCTATACTATTTCCACTAAAATATCACTTTTCAAAATAGCCGAGTGAAGGTCGTGATGGGAGATCGATCAAATTACCTGAGGTTCTACTAGTGTTCGATACTGTTTGCGCCACGTGGAGTGGCACTCCCATATATCTTCACTGTGTTACCTACCTTTAAAAAGACAGAGTGTTGGACCAACTCCTCTTAGATGTACACGTTACTAAGCATGGTTGAAAAACATGTAAAATAGGAGTGGGGAAATCAACTTAATGATCATGTCGAAGATGAAGAAGCAGCTCATGGTACAGAATTAGAAGAAGGAGAAGCTACTGATGATGAGGAAGATGGTGAGAATTTAGATGATAGTGAGGATGAACCAGACGGTGAAGGGGAAGAACCAGCTGATGGTGCATAATTAGAAGAAGCTGAAGTTATGGGTTATGAGGGAGATGGAGAGAATGAAGATAGTGAGGATGAAGAAGATGGCAAAGGGGAGAAGAACCAGTTGATGGTGCAGAATTAGAAGAAGCATAATCAATGGGTTATGAGGGAGATGGAGAGAGTGAATAAGATGTGAGGATGAAGAAGACGGTGAAGGGTAAGAACCAGATGATGGTGCATGATTAGAAAAAGCAGAAGCTATGGATGATGAGGAAGATTGAGAGAATGAAGAAGATGGTGAAGGGGAAGAGCTAGCTGATGGTGAAGAAGCAGAAGCTATGGATGATGAGGAAGATTGAGAGAATGAAGAATATGGTGAAGGGGAAGAGCCAGCTGATGGTGAAGAATCAGAAGCTATGGATGATGATAAAGCTATCAATGATGATGAGGATGCAGAATCAGAAACATAATCACCGTCATCTAGTGATGTATGATAACTCTCTATTATAGTTATATATCTTGCATGTTTAGTATCGTTTTGCATGATTTGCTTGTTGATAATATTAGTTTTACGCTACAAATAGAGAGTTTGTAGCGTAAAACTAATTTTACGCTACAAGTTTGTAGCGTAAAAATAATATTATCCTAGTTTAGGATAATATTATTTTATGTATTTTTTCATGTTTGATCACACAGGTTTGTTTCGTATTGTTTTTAAAGGAAACAGAGCTTGGGAGATGAAGCAGAGAGGATAAACGAGCTTTGGAAATTATTCGGGAGCTTAAGCGAAGATGAAATCATCAAGAAACGAAGAGGAAATATGAAGAGGGGAGCCAAATACAATTTCATGAAGTTTTAGAAACTACACTTGGACCCCTAGTAGAGTGGCTCCCATACTTAGCCAAACTTTGGAGTCAAAAAGTGAGAAAACTCACTGGAGTTCACGACCAGAGCCTCTGATTTCATGATCAGAAGCCAAGGGCAGTCTAGATCACACGACCATAAATGCCATGTCGTACAATGTCCTCGAAAAAAATCTCACGGCAAAAAGCCCCAGGTCGACATGATGATGGCAGTGGCCTGGTTTGCTTTGTTTTTCCTAAACTACGTCGTTTGTTTTGATTATTTCATAAACTTAATTTGGGAATAATTAATACACTACAACTGAAGTCAATAATTCATTCTATCACTTACGTATCTTGGACAAAATAAGGCACAAGGAAGAAGAAGGAGTCGAAGCCAAAGACTTCACCATTGAAGATCTCGTTTCATTTCTTCTTTCTCTTATCTTTGTTAATCGATATGGAGAAACTCTGTTTGATTGCTAATCTTAAGATGAGTAGCTAAACACTTTGAGCTAGGCATCTCAATATGAGATCCTAGGGTTTCATGTAAACAATACTTTTTCTGGATTAAATCTAATTTAATGCATATCTGATTCCATCTTGTTGAAGCAATGTTAGTTTTTCAATATTGTTAGTAATCCTACACTATTGACACGTTTAGGAGATGATTTAAGATTCAAAAACTAGGTTTTGTTCTTTAACATGAATCAAGCTTAAAGTTGATTATGTTTTAATATAATTGTTCATGTGCTCTTTAATTCTTAAGGGGAATGGATTAAGTTATGGGAACCGTTACTTAGCTAGTGATTGCACGACAGTGAATCAAACTAGTTAGGATGAGACATGAACATCAGTCCCCTATCACCAAGGCCGAAAGTAGACGTGTTAGTATTGGCTAGTGTGGGTAAATTCAGTAGGATTAATCAGCTGTTCCGTGAAACGGTGGACTGAGAGGACCCGTGATCGTATCAGAAGAGAACCTGCTAGAACGAACTGGTAAACGTAGGTGGACTGAAAGGACCCTAGGTGTACCATGACGTAAAAAGACCTGGGACCGACAGGAGAGGCTCAGTGCTATTACCCGAATTAGTTAGAAGGTAATTAACGTGGTACTCAGATTATCCTGAAATCGTTTACATCCCTAGGTTATCAACGAGATTGCATAGTTTTCTTCATTAATTGATTAAGACTCTCTCTTAATTTCAATTTATTGTAATTTCTACGATTACGAAAACCACTTGTTTGGGGGTGGCAACCTCATTGTTCTAAACTCTTCCTCCTGGTTACTTTGTAGACTTAGCTAGTTTGTTAATACCTTGTTACGAGGTTGTCTCCGCGGGGATCGACAACCTGGGTATAAAAATACTCATTCTTTATTACGCGACCATGCACTTGCGTTAAACCGTTAGTACACATCGGTCAATATACCAATTTATGACGTAAATGCTTTTCGTATCCATGGGGGTATGCTACACCTGCATATGGGGTTGTGGAAGATTACATTTTCTATCCAATCTCACACCATTTATCAATGAGCAAGAGGGGAGTTACTGCCACGGATCCTTTATTGAAGACGGCGAAAGATTATATTTGTTGATGATCAAATCAAATGGCTACATGATGCTATTAGTTGATTACGGTGGTCGCCAGGTATTACACGTCCCAGAACACCGCATTCCACCATAACAGGTCATCTACTCCAGCAATCGTTTTGGAGGGAAGTTCTTGCCTGCTTTATCGGATGACGAGAGAGACAGTACTATCATTGCAGGCGGAGGAGGTCTTGGGGAGGGACAGAAATCTGAATGCATATGTATTAGAGAGGGTGACCCTCCTCAAATACGTGTTCTCCATACATGCGTTGCACCAACACAGCCAACACTCATATGTTTGTTCCGGTGCGGTTTCATGAGGTTTCACTGGCCAGGTTAGCACATGCATGACAACCAAGTAAATTTATGATGCGGGACTCATATGCTCATGTTTTAGGGGTCAAGTTAGCATAGTTTCACGGGCTCAATAATTCACACTCCCGTGCGGAACTTGAGCCACTCAAGTGACACTATAACAACCGAAAAAACACGGTGAGAGCTTGGAGAAAGAGTGATTTCTATTTTTTGGAGGATGCTTACAATGCTTGGATAAATTGGAGAAAATGACCCCCCCCCCCTTATATATAAGTCGTTCCTCCATGGAAGGATCTACACACTCTACAATCCAAAATCTGGGATTGAAGATATAGATCCTTCATCCATCATGTAGCCTAAGATATTTCTCCATTCTATAGATTCCTACACTCTTTAGGCTACGGTATAATAGTAGAAGCTCCAAGAAAAGAGGCTATGAAGTGGGCTAGTGGGCAGGACAACACTATGCCCAAAGAATAAATTGTTCAAGTGGCCTATGTGTTATGGGCTAGATCAAGTGGCATAAACTAAGAAAATATCAGTAATAATAGTCCGCCTATGACAATAGGCATAGTAACCAAGTAAATTTATGATGTGGGACTCATAGGCTCAATTTGCTTGTGTATCTCATTTTGGAAAAACACTCTTTACTCTCTTAAAATTGGGTTTGACGAGTTTAGGACATCGGGATCCCTCAATTCATGTTGGAGGTGTTGCTTAGAGACCGTTCAGAATTTAAGGAGGCTGTAAATAATTACAAGATCAAGCTTGGCTATGGACTGAGACATGTTAAAAAGAATGAAATATAATTTCATGGTGAAAGATGATAAAAGAAGATAAAATAAGATATTTCTCAAATATTTAGGGCCAAGAAAAGTTGGACTTGTGCTCTTTAATATATAAAAAACTAGAAGAAAATAGGATATTGTTCATATTGACAAAGATAAACTAGCAGTTACATTCATTTTCTCATGTTTATGTACAAATGAAACAGAGAGAAGTTATAAGGAAACTCTCCTTATGCACTCTCTTTAGAAAATCTCCACTAGATTGTGCCATGTGGTACTAATTTTCCTCAACAAAATAACTATCACTAATTGATATGAGAGACAAAGTGGGATGATTCCCACGTCCATATTAATGTTAACTCCATATTTTTTGGTTTTTAAGTGTTGATAATTACTATACAAAAAACACAACAATTATTCGACTGACCAAACTACCCCTAATCAGATAAGCTAATGAATTAACATTTATGTTTAATTTGTTCACCTTGTACCGTGTCTCTAATCTCTTTCCTATGAACAATTGTTATAGAAACCTAAAACTTCATACTAATCCACATTAACCTACGTCTGCATGTGCCTTTGAGTAATTCCCAATTGCTTCAAATCATTTCCTCAACGTTCGTTACTTGATCCAATTCATCAATTCATCTTTGTTCAGCCACTATGAATCACTCCCAACCGCTTCAAACCATTTCTACCACCCTTTGAAGCTTCAAAACCGCGCCGGTTAACATGCACCGCGTTCTTCACAGCCTCTCTCACCAGATTGAAGGAAACTAAAATTATATGGCCTAATCAGAAACGTCTTATCAATTTAACACATCAAATAAGAAATAAATCTCACTCAATATATATGGACAACATATTAGCGAAAACTTGAACCGAAATTGAAGTAAAAAGAGTTAGATACAGGAAATAGCTCCAACATAAATTGACGTTCAACTTTGCCGTGCGCAACCGACGCCTCATTTTGATTGATCATAAAGTTCAAGAAATCTTTCAAAAAAAATTGTGTTGGGAGATATTGTGCGAGGACGAAGTAGAATAAATGACACTAACAATTTTCGTTGCATATTCAATTCACTTGATCGAAAACGGTGAGAGAAAGATTGGATCTATTATTACGTGAATTGCTTGACATGGTGGTGCCTGTAAATTTCATCGAGCTCAAGCCGCACATGAGAAGTGGACTATAAATATGTCATTCCGATTAGAAGCGTGTTATCAAAAGACATAAGCACTGAAAAAATATGAGGGAGAATGATGAATTTTGGTAATATTGTGACTTGTAAGAATGTTCATCAATCAAGAAATTGGAACAAAGAGAAAAAATATGGCCATGAAACATTGGAGAGCTCCACAAAGATGAGAAGACGAAAGGTTAGTTGTTGATGATTTTTTTTAAGAACAAAGTTAATTTTCATTAAATCTGGCTTCGAGGAGCCATATCTTCGCAACTGGTACAAGTTTGTGCCCAAGTGGGGATAGTATCCATCCAAATTATATGCTCAGTGCCACATAAAGCAGATTTAGCATAACAGTGTGCTGCAGACTTTGATGAGCGCTGTCACCACATAACATTTACCTCCTTAAATCTTTCCAAGATAGCTCGGCAGTCCGTCATAACGGTTTCAAAAGGAAACCAATCGCTATCGATAAGAGTTCCATCACATAGTGCCATTGGAATTGCTTGAAGATTAGTTTCCACTTCGAGTTTGGTGAAACCTAAACGCACGGCCAGAAGTAAGCCTTCTCGCGCCGCCATCCATTCAGAAAGCTTTGCCGATGCAACCATAGGTATAGGCGCTGCACGGCAGCGATTGTCTGCCCCAAATGGTTCTGGATAATGGCCCCCACTCCGACCTTCCGCGCGGCCTCATCCCAAGCCCCATCAAAGTTTAGCTTGTGCCAGCCCATTACCAGTGGACACCATCTAGCAGTTTCCTGATGTCGTTGTTGCGGTTGGTTGATGATACGATCTAGCGGTTGCCATGCCTCAATGTAATCCTCATAGCAAGTTCGGATGTGGTCTATTATCCCTGCCACCGAGACATTTTTCCCCTCAAACACCCTTTTATTGCGCATTCTCCAGGTCACCTATATAATTGTTGCGAATTTGGCACATTCAGTAGGCCATAGCTGTTCCGGTGACTCCAAATCCGGACCTGAAAGTTAGTTTGTTTATCATGTCTTGAACTATCCCCCAAGATCACCTTCCGATTGAAATCATCGGTTTGCAATGCAAGAATAAATGGTGCTCCGTTTCGCCCCTTTGTCGCACCATGAGCAGGCCACGGGGATGTCAACATCGCGCCTCACCAAGTTAGTTCAAGCAGGTAGTAAGTGCTCCATGTATGACTCTCCAAATAGTAAAAATGTCTCGCCTTTGTGTTTTGATCATCCAAAGTGATTTCATAGATTATAAATGTACATTTTTGTTTTCATGTCCAAGAGGAGAGAGAGAGTCGTGAAGTTACGGGTGTAAAGGAGGAGCAATCCTTAGACTAGTAAAGGATGAGAAGATATTCAGTACCACCGTGGTATAGTAAATTAGTAATGTGGTACCACAGGTGTATTTCATTAGCTGATTGAACATAATTAAGGTTTGATGATTATTGAGCTTACCATATCTTATACTCCCCAACATGGAAATGTATATAGATAATTATAAAATAAATGATCCGTGGTACTACTACCGTGGTACTGAATATCTTCTCGTAAGGGAGACCCTCTACGAGTCTAACTAATGAGGGTTAGTTTTGTCTATCATCCCACTTCATCTCTCCTATCAATTAGGATAATTATTTTGTTGAGAAAAATAGGACAACACGACACATTCTAAGTTTCTAAAAATAGTGCACACGGAGAGTTTCCTTAGCATTTCTCATGAAACAGAATTGCTAGGTACTAGCCAGTTTGCTCTAGACTGCAACTCGGGCGGGCTGGACGGGTTGGCACCCATGCCCAGGCCCGAGCCCGAGTTCTTTCAAGGCTGCCCAAGCTCAACCCAACCCGAGTTAAGAGCATAGTCAGCCCGTCCGAGTCCAAATTCGTATAAATAAATTCGGGTTCGGGCTGAATTCGGGCAGGTTCATTAGACTTAATACTACTTTAAGAACACAAGAGAATAATAAATTGTTAGTGAAAAAACAAATCAACAAGTTCACTAATAAAAAAATGATTGTTGACAAAAAAACAAAACAATTATTAAAAACATCGCTAATAATCAAAATTAAAATAGCAAATTGATGTTATATATGCTACATAGCTCTCTAAAAATATAATATTTATAGATACTACTCATGCAAATGGGACAATTCGGGTTAGCCCGTTGTTTAATATTTGTGTCAAAGCCCGACCCTAATTGCAATTCGGGCGGAGAGTTTTTGCCCAAGCCCGTCCAAATTACCAAAACAATGTGACCGCGCGTATTTAAGTTCGGGCTGGGCTCGGGCTGGTCGGGTTTAACCCGTCCAAGTTGCACCCCTAGTTTGAGATTAATCTCACGATCTTATGGTTGACTTTAATTGAAAAAGCTCTTGAAATCATATATGATTTTCATTTACCACCTGAAGTGGATGAAGTTGACTTAAAATGTTTGGTCATTAAATAAGTCAACGAATACAAGGACACAAGAGTACAGACTCTGCAAATATATCAATGCATGGAGTATAATTATAAGTACCAAGAGTATTTGTGATGCTTGAAGTATCAATGTCCATATTGAATTAGTGTGTGTAAATATACACGAGCTCTGCAGTTAATGCATAGAGCATAGCATCAATGTTCGTATAGAACAATATATTCAAATATCCGCACCCCAAGGGTTGAATGCAGGGCCGGCCCATCCACTAGCCGGGTTAGGTGTTCACCTAGGGCCCCCAGTTTCAAGGGGCCCCGTAGTATTTTTTCAGGAGAAGGGGTAATATCGTAAATTTATAAAACATAGTGAAAATAAAAAATATTGTAGATAACATTTGGAAGAAAACTAACTGATTTGGAAAATGAAATTACGTGAGAATGATAACTGACTTTGATCATGCCAATAATCAACAACTTATCCTAATTTTTAGCATTGAATTAGGGAAGATCCTTTTTTTTTTAGAAAAAATTAGGAAGATTTTAAGTCTTCACCTACCAACGTTCAATTACTTTGATGGTCACCATAATCAACAATTTACTACTAATAAAACACAAGGTATATTCCGCACTACAGTTGAGTAGGTTTCTTTGTTCGCAGTTATGCTTATGGTAAAAGAGGCCTTACTTTCAACTATCGCCTAGGGCCCATTAAAATCTAGGGCCGGCCCTGGTTGAATGTGTGATTCTATTGAAAGATAAATATGATATGGTGCAAGTGATGCCTAAATGACATCAATATTTCTCATGGTTATAATTATAGTTATAACCCACAAGTCCTCTCTTTGTTAAGAGTGATTGTAATATTTCGTTTAGTCTAGAAGACTGCGAATTTACACCAAATGATCGTACAAATCACTTTTTGTGAAAATCATGGAGGTTGATACCCATGAAAGATATCTAGTTGCCTGAAACAACTGAAAGCGTACACTCGCGAGTAGTCTATGTGCATTTGCATTTTGTCACATATCACCTGATATTACATACAATCACATGACATGATGACTATAGATAAATAGTTTTGTTTACTATCTCTACATGGTCATGTAGTATTGCATCATATATTTGCACGTGGTTGTATGTCTATATTTTGTTGTTTTCTCCGTGAATTTATATTACACGTCCCAAAGCCCTAATGACTTATGATGATATACTTTCAAGAAAGCATTGAAGGAAGTGAAATTTATATCAATCAATTGATGCTATGAAGAGGGGGAGTTCCAAGGTTCAATCCTAAAACTATGAGGCGCTGTACTCTTTTTCTTCGCTGAGATTTTTATCCCACAAATTTTTTCCTAGCAAGGTTTTTAATGAGACACGCAGCCAAATGTGAGCACATATGTCATCTTCAATGAAAATTAACAAAGAATCCAGAAGATTCGTTATGACAAGGAGGAAAATTATTTTGGTCTGTACTCTTTTTCCTTAACCAAGGTTTTTGTCCCAATGGATTTTACTTGGTAAAGGTTTTAACGAGACAGACGATACAAGTTTTCAAGCACCGATGTGCTCTTTTTCCTTCGTCAGAGATTTTGTCCCGCTGGTTTTTTCTTGACAAGATTTTAACGAGGCATCCTTATGGTGAATATTCAAGGGGGAGTGTTATGTAATATTGGACTAGTTTATTGGTGAATATCCACCACATATTGTAAGCCCATTGTACATTGTTATTAGCCCATTAGCCCACCCTAATGCCTATATAAGGAGGCTTAGGGTTGGAGAATAGTACAGATCTCAACACTATTCTCTCCCTACATCTTGTCTCTAATTCTCGTTTTACAACAGAAAGAATTATAACTGATTTGAAAGATAAAAAATTTCGTGTGAATATAAACTGATTTTGATCACCATGATCAACAATTTGTCCTAATTTTTGGCCTTGAACTGTGAAAAATTTGATCTCTTTATTTACTAATGCGGGATTAGAATCCTCTCCGGCCTAACTTTTCGTCCAACCATCCAGCTGTACGATATGGACTGTCCAAATAATTGAGTGGTTTAGACTATAATAATCTATCTCTTAGTAACTGCTGCTGGTCACACATAATCTCCCTCTCTCCCATCCCCGTCCTTCGTCTACAACCCATCTCTCCACCAAAACAACCAGGCTACGAATTCTTTCTCTCAGCAGAAAACCACGAAGTATATAATTCATCCTCAACCCTAGCTAATGTTCTTCTCCGCATCCCAAGTATGCGACTGAAATTGAAAAAACTGTGTGATTATCTTTGGATGTGATTCAATGTATTTTGAAGTAGAAATTTCAAATCGAATTAAGCTTATTTTGCCTCTGAGGTATTGACGACTAATTGAGAATTCAATCGAGTTACCTTATGATGAAACCAAATAGATTTTTACTGAGACCACACTGTTTGTTTATCCGTTGTTTGAAAAGATGTCTCGATCGTTGTTGATGTTTGGTACATAGAAAGTAAGAGATAGTGGGCGAAGAAAGGGGACAATATATTGGGAGCGCAGGTTGAAAGAAGTGTTGTTGTGATTATGCTTGGAAAAGACAATGGGTATTGGCAGAGAGATAAGAATGCATCGTGTGGTTTGGTGGTTTCGGTGGAGAGACCGATTGCAGATGAGGGACGAAAAAGGGAGACAGGGAGATCATGTGTGGTTGGTAGCACTGACTTTATTTATATTTTTATCTTCTCAATCATCCAATGATTTGGATGGTCTAGATAACGTTGCTGGATGGCTGGACGAAAAATGTGGCCGGAGAGGATCCTAGTCCACTAATGTGTATATGCTTGATTTTCTACTTTCTTTTTTACAACTTGTCCTAATTTTTAGACTTTAATTTTGGAAAAAAATATCTCTTAATTTACCAACTTTCAACAACTAACGTTGTTACGGCTAGATCAATTGATTGCATAAAATGGGGAAAAATACATGCGAACATTATTTGGGATACTTTTCACGTGGTTATATTTTCTCTCTGATTTTCTTAGAGAAAAAGTGAGCGAATTGGGATTCCAAACCCTAGTTTACAACGATGGGGGGAGGAGCGACGGAGGCAACACCAATGGAAGAAATGGTTTTTGTTCACTGGGAAGGCGCCCACTATCGGCTGAAGAAGAAACGACTGTGGAATATTCTGAGGAACGGTGTTTAGCGGCGATCAAGGGCTTAGGCTCTTTCGTAATCGGAGATTTTTTTCTAAACCCTATAACCTTCAATGTGTGGGCTATGAAGATTCTGCTTCAAAGGATTTGGAGGGATGGTGAAAAGATAATGATCCATGAAACAAGCCCAAATCTACTCATCGTCTGATACCCACAACCGAAGCTATGGAGTGGGTTCTTAAGGGAGAATTGTGGGTCTTCGATGATAAAATCCTAGCCCTAAATCTGTACAAGAATGAACAAGGTTCTCTTCAAATTCAATTATGTATGGGTTCAATTACAAAAATCCACCTTTCTTCCTTCACACCGAAGAAGATGCAAAAACAGCGATAAGATCAATGGATGAAACTCTTGAAAGTGATGGACGAGTGTTCATCGATGATGGAGGGGATTCTATGAGGGTACGGGTTAGACTCAATATTAATTAGCCATTGATGAGGGGAATCTACACTAGAGTTCTTGGTGAAAATTTGTGGCTTGACTTCAAATACGAACGAGTTTCATGCCTTTTCCATAGGTGCAGACGAGTTACTCACAACGGTGATGTCTGCAATGTGGTAATACAAGAGGAGAGGAGTAATGGGAAACCGGGTTTCAGTATTTGGCTGCTCTATAGGCCTGCTCCGAGGAAGAAGGCAATAGTGAGGACGCAATTTCTACATGCTATGCCCAACCAAGTTGGGCACATGATACCTGCTTTGCTGACGTGAACAATGAAGAGGAAGATAACGGCCAAATCCACGGAATCTGAATGGGATACTTCTTATTAGGAGGTGGAGGAGACATTGGAGATGGAAGAGGAGATTTCTGGGCAGGCAATGGAGGACGACACAATCACTGTTTTCGACAATCCCCTTAACGCAACATCAGAGACACCGAAAGCTACCATAAATAATAAGAGAAAAGCGACGATTGCAGAGAAAGGGAAAGTAATTGCTACTCACGGAACTTCTCAAGGCCTCGGTGCTAAAAGGAAGAGCAATGATACAAATCTTACCCCCAATCCCAAGTAGAATATGGGAGACCACACTAGCTTTGTTGGAGGAGGTGGATCGGGTGGCACGGGTAGAATGGTAGAGGCGGTATGGCGAACTCGATTGTTCACAACACGATGCAAGCTCCTCAAAGTCGCTTTCAAACAAAGTAAACGTATAGCGCCTTAAAGTCCCCATCTGCGACATTAGCAGCGGGTGCTGTGCACCCCTGCCAAGCATTATGTGTCTCATCAGTTCGAATATACGCGGGCTTCAAAACCCTAGTACATTCCTATCGCTTCGTGACATCTTGAGGCATCAAGCTCCCAACATACTCTTTATTATCGCAACCAATCTTACGCAACGTCAGATAGAAAGAGTTCGTGTGAAACTTGGTTTTGCAAATTTTTTTACAGTTGACAGTAGAGGAAGAAAGGGAGGGCTCGCTCTCCTTTGGAAGGACAACGTTCAAGTTAGCATTCTTAAATATTCGCATTATCATGTTGATGCCAATATTTTAGAAGAAGATGATATGTTTTCGTTGAAGTTCACAGGTTTCTGTTGTGACCCAAACAAAGAGGATCAAAAACTGTCTTGGGAACTATTAGGAAGACTAGAGCCGCAACCTTCATGACCGTGGTGTGTTGCTGGTAATTTCAACACAGTAACAACCAATTCGAAGAAGGAGGACAGTTTGAGGGTTAGCTTCTCCCAACTAGCTCAGCTCAAGGAAGTTTTAAATGCAGTGGAACTCCTCGAATTGGGATTTGCGGGAGACCCTTTTACATGGAATAACAATCAAGTCGGAGGTGACAATATCCGAAAACGTCTAAACAGAGTGCTTGCTAACACACTATGACTAGATAAATTTCAACGCTTCAGGGTTACTCATCTTTATGGTCAAAACTCGGACCACACCCCAGTTCGACTGGACTTAATTTCAAAGTTGTACTCATCTTTATGGTTGTTTTCAAATTTGCTCGCTGTTTGAAAGACAATAAACATATTATATTAGTGAACTTGATTTCTGTTTAACAAATTTGATCATTTTGTATTCATTCATCACACTTTTATTGTTTGAAATGACAATTGGCCAGGCTTTAAAAGTTTGACTTGTTGATATTACAGGTACAAATGTCCCTTATCGTATGGACCTTTCTTAATTCCCGAACCACCTCACAAGATTCGTCAACTAATTGCCCTGAAACGTTTTGTTCCATGCATATCTCACTCTCTTTTTTCTTCAAATGCCTCCTCCTCCTTTCAATGATAAGCCCATAATAAAGTGAGTTTCTCACTACTAGTATGTCTACTTTTCATGCGCCTCTTCATTTTTATGCAATTTTTTTTTTTCTAATTTCTTCGCATTGAGCTCTAACGCCTTTATTTCATAAAAATAGAGACCTGTTTTCGCTAAAGATACATTGATATTTGTATTAAATTATTAGTAATATGGTACTGACTTTTACTTTCTTGCCATTGTAGGTGGATACGTATCTCTAAGGAAATGTATAATTTTATTCCTAACTGATTGTAGTAGTTTCGCTAAGCTGCAGATATGTCTGTAATTTTCTTAATGTTCATACATGTGGTCGCTGTTAGGTACTTTACATCTCTATTCAAATAAAATATTTAGTTGAAGGATAAGAGATAACCATATTTATTGTAGTGCTTTTAGCTCGGTACGAGCAATTAACTAGAGATTCATGACTGAAATCATCATTACTGTCATACATTTATTCTCATGGCTGACTGTTATGTGATCGCACATTTGGTTTAGAACCCAGACATAGGTTTTCTTTTCTAGGTTTGAGAAGTGGAGACAACTTATTATGTGGGAGGATTCCACAATGGATCATGTGAGTGGAGTAGCTTCCTACTAAAGCGCTCTTTTCCAAATACTATATTTTTGTGCTTTGTTGATGGAATTTATGTCAAAAATTTTCCTCAAGCCACAACTTGGAAGTGAATCTTCAATCGGTTTGTGGATGTACCAACTTGCATTTATAAGAATAGGGCAACTCTCAAGGGGTGGATTTATTCAAGAAGAATGTTAGTGGTGTTATATATATTGGTTTATGGATGAAGTTGTTGCTTTGGAAATTTCGGGATACATGTAATGTTGACATTCTATTAATGAGTTATGGCGATGTAACTTTAAGAGAGTAATGTTGTTGATTTCGCAAGTTAGCAACCTTTGTGATTAAAATCATTGCGTTATCAATAGTTCATTTGGGTAGTAGTGTCTTTATGGTCGCATCTCAGTCTCACTCAATCCCGAGATGAGATCTCAGGACCTAAGATATTATCTCGGTCCACCTAGACTTGCAGTCCATCTCGGTCTCACTCAATCCCGGTAACAACGTCACATCTATTCCTAACACACTTCACCTCTCGGTCCATCGTGATACAGAATTAAACACAATCTCTTCTTCCTAACTAAACATTCCCACTCTCGCGCACTTGACTAAGTCTGTAGTACTCCAGATTGATCACTTCGCTCGTACATGGAATTAAAATTAGAGATAATGAACTAAATATAACATAAATTGTATTAAGATCTACCATCACAGTAACAACCCATAAATCTTAAGTCAAACCCTAAGTTCATCGAGGAACCTAGGTAAAGAAATTAGCTACTGAAATAACTCTTACTACGACAACTAATTTTCATAGAGTATAGAGTTAAGAGAAGATTAAACTGTTGACAAAGAACTCGACAGTTGCCAAAGCTCCGAATTTCCTCCTCCTCCATGTGCTAAGTCTCCGTCTTGTGTGTTGTGTGTCCTTTTCTCGTTCTGAAACACTTAAATTCGTGTTGTCTAGGGTTTTAGCCAACTTATGAAAATTTCATAGTTTCCCTAAAATTTTCTGCCCAGATTCTATCTTCGGACTGCGTTTGAACGCAGGGGCTCCTGCATTTGAACCCTCTCTTTGTTTGCGTTTGGATGCAGACTTCTATGTGTTTGAATGCAGTCAGTGCACATACTGCTTCTATCTTTCTTCTCTGTCTGCATTTGGACATAAAGAGACCTGCATTTGGACGGAGGTATGTGTTTGAACGTAGACAACAAGCCCCTATGGTCATTGTTCCTCCCGGAATGCGTTTGGACGCAGAGGTTCTGTGTTTGGACGGAACCATGCTTTTGGAAATGCTATAGGGAATGGTCCCTCAATACTTGTTTACAAGCACAAATGGCTTCTGATGGAAGGAGGAAAGAAAGTCTTTTCTTACCCCTATCTGGGTCTTGACTCCAAGATTTGCGACTTGTTTACTAGTACCTGACAATGGGACAATCACAAGATAACACAAAATTTTGCAGAAGATGAGGCCAAGTGTATTCTGCAGATTCCGTTATGCGAGCAAAACGGTCCAGATAAGTTAGCTTTGGGGTTTACGACTGATGGACACCATTCCGTTTCATTTGGTTATCAGGTGGCGTATAAGATTTCATATCCGGAAGTTTTTTGCGTATGTTCTGAAGGAAGCAGTGGTGGGGAAAGGAAGAACCTCTATAAGAAAATTTGGTCTTCTAAATTGCCGGGGAAGGTAAATACTTTTCATGGAGATTAATAAACAATTACTTGCCTGTAAAGAAGAATTTAAGTAACAGGGGGATTCAATTACCTCTACGGTGCTGTTGTTGTGAAAAGGCGCAAGAGGATATACATCATTTATTTTTCCAGTGCAAATCATTCAGCAAGATCTATCTTAGCACTGGAATTTGCCTGGTTGAAAATCATGGCTACGGCTATCCACATACATAGTCTTTGACTTAAATGCTACTCAGGAAGCTTATCACTATTTTCTAGCTAATCTGGTGAAGGAGGAATAAACTTGTTATGGAGGGAGAGAACTGAAGATCAGAGACAATTATCCGAGACTCAGAGAATCTTTTGGAAGAAATGGACTTATCTGAGCAGTTGGAGAAAAATCGCATGGCCCCAATTTTATCCGTTCCCGATGTGTGGTCACTGTCGGCTACTGGGGTGCTCAAGTTGAATAATGACGTGGCCGTCGATGATAGGAATGGCCTTGTTAGGGAGGGGTGTGTTAGCTGTGACCACTCCGGTGGTTTCATAGCTGCTACGACGGTGCCGATCTCTCACTTTGCAACTTCAGTAGTCAACGAGGGCCAAAGCCATTGAAAGAGTGCTTAAATGGTTTCTCAGTCTCTCTTCCATGTCACTGATTGTTGAGACAAATTCGAAGGGAGTGGTGAAGAGATTGGGAGCTGAGAAAGAACTCAACAACGAAGAGGGATGATTTTTTCGGGAACTTGAACTCGAGAGATTCAATGGAACTCGAGTTCAAGCAATTAGAAGATCAGCGAACGCGGTAGCACACAAACTGGCGCATGTAGGTTTGGTGGAGAGAAGATCGGCCTCCTACTTGATGGAGCCACCTGGGTTTATCAAAGATGAGCTTCACTATGATGCATCAGGGCTTGTATTAGCCTAATTTTTGGCCTTCTGTGTTGCTTTTTTTCTTTTGAGCCTTTTTTGTAATGTGGGTAAGGTCTAGTCCCCCCATTTTTTTTACGGGTTGGAAACCCGATAGTAATCTACGAGAGGTTATGTCGCCTTACCTTTCGGGTAGTTTTTTTTTTTTTTTTTTTTTTTTTTTTTTTTTTTTTAATGTCAAAAAACTAAAATAAGCATGCCCATTACATATTATCACATCAATTCTAATAGTAGTAAATAGCTCAAAAAATAAATATAATAGTAGTATATGATAATTATCCACTCCCGCTCCAGATTCGAAACTCTCATAATGCAGTCTCCTGTTCAATAAAAAACTGGGAAAACATTTTTTGTCAAAAAGTTAATTGTTTTAGGGGTAAGATTGTCTATAAGTTATAATTATTTTGAAACTGTGGATGCAATTTTGACGGGCTGAAACCGACCAACCCGAGTTTGGACACATCTTTTTAGTAATCTGGACGGGGTTTGGCAAAAATTCTCAGTCCGAATTGTAATTAGGGTCAGACTTGGGCATAAATATTAAATGATAGGTTAGCCCGAACTGCCTGATGTGTATAAACACTACATATAAATATTATTTTTGAAGAGAATTATATAACTTACTTTACACAAATTTTCTAATTTTATTTGGACCATTAGCTATGTTTTAATAATATTTTTATTCTTAAACTACTTGATTATTTTTTTTTTAATTCGATCTACAGTAGCCATTAGTTTTTAGTCTCAAATAAAAAACTTTTAAATGCATACTCTTACTATTTTCTGTTACATTTAAGTTACTAACTAGGGGTGTTCACGGTCCGATTCGGTCGGTTTTGGAGGATATGAGACAACTAAACCGAAATGTTCATTCTAACTCTTTTTGAGGAAGTTATTAACAAAACTTTATGCAATTTAAATTGAGCTTAATATTTTAGAAAAAAGTTTGAACTTAAAGTGATAATTAAATTCAATTATTAAGTTCAATGAGTTAGCCCAAATTCAGTCCGAGCCCGGATGGATTTATACGATTTGGGCTTGAGCAGACTCACGATCTCCTAATTTGGGCTGGGATGGACTTGGACAGAACTCGGATTTGGGCTTGGGTATGGGCAAGAGTGTCGATCCGTCCAATCTGCCGCCCGAGTTGAAAAAAAAAAAAGGAGAAGAAGAACAAGACGAAAGAGAGGAGAGGGATTTGGAGCTAAAGCAGAACATTGATTGGGGTTCAATTGGAGCTTAAGCTTCGACGTAATCGATTGAGGGCTTCGACTGGTTCTCTTCTCAATTGATTTCCTTTGGTTCTGGGTTTAGCACAAAGATACCCGATCTCCCAATGCTAGCACAACCAGGGAAACTGAAGAGAACCAACTCTCCGGTGAAAGCCCCTAAAGAGAGAGATAAGAAGCAGAAGACCTGTGAAGCTTCCACCGACGATAGCGCTTATCTGGGCTTGACTTCAGGTATGCTCAATCTCTCCCTCTGCGTCTTTATCTTTCTGAATTTCAAATTTCAAAACATGGACTATCCCGTAGTTTTGATGGGCAGATTTTTAAGATTTTGGGCCACGTGAATGAAGACTGTGTTACTAGTTTTAGGTTTCCACCTGCTTTGACAACCACCATTATACTTGTGATTGTACTCCCTAATTGTCCTTATTTATGCACAGATATATTAATGTAAAAATGAAGTGAGACAAAACGGTACTATTACAGTGAACTATGTCGGATTCCTGGTGATGCTACGACTTCAGTCGTGGAATTCACATATATTTCATTTACCCTTTTAACTTTTCTCTGCAGATGTTCTTGTACTTCATGTCGCCTTTTAGCATTGATGGCACACTATTAGAGTATTGTGACGAGTTACAGCGAAATTCACTCTTTTTAATATGTATTTTTGGGTTATTTTACTGATAATATTTACCAATCATCAAAGAGTACCATGACTTATTTTTCCGTTAATAGACATGATAATTGGTAATAGATCGGAACCGGCTTCTATAGCTATTTGTTTGCATTATGCCCCTACACGTATGTATCTTTACACAAAATCAATCGTTCAATATATGCTTCCTATATGAGAAGAACACACCCTAGATTGGATTCTTCATCATTAATTGCTCATGTTGAAGCAGCAAATGACAGTAAAAGGGAAGTGGACTGGTCGTCCCTCCCAGCGCTTCCTTTACTGAAGATAATGGACAGACTAGATGTGTTCTGCAACAGACGCCTCACTGCTGTTTGTAGAGATTGGTGGTCCGTGTCAGTGCGCTATCCTAAAAATCTCTATTCAGTTGGAGATGGAGAGCCATGGATCTGCCACATGAAGTACGGTAGGGAAAGCCATACGTGGGAGTTCATCAGTGTCTCAAAGAATCGTAAGTTCGAGGTCTACATGCCCGAATTCGTCAAGTCACGAGTCCTTTTCTCAAAAGGAGGATGGATTCTTTTGCAAAATGGTGGTATTTTTGACCGAGAAGTCAGTACGTGGTGCCTGGTGAACCCTTTCACGAGGGATAAAATCGAATTACCAAATAGAGAAGGCGGCAATAACTCAAGGTGTTGTGGGTTGTTCAAGCTAGGCAACGACGGTCGTCCTGACCGTGTGTACCTTATCATCCTAGAAGTCGCTCATCAGGTGCGTATCAGCACAACACGCTGCGGTGATAAAGAATGGACCTGCCATAACTTCACTGGGCTGGATAGGGCGTTTCTAACACTCTTATCCCATTTTGCCATCGGAGACAAGGTGTATTGCAGGGATTCGAAGTCATACGTAACAGTTTTCAATTTGGCAAACCATTCGGTGAAGGTATTACCACCTGTATCCTCAACTGGCTTAACTACGGAGCACGAAGGTGAGTTGATTCATGTCGTTCGTCGTCGTAAGATTGAGGGGAGGTCCAAAAAAGGAACCAAGTCAAAAATTATGGTGCACAAATACGACGATGAATCCTCCTCATGGGAGGAGTTGAAACACAATCTAGTGATGGGCACGAGCTGGTACTTGTCCGATGGACAAAGTAGCACCATCTCTGTCACCGCAGCCGAGGGAAGTAGTGGTACAAAGATTTACAGGCTTCGCCAGAAAGCGGCGAGGTGGGCGTGGGATCGCGAGTATTCTTATTATTATGTTTCTGTCCGTGATTTAGTGACCGGAAAAAAAACAAGACTCCGTGTTCCATTTCTTGATCATAGATGTCCGTTCTGGGTGGCTATCGGATGATGACCGGCCCAACTGCTGCTTTAGGGGTAATGTTTGCTTCGTTGTTTACGCTGTAAGTTGTTTTCCTTTCTTTGGCAGTCTCAGCAGTGAAACATCAAGTTATGAATGAATTGTGAGATTATTTATGGGCATTGTTATGATGATGGAATATGGAATAAAAGTTGATTCGTTGTTAAAAGCGAGTGGCTATTTTTGGCCGCATCTATTTTAACATGTATTCCCTTTTATTTTTGCAATATGGGGGTTGCCGTTGGCGCTTTGGGCTGAATAACTTGCCTGACCCAAATATTTTACAGCTCGGGTTTGAAGATTTCGATAAATATAGGGCTCGAGTTTCATTTTTTTTTTCCTTCTTTTTGTCTAGAGAAAACTTGCAATTAAAATATCAATATGATAAGAACTGATCTCTAGGCACAAGTGAACATGAGATTTCTAGACTGCATAACACTTTTAATATCAATAAAAACAGAACTGATCTCACCTCTAGAACCACCCTTAATGGCTTACATTAATAACTTGCAATCCCCTTCAAAACTTCTGAGTTGAGGGCCAAAGTTCTGGGTTTCGAATACAGCTAATCTAGCTGCAACAGCTTCAGCAATGAGAGCAGAATTTGCATAAGTATAAGACCACCCCAATCTTTTACTACTCCTTTCTCATCTCTAACTACCCAACTAAGATAAGCTTGAGCAGAATGATTGATCCAAGGAGGCATCAAAATTACATTAACATACCTTGAGGGGGATGTTTCCATTTCTTCACAGCAGCAGCAGCAGAATTAGTTGAAGTACGTCCATTCACTTTTACCTTTTGCTTATCACAAGAGAGATTTGCCAGGGATTAATGCAATTCTTGATCACTCTCTCAGGACTGATCCTTTGATCTTCAAACACGTATTTAGTTCTTGCCTTCGACACATTCCACAGAGTAATCACCACTCTTAATAAGTAGCTGCCTTCCACTTCTTTCTCAGCAACTTTGATGACTATTTCATTCAACCACTTCTTCAAAATTTGAACAGCAACACAAAGCTGAGGTTGAGGATTCCCATACCAAACCAGACAAGCTTCACCCATTCACATTCCAGAAATAAGTGCTCAATAATTTTATGTAGTGTTGTCACAAATAGGGCACGCATTAAATCAGAACATGGGTACCCTCTTGCATTGAGATTTGATCTGGTAGCTAATCCATCATAGCTAAGTCTCCACCAAAATTGCTACTGTCTCGTTGAAAGGATACTTATCCATATAGATTTCCAGTAAATATCAGAAAAAAATAAAGAAGAGAAAGGCTTTGTCTGCACTTTTAGTCTCACTTGACCACCATCTACCATGTTTAGAGCAACAATAGTACCTGACTTAACTGAGAACTCACGAGGTTTTTTTTTTTTTTTTTTTTTTTTTTTTTTTTTTTTTGGGGGGGGGGGGGGGGTAAATTAACTTATCTTCTGCATTGCTCCAGGATACTGGGATTTTCTTTACTTTATTCACTACATCTTCTGGGAATTTGTTCTTAACACAGATATTCTGCATCTCCCAGTGCTAGGATTAATGAGATCTGCAACATAAACGTCTTCTTGGTTTGAACCAAATCTTTCATTTTCTTTTGAATCCCAGTAGGCCATCTGTCCTTTCCTACTCTCACCTTTCTACTATTGCCCACATGCTACAGAGCATCATGCAGAATTATTTTCTTACCAATCACAAGGCTCCTCCATGCCCAAGATTTGATCCTACCTCAGCATCATGCAAAACTATCCTAGGTTTTCTATAACCATTCTTAGATCCTTAAGAGCACTATATCAAGTAACTGAAGAAGAAAGGTAGTCATAACTCATATGTTTTTCCTTCGCAAGAACATAAAAGGAAAAGCTAATTAGTATTTGCAAAAAAAAATGTTTGATCCTATTCTTGGCAATGCGATGTAGTCACTTGTGACTTGAATTTTAAAATTGTATCAAACTAGAAATTCCAAAGATCAATTATACAAACCATTATGTCTTACTTAGTTACAATCACTTCAAAATAGCAAACCGTTCTCCAACAAGCACATGAAAAAATATGAATGTTATCGAAGCAACCTCCAAGATACTTGCTCTTCTCGATGGATAGCTTGTGAGCACCAGAAGCCCTACAAACATGAACAAAACAAGAGACACAAATTAATAAGGGGACATTGCAGAAACAATAACTTCACAATAACATAGAGATTATTTCTGATAGGATATCCACAGTGCCTGGAGGAGTCACGGCATGAAAAGAGCCAAATTCATTTTGTTCATAATCTGGGTTCTGGTCTTCCCTTCGCTCCTTAGCTTTGTCCCTATACTTGAGTAGTTATGGTTCTTCTGTTTTCTCCTCCCTGATCAACAGATAGATCACTTCAATAAATATAAGAACTCTACTACCATAACAAGCGAACCCAAGTCAGAAAATTACGAATCGGGTATTAGATTGTGTTGAACATGATTGAAGATAAAAATAGAGGGGAGAGAGATAATCTTCTCCTTGTAGTTTTTCTTGCTCGAGGACATTAGAGCTGAGAAAAACCATGAAATCGTCAAATTTTACAAATCAAACCAAGAGAGATACATGGATTGAAACCAGATTTTTTGAGTGATTGCATATTGGAGAGGAGAGTGCTACTGAGAGAAACCCTTAGAGGACTTACCGAGTTGGGATTGACGCCCTTCGCTAAGAAGATGCAGAGAGGGGTCATGAAATTTGAGAGGTTTGAAGGTGGAGGAGGTCACTTAGTTGGGTAGCAATTTGGGTGGATTTCAAGTTCTGGTTGTCTGGTTCGAGTTGTAGTTTTTTATGGGTTTGATATCGATGACTTTTTAACTGAATGAGGTGATAGTGTGTAATTACTCGACAAGGAGGGTCAATCCAGGGAATTAATTTCAGTTCCTGATTTTGATTTGTTCTTTTTCGGCAAAATTGCACCAGTAGTACTCATATTGGTTTTAGATCTGATGTTGTAAAAAAATTGATTTTAGACCTGATTTGTTTTGATATGTTCGTGGTTTTGATGTTTCTATGGCTATTGATGGGGTTGGCTGGTTGTGGCGGTGGCGGCGGTCTTACTGTTAGAGGTGGTGGTGGTTGGGGATGTGGCTGGTGGTGGTGTGGTTGATGGTGGCCGGTGGTGTGGTTGATTGTGGCTGGCTGGTGGTGTGGTTGATGGTGGTCTCTCTGTGAAGGGATAGATTATGAGTTATAAAATAGTCCAGGGGTATTTTAGACTTTCTGCTTCTCCCCTTGTTCCATGAGCCCAACCGCCATGGAAACATAGAGGAGAGACAGACTGGTATGAAAGAAATTAAGCCTTTTCATGTTTTTCTCTCAAGAAAAGTTGACTATCATGTTAGCAAACTATTAGTGCCTTCTCTTTGTCAACGGGTCCTCTAATCAATTACCTCGATATCCCTGTTAATCGGAAAAAGTTACGAGCTTGTCGTTTGGGCGTATAGATTTGACAAAGCTTCCAACAGTCGCTTTGGCATCTCTTCCTGTTGTAGACCTCTTCTATCTTTTTCTTTCTCTGCCCCTGCTCTTTCACATTGTCTCCAAACCAGAGCTTCATCTACGATGAATCCTTGGAGAAGCATATTTGGATGTAAAGTGGGAAAATGGGTAATTTGCTCATGTACACATTCTCACGACTGGGGGTCGTTTGTTTGTTATGTCTGTAGATTGATTAAGTCTTAAATTAGAATTTAGTTAGTGATGAGGGCAGCTACTGCACTACGAAGCAAAATAAAAAATTCAAAATGAACTCTCAAATATAATCAGTACATAAATACAATACACCAATTAAATGAGGAACATGAATGAAGAAATTGTGAATGAAAAAATTGTTACTCGTATGTTTGTAGTAGTCATTAACATGTGTGATATAGTAAACATGTATGGAAAAAATAATTCGGATATTTACATATTATAAAGCATTTTGTTACACTAAAGAAGATTTTCACTTTTAAAGTCTTGTTTGGAATCAACTGATAGTTTAGTTTTTTAGTCACAAAAGAATATGTATATTCAATTCTTACGTGGTCCACAAGTTCGTGGAGACACATACAATATCAATAATTGGGCTAAAAAGGCTATTATAGTTAGGGGTATTTTGTAATTCCCTACTATTAATTAATAATGAATAAAGAAACCAAAAATGAATAGAAAAAAGTGCTTATCTACGTTTGTTTCTCGATTCTCATCTCGAAAATGCTTCATATTGTTTCCTTCTTCATTTGGAAAATTGCTTCATTTCCTTCCACCTTCGCATACGTTCGTTTCTTAATTCCTTAAGCCTTTTGCCATTTCCAAATCAGTCAATCAAAAGTGGCTACTTCGCATACTAACACAATTATTTCATGGATCTAAAACTTCGACAGTTCTACCAAAGCAACCTTCATATTTAGGTGTGTGAACCCCCTCCTTCTCTCCTTGTTCGAAACGAATCGCTACAACATACATGTACCTAAAGGTTTCACTCCTATTAGAAAAATAATGTGTTGTTCGGTACGATATTTCAATCTATTGGTTGAACCTGGTTGCCAGATAAAAATAGGTTATGCAAAGTTACAAACGTTGCCACGATAGCAGTGAGACTGTAACTGATCAAAGTTTGTGCTCGCTTACAAGGAGTAACATGTATTCTATTTTGGCCTCATCATGACCGTTACCAAGACGATCTAACATCGAATAGCGTATTTCTTAATACACTTCTTTCAATGACTTCATTTCCTAGTTGAAAAATCCGGGATACAAACTGGTTGATGCCCTTGGGCATAACTCACCTAAAAAGGGGCTGAGTGATGTGGTGGTTGTCGTGATGCCGACTTAGAGTGTGGGCCTTCAAATCCAGTTCTTAGCAAAAGATACTGATGATTTGAATGTTTATTCCTTTCAACTCAACATCTGGTCACTTGAGGCACATCCTGTGATTTACAAATTTGCTGTCTCTAGGTCAGGTGAAGTGGGACCCTCAACATCGGGATTTAACCTTCTTTTTTAAAGAATGAGATAGGGATTTTGGCCTATGGCATCCAAAGGAGAAGATGGATCCTTATCCTCTTGTGGTCCAAACACAGTTCACTAGTTAGAAGACCTAATTTTATTGAAGCCCACTTTCTCTGTATTATTCTTTTCAATGCAGTCGGAGAAGAAAAATCAACATTTTCGAAATTGACGTTTAATTTCAATCTCTTGTACAGTACTACTTTTTCACCTCTCCTTTTCCGTATTCGCGCGTGTATAAATAGCTACGCATTTCCAACTTCAAACCATCATCTTCACTCTCACCTTCACAGAGGGGTAGAGAGAGAAATACAAATTTGTAGAGAGAGAGTTAGTTGCAGAGAAAAGAAGCCATGGCACAGGGGCCTACACGAAGAACCACTATCATATCTCACTTTGTCTCTCCTCGATATAGCTGTCTCACTCCTCATTCCTCCATCTTCCGGTTCGATTCTCTCTCTACATGCATTCACTTACGAATTCGAATTTGTAAACTCGTGAGAGAAATGAATTTGAATTCGTTTCTCAATAATATGTGAATTTTGAATCTATCCGAGAAAGGTAGAGTGGAGTTCGTTCCTGCTTTGATTAAGCGTCAGTTTGAAATCACTGTGTTACTGTTCTGATGCAATTTTCGTTCTGGTGTGAATGTTACTCGAATTGATCGCATTACGAGTAATCTCGAGCTAAGAGCTGAGCTCGAATATGAACAAATTTGAATTTCAGCAGTTATTTGATCAGCTTCGATGCAAAATCTCGAAATTCTCTAATTGTAACTTGTTTCTACAATTTTGAGTCCATTTTGTAGCTGGATCTGAGGTCTCGTAATCGCTTATTTCGTCGCTAATTTCAATCCAGAAGACGAATCAATTTTCAGTTTCGTTGTATCTCCATTGTCGATAACATCTAGTTTCTACTTCTGATTCCTATGATATGAACTCGTCGCTTTCTACAACCTACTGGTTGAATCTCGCATCTATGATCTATTTGAACCGCTTTTGCTGTTCTGGTATAGCGAAGTAGTGAATAATCTGTTCGTATAGCAGTAAAAAAAATGTTTGTCCTCTGGTGGATTTGAGCTCTAAGTTGTGATTTTAACTGCTGCTGCGTTAATTGAGCTTCCATCAATTTTTCTTTAATCAGGTCTAATAATTTTATGTTTCTGAATTTGAAAAGCCACCTAGAAATCATGAATTTTCACAAGTTCTTTCTTGCTTTATTGCGTGAGGAGAGAGACAGTACTATCATTGCATCCGGAGGAGGTCTTGGGGAGGGATAGAAAGCTTAATGCATATATATTAGGGAGGGTGACCTTCCTCAAATGCGTGTTCTCCCTACGTGCGTTCCACCAACACAACCAGCACTCATATGTTTGTGTCGGTGCAGTTTCATGAGATTTCACTGGCCATGTAAACACACGCACAACAACCAAATAAATTTCTGATGTGGGACTCATAGACTCAAGTTTTACAGGCCACGTTAGCATAGTGTCATGGGCTCAGTTCTTTCACACTCCCGTGCGACACTTGAACCACTCAAGTAAACCTAGAACAATTGGAAAGAACATTATGAGAGCTTGGAGAAAGAGAGTTTTGTATTTCTTGGAGAATACTTACAATGCTTGGATGGATTGGAGAAAATGAGCTCCTCCCCTTAAATACAAGTCCCTCCTCCATGTAAGGATCTACGCACTCTACAATCCAACAGCTAAGATTGATGATCTAGATCCTTCATCTATCATCTAGCCTAAGATATCTATACATCATTCTGGAGCTTCCTACACACTTTTGGCTACATTATAATTGTAGAAGCTCCAAGAAAAGAGGCTATGGAGTGGGCTAGTGGGCTAGGACAACACTAGGCCCAAAGAATATATAATTCAAGTTGGCTAATGTGTTATGGGCTAGACCAAGTAGCATAAATCAATAAAATATCGAGTAAAAGTAGTCGTCCCATGACAATAAGCATAGTGTAACCAAGTAAATTTCTGAGGTGGGACTCATTGGCTCAGTTTGTTTACTATATCTCATTTTGAAAAAGAATTCTTTACACTCTTAACATTTGGATTAGATTTTGACAAGTTTGGGACATGGGGAGCCCTCAATTCAAGTTAGAGGTGTTGTTTAGAGATCGTTTAGAATTTAAGGATGCTGTAAATAATTACAAGATCAAGCTTGCCAATGGATTGAGACATGTTAAAGAGAATGAGAAAAATCATGGTAAAATATGGTAAAAGAAGATATTTCTTAAATATTGTTGCAAGGAGCGTATATACCCTTGTTTCAGGGGTCAAGAATTGTTCAACTTGTGCTCTTTAATCTATAGAAAATTAGAAGGAAAGAGGATACTATTCATATTGACAAAGATAAACTAGCAGTTACATTTAGTTTTTCATGTTTATGTACAAATGAAACAGAAAGACCAGGTACTAGTATGTTTGCTCAGCTTCACACCATGGTTGGGGCTGTTGGATTTCATAGTTTAGGTGTTATGGTTAACCTAACTTGGGTGTTGTTTGGGAGAATTAGTTGCGATTGATTGTTCTCAGGTGGTCGGGTGGGAAAGAGCCGGTCACTGGTAGTAATTTTGTTTTCTTTTTTCCTGTTGCGATGCCCATATATTTTCATGGCTGGTGATTAAGTTTTTTTTTTTTTTTTTTTTTTTTTTTGTTTTTTGTTCTATATTGTTTGCTAGTTGTACTTTTGTATTGTTTATTAGTGGGTTTTGATTTTTGTTTCTTTCTCTGTTGCAGCCAGCAAATGCCCCCCACCTCCACCTATCCCCTACCTCCATGTGCCCCACAACTTCCCACAGCTCACACAAAACCAGCCCACCGAATGTTAATACCCGGCCAAAAAATTCTCACCAGGGCACTGATATCGCCCTCCTGTCCACCGGCTGCCACTCCACCCAGTCACCGCCAACTCTCTCTGAAAGTGTGTAATGCAGATATGAATACAGGATCTAATACTCTAGAAGGGGGGGGGGTTGAATAGAGTATCGAAACTTTTGCTAAAATGGTACTTTTAAAACTCTAACACAAGGAACCAATGAAATCTCAAGGCTTTGGAAAAGTTTGAAAAGAGTTGAACCAGTTTAGAATTGATTGCTTCAAATCTTTGAGACAGAAATTCTCCAAATCTTTGGAGCACCTATTTAGTACTTGTCTAGTTTGCAGAATGAAAGAACAATGCAGTAAAGTAAAGAACACAAGGATTTTTACAGAGTTCAGTCACAATTGGACCTAGTCTCTGCCTGAGGGACTAATCTCTCCAGGATTTGAACACACTTCTTATTAATCACCCTGATTTAGCCCTAGATCTCAAGCCTAAGTGATCTACCTTACACTTATACAACTTGTGATTCCAAACCTATCTAGTGCCAGCTATAATCTGATGAAACAATAAGAACCTCTTATTGTTCACTTGAACAACTAACTTCTAAATTTTGTGAGGTTAAGTAACACTTAAGAATATTACAATGAAAGCACAATGAGGAACACAGAAAACATATAAGTAGTGAATGCTCAGAAGTGTTCCACAGCAGTTTACAATGTTTCCTTGGCAGTCCTTTCCTGGATGGTTTTGTTGGCACTTCTTGCAGATATAACGGCGAGGTTGCTCATCTCCATTATTCTGCTTATTACCACGATACTGTCCTTGGTTACTTCCTCCGTGGTTAGGCTTAAACATTTTGTCCTGACTACCTTGGTTAGTCCTACTCTGATTGTTTCCATAGCCCACAGCGTTCTCAACCTTGCGCTTTCCACGCTTCTCATCTTGTGCCTCTTGAATGCGCCAAACGGCTGCAGCTCTATCATAAGCTTCTTGTAGAGTATCGTACGTCCTGCACATCAAGTCTTTCTGTAGATGAAGCTCGAGACCAGACATGAACTTTCTAACTTTAGTCGCTTCATCAGGCATCATCTGACCTGCGAATCGGGATAATTCCATGAATTTCTTGAAGTACTCGGTCACGGAACCGTTTCCTTGTGTCAGATTCACGAAATCTATGTACTTTTGATCCTGGACATGGTCCGGATAAAAGCGAGTGCGTAATGCAGTTTGAAGAGCTTCCCAATTGAAATTGGGTTGAGCCTAAAAGTTCTGACGTGTGCTCCTCCACCATGTATTAGCTTCGTTCTTCAAGTAGAATGTCGCGCAAACAACCTTGCGGTCTTCGGGGCACTCAACCAGCTCAAGGACCTTATCCATCTCATCGATCCAATTTTCGAGCTCAACAGGATCCTCATTGCCTGTAAAGTTCCCTGGCTTCATGTCTGCCACTTTCTTAGCCCAATTAGCGTTATTCTGCTCTCCCTGGTTTGCGTTCTGCGCCATCTGAGCAAATTGCGCAAAGAACTGCTCCATGTTGTTGTTGTTGTTTGGTGCTGCCATTGGTACTTGGCGATGTCTCCTGGTGTAGTATTGATGTGGTCTATCAGTCATAATCCCTACACAATAGCCTATTGTATTACTTATAAAGTATCAAGAAGTACAAACAATCATGCATATGTGGCATGTAGTGCACAATTAAACAAGTAATGTCACATATTGATCATCATTTAACTCAATTACTCATGTATTTCCACACAGACTGATCGCGTCTCAGCTTTTCATCTACTTCTGAAATTGGAAAAAGGATCAATCGATCAAGCAAAAATTATGAATTTTGGTTTACAACACCTTATCTGAGTCTACTTTCATAATCAAGAAGAATCAACTCAAAATCAATTGTAGAACTCAAGATACACAGGAAATATTACAGCTACTGTCACAGCCCACCAGAACAGAAACTTTGGATTTGAAAAGTCTTAAAATGACTTTAAATTTCTCAAAATGAACTAGTCTTTCTCCCAGAGTTAGCCAAACGTGTATAATAGCTTTCATAAAAAATTTAGGTCAAAACAAGATCTGTAAGGTAGGTAACAAACAAAAATTCTACAGCTAGTCACCTTGCAATTCTGCTACTGAACCGCTAACTTTGAAAATCCGTAACTAATACTCCAGAACTCATATGGGGTTGAATTTTTTATGGAAGATACCTGTGTATGTCTACTTTCTGGGAAAAATTTAGGGAAAAATAACTCCAAAGTTAAATACGTCTGCTACAACAAAACTCACTGCTGCGCAGATTCAACAACACCGAAGATCAAAGTTTTCGCGTTCTAACTCCATGAACACTTTCTATGCACTCACTCAATAATAACAAAGCATAACACAGCCTTAATCCATCAAATCATACTCCAAAATTCAGAAATCTAAGTTTATTAAACTCCCCAAAACGGGTCCTCAAAACGTAAACATTATTCATCCCAAAACAAAACGCTAAAAATTTAACTCTAGCCCAAAAGTGACTATTCAAGAATCGTCCTAAAACTTCATATGTTGCTTGGCTCCATAGCCTTATTCAAACTAATAAATAAAACTTAAAAGCATCTAGTCTAAGAAATCTAAAGAACTCTAACAAGCTTAATCTTCGTCCTCATCGCTTTCATCCATCTCTTCCTCTTCATTGGAATCATACTCGTGTTCTTCATCTTCACTCGGGTCTTCTTCACTTTCTTCATACTCCATGGGATCTTATTCAATCTCGGGGTATTCATCGACATCTTCCATTGGATCTTCTTCGACTTCCTCATCGTCACTAGAGTCTATAATAATCACCTCGTTTTCATCACTAGAGCTTATGTAGATCACGTCTTCTTCATCATTGGACTCTATCTCAATAACTGTATAACTTTGCCACTTAAGATAAGTCTCCATCAACAACTTGCATATCAAATATGCACTTACCGTCCATTCACCTTGGCAACGATAATTCCTATCATTCAGACGATTCATCCTGCCCATGATGTTGCTATACTTCGTAATAATTTCCCCAAACATGGGTTTCATAGGTAATGCCTTCACCATACAGTAAGCTTGAAAAGCTGGATTTCTATACCGAGGAAAATCTAAGGCTTGGAATCTATCTTCACAATATTGAACAACGCGGTCACGGAAATCTGGAAAGTCTTCACCTTCGACCCAACGTGTCACAACAGGGTGCTTCTCAACTGGCAACACACGCTTCCTTGCTTTATGCTTAGTTCTAGCCATCTACAAGAGGAAACAACTTAATAAATCTCTAATTTAAAAGGCATAGACCGTAATCCGAAATAGCTACTCTTTGCAACTAATAATCATTCCCAAGACTCCAAATTGATAGCCACAAGACTCTTGAAGAAATTTCCCAACAAAGTCTCTTAAAAGTAGGCTTAAACTTAGAATCCAATTGGAATACTTCAAAAATTCGATTGGGTGGATGAAAACTATAGAGCTTGCTAAGGGATCTTAGTTAGGAACGGGTGGATGGAAGTACTTACTTTCTATCATATTTTCTAAACACGTACACACAATAGTAATCCTACCCATACTACCCAAATTCCCATGGCTCGTCAAATTTTAAGTTATTTCTCCTATATTCATTTTAGTTGTCTTAACAAGTTTCGATTTCCTTTTTAGAATGCCGGCTCTGATACCATTTGTAACACCCGTGGATTACTGTCCCAACAACTTCTTTACCCGTACCACCGAATAAAAATGCTTAAGCCTTGAAGGTACTAGTAGTAATCCACAAGGTATACCATATACCATATATACATCTAATCCACAGTATCAATCTATAATATCTCGATGTGGGAGGGGATATTATAATCCCCCACCTTATATAATCGACGTCCTCGTCGAGTGTGCCCAGTCACGTATCCCCTTGGCTGGCGGTGAACCTCCACGGAGCCCTTGCGGGACCAGGGTTGGCTCTTATATCACCTGTAACACCCCCAAATGGCCCAAGCCGGAGACCCGGGGATGTCACTCCGTACCCGAGAGGAGCCCAGATACAAGGAGATTTTATAACATGGTTCGCAAGCACAAAACATCCACAATAATAATTAAATCCAATTGAAAATATTGCATTATTAAAAATCAACATCCTAGCCACAAACCGGCATAACAACTAAAGTGTTTAAATTACTAAAGAGTTCAAATCCAAATGTAACGCTACTACTATTGTTCCATGTGATGCGCGTCCCCTTCTACGCCAGATAACCATCTTCTAAACCTGTGGTGCGGAATCAAAAAGAAACACCACAGTACAAAATCAGCATGAAATACTGGTAAATAAACATCCAAACATGTAAAACGATGATGGATAGTTATAAAACAAAGACTCATTTATAAGTAAGAGTTTTTCGCAAACACAGCGGTAATAAAGCTGACTCTTGTATTAAAACATAAGAGTTCCCAATTCCATAATATTTCCAACCAATTTCCATAATCATTAGGAAAAACCAAAATCCATCGTTAACTTCTTTCCGTTAACAAAAACCAATAATCCATTATTAATTCGTTGTGACGGGGGAAACCAAACCATCTCGCAAGCATCTAAGACCTTAAGTGTCGACACCCCCCAAAGAATCTAGCATCCAGAGGAGTGAGTACAGGGAGCTATCCGGGGACTTGCAACCGGATTAAATAAAAATAAATTGAAACGGAAGACCGAGATCAAACCGTCCAATGCCAATGGTAACCATACCACAATAATAATAAATGTCCCCGCACAACTATTCCACTTTACGTATTGATGCATTATCATTATCATGGTGATATTTCCAAGAAAACATTTATCAAGTAGAAATCACATATTGCATGTCACATCACATAAACACATTTTGAGACGTAAAGAAATACAAGAATTCGTTTTGACACGAAAAAGATAAGCACAACTAGGCTTGGCATATTTACTTACCTCAAAGCAAATTCCAACTATAGCAACTCAACCAATGTACTCTACGTACTCGTCGTCGACGAATTCGTTACCTACACGTAATAATATTCTAATCAAACAATTATTCTAGCAATATACTTGCTATACTAATTACATGCATATGATAGTCAATTGTTTAGGGTTCTAACACTTCCCTAACATCCCACTCAATTCATGCTTCAAAATAAGACCCAAAGCTTTGCTTCAAAATCCTCTAACCTAAAGCATACATAACCTATCATAACTCCACCAAATCTATTACTCCAGTTTCCCAAACATATCATGGTCTAAAAACAGTTCCATTGGATTCAAAACGTTCGAAATAATAAGTTTAGCCTCAAACGGATCTTAATTTCGATTCCTGAATCAAAAGTTACACTAGTTTCAAATTTCCAACTTCATTCAAAATATCAATACGGGAATTGTCAATCTTCATGAAACTTTTTCCCCAAGCATCTAGTTCATCCTATATTCATACTAAACCTAATATAACATGATTCCCACATTGAAATCAGATTGTTATCCACATCCTATGATCATTCAAACACCCAATTCATTCAATTAAACTTCTCTTCCAAACTAGGGTTTCTTCCCAACACCCAAGAACATGATGAACCTTAAAACTTGATTGTCAATCCTACAAATCCATGGACAATGATCCTAACAATAACAAACTGAAATTTAAAGATTACATGCAACATACATGAATCATGAACAAGTGATCACAAGAATAAGAGATCAACAAGAGAAAAGAAAAGAAGAAACAAAACTACCTCAAACCCGCCGCCCATGGAGGCGGACGGAGAGAGAGACGGACGGAGAGAGGGAGAAAAGAAAGAGAGAAAGAAAAATAGAAAGAAAGAAAATAGAAAGAGAGAGAGAGAGGGAGAGAGAGAGAGAGAGAGAGAGAGAGAGACACTACATGATTTTTTGCTTAAAACGACGGGCAAAAACTGTCGTTTTTGACAGAAAAACCGTCGTTTTTTAAAAATACGACGGACAAGCATACCGTCGTATCTAACGGCGTGGTTTAAACTCATTTATTTCTTACCGTCGTTTTTAGCCATATTTCCTGTAGTGAGAGAGAGAGAGATTACCTTGCCGGAAAAGAGAGAGAGCGGCGGCGGCGGTGTGGGTGGCTGCCGTCGGGTAGAGGGACGAGAGAGAGTGAGAGAGGGACGGGTAGAGAGTGAGGGACGTGAGAGAGATTAGAAAAAATAGGGAGAGTGAGGGTTTTATGAGAGTTGGAAATAAAATCAACTTCATAAGTAAGAAACCCTCTAGAATTAGGAAACTTTTACGCAGGAAGAAAAGTTAGGTCAAAAGACACTTATTCCCCCTTAGTTTTGCCAAAAGACAAACACCTCCCCCAAACTCAAGTAGAAGACTTTAAAACCTTTGATTAAAGTCACAAAGTTCCCCCCAAACTCTCAAAGCATTATAATTAACTCTCTACAATTAAATTAACTTCTCAACACTTATAATAATATCACAAAATACCCGTAGTCACAAAACGGGGTATTTCAAAAATAGTCCGCCTGTGACAATAGGCATAGTAATCAAGTAAATTTATGATGTGGGACTCATAGGCTCAATTTGTTTGTGTATCTCATTTTGGAAAAACACTCTTTACTCTCTTAAAATTGGGTCATATTTTGACGAGTTTAGGACATCGGGAGCCCTCAATTCAGGTTGGAGGTGTTGCTTAGAGACCGTTCAGAATTTAAGGAGGCTGTAAATAATTACAAGATCAAGCTTGGCTATGGACTGAGACATGTTAAAAAGAATGAAATATAATTTCATGGTGAAGATGATAAAAGAAGACAAAATAAGATATTTCTCAAATATTTAGGGCCAAGAAAAGTTGGACTTGTGCTCTCTAATCTATAAAAAACTAGAAGAAAATATGATATTGTTCATATTGAAAAAGATAAACTAGCAGTTACTAGGGTTGTTCACGGTCCGGTTTGGTCGGTTTTAGAGGATATGAGACACCTAAACCGAAATGTTCGGTTTCAATATTTTCGAAACCGAAATACCTTTGGTTTGAAACTTAGAAATAAAAAAACCGAACCGAAAATTCCAGTTCGGTCCGGTTAAACCATTCGGTTTGGAACCCATTATATTATGTATTAACTCCTATCTCGAACGCAAAGTAAACTAACTATAACAAAAAGACCGGTTTACTTGTATCTTTATTACTTACCGAATACACCTAAAAAAAACTAAGATAAACTCATCATTTAAAAAAGAAAGTGGTTCCCTAATTCGCTTTTATCTCATTATGGAGAGAAAAGAATTTTTTGTTTAGTAAATTAGAACTATGGTATGGTTCTAAGACTTAAAAGTGTTAAACTCACATTGTGAGGAGTGAGTCACAACATGGGAGGTAGTAAGAAAAATACTAAAATTTGTATTCAAAACTTTTCTCGGTGCGGTGCGGTTTATTTCGGTTTTGTCGGTTCGGTCTCGGTTCGGTTGGTGCCCGGTTCGGTTTTCAAAATAACAAAACCGTTCTTTGAGAAAAAAAAAGTTATTGAACCATCGGTTTAGGTACGGTTCGGTTTGGTGCGGTCCGGTTTGGCCGGTGCGGTCGGTTTATGAACACCCCTAGCAGTTACATTCATTTTCTCATGTTTATGTACAAATGAAACAGAGATAAGTGATAAGGAAACTCTGCTTATGCACTCTCTTTAGAAATAACTATCACTAATTGATATGAGAGACAAAGTGGGATGATTCCCATGTCCATATTAATGTTAACTCCATATTTTTTGGTTTTTCAGTGTTGATAATTACTATACAAAAAACACAATAATTATTCGACTGACCAAACTACCCCTAATCAGATAAGCTAATGAATTAATGTTTATGTTTAATTTGTTCACCTTGTGCCATGTCTCTAATCTCTTTCCTCTGAGCAATTGTTATAGAAACCTAAAACTTCATACTAATCCACATTAACCTACGTCTGCATGTGCCTTTGAGTAATTCCCAATTGCTTCAAATCATTTCCTCGGCGTTCATTACTTGATCCAATTCATCAATTCATCCTTGTTCAGCCACTATGAATCACTCACAACCGCTTCAAACCATTTCTACCACCCTTTGAAGCTTCAAACCGCGCCGGTTAACATGCACCGCGTTCTTCACATCCTCTCTCACCAGATTGAAGGAAACTAAAATTATATGGCCTAATCAGAAACGTCTTACCAATTTAACACATCAATTAAAAAATTAATCTCACTCAATATATATGGACAACATATTAGCGAAAACTTGAACCGAAACTGAAGTAAAAAGAGTTAGATACAGGAAATAGCTCCAACATAAATTGACGTTCAACTTTGCCGTGCGCAACCGACGCCTCATTTTGATTGATCATAAAGTTCAAGAAATCTTTCAAAAAAAATTGTGTTGAGAGATATTGTGCGAGGACGAAGTAGAATAAATGACACTAACTATTTCGTTGCATATTCAATTCACTTGATCGAAAACGATGAGAGAAAGATTGGATCTATTATTACGTGAATTGCTTGCTGATGGCTAAAAAGACATTGTGGTGCCTGTAAATTTCATCGAGCTCAAGCCCCACATGACAAGTGGACTATAAATACGTCATTCCGATTAGAAGCGTGTTATTAAAACATAAACACTGAAAAAATATGAGGGAGACTGATGAATTTTGGTCATATTGTGACTTGTAAGAATGTTCATCAATCAAGAAATTGGAACAAAAAGAAAAAATATGGCCATAAAACATTGGAGAGCTCCACAAAGATGAGAAGACGAAAGGTTAGTTGTTGATGATTTTTTTTAGGAACAAAGTTGATTTTCATTAAATCTGGCTTCGAGGAGCCATATCTTCGGAACTACAAGTTTGTGCCCAAGTGGGGATAGTATGCATCCAAATTATATGCTCAGTGCCACATAAAGCGATTTAGCACAACAGTGTGCTGCAGACTTTGATGAGCGCTGTCACCACATAACATTTACCTCCTTAAATCTTTCCAAGATAGCTCGGCAGTCCGTCATAACGGTTTCAAAAGGAAACCAATCGCTATCGATAAGAGTTCCATCACATAGTGCCATTGGAATTGTTTGAAGATTAGTTTCCACTTCGAGTTCGGTGAAACCTAAACGCACGGCCAGAAGTAAGCCTTCTCGCGCTGCCATCCCTTCGGCAAGCTTTGCCGATGCAACCATAGGTATAGGCGCTGCACGACAGCGATTGTCTGCCCCAAATGGTTCCGGATAACAGCCCCCACTCCGACCTTCCCTGCGGCCTCATCCCAAGCCCCATCACAGTTTAGCTTGTGCCAGCCCATTACCAGTGGACACCATCTAGCAGTTTCCTGATGTCGTTGTTGCGATTGGTTGATGATACGATCTAGCACGTTGCCATGCCTCAATGTACTCCTAGTAGCAATTTCGGATGTGGTCTATTATCCAGGCCAGCGAGATATTTTTCCCCTCAAACACCCTTTTATTGCGCATTCTCCAGGTCACCTATATAATTGTTGCGAATTTGGCACATTCAGTAGGCCATAGCTGTTCCGGTGACTCCAAATCCGGACCTGGACGTTAGTGTGTTTATCATGTCTTGAACTATCCCTCAAGATCACCTTCCGATTGAAATCATCGGTTTGCAATGCAAGAATAAAAGGTGCTCCGTTTCGCCCCTTTGTCGCACCATGAGCAGGCCAGGGGGATGTCAACATCGCGCCTCACCAAGTTAGTTCATGCAGGTAGTAAGTGCTCCATGCAGGACTCTCCAAACAGTAAAAATGGCTCGCCTTTGTGTTTTGATCATCCAAAGTGATTTCATAGATTAGAAATGTACATATTTGTTTTCATGTCCAAGAGGAGAGAGAGAGTCGTGAAGTTTACGGGTGTAAAGGAGGAGCAATTCTTAGACTAGTAAAGGATGAGAAGATATTCAGTACCACTGTGGTATAGTAAATTAGTAATGTGGTACCACAGGTGTATTTCATTAGTTGATTGAACATAATTAAGGTTTGATGATTATTGAGCTTACCATATCTTATACACCACTACATGGAAATGTATATAGATAATTATAAAATAAATGATCCGTGGTACTACTACTGTGGTAATGAATATCTTCTCGTAAGGGAGACCCTCTACGAGTCTAACTAATGAGGGTTCGTTTTGTCTATCATCCCACTTCATCTCCCTATCAATTAGGATAATTATTTTGTTGAGAAAAATAGGACAACATGACACATTCTAAGTTTCTAAAAATAGTGCACACGGAGAGTTTCCTTAACATTTCTCATGAAATAGAATAGCCAGGTACTAGTCAGTTTGCTCAGCTTCAAACCGTGGTTGTATCATTTTGGCTTAAAGGAGGACGTTACCAATAAGCAACAATAAGTTCACAGATTTGAAAAACACTGTTTTCCGAGGAATTATTTCCATGTTTTTTTTGTTTTTTTTAGCTTATTAAAATTTCACTACAAGAAAGGATCAATTGTACCACTCCGTCCCACCTGAAATGCACCATTTGACTTTTTAACCCGTAAGACCCAGTGATTTGGATTACAAAACCATGTAATTTTTCGATAATTTTTATGGTCTTGTAGAATAAGAATTACTCTACAATACTATAAAAAAATTATTTAAAATTTCAAAGTTTTGATATTCAAATCATCATGTTAAATTGACCGAGTGAATAGTGATAAAATTTCATACGGTGCAAAAGAGGTGGGACGGAGTGGTACTCTTAACCGGGCCGGCACATTTGCTAGAGTTGGAATAGGTGTTCGCCTAGGACCCCAAATTCCAAAGAGCCCATAATATTTTTGTATCATGAGTAATATAGTAATATTATAATACATATTTAAATGTAAATATCATTGATAAACATTGGAAAGAATTGTAACTGATTTGGAAGATATAAAAAATTCATGAGAATATAAACTGATTTTGATCACCTTGATCAACAATTTGTCCTAATTTTTGGCCTTGAACTGTGGAAAATTTGATCTCTTTATTTACTAATGCGGGATTAGGTTCCTCTCCCCGTCCTTCGTCTACAACCCATCTCTCCACCGAAACCACCAGGCCACGAATTCTTTCTCTCAGCAGAAAACCACGAAGTATATAATTCATCCTCAACCTAGCTACTGTTCTTCTCCGCATCCCAAGTATGCGATTGAAATTGAAAAAACTGTGTGATTATCTTTGGATGTGATGCAATGTATTTCGAACTAAAAATTTCAAATCGAATTAAGCTTATTTTGCCTCTGAGGTATTGACGACTAATTGAGAATTCAATCGAGTTACCCTATGATGAAACCAAATAGATTTTGAATGAGACCACGCCGTTTGTTTATCCGTTGTTTGAAAAGATGTCTCGATCGTTGTTGATGTTTGGTGCATAGAAAGTGAGAGATAGTGGGCGAAGAAAGGGGACAATATATTGGGAGCGTAGGTTGAAAGAAGTGTTGTTGGGCTTATGCATGGAGAGAGACAGAGAGATAATAATGCATCGTGTGGTTTGGTGGGTTTCGGTGGAGAGACCGATTGCAGATGAGGGACGGAAAAGGGAGACAGGGAGATCATGCGTGGTTGGTAGCACTGACTTTATTATAGGTTTTTATCTTCTCAGTCATCCAATGATTTGGACGGTCTAGATAACATTGCTGGATGGTTGGACGAAAAATGTGGCCGGAGAGGATCCTGGTCCACTAATGTGTATACGCTTGATATTCTACTTTCTTTTTTACAAATTGTCCTAATTTTTAGACTTTAATTTTGGAAAAAATTATCTCTCAATTTACCAAATTTCAACAACTAACGCTGTTACGGCTAGACCAATTGATTGCATAAAATGGAAAAAAAGACCTGCGAACATTATTTGGGATACTTTTCACGTGGTTATCTTTTCTCTCTGATTTTCTTAGAGAACAAGTGAGCGAACTGGGATTCCAAACCCTAGTTTACAATGATGGGGGGAGGAGCGACGGTGTCAACAGCAATGGAAGAAATGGATTTTGTTCACTGGGAAGGCGCCCACTATCGGCTGAAGAAGAAACGACTGTGGAATATTATGAGGAATGGTGTATAGTGGAGATCAAGGGCTTAGGCCCTTTCGTAATCGGAGATTTTTTTATACCCTATAACCTTCAATGTGTGGGCTATGAAGATGCTGCTTCAAAGGATTTGGAGGGATAGTGACAAGATAATGATCCATGAAACAAGCCCAAATATACTCATCGTCTGATACCCACAACCGAAGCTATGGAGTGGGTGCTTAAGGGAGAACCGTGGGTCTTCGATGATAAAATCCTAACCCTAAAACTGTGGGTTCCCTCAGCAAGAATGTATAAGGATCTCTTCAAATTCAATTAAAAAAATCCACCTTTCTTCCTTCACACCGAAGAAGATGCAAAAACAACGATAAGATCAATGGGTGAAACTCTTGAAAGTGATGGACGAGTGTTCACCGATGATGGAGGGGATTATGTGCGGGTATGGGTTAGACTCAATATTAATAAGCCATTGATGAGGGGAATCTACACTAGAGTTCTTGGTGAAAAGTTGTGGCTTGACTTCAAATACGAAAAAGTTCCATGCCTTTTTCATAGGTGCAGACGAGTTACTCACAACGGTGATGTCTGCAATGTGGTAATACAAGAAGAGAGGAGTAAGGGGAAATCGGGTTTCAGTATTTGGCTGCTCTATAGGCCTGTCCCGAGGAAGAAGGCAATAGTGAGGACGCAATTTCTACATGCTATGCCCAACCAAGTTGGGCGCATGATACCTACTTTGCTGACGTGAACAATGAAGAGGAAGATACCGGCCAAATCCACGGAATCTGAATGGGATACTTCTTATTAGGAGGAGGAGGAGGAGGAGAAACTGGAGATGGAAGCGGAGATTTCTGGGCAGGCCATGGAAGACGACACAGTCACTATTTTCGACAATCCCCTTAACGCAACATCAGAGACACCGAAAGCTACCATAAATAATAAGAGAAAAGCGACGACTGCAGAGAAAGGGAAATTAATTGCTACTCACAGAACTTCTCAAGGCCTCGGTGCTAAAAGGAAGAGCAATGATACAAATCTTACCCCTAATCCCAAGTAGAATATGGGATACCACAATAGCTTTGTTGGAGGAGGTGGATCGGGTGGCACGGGTAGATGAAGGGGTAATGGTAGAGGCGGTATGACGAACTTGATTGTTGACAACACGATGCAAGCTCCTCAAAGCCTCCCTCAAACAAAGGAAACAAAGAGCGCCTTAAAGTCCCCATCTGCGACATTAGCAGCGGGTGCTGTGCACCCGTGCCAAAAATTATGTGTCTCATCAGTTGGAATATACGTGGGATTTGGAACCCTATTACATTCCTATCGCTTCGCAACATCATGAGGCGTCAAGCTCCCAACATACTCTTTATTATCGAAACCAATCTTACGCAACGTCAGATAGAAAGAGTTCGTGTGAAACTTGGTTTTGCAAATTGTTTTACAGTTGACAGTAGAGGAAAAAAGGGAGGGCTCTCTCTCCTTTGGAAGGATAACATTCAAGTTAGCATTCTTAAATATTCGCATTATCATGTTGATGCCAATATTTTAGAAGAAGATGATCGAAATCAAGAGGATCGAAATCTGTCTTGGGAACTATTGAGAAGACTGGCGCCGCAACTTTCATGACCGTGGTGTGTTGCTGGTAATTTCAACACAGTAACAACCAATTCAGAGAAGGAGGGCGGTTTGGGGGTCAGCTTCTCCCAACTAGCTCAGCTCAAGGAAGTTTTAAATGTACTGGAATTCCTCGACTTGGGATTTGCGGGAGACCCTTTTACATGGAATAACAATCAAGTAGGAGGTGACAATATCCGGAAACGTCTAGACAGAGTGCTTGCTAATACAATATGGCTCGATAAATTTCAACGCTTCAGGGTTACTCATCTTTATGGTCCAAACTCGGACCACACCCCAGTTCGACTGGGCTTAATTTCAAAGTTGAAATCATCTTTATGGTTGTTTCCAAATTTGCTCGCTGTTTTGAAGACAATCAACATATTGATATTAGTGAACTTGATTTTTGTCTAACAAATTTGATCATTTTGTATTCATTCATCATACTTTTATTGTTTGAAATGACAATTGGCCATGATTTAAAAGTTTGACATGTTGATATTACAGGTACAAATGTCCGTTATCGGATGGACCTTTCTTAATTCCCGAACCACCTCACAAGAGTCGTCAACTAATTGCCCTGAAACGTTTTGTTCCTCGCATATCTCACTCTCTTTTTCCTTCAAATGCCTCCTCCTCCTTTCAATGATAAGCCCATAATAAAGTGAGTTTCTCACTACTAGTATGTCTACTTTTCATGCACCTCTTCATTTTTCTGCAATTTTTTTTTTCTAATTTCTTCGCATCAGTGGGGCATAAATTAATGGTCTAAAATATAGAAGTAGGTGAACCTTCTTCTGACGTATCTAACCTTGACAGTATTTTGTTTTTGCTAATTTGTTCACATTGAGCTCTAACGCCTTTATTTCATAAAAATAGATACCTATTTTTGCTAAAGATACATTGATATTTGTATTAAATTATTAGTAATATGGTACTGACTTTTACTTTCTTGCCATTGTAGGTGGATACGTATCTCTAAGGAAATGTATAATTTTATTCCCAACTGATTGTAGTAGTTTCGCTAAGCTGCAGATAAGTCTGTAATTTTCTTAATGTTCATACATGTGGTCGTCTGTTAGGTACTTTACATCTCTATTCAAATAAAATATTTAGTTGAAGGATATGAGATAACCATATTTATTGTAGTGCTTTTAGCTCGGTACGAGCAATTAACTAGAGATTCGTGACTGAAATCATTTTTACAGTCATACATTTATTCTCATGGCTGACTGTTATGTGATCGCACATTTGGTTTAGAACCCAGGCATAGGTTTTCTTTTCTAGGTTTGAGAAGTGGAGACAACTTATTATGTGGGAGGATTCCACAATGGATCATGTGAGTGGAGTAGCTTCCTACTAAAGCGCTCTTCTCCAAATACTATATTTTCGTGCTTTTTTGATGGAATTTATGTCAAAATTTTTCCGCAAGCCACAACTTGGAAGTGAATCTTCAATGAGTTTGTGGTGTACCAGCTTGCATTTATAAGAATAGTGCAACCCTCAAGGAGTGGATATCTTTCAAGAAGAATGTTAGTGGTGTTATATATATTGGTTTATGGATGAAGCTGTTGTTTTGGATATTTTGGGATACATGTAATGTTGACATTCTATTAATGAGTTATGGCGATGTAACTTTAAGAGACTAATGTTGTTGATTTCCCAAGTTAGCAGCCTTTGTGATTAAAATCATTGTGTTATCAATACTTCATTTGGGTAGTAGTGTCTTTCTGGTCGCATCTCGGTCTCACTCAATCCCGAGATGAGATCTCAGGACCTAAGATCTTATCTCGGTCCACCTAGACGTGCAGTCCATCTCGGTCTCACTGAATCCTGGTAACAGATGATCTAATACGTCACATCTATTCCTAACACACTTCACCTCTCGGTCCATCGTGATACAGAAATAAACACAATATCTTCTTCCTAACTAAACATTCCCACTCTCGCGCACTCGACTAAGTCTGTAGTACTCCAGATTGATCACTCCGCTCGTATATAGAATGAAAATTAGAGATAATGAACTAAATATAACATAAACTGTATTAAGATCTACCATCACAGTAACAACCCATAAATCTTAAGTCAAACCCTAAGTTCACCGAGGAACCGAGGTAAACTAATTTTCATAGAGTATAGAGTAAAGAGTAGATCAAACTGTTGACAAAGAACTCGGCAGTTGCCAAAGCTCTGAATTTCCTGGCTCCTCCTCCATGTGCTAAGTCTCCGTCTTGTGTGTTGTGTGTCCTTTTCTCGTTCTGAAACACTTAAATTCGTGTTTTCTAGGGTTTTAGTCAACTTCTGAAAATTTCATAGTTCCCCTAAAATTTTCTGTCCAGATTCTGTCCTCGGACTGCGTTTGAACGCAGGGGCTCCTGCATTTGAACCTTGTTCTCTTGTCTTAGCCAATAATCTGCATCCCTCTCTTTGTTTCCGTTTGGATGCAGACTTCTATGTGTTTGAATGCAGACAATGCACATACTGCTTCTGTCTTTCTTCTCTGTCTGCATTAGGACATAAAGAGACCTGTATTTGGACGGAGGTATGTGTTTGAACGTAGACAGCAAGCCCCTATGGTCATTGTTCCTCCCCGAATGCGTTTGGACGGAACCATGCTTTTGGAAATGCTATAGGGAATGGTCCCTCAACACTTGTTTACAAGCACAAATGGCTTCTGATGGAAGGAGGAAAGAAAGTCTTTTCTAACCCCTATCTGGGTCTTGACTCCAAAATTTGCGACTTGTTTACTAGTACGGGACAATCACAAGATAACACAAAATTTTGCAGAAGATGAGGCCAAGTGTATTCTGCAGATTCTGTTATGCGAGCAAAAGGGTCCAGATAAGTTAGCTTTGGGGTTTACGAATGACGGACACCATTCCGTTTCATTTGGTTATCAGGTGGCGTATAAGATTTCATATCCATAAGTTTTTTGCGTATGTTCTGAAGGAAGCAGTGGTGGGGAAAGGAAGAACCTCTATAAGAAAATCTGGTCTTCTAAACTGCCGGGGAAGGTAAATAATTTTCATGGAGATTAATAAACAATTACTTTCCTGTAAAGAAGAATTTAAGTAACATGGGGATTCAGTTACCTCTACGCTGTTCTTGTTGTGAAAAGGCGCAAGATGATATACATCATTTATTTTTCCAGTGCAAATCATTCAGCAAGATCTATCTTAGCACTGGAATTTGCCTGGTTAAACAAGCATGGCTACGGCTATCCACATACATAGTCTTTGACTTAAATGCTACGGATCTCAGGAAGCTTATCACTATTTGCTAGCTAATCTGGTGAAGGAGGAATAAACTTGTTATGGAGGGAGAGAATTGAAGATTAAAGACAATTATCCGAGATGCAGATAATTTTTTGGAAGAAATGGACTTATCTGAGCAGTTGGAGAAAAATCACATGGCCCCAATTTTATCCGTTCCTGATGTGTGGTCACTGTCGGCTACTGGGGTGCTCAAGATGAATAATGACGTGGCCGTCGATGATAGGAATGGCCTTGTTAGGGAGGATGTGTTAGCTGTGACCACTCCGGTGGTTTCATAGCTGCTACGACGGTGCCGATCTCTCACTTTGCAACTTCAGTAGTCAACGAGGGCCAAAGCCATTGAAAGAGTGATTAAATGGTTTCTCAGTCTCTCTTCCATGTCACTGATTGTTGAGACAAATTCGAAGGGAGTGGTGAAGAGATTGGGAGCTGAGAAAGAACTCAACAACGAAGAGGGATGATTTTTTCGGGAACTTGAACTCGAGAGATTCAATGGAACTCGAGTTCAAGCAATTAGAAGATCAGCGAACGCGGTAGCACACAAACTGGCGCATGTAGGTTTGGTGGAGAGAAGATCGGCCTCCTACTTGATGGAGCCACCTGGGTTTATCAAAGATGAGCTTCACTATGATGCATCAGGGCTTGTATTAGCCTAATTTTTGGCCTTCTGTGCTGCTTTTTTTCTTTTGAGCCTTTTTTGTAATGTGGGTAAGGTTTAGTCCCCCATTTTTTTTTACGGGTTGGAAACCCGATAGTAATCTACGAGAGGTTATGTCGCCTTATCTTCCGGGTAGTTTTTTTTTTTTTAAATGTCAAAAAAACTAAAATAAGCATGCCAATTACATGTTACCACATCAATTCTAATAGTAGTATATAGCTCAAAAAAATAAATATAATAGTAGTATATGATAATTATCCACTCCCGCTCCAGATTCGAAACTCTCATAATGCAGTCTCCTGTTCAATAAAAAACTGGGAAAACATTTTTTGTCAAAAAGTTAATTGTTTTAGGGGTAAGATTGTCTATAAGTAATAATTATTTTGAAACTGTGGATGCAATTTTGACGGGCTGAAACCGACCAACCCGAGTTTGGACACATGTTTTTAGTAATCTGGACGGGGTTGGGCAAAAATTCTCAGTCCGAATTGTAATTAGGGTCGGACTTGGGCATAAATATTAAATGATAGGTTAGCCCGAACTACCTGATGTGTATAAACACTACATATAAATATTATTTTTGAAGAGAATTACATAACTTACTTTACACAAATTTTCTAATTTTATTTGGACCATTAGCTATGTTTTAATAATATTTTTATTCTTAAACTACTTGATTATTTTTTTTTTAATTCGATCTAGCAGTAGCCATTAGTTTTTAGTCTCAAATAAAAAACTTTTAAATGCATACTCTTACTATTTTCTGTTACATTTAAGTTACTAACTAGGGGTGTTCACGGTCCGATTCGGTCGGTTTTGGAGGATATGAGACAACTAAACCGAAATGTTCATTCTAACTCTTTTTGAGGAAGTTATTAACAAAACTTTATGCAATTTAAATTGAGCTTAATATTTTAGAAAAAAGTTTGAACTTAAAGTGATAATTAAATTCAATTATTAAGTTCAATGAGTTAGCCCAAATTCAGTCCGAGCCCGGATGGATTTATACGATTTGGGCTTGAGCAGACTCACGATCTCCTAATTTGGGCTGGGATGGACTTGGACAGAACTCGGATTTGGGCTTGGGTATGGGCAAGAGTGTCGATCCGTCCAATCTGCCGCCCGAGTTGAAAAAAAAAAAAGGAGAAGAAGAACAAGACGAAAGAGAGGAGAGGGATTTGGAGCTAAAGCAGAACATTGATTGGGGTTCAATTGGAGCTTAAGCTTCGACGTAATCGATTGAGGGCTTCGACTGGTTCTCTTCTCAATTGATTTCCTTTGGTTCTGGGTTTAGCACAAAGATACCCGATCTCCCAATGCTAGCACAACCAGGGAAACTGAAGAGAACCAACTCTCCGGTGAAAGCCCCTAAAGAGAGAGATAAGAAGCAGAAGACCTGTGAAGCTTCCACCGACGATAGCGCTTATCTGGGCTTGACTTCAGGTATGCTCAATCTCTCCCTCTGCGTCTTTATCTTTCTGAATTTCAAATTTCAAAACATGGACTATCCCGTAGTTTTGATGGGCAGATTTTTAAGATTTTGGGCCACGTGAATGAAGACTGTGTTACTAGTTTTAGGTTTCCACCTGCTTTGACAACCACCATTATACTTGTGATTGTACTCCCTAATTGTCCTTATTTATGCACAGATATATTAATGTAAAAATGAAGTGAGACAAAACGGTACTATTACAGTGAACTATGTCGGATTCCTGGTGATGCTACGACTTCAGTCGTGGAATTCACATATATTTCATTTACCCTTTTAACTTTTCTCTGCAGATGTTCTTGTACTTCATGTCGCCTTTTAGCATTGATGGCACACTATTAGAGTATTGTGACGAGTTACAGCGAAATTCACTCTTTTTAATATGTATTTTTGGGTTATTTTACTGATAATATTTACCAATCATCAAAGAGTACCATGACTTATTTTTCCGTTAATAGACATGATAATTGGTAATAGATCGGAACCGGCTTCTATAGCTATTTGTTTGCATTATGCCCCTACACGTATGTATCTTTACACAAAATCAATCGTTCAATATATGCTTCCTATATGAGAAGAACACACCCTAGATTGGATTCTTCATCATTAATTGCTCATGTTGAAGCAGCAAATGACAGTAAAAGGGAAGTGGACTGGTCGTCCCTCCCAGCGCTTCCTTTACTGAAGATAATGGACAGACTAGATGTGTTCTGCAACAGACGCCTCACTGCTGTTTGTAGAGATTGGTGGTCCGTGTCAGTGCGCTATCCTAAAAATCTCTATTCAGTTGGAGATGGAGAGCCATGGATCTGCCACATGAAGTACGGTAGGGAAAGCCATACGTGGGAGTTCATCAGTGTCTCAAAGAATCGTAAGTTCGAGGTCTACATGCCCGAATTCGTCAAGTCACGAGTCCTTTTCTCAAAAGGAGGATGGATTCTTTTGCAAAATGGTGGTATTTTTGACCGAGAAGTCAGTACGTGGTGCCTGGTGAACCCTTTCACGAGGGATAAAATCGAATTACCAAATAGAGAAGGCGGCAATAACTCAAGGTGTTGTGGGTTGTTCAAGCTAGGCAACGACGGTCGTCCTGACCGTGTGTACCTTATCATCCTAGAAGTCGCTCATCAGGTGCGTATCAGCACAACACGCTGCGGTGATAAAGAATGGACCTGCCATAACTTCACTGGGCTGGATAGGGCGTTTCTAACACTCTTATCCCATTTTGCCATCGGAGACAAGGTGTATTGCAGGGATTCGAAGTCATACGTAACAGTTTTCAATTTGGCAAACCATTCGGTGAAGGTATTACCACCTGTATCCTCAACTGGCTTAACTACGGAGCACGAAGGTGAGTTGATTCATGTCGTTCGTCGTCGTAAGATTGAGGGGAGGTCCAAAAAAGGAACCAAGTCAAAAATTATGGTGCACAAATACGACGATGAATCCTCCTCATGGGAGGAGTTGAAACACAATCTAGTGATGGGCACGAGCTGGTACTTGTCCGATGGACAAAGTAGCACCATCTCTGTCACCGCAGCCGAGGGAAGTAGTGGTACAAAGATTTACAGGCTTCGCCAGAAAGCGGCGAGGTGGGCGTGGGATCGCGAGTATTCTTATTATTATGTTTCTGTCCGTGATTTAGTGACCGGAAAAAAAACAAGACTCCGTGTTCCATTTCTTGATCATAGATGTCCGTTCTGGGTGGCTATCGGATGATGACCGGCCCAACTGCTGCTTTAGGGGTAATGTTTGCTTCGTTGTTTACGCTGTAAGTTGTTTTCCTTTCTTTGGCAGTCTCAGCAGTGAAACATCAAGTTATGAATGAATTGTGAGATTATTTATGGGCATTGTTATGATGATGGAATATGGAATAAAAGTTGATTCGTTGTTAAAAGCGAGTGGCTATTTTTGGCCGCATCTATTTTAACATGTATTCCCTTTTATTTTTGCAATATGGGGGTTGCCGTTGGCGCTTTGGGCTGAATAACTTGCCTGACCCAAATATTTTACAGCTCGGGTTTGAAGATTTCGATAAATATAGGGCTCGAGTTTCATTTTTTTTTTCCTTCTTTTTGTCTAGAGAAAACTTGCAATTAAAATATCAATATGATAAGAACTGATCTCTAGGCACAAGTGAACATGAGATTTCTAGACTGCATAACACTTTTAATATCAATAAAAACAGAACTGATCTCACCTCTAGAACCACCCTTAATGGCTTACATTAATAACTTGCAATCCCCTTCAAAACTTCTGAGTTGAGGGCCAAAGTTCTGGGTTTCGAATACAGCTAATCTAGCTGCAACAGCTTCAGCAATGAGAGCAGAATTTGCATAAGTATAAGACCACCCCAATCTTTTACTACTCCTTTCTCATCTCTAACTACCCAACTAAGATAAGCTTGAGCAGAATGATTGATCCAAGGAGGCATCAAAATTACATTAACATACCTTGAGGGGGATGTTTCCATTTCTTCACAGCAGCAGCAGCAGAATTAGTTGAAGTACGTCCATTCACTTTTACCTTTTGCTTATCACAAGAGAGATTTGCCAGGGATTAATGCAATTCTTGATCACTCTCTCAGGACTGATCCTTTGATCTTCAAACACGTATTTAGTTCTTGCCTTCGACACATTCCACAGAGTAATCACCACTCTTAATAAGTAGCTGCCTTCCACTTCTTTCTCAGCAACTTTGATGACTATTTCATTCAACCACTTCTTCAAAATTTGAACAGCAACACAAAGCTGAGGTTGAGGATTCCCATACCAAACCAGACAAGCTTCACCCATTCACATTCCAGAAATAAGTGCTCAATAATTTTATGTAGTGTTGTCACAAATAGGGCACGCATTAAATCAGAACATGGGTACCCTCTTGCATTGAGATTTGATCTGGTAGCTAATCCATCATAGCTAAGTCTCCACCAAAATTGCTACTGTCTCGTTGAAAGGATACTTATCCATATAGATTTCCAGTAAATATCAGAAAAAAATAAAGAAGAGAAAGGCTTTGTCTGCACTTTTAGTCTCACTTGACCACCATCTACCATGTTTAGAGCAACAATAGTACCTGACTTAACTGAGAACTCACGAGGTTTTTTTTTTTTTTTTTTTTTTTTTTTTTTTTTTTTTGGGGGGGGGGGGGGGGGGGGGGGGGTAAATTAACTTATCTTCTGCATTGCTCCAGGATACTGGGATTTTCTTTACTTTATTCACTACATCTTCTGGGAATTTGTTCTTAACACAGATATTCTGCATCTCCCAGTGCTAGGATTAATGAGATCTGCAACATAAACGTCTTCTTGGTTTGAACCAAATCTTTCATTTTCTTTTGAATCCCAGTAGGCCATCTGTCCTTTCCTACTCTCACCTTTCTACTATTGCCCACATGCTACAGAGCATCATGCAGAATTATTTTCTTACCAATCACAAGGCTCCTCCATGCCCAAGATTTGATCCTACCTCAGCATCATGCAAAACTATCCTAGGTTTTCTATAACCATTCTTAGATCCTTAAGAGCACTATATCAAGTAACTGAAGAAGAAAGGTAGTCATAACTCATATGTTTTTCCTTCGCAAGAACATAAAAGGAAAAGCTAATTAGTATTTGCAAAAAAAAATGTTTGATCCTATTCTTGGCAATGCGATGTAGTCACTTGTGACTTGAATTTTAAAATTGTATCAAACTAGAAATTCCAAAGATCAATTATACAAACCATTATGTCTTACTTAGTTACAATCACTTCAAAATAGCAAACCGTTCTCCAACAAGCACATGAAAAAATATGAATGTTATCGAAGCAACCTCCAAGATACTTGCTCTTCTCGATGGATAGCTTGTGAGCACCAGAAGCCCTACAAACATGAACAAAACAAGAGACACAAATTAATAAGGGGACATTGCAGAAACAATAACTTCACAATAACATAGAGATTATTTCTGATAGGATATCCACAGTGCCTGGAGGAGTCACGGCATGAAAAGAGCCAAATTCATTTTGTTCATAATCTGGGTTCTGGTCTTCCCTTCGCTCCTTAGCTTTGTCCCTATACTTGAGTAGTTATGGTTCTTCTGTTTTCTCCTCCCTGATCAACAGATAGATCACTTCAATAAATATAAGAACTCTACTACCATAACAAGCGAACCCAAGTCAGAAAATTACGAATCGGGTATTAGATTGTGTTGAACATGATTGAAGATAAAAATAGAGGGGAGAGAGATAATCTTCTCCTTGTAGTTTTTCTTGCTCGAGGACATTAGAGCTGAGAAAAACCATGAAATCGTCAAATTTTACAAATCAAACCAAGAGAGATACATGGATTGAAACCAGATTTTTTGAGTGATTGCATATTGGAGAGGAAAGTGCTACTGAGAGAAACCCTTAGAGGACTTACCGAGTTGGGATTGACGCCCTTCGCTAAGAAGATGCAGAGAGGGGTCATGAAATTTGAGAGGTTTGAAGGTGGAGGAGGTCACTTAGTTGGGTAGCAATTTGGGTGGATTTCAAGTTCTGGTTGTCTGGTTCGAGTTGTAGTTTTTTATGGGTTTGATATCGATGACTTTTTAACTGAATGAGGTGATAGTGTGTAATTACTCGACAAGGAGGGTCAATCCAGGGAATTAATTTCAGTTCCTGATTTTGATTTGTTCTTTTTCGGCAAAATTGCACCAGTAGTACTCATATTGGTTTTAGATCTGATGTTGTAAAAAAATTGATTTTAGACCTGATTTGTTTTGATATGTTCGTGGTTTTGATGTTTCTATGGCTATTGATGGGGTTGGCTGGTTGTGGCGGTGGCGGCGGTCTTACTGTTAGAGGTGGTGGTGGTTGGGGATGTGGCTGGTGGTGGTGTGGTTGATGGTGGCCGGTGGTGTGGTTGATTGTGGCTGGCTGGTGGTGTGGTTGATGGTGGTCTCTCTGTGAAGGGATAGATTATGAGTTATAAAATAGTCCAGGGGTATTTTAGACTTTCTGCTTCTCCCCTTGTTCCATGAGCCCAACCACCATGGAAACATAGAGGAGAGACAGACTGGTATGAAAGAAATTAAGCCTTTTCATGTTTTTCTCTCAAGAAAAGTTGACTATCATGTTAGCAAACTATTAGTGCCTTCTCTTTGTCAACGGGTCCTCTAATCAATTACCTCGATATCCCTGTTAATCGGAAAAAGTTACGAGCTTGTCGTTTGGGCGTATAGATTTGACAAAGCTTCCAACAGTCGCTTTGGCATCTCTTCCTGTTGTAGACCTCTTCTATCTTTTTCTTTCTCTGCCCCTGCTCTTTCACATTGTCTCCAAACCAGAGCTTCATCTACGATGAATCCTTGGAGAAGCATATTTGGATGTAAAGTGGGAAAATGGGTAATTTGCTCATGTACACATTCTCACGACTGGGGGTCGTTTGTTTGTTATGTCTGTAGATTGATTAAGTCTTAAATTAGAATTTAGTTAGTGATGAGGGCAGCTACTGCACTACGAAGCAAAATAAAAAATTCAAAATGAACTCTCAAATATAATCAGTACATAAATACAATACACCAATTAAATGAGGAACATGAATGAAGAAATTGTGAATGAAAAAATTGTTACTCGTATGTTTGTAGTAGTCATTAACATGTGTGATATAGTAAACATGTATGGAAAAAATAATTCGGATATTTACATATTATAAAGCATTTTGTTACACTAAAGAAGATTTTCACTTTTAAAGTCTTGTTTGGAATCAACTGATAGTTTAGTTTTTTAGTCACAAAAGAATATGTATATTCAATTCTTACGTGGTCCACAAGTTCGTGGAGACACATACAATATCAATAATTGGGCTAAAAAGGCTATTATAGTTAGGGGTATTTTGTAATTCCCTACTATTAATTAATAATGAATAAAGAAACCAAAAATGAATAGAAAAAAGTGCTTATCTACGTTTGTTTCTCGATTCTCATCTCGAAAATGCTTCATATTGTTTCCTTCTTCATTTGGAAAATTGCTTCATTTCCTTCCACCTTCGCATACGTTCGTTTCTTAATTCCTTAAGCCTTTTGCCATTTCCAAATCAGTCAATCAAAAGTGGCTACTTCGCATACTAACACAATTATTTCATGGATCTAAAACTTCGACAGTTCTACCAAAGCAACCTTCATATTTAGGTGTGTGAACCCCCTCCTTCTCTCCTTGTTCGAAACGAATCGCTACAACATACATGTACCTAAAGGTTTCACTCCTATTAGAAAAATAATGTGTTGTTCGGTACGATATTTCAATCTATTGGTTGAACCTGGTTGCCAGATAAAAATAGGTTATGCAAAGTTACAAACGTTGCCACGATAGCAGTGAGACTGTAACTGATCAAAGTTTGTGCTCGCTTACAAGGAGTAACATGTATTCTATTTTGGCCTCATCATGACCGTTACCAAGACGATCTAACATCGAATAGCGTATTTCTTAATACACTTCTTTCAATGACTTCATTTCCTAGTTGAAAAATCCGGGATACAAACTGGTTGATGCCCTTGGGCATAACTCACCTAAAAAGGGGCTGAGTGATGTGGTGGTTGTCGTGATGCCGACTTAGAGTGTGGGCCTTCAAATCCAGTTCTTAGCAAAAGATACTGATGATTTGAATGTTTATTCCTTTCAACTCAACATCTGGTCACTTGAGGCACATCCTGTGATTTACAAATTTGCTGTCTCTAGGTCAGGTGAAGTGGGACCCTCAACATCGGGATTTAACCTTCTTTTTTAAAGAATGAGATAGGGATTTTGGCCTATGGCATCCAAAGGAGAAGATGGATCCTTATCCTCTTGTGGTCCAAACACAGTTCACTAGTTAGAAGACCTAATTTTATTGAAGCCCACTTTCTCTGTATTATTCTTTTCAATGCAGTCGGAGAAGAAAAATCAACATTTTCGAAATTGACGTTTAATTTCAATCTCTTGTACAGTACTACTTTTTCACCTCTCCTTTTCCGTATTCGCGCGTGTATAAATAGCTACGCATTTCCAACTTCAAACCATCATCTTCACTCTCACCTTCACAGAGGGGTAGAGAGAGAAATACAAATTTGTAGAGAGAGAGTTAGTTGCAGAGAAAAGAAGCCATGGCACAGGGGCCTACACGAAGAACCACTATCATATCTCACTTTGTCTCTCCTCGATATAGCTGTCTCACTCCTCATTCCTCCATCTTCCGGTTCGATTCTCTCTCTACATGCATTCACTTACGAATTCGAATTTGTAAACTCGTGAGAGAAATGAATTTGAATTCGTTTCTCAATAATATGTGAATTTTGAATCTATCCGAGAAAGGTAGAGTGGAGTTCGTTCCTGCTTTGATTAAGCGTCAGTTTGAAATCACTGTGTTACTGTTCTGATGCAATTTTCGTTCTGGTGTGAATGTTACTCGAATTGATCGCATTACGAGTAATCTCGAGCTAAGAGCTGAGCTCGAATATGAACAAATTTGAATTTCAGCAGTTATTTGATCAGCTTCGATGCAAAATCTCGAAATTCTCTAATTGTAACTTGTTTCTACAAATTTGAGTCCATTTTGTAGCTGGATCTGAGGTCTCGTAATCGCTTATTTCGTCGCTAATTTCAATCCAGAAGACGAATCAATTTTCAGTTTCGTTGTATCTCCATTGTCGATAACATCTAGTTTCTACTTCTGATTCCTATGATATGAACTCGTCGCTTTCTACAACCTACTGGTTGAATCTCGCATCTATGATCTATTTGAACCGCTTTTGCTGTTCTGGTATAGCGAAGTAGTGAATAATCTGTTCGTATAGCAGTAAAAAAATGTTTGTCCTCTGGTGGATTTGAGCTCTAAGTTGTGATTTTAACTGCTGCTGCGTTAATTGAGCTTCCATCAATTTTTCTTTAATCAGGTCTAATAATTTTATGTTTCTGAATTTGAAAAGCCACCTAGAAATCATGAATTTTCACAAGTTCTTTCTTGCTTTATTGCGTGAGGAGAGAGACAGTACTATCATTGCATCCGGAGGAGGTCTTGGGGAGGGATAGAAAGCTTAATGCATATATATTAGGGAGGGTGACCTTCCTCAAATGCGTGTTCTCCCTACGTTCGTTCCACCAACACAACCAGCACTCATATGTTTGTGTCGGTGCAGTTTCATGAGATTTCACTGGCCATGTAAACACACGCACAACAACCAAATAAATTTCTGATGTGGGACTCATAGACTCAAGTTTTACAGGCCACGTTAGCATAGTGTCATGGGCTCAGTTCTTTCACACTCCCGTGCGACACTTGAACCACTCAAGTAAACCTAGAACAATTGGAAAGAACATTATGAGAGCTTGGAGAAAGAGAGTTTTGTATTTCTTGGAGAATACTTACAATGCTTGGATGGATTGGAGAAAATGAGCTCCTCCCCTTAAATACAAGTCCCTCCTCCATGTAAGGATCTACGCACTCTACAATCCAACAGCTAAGATTGATGATCTAGATCCTTCATCTATCATCTAGCCTAAGATATCTATACATCATTCTGGAGCTTCCTACACACTTTTGGCTACATTATAATTGTAGAAGCTCCAAGAAAAGAGGCTATGGAGTGGGCTAGTGGGCTAGGACAACACTAGGCCCAAAGAATATATAATTCAAGTTGGCTAATGTGTTATGGGCTAGACCAAGTAGCATAAATCAATAAAATATCGAGTAAAAGTAGTCGTCCCATGACAATAAGCATAGTGTAACCAAGTAAATTTCTGAGGTGGGACTCATTGGCTCAGTTTGTTTACTATATCTCATTTTGAAAAAGAATTCTTTACACTCTTAACATTTGGATTAGATTTTGACAAGTTTGGGACATGGGGAGCCCTCAATTCAAGTTAGAGGTGTTGTTTAGAGATCGTTTAGAATTTAAGGATGCTGTAAATAATTACAAGATCAAGCTTGCCAATGGATTGAGACATGTTAAAGAGAATGAGAAAAATCATGGTAAAATATGGTAAAAGAAGATATTTCTTAAATATTGTTGCAAGGAGCGTATATACCCTTGTTTCAGGGGTCAAGAATTGTTCAACTTGTGCTCTTTAATCTATAGAAAATTAGAAGGAAAGAGGATACTATTCATATTGACAAAGATAAACTAGCAGTTACATTTAGTTTTTCATGTTTATGTACAAATGAAACAGAAAGACCAGGTACTAGTATGTTTGCTCAGCTTCACACCATGGTTGGGGCTGTTGGATTTCATAGTTTAGGTGTTATGGTTAACCTAACTTGGGTGTTGTTTGGGAGAATTAGTTGCGATTGATTGTTCTCAGGTGGTCGGGTGGGAAAGAGCCGGTCACTGGTAGTAATTTTGTTGTCTTTTTTCCTGTTGCGATGCCCATATATTTTCATGGCTGGTGATTAAGTTTTTTTTTTTTTTTTTTTTTTGTTTTTTGTTCTATATTGTTTGCTAGTTGTACTTTTGTATTGTTTATTAGTGGGTTTTGATTTTTGTTTCTTTCTCTGTTGCAGCCAGCAAATGCCCCCCACCTCCACCTATCCCCTACCTCCATGTGCCCCACAACTTCCCACAGCTCACACAAAACCAGCCCACCGAATGTTAATACCCGGCCACAAAATTCTCACCAGGGCACTGATATCGCCCTCCTGTCCACCGGCTGCCACTCCACCCAGTCACCGCCAACTCTCTCTGAAAGTGTGTAATGCAGATATGAATACAGGATCTAATACTCTAGAAGGGGGGGGGGGGTTGAATAGAGTATCGAAACTTTTGCTAAAATGGTACTTTTAAAACTCTAACACAAGGAACCAATGAAATCTCAAGGCTTTGGAAAAGTTTGAAAAGAGTTGAACCAGTTTAGAATTGATTGCTTCAAATCTTTGAGACAGAAATTCTCCAAATCTTTGGAGCACCTATTTAGTACTTGTCTAGTTTGCAGAATGAAAGAACAATGCAGTAAAGTAAAGAACACAAGGATTTTTACAGAGTTCAGTCACAATTGGACCTAGTCTCTGCCTGAGGGACTAATCTCTCCAGGATTTGAACACACTTCTTATTAATCACCCTGATTTAGCCCTAGATCTCAAGCCTAAGTGATCTACCTTACACTTATACAACTTGTGATTCCAAACCTATCTAGTGCCAGCTATAATCTGATGAAACAATAAGAACCTCTTATTGTTCACTTGAACAACTAACTTCTAAATTTTGTGAGGTTAAGTAACACTTAAGAATATTACAATGAAAGCACAATGAGGAACACAGAAAACATATAAGTAGTGAATGCTCAGAAGTGTTCTTCAGATTCAGGATGATTTGATATTCCACAGCAGTGTTGAATCCCTGATTGATTTGAGGAGTAGTATGTTTTGATCTTCCACGAATAAAACACTCTTATTTTCACAGTGATAAGCCTTCTCTCAGAGTCTCTGCAGCTCTTTGAAATTCGAATTTCCTTTATAAAAAATTGCAATAACCACGAGAGAGATTTCAGGAACAAACTCCCTGGAAATCCTCTCCCTTTAACAGCTTCTTTCAACAGCTATGTTTGAATAGCTTTTCAGATTTGTTTGGAGGGTTTGAACGACGAAAAACCCTGCAACAACTCAATCACAAGATCACACAAAATCCAGATAATATAGCATAAGAATACTGACCGAAAGATCAGTTTAACAAATAAACTGAGCTATTATTTTCAAATCCAGAAATATTTCCAGATCATTAGCCTGTGATAAATAATAATAATAAAATGATTAAGACTCATGACAAGTCAATAATCGACCATATAAACAGTTATGACCTCTTGCAATAGGAATCAGATAATTATAAGAATAACTGTCAAAAGCTCAAGATCATCCTACAAAGATTTGGAGATTTGGATGTCCTTCAAAGCTTTGGCCTTGAATAAATCTGTGTTAGAAAACGACAACGGAAGCACAAGAGGAGCGAAGAGACGATGAACACGATGAAGACACAACACGAGAATTAATGTGGTTCACTAGTTTTAAGGCTAGCTACCTCCACGGACAAAACGAACCAATTTTATTGATGAGAAGGCAATACAATCAACCACACTCAATATTTCTCGACCCTAGGTCAATACATAGTCCTAAGATACTAACTTGTGCCCAAAGAAACGAAGAAACATTCTAAAATCAAACAAAGAAACAACGAAACGGCCCCAAACCCAGAAACTGTTCGCACAAACACCCAAAGTGTTCCAACGAACAAGTGTTCGTACGGACACTTTTGGTGTTCGCACGAACAGAAACAGCGGCCTTGAAAATCAGATTCTTTCTTCGTCCTCGCTTCGCCAATTGCTTCGCCTCTTCGTCCAACTTTTAGCTAGGAGCTTGAATCACCAAAACATAACAAATCTCCACCTTGATTCAAATTCCCTATCAACCAATCCAATTCTCTCATCAATCCAATCAACCGATAGAATATAATCCCAAATTTTGCGGTATTGGAATCTACTCACTATGCGCCACAACAAGAGAGTCTTTGCGTTTTAATAAACTCAGATACTTTGTGTATCTCAATCAACACAACCTAATGCACCATGACATAATGCATCTCCCTAACGTCCGTTACAATGACACTTAATGAAAAAGTGCCCATCAATCAAGTCATGCCAATTGCACCGCCACTACTTACCGCACCAAGACGCCAACCGAGACACGCCCAATAATGTGCCAACAATCAATTCATGCTCGATAACATGCAACCAATCAACCAACCAATCCGCGTGTCAATGACACGCCCATGCTCCTATGTCTGGAGTTCAATCTTGCACATGAGACCTAGAGAACGAAGTTGTCCTCGGACTTTGTCCCTCCACCTTGAACTGCAGCATACCCATCACTTTGTTCTTGGGACAATTCCGCTTCCAATGACCCTTCTCACGAAAAAACGCACAAACGTCAAATGGTAAGACGAATCTACCATACTTTCGATTTTCCTTACCCTTTCTTCCCTTGACCATGAATTCGCCACCATCATGATCTTCAAACTTTGACGCCTTGAGCCTCAATTTCCTTGTGTGAAACGCCGAACGAACTTCCCCTAGGGTTATCGTCTCCTTCCCAACAACAAACGTTTGGACGAAACCCTCAAAAGAAGGAAGTGGAGTTGGAATAGATGCCCTATAGGCAACCTTATTTAGTATGAACATTAATTTTGGCTAGAATATTCATTGTTTTATTTATGGATATATTTAATATAATGAAGTCCTTAGATTGAAAATGTGTTGTTTATCTTAAATATCCCAAGTCAATTATGCTGATTAATAGGACGATCAACTATAGACTAGTATGGGGTTGGATTGATATTGAGATATCACGTTCCAACACATAGGTATGCAGGGTAATAGCATACTGGACTGACCACAACGAGGAGGCTACATACATGTTATATAAAGTCACAAGTGCTTCTTGTAGTGACAACGGTTTTGTCAACCTTAGACTTGAAGTCACTAGATCCTGTAGTTGTGGAATATTTTGTTTTGATATCGTCAAACACTACACCGTAATTGGGTAGCAATAAAGGCGCATATTAGACACAATAGGAAGCAAGCTTAGAGATGGTAGTGATGTAGATAGAATTCTTCCCACCCACATAACAGGAGCAAATATCCACGACCACTCGAGGGATGGTGCTTATAGAATGTCTGGCCAGACTCAAATAAATCATTATAGGATATTGATGTTATCTGATAGCGCCTTTTAGGATCTATCTATTACCTCCAATTTACCACATTATTACGAATAATTTGAGCTTAAAGTTAGAGAATAAAGGTCATTTTATCACTTGTTGCTTTCCATGTGCTATATTGTTAGTCCGGGCGTTTTCTATGCATATTTCATTGTTATTTGTCAAATATGATCGCTTGTTATGTTTTTTCATGTTGTCTTGACAGGAAAGGATGTTAATTGATTGATAGGAGGCATGAAACGAACTTCGGAAACAATTGGAGCTCAAGTGGAGTCAAGAGAAGCCGAATTGGAGGAGCTTGGATGACCAGTATGCACTATTTTGATCCTATCTGGAGTTCTATATATAATTTGGAGATTATCCCATTGCGAAATGAAAGTAGACTCAGAGAGCTTTCCATCGATAGGTCACGGAGCTAAATCGGAGTTCGAACGAAGAAGATATCGCGTATTGAAGTCAGGAGCAGATTTCAGGGGGCTATTGTGCATTACTGAAGACTTCTGCGGGTTATGAAGGAAGGACGACCTAGGGAAGGAAATCATCACCAATCACGCATAGAGGGAGTCAAGAAGAAGGAGGAGAGCAACATGACACCATTGGAGAGCATCTTGGAGCTTGGGGATTGCCCGATTCGTCTACTCTTCGGCGATTTCACCGTTTGATCACTTCTTCTCTTCTCTTTTATTATCTATGGAGAAACTTGTGTATCTTTTCATTGCCATGAGCAGCTAGATTATTTTATAGGCTCTATGTAGAGCCTAGGTTTATGTTAGACTTTGCTTTTCCGGATTATTGAGATTGATACATGTTTTGGATCATTGATTATGATGAATCTTCAAGTCTTTTGGTGTATTGTTGAACTAGGGTTATTGACACACCCAAATTATGAGATGAATGACCATTAGAGAATGATTTTTATTCAGGATTTTGTGTTCTTACTTAATGTTTAATCCATCTTAGTTATTGTTCATGTTTGATGCTTCAATCTTAGCAACACTGGAGTAGCTACCAGAAATTGCTAGTACTTAGGTGGAGTGCTTGAAAGAGACTTGGCCTAGGGTGACAGAGAACATGAAAACAATCCTTAATTAATGAGACTGAGAGGTGATTTGAATAGGAATGGCCATTTGGTAGACGACAGTGGACCGACAGGACCTGTAGTAGACCGTGACGTCGGACTGCGTGAGATCGAGAGAAGATCGTAGTGACTAGTTACCTGGCATAACTGAATTAGGATTAGCGTGTTTCAATACAGTATCCGAATTTGTCTAGCAACCCTAGGTGATCCATAGTTCGCCTAGTCTTTCTCCATATTTGATTAAACCGTGTTTAATTATAAAATCCAAAAAATTGTCTTTTCATTATTTCAATACAGCCACTTGTTTGGGGGTGGCAAACTCTTAAACTATCAAACATTCCTCCCAGTTACTTTAACTCTAAATTAAGCTTTTAACTAAATAATCTCGTGATTGTCCTCATGGGATCGATAACTCGGGGTTGAAATACTACCCTATATTACTTGAACCGTGCACTTGCGGTAACACGTAAGAAAGCGTGTCAAGTTTTTGGCGCCGTTGCCGGGGACAACGGTAGATTGTTTAGTTAGAAATTAGTTTAGAGTTTTATTTTATTTTTATTTTTGTTACTATCTTTTTACCTCACGGGTGTGCTAGTTTTTTGTCCTCAGGTAGCGATGGCGGAAGGCCAAGGGCTAATTAGCGTCACCACGGAGCAGCTGCAAGCTATGGTTGATGCAGCCGTAGAGAAAGCACTAGCGGTAACATCGAGAATCCATCCGACCTCAATGTCGTACAACCGTTCTGGAAAAGCAATAATCCAAGAATTTGAGGAGGATCTTAAAGGAAGGGAGCCGACAATTGTGGTGCCACCAATTCAGGCATAAACCTTTTGCCTCAAGCTGAGCACGATCTAATTTGCTCAGGAACAGTGCACTTTTGCTGGGACACATGAGGAAGACCCACATGAATTTATTGGGAGATTTCAGAGCCATTGTGGGCTAATCCGATTTATTGGGGTCACTTCTGAAGCAATAAGGCTGATGCTCTTCCCACATTGCATCAAGGGAGTTGCTGTGGATTGGCTATATTCTTTGCCATCCAACTCAATCAAGACATGGGAAGAGTGTGCCTCCTTGTTCATGGGTAAATTTTCCCCCATTTCACGCATGATTCAGCTCCAGAACGAGATATGTTCATTCAAGCAGAAGCAACATGAATCTATGGTCAAAGCATGGGAGCGTCTCAACTGCTTGCTACGCAAATTCCCAAAACATAGAATTTCCAAAACCCATATCATCCAAATCTTTTATGATTCACTTGGAAATCTTGACAAGGAAAAGATTGACAGAGAAGCTGGGGGCAATTTCCTGTTCAAATGCGATGTGGAGGGTGCATATGAGCTGATGAGACGAGTGGTTGAACAAGAGGAGAGCTTGGATTATGAGTCCCATCAGCAAGAAATTATGAAGCAAAATGCAATAGCTTATAGCACAGTTCAGGTGAATGCGGTGGAAGCAGTGCATGAAGCAGCTGTTTCAGAGTTGCAGCAACAACAACAAGAATTAGCTTCAGAGTTGGCTGAGCTGAGAGGAGTGATGAAAGTGATGGGTTAACACGGGATGACCATGATTGCAGAGAGCACTCACATTTGCACTCCGGGAAGCTCTAGCAGAAGTTAAGGATCTTAAGCAGCAACTCGAACACAGAACACCGGAACACACTATTGTAGCATCTGAGGAACATGTTCAAGCCATCACCACTCGCAATGGTATTGCACTCAAAGACCCCCCATATCCTACTCATGCCAGAGCGGTAGCATCCAAAGCAAAGGAGCATGAAGTCTTCGATTCTGAAAAGACTCCTGTCAAGGTCCCCCAATCAAAGGGCATGACTCAGCAGGATGAGGAGGAACTCCCCGAGGTACTACTTTCATCTCCTTCTTCTTCAGATCTTCCATACCCATTGCGTAGTAGGAAGAAGAAGGATGATTCTGAGGAATACTGGCGCTTTCTGAACGTCTTTTCTAAATTTCATATAAATATTCTGTTGATTGAGGCACTTCAAAAGATGCCTAAGTATGCGCGATTTATTAAAGATGCAATCCTTGGAAAGAAAGCGGTGGATGAATTTCAATGAGTGAACTTGAATGAAAATGTTAGTTCATGTGTTATGCATGGGCTACCTTAGAAAAAGAAGGATCCAGGTAGTTTTGTCATTGAAGCGACGTTGGGTGATGCCTACACTGGGAGAGCTCTTTGTGATCTGGGAGCGAGTGTGAATTTGATGCCATTGTCGATATTCAAAAAGCTAAGAGAGCCTGTGCTATTTTTAGGAGCTATATATTACCTCCATTTTACCACATTATCACGAGTAATTTGAGCTTAAAGTTAGAGAATAAAGGTCGTTTTATCACTTGTTGCTTTCCATGTGCTATATTGTTAGTCCGGGCGTTTTCTATACATATTTCATTGTTATTTTTCAAATATAATCGCTTGGTATGTTTGTTCATGTTGTCTTGACAGGAAAGGATGTTAATTGATTGATAGGAGGCATGGAACGAACTTCGGAAACAATGGGAGCTCAAGTGGAGTCAAGAGAAGCCGAATTGGAGGAGCTTGGATGACCAGTATGCACTATTTTGATCCTATCTGGAGTTCTACAAATAATTTGGAGATTATACCTGTGCGAAATGAAATTATACTCAGAGAAATTTCCATCGATAGGTCACGGAGCTAAATCAGAGTTCGGACGAAGAAGATGTCGCGTATTGAAGTCAGGAGCAGATTTCATGGGGCTATTTTGCAATTACTAAAGACTTCTACGGGTTATGAAGGAAGGACGACCTAGGGAAGGAAATCATCACCAATCACGCATAGAGGGAGTCAAGAAGAAGGAGGAGAGCAACGGGACACCATTGGAGAGCATCTTGGAGCTTGGGGATTGCCCGGATTCGTCTACTCTTCGGCGATTTCACCGTTTGATCACTTCTTCTCTTCTCTTTCATTATCTATGGAGAAACTTGTGTCACTTCTTCTCTTCTCTTTCATTATCTATGGAGAAACTTGTGTATCTTTTCATTGCCATGAGCAGCTAGATTATTTTCTAGGCTCTATGGAGAGCCTAGGGTTATGTTAGACTTTTCTTTTCCGGATTATTGAGATTGATACATGTTTTGGATCATTGATTATGATGAATCTTGAAGTCTTTTGGTGTATTGTTGAACTAGGGTTATTGACACACCCAAATTATGAGATGAATGACCATTAGAGAATGATTTTTCTTCATGATTATGTGTTCTTACTTAATGTTTAATCCATCTTAGTTATAGTTCATGTTTGATGCTTCAATCTTAGCAACACTAGAGTCGCTACCCAAAATTGCTAGTACTTAGGTGGAGTGCTTGAAAGAGACTTGCCCTAGGGTGATAGAGAACATGAACACAATCCTTAATCAATGAGACTGAGATGTGATTTGAATAGGATTGGCCATTTGGTAGACGACAGTGGACCGACAGGACTTGTAGTAGACCGTGACGTAGTACTGCGTGAGATCGAGAGAAGATCGTAGTGACTAGTTACCTGGCATAACTGAATTAGGATTTGCGTGTTTCAATACAGTATCCGGAATTGTCTAGGAACCCTAGGTGATCCATAGATCGCCTAGTCTTTCTCCATATTTGATTAAACCGTGTTTAATTATAAAATCCAAAAACATTGTCTTTTCATTATTTCAATACAGCCACTTGTTTGGGGGTGGCAAACTCTTAAACTATCAAACATTCCTCCCGGTTAATTTAACTCTAAATAAAGCTTTTAACTAAATAATCTCGTGATTTTCCTCGTGGGATCGATAACTCGGGGTTGAAATACTACCCTATATTACTTGAACCGTGCACTTGCGGTAAGACGTAAGAAAGCGTGTCATTATCTGCATAGATAAGACTATACCCAGGATCGAGAAACTATGAATTGGATATACGAGTATGACTTGTATGTCTTGTGTTCAATCCGGATATAGAGACAAAGGGATGAGACAATACTTGCACAAGTTTTGTCAAATTAATGACTATTTCTATTAGTTGGGTGGCAAGGATGTGTTGCTAGACACCGCTCCATGTTAGTAATCATTACTACTAACTAAGTAGAAATCTATGGGGTCACACGCCATATGGATTAAACTAGACTTGGGAATTAATTAATATGATTGATTAAATATAAGGATCAATACGCAACTACTTGCAAACTTAGTAGGACTAATTTGTAAGTTGGAATCCGTGTATGGACATGATTAGGAGAGGGCCTTTGTGTAGATTAAAAAGGAGTTGTTTGACTATATAAAGGACACTCCTAGCTTATTTTCTCACTAATTATCATAACATACTTTAAGTCAGAGAGAACAAAGCAAGGAGAGAGCAAGACAAGCCTAGGCCGAAGCCTAGACCCGTCCGTCCCCCTCTACCCGGCGGTCAAGAAGAGGCCGAGCCTCTTTTGGTCTCCTTTGTGTGATTCTTATTCTTCCTTCTTCCACCGGTTGCTAGAACAAGACGTGGAGGAATCTAGATCTTGATCCTAGGCCTGGACTAGCTATAGAGACGGAAACAATATTTTGCGTATGAAGTCATAACAGGAGACAAACAAGGTAATTGTTACTAGAACCTTCACTATCCTTATGATATCTCTTCCTGTGATCCTTGGAGGGTCTTGTGAGGATCATTATTTTTTTTTCCGCTACATAATCCGTTACAAAACGCTACAGTTGAGACACCAACAAGATTAAAGCCGCATCAACATGACTAACAATCTCGTCACTATTGCGCAATTCAAGCAAAATCGTGTTGAGATTGTTTAGGTGATCACCAGTATGCGTACCTTCAACAATCCGAAGACCAAAGAGCCGCTGCCCCAACATCAACTTGTTGGCCAGGGATTTCTTTACGTAGAGATCCTCCAAATTCTACATAAACCAGCCGTCGAGGTTTGATATGCAATTCCAGTGATAGCCTGAAAATGGAATTAGTTTGGGACATCTTTTTACCATTGGTTCTAACCCTGTGGGGGTTGATTTTGCCCATTTTCAGTCTATTTTCCACTTGATACGAGGCAAAGACGTTGAGAGCATAATTGGTAGATTTGAGTAATTTCATGCATAATTGTGTTTATTGGATATGATCGCGGGTATATGTTATTATGTGCAGGTAACAGGTACCAAGAAATGCATGGAATTGGCTTGGATCTAAAGGCAGTGTATCAAGTATTCGTAGCAGAAAGAGACGCAAAAAATCTAAGTTGTGCGTTCAGAGGCAGGAGCCCTGCGTTCAGGCGCACAATGCGGCAGCAGAAGAAAGCTGAGGAAAAAAGGCAGAAGAAATGACAACTCTGTGCGTTCAGACGCACATACCTGCGTTCAAACGCAGGACTTAACTCCAGAACTGCCAGTTTGAGCGAGAACAACCACAAAGACCAAGGGGTGCGTTCAGAAGCACCTGGTGCGTTCAGGCGCACAAGTCCGAGAAGCCGGAGGAAAGAGGAGAAAATGAACAAGGACTGCGTTCAAACGCAGGAGCCATGCGTTCAGACGCACTGCTTTTAGACGCAGGAAAGGTGCGTTCGAACGCACAACAAGTTTCCAGAAGCTTCAAGGACGAGTTTTTACAGGGGTAGAACAGGAATTTCGGGCATCAGTTTTAGAGACGATGGCAGTATAAAAGAAGGTGTCCCAGTACAGAATTAGGTTACACAATCATCATCACAGCACCCAGTACCCGAGCCAGCAGGATTGGAGCAGAGCAGGATTGGAGCAGCTTTCAGTATTCAGCCATAAACCCGTTTGATCTTTCTTCTTTCTTTTATGAAACATTGTTTTTCAATAATGTACGCTAGCTAAACCTTTTACCTAGGTTCTCGGTGAACCTAGGGTTTATGAATTCAGCAGTATGGTTTGTTTGATTTTCAGATGCATGACTAGTTGGAAGTCTTAATACAGAATTGGGTTGTTTATTATCTTGTCTTTGATTTTATATGCATGCATGAATGGCCTAATCACCCAGGAGTGTTACAGACAGGATCTGGTGCGCGAGAGTGGCCAGTGAGAGTTAGGAAGAGAAGACAAGATTTAATACCCTATCTTGATGGACCGAGAGGAGAAAGGAATCAGGGGATTAGCCCAGAAGCATTAGACCAACTGCTAGACGTTTAGGGGGAGACCGAGAGGAGAGCCTGTAACCCTAGCAGACTTATAACGAACCTGCAGATTTTAGGCAGACCGAGAGGAACCGACAATCTGCAGGGGAATGACAGGGGCATGAGGCCGAGAGGAGATTGCAACATTGGTATGCTGGCATAAACAAGATTGCTGTGTGTTTCTGAAATCAATTGAACTAAACAAGCTGAATAGTAACCCTTGGGGATCATGGGACCTACATCGTTAATTCATCAACTTTTACAACTACAAAAATTCCCAGAAAATTACTTCAAATAAAATAAGATTTTCTAATTACTGCTTTATTTACTGCAAACTAGTTTATTTGAACCACACCCCAACTGTCCTCCTTTTCACAACTTTGCATCTATTTCTGATTCTTACAAGTAAAACTTAAACTGTTCTCGTGAGTTCGACAATCAGAGTCATAAATATATACTCTATATTACTTGATCGTACACTTGCGAAAAAGCAGATAGATTTACGCTGTCAAGTTTTTAGCGCCGTTGCCATGGAACGGTTACAATTTTTCTTTACGTTTATTTTCCCTTATCTTATTGCTCTTGAACTCTGATTTTCAGGCCATTCTAGTATATGCCCAGATTGCCTCGCGAACTGGTGCCACCACTTGAAGACCCCGAAAAACTTTTTAGAGAGCAAAACCGCAGACACCGAGTCACGATGTCTGAGCACGAAGAAAACACGTCAACAGAAGCAGGAACACCCACAGGAGTGGAGCAACGCACTCTAGCACAGATGGCTCTTTACATTGAGGAGCTGATTGCAGCATGCTTTGCTGCCAGGAACAATCATAGGACTTACAACAGGTCTGGGAGGGCGATAGTGGAAAATTTCAAAGTTCCTACCGGAGGACATCAACCAGCCATCGTAGTTCCACCAATCACAGCAGAGCACTTCGATCTGAAATCATCTACTATCCAAACAGCCCAGACTCATTGTCCATTCAATGGGAAAGCAGATGAAGATCCAAACGAATTCCTCGGAAAGTTCAAAGACTGCATCAACAAGATTAAGTATAGAGGCGTTTAAGCGGATACGCTGAAATTAATCCTATTCCCATACTGCTTATTCGGGACAGCAAAAGAATGGCTAGAAGCCAGACCACCAAGGTCCATCACAACCTGGGACGGGTGTGTTACTGATTTTTTTGGCAAAATTCTACCCCGCCTCTCATGTTATCAAGCTTCAGAGTGAGATCTTATCCTTCAAACAGAAGATGGGTGAGACGGTGGTAGACGCATGGGACAGGCTGATGAGACTCGTTAAAATATGCCCCACTCACGGCTTCGGGGACGCGAAAATACGAAGTATTCTACCACGCTCTTGACAGGGAGAATGCTGACAGAATTGACAGGGAAGCTGGGGGTAATTTTCTGTACCATGTGGATAAAGATGGAGCCTATGAACTGATGAAACAACTAGCCAAACAGGACACTCGTTTGTTTGATGACCGCAGGCTCACAGCACTAGCAGAACCAGTGGCTGATGACAGGATTGATAATCTCACAAAAGTAGTACAAGACTAAGTCAAAAAGGTGTATACAGAAAAGAAAACCGTAGCAGCAGTGGACGAACCTGACCTCGATGAAGCGATTCAGGAGCTTCAGGCCGAAGATGCCAATTATGTCCAACAGTAGTGGGATCCAAGCCATTACAGACCAGGCACACATGACCATCCAGGGTTCCGTTACACAAACCCCAATGCAGCAGTTTATGCACCAAGGTTCCAGCACAGGCCACAGGGACACCAGACAACGCCGGCACAGCAAGCACCAGCAGCACAACCACAGATAAATTTATCACAACAACATTTCGAGACCTATATGGAGAAATTTAATAAGCAGTGGGAAGCTAGATTTTCGCAGATGGATTCATTGACTGCCGATGTAAGCCAAATGAAAATTGCTATCCGCAACATGGAAGTACAGAATAGTCAGCTTGCACAGAATCAGGAAGAACGAGCCCCAGGGAATTTACCATCAAACACAGTGAACAATCCACGCGCTCAAATCAATGCTATCACAACTCGGAGTGGAACCGCACTGCAGGATCCGCCGTATCCCAGTCATGCACGTGCAGAAAAGTCAATGAACATTGAACACGAAGTATTTGACAGGGAAGACAGCTCAACCGCTAACCCTCAACAAAGGGGTTCGGTCGAACAGGAAGCAGAGCAGACTAATGAGGGTAAACCAGGAACAGTGCCAATCTCTAAAGAGGTGCCTTACCCTATGAAGACACGTAAGAGAGATGACAGTACAGACTACGCCAGATTTTTGGAGGTATTCAAGCAATGACAGATAAATATACCTTTCTCCGAAGCACTAGCCAAAATGCCTACTTATGCAAAATTTCTCAAAGACATATTGTATGGAAGAAGGAGAATGAGCGACTTCGAAATAGTAAATCTGACGGCAGAAGCGAGCAGCTGTGTGAAAAACGGTCTACCACTGAAGAAAAAAGACACTGGAAGTTTTGTTATTCCAGTAACTCTGGGCAGTGCCTACACAGGAAAAGCCCTGTGCGACTTGGGTGCCAGCATTAACCTAATGCCACTGATCATCTTAAAAAGTCTGGGAGTCGGAGAACCGAGGCCAACCAGAATTATGCTTCAAATGCTTGACAGATCCGTAAAACCTGCCTATGGAGTCATTGAAGATATCCTGGTGAAAGTTGGGGAGCTTATTTTTCCAGCAGATTTTGTGATACTGGATATGGAGGCAGGAGAGGTCCCACTAATTTTAGGCAGACCTTTCCTAGCAACTGGTGAAGCCATTATCAACAGCAAAGTGGAGAGCTGTCCATGCAAATCAACGAAGAAAAAGTGAAATTCAACGTCTTTAAATCTCTCCAACTCCCTGATTATTATGGTCATGAAAAATGTTTTGCAGTGGAGGTAATTGATGATCTGGGAAGTGAGGAGATGGAAAACTTATGGGGCGAATTTTAGGACATGTACCCAGAGGAAACAGAGGAGAACCAAGCTGAGCAGATCATGAGAACAGAAAGCTGGATCACCCTATATAAGGATGAAGAAGGCGAACAGAAAATGACATTGGTGCCATCACTTCAGGAACCACCAGTCCTGGTGTTGAAACAGTTACCAGACCACCTCAGGTACGCATATATTGGTGAAAATAAATCTGCCATCAATTGTTTCATCTCTTCTATCTTAGGAACAGGAACAAAAGCTGCTGGATGTACTGCGAGAGCATAAAGAAGCTATCGGATGGACAATTGCTAACCTGAAGGGAATCAGTCCTGATTACTGCATGCACAAAATAAGAATCAAAGAGGGAAAGAAACCAGTCATCCAACCTCAACGGAGATTGAATCCAATCATGAAGGATGTGGTACGTAAGGAGGTCATGAAGTGGCTAGAAGCAGGGATTATATACCCCATATCAGACAGCACCTGGGTTAGTCCTGTCCAGTGTGTACCAAAGAAAGGGGGTATTACTGTAGTACAAAACGCTGACCAGGAACAGATCGCCCATCGCACTGTCACTGGCTGGCGAATCTGTATGGATTATCGGAAGTTGAACGACGCAACACTGAAAGACCACTTTCCGCTGCCATTCATGGACCAGATGTTGGACAGATTGGCTCATCATGCTTATTATTGCTTTCTTGACCGGTACTCCGGATACAACCAGATATACATTAATCTGGAATATCAAGAAAAGATGACGTTCACCTGTCCATATGGAACGTTTGCTTTTAGACGGATACCATTCGGATTATGTAACGCTCCAGCAACATTCCAAAGATGTATGATGGCCTTATTTTCTGACATGATAGAGAAAAATCTGGAAGTTTTCATGGATGATTTTTCGCTATTTGGGGACAGTTTCGACGACTGTTTATATCATCTGGCCAAAGTTCTGATTCGATGCAGAAAGACTAACCTGGTACTCAACTGGGAGAAATGCCACTTCATGGTTACTGAAGGAATAGTGCTGGGACACAGGATTTCCAGCAAAGGCCTAGAAGTAGACAGAGCAAAAATAGAGGTGATTAAGCAGCTACCATATCCGACCACAATTAAGGCAATCAAGAGTTTTTTGGACCATGCAGGGTTTTACAGAAGGTTTATCAAAGATTTTTCCAAAATTACAAAGCCATTATGTAATTTTTTGGGAGAATATGTGCCATTCATATTCGACGAAGCCTACAAAGAAGCCTTTGACGTACTCAAAGAAAGGCTGACAACTGCACCCATTATCACAACGCCATATTGGACCCTTCCATTCGAGCTGATGTGCGACGCCAGTGACTGCGCAGTGGGTGCAGTGTTAGGGCAGCGAAAAGTTAAAGTGTGCAGTGTAATTTATTATCCAGCAGGGTCCTGAATGTAGCACAGATTAATTACAGGACTACAGAAAAGGAGCTGCTTGCAGTCATTTTTGCTCTGGATAAGTTCAGATCCTATCTGGTAGGTTCAAAAGTCATTATCTTCACGGATCACAGTGCGTTGAAATATTTACTGGAGAAAAAGGATGCAAAGCCAAGGTTGCTGCGTTGGATTCTGCTGATGTAGGAATTCGATGTCGAAATCAGGGATAAAAAGGGAGTAGAAAATGTGGTAGCTGATCATCTTTCTCGCCTGGAAAACCCAACAGAAGAATTGGTACCAATTCAAGAAAATTTCCCGGATGAGCATATCATGAAGATCAAGACCAACATACAACCCTGGTATTACGCAATAGCTAATTATTTGGTCAATGGAGCACTCCCTGAAGACATCACCCCTTGGCAGAAAAAGAAGTTTATTTCAGAATGCAGACACTATTTCTGGGACGATCCCTACTTGTTTAAACAAGGGGCAGATAACATTCTCCGACGCTGCATCCCATGTCATGAGATTTTAGAAGTAATTCGGCACTGCCACTCAGCACAGTGTGGTGGACACTTCAGCGGTCCGAGAACAGCTCACAAAGTGCTGCAGTCAGGATTTTGTTGGCCAACTGTTTTCAAGGATTGCCATGATTATGCACAAAGTTGTGATCGCTGCCAGCGCACAGGAAATATCTCTCAGCGAAATGAGATGCCCATGACACTTTGGCAAGAGGTTGAGCCTTTTGATGTTTGGGGTAATTATTTAATGGGTCCATTTCCTCCTTCTCTGGGAAATCTCTATATCTTACTGGCAGTGGACTACGTGTCAAAATGGGTGGAAGCTATGGCCTGTCAGAAGAATGATGCACTAGTTGTGGAACGATTCCTCAAGCGCAATATTTTTACCAGATTCGGAACACCAAGAGCCATGGTCAGTGATGAAGGCTCTCATTTTATCAACAAAGTCTTTGCCAAGGTTTTAAAGCAGTATGGGGTGTCTATCCATAAGGTGTCACTGCCTTACCACCTTCAGGCAAATGGGCGAGCAGAGGTGTCAAACAGGGAGATAAAAAGCACACTGGAAAAAACTGTGAATCCTGGACGGAAAGACTGGTCATTAAAGCTTGATGATGCGCTCTGGGCGTACAGAACTGCTTACAAAACCCCGCTGGGAATGTCCCCATATCAGCTTGTTTTCGGTAAAGCATGTCACTTACCAGTGGAATTGGAGCACAGAGCATACTGGGCAATCAAGCAGCTCAATATGGATCACAGTTTATCTGGAGACAAAAGGAAGATGGCACCCCTCGAACAGGAGGAATTTCGTAAAACAGCTTATGAGAGTGCCAAAATCTATAAAGAAAAAACAAAGAAGTGGCATAACAATCGCATTCTACCAAAGAAGATAGAAATTGGGCAGAAGGTTCTCCTTTACAACTCAAGGATGAAATTCTATCCAGGAAAGCTGCGCTCAAGATGGTCTGGACCATTCATTGTGAAAGACATTACATCATGGGGAGTAGTGGAGCTGGAGAACCCAAGGGACAATACATTTTTCAAGGTGAATGGAAACAGAGTCAAGCCATACAGGGATCCTCAGGAGATCATTGAAGTAGAGGCGATCTACCTCGACCTGCCTTGACCACAAGAGAGGTAACAAAGTCGGGCTGTCGACTGTAAATCACAAGCGCTGGTTGGGAGGCAACCCAACGTAGAATTGTCGTTTTTTATATTCAGTTATTTATTATAAAAATCTTCATAATATGAGAGAAAAGTGAGGAAGAGAGGTTTAATGTTGAATTTAGTGTTTCAGGAAACATTCAGCAGTTTGAAGTTTGGTGCGTCCAAACGCAGAAGATATGCGTTTAAACGCATACCTGCGTTCTAACGCAGTGGGTGCGTTCAAACGCAGAAGACTAAAATTGAAAAATTCTAAGGAAGTGCGTTCAAACGCTAGAGGTGCGTCTGAACGCAGAAAACAATCAACAGAAGTTTCTAGAGAGAAGGCATGCGTTCAAACGCAACATTTGCGTTCAAACGCAACTCATCTGAAGATTTCAGAACATGAACAAATCACAAGGTATGCGTTCAAACGCAGTGCATGTGCGTTCAAACGCAAATCATCAAACCCAGAAATTCCAGAAACCACAAGTCATGCGTTCAAACGCACGGGGTGCGTTCAAACGCAGTTCATGAAGATTCAAAATTTTTCCAGAAAAACCAAGCACTGCGTTCAAACGCAGAAGGTGAGTTCAAACGCACATAGAGCGGGATTAGAAAATTTTGAAATATTTTGAATTTTTTTGAATTTCAGGGGCCATTTTGCAATTTTTGAGAGTTTGCCTATATATACTGTACGGCTGAAAGTGACCCATTTTCACTTCAGTCAACCAGTTTTCAACTCTCTCTCTCTCTAGAAATTCTCTCTGCCCTAGCAGCCGCCAGCAGCAGTCATCCGCCAGAAAACTCCGACCACCACCGCAAGGACACCAGACTGCCAGAAACAGTGTGGGGGTGATCACGCTCATCAGATCAAAGCACTTCCAGATCCGCTTCAGAGACCAGTTTCCGGATCTGTACCCGTAAGATTCACTCCGGGTAGCCAGGTTCTGTTTTTTCTCGCTCTTTGCAGATTTCTATTTTTCTACTTGTGATTTTGAGATGGATGAGGACAGACCATATATGAGGCCAGATAGGGCAATCGCACCCTTGAACACCATAGATTGCACAGACTTCTTAGGGTCGACCATTTCTGTGACCATAGGTTTGTCAATATGGAAGCCCACCGTTTCTTTCTGCAAGACAAAAAGATTAGGTATGACATACCCGCTGAGAGAACTTTTCCTCGTGATATTGTGCCTATGGGGGAAGACCTGTTCAACTTTACTGGGCAGGATCATTTCGGGGACTTGTTTACCGGCTTTATCAATCTGCAGGTCAGTTCTGTGCTGGCTAAAGAGATCTTCAGTAATCTCCAGCAGTGCATGAACAGTGAAGCCCAGTCCATTGACTGGATTTACTGCAGAAAGACTTGGATTAGGATCACCCCAGAGAGTATTCGAGAGAGTTTGGGTCTGGAATTGGTGTTGGACGATTGTCAGTTTCAGGAACTGCAGCGTCATCCCTCTGAACAGCTTAGTGAACAGATCCTTCCCACCCTGTGTGCGGGTGTACCAGGCGCTGCTTGGTATTACCCCCACCGGAGCCCGTACTATCGGAAACTCCTTGCTACATATTTGATTCGAGAGGCGAGATGGTGGACAGAGTGGGTCAACAATCGAGTTGTGGGCATTAAGCACATGACCCGGATAGACTATAATGTTGCACTTTTGGTGTACTGCTTGATGACCCGTGAGCCTGTGAGCCTCCCGGAGATTATTTGTGAGTTTTTCAGGGAAAGACGAGAGTCCCACAGTAAGAAGGGTTTTGGTCTTTTGGGGATGTTGACTAAAATGGCACAGGACTATCACGTGCCGATTCCTGGTGAGCTGAGAGATATCCGACCGGTTCAGGTACGCAAGTACCAAAAGATGCGATGTGCTTTACATGAGGCTCTGCATGGGCCTCCAGAATATGTCCAAGTGGACGATGAAGATGATGATGATGATGGTGCTCCGCCTCATGGTGGGGGTGCTGGCATGCCACCACCGCCTCCACCCGATGATGGGGGTTTTCCAGCCTTACCAGGTCCCTTTAGACTGCCCCCATCTGCTAGTTCCAGTGAACCCAGGTAGACCGAGCCCGAGCTAGGGCAGTCTAGCAGAGGGGCCAGGCGCAGTTCTTTTGGGCGCCTGGAGAGGACCGAGCATGAGGAATGGGTCAAAAAGAAAATTAAGGCCCAAGAAAAAATGCCGAACTACCTGGTCAGGACGGTCAAGAAAATGGCCAGGGGTCTTGGAAAGTTGTTCAAGACCCAGAAGCATATTTACCATGCCAACACAGCTGCACTGCGAGCTCATGAGGCTTCCCTCGCTGAGATTCAGAGCAATATGCGTGGTAAGAAATTCAATTTCCCAGACGACTATTCTAGTGAAAACTGTCCCAGTTGGACAATGGAGGATAGTAGGCCCTATGAAAGTTCCTCTGGTCATGACCCTACCCCGAGTCCGGAACACGCATACAGTGTTGGTGACCCCGGCAGACCCGGTACCCAGTACCCACCCAGACAGCATGTAGACCCAGGGGCCAGCAGTGCCCATCCCGGTGCCAGCCACGCTGCTACCGCTGCCGCAGCACGACAGGCTGCGAGGAAAAGACCCAGAGGGCGGACCCCTAAACCATCTCCTGAGCCGACTGACCAGTCTACTCCGGAAAACACAAATTCGAGTTACAGACCAGATCAGTAGCGTCGCGAGGACGCGCCACCTCTAGTGTGGGGGTGGGGAATCGTGTCCTCCTTCATAGCCATGTCAGCATATTTTTGTTCAGTTTCTTTTTAATTTTATTTTAATTTTTTGAGTCAGCACGTTATTCTTCTTTTGAGTCTACCCACCTATTTTTCTGACCTTGCATATATATATATATATAATATACACACACACACATATATATATATATATATATATATATATATATATATATATATAATAAAAAAAATCAGAAAAATCTTAAAATCTTTTGAGAAAGGGCAATTGATGGGACTATAAACTGTAAATAATTCAGTAAGTAAAACTCCAACAGGGAAGAAAATTGACATCGAGGTGTAGGAGTTTTATTTTTCTTTGGATGGATAGATCAAGTGCAACCCAGAATTCTCCGGTAGGTTGTAGCCTGAGTTAGGAATCCGACTAGTTACCACACCACCGTCACATAGGTAGTCGACAACCTGCCTACGGGCGTCAGCACGGTCACTGTATTTTTCAGTGGAGTGTTTGGCTTATAACGGACCTCACGTCCTGTTTCTTAGCCTTAGGTCCAAATAGTTAGCCCATTTGCAGCCATTTACCCCATTATTCACAGCCACTGCAGCCTAGGAAGCCTTCCTTGTGACTTGCATCACTTGTTTAGTTGGCCAGTACTACGCGTTATGACAGAGGGAGTGAGTCTGGGAGGGTTGTAGAGGAACGAGAGCTTTTACACAGATCAGTTTTGGACAGCATGAGGGTGTGACAGGGTGAGTTAGAGGCGACATCATTAATTTGCAGGAGGTGAATCACTACATTACACAGTGATCACGGGAGGAGTAGTCGCGTGTGTGATATCTATTTCACAAAGATCAGGGGTTCGGGGTTGTCAGGTTTTAATTGGAGGTCGTGCCTATTTCTACATCTTTGGTGATGAGGAGGTTAGGTGGGACAGCACGGTATTTTCTGGACTACAAGGATCAAGCACTTAACAACTAATGTGGGGGTATTTCTGGCAAGCTTATACTCTTCATACCCCACAGATTTATGATTGTACTACCTAGCTTAGTTAGTTTAAATCTTTGGTATTTTCGTATGATTGTTTATTTAAAAAAAATAAAAGAAAAAAAAGGAGAAAGAGAAAAAGAAAAAAAAAGTATATATTCTTTGTTTCAAGTTATTTTTAGTATTAGTTAATAAAATCAAGCTGAGTAGGGAACACTGTTTAGACTACATGCTACTTCACAATTGTGGCCGCGAGAACGGCGAATCAGCACCATGATTTCAGGAAATTGGGAAGCAGGGACTTAGTTGTTCTGGACAGTTTTCAGGGGGCATGGTGAAGGGTGTGAGTTGGGAACAGTAAGGTGTCATAACAAGTAGGATTGGCTTTACCAATTTCATACAAAAACCTTACCTGTTAGACTAAGGATCCCTGATGGAAAATAGCTCGGAAGGTAGGTTAACTAGGGATTTACTCAGGACACATACGAAAGTAACAGTAAGGGGAGCCCGTGCTTATTTTCCACCATGAGAAATAAACAGTCTCACCGATCGACTGTCTATCGGTATTTGGAATGAACATTGAAGGACACATCAATATTTAATCCTAGAGATTGCCCAATCTCAACCAAAAAAAAATGTTTGGTCTTGAGTCAGTTTGTATATGTTCCTTTTCTGAGTCAGTTAAACTGTTGAGTCTTCAGGTCTTTAGCATGAATCTGTGGAAGGGGAAAGTATGCAATTGAAGTATGCAAAAGAAGGGTCTGCAAGGCAGTATGCAAGGGTCTGCTCGGGACGAGCAGCGTTTAATGTGGGGGTATTTTGATAGCTTGAAAATGGAATTAGTTTGGGACATCTTTTTACCATTGGTTCTAACCTTGTGGGGGTCGATTTTGCCCATTTTCAGTCTATTTTTCACTTGATAAGAGGCAAAGAAATTGAGATCATAATTGGTAGATTTGAGTAATTTCATGCATAATTGTGTTTATTGGATATGATCGCGGGTATATGTTATTATGTGCAGGTAACAGGTACCAAGAAATGCATGGAATTGGCTTGGATCTAAAGGCAGTGTATCAAGTATTCGTAGCAGAAAGAGACGCAAAAAAGCTAAGTTGTGCGTTCAGACGCAGGAGCCCTGCGTTCAGACGCACAATGTGGCAGCAGAAGAAAGCAGAGGAAAAAAGGCAGAAGAAATGACAACTCTGTGCGTTCAGACGCACAGACCTGCGGTCAAACGCAGGACTTGACTCCAGAACTGTCAGTTTGGGCGAGAACAACCACGAAGATCAAGGGGTGCGTTCAGACGCACCTGGTGCGTCTAGACGCACAAGTCCGAGAAGCCGGAGGAAAGAGGAGAAAATGAACAAGGACTGCGTTCAAACGCAGGAGCCATGCCTTCAGAAGCACTGCGTTTAGACGGAGGAAAGCTGCGTTCGAACGCACAACAGGTTTCCAGAAGCTTCCAGGACGGGTATTTACAGGGGTAGAACATGAATTTCGGGCATCAGTTTTAGATACTATGGCAGTATAAAAGAAGGTGTCCCAGCACAGGAATTAGGTTACACAATCATCATCACAGCACCCAGTACCAGAGCCGTCAGGATTGGAGCAGAGCAGGATTGGAGCAGTTTTTAGTATTCAGCCATAAACCCGTTTGATCTTTCTTCTTTCTTTTATGAAACATTGTTTTTCAATAATGTACGCTAGCTAAACCTTTTACCTAGGTTCTCGGTGAACCTAGGGTTTATGAATTCAACAGTATGGTTTGTTTGATTTTCAGATGCATGACTAGTTGGAAGTCTTAATATAGAATTGGGTTGTTTATTATATTGTCTTTGATTTTATATGCATGCATGAATGGCCTGATCACCCTGGAGTGGTACAGACAGGATCTGGTGTGCGAGAGTGGCCAGTGAGAGTTAGGAAGAGAAGACAAGATTTAATACCCTATCTTGATGGACCGAGAGGAGAAAGGAATCAGGGGATTAGCCCAGAAGCATTATACCAACTGCTAGACGTTTAGGGGGAGACTGAGAGGAGAGCCTGTAACCCTAGCAGACTTATAACGAACCTGCAGATTTTAGGCAGACCGCGAGGACCCAAGAATCTGCAGGGGAATGATAGGGGCATGAGACCGAGAGGAGATTGCAACATTGGTATGCTGGCATAAACAAGACTGCTGTGTGTTTCTGAAATCAATTGAACTAAACAAGCTGAATAGTAACCCTTGGGGATCCTGGAACCTAGATCGTTAATCCATCAACTTTTACAACTACAAAAATTCTCTGAAAATTACTTCAAATAAAATAAGATTTTCTAATTACTGCTTTATTTACTACAAACTAGTTTATTTAAACCACACCCCAACTTTCCTCCTTTTCACAACTTTGCATCTATTTCTGATTCTTACAAGTAAAACTTAAACTGTTCTCGTGGGTTCGACAATCAGAGTCATAAATATATACTCTATATTACTTGATCGTACACTTGCGAAAAAGCAGATAGATTTACGCTGTCATCCAGTATTCACGTCGTCCGCGAGGCACAACATGAAAGTCGAATGTGCCTTCTCCTCCATCTTCACAAACCCTGATGTGGTCTTGTCAATGCCCGATTTGTTAGCTAGTGGCAACCAAAGATCTTGTTGATTCAACAAAGCATTCATCTTGAACTGCCACAAGGTAAACCATTCTTCCCATCAAAACGATCAATCTTCATCATGTTCGACATCACTCCTCAGAAATTCGAGATCTTACAACCAGGCTCTGATACCACTTGTTAGAAAACGACAGCGGAAGCGCAAGAGGAGCGAAGAGACAATGAACACGATGAACACAAAACACGAGAATTAACGTGGTTCACTAGTTTTTAGGCTAGCTACCCCCATGGACAAAACGAACCCTTTATAACACAATCAACCACACTAAATATGTGGCGACCCTAGGGCAATATATAGTCCTACGATACTGACTTGTTCCCAAAGAAACGAAGAACATTCCAAAATCAAGCAAGGAAACAACCAAACCGCCCCAAACCCAGACTGTTCGCACGAACACCCGAAGTGTTCGCACGAACACCGAAAGTGTTCGCACGAATATGTGTTCGTACGAACACTTTTGGTGTTCGCACGAACATAAACAGCAACCCAGAAAATTAGCTTAGTTCTTCTTTCTCCCTTCTCCAATTGCTCCGCCACTTCGTCCAACTTCTAGCTAGGAGCTTGAATCACCAAAACATAACACTCTGAACCTTGATGCAAACAAACATAGAGATTTGTTAGTGTTAGAAAAATAATAAACCAGTTTAAGAACATTTTCAACAGACATTTAACAAGTTCATGTGCAATAGTCTAGGTTCAAAGCTTTGGAGCTTTGAAATTTATCTCCTTAAAAAATCTGTCTTTCATCATCTTCAATGTATAAACTCCCCCTGAGTTCATACTTCTCATTCCTCTAGAAGGATTAAATTATCAGTCTCCCCCTCGATGAAACAAAAAACAAATATTCTTGCTTTCTCAGTATCCTGCAGCTTAATAACCATGAGTAACAACAAATATAGAAACAACTATCACACATAGCGAAAACTAAAACACTTATGAAACCATATCATCCAAAAAAAAATAAACTGACAGATGATAAATCCTATAGCATCCAAAATTATTACACATTGTAGCACATTTATCAAATATCCTCTCCCCCTTTTTTACGTTCATCAAACGGGTCAAGGAATGTAGGATCATACTCAGAGTTTTTAAAGAAAAACTTAAAACTAATTACATTGACTTCAAGGCTAAAAATAAATAGACAGAAAGAAGAGAAAGAAGGGTTCAAGGATTTGGGGCTCACTTAGCAGCATCCTTCTTGGTTGTCTTCTTTCCTTCTTTGACTTTTCTTTTTCCTTTATCAGTTTCAGCTTTTTCTCGTTCCTCTTCTTCTGATCCTCCCTCATATGAATTTCCATCATCTCCAGTCTATTCTTCAATATTCTCAGCCTTAACTTCGGAAACTACTTCAGCAATAACCTCATCAGCTGTTGTAGCACCTTTCTCTGCAGCTTCTCACCATCTTCTTCACCACCAGCTTCATCATCAATTTACTCAAACATTTCTTTTGAAGTAAGAATTATTGGAACTTTATTCTTCTTCTGTTTCTTAAGAACTTCCCCAATCACCTCGTCAGTATCAATACTGTCATCTTGACTCTCACAAGATGGCACCTTCTCCAGTTTCAAACCCTTGATAATTGTTTCCAGCTTACAACTCATCAAGAACTTGAACTTCCAAAATTCGGTAAACAAGTCAAATTGAACTTGTTTTAGAACTTCTAGCCCATCCTCCATGTCCTCAATTCTATCAATTATTTGAGAGAAATCCAAATTTGTTGAAGCCATTGGTGTGGTTGCAGCCTTAGGCTTAATGAAACTCTTCTCCTTCAGCTCAACAACATACAGTTCTGAGTATAACTTCCAACTGCCTTTTTCAGTTTGAACAACTCCAATACTTTGGAGAGAAATTTCATCAACCAAACCAAACCCACCAGTAATCTTCTCCTCGTTCTTCACAGAAATCGCAAAGTGGTCAAAGAATAAAGGCAACAAATTTGCATAGGGAAGTGAGTGATTCCTTGTCCTAGTCCCACAATATACCATATGCTCCATGATAACACTAAGAAGATCTATGTCAAGGCCTTGACAGATCAAAAACATAATAACCAATGCCCTATCATTCACTAACTTCCTTGAATTTTCTCTAGGCACAACACGTCTCATGATGATAGAAAAGAGAATTTTGGCTTCACAATTTAACACAGAATGTGTCGATTGCTTAGGTCCAATTGGAATACCCTCTAGGAAAAACATAGAATTAGCCTTTTCCAAACATTCCTTCCTTTTAGGATGTTCATGGACTTTGTACTTCCTAGGTATACCCAAAACTTTGGCAAAAACTTTATGATCTAGAGGTTAAAATATAACTTTCTTCATCTTCTTGCACCAAATTCAAATAGAAAAGCCTTGTTAACCTAGGATAAGCCTCGGAGCTAGGATTTAACATCTTCCAGGCAGATGAATTTCTCAATTCTCTAATGCAGTCTATATCAAGATTATCTAGCAATTCTTGAGAAATCATACTGCAATAGGCAATCTTAGATGATGCATACCCATCCATCCAAAACCCTTTAACTTCTGGACAAATAAACCAATTTTCTGGAAGTAAATTCTTACCATAACCCGAAGTTACTTTGCTCTTGGCTTTAGCAGCACTATGCTTGACTCTAGTATTCTTCTCAGAAGGCCGATCATCCTTCTTCTCTAGTTTCTGCTTCTTTGGAGTCTGATCTTTCTTCTTGTCTGCTTCATCTTTCTTCTTCTTTTCTCCCCCTTTATTATGTGGCTCAGATTGATAACACTGATCATTCTTCTGTTGTCCCTGTTCTGGCACTTCTTCTCTCTATTCTTCCTGTTCTTCCTATGATTCTGACCTAGATTCCTCCACATTCTTCTCCTTTATCATCTTCTTGGTTGGAGGAGAAGTTTCATGCATGCTCTGGGTCTTCTCTAAATCTGAATCAGAGATTGTAACTTCCACCTTTCTGTTATCTCTTCTCTTCTTCCTCATAGTTGAAGTATGAAACTTCTGCTGGAGTCTGGTAGATTTGTGCTCCATTTGGGTTTAGGGTTTTGAGAAGAGATAGAGAGAATTGAGAGAGAGATAGAGACGGAGAGACTGAGAGTGAATAAAAGATAAAAAACCTAAAGTTAAGCTTATAAGTTGGAAAGAAATAAGGTTTTAAAAAGACTCGTCAGATTTGCATGCCAAAATCGTATTTTCAACGATATTTTCAGATATTTTGTGATTTGTGTAAATCTCCGAGTAAATCAAATATTCCAAAATTATATATTAAGATCATGCATAATATTTGGTGATCCCAAATTTTGGAAAAAAACATACGGTTTTCTCCGAAGCTTTGAAGAACAAGTCCAAAGCTTTGGGGAACAACATAGTTTCACTGAAACTTCAAAGCTTTGAAGCATACTTCCAAGGCTAGGAAAGTATGATCTCAAGGCTTTGAGATTTTAACACATAAGCACATACATAATCCAATACTCCCCCTAAACCCATGCATACTTGTTTAACATGCCCAATTCAAGTCTTAGAGATGCAAACCTCTCATCTGGAAAAGGTTTAGTAATGGAGTGTTGCACATGATTCTTTGTGATTAAAATGGCACTTGTATTGTCACAGTTGATAGGAACATTTCTGAAATAATATCCAAGATCTCTTGATTGTTGATCAATCCATAGTACTTGTAAATAGCAAGCACCATTTGCAATATATTCAGCTTCTGCAGTTGACAAGGCCACTGAATTCTGCTTGTTTGAGTGCCAAGTAATTAGTGAAGAACCAGGAAATTGACATCACCCTGAAGTAATTTTCCTATCCACCTTGTAGCCTGCAAAGTCTGTATTTGAATAACCACTCTAAAAGAAATTAGTTATTCTTGGATACCAAAGCCCCAAGTATTTGGTTCCATTCAAATATCTAAAGATCCTCTTAACAGCTATCAAGTGACTTTCTTTAGGATCTACTTGGAACCTTGCACACATACAGACACTGAACATAATATCTGGTCTACTAGCATTTAAATACAACAGTGAACCAATCATACCTCTGTAATCCTTTTGATTCACACTCTTAGCATTTGTATCCTTGTTAAAGGATAATGATGAACTCATGAGAGTCTTGGTTACCTTGGACTGAGACACGTTATGCTTATTTAAAAAGTCCTTGGTATATTTTCCTTGATGCACAAAAATTCATTTCTTCATTTGATGTACATGAAGTCCAAGAAAGAAATTCAACTCTCCCATTAAGCTCATTTCAAATTCCCTGCACATTAAGCTTGAAAACTCTTTTGAAAGAGCATCATCAGTAGCACCAAATAATATATCATCAACATAAATCTGTACTACTAAAATTTCTTTCTCATGTGTCTTAATAAAAAGAGTTTTGTCTACCAGGCCTCTTTTAAAGTTGCTGTCAAGTAAAAACTTTGAAAGTATATCATACCAAGCCCTAGGAGCTTGCTTACGGCCATAGAGAGCTTTGTCTAATTTGTAAACATGATTAGGAAAATTGTCATCTTCAAACCAGTTGGTTGAGAAACATATACTTCTTCTTGTAAATATCCATTTAGAAAAGCACACTTGACATGCATTGATAAAGCATAATATGTTTATGGAATGAAAATACAAGAAGTATTCTAATAGCTTCTAACCTAGCAACTGTTGGAATAGGTGCCCTAGAGGCAATCTAATATTTAGTATGAACAATGTTATTGGCTAGAATATTCATTCATTATTTATTGTGATATTTTATATAATGAAGTCCTTAGATACAATGTGTTGTTTATCTTAAATATCCCTAGTCCATTATATTGATTAACAGGACGATCAAATATAGACTAGTATGTGTATAGATTGATATGGAGATATCAATTCTAACACATGGGCATGCATTAGGAGTAATGTCATACTGGATTGACCCACAACGAGAAGGATTTATTAGATTATGTTAAAGTCACAATCGCTTCTCGTAGTGTTAATATAATTGCAATCCTTAGACTTGAAGTCACTAGATACTCTAGTTGTGGAATATCGTGCTTTGATGTTATCAAACGTTACACCGTAACTGGGTAAATATAAAGGTAGTTATCGGGCATGATAGGAAGCAATCTTAGAGATCGTAGTGATGTAGAGAGGATTTGTCCCTCCAACATAATGGGAGCAAATATCCACGGCCACTCGAGGGAGGAGGCTTATTGAATGTCTGGTCAGACTCAGATAAATCAATATGGAGATATTGATGTTATCTGCTTGAATAAGCATATTCCCAGGATCGAGGAACTATGGATTGGATATACGAGTGTGACTATTTATGTCTCGTGTCCAATCCGGATATGGAGACAAACTGATAGTGCAATATGAGATATTGAGCACAAAGGTTTGTCAAGATCATCAACTTATTTCCATTAGTTGGGTGCACGGATGTGTTGCTAGACACCGCTCCATGTTAGTAAAAGTTACTACCAACTAAGAAGAAACCTATGGGGTCACACGTTAAATAGATTTGAACTAGATTTGGGATTAATTAATATGATTAATTAATGAGAATGATCACTTTTCAACACCTGGAAAACTTAGTAGGACTAATATGCAAGGAATGGACTAATCCAAGTTCATGTAGAACTAGGAAGGGCCTTTATGTAGTTAACAAGTAGTTGTTGGACTATATAAAGGATGCTCTAGCTTCCTTCCCACAAATAATGCTCATGACATAAGTGACTGGGAGAGAAAACAAAAGAGAGAGCAAGAGACAAGGTAAGTGGCCGAAACCACCTAGCCCGTCCCCTACCTGTCGGCCACAAGAGAGAGGGTCGATCCTCTCCTTGTGTCTTCGTTGCTTGATTCCTTCTTCCCTCTTCCTCCGGTCCAAGCTAGCACTTGAGAAGGAAGAATCTAGATCTCACCTCTAGACGTGGATCAACCGTAGAGACGAGGAAAATATTCTTCGTGTGATCTCCCGAACCAAAATGTACACATCTTCTATGTCCTTCATCATGTTATGAATGTCTCTTCCTTTGATCCTTGGTGGGATTTGAGTAGGAATTGAATTTTTGTTATTCCGCTATGTTGTCAAAACCCAACAGTGGGGTCAGAGCCAGAGGTCGTAGTGCATAACATGATTTATGTGTTACGATTTCAATTTATACACCATATTGTTAATTTTACGCAAAACAGAAATTAATTTACATATTAGATGCAAAATTGAATTTGATTCAATATAAACAAGATCTAATTCAACATTGGATGTTTGAATTGGTGAGTTTAATCACATAAGATGTGAATAATTGGGTTCTTGAAAATTAGAGTTCATGGGCATATAGTTGAAAAAGGAGTTTTACAATTATGGAAACAATTATATGGAAACATCCATATGGAAACAACCAAACTTGGGCAACAAGGAAGGAAGGGAAGGAGACTAGGGCCGAAATTCTAGCCGTCCGCCCCCTTCTCCTTGCGCGCATAACAAGGACGCGAGTCACTAGGGGCTGCCGGCCTAGGTTCGGCCCATGTGACGGGCGGCGGTCCTTGGGGTTTGTCTTAGGCTTAGGTTGGACCCCTTGGACCGTTGTAACCCTAGTTACACAATTCAACTAAAAATAAACAAGCGCGTTAAAATTGGGTTTAACTGTATTATGTGCTTTGTTGCATGGGGGATGGATATGGCCTAGGTTGTGGATGTTTATGTTTTTGTGGTTTGGTTTACGGCCTGCGATCTGATCTAATTAATGTAATAATTAATTAGGTTTTACGGCATGCAAGTCGTTTTTCTCCTCAACATGTGAGACTTATATTATTTATTTATTTATTCTACATGTTAGGATAGAATTAGAAATATTTAGATGATAGCCAAGAGCATGGAGAAGAAGACCGGAGAACCAAAGAAGCCAAAAGACGATGAAGACACCCTACCCTAGGTGCGCGGCTATGGTGGAGCACATGGAGATGAGCTTCTAACTTTAGGGCAACTAGATATTATCATTGGCTTGATAATATCTTAGTCTAGGGGCCATATCCATGCCACATTTTTTTTATTGTGGATGTTTATTATTTATGTCTTGTTACTTATTTTTGTGTGTATGGCGATACTAGCAAAATGTTAACAAGATAATAATAAACAAAGTTGGTCTTTTATTGTGGATTTCCCAATCGAAATAAGTAGATCATGTTGATTGGATCAACCAAACAAATTAAGAATGATAAAATCCCTCAAATAAGATATTGTGTTTTGCCTTCTCTTGCCAAAACACCCCTCATGATCATGGTTTATTAAAATTTGGGCTTGCCAAAGCAAGGCGATTTTAATTTACCATGGTGTGTTGCGGACGACACAAGCTAGTAATGTGTGTATGTTGAAGCAAGAGATTGGACGCAACTAGGTAAGAATCAATTGGATTGATGAACCTAATGGCATGACAATTAGGCGTTATCTAAAGAATAAATAATAAAGGGTTATTCATTTAATTGGACCAAGAGTTGCATGGGATGCAATTGGAATGGTTCCTACCTTAATAACCAATTCTTGGGTGACTTGCCAAAGCAAGCTCAAGAAGAAGTGAAAAAGGGATCTTGGACCTACTAGAAAATATAATGATATTTTCCGCATTAATGGCGAGGGGTATTAATTCGAAAAAAATAATGGGAGCTGTATTTGATGATCTAGCCATTGTTTAATATAGTTAAATTATTAAAATACTAAAATTGCACATTTCTCGTTTTGTAGAATTTCAAATGACAAACAACAACGCATCGACTTCATCCCTACAATTTATCCTTGAGAAGGATAAACTGTCTGGAATAAATTTCCTTGACTGGTACAGAAACTTAAGGATTGTACTTAAGCAGGAAAAGAAGTTGTACATCTTGGACACTCCAGTTCCATCCCCACCACATGTTGAGTCTGTTCTAGCAGAAGTAAGGGCACGTCAGAAACATATGGATGATTCTAATGACGTGACGTGCCTCATGCTCTGCACCTGACTGCTGAGCTTCAGAAACAGCACGAGAACATGGATGCCTATGATATGATCATACACTTGAAACAATTGTTTCAGGAACAGGCAAGGCATGAGCGCTATGAGGTGTCCAAAGCATTTTTCAAGAGTACTCTTGCAGAAGGAAATCGATTAGGGTCTCATGTACTCCGAATGATCGGGTACATTGAGAAACATGAGAGAATAGGATTCCCACTTAGCCAAGATTTGGCAACTGATCTTGTCTTTCAATCGTTGCCTGACAGTTATATTCAGTTCATCATGAACTATAATATGAACGAGATCAGTAAGACTCTGCCAGACTTGTTGAACATGCTGAAGACAGCGGAACAGAGCATCAACAAAGGCAAGGGCAAATCCATAATGTTGGTGCATAAAAGGAAGGGTAAGGAGTTGCCTATACTTCCAAAGGAAATCGCAAGAAATTCAAAATCCAAGGAAGCCCTAAAGCCTAGTGGAGGCGTGGCTAAAGGTGAATGTCACTACTGCAGCCAGCCGGGTCACTGGAGGAGGAACTGTCCTAAATATCTGGAGGATAAGAAGCTTGGAATTGTGATTCCACCACCACCAGGTATTTATGTTATAGACGCCAATCTTTCTATTTCTTCATCTTGGGTATTGGATACTGGAGGTGGTTCTCACATTTGTCGAAATGTGCAGGATTTGAAAAGAAGTAGAAGATTGGCTAAAGGGGAGATAGATCTACGCGTCAGGAATGGAGCAAGAGTTGCTTCATTAGCTATAGGCGATTATGAGCTATCTTTTCCTTCTGGACTTATTTTAGAATTATACAATCGCTATTATGTGCCTGCTACGAGCAGAAACATTATTTCCATATCTTGTTTGGACGAGAAGGGTTTTTTCTATTTCAATGAAGGACAAGTGTTGCTCCATTTATTTAGATAGTATGCACTATTGTAGTGCGCATTTGTCTAATAGATTTTATATCCTTGATCTAAATAATTCAATCTATAACATAAATACTAAAAGGATTAAAACTAACGATTTAAATCCTACGTATCTATGGCACTGTCGTTTAGGCCATATAAATGAGAAACACATATCTAGACTCCATAAGGATGGAATTCTAGACTCATTTGATTTGGAATCATATGAGACATGCGAATATGGAGACAAAGGGACTATGGATTGGATATACGAGTGTGACTATTTATGTCTCGTGTCCAATCCGGATATGGAGATAAAGGGATAGTGCAATATGAGATATTGGGCACAAAGGTTTGTCGGGATCACTGACTTATTTCTATTAGTTGGGTGCATGGATGTGTTGCTAGACACCACTCCATTTTTGTAAAAGTTACTACCAACTAAGTAGAAACCTATGGGGTCACACGTCAAATAGAGTTGAACTAGATTTGGGATTAATTAATATGATTAATTAATGAGAATGATCACTTTGCAACACCTTGCAAACTTAGTAGGACTAATATGCAAGGAAGGGACTAATCCAAGTTCATGTAGAACTAGGAATGGCCTTTATGTCGTTAAAACGGAGTTGTTGGACTATATAAAGGATTCTCTAGCTTCCTTCCCACAACTAATGCTCATAACATAAGTGAGTGGGAGAGAAAGCAAAAGAGATAGCAAGAGACAAGGTAAGTGGCCGAAACCACCTACCCCGTCCCCTACCCGTCGACCACAACAGAGAGGTTCGATCCTCTCCTTGTGTCTTTGTTCCTTGATTCCTTCTTCCCTCTTCCTCCGGTCCAAGCTAGCACTTGAGAAGGAAAATTTATACCTCACCTATAGACGTGGGTCAACCGTAGAGACGAGGAAAATATTCTTTGTGTGATCTCCCGAACCAAAATGTACACATCTTCTATGTCCATCATGTTATGAATGTCTCTTCCTGTGATCCTTGGTGGGCTTTGAGTAGGAATTGAATTTTTGTTACTCCGTTGCGTTACCTACGTCAAAACCCAACAGCAACAGGAGAAAATGTCTCCTCATAATCAATACATTCTTCTTGATTGTACCCCTTTACCACAAGTCTGGCTTTGTTTCTCACAACCTTACCATTCTCATCAAGTTTTTTTATGAACACCCATCTGGTTCCAATCACTGATTGAGTCTTTGGTCTAGGAATCAGGTTCCAAACCTTGTTTCTTTCAAATTCATTCAGCTCATTCAGCATTACAATGATCCAATCTGCATCTTCTAGTGCCTCCTTTGCATTTTTAGGTTCGATCATGGATACAAAGGCACTGAAGGGACAAAAGTTCCTTAATTTTCCTCTAGTCTGTGTACCAGTTGTTGGATCTGAGATGATATTGTCTGTTGGATGTGCTGACAAATATTTGAACTTCTTCCCGTGTGTCCACGGTTCTGGTTCTACAACAAGATTTTCAATCCTTTTATAACTTGATGCAGTAGATGGAGCACTTTGTGTTTTGTCAATCCCAGTCTCAAGGCTTTGAGATTTTGACTCAGGAGGATGTTCAAAGCTCTAAGATTCTTCTGGCTGTTCATGCAGATTAGTTTTGCTTCTTTTCTCTTTCTCACAATCATCATTTGCCTCATACTTATTTAAATTTAGATATGCAAAACTTTCACTCAAGTAATCATCAGCACTTTGATTAAAAATCACATGAATGCTCTCCTCTACAATCATACTTCTCTTATTGAAATTTCTATATGCTTTGCTAGTTTGAGAGTAACCAAGAAATACACCTTCATCACTTCTAGCATCACATTTGCCAAGTTTATCATTGCCGTTATTATGCACATAACAAGTATAGCCAAAAGGCTTAAAATATGAAACATTTGGATTTCTACCTTTGAAAATTTCAAATGGATTTTTCTTCAAAATAGTTCTGATCAAACATCTATTCAGCACATAGTTGGCAGCCCAAAGATTTTTGGCAAATGACTTTAAAGTAGCATGGTTCTAAACATATCTTCAAGTGTCCTATTCTTCCTCTCTACTACTCCATTCTGCTGAGGAGTTCTAGGTGCAGAAAAGTTGTGTGAAATGTCATGCTTTGAAAAAAATAAATCAAAATCAAGCTGATCAAATTCTCTACCATGATCACTTCTAATAGATGCAACAGGTATGTTTTTTGAAGTTTGATGCTCTTCACAAAGCTTTGAGAATTCAGATTATGCTTCAGATTTATCTCTAATGAACATAACCCATGTAAATCTAGAGTAATCCTCTACCACAACAAGGATATATCTCTTACATTTTGGAGTTTGAACTCTCATCGTACCACACAAGTCCATATGCATCATTTCTAAAGGTCTAGTGGTACTTACAAAGTTATTTGGCTTGAATGAACTCCTTGTATGTTTACCTTGGGTACATGCCTTGCAAATCTCATCATGTTTGAATTTTAGGGTTGGCAATCCTCTTACCAAGACTTTTGAGACGAGCTTGTTCAATGTATGCATGCTGATATGCCCAAGTTTTCTATGTCAAAGCTTTGAGTCTTCCTTCAAAGCGTTGAGGCACTTCATACTTTCACCTACAACTTTGTTAGTATTCAAAGTATATACATTGTATGACCTAGGAGCAATGAAAATGCAATTTCCAGATTTCTCATCTTGCACCACACATTTCTCCTTGTAAAAAACAACTCTATTATCCTCAACACATAATTGAGATATACTAAGCAAGTTATACCTCAAACCTTCTACTAAATAAACATCAGAAATAGAAGTAGCAGATTCATGACCAATACTACATATGCCAATGATATTACATTTAGCGTTTTCACCAAGTGTGATTGTTCCTCCCGGATATTCTCTAAGTTCTGTAAAAAGAGACTTCTTTCCACTCATATGCCTGGAGCAACCACTATTCTTCAAAGCTTTGGTGACAGCCTACAAAAAATCAATTAATTCCTCAACATGCTATTAGACCAAGTGTAGAATTCAGTTTCATACTTAGAATCAACCATGTTAGGTGGTCTGATTCCTTTAGGAGCCCAAATTTGCCTCACTTGTCCCTTAGAGCTTATAAGCATAAGTGTTCCTAGTTATGTGAGGTTCTGTCCTTCTAAAGGGACAAGTTAATTTCACATGACCAAGCTTTCCATAGTAATGACACTTTGGAGACTGTCTGCTTCCTGATTTCATAAAGGTGGTTGGGATTTTCTTTGGAAAATTTGGATTATAGCCAATTCAACTCTTGTTCATAGACTACAGACTTCCTCGAAGCATGAGATTGAGATTATGATATGAGCCTGCAAAATTTGACAAAACATTTCTGGATTTTCGAAGTTTCTCAGTCAATGAAGTTATTTGTTGTTCTAAATCATATGAATAGTGTTTTAGATCAACAAATTTATCAGTTAAAATAGAGTTTTGATCAACAGTTTCTTTGACATTTTTCTTCAAAGCTTTGAACCTGCTATACAAGGCTTTGAAGTTACTGTCAATTTTTGACTTAGATACTTCAAGAGTTTTGTTGAGAGAAACCAGATCTTAATTTTATTTTGCCTGCTCTTGGATTTTAATCTTTAAAGAATCAATCTCATTTCTGTAACTTTCGTCATTCAAAAACATGCTTTTGAGGAGTTTCAGGTAGAACATCAGAAGGACTAGAAAGAAGATTCTTTACCATTTCTTCAATGTTCTCGTCTGAAATTTTTTCTTCTTCATGCTCAGCCAATAAGAAAAGATTAGCTTGCTCTTCATCTGAATCTCAGTCTGTTGATGAATCAGAATCACTTCATGGTGCAATCATTGCTTTCTTCCTCCTATTGTCATTTTTATTCTTTGAAAAATGCATGTTCTTCTTCTTTTGAGGACAATCTCTCACCAATACATCTGCATCTCCACATTCAAAGCAATTTATAAATTTATGATGTGAATGTGAAGAGGACTTACCATTGTTATCCTTGCTGCTTGAGAACCTGATTTGTCTCTGTTGTAATCCCTATTTCCAAAGTTTTTCTTCATCTTCAGAATTCGGGTCAAAGCTTTGGAGTTTAGGGCTAAGGCTTCCTCATCATCATCATCTTCATGTTCAAGGCTTTGAGATTTTTCATTGTATTTTGCCTTGAGTTCCAGTGTAACCCTTCATATTTTAAGTACGTCATTCTAGTACATCGTTATAGTATGTTACTTATCGTACATGACATTAGTTTTGCATTTAGTAGTCATTGGTAGTTATACCCTAGAGTGGAGACTCATACCTTAATGTTGTCTAGAATTTGGTTTAAACTTCGAGGACGAATTTTTCTTTAAGGGGGGAAGGATGAAATACCCCGTTATTTAGAAACGAGTATTTTTAACAAATATTAAGTTTTGGTTTATCAAAACGGGTATTTTATAGCCATATTAGGTGTTAAAATAATGTTAGTTTAAGTTTTGGGTATTAGTTTAATTATTTAAAAGTTAATTTCTATTGTTTTAAGCTTTAGGGGGCTTTAGTGTCTTTTTCGTAACTTAAATAGTGCAGTTAATATAATTCTGAGGGGTAAAAAGTGTCTTTTAACTAACTAAGGGGGTGAAAGTGTCTTTTAGCCAAACTGGTCATCTTCTTCCTCTCCTGGTAGTAGCAAGAGAGTTTTCTCTTCTCCTTCTTCGACTCCAAACACCCACCAACACCAAATTCGACTCCAAATCTTACAATTTCCGTCCCAATACACTCCCTATTCGAAAAAGATCGATTCTTTAGCACCAAGAAACCAATTTCGCCCAAAATAGTGAACCAATTCGGAATCAAAAATCAACCCGGAGGAATCCTCCTCTTCGCCGGATTCTTCGAATTGAAGTCTATAAATAGCTTGTGAAATCAGAAACGAAACCCACATCAAAACCCACCACCAAGCTCTCTCTCTCGCCCGTTCAAATCATCAACCAAAAACCCAGCCGCCGCCGCCGTCTCCGGCGTCTTCCCCCGTCGCCGTCGCCGCCGCCCTTACCGTCGGCTTCCTGTTTCGCCACCACCGCGAGCCACCTCCTCTTCACCATCGTCGTCGTCCTCGGGTAATAACCCTTCTGTTTCTCTCTCTCTGTTATTCTATTTTGTTTCTTTTATTTTTTTTATAAGCATTAGTTAACTGTTAAATACATATTATTATTATCTGGGTAAGAACAACAAGATTGGGCAGTGGCCCAGTGGTTAAAGTTGACTGTTAGAATTGTGTTGGTCTGGGGTTTGAGTCTCATAGCTAGCAACTATTTTTTTTACTACTCTACACTCAAAATTTGAAAAAGAAGTTTTGAGGGTTTGAAAGCCTTATTAAAACACTTGAGAATTATTTATTTAGGAAGTTTATTTTCTTGTTTAAAGGTTAATCTTTTGAAGAATAATATTATTGGGTTATACTTTATAGTAGTAAAAAAATTAGATAATTATTTTTATACAAGTTTAAAGTAATCTTTTTGTACTCATCTTTACCCAAAAATAAAAGTATATTTTTCTTATAAGTTTATTACAAATTAGAATAAGTTATTTTCTTCAAATAAATTTGTATTTCTTTTAAATAAAAGTTAGTTTATAACTTATATTCTCTATTAAGGCTTGTTTGGTTGGGTGAAACTAGTATTAGAGTCAAAAATGTTTTTGGGGTAAAATAATATGCTTCTCTACCCTAAATAATAAAAGGGATATTTTATCTAATCTTATAAGTTATATTTATATAACTATAGCCTAGTATGTTTTAACAAACAATAAACGTTAGCGTTATAAAGCGTATTTTATTATAAAAGATGTTGTTCACGTTAGCAAGGTTGGGGAGAGTTAATAAGGGGATTACACTTGCATTGCATATAGGACTTGTTTGTATTTGTGTGTTAGCGATAATTGATTAGATATTATCGAATTGTAGGAAACGAATTCTCCGACGAAGGATAATTCGAATACTACGATTGATTTGCTGTGATTGCTATTTGTTGAGGTAAGTAAACATGCCAGGCCTAGCGCCCATATCTTCTTTCGTGTCAAACTGCTTTTGTGATTTATTGTCTCAAAATTTGAATATCTACTTGAACTGTTTATTTGAGAAAGTTTACTGATTTTATAAAGGTGATTCTATCACAACTATCACATGATTAATAAGACGTAAAGACGTAAAGTGGAATAGTTGTATCGGGGATCAATATTTTGAGCTTTGGTCGATGTGGACTACGTCTCTCGACCCACTTTATTTTATTTTGCTCGGTCGCAACCGCCCCGAGTTCGCTCGAGTACTTACCTCTCTGGCCGCAAGAAGTCTTAGGGGGGTGTCGACACTTATGGTCTGGTAGCCAGTTATTAGTAGATCTTCCTCGTGTCAACATGGTAATATATATTTTCTGAAAGATGGACCTTTATGGTTAAGAATTGGAAGTCCCGATTGGACAAAAGAGGAAGTTTGGGAATGTTTCCCCACAAGTGAAGTGATAAAGGAAAATATTTGTGAATTCTTGTTTCATACTTATACTCTTACTCAAATACTTTACTCTTCAAACTCACGTGTCATTTTTAAACTGCTTCATAATCTGTTTACATGCTTGGGTGTTGCTTACTCAGTATTTTCAGCTGACTTTGAAAACTGTGGTGTTTCTTTTTGTTTCTGCATCACAGGTTTAGGTGGAAGCATGGCTTTGGGGAAAATCGAGACACATCACTCTAGTAATTTAAATTTCACATTTAGATTTATTCCATCAAGTAGTTTTAATTTTCAGTTGGATAATGCCCATGTTTGTGGCGAGACAAGTTTTAAAGTTTCAATTAATTATTTTATGGATTTGGTTTGGATATTCTGTTATAAAATCTCCTTGTATTCGGGTTTAATCTCGGGTACGGAGTGACATCCCCGGGCTTCCGGCTTGGGCCATTTTGGGGTGTTACATCCAGGTTCTTGATGTTGTCACTCAAGTCACCATCCACTTCTTTCATGGAAATTTCATGAGTGAGTAGCTTGCCTTGCAGATCATCTAATTCCAAAAGACTAAAATCCTGAGCTCACTCAATAGCAGTTTTCTTTGGCTCTCACTTAGCTTCTGACAAACTTCTCAGAATCTTTCTGTCATTTTCTTCATTTGGGAAGGCTTTCCCAAAGGATTCCAGCTTATTTACAATGTCTGTGAATCTTTTGAACATATCCTTGATAGATTCATCAGAATTCATTTTAAACAACTCATACTGCCTCAGAAGGATATTGGTCTTTGTTTGTTTGACTTCACTGTTCCTTCATATGTCACAACCAGCTTCTCCCAAACTTCCTTGGCACTTTTGCAGTTTGATACTCTGTCGAACTCATCTGCACTAAGATCACAATACAACAAGTTCATAGCTTTATAATTCTTTGATACCTTTTCCAATTCTATAACTGAGAGATCTTCCTCAGTTTTAACAGTCCTGATCCCATCTGTAGTTGTGTAATACACATAAGGACCATTGATAATGATTGACCACAGTTCCATGTATTGATCTACGATGAACATCTTCATCAATTATTTTCAATGCATGAAATTGTCACCACAGAACAATGGAGGTCTGTTGGCTGCTCTTCCCTATAAGAATCCTCCATCACCTACATTACTCAGTGTCATAAGATTGTTAGATCTTATAAAATGACCCAAGCTCTGATACCAATTGAAATTGTGTTATGAAAATATGAATACATGATCTAATACTCTTGAGGGGGGGTTGAATAGAGTATGGAAACTGTTGGAATAGATGCCCTAGAGGCAATCGTAGATTTAGTATGAACAATGTTTTGGCTAGAATATTCATTTATTATTTATGGCGATATTTAATATAATGAAGTCCTTAGATAAATTGTGTTATTTATCTTAAATATCCCTAGTCCATTATATTGATTAATAGGACGATCAAATATAGACTAGTATGTGGATAGATTGATATGGAGATATCAAGTCTAAACACATGGGTATGCATTAGGAGTAATGGCATACTGGATTGACCCATGACGAAAATGATACATTAGATTATGTGAAGTCACAATCGCTTCTCGTAGTGCTAATAATATTGCAATCCTTAGACTTGAAGTCATTAGATACTCTAGTTGTGGAATATTATGCTTTGATGTTATCAAACGTTACACTGTAACTGGGTAATCATAAAGGTAGCTATCGGGCATGATAGGAAGCAAGCTTAGAGATCGTAGTGATGTATATAGGATTTTTCCCTCCCACATAATGGGGGTAAATATCCACAGCCACTCGAGGGATGCGGCTTACTGAATGTCTGGCCAGACTCAGATAAATCAATATGGAGATATTGATGTTATCTGCTAGTATAAGCATATTCCCAGGATCGAGGAACTATCGATTGGATATACGAGTGTGACTATTTATGTCTCATGTACAATCCGGATATGGAGACAAAGGGATAATGCAATATGATATATTGGGCACAAAGGTATGTCGGGATCACTGACTATTTCTATTGGTTGGGTGGCATGGATGTGTTGCTAGACACCGCTCCATGTTAGTAATAGTTACTACCAACTATATAGAAACCTATGGGGTCACACGTCAAATAGAGTAGAGCTAGATTTGGGATTAATTAATATGGATTAATTAATAGAAGGATCATTGTGCAACCCCTTGCAAACTTAGTAGGACTAATTTGCATGGAAGGGGATAGTTCTAGTCCTACTAGAACAAGAAAACTCTAATATGGAAACAACAAGGAGTTGTTGGAGTATATATATAAGAGGCTCTAGCTTCCTTCCCACATGAGTTATTATTAAACATAACACAAAGAGTGGGAGAGAGCAAAAGAGAGAGCAAAAGAGAGAGCAAGACAAGAGCTAGGCCAAAACCTAGCCCCGTCCGCCCCCTCTACCCGACGGCAAAAGGATGGCCCGAGCCCCCTTTTGTGCTTTGTTTCTTTGATCTTCTTCCCTCTTCCTCCGGGTTCAAGCTAGCACTTGTGGAGAAGGAAGAATCTAGACCTCACCTCTAGACGTGGATCAACCGTAGAGACGAGGACATCATTCTTCGTGTGATCTCACAAATCAAAAGGTACACATCTTCTATGACCTTAATCATGTTATGATTTCTCTTACTGTGATCCTTGGTGGGCTTTGAGTAGGATTAAATTTTTGTTATTCCGCTGCGTTACCTACGTCAAAACCCAACAGTAGTATCAGAGCCACAGGTCGTAGAGCATAACATGATATTATGTGTTTACGATTTCAGTTCATACACCGTATTATTGTTTATTACGCGAAAACTGAAAAATTGGCATAGTAGATGCAATATTGAATTCGATTCAATCAAACAAGACCCAATTTAACATTGGATGTTAGAATTGGTGAGTTTAATCACATAGGATGTGAATAATTGGGTTCTTGAAAATTAGGGTTCATGGGCACATGATTGAAAAGGGGTTTTCAATTATGGAAACAAAGTTATGGAAATAAATCCATAAGGAAACAACCTTGCTTGGGCAACAAGGAACAAGGAATGGGACTAGGGCCGAAACCCTAGCCGCCCGCCCCTCCCTTGCGCGCCAAGCAAGGCCGCGGGCCTCTAGGCGTGCGGCGGTCCTAGGGTTCGGGCCACTTGTTGGCTTGGGCCCTTTGGACCGTTGTGAAACCCTAGTTACCCAATTTCATTAAAATTAAACAAGCGCGTTAAAAATTGGTTTTAACTGTATTATGTGCTTTATTGCATGGTGGATGGACATGGACTAGGATTGTGGATGTTTATTGTTTTGTGGTTTGGTTTACGACCTGCGAGCTGATCAAATTAATGTAATAATTAATTAAGTTTTACGGCCTGCGAGTCGTCTTTTTCTCCTCGACATGTGAGGATTTTGTTATTTATTTATTCTAGATGTTAGGCTAGAATTAGAAGTATTTAGATGATAGCCAAGAACATGGAGAAGAAGACCGGAGAACCAAAGGAGCCAAAAGACATCCCTAGGCGTGCAGCTATGGTGGAGCAAATGGAGATGAGCTCGGCACTTTAGGGCAATTATATATTATCATTGGCTTGATAATATCATTAGTCTAGGGGCCATATCCATGCCACGTTTTTTTATTTTGTGGATGTTTATTATTCATGCCTTGTTATTTATTTTGTGTGTATGGCGCTACAAGCAAAACGATAACAAGATAATAATAAACAAGGTTGGTCTTTTATTGTGGATGGCCCAATCCAAATAAGTAGACCATGTTGATAAGATCAACCAAACAACTTAAAAGAAATCCCTCAATTAAATATTGCGTTTTTCCTTCTCTTGCCAAAACACCCTTCATGATCATGGCCTATTAAAATTCGGGCTTACCAAAGCAAGGCGATTTTAATTTTTCATGATGTGTTGCGGACGACGCAAGATAGTAATGCGTGTATGTTGAAAGCAAGAGGTTGGACGCAACTAGGCAAGAGTCAATTAGATTGATGAGCTTAGAGGCATGATAATTAGGAGTTATCCAATTGGATAAAGAATAAAAGGAATTTATTCACCTAATTGGACCAAGAGTTGCATGGGATGCAATTGGAATGGTTCCTACCTAAATAACCAGGGTGACTTGCCAAAGCAAGCTCACGAAGAAGTGAAAAAGGGATCTTGGACCCACTAAAAGTATAAAGATATTTTCCGCTTTAATAGTGAGGGCTATTAATCCGAGAAAAATAGTGGGAGCTATATTTAATGATCTAGCCATTGTTAAATATACTTAAATTGTTCAAAATACTAAATTGCATATTTCTCGTTTTGTAGAATTCCAAATGGCAAACAACAACGCATCGAGTTCATCCCTACGATCTGTCCTTGAGAAGGATAAATTGTCTGGAACAAATTTCCTTGACTGGTACAGAAACTTGAGGATTGTCCTCAAGCAAGAAAAGAAGCTGTACGTCTTGGACACTCCAATTCAATACCCACCACAAGATGAGTCTCTACTAGCGGAAGTAAGGGCACGTCAGAAACATATTGATGATTCTAATGACGTGACTTGCCTCATGCTTTGCACCATGACTGGTGAGCTTCAGAAGCAACACGAGAACATGGAAGCCTATGATATGATCAGACACTTAAAACAATTGTTTCAGGAACAGGCAAGGCATGAGCGCTATGAGGTGTCTAAAGCGTTGTTCAAAAGCAGTCTTGCAGAAGGGAATCCAGCAGGCCCTCATGTACTCCGAATGATCGGGTACATAGAGAACCTTGAGAGACTGGGGTTCCCACTCGGCCAGGACTTGGCGAATGATCTCGTCTTGCAATCGTTGCCTGACAGTTATAATCAGTTCATTATGAACTATAATATGAATGAGATCAACAAGTCTTTGCCAGACCTATTGAACATGCTAAAGACAGATGAGCAAAGCATCAATAAAGGCAAGGGCAAGGCCATAATGATGGTACACAAGAAGAAGGGAAAGTCAGTTGCATCTACTTCAAAAGGAAAACGCAAGAAAGTTGCGAAATCCAAGGAAGCCCTAAAGCCTAGTGGAGGCGTGGCTAAAGGTGAATGTCACTACTGCAGCCAGCCGGGTCACTGGAGGAGGAACTGTCCTAAATATCTGGAGGATAAGAAGCTTGGAATAGTGATTCCACCACCACCAGGTATTTATGTTATAGACGTCAATCTCTCTATTTATTCATCCTAGGTATTGGATACCGGATGTGGTTCTCACATTTGTCGTAATGTGCAGGATTTGAAAAGAAGTAGAAGATTGCGAAAAGGGGAGATAGTCTTGCGCGTCGGGAATGGAGCAAAGGTTGCTGCATTAGCTGTAGGCGTTTATGAGCTATCTTTGCCTTCTGGACTTATTTTAGAATTAGAAAATTGCTTTTATGTGCCTTCTATGAGCAGAAACATTATTTCCGTTTCTTGTTTGGACGAGAAAGGTTTTTCTATTTCAATAAAGGACAAGTGTTGCTCCATTTATTTTGATAGTATGCACTATTGTAGTGCGCATTTGTCTAATGGATTGTATATCCTTGATCTAAATAATCCAATCTATAACATAAATACTAAAAGGATTAAAACTAATGATTTAAATCCTACATATCTATGGCACTGTCGTTTAGGCCATATAAATGAGAAACGCATATCTAGACTCCATAAGGATGGACTTCTAGACTCATTTGATTTGGAATCATATGAGACATGTGAATCTTGTTTATTAGGAAAAATGACAAAGTCCCCTTTCAATAAGAAAGGCGAGCGGACTAGTGAGTTATTGGCACTCATACATACTGATGTATGCGAACCATTCCCCACGCCTGCCAGAGGTGGTTATACCTACTTCATCACATTTACTGATGATTTCAGTAGATATGAATTTGTATACCTTATGAAGGCCAAATCTGAATCCTTTGAATTGTTCAAGGAATTCAAGAATGAAGTAGAGAAGCAACTTGGCAAGAGTATTAAAGCTCTACGATCGGATCGTGGAGGAGAATACTTAAGCCAAGAGTTTGATGAGTATCTTAGAGAGTGTGGGATAGTATCCCAGCTCACTCCATCCGGAACACCACAATGGAATGGTGTATCTGAGAGGAGGAATCGCACTCTATTAGATATGGTGCGATCTATGATGTCTCAAACAGATCTTCCGATATCCTTTTGTGGACATGCTCTAATGACGGCAGCTTTTACCATTAACCGTGTTCCATCCAAATCAGTCATGAAGACGCCATATGAGATATGGACTGGGAAGCGTCCCATAGTGTCGTTTATGAAGATTTGGGGCTGCGACGTCTATGTAAAGCGTTTACAAACAGACAAGCTCGGGCCTAAAGCGGATAAGTGTAAGTTTGTGGGATATCCTAAAGAGACTAAAGGATATTACTTCTATAACCCTACCGAGAACAAAGTGTTTGTTGCTCGGACCGACGTGTTTCTAGAAAGAGAACTAGTCTCTAAAGAAGCAAGTGGGAGGGTTGTAGAACTTGAAGAAATTCATGAACCACAAACCACTGAACCAATAATGGAACATGAACAGGAACCACAAGAAGTTGTGGAAGAGCCTGTTCAGGTAACACAGGAACTCCGTAGATCAGGAAGAGTGCGTCATGAGCCAGAGAGGTATGGACTTCTCGTGACTGAGCCCGATGACGTACCACTCATGGATGATGAGCCTGCAATCTATGGAGAAGTAATGAGTGGCCCAGACTCTAAGAAGTGGCTAGAAGCCATGAGATCCGAAATGGATTCCATGTACACCAACAAAGTATGGACTTTGGTGGAACCACCCGAAGGGGCTTGACCCATAGGGTGCAAGTGGGTCTTCAAGAAGAAGACCGACATGGATGGCAAGGTAGTTGCCTATAAGGGCCGATTGGTGGCCAAAGGTTATAGAAAAATTCATGGTATTGACTATGATGAGACCTTTTCACCAGTCGCCATGACTAAATCCATTCGAATCTTACTTGCTATTGCAGCATACTACGACTATGAGATTTGGCAAATGGATGTCAAAACTTCCTTTATGGGAACCTCCTTGAGGATGTGTACATGTCACAACCAGAGGGTTTTGAGGATCCAGAGAATGCCAATAAAGTCTGTAAGCTGCAAAGGTCCATTTATGGATTAAAGCAAGCTTCTACGAGCTGGAATCGACGTTTTGATGACGCAGTCAAAGAGTTTGGCTTCATCAAGAACGAAGATGAGCCTTGTGTTTACAAGAAGGTTAGTGGGAGCTCTATAGTGTTTCTGGTCTTGTATGTGGATGACATACTAATCATTGGCAATGATATTCCTACTCTGCAATCTGTTAAAGATTGGCTAGGAAAGTGCTTTGCGATGAAAGACTTAGGAGAAGCAGCCTATATACTTGGTATAAAGATCTATAAAGATAGATCTAAAAGGTTGCTTGGCCTAAGTCAGAGTGCATATATTGACAAGGTGTTGAAGAGGTTCAACATGCAAGATTCCAAGAAGGGATTCTTGCCCATGTCACATGGAGTCACTCTTTCCAAGAATGACTGTCCCTCCAACGAGATGGAGAAGGACCGCATGAGCAGGATACCCTATGCTTCGGCCATAGGATCCATCATGTACGCCATGCTATGTACTAGACCAGACGTATCATACGCGTTGAGTATGGTGAGCAGATATCAGTCCAATCCGGTTGAGAGTCACTGGATTGCTGTCAAGAACATCCTAAAGTACTTGAGAAGAACTAAGGATGTATTCTTGATATTTGGAGGAATGGAAGAGCTAAGTGTAAAGGGTTACACTGACGCAAGCTTCCAAACCGACAAGGATGATTACAGATCGTAGTCTGGATACGTGTTTTGCCTGAATGGAGGAGCTGTAAGCTGGAAGAGTTCCAAGCAAGGTACAGTTGCTGATTCTACAACATAAGTTGAGTACATTGCTGCTGCGGAAGCAGCAAAAGAGGCAGTATGGATAAAGAAGTTTATCGCTGAGCTCGGTGTGGTCCCTAGCATAGTGGATCCCATAGAGTTGTACTGTGACAACTCTGGGGCAATCGCACAGGCAAAGGAACCAAGATCGCACCAAAAGTCAAAGCATGTACTTAGGAGATTCCATCTTATTCGTGATATGATCGATCGAGGAGATGTGAAGATGTGCAAGATTCCGACGGATGACAACGTGTCAGATCCGCTCACGAAACCTCTTGCGCAGCGAAAGCATGAAGGGCACGCCAGATCTATAGGCATACGAGATGCGCCAGATTGGCTCTAGTGTAAGTGGGAGACTGTTGGAATAGATGCCCTAGAGGCAATCGTAGATTTAGTATGAACAATGTTTTGGCTAGAATATTCATTTATTATTTATGGCGATATTTAATATAATGAAGTCCTTAGATAAATTGTGTTATTTATCTTAAATATCCCTAGTCCATTATATTGATTAATATGACGATCAAATATAGACTAGTATGTGGATAGATTGATATGGAGATATCAAGTCTAAACACATGGGTATGCATTAGGAGTAATGGCATACTGGATTGACCCACGACGAAAAGGATACATTAGATTATGTGAAGTCACAATCGCTTTTCGTAGTGCTAATATTATTGCAATCCTTGGACTTGAAGTCACTAGATACTCTAGTTGTGAAATATTGCGCTTTGATGTTATCAAACGTTACACCGTAACTGGGTAATCATAAAGATGGCTATCGGGCGTGATAGGAAGCAAGCTTAGAGATCGTAGTGATGTAGATAGGATTTGTCCCTCCCACATAATGGGGGTAAATATCCACGGCCACTCGAGGGATGAGGCTTATTGAATGTCTGGCCAGACTCAGATAAGTTAATATAGAGATATTAATGTTATCTGCAAGTATAAGCATATTCCCAGGATCGAGGAACTATGGATTGGATATACGAGTGTGACTATTTATTTCTCGTGTCCAATCCGGATATGGAGACAAAGGGATAATGCAATATGATATATTGGGCACAAAGGTTTGTCGGGATCACTGACTATTTCTATTGGTTTGGTGGCATGGATGTGTTGCTAGACACCGCTCCATGTTAGTAATAGTTACTACCAACTATATAGAAACCTATGGGGTCACACGTCAAATAGAGTAGAGCTAGATTTGGGATTAATTAATATGGATTAATTAATAGAAGGATCATTGTGCAACACCTTGCAAAATTAGTAGGACTAATTTGCAAGGAAGGGGATAGTTCTAGTCCTACTAGAACAAGAAAACTCTAATATGGAAACAACAAGGAGTTGTTGGAGTATATATGTAAGAGGCTCTAGCTTCCTTCCCACATGAGTTATTATTAGACATAACACAAAGAGTAGGAGAGAGCAAAAGAGAGAGCAAAAGAGAGAGCAAGACAAGAGCTAGGCCGAAACCTAGCCCGGTCCGCCCGCCTCTACCCGACGGCAAAAGGATGGCCCGAGCCCCCTTTTGTGCTTTGTTGCTTTGATCTTCTTCCCTCTTCCTCCGGGTTCAAGCTAGCACTTGTGGAGAAGGAAGAATCTAAATCTCACCTCTAGACGTGGATCAACCGTAGAGACGAGGACATCATTCTTCGTGTGATCTCACAAATCAAAAGGTACACATCTTCTATGACCTTAATCATGTTATGATTTCTCTTCCTGTGATCCTTGGTGGGCTTTGAGTAGGATTAAATTTTTGTTATTCCGCTGTGTTACCTACGTCAAAAGCCAACAGAAACATTTTCTAAAACTGTATTTTAAAACTCTAACCCAAGGATCCAATGAAATCTCAAGGCTTTGAAAAAGTTTGAAAAGAGTTGAACCAGTTTAGAATTGATTGAAGCTTCAAAGCTTTGAGACAGAAAATTCTCCAAATATTTGGAGAAACATGTTTAGTACTTGTCTATTTTGCAGCATGAAAGAACAATGCAGTAAAGTAAAGAACACAAGGATTTTTACATAGTTCAATCACAATTGGACCTAGTCTCTGCCTGAGGGACTTGATCCCTCCAGGATTTGAACTTATTAATCACCCTGATTTAGTCCAAGATCTCAAGCCTAAGTGAGCTACCTTACACTTATACAGCTTGTGGTTCCAAACCTATCTAGTTCCAGCTACAATCTGATGAAACAATGAGAACCTCTTATTGTTCAATTGAACAACTAACTTCTAAAGTTGTTCATTTTAAGTAACATTTAAGAATATTACAGTGAAAGCAAAAAGAGGAAACAAAAAACAAATAAGCATTGAATGCTCAGAAGTGTTCTTCAGATTTTGGATGATTTGATCTTCCACAACAGTGTTGAATCCCTCATTTATTTGAAGAGTACTATGTGTTGATCTTCCAAGAATAAAACACTATTCTTTTCACAGTGATAAGCCTTCTCTTAGTGTCTTTGAAGCTCTTTGAAATTCAAATTTCCTTTATAACAATTTGCAGTAACCACCTGAGCGATTTCAGGAACGAACTCCCTGAAAATACTCTCCTTTAAAAGCTTCTTTCAACAGCTATGTTTGAATAGCTTTCTAGATTTGTTTGGATGGTATGAACGACGATTAACCCTGCTACAAATCAATCACAAGATCACACAAAATCCAGATAATTTAGCATAAGAATACTGACTGTTTGGCAGATCAGTTTAACCAATAAACTGATCTATTATTTTCAAATCGTGAAATATTTCCAGATCATTATCATGTGATAAATAATAATAAGACTCATAAAATTCAATAACCAATCATGTAAACAGTTATGACCTCATGCAATATGAATCAAATAATTATAATAATAACTGTCAAAGGCTCAAGATCATCCTCCAAATTGTTAGAGCTTTGAATGTCCTTCAAAGCTTTGGCCTTGAATAACTCTGATCCTTGATGCAAACAAATTGAGAAATCTGTTAGTGTTAGAAACATAATAAACCTTTAAGATGATTTTCAAAAGACATTTAAACAACATTTAATCCAATGCGAAGCCTGCAATATTGAAATTGTTAGTTAGCATTTAACAAGTTCATAGGCAATAGTCTAGCTTCAAAACTTTGGAGCTTTGAAATTTATCTCCTTAGAAAATATTTCTTTCATCATCTTCAATGTATAAACTCCCCCTGATTTCATACTTCTCATTCATCTAGAAGGATTGAATTATCACCCGCAACTCCACTGGTTTATCTCCAACTCTAGTTTTGGTTGGGTTAACTAAACTATGTAATCTAAACAGTCCCGTTGTATCTTTTTGATTAATGAAAGGATGTCACCAATAAGAAACTATAAAATCACAAATTTGTAAAACACTGTTTTCCAACGAGTTACTTCCATATTTTTTGTTTTAGCCAATTAAAATTCACTACAATGAAGGATCAATTGTTCTCCTAACAGGCCGACACATCTACTAGTCGGAATTGGTGTCCGCCTAGCGCCCCCCATTCCAAAGGGGGCATAGTATTTTTGTATCTTGGGTAATATAGTAATATTATAATACATAGTTAAATGTAAAAAAACATAAATAAACTTTGGTAATAATTCTAACTGATTGGAAGACAAAATTTCATGTGAATATTAACTGATTTTGATAACCATGATCAACAACTTGTCCTAATTTTTGGCTTTGAACTTTGGAAAATTTGATCTCTTTATTTACTAATGTGTATATGATTGATTCTCTACTTTATTTTTTACAACTTTTCCTAACTTTTAGACTTTAATTTTGGAAATTTTATCTCTTTATGTACCAAATTTTAACAACTAACATTTTTCCGGCTAGATCAATTGATTGCATAAAATGATCTAAGAAAATTATTTAGGATATTTTTCACGTGGTTATATTTTCTCTCCAATTTTCTCAGAGGACAAGTGAGCGAACAGGGATTCCAAAACCTAGTTTACGACGATGGAGGGAGGAGCGACAGAGGCAACACCATTGGAAGCACTGCATTTTGGTCACTGTGAAGGCGTCCCACTATCGGCTGAAGAATTAGCGATTGTGAAAACTTCGGAGGAACGATGTTTAGCGGCGATCAAGGGCTTAGGACCTTGCTTAATCGGAGCTTTTCTCCAGCCTATAACCTTGAATGTGTGGGCTATGAAGATGTTGTTTCAATGGATTTGCAGGGATGGTGACAATATAACGATCCGTGAAACATGCCAGAATCGATTCATCATCAGGTTCCCCACAACAGAAGCTATGGAGTGGGTAAGTGAGGACCGTGGGTCTTTGATGATAACATTGTCCTAGCCCTAAATTCACGGGTTGCCTCAGCAAGAAAGGACTCTTTGAATTCATTGATGTATGGGTTCGAATCCAAAAGTTACCTTTCTTCCTTCACACCAAAGAAAATGCAAAAATAGTAGTAAGATCAATGGGTGATATTCTTGAAAGCGATGAGCTGATGAACAAGTGTTAACCGATGATGGAGGAGATTATATGAGGGTATGGGTTAGACTCAATATTAATAAGCCATTGATGAGGGGAATCTTGACTTGAAATATGATGGATTTCCATGCCTTCGCCATTGGTGCGGACGAGTTACTCACCACAGTGAGGTTTTCAATGAGGTAACGCAAGCGGAGAGGGGTAAGAGGAAACCGGGTTTCGGTATCTGGCCGCTCTATATGCCTTCCCTAAGGAAGAAGGCAGTAGTGAGGATGTAATTTCCATAGGCTATGTCGAACCAAGCTGGGGTGCATGATACTAACTCTGATAACGTGAACAATGAAGAGGGAGATAATGGAAAATCCACATACTCCGAATGGGAAACCTCTGATCAGGAGGAGGAGACAATGGAGATGGAAGAGGAGAGTTCGTGGCAGGCTATGGAGGACAACACAGTCATTGTTTTAGACAACCCCCTTGGCGCAACATCAGAAACACCAAAAGCTACCACAAAGAAGACGAAAAAAGTAACGGCTGTAGAGAAATGGAAAAGAATTGCTACTCACGGAACTTCTCAATACCTTGGTGCTAAAAGGAAGAGCAATGATACAAATATTACCCACAATCCCAAGGAGTAGATGGGGGACCACATTAGCTTTGCAAGATGAGGTAAATAGGTGGCACGGGTAGAGGAAGGAAATCGTAGAGGCGTTATGATTAACTCAATTGTTGAATGCACGATGCGAGCTCCCCGAAACGGGCCCCAAACAAAGGAAACGAAGGGCGCCTTAAAGTCCCCATCTGCGACATTGGTGGAAGGAATTGTGCACCCCCGCCAAGAATAACGTGTCTCATCATTTGGAATGTACATGGGCTTGAGAACCCTATTACATTCCTATCTATTCGCGACATCGTGAGTGACACGATTTACTAGCGTGTATGCGCAAGTGCACGGTCAAGTAATATAGGGGTGGTATTTCAACCCAGTTATCGATCCCACGAGGACAAGCTTGAGATTATTTAATTATTTATTAACTTAGAGTACTGTAACAGGAGGAAGAAATGTGATTAACTAAGGCGTCACCCACAAACAAGTGACTGAAATTAAATAACAACTAAACTAATCTTTTTGTATTTTTTATTTTATTAAACAAATATGGAGAAACTAGGCAATCTCTAGATCACCTAGGGCTGTAGAAGATTTCCGGATTAGCAAAGTAACACGTTAATCCTATTCTAGTTAAGCCGGGAATAGTACTGACAATATCCCCTCGGCCTCATGTCTCTCTACGTTACGGTTTACTTGGTGTCCTGTCGGTCCACCTACATCTACCGGTCCGTTCTAGTAGGCTAACGACAGTGCACGGAATGATATCCTGTCAGACCACGACCACACAAACACCTCACTATCTCCTATCGAATCTACCCACTAAGGCCAATCCTACAAACTTCTCTTCTCAGTCTCAGTGATTAAGGATTGTTGTTCATATCTCATCACAACTAGGTCTAAGTCGCTCTCACGCACTCGCTAGCTAATTAACAAGTCCGGTTAATTACTCTGTTCTTGCCAGGGATTAAGAATAGCATATGAACAATAACTAGAATGAAATAAACATTAAGAAAGAAATTGATTCATGAATAAACCCTAAGTCTCATGATTATCAAATCATAATCTAGCCGTGTCAATAGACTAAATTCAATAACAATATCAAGAAACTAACGTTCATTCAATGAATCTAAATCCAAAAGTATGAAACAAAGTCTCAAATCCGGAAAACATATGTCTACATAAACCCTAGGCTTTCTAGAGAAGCCTAGGAAAATGCCTAGTTACTAATAATCTTAGCAACACAACAAAGTTTCTTCATACAAGTGGTTAAAAGAGGGAAGAAGAGATCAAACGCTAGAAATCGGGAAGATTGGGGCGATTCGGGCTCTTCCCCTTGCTTGAGGTTGCTCCCAATGGAGTCTCCTTGCTCTCCTCCTTGATCGTGGCTCTCAATAGGCGTGAATCATGATTATTTCCGTCCCTAGGTCGTCCTTCCTTCATAACCCGCAGAAGTCTTCAGTAATTGCACAAAAACCCCCCTAAAATCTGCTCCTGACTTCAAAAAGCGATATCTTATTCGTCCGAACTCCGATTTAGCTCCGTGACCTATCGATGGAAAGCCTCTGAGTCTACTTTCATATGGCACTGGTCTCACCCCCAATTGAATTGTAGAACTCCGGCTATGAGCAAAATAGTTCAGAGTCCATGCCTCCTATCAACCGATTTGCATCCGTCCCTGCCAAAACAACATGAACAAACATACCAAGCGATTATATTTGAGAAATAACAATAAAATATGCATGGAAAACGCCCGGCTAACAATATAGCACATGGTAGCATCAAGTGATAAAACGACCTATATTCTCTAACATTAGCCTCAAAACACTCTCCAAATACATATTAACATGTGGTAAATGCTAAATAATTATAGCCCCTAAAAGGTGCTATCAAACTCCCCCACACTTACTCTCTTGCTCGTCCCGAGCACAATGAAGCACAAACCTGCCACACTTGAGACATTGCATACATATCAAAACCAAACCCATGCATACCCCACCACTTTGCATACTTAACTTTCCGCGAGCCAACACGACTCACGAATCAATACACAAAGACACGACTATGCAACTACATGATATGCACAATGCAACTCAAGTATGTACAATGCAGGGAATTAAAGAACATATTTTTTTCTTTTTAGTAGAGATTGGGCAATCTCGAAGAACAAACCGGCATGTCATAAGGCTCTCACATCCCCTAGAAGATTACATAACTTTGGTGATCGGTAGAACTTGCGGCCAGTTTTGTCGAACAGAACGGGCACGAACACAAACTAAGTTGTTTCTGCACACTCATCAAACATATCCTTAGCACTTACCATCCGAGCTATTTATCCATGAGTTTCAATTGTTGACGGCTTTAGGACGGGTATGATAGGATATTTAGAAGCGCAGTCCTAGACGTCATGATACATCTCACAAGAACCCATTCTCACACTCCCTCACAAAAATCCAAGGAACCCCACCGAATCTACTACTCCGGCCCTCATTCCCTCAATCTTGGTGTAACGCCGTTCTCGCTGCCACAAATGTGAAGAAGTGACCTCGAACAACAGCTAATATCCTTGGTCTTCATGAATTTTAATTTCCGGCTCCCTATTCCATTTCAATTTCAACTTTCTATTTTTTTTTTTCTTTTTTTTTCAATTTCCATTTCATACTCAATAAGCACATGGAGCCACCAATGATGATACAATATCCAAGGAGATCAAATCAATATATATAACGTGGGGATGGAATGTGTCAAATCAAATGATGAAATCAAATATATGTCGACACCGCCACACTCGATGTAAAGCATATCCAAAACCCGATAGTCAATGTGTAAACGTGCTAATTTCAACCAATCCTCCTCATCACCTAAGATGTAGAAAATATGAACGAATCACAAGCACGTCCTCCTATAAGATCAACCAACCCCCACCCCATATCGTGCGAAAAAAGTGTCACGCACTACGGTACTCCACCTGTGATCGTGGTGTATGGACACGACTCACCGCCACACAGAAGTGTGCTGCCGTCTCTAACTCACCTTCACATATCCTCAAAAGATGACATGTAAGACGATCCACGTAAGATGTATCAAATCAGATCACCCTCACCGAACCTCCAATAACTCAACTCCCTCTATCATGACGCATAGGAAGGGATCATTCTAACTAGTGATGAAAGTCACAAGGAATGGCTTCCTAGGCTAGAGGCTGTGAATAAAAGAGGTAAATGGATAAAATTGGGATAACTAGTGGACCTAGGCGATGGAGACGGGACGTGAGGTCCCCATAAAAATCACTCGCACAGCTGTTCCGTTGCCACTACGAGGAGGGTTGACGACTACCTAAGTGACGGTGGTGTAGCGCTAGTAGGATAACTAGTTTGAGAGACAGCTACTCACAACTCTCAAGTGCATTGGCCCTATAGCCTTCTTACTCCAGATTCTCGCGTCTCTACCTCACCTCATATTTTCATACTACCTAGGGAATACTATCATTTAGCCCTCTCCACGCTTACTCTCTTCAATTGCCCTTTCTAAAAAAGAATCAATTTTTAGGATTTTTCTTATTTTTAATTTTTAGACACTATATGTAACTGGCCAACTCGATTAACCAACAACATAGGCTAGGTGGACTCAATAAATAAAAGTGCAACAATAATATACAATGCATAAAATAAACGTGCACATGCAAAACTAACCGACTCGACATCTACATGCACGCGACTTTCTAAACTACATGTAACAAGGCTATGCAATGGCTAACTAGCGGATAGCTAAAAACTCCCCCACACTTAAGTGCTTCGTTGTCCTCAACGAAATATAAGGTGAAATAAAGAGGATTCGGCTGCTCAAGCATAGGGCCGGTGGGTCTAGTCGGAGTGAGCTAACCAAGTATCCAATAATCCAAGTATGAGCAAGTAAAATTTTTCTAGAAATTAAGCCCTAAGAGTGCCTAAGCAAGAATTAAAGCCGAGAGAGAGAAAATTGTACCAAATTTTTCGGAAACATGAGCTAGTGAAGACATGTGTACCTCCTTCAGCTCCTCGGTGTAGACGTCTTAAGTTCCTCTTTGAGCTTTGGCTGAATCCCCCTCCAAAGCGCTGAATCTGAATATTTAAGTTCTTGGAGCTCTTCCTCTTTGATTTCCCCCACACTCAAACAAAGCCCTATCTTTCAAAAATTCAAGAGTTAATGTTGTTGTTGGGTTTGCAAGGAGCAAATCCAACAATTTTTTTTGAATTTGGTTGAGTTTTGAAAATTTGGGTGTATGGATGTATGGGTGTTCTTGAAGGTTTGGGAGGAAGAAGATGAAGAAAAGTGGGGTTTCATCCAAGTTTGGGGTGTTTTTACCCTTTATGGCCGGATTGGGCATTAAACAATCAAGAAAATACCAAAAAACACCCCCAAAATCGGACCAAGCTACCCGATTTCGGGCTGAAATGGGGGCCGAAATCACTATATCTTTTCAAAGCATTGAGCATGTTTTATTTCGGGCCGAAATGCATTGATTTCGACCTCCATTTCGGCCCGAAATGGGTGCCGAAATCACTACTTTTCGCCCGCTTTGTTTTTGCTCTAATTTCTTCATCCGGTATCCGATTCGCGCGATTCTTGAAGCGTGTTTGACAAGAAAATTCCCAAACCAAGAAATTTTCCATTTCTTCTCAAATTATCTCTCTTGTGCAAAGAATCTCGCCTCCAAAGCTCTTGAACTTTATTTTCACTCCGGATTCCGATGCGTGCAACCCCAATACTCCAACTCGCTACCATGCTCCTCATGACTAATTGGCTACTACTCAACATCAAGTAGCTTCTTTATCAAGCTCAATGCTACCGGTTAGCTAGTTGTTCCTCTTTTTGCGTGCAAAATCGTGCACATGCATCAAGAATTGGAATCCATATAGTTCTTCGGTACATGTGTCCTGCACACTCATAGAAAATATTAAAACAACTCTCTCTCGCCCCTCACAATCAAATATGGAGAACTCAAAAACAAAAACGAAACAAAATATCAAACTCTACCCTAAATTGGGTTACCTCCAAAGAAGCGCTTGTAATTTAAGGTCGACGGCCCGACCCGGTTACCTCAACCGTTTAGGATAGTGAAGGATGCTTAACCTCCACTTCTTCTTCTTCCACCATCTCTTTTCCAAAACTTCACGTGCACCCCTGTGATTCGAACATGGTGGACAATTGTAGAAGCTGACCCCTTTCATCTTACACATTTTCTTCTTAATCAGCTTCCACGATGTACTAATTGGCTCAGGTGAATCTCTAGCCATGAAAATCATCCCAGTAGTACCTTTCTGGTGCTAAATGCTCTTCAGTCGACGCATGCATTTCACTCATACCCCTACACTTTCTGATTTCCAAATCCTCAATAGCAAAAATCACAAGTGTTTCATCAGCTTCATCATCAGCATTCCACAAGCTCTCAATGTATGTGTTATCCCAATCATGCCAAGTTTGTAAGATAATTTGAGATTTCCTTGCAGCGAGCATCGCCTCCTCTATTGTTGGACACACAACTCCACCACAGTCTGAATCAGAGTCTGAGTCCTCATAAATGGCAGAGTCCACCAATGGTTCATGGACACTGCATTCTTCGCTCGGCTCATGTATCTCTTCTTCCACGACTGCAGCTTGGGATGCGGATTCTCGTTCTTTCTCCATCCTAGACATCAGTGTCCTTTGCATCTCTAGGACAGCTGGTAGCGAATGAGGTTCATCCAAACCATCTTGTGATGGTGTCCATAGAGACTCAATTAAGGGCTCAATGGAATGTGGCAGAGGCTCCTCTTGTGGCTCATCTGTAATAAGGGACATCCTTGTGATGCGCGCTTGGATCTCCCCCATAATATTTTGCAAGTCTTCCATGCTTACTGATGATTCCTCTTGATGCTGATGAAGCTGTGGTGGATCAAATATGCATGCGTCTTCATACTTGTGATCCTTCTTGCATTTGTAGCACCAAATCATTGAGCATGTGTCATCATTGTGCCAAACTCTACATTTAGCACAGTAGTAGGGGTAATCAGAGATCCCCACATAATCCTCGTCGCTCCACATGCTCATTACGTCTCCTGCTTCCTGTGTTCCTGCAAAAAAAAAACTCACAAGGAACCCGTGAAGCACAGAGATAGAAACTAAATAAAACAAACTAAAATAAAAGTACTCTAAACTAACTCCTAACTAAATAATCTACCGTTGTCCCCGGCAACGGCGCCAAAAATTTGACACGATTTACTAGCGTGTATGCGCAAGTGCACGGTCAAGTAATATAGGGGTGGTATTTCAACCCCGAGTTATCGATCCCACAAGGACAAGCTTGAGATTATTTAATTAGTTATTAACTTAGAGTACTGTAACAGGATGAAGAATTGTGATTAACTAAGGCGTCACCCACAAACAAGTGACTGAAATTAAATAACAACTAAAGTAATCTTTTTGTATTTTTTATTTTATTAAACAAATATGGAGAAACTAGGCAATCTCTAGATCACCTAGGGCTGTAGACGATTTCCGGATTAGCAAAGAAACACGTTAATCCTATTCAGGTTAAGCCGGGTAATAGTACTGACAATCTCCTCTCGGTACGGTTTACTTGGTGTCCTGTCGGTCCACCTACATCTACCGGTCCGTTTTAGTAGGCTAACGACAGTGTACGGAATGATGTCCTCTCAGACCACCACCACACGAACACCTCACCATATCCTACCGAATCTACCCACTAAGGCCAATCTTACACACTTCTCTTCTCAGTCTCAGTGATTAAGGATTGTTGTTCATATCTCATCACAACTAGGTCTAAGTCGCTCTCACGCACTCGCTAGCTAATTAACAAGTCCGGTTAATTATTCCGTTCTTGCCATGGATTAAGCATAGCATATGAACAATAACTAGAATGAAATCGACATTAAGCAAGAAATTGATTCATGAATAAACCCTAAGTCTCATGATTATCAAATCATAATCTATCCGTGTCAATAGACTAAATTCACTAACAAGATCAAGAAACTAACGTTCATTCAATGAATCTAAATCCAAAAGCATGAAACAAAGTCTCAAATACGGAAAACATATTGTCTACATAAACCCTAGGCTTTCTACAGAAGCCTAGCAAAACGTCTAGTTACTAATAATCTTAGCAACACAACAAAGTTTCTCCATACAAGTGGTTAAAAGAGGGAAGAAGAGATCATACGCTAGAAATCGGGAAGATTGGTGCGATCCGGGCTCTTCCCCTTGCTTGAGGTTGCTCCCAATGGAGTCTCGTTGCTCTCCTCCTTGATCGTGGCTCTCAATAGGCGTGAAGCATGCTTATTTCCGTCCCTAGGTCGTCATTCCTTCATAACCCGCATAAGTCTTCAGTAATTGCACAACCCACCCACCCCCCCTGAAATTTGCTCCTGACTTCAAAACACAATATCTTCTTCGTCCGAACTCCGATTTAGCTCCGTGACCTATCGATGGAAATCTCTCTGAGTCTCATTTCATATGGCACTGGTCTCACCCCCAAATGAATTGTAGAACTCCGTCTATGATCAAAATAGTGCAGACTGGTCATCCAAACTCCGCTAATTCGGCTTCTCTTGACTCCACTTGAGCTCCCGTTTGTGTCCGAAGTTTGTTCCATGCCTCCTATCAACCTATTAGCACTCGTACCTGCCAAAACAACATGAAAAAACATACCAAGCGATTATATTTGACAAATAACAATAAAATATGCATGGAAAACGCCCGGACTAACAATATAGCACATGGTAGCATCAAGTGAAAAAACGACCTATATTCTCTAACATTAGCCTCAAAACACTCTCCAAATACATATTAACATGTGGTAACTGCTAAAGAGTTATAGCCCCTAAAAGGTTCTATCAGTGAGGCATCAAGCTCCAAACATACTCTTTCTTATCAAAACCAAGCTTACGCAAGGTCAGATGGAAAGAGTTCGTGTGAAACTTGGATTTGCAAATTGTTTTATAGTTGATAGTAGAGGAAGAAAGGGAGGGCCCGCTCTCCTTTGGAAGTATAATGTTAATATTAGCATTCTTAAATATTCGCATTATCATGTTGATGCCAATATTTCAGAAGAAGATTGTATGCTTTCTTGGAAGTTCACATGTTTCTATGGTGGCCCAAACAAAGATGATCGAAATCTGTCTTGGGAAATTTTGCAAAGGATGGCGCCGCAACCTTCAGGAACGTGGTGTGTTGCTGGTGATTCAACACAGTAACAACCAATTCGGAGAAGGAGGGTGGTTTTGAGGTCAGTTTCTCCCAACTAGCTCAGTTCAAGAAAATTTTAAATGCAGTGGAACTCCTCAATTTGGGATTTGTGAGAAACCCTTTTACATGGAAAAACAATCAAGAAGAAGGTGACTATATCCGGGAACGCCTAGACAGAGTGCTTGCTAACACATTCCGGCTAGATAAATTCCAATGCTCAAGGGTTACTCATCTTTATGGTCCAAACTCGGACCACACCCCAATTTGACTGAACTTGATTTCAAATTCGTACTCATCTTTATGGTTGTTTTCCAAATTTGTACTATGTGTTTGAGATACAGTCAATATATTGATATTAGTGAACATGATTTTTGTTTAACAAATTTGGTCAATATGTATTCATTTTTCACACTTTGATTGTATGAAATGACAATTGCATTAGGTTTTAAAAGTTTGACATGTTGATATTACAGGTACAAATTTCCATAATCGTATGGACCTCTCTTCGATCCCAAACCGCCTCACAAGAATCGTCAATAAATTACCTGAAACATTTTGTTTCATGCATATCTAACTCTCTATTTTCAGTGATAAGCCTATAGTCAAGTGAGTTTCTCACTACTAGGATGTCCACTTTTCATGCACCTCTTCTTTTTTTCTGCAATTTTTTTCTAATTTTCTTCGCATCCGTCAGGGCATAAGTTTTAATGGTCTAAATTATAGAAGTCGGTGAACCTTCATCTGACGTATCTGACCTTAACTTTTTATGAACAAGTATTTTGTTTTGGCTAATTTTTTCACATTGAGCTCTAACGCCTTTATTTTAATAAAAATATATATTTGTTTTGGCTAAAAATACTTTTAAAAATGAATGCGGAAGCAATATAACACTTGTTAGGAATCAAAAGTAGGGATGAAACAAAGAACAAGACGAAGAACAACATAAAGATTTAACGTGGTTCACTATTTTTGAGACTAGCTACGTCCACCTCTAAACGATCCCAATTTTATTGATGAGAAACTGATTACAATCAATCACAACCCACACACACATAAATAGCCAAAACCTACACCCATAAATAGGCCTAAAATACTTACTTGTTCCCAAAGCAACGTCCAAACATTACCAAAACCGATAAGAAAACAACCCAGAAAATATGTGCAGCCGAACTAGGTCGCTCGACCTGCTGCAGCAGGTCGCACGACCTGCTACAATAGGTCGCATGACCTTCTACAGTACCCAAATTCAGCAATCTTTTTCCCTTTCCTCCTTGCTCGTTGCTTTGCTAGGGTTTGGATCGCCAATTCATAACAAATACATTGATATTTTCTATGAAATTAGTCGTAATCTGGTATTGACTTTTACTTTCATATATGTAGTCGTCTGTTAGGTACTTTACATCCCCCTTCAACTAAATTATTTTTAGAAGGAGGAGATAACCATATTTGTTGTAGTGCTCTGTGTTTCTATCTCTTACAAGTAATTAACTAGAGATTCATGCCCATTAGTTATACATTTATTCTCACGGTTGGCTGTTATGTTATCACACATTTGGTTTAGAACCCATACATAGTTATTCTATGTTTGAACAGTTGAGACAACTTATTATATGGGAGGATTCCACAATTGTATCATGTGAGCGGAGTAGCTTCCTACTAAAGCGCTTTTCTCCAAATATAAAAACTGCCGCAAGCCACAATTTGGAAGTGAATCTTTAGTCTATTTGTGGATGTATCAGCTTGCATTTAGTGCAAGCCTCAAGGGATGGATTTCTTTCAAGAATGTTAGTAGTGTTATATTGGCTTGTGGATGAAGCTATTATTTTGGAGAATTTGGGATACATGTAATGTTGACGTTCTATTAATGAATTATGGTGAGCTAAGTTTTAGAATGTAATGCTATTGATTTTTAAAAGTTAGCAGCCTTTGTATTATTAGAATCATTGTGTTATCGAGAGTTCATTTGGGTAGTAGTGTCCTTCTGGTCATGAGTGTAGGGTTTTGATATGAATTACGCAGCAGAATAACAAAAATCTAATTCCGTACAATACCCTCCAAGGATCACAAGTCTAAAATTCATTACGATGGTAAAGGATGAGAACATCAAGTACCTTAGTTTATCTCCTTAATGACTTCACGTGAAATAGTGTCCACGTCTGTATGCAAATTCCACTCCTAGGATTGATCCCGGATCCTCCACACCTTTGTGCTAGCTAGTGAAGGATGAATAAGAAGAAGATCACGCAAAACGAGACCAAGAGGTTGCGCCTCTTGGCGGCCGACGGCGAGGAGGGGCGGGGGGGGGGGGGGGGGTGTCGGGTTCGGCTCCTTGTTGGCTCTCTCCTTGCTTTGTTCTCTCTTTCTCTTTTGTGTGATAACAATAATGACACAAATTCTTGAGAAAATAAGGTAGGAGTGTTATTTATATCGTCTAACAACTCCTCTTTAACTACATATTAGCCCCGCTATTAATCATGTTCTTACATGGATTAGTCCACCTTGCAAATTAGTCCTACTAAGTTTGCATGTAGTTGTGTATGATCCTTCTATTTAATTAATCATATTAATTAATTTACAAGTCCGGCTAAATCAATAGGGAGTGTGACCCCATAGGTTTCTACTTAGTTGGTAGTAACAATTACTCACATAGACCGGCCCCTAGCAAGACATCTATGCTAACCAACTAATAAAAATAGTCAGAAATTCGACAAACGTTGTGACCAATGTTACCGTATTGTATTATCCCTTTGTTTCTATGTCTGGATCGGACACGAGACATACAAGTCACACTCGTATATCCAATCCATAGTTTATCGATCATGAGAATACTCTTATCCATGGAAATAACATCAATATCCTATATTGATTTATCTGAGTCTGGCCAGACATTCCATAAGCACTACCCCTCGAGTGGTCGTGGATATTTTCTCCCGTTATGTGGGAGGGACAAATCCTCTCTAAAATACTACCATCTCTAAGCTTGCTTCATATAATGCCCAATAACTACCTTTATAGTTACCCGGTTAAGGAGCAATGTTTGATAATAACAAAGCATGATATTTCACAACTAGAGTATCTAGTGACTTCAAGTATAAGGACCACAATACAATTGTCACTACGAGAAGCACTTGTGACTTTACGTAACATGTATGCAGCCTTCTCGTTGTGGGTCAATCCAGTATGCCATTACCCCTAATGCATACCCATGTGCTAGAATTGATATCTCCATATCAATCTACCCACATACTAGTTTATAGTTGATCGCATGTTAATCAATATAAGGACTAGGGATATTTAAGATAAAAAACACATTGTAACCTACGGACTTCATTATATTAAATATCTCCATAAATAATATAATGATTATTCTAGCCAAAAATAATGTTCATACTAAATAAGATTGCCTCTAGGGCATCTATTCCAACAATCTCCCACTTGCACTAGAGTCAATCTGGTGCATCTCGTATGCCTAGAGATCTAGTGTGTCCTTCATGCTTGCGCTGAACAAGAGGCTTTGTAAATGGATCGGACAGATTCTCATCTGAAAGTGTGAGTATGTAGATGTTAATGCATCTAAGATACTCTAGAAGGGGGGGGGGTGAATAGAGTATGCCAACTTTTTACAAAACTTGCTAGGGAGATGAAAACTTGTGCAAAGAGTGAAGTTAAAGGCCTTGAAAACTAGTTCAACCCCTTGGAGAAGATGCAGACAGTATGAAGAAAGTATGGCTTTTTCAAGGCCTTGAAAACAAGTTCAAACCCTTGAAAAATAAAGATAGTTTTGTATGCTGCAAAAGCTGTGAAAAGAAATGAACTATAAATGCAGAAGACAAGTGATTTATAGAGTTCACTCCACTTGGTCCTACATCTATAACTAAGGGATTAGATCCCTGCATGATTTTCAACTCAATTATTATTAATCAAAAGCTAAGCCCTAGAACTCAAGTCCAGAGAGTTCCCTTACTCTGTTACAGCTTGTGGTTTTTCCTAACCTGTCTGGTACCTGCTCTAGCTAACTGATTAACTAAGAATTCTCTATTGTTCACTTTGAAAAATCCTTGAGAATAGATGTAGATATAGTACATAAATTATCTACCAATACAGCTCAATACAGAAGTACACTTAGAGTACAAAACTGCAGTGAACTTCTGTGGAATGGATTGAGATTTTGATGTTCTTCTTTGGTGCTTTGTCAATCCAGAAACTTGTCTCTTGATTTTGCACGTTTAGTCTCGTATTTTTTTGCTTCAAATTGAGCTCTATTTAAACTGTTTGAATATCTGCAAATCTTCCCAGATTTTCAGCAACAACTTCCTATTTTGTAGGCAACAGCTTTGACTCTCTTTAACAGCCTTCTCCGACGGATAATTGATCACAATCTTCATAGATATTGTTGTGATCCTGTCCATAAGCAATATGAGAAGCTGTCATAAGTCTTTGATTGATCACAAGATCAAAATATCCAACTATTTCCAAATCTGCACAAAGTCAGTTTTGGAAATAATCCTGCAAATATTGGAAACAAAATTACCTGCAATAATAAGTTCAAACAAATGACATTCTATGATCAAAACATGTTAGAATAATTTTTCCTTAATCATCCAATTATAGTGAATCAAAACATATAAGATATAGAAAAGGAATCAACTCAGAGAGTTTGCAGAAAACTCCCCCTGAGAGTGTGCACACAGATTAAGCAGTTTCAAGGCTTTGAATCCAGTTTCAAGGCCTTGAAAATAGCTAAAATATTTTCAATCCTCTGATACTGGTTTAAGGCTTTGAAAGATGATTCAAGGCCTTGAAATAGCTGAGCTATTCCAAGCCTTGCACACCCTGATCTTTCAATCTCCCCCTTGATGAAAGACAAAACCAAGTTCTGTTTGATCCTTAGTTTCTGAAAAATAAACTGATTAGTTCACAGTATATAATAACACAGTAATTCCAAAAAGATCCAACTTATTCATAATACCAACAGAAACTAAACAGTTCAGCAAAATAGCAAATAGTCCTAAAAAACTACTAAAACCTAGAATTTTCTCCCCTTTTTTGACTTTCATCAAAAAGATAGAAGATGTTGGATCAAGTCTCTAGAAAATTTTGAAAACTTAAAGAAAAACTCTGAAGAAGAGAGAATGGTGAAGAAAGAATAGGCAAGATTAAGGGGTTGGATCTTCATCTTCATCCTGATATCTTCCTCAGTCTTATCCTGCATTTCCTGTTCCTCTTCATTCCCACCAGCAACAGTTTCTTCTTCAGTCTTTTCCTTTGAAGCAACCTTTGGAGATTTATTTTTCTTCTTCAAGGTAATCAGCAGTTCATCTGAGTCAGGGCTATTGGCTTCATCTTCTACCTGTGACGCCAGTTCTGCTACCTGCTTTCCCTTGTCTGAAACTGGAGTAACCTCTTCCTGGTCTGAATGCTCACTAGGCAAATCCTTTTCGGATTCTCCTTTCTTTGTTCCTTCAACATCCTCAGGAACATAAATAAAATTCATGCTTCTGAAGATGCTTTCCACCATGTACTTGACTTGCCCAATTTCACTTTCCAGTCCAAAAACAATTACTTTGACATCCTCCATGTCCAACTCCAAACCATCAAGTCTATGATTATCTGTTGACTGAGAAGTCTGATAAATGGGAGTCAAGGTCTTGGTCTTAGGAAACTTCTTTGCACCTAGTTCTTCTTCAGTCAGGTCAGAGTAAAGTTTCAAAAAATTTCTTTGGTTTTCACCACTCCAATGTTCTCAAAGGCTTTATCATTAAGTACTCCAAAACCAGATGTGACTGATTCTTCTCCAGTAGTTGGAATCTCAAAGAACAAAGTTAGCAAGTTTGCATAGGGCAGAGGGTGAATCCTTTTACTGGTAAGGCTAAAGAGCATATGTTCAATCACTAGTTTTGGAAGATCAATCTCATAGCCATGCATAACCAGATACATGATGTGCAGCATTCTCTCAGTCACCAATTCTGTAGAGTGCTCTCTGGGAAAGATACACCTAACCAGGATGGTATGAAGGACTTTGGCTTCAACATTCAACACTGAATGTGTTAACTGTTTGGTTGTGGTGGAGATATTTGGAAGAAAGAACTCATCTTTGGCTAGCTTCAGGGTCTCTGACTTTGGTGGATGGTTGCTAGTGTCATATCTTTTTGGACACCCTAGCACATTGGCAAACTCAGAGTGATCCAATTCAATTACTATCCCAGAAACTTTAGATTTGATCACAAATGTGCAGATCTCTTAACTTGGGTCAAATTCAGGTACAAGAGTCTGGTGAGTCTAGCGTAGGATAGTTCTCTAGGATTCAGCATGAACCACAAAGAAATCTTCTTCAACATAGAGATGCACTTAAGTTTCATGTGTTCCACCACATGCTTATTGACCATACTACAAAAACCAATAGATCTTGAAGCAAAAACATCTAACCACTGACCTTTAGAGATGTTTGAGATAAACCAAATCTCATCTGGGGCTGAGTTCTTTGTTGAGGCTTGTGAGTAGATCTGTAGTGCCTTCTCAAATTGACCTTCTGGTTTTGCTTTTTTCACCTTTACTTTCCCCTTTTCTGCCTGAGTTTCTTTCTTCTTCAGCTTTTTGAACTAGTAGGATCTGTTTCTGGTTGCTTTTCTGCAGTAGCTTTCTGCTTCTTTTTCTTTTCTGAGGAGGAGGTTGTGACCTTCTTGAACTTCTTCTTGGGAAGAGGAAGATCTTGAATTGCCTCTGCACTAGGAGTTCTGGAGCTAGAGTCCCCACTGACTTCTTGAACTTCATCCACTACTGCTTTTCTTTTCTTCTCTGAGACAGGTTTCGATCCTCTGGTCATCTTGATTATGTCTGAAGCTCTCTGTGTGCTCATTAGGGTTTGGGAGAAGAATAGAGAGAGGTGGAATAATACGGAGAGAAGGAGAAGAGAAGAAGATAAATACTGGAAGAGTTTGAGTTTCAAAAGGAAACCAGTATCTCTCTGATCTCAAAATATTTGCAATGATCAGAGGGATTTCAAATATTTTCTGCCGTTGGAAAACAAAATATTCTAATACTATTTTTGGCTAAAACAAATTTTTGAAAAGGGTAGTGGCTATATTAGGTAAATATCTACAGAGATATTACACAACACAGAATGATCCACGAGTATTGACTATCAGTGTAGCAGGCTTATTTTCAAGGCTTTGAAAAGGCTTTCAAGGTCTTAAAAAAACTGTGACACTGTAACAAATAAAATCCAAGGCTTTGAACTGATTTTCAAGGCTTTGAAACTCACTTCAAACCTTTGAAAACACATAAAGCTTACCTTTCTTACCTGATGCACCCCCTAAACCAATGCATCTTTATTTAGCATTCCCAATTCCAATCTTAGAGCTGAAAATCTTTCATCTGCTAATGGTATAGTGAAGATATCTGCAATTTTCATGTTAGTAGGCAACAAATTCAAGAAAAAAATCACCTTTCTCAGCATTATCTCTGATGAAATGGTGTCTGACATCAATGTTCTTGGTTCTTCAATGTTGTACTGGATTCTTTGTAATTGAAATTTCACTAGTGTTATCACACTTAATAGGTATGCTCCTGAAATCAAATCCAAGGTCTCTTAGCTGTTGAGCACTCCATAACACTTGTGAGAAACATACTCCTGCAGCTATATATTCAACTTCAGCTATTGATAGAGCAAGTGAGTTCTGTTTCTTGGAATGCCAGCTGAGCAATGATGATCCAATGAATCGGCAAGTTCCTGAAGTACTTTTTCTGTCAACCTTGTAACCTGCAAAGTCAGCATCTGAAAATCCATGCAAAGAGAAGTTAGAATGTCTTGGATACAGAAGCCCTAAGTCTTTGGTACCATTGAGATATCTGAATATTCTCTTCACAGCAGTCAAGTGTGATTCTTTTGGATCAGCTTGAAATCTAGCACACATACACACACTAAACATAATATAGGGTATGCTTGTTGTGAGATAGAGTAATGATCCAGTCATACCTCTATACTCTTTTAAATTGACACTCTCACCAGATCCATCATTGTCTAAGGATAGTGTACAACTCATAGGAGTCTTGGCTTCCTTACATTGAGCCATGCTATATTTTTTTAGTAAGTATCTTGTGTACTTGCTTTGATGCAGAAATATGCCCTTCTTCAATTGATGAATTTGAATTCCTAGGAAGAAGTTCAACTCTCCCATTATGCTCATTTTAAATTCCCTGCTCATAAGACTTGAGAATTCTCTGCACAATTGATCATTAGTAGCTCCAAACAATATATCATCAACATATATCTGAACTACAAGTAAATATTTCTCATGAGTCTCTATGAAAAGAGTCTTGTCTACTAAACCTCTTTTTAAATCAGTTTCAAGTAAAAACTTTGACAGTCTTTCATACCAAGCTCTTGGAGCTTGTTTCAAACCATAAAGATCTTTGTCAAGTTTGTAAACATGGTCCGGAAACTTGTAATTTTCAAAACCAGGTGGTTGTGCAAGATAAAATTCTTCTTGTAAATATCCATTCAAGAAAGCACACTTCACATCCATTCGAAATAGTTTCATGTTCTTGTGAGATGAAGATGAAAGCAAAATTCTAATTTCTTCTAACATGGAAACTGGAGTAAAAGTTTCCTCATAATCAATACCTTCTTCTTGATTGTAACCTTGAGAAACTAACCTTGCTTTGTTTCTAATCACATTGCCACTTTCATCCAACTTATTCCTGAATACCCATCTGGTACCAATGACAGGCTGGGTTGTAGGTGGAGAAACCAGGTTCTAAATCTTATTCCTTTCAAACTCATTGAGTTGACGTTGCATAGCAATGATCCAGTATACTTATTTTAATGCTTCTTTCACAGTTTTTGGTTCTACAAGAGAAATCAAAGCATTAAAAGCACATAAGTTCCTCAACTGTGATCTAGTTTGTGTACTAGTGGTTGGATCTGCTATGATATTATCAACTGGATGAGATGAGATATATTTGAATCTCTTTCTTGGAGACCATGGTTCAGGCTCTCCATAGATCTTCTCTGGTCTTGAAGTAGTGGCTTTGTCACTTGAATCCTTCTTATCATATTTTTCAAGGCTTTGAGGTTTACTTTCAAGGCCTTGAGCACCATTTTCAAGGTCTTGAAAATGTCTTCTATTTTCTTCTGAGCCTTTCTTGAATCCTAGTGGATTCTCAGTCTCTTCCTCTGATTCATGCTTGTTCAAATTCAATTTTGCAAAACTTTCACTCAAAAAACCATCATAGCTTTCATCAAAAATAACATGAATGCTCTCTTCAACCAGTTTGGCTCTTTTATTGTAAACTCTATAAGCTTTGATATTCAAAGAGTAACCAAGAAAGATACCTTCATCACTTCTTGCATCAAACTTACCGAGATTGTCTTTTCCATTGTTGTGGATAAAACAAATACATCCAAAGGGTCTGAAGTATGAAATGTTTGGCTTCCTCCCTTTGAATATTTCATAAGGGGTCTTCTTCAGAATAGGTCTGACCAAGCACCTGTTCAAATTATAGTTTTATGTATTCACAGCTTATGCCCAATAATGTTTTGGCAGCTTGTTCTCAAGAAGCATTGTTCTTGACATAGTCCTGTTCTTTCTTTCAACAACACCATTTTGTTGAGGAGTTCTTGGAGAAGAAAAGTTGTGAGAAATACCATGCTTATCACAGAAAAAATCAAATTCTAACTGATCAAATTCTCTACCATGATCACTTCTGATTGAAGCTACAGGTAGGTTTTTCAAGTTTTGAAGTTCTCTGCAAAGCTTTGAAAATTCAGAGAGTGCTTCAGATTTTTATTTGAGAAACATAACCCAAGTATATCTAGAAAAATTATCTACAACAACTAGCATATACTTTTTACCTTTTGGAGTAGGAGTCTTCATAGGACCACAGAGTTCCATATGAAGCAATTCAATAGGTCTAGTTGTACTTACAAACTTCTTTGGCTTGAAGGAACTTCTGGTCTGCTTTCCTTAAGCACAGGCTTTGCACATTTCATCTTCTTTGAACTTGATGGATGGAAATCCTCTTACCAAGTCTTTGGAAATCAACTTTTTCAAAGTATGCAAACTGATATGACCAAGTTTCCTGTGCCAAAAATTTAAATCCTCTTTCAAGGCCTTGAGACACTTCAAACTTTCACCTTGTGTACGAGAGAATCATGCAGAGAGAATTCAATATACACCAAGAGAAGGGGATAGAAAGAACACAGGAAGAGTAAGGTTGTGTGTAGGGAGAGAGTAAGACAATAGCACTGTATGAGAGAGAGAGACAGGATTTTGGCAGAGCTTCCGCGTATCTCAGGTGATTCTGCGCTTGTATGGAAGGGTTAAAGATCCTATATATAACGTAGAATGTGACCGTTGTAGTGGGTTAATGCGCCCATTAATGGCGGCTTAATTATCTTAACCACAACGGTACGTTCGTCCTCGTATATAGGGACCGTTACGGCACGTTACTCGCGTATACCGGAACCATTATGAGGTTGACCGGGTTGACCGGGTTTATGGAGCTCGTGCCATAAATCTCTCAAATCAGTTACTAGAGGTCATGCGCGAGCTTGGGTGTTGCTCGCACGCGACAGGACTTACTCTAGCCTCCAAACCACTAAGTCCCTACAAGTCCCGTGTGGTGGTATGCGAGGGCCCTGTCTCGCAGCCCCCACGTGGATCAGCGCGGGTGGTGATCTAGTGTGTGTGGAGCACAGCTAGGTGTGTTGGATGGTCGCCACGTGGCTAAGATCTGTGTGTCTGGAAAGTACTATCTACATTAGCCCCCTTTCTGCGCGTGAAGACGCATAGCCGGATAGGCTTCAATGCGCAGGAACCAATGTACGCGTCGCCGCCACGCACCAATTCAAATACACGCAAATTCAGCCCCCGTGCGTGTCATTATGACCTAAAATCCCTAGAGTCGTTCCGTCTGGTCTTTTAGGGTTTTAGGCATGACGTCATCTTGTCCTGTGATTGCGCGATTCGACGGTGACGGTTGCGATTCGACTACTGAAAGGACGCAACCCCTCATTGTTTTTGGATAAAACTCTGTGCTCTTCATTGTTGCAAAACATCACTTATTTCTCTTAAAGTGAATGATACCCGGAAGCCTTCAAGAGCAGATTTAAGTGATCAATCATCAATTCTTCCTTGTCAATCGTCTCCTTCAACTGGCTTCGTCTAAGAAAGCTTTACCAAAACAAGGTTGGCTTTGCTCCATTCTATTTAATGTACTGAAACATGCTTTGAACTGTATTGGATCTGCAAACCCGTGACTATCCGAAACATGTCATTCATTGAAAACTGCAAAAGAGACCTTGTTCTTTAAACCCAGAACCAATCTAATCGCCAGATTGAAACGATTTTGAATATGGGGCTTCTGAAATTCCAAGCAATATAAACGATTCTGAACTTTCAAACCCGAAATTGGCACTGAACTGTTCATCTTCTCTTGACAAAGCATAATTGCTTCAAACTGAAATTCGAACTGATTCTTGGAATTCAAATTCAAACTGAAAGTGTATGTATTTCTCTCCCCCTTTTTTCTTGATCTTTTATAGGAATGGAAAAGACAAAAGGAACCAAACCTGTAATACCCCGTCAAATAGCTAAGGGTAAATTGGTAATTTAGAAAGCGTTATAAGATTCTAATAAAGAATTTGAGCTCGGGTAAAATATTATATGTTTGTTAGTGAGGAATTTTCTAAGATTTTAGATAAATATTGAATTTGTATATGCGTAAAAATATACGCGAGTTTATTTTATTTTTAACGCGGGTACACCGCAAGATTGTGTGTGTATGATACACTAGAGTACACTACCCATTGGTGTGCCACCCACACCTTAGTATTTTCTCAATTTCTTAGCACCTTCAACCTCTTCCACCTTCTTCGGCAAGCTCTTGCCTTCATCTTGCCGAGCAAGATTGTGCCACCGCCACCAAGCCCTCCCTTCCACTAGAAGCCTCATTTCTCCCCAATATAAACCACACCCTTCTCCTACAAGCTCCTTCTCATCATCTTCATCACCTCCATCTCCTTCCCAAACACACCAACGCCGCCACCACCACCGAGAGTTCCACCACCACCACCACCATTCACCTTCATCTCCTCTCTAGTCTCTCCCTCATTCTCTCTCTCCCTCTCTCTGTTCTCTGCCCAGAAACAGAGCAAGGCAGCAGCAGCGGCAAAAGCCGCCACCACCACCTCCCCTGTTTCCCGACGGGAACAACAGCCCGCCACCCAAGTTCACCCAACCACCTCCCTGCTTATTTCTCCTCTCAATTCCTCTCTCTCCCTCTCGACCAGAGCACAAATAGAGAGAGAAGAAGCAGCAACCAAGCCCTGGAAGCAGCCGACGCAATTCCGGCGAGCCTCCATTGATGCCGACGGGAAAGCTTCGCTGGAAGCAATCCGGCGCCACCCAACCTCTGTAACCAGTACCAATCACCTCCTAGAGCTCCCAGGAGACGAACCCAGGTCCTAGCCGAAGCTTAGAGTCCCTCCATCGCCGGCGTCGAGGAGCACTGCGCGACTCACCGGCGGCAAACCCGTATAGCTTCAATTCTTGATCGATTTCGGTCATTCTTGACCTTGGTATGCTCCAAATCTCGTCTAGATTCCGTTTAAACAATCAAAATCAAACTTTGAATGCCTGAATTCATGTTTAGTTGGATGAATTTGATGTTTATGTAAAAGGGGTTAAAGTGTCTTTAATATAAATCTGTTATAGTTGCATATGGGGTACTATTTGTATTTTAGGGAAATCTTTAGGGGGCTGGTGTCTTTTTATGCAACTGTCTTGTGAGTACAAAGGGGTTCATAATGTCTTTTAAAGTAAACCCGGAGGATGACGTCGTTGTTTATATAAACTTCATATTATTCGCGAAAAATAAAAATGTTATTTTTAGATTAGAAATATTTTGTAAAAATAATAGTTTTCGTCTCGGTTACGGAAAAGTGTTTCGGGCATCGAAATAAGTGACCGAGTTGTTCGCTAAAAATTAAACAGTTACGTTTTATTAAAATTTAAATAAAGTTTGCTTAAATTACTTAGTCTTCAAATCGATTTTTGTAAAATTGATATCGGCTAGTTTATAAACGTTATAGTGTCATTTTCAGAAGAAGTTTGTTGACGAAGTGCTATTTTAAATATCGTTTAAACCGTTATAATTACAATGAGTATTTTTCATAAATATAACTACTCGTTTTACTATTATTTCACCTCTCTTAATATCAACAAAGTTTCTAAATAAATAATCACTTTTCTAAAAACATAAAATTTAATAGTTGTCAAAGTATGCGTCGATTTATATATATTCACTATTAAAGAAATAACTAGAGAAAGAAGACGTCGAGTTCGGGCTAGTCTAAAATCGCTTAATAGGATTTTCTATAAGACTTGAAATACTACGTTCGGATTGTGACGATCTAGAAGCTCCGATTTGTAGGTGAAGTTTACATAGGCAAGGACTACGACTAGAACTTTCAGACGCTTCTGGACTAAGGTAAGTAAATATGCCTAGCCTAGCGTGCTAGCTCTGTTCGTGTCAAAGAATGCTTTTAATACTTGTCTCAAAATTATATTTTTGAGTTACATGTTTTGTTTGAAATCTCTTTGCACGTTGAAGAAGTTGATTTACTGCGAATTGTCACACGAATAATATTAATCCACTAATAACGTAAAGTGGAAAGAGTTGTGCGGGGATCGTTATATTCGCTTTTAAGATTGGTCGTGGCTGACTACGTTCACCCGACCCGTTTATAAGATTGGTCGTGGCTGGCTACGTCCACCCGACCCGTTTATTTTAATCCGGTCGCAACCTGCCGGATCGCTCCATGTACTCACCTCTCTGGCCGCGAGTAGTCTTAGAGGGGTGCCGGCACTTAAGGTCTTGGATGCGTAGTGATAGTAGATCTTCCCCGTATCAACAAAGTTAAAATGTGGTTTTCTTCAAAGAAGGGAATGTCTATGAATCTAAAGGAAGGCAAGATTGGGATAATACTCCCCGTTTCAAGATCAAGAAGGAAGAAGTTGAAAGATTGAGAAGTTTAAAGTTGGATTTGTGCTTAGTTTATTCTTTTAAATATTTACTTCCTCTTATTACTGTTCTTGAAAACAAGTTATGCCTCGTCATCTGTTTACGAGCTAGGGTATTTATTTACTCAGCATTTCCCAGCTGACTTTAGAAACTGCGGTTCCGTTTTCTTTCCCACCGCAGGATTAGACGAAGAAGGCTATGGTATGGATGGGTACGAGACTCACTGAGGAGGTCACGTCACGTGCTGTAAGATAGAATAAACAATGTTAGATATAATGTGTAATAGTAACGTAGGAAGGACTTGAGAAGTAATGTAATGTTTAATAGTAAGTGTTGGTATGTTGTGCTTTCGAATCTCCGCCGTCACTTTGAGCTTCGGCCTCCCCGATTCGTCCGAGTCGGATAAGGGGGTCGTTGCAAAACCCGTTAAAGAAGTCGAAGAAATACCTGATCTTCCCCAAACCTTATGGCGGAAAGCTCCCTATTTGGGCGGAAAAGACTTTTACCATGCCAGGGTTAAGGTGAAGAACCTGCCAACTCCCGTTCCTTCTGAAGACTTGCAAACATTGACCCCACCTGTTAATGCAGCCATGCTTGAACTGATCGATTCCAAGGATGTGGTTCGATTAGGGGTTGAAAATGGGTTTTTCCCCCATACTGCAATTTCTACTCAAGAGTTTGTTTAGAAATTGGACTTTATGGATGAGTGGATTGACCACGTATTGACCCACCATGCCATAGCATTGAACAATGCTGGCATCTATTTTGCAGTCCGTGCTATGAAGGGTGCTGCCGTGAAGTTGGACCAGTCCATGCTTCTAAACCTTCTCTCGCGCTATTCGCCTGCGACTCACACATTCCACTTTGCTAAGTTCGAGGCTGCTCCCACTTCGGAAGATGTACACATGTTGTATGATCTTTCTCCTGTTGGTGAGGTGGATCCTCTGAGTCCTTTGAGAACTAATGCAAAACTTTCTCTGTACAAGCAGATGGAGGAATGCTTGTCAGAGGTAAAGAAAACTTCCACACGGTGGACACCTGCGAAACTTCTTCCCGACTGGCAGCTGGTTGATACATCAGCGAAGGACACCTGGGGTAAGTGGGTGCAGTACTTCTTTCGCGACTATGCAAATAGTAGTATTACCAAGAAACTCCTATGCCAGAACCCAAAGGCGAAGAACTATGTGAATGGGAAAGGTTATCATCTGACCTTGTGTGCTTTTCTCTGTGCCTGGTTATCAAGGTACTTAATTGATGGCCACCCTCATGATGGGGTTTCTACCATGTCCTCCCTCTTGCTGTGAAACTGACCCTTGGTCAGAGAGTCGCACTTGGGCCGCTAGTCTTGGGCACCCTGTATCATAGGTTAGACCAACTGGTTGTAGCGACCAAGGACTCTCGCGGTCGCCTTGATGTGTTGACCTATGTTAACATCGCATTCCTCACCATGTGGGTTTTTGAGCGATGGCCCTCCTATGCTCCTGTTCCTTCTAAGCCCAGCAAATGGTGTGTCCCAGGTGCGGAGGACGAACTTTCCAGTGGAAGAGCTGCTCGATGGTTTGGAACCCACTTTCCTAAGTGTACCTGGAGCCTGATATGCGATGACCGGAGGAAGTTTACGGCTAGGCCTTATGCCACGCGCATTGAAAATGTGTGATGGTTCCCGAAGTTGTATCCTGCCAGACCTGTTGCTTTCTCGGAAGAACTTCTTTTCGAGGGTCGTGAGCGCTTCCATGAGCGTTATCGCGAGTTCTTCTGCTGGTGTCTAAGGGGCTCTCTTCCTGCTCTTGCAGAGTATGTTCGTGAGCTTACCCCCAGGTACGAGAGAATCACAGTCGATGTCGATCCAACTCGCGTTTCTCCCCAGTTTGGCTTTGATGCGGTGGCGCCATCAGTCTGGCCTAGATCTATTGTAAGGGGTTTCTACAAGCGGCTACTGTCTGGCGAGTGCCAAACGATTCTAAGGAGCAACCTTCCCTTTGATCAACCTTCAGGTGGTCGCGCAGGTGGCTACTCCAAGAATTGGGTTGCTTACTGGAATACCCAGCAGGCCAGATTTGAGACACAATCGACCCCTCAACCTAGAAGAGCTCCTGTGATCAAGAGAAATTCCTTCCCCTTCCGTCCTAACTGCAGCTTGGATGACTCCCAGTATGGTTTCTACTCACTGTTGGACCATGAGAATCATTTTTGTCCTTCCACCATCCTTGAAGAGAAGATGGCCGCAGTTAGGGAAGGTGCTTCGCATGTCATCAAGTACAGCGAAGATTTTGCCAAGGTAAACAATTTCCTTTGCGCATGTTAAGTTTCTTTACTCTGATGTGTCAAAACTCATGCTCCATTTTCTGTTGTAGTGCTATGTGAGGAGGTTTGCATCTGGTGAGCGCTCCAAGTCGCTGATCAACACCATTGTCGCTGCGAGAAGGCAGGGTGAGCCAATTCTGCTAGCAATGAGAATGGCTCCCGCAATCGAGGCCCGAATTCGCGAGGTAATGGACGCATTTGCTGACTCGCTGATAGACAACACTCCAGCTCTATCTCCTCCTAGGAACGCTCTGTCTCCTCCCGCAGACGTTGCTCCAAGGGCAAAGAGACCAAGGCAGAGGGGAATCACAATCTCTTCCCCTAGGAGTGCTCCAGCTTCCTCTCCTGCGAAGTCCCATGCTTCTAAAGATAAAGGCAAGGGTCGCATGCCAAACATGGCGCGAAAAGAGCTCGCAGTCGAGACTTTTGTTTCGTTTGGTCAAGAGGAAGAGGAGGATGAGAGGAGGGAAGTGAGAGAAAGAGATGATAATGAAGAAGAAGAGAGAGTCGAAGATGACAGAGAAGAAGAAAGAGGTGAGATACGAGAGGAAGATTAGGAAGGTATCTCGAACGAACTTATCTTCTCATTATCTTAGCTCTCGCAGTCCTTTTGTTTTGAACAGTTTATTCTTTTGCAGATGACGATGCAGAAACCATCAGCGGCCTTCTGGCCAAGAGGCAGAAGAGGGGTTCCCACTCTGGGGTTTTCAGTGAAGCCATAGACGAGGACATCCTTTCTGAGTCTAGAAGAACAGCTGCGGAGGCTGCTGAAAGAATAAGGAAGCGAGAAGAAGATGAGATTGAACGCATAAAGCAAAGGAGCTTGGAAGAGCAACATGTTGACGACTTGGCGCGGAAAACCGATGAGGAAGATGTGGCTCAAGTTGATGAGGAAGATGCGCCTCAAGAGGAAGATGCGGCTGCTCTGGAGCAAGCTCATGCGGATTTTGAGGAAATCGCAGGTGGTAAACAAGGTGAGATTTTTAACCTCGCTGTAACTTATCAAGAAGTGATTGCAGGTGCGTTAAAGCATGTCTTGTCAAAAGCTGACATCCGCCGATGGCTAGTAAGCAAGTGCGGTGAACCCTCAGGTAATCATCCAAGCAATGTCTGTAAACTAGGCTTAGCAACCCAATTACCATCATAACAAGTTTCTTCGCACCCCAGGTCACGCTCACCTTAAGGATGTGCTTAACGAAGACACATTAATAGGATATGGTGTCGCGTCTTTAGCATATGATGAAGATGCTACAATCCCACCTACGCGTGGAGGTGCTCGCTCTTGGTTTATCAAAATAGCAAAATATTGTATGATACAAGTTACCTCACATTTTCCTATCTTGTATCGCAGGTGATGCTGATGAGGCCGTGCTGGAACAAAGGAGTCAACCCTCGGCATCTTATGCCCCAGAGCGAAGCTCTCATGTCGAGAAGCCTGTCGCAGCTGCTGGGTATGCAGGAGAGCCCTTGGAGGTTGTCATCGAAGTTTCTGATGATGTCGAAGCTGACACCGTGCTGATGAAGGAAGATACTAATGCTGCAGGTGAGGAAATGGAGACAGATGCTGCTGAGGCTGAGGTTCATGAGCAGGTCGTAGAAGACGAAGCATCACATGCGAATGTGAATGTTCCGATGAGTGCTCCCGAGCCTCACGAGCCCCTCGCACCCGAAGGAGTTCCCGATCGAGCAGCAGCTTCTACTGTTGCCATTCCTCCCGCGGGGATAGAGCCTCCAGAGGTTCCCCAAGCATGGAGTTTTTGGAGCTCGCAAGTGGGAGCTGCAATCGCACCTGTTCTGGCCTATACCCTTCCCGCCAACTATGAGGAGCTAGAGCTCGCAGCTGATAGAAGAGCAATGGAGCGAGGACAGACTTCAGCTGTTCCAGCAATGCGTATCCCTTCTTTGCGCGAGATCCTTGAAGGCACCGGTATGTTACTATTTTTCACATATTGCACTCTTCATTTACGAGTTTCGTGTTCTAAACTTGAATCAATATTGTTAGGCTTGAATCAAGCTGATGTGGACTGGCTGGTTCGGATGCGTCTCTCCTACCCTCGGTCATTTGCGAGGTCTATAGAGATAGAGCCTTTTTACAGAAGACTGTTTTTGTCCGAAGCCATCTGGATTTTGGAGCAGCTGTCTGCGGCCACCCCTGCGACCATTTCTCCTCAGAGTGCGCATCTGCTTTTCAGTATGTGCCAAGGCCTTCAAGCCAAAGTTCAAGGCAAGCTGGGCTTTGGGTATCTTGTCAACAAAGTCACCCAGATTCGCGCGGCTGTGAATTTGAAACGCGGTTTCCATAATCTCGCAGCTGAGGGGCGAAAGGTAGAGGAGCAAAGGCAGAAGGCTGAAGAGGCTGTCAAGCTCTTCCACGAGATGAGCGCCAAGTACGAGCAGCTAAAGCGAGAAGTGGACCAAGTGAAAAATACATCACTCTTGTTTTCTCTTGATGACCCCCTGATCAAAGATTTATTTTGAAAAATAGCAAGTATTTGTTTTGAAGCAAAACATTATTGTAATGTTTCCTAGGGTTTCTCCCCTCTTTTTTTTTTATTCAAGGCTCGAATGCCCATTTTTCCCTTCCCGGGATTTGCTCGAATATTTTATGCGTATCAATTATGACGTCACCTGATGACATATCCGCCTTGATTTTCGCGCTAACTGCTTATCAGATAAGCACGCTTCCCTTGGGAAGTCCATCCGTATTATGACCTTCCGTCATTAATTAGGGCACGCCACCGAATCGTCGTAGCCTTTAGTAGGGTAATTGAATGTTACCTCTTTCAAGATGTAAGTGAATGATTCTTACCCCTTTTCCAAGCTTTTTTGACTCAGCTAGGGAACCGAAGGGTCTTCGTAGGTTCTATATAAACCCTGCCTCTTGCTGCTTGGGTTCTTCATCCCAAAATGTGGTGTGCCATGAGTCCTTACGACTGCTGGCTTCAACGCTTGTGTTTTGTTGATTCATGGAAATTTCAAGTTGTGAAACCTGAGTTTGTGCTTTGTGCCATAGAAATAGCTCCCAAGATCTTCCTTACGAAGTATATTGATCTACATAACCATCGTAAAGAAGATTCACATAATACCTCATGTTTGTTCGAATAATTTTCTTCGTCTATTATGTTTGCAGGTCGTATTTCCAGCTTCCTTCCGGCGAGGTGCAGTGCGGTACTGACCTTCTTACCAACTCGTAATGAACGGGGGTTTTCTCCTCTAGCTTTCTCGGAGGAGAACTATTTGCCTCCACGTTCTTGAACTCGGGGTGGCGAGTCATGATGCTCGTCTCCGTGGACAAGGAGCTTCCTGGCCCAGAAGTTGCTGCCTGCCTGTTCTTCACCGCCGCATACGCCTGAACAGGTGGTTCATCTGGCATGTCTCTTGGGCAGAAGACCAGACAGAGGCCTTGTCAGATCCTGGGACCTTGAAGATGGCGTCGCATAGCTTTTGTAGCGTTTGTAGGCCGTTCATTTTATAGCAAGACTTTTCTTGTTATAAATCTTTGTTCGCAGACTATTATGTCGTACAGCTTTTGTTAGGACCAGTAGGCCGATTATTTTACAGTAAGGATCTGCTTTTTATAAAATTTTCGCCTGTAAGCTGCTATCTGATTGAATTGTAAGTCACTTTGACTATGTAATTAGCTCTGTCTGAGCTTTCTCTTGTAAGCTGCTATCTAGACAGATAAATTGTAAGTCATTTTGACTCATAATAAAGCGTTTTGTATCATTTGTTGTTCTTGTTACAACAAATTGTAGTATCGCATGCGTGTCGGCAAATTCTACCCTTTGTACTTGAATGCGTGCTTGAATGAATCTCTTATTTCAAGCTTGATAAATTTTGCATTCGCACGATGCGTTGTCGCTATAGCTGGCTATCTAATAGATAGATTCGCAGATCATAAAGATCATACATTAGAGCTTTTATCTTAGCAGATAGGCTTTAGGATCACTTAAGATCACATTTGCATAGTGCTGCTATCGCGGCAGATAGGCTTTAAGATCACTTAAGATCATATTTGCATAGTGCTGCTATCGCGGCAAATAGGCTTTAAGATCACTTAAGATCATATTTAACTATTGCTGCTATCTCGGCAGATAGGCTTGGGATCAATTAAGATCGTATTTGATTAGCACTGCTATCTCGGCAGATAGGCCTTGTTTTTTAAGAAACAGAGAAGTAAATGAAGCGATAAAAGACAGCCAAAGTCATAAAATCCTTCCCATTTGGGAGAAGTCTTTATATTATAAACACTCTCATATGGGAGAGGCGAAATTACAAATCCCTCATATGGGAGGCACGATGCATGAGTTTATCACAATACTAAGCATAAAGTAGGCATTGTAATCTGACATATGTAAGGAGAGAAGTTAAGGATAATACTTCTTAATCCAGCGCATGTTGGCTGAGCTTGGGGTTGTGGCCGTCCCATGTAGCCTTTGTATATTGCAGTAGCCAATGTCAAAGACTTCTTTGACTTCAAATGGTCCTTCCCAGTTGGCTACAAACTTTGGGTGAGCCACCACCCGCATGCACTGATCCGATGCGTGTAAGACCAGGTCCCCAACCGCGAAATCTTGATGTTGGACTGTTTTGTTGAATGCGCGAGCGATCCTCTCCTTGTATCGTTTATTAGTCCTCTTGGCTTGTTATTGCTTTTCTTCCAATAGAATCAAGTCATGATCGTGCTGATTGTCGTATAGTGCGTGAAAGCCCAACCTTGCAGAGTTGATTTTCACCTCCGCCGGTACAACAGCTTCGGCTCCATAACATAAAAGGAATGGGGAGACTCCTGTGGGAGTCCTTGGAGAAGTTCGATACGCCCACAATGCTATGTTTAAGGAATCGGCCCATTTCTTGTGGTCGTCTGCAACCATCTTGCTCAGAATCCTCAGCAGTGTCTTGTTGGTCGCTTTTGCTTGACCATTCCCTTTTGGATAATAAGGAGTAGAGCAGACCTGCCTTATGTTGTACTCCGCTAGCTTTGCGGCTACTTGACGATTGACGAAAGGGGTACCATTATCTGAGAGAATTGTGTTTTGAATCCCGAACCTGTATATGATGTTCTCCTTGACGAAATGGACCACAGCAAGCGCATTTGCTGTCCTCAGCAGTATTGCCTCCACCCACTTGGTGAACAGCTCTGTCGCGGTGAGGATAAACTGGTTCCCATGCGAGGCTGGTCGAATAGGGCCAACAAAATCCAAAGCCCAAGTATTGAATGGCCATGGTGTCCCCAACGCATGTAGATCTACAGCAGGGGCGTGTACGAGGTTACCTTTGAATTGACACTCCTGGCATCTCCTTACTTTAGTGCGGCAATCTGTCTCCATGGTGGGCCAGAAGTAGCCAACTGTGAGAAGCTGTCTGCATAGTTTCGCACCTCCCTGATGCTCATCTTGGTGAGAGAGGTCCGTCACCTCTTGTGATTCCTTGCTGTCGAGGCACCGAAGTAGGTTACCCTCGTGACCCCTTCGCCAGAGTATATTTTCTTGCACCACGTACCGGGCTGCTTTCCTTTTTAGCTTTTCGGATTGTTTTCTCGATTCAGGCTCAATTCCTTGTGTGATAAAGTCGAAGAGTGGCTTCCTCCAATCCATGTCATCATCGACCAGAGCAATTGTTAGAGAGTCCTTGATCAATGTGCAACTCTCGCACTTCCCTTGGATTAACGCCGCAGCTGTTGACATGTCCGGCCAGTGAATCCCATACATTTGGGCTTTTCTATAGATTGACACCTCACTTTCCCCGCAAGTATGCTGGTGAATCTTTTCTAACAGTGCTTGTCCCTCCTGCTGCGAGACGCATCGCATGAGTATTCCGCCTGGGCCTTTATAGTAGAGAGTTTTGTCGTGTATACAATACCCCTTGGTGGATGCCCAGTTTTCTTTACTCGTTCCCTCTGCGATGGCGTGTAATATTGTCCTCCTCCAGTCTGCATCGTCCATGCATTCATCGCCGCATGCGTCCTCTGTCAACGCCGATGACATTCGTACTTCAATCGAGATTCTCGCGGGGCACTTGTCTGCACTAACCTTAGATCCCAGAGTGGCCAAAGCATCAGCATGCCAATTATCTGCTCTAGGTTTATGCTTGTACCTGACATCGCAGAATTGTTGCACCAGCTTCTGTACCAAATTCCGGTAGGGCAATAGATTTACTTCTTTTAATCCATACTCGCCTGAATCTTGTTTTACGATTAACTTGGAATCCCCCATAACCGTCAAATTGCTTACTTCCAGTGCCCTGGCTGCGCAGAGACCTGCAATGAGAGCCTCATACTCCGCTTCGTTGTTGGTGACTGCAAAATCGAGTTTTGTGGACATTTGTATGACTTCTCCATCAGGTTTAGTCAGAACTATTCCAATTCCTCCACCTTTTCTTGTTGACGATCCATGGAAATGAAGCGTCCAGTAAGGCAACTCAACTGCATAGATCTCGGGTCCCTCTAGTTCTTCCTCGATCACGGGCTCGTGGCTGTTATCGGGGAACATGAGGCCGCTTGCGATTTGATTTCCCGCGGTCGAACGAACGTGATGTTGTATTGGGAGATGGTCATATACCATTTTGCCAATCTTCCGCCAGGAGAAGTGTGGGTCAAGAGGTACCGTATGGGGTCACTCTTTGTAACCACAATCACTTTGTGCGAGGCGAAATAGTTCTTCAACTTTCCTATTACAAAGAATAGAGCGAGGCAATGACGCTCAATATATGTGTACCTTGATTCTGCTGGCTGCACTATGCGAGAAATATAATAAATCGGCCTTTCTTGCCCTCCGTATTCCTGAGCCAAAAGTGCCCATATGGACCTCTTTGTCGATGTTAGGTACAGCAAGAGCGGTGATCCGATTTGTGGTGCGATCATTACCCTTTTTGACGTCAACAAGTCCTTTAGCCTTCCGAACGCGGCCTCATGTTCTATGGTCCAATTATACATAGCATTCTTCTTGATGAGATCGCTAAAGCAGAAGGTAACTTCTGCGATCGTAGGAATGAACCTTCGCAGGTAAGATAACTTCCCCAAGAATGTTTTCAAAGCACTTTGGTTGTGTGACGCCGTCATGCTGGCGATGGCTGATACTTTTGCGGGGTCAGGCTCGATACCCTGGCGATGTATTACACATCCCATGAATTTCCCCGAGGTTACTCCGAATGCGCACTTCATGGGGTTCATCTTTAGTTGGAAACTTCTGCATCTCTCGAATACTTTCCGCAAATCCCCCAAGTGGTCCGCTTCTTCCTTGGACTTGACCGCCAAGTCATCGACATAAACTCCACTTCTTTGTGCATCATGTCATGAAACAGAGCCATCATGGCTCTTTGATAAGTCGCGCCTGCGTTCTTGAGTCCGAATGGCATAACCGTGTAATTAAAAACTCCCACTGGCGTGATGAATGCGGTTTTCCGTGCGTCTTCAGGGTCCATTTTGATCTGGTTGTACCCACTGAAGCCATCTATAAAGCTGAACATACGATGACCCGCAGTCGAATCAATGAGCAGATCGATGTTAGGCAGCGGAAAATCATCCTTAGGGCAAAAGCGGTTGAGATCCCTGAAGTCTACACAGATGCGAAGATGTCCACTCTTCTTTACCACGGGCACAATATTAGCCAACCATGTGGGATGGTGATTGGGCTCAATGAATTTGGCAGTCAGCAACTTGACAATTTCTTGCTTAATTTTCACGTTTATCACCGACCTGAAGCTCCTTGTGTTCTGATTTACCGGCTTAGATCCTGGGATTACATCTAACCTATGCATGGTGATGCTCGCGTCCAAGCCAGGCATCTCATCGTATTCCCATGCAAACACATCTTTGTACTCAGTCAGTAGCTGCAGCAGTCTTTCTTCCTCCTCGCTCGTGAGGTCTGCACTCAGAAAGACGGGTCTCTTCTTTTCTTCGCTTGGGCTTAGAAATACCTCCTTCAGCTCCTGCTTCTGCGGTTTGGGCTTATCCTCCATGCACTCAGGCGCCTCTTTTAGCTTCTCCTTCGAAACGTCTGGCGTTGGATTGTCTAATTCCATGACACGCTCGATTTGATTGATTTGCTCATGGATGTCCCCATGCTCGTGTGGGGGTATCCCCGCGCACCTTCATATGCGGTAGCATTTCTTCCCGTTAGCGTAGAAGCTTTCTATCTCTTTGCCCGCGGGATCATGTTTTGCTATCCTTTTCAGGGTGTACACATTCTTTTTTTGATAGGCAATCCGTGGTGCCTCTTCTCGCGCGGAGGACTTTTCCGTGGTCTCCTCCCTTGTCACCGTCACTCCAGCTGATGATTGATCCTTGATGTCCTCCCATCGAGGCAAAGGAGTCGGATTAAACGGCCCTGGCGTTTGCTCGTCTGCCATTTCAGTGAAACACACTGCTTCGGTGAGGTGCGCCTCGTCCAAATTAAAAGGGTTTACTGAAGCTGGTATCTCCACTACTCTGTCGTTCCAGATAGCCTTCATCACCTGGTGAGCTGTCGAGGGGACTGCATCGATGCGATGAATCCAAGCTCGCCCTATGATCATGTGGTAAGTAGTGTTCGCATCAATGACGTAGAATTTGGCCGAACATTTGATTTTGCCCAGACGGATCCATCCTATCCTCATCCTGGAATCGCTTCGGAATCCCATCAGCGGGGATGGACGTCTGACAATCTTATGTTCCAGGATTCCCGCTGTAGATAGTGCTTTCTGAGCTGACAGATCTTGGCCACGTGGCAGCCATCCAGCACACCATATTGTGCTCCATACACACTGGATCACCAGCCGAGCTGATCCATGTGGGGGCTGCGAGACAGAGCCCTCGCATACCACTGCACGTGACTTGTAGGGAATTAGTGGTTTGGAGGCTAGAGTAAGCCCCGTCGCGTGCGAGCCAAGCCCGCGCGCGACCTTTAGTAACTGCTTTGAGAGATTTATGGCACGAGCTCCATAAACCCGGTCAATCTGGTCAAACCCGGTCAACCTCGTAACGGTTCCGGTATTCGCGCATAACGTGCTGTAACGGTCCCTATATACGAGGACGAACGTGCCGTTGTGGTTAAGCTAATTATGCCGCCATTAATGGGCGCATTAACCACACTACAACGGTCACGTTCCCTGCTATATATAGGACGTTAACCTTTCCATACAAAGGAGGACACACTTGCCATACGCGGAAGCTCTGCCAAACCTCTGTCTCTCTCTCAGACATTACTACTGCCTTACTCTCTCCCTACACACAACCCAACTCTTCCTGTGCCATCTCTGATCCTCTACATACGGTGTACACGGAGGTCTCCCCGCCGGAATCTCTTGTGCACATTTTGGTGAACCCGACGTGAACTTACCAACAAAAGCAACCATGTCTCAGGAGGATGATATCAGCAACAGATCGCCTTCCACCGAAGCTGCCTCGGGAGAGGAGACCCGCCTTACTCCTACGACCCCCGGCGAGGCACCGACGCTAGAATCCTTGGACGCCACTGTCCAAAGTCAGGCGAAAGCTCTCAAAGCTCAGTCTGCGCAGCTAGAACGGATCCTGGCCTTTCTGGGCACCCTTGCGCCAAACCCTTCATCAGCCACCACCTTCCCTCAAGGAGGAGGAGCCCCTACCGCTCCAGGATTGGGAGTGTCAACCACACCTCCCAACCCTAGTCTGCAGACTCCCCCAGCGACTACGCAGCTGCCTTCAATTCAAGGATCAACAGCTCAGATGTTGCCTCTCAGTGCTCATACTCCTCAGCCTCCGGCTTTGGCATCTAACCCGGCCTCGCAGTACCCTTTGCCTCCAACATTGGCGATCTGGGGCAATGCGAGCAGCCAATATGCCCCCAATCCTTCGGCGACATATGTGTCGCCTCCGCCTGCGGCAACCCCTCCTCCTGCTACCGAGGGAAGCATTCCAGAATGTATGACGTCTTTGCAGAAGCGTATGGATACTATTCTGGCTCACCAATCATTCGCGGATACCATTATCCCGAAGCTAGACAACGATCCACCCATCCCGCGGGAGATCTATCTCATGCCTAACCCAGTAGGGCATAAAGCTCCTAAATGGGACAAGTTCGAGGATGTCAACGGAAACGCTCATGAGCATGTCATGCGTTTCATTGATGTCATGGGGCCATTCGGAGCCGATCCCAAGCTACTGATGCGAGAATTCCCAAAATCCTTGGGAAACGTAGCGTACAAGTGGTACCGGACGCTGGAGGCCGGATCTGTGAAGACTTGGGACGACATGGTCCAGAAGTTCTATACCAAGTTCTTCCAGATGGAAGAAAAGGTGACAATGATCCACCTCTCGCGGATGTATCAGAAGCGCGAGGAGGACGGGATTACTTTCATCAAGAAATTCAGGGCGAAGTCCTTGGAATGCAAAGATCCAATGCTCGAAAGTCGGCTTGTAGAGATATGCCTGCAGTGCATGCGAGATGAATACAAAGGTATGCTCATCAACCTGCAAACGCCTACGTTTTCAAAGCTCATCGAGTGCACGAAGAACATCGAGTCTATAGTGGAGAGACAGAAAAAGAAAAATGCTCCGGAGCGATAGTCGAGCGATACTACCTACAAGATCGGGAGGTTCAGTTACAAGAGGGGACACGAAGCTGAGGTCAATGCAGTTTCGCCCCAGAAGCAGGCGAAGGTTGTAAACTTCGACGTACCACCTCTGCCATGTTCGGTGGAGGAGGCAAGCGACCTCTGCAGACAATTGCGCAAGGACGGTGTCCTACCGCCGCTCGAAAAGGTACCCTCCAAGGAGATGGTGAGGGACCCGAAGTGGTGCGAGTACCACGGCAAGGTCATGCATCCTACAGCGGAATGTAAGAAGCTCAGGATTGTGTTCAATCAGAAGATGAAGAATGGCAAGCTGATCATCAGCGATCACAGGAAGGATGTGCGGAACAATCTACTTCCTGCCCATGCGGAGCAAGACTCGAAAGGGAAAGAGGTCGCTATGATCTCGATTGTAGAATTATAAGAAGTCGCAGAGGATGGTCTACCCATCATTGCCGAAGTCCATGAAGACGAGGACTACAGCGTGGACACAGAGGACGAACGTGCTAACCGGATGAAGGGGTCGCACGGCTTTAGCAGATTCTTCGACGAGATGAACTTCTCCGAGAAGTGCCGGACAGAAATGACGAAAGCAATTTTGAGGATAGCAGAGGACTATGAGGAGGATCTTGTAGTCTCCAACGGGAAAGTCATCAGGGCGTCCCGCTCTACAGAAAAGATTATGACCTTTTCTGCCAGCGATAAAAAGACAGATGCGAGCCACCAGAGGCCTCTGTATGTGACAGCCGTCATCAATGGTGTCGAGTTCAAAAGAGCATTTGTAGACAGAGGAGCAGCGGTCAATGTCGTTTCGCTACACACACTGAAGCTAGCAGGGATCCCCGAGCACAAGATTGTCAGGCGTCCATCTCCGCTGATGGGATTTGGAAGCGACTCTAGAATGACGATCGGATGGATCCGCCTGGGCGTTCAGATAGGCAAAATCAAGTGCTCAGCGAAGTTCTATGTCATAGATGCGAACACTACGTATCACATGATCATAGGTCGAGCCTGGATTCATCGCTTCGACGCGGTTCCTTCGACAGCTCACCAGGTCATGAAAGCTATCTGGAATGACAGAATAGTCGAGATACCGGCTTCGACAAATCCATTCAACCTGGATGAAGCGCATCTCAGCGAGGCAGTGTGGTTCACCGAGATGGCGGACGAGCAAACACCGGGGCCATTCAACCCTACTCCTTTACCTCTGTGGGAGGATATCAAGGATCAGTCACCTGCGGGAGTAATGGTGACGAGGGAAGATGCCAAGGAAAAGCCGCCCACACGCGAAGAGGCGCAGCGAATCGCTTACCAGCGAAAGAGTGTGTACACGCTGAAGAGAATTGCAAAGCATGACCCCGAAGGCAAGGAGATAGAGAGCTTCTACGCCAATGGGAAGAAGTGCTATCGCATATGAAGGTGCGCGGGGATGTCCTCACACGGGCATGGGGATATCCCTGGGCAAATCAACCAAATCGAGCAGATTGCGGTAACAAAAGAGTCAATACAGAGCACTCCAGATGGCAGACTCAAAGAAGCACCTGAATGCATGGAAGATAGGCCCAGACCACAAAAGCAAGAGCTAAAGGAAGTGTTCCTCAGCCCGAACGAGGAAAAGAAGAGGCCGGTCTTTCTAAGTGCGGACCTCACAAGCGAGGAGGAGCAAGGACTGCTACAGCTCCTAACTGGATACAAGCATCACTATGCACCGTTTAGACATCATCCCAGGGTCTAAACCGGTAAAGCAGAGCACAAGAAGCTTCAGGCCGGAGCTTAACGTGAAGATCAAGCAGGAGATTGTCAAACTCCTGGATGCCAAGTTCATAGAGCTGAATCATCATCCCACATGGCTGGCCAACATTGTGCCAGTGGTAAAGAAGAACGGACAGCTTCAAATCTGCGTGGACTTCCGGGATCTCAATCGTTTCTGCCCGAAGGACGATTTCCACTGCCCAACATCGATTTTCTTATCGATTCAACAGCGGGACATCGCATGTTCAGTTTCATGGACGGCTTCAGCGGGTACAACCAGATCAAGATGGACCCTGAAGATGCGCGGAAAACTGCATTCATCACTCCGGTGGGGGTGTTCAACTACACAGTAATGCCGTTCGGTCTCAAAAACGCGGGGGCAACCTATCAACGGGCCATGATGGCCCTGTTCCACGACATGATGCACAAGGAAGTGGAATTTTATGTGGATGACCTCGTAGTTAAATCCAAGCAGGAAGCAGATCACCTTGCGGATTTGCGGAAAGTGTTCAATAGATGCAGACGCTTTCAACTGAAAATGAACCCTATGATATGCGCATTTGGGGTAACATCAGGGAAGTTCTTGGGATGCGTGGTTCATCGCCAAGGAATCGAACCTGACCCTGCGAAAGTATCAGCCATCACTGGCATGACGCCGCCCCATAACCAAAGTGCCTTGAAGACATTTTTGGGAAAGCTATCATATCTGCGGAGATTCATCCCAGCGATTGCCGAAATCACCTGCTGTTTTAGTACCCTTCTCAAGAAGGATGTCGTAAACAGCTGGACTCCAGAGCACGAAGCTGCGTTCGAAAAGCTGAAGGATCTGCTGACGTCTTCAAAAATAATGATCGCACCTCAACTGGGATCACCGCTTCTGCTATATCTGACGTCAACAAGGAGGTCCATAGGAGCACTCTTGGCTCAGGAGTACGAAGGCCAAGAGAGGCCTATCTACTATATCTCTCGCATTGTGCAGCCTGCTGAATCAAGGTACACAGACATCGAACGTCATTGCCTTGCTTTGTTCTTCGTGATAGAGAAGTTGAAACACTACTTTGCGTCGCACAAAGTGGTAGTGGTCACCAAGAGCGATCCCATACGATATCTGCTAACTCACACTATTCCTGGAGGAAGATTGGCGAAATGGTACATGACCATCTCTCAATACGATATCACATGCGTGCGACCGCGAGCGATCAAGTCGCAGGCGGTAGCGGATCTGTTGGCACAGTTCCCCGACAACAGCCACGAGCTCGTGATCGAAGAAGAGCTCGAAGGACCTGAAATCTATGCAATCGACGTGCCCTATTGGACGCTCCATTTCGACGGTTCGTCAACAAGGAAATGCGGGGGCATTGGGATAGTCTTGACCAAGCCAGATGGGGAGGTCATACAGATGTCCGCAAAGCTCGACTTCGCAGTCACTAACAACGAGGCAGAATATGAGGCTCTCATCGCGGGACTCCGGGCAGCGAAAGCTTTGGAAGTAAGCAACCTGACGGTCATGGGAGACTCCAAGTTGATCGTCAAGCAAGCCTCGGGCGAGTACGGTTTGAAGGAGATTAACCTTCTGCCTTACCGGACTCTAGTACAAAAGCTGGTACAGCAATTCTGCGATGTGAGGTACGAGCACAAGCCCCGAGCGGACAACAGGCATGCAGATGCTTTGGCCACCTTGGGATCCAAGGTCAGTAGAGACAAATGTCCCGCAAGGATCTCCATCGAAGTGCGAACATCGTCGGCATTGACAGAAGATGCGTGCGACGACGAACACATGGATGATACGGACTGGAGAAAAGCAGTCTTACGAGCTATCGCAGAAGGCACAAGCAGTGAAAGCTGGGCACTCACAAAGGGGTATTGCATACATGACAACACCCTTTACTACAAGGGTCCTGGCGGAATACTCATGCGATGCGTCTCCGAGCAGGAGGGACAACTGTTGTTAGAAAAGATTCACCAACATGCTTGCGGAGAAAGTGAGGTGTCAATCTATCGGAAGGCTTAGAGATATGGCATTCACTGGCCAGACATGTCAACAGCCGCGGCCCTGATACAAGGGAAGTGCGAGAGTTGCGCACTGATCAAAGATTCTCTACTCATCGCTCTAACCGATGATGACACGGATTGGAGGAAGCCACTCTTTGACTTTCTCACTAAGGGCACCTTACCCGAGTCGAGAAAAGAAGCTGAGAAATTGAAGAGGAAAGCATCTCGATACGTAGTATAAGAAAACCTGCTTTGGCGAAGAGGTCACGAAGGCAACTTGCTGCGATGTCTAGACGGCAGGGAAGCACAAGAAGTCATGGACCTTTCTCATCAGGTAGAACACCAAGGAGGTGCGAATTTATGCAGGCAGCTCCTCTCAATTGGATATTTCTGGCCCACGATGGAGGCTGATTGCCGCACCAAAGTACGACGCTGCCAGGAGTGTCAATTCAAAGGAAACCTAGTGCACGCTCCTGCTGTGGATCTACATGCATTGGGAACGCCATGGCCATTTCACACATGGGCTCTAGACTTCATCGGTCCCATCCGACCAACATCACACGGGAATCACTTTATTCTCACCGCAACGAGCTATTCACCAAATGGGTGGAGGCGATACCACTGAAGACGGCAAATGCGCTAGCTGTGGTCAATTTCATCCAGGAAACACATCATATGCAGGTTCGGAATTCCAAACACCATTCTTTCGGATAATGGTACTCCTTTTGTTAATCGCCAGGTGGCTGCGAAGTTGGCAGAGTACAATATCAGGCAAATATGTTCCACCCCTTATTACCCAAGGGGGAACGGGCAAGCCGAAGCGACCAACAAAACGTTGTTGAGGATTTTGAGCAAGATGGTCGCAGATGACCACAAGAAGTGGGCCGATTCTCTAAGCATAGCTCTGTGGGCTTACCGAACTTCCCCAAGGACACCCACGGGGGCCTCACCATTCCTACTATGCTATGGAGCCGAGGCCGTGGTACCTGCGGAGGTGAGAGTCAATTCGGCGAGATTGGCCTTTCACGCACTATACGCAATCAACGCGATCATGACTTAGTCTTGCTGGAGGAAAAGCGAGAACAAGCTAAAAGGACCAACAAGCGGTATCAAGAAAGGATCGCTCGTGCTTACAATAAGACAGTCCAGCGAAGAGATTTCGCAGTTGGAGATTTGGTCCTGCGCGCATCTGACCATTGCATGCGAGAGGCGGCTCATCCGAAATTCGCAGCCAATTGGGAAGGACCTTTCGAAGTCACAGAAGTCTTTGACAGTGGCTACTGCAGCATACGGAGGTTGCACGGAACGACCTCAACCCCAAGCTCAGTCAACATGCGCTGGATTAAGAAGTACTATCCATGACTTCTCTCATTTCATGCGTTTTATTATAACGTTGCTTCATGTCTTGTATGGCTATGATTCACACAATCTCCTCTCCCCCATGAGAGAATTGTAAGCTCATCTCTCCCATAGAATTATAATAAAAGGACTCTCCCAAATGAGAACTTCATATTCCTAGCTGTTAATGTTATTGCATTTGGTTTGTTATTATTGTTAACAATGGGCTATCGGCCACAATAGCGACCTATTCGAATATGATCTCAAATGATCTTTTAAGCCTATCTGTCGCGATAGCAACTTGTGCCAACTACGATCTTAATTGATCTTCTAAGCCTATCGGTCACGATAGCAGCCTATGCAAATGCGATCTTAATTGATCTTCTAAGCCTATCTGCCACGATAGCAACCTATCCAACTACGATCTTAATTGATCTTCTAAGCCTATCTGCCACGATAGCAACCTATGCAAATGCGATCTTAATTGATCTTCTAAGCCTATCGGCCACGATAGCAGCCTATGCAAATGCGATCTTAATTGATCTTCTAAGCCTATCGGCCACGATAGCAGCCTATGCAAATGCGATCTTAATTGATCCTCTAAGCCTATCTGTCACGATAGCAGCCTATGCAAGATGATCTTAATTGATCTTCTAAGCCTATCGACCACGATAGCAGCCTATGCAAATGCGATCTAAATTGATCTTCTAAGCCTATCGGCCACGATAGCAGCCTATGCAAATGCGATCTTAATTGATCCTCTAAGCCTATCTGTCACGATAGCAGCCTATGCAAGATGGTCTTAATTGATCTTCTAAAGCCTATCCGCCACGATAGCAGCCTACACAAATTGATCTTAATTGATCTTCTAAAGCCTATCTGTCACGATAGCAACTCATGCGAAAAACGATCTTAATTGATCTTCCAAAACCTATCTGCCACGATAGTAATATATGCGTAATGTGATCTTAAAACGATATTTCAAGCCTATCTGCCGTGATAGCAGTGTTATACAAATGCGATTTAAAATTCGTCCTTAAGACTATCTATTGCGATAGCAACATCATGAAAAATGATCTTAAGTGATCTACAAAGGTCTATCTGATGAGATGAAACCTGCACTTACATCCGAAAGCAAATCACAAGCCCATCTTCCAAGATGGCACAACTGCGCAAACACGATCTCGAACGATCTAATAAAACATCTGCGAATTTATATGGCAGATACCAAGTGCGAAATATGTATATAGCATTATACAAGCTGAAATATGCCGATACGCGTGCGAAATTGTATTTTGTTGTAACGAGACAGCAGATAATACAAAAGCTATTTATCATTATGAGTCAAAAAGACTTACAATTTATCTGTCTAAATAGCAGCTTACAAGCGAAAAAGCTCAAATCTAACTACGCAGCCAACATGGCTTACAATGCATTCGAAAAGTAACTGACAAGCCAGCAGTGACACACCACGGGAATCCTGACTGAAAAGGATGAACCCAACGGTCCTAACACCGGCTATGCGATACGCAGATCTGCGGCCAAAGATCTGTAGCAAGTGGGATGCTTCTGCGAAGAGATCAACTCGTCATTCGCTACGTCCCTAGCAGCAAGATCTGGGTGACGGTACGTCCAAGACCCCAGGAGCTGACAAAGGCCTCTGTCTGATCAAGATATGTACCAGAGGAACCACCTGTTCCGGCGTATGCCGTCGTGCGAAACAGGGGAAGCAGTCATTCCTCTGGTACTGGGTTCCTTGTCCTGATAGACAAGGGCATTGACGAGCCTCCTGAGTTCAAGAACGAAGAGGCAAGAAATCCTCCTCCAGGGATGCTGGAGGAGAATTCCGCCGTTCATTACGAATCGGTAGCACGGTCACTACGGCGCTGCACCTCACCGGGAGGCGGCCGGAAACATGACATGCAAACATAATACACGAAGAAAATTCTTCGAACACATCATCTCCATCTTCTTTATGATGGTTATAAAGAGCAATAAGCCTCATAAAGCGGATCTTGGAAACTATTTCTATAGCACAAAGCGCAAACTCAGGATTCACAACTTGGAGTTGCCATGAATCAACGAAAAACAAGCGTTGAAGCCAGCAGTCGTAAGGACTCACGGCAAATCACATTTTTTGGGATGAAGAACTCAAATGGCAAAGACAGGGTTTATATAGACCTTGTGGAGACTCTTCAGTTGCTAAGATGAGTCAGCAGAATTTGAAAAGAGGGTAAGGTCAATCACTTACGCCTTGAAAAGCGGTAACGATCAATTACCCTACTAAAGGCTACGACGATTCAGTTGCGTATCCTAATTAATGACGGATGGTCATGATTCGGATGGACTTCCAAAGGAAAGCGTGCTTATCTTACGAGAAATTAGCGCGAAAATCAAGCAGAGTATCAATTGCTGATGTCATAATTGGATATGCACAGAGATATCCTATCAAATCCCGAAAAGGGCAAAACGGTCATGTCGATTCTTTTGTTAAAAAAAAAGGGGGAGAAACCCTAGCAACATTACATTAATGCTTCAGCATTACATTAATGTTCCAGCTATTTGCTACTTGTCGAATTTTAAAATTCAAAGCAAATTCTTGATCAAGGAGTCATGAGGGGCGAAGTGATGGCTCAGATTCTCTACCTGCTCCACTTCCTGCTTCAATTGCTCGCACTTGGCATTCATCTCATGATAGAGCTTCAGAGCCTCTTCAGCCTTTTGCTTCTGCTGCTCCACCTTCTGCTTCTCAACAGCGAGGTTTTGGTGGCCGAGTTTCAAAGTTACGGCTGCGTGAATCAGGGTAACTCTTTTCATAAGAAATCTGAAACCCAGTCTGCCTTGGACTTTGGCAAGAAGATTTTGGCACATGCCAAAAAGCAATTCGGCACTCGGGACAGAAATGGTCGCAGGCGTGCCGCAGACAGCTGCTCCAAAATCCAAATGGCTTCGGTAAGAAACAGCCTCCTGTCGAAGGGCCCTATCTCCAGAGATCTTGCAAATGATTGGGGGTAGGTGAGGCGCATCTGAACTAGCCAGTCCACATCAGTTTGCTTCAAACCTAAAGCAATGTCAAAGCTAAGTTGTGCTATCAAACTCGCAAATGAATAACGCGAGATGCAAACAGCAAATCTCTACTTACCAGTTCCTTCAAGAATCTCACGAAGATAAGGGATGCGCATCACTGGAGTGGTCGAAGACTGTCCTCGCTCCATAGCTCTCCTGTCAGCTGCGAGCTCTAACCCCTCATAGTTAGGAGGAAGAGTATAAGCTGCACCAGCTGCGACTGCATTCCCGACCTGCGAGCCCCAAAAGCTCCACGCAGGAAGAGGTGCCGCCGACTCAGTCATCACCGGAGGCGAAGTGACAGCCGAAGTTGCTTGGCGAGGGACACTTTCAGATGCGGCAGCATCGACAGCACTCGTTCTTACTTCCTCAGCGCCAGCATGGGCGTCTTCCTCCATTAGCACAGCATCAGCTTCGGCATCATCAGAAAGTTCGATGATGTCCTCAAGAGGCTCTCCTGCATATTCAGCAGCTGCGACGGGCTTCTAGGTATGGGAACTCGGAATCGGAACATAGGACGCAGAAGGCTGACTTCTTCGCTCCAGCACAGGTTCATCAGCATCGCCTGCGAAACAAAATGCAGTAGTATGAGGTAACTCGTATTGTACGTTATTTTGCTATCTTTGCTAAAGCTAAGAGCAAGCACCTCCACGCGAAGGTGGGATTGAAATATCTTCGTCATACACTAAAGACGTGGAACCATGCCCTATTAGTGTGTCCTCTTTAAGCAGGTCCTTAAAATAAGCGTGACCTGGGACGCGAAGAAACCAGTCATGATTCTATTTCAAGTTGCTAAGGTCTAGTCCATGCATATCGCTCAAATGATTACCTGAAGGTTCTCCGCACTTGCCTACTAGCCAACGGCGAATGTCAGCTTTTGACACACCATGCTTTAATGCACCCACTACAACATCTCTATAAGGTACTGCGAGATTGAAAATCTCACCTTTATTGCCGCCTGCGATTTCTTCAAAATCTGCTTGGACTTGCTCCAAAGCTGCTGCATCCTCTTCTGAAGCCACATCCTCCTCCTCAGCCTGAGGAGCCACCTCTTCGGGAAGTGCATCTTCCTCATCCATGGGACGCACTAAGTCGTCAACATGTTGCTCTTCGAGGCTCCGTTGTCTCACACGCTCGAGCTCCTCCTCTTCGCGCTGCCTTCTTCTTTCGGCAGCTTCCGCGGCTGTCTTCCTGGACTCGGCAAGAACGTCCTCGCTTATGGGTTCGTCTGGAATGCCAGAATGAGCATTCCTCTTTTGTCTCTTGGCCAAAAGGCCACCGATGGTCTCATCATCATCATCATCTGCGAAGAAACGATTGGTTTAAGAAAGAGTTGCAAAAGAATTACGATAATGAGAAGGGAAACGCGATGGAGGTACCTCTTGATTCTCCCTCATGTATCACATTGGTTCTTTATTCTTCTTCTTCATCACCTTCTCTGGGCTCCTGCCTCTCCTCTTCTTCCTCCTGGTTGAATGGAACGAAGGTCTCAACTGCGAGCTCCTTCCGCGCTCTACTAGGCATGCGACTTTTTCCTTTATCCTTGTTAGAAAGGGACCTCGCTGGAGGGGAAGTTGGAGCACTTATGGGGGAAGAAATTGTAATTCCCTTTTGCCTGGGTCTCTTCGCTCTCGGCGCGGCAGTTGCTGGAGGAGACGGATTATCTCTGTGTGGAGACGAGGCCGAAGCATTGTCTATCAGCGAGTCAGCAAAGGAATTCATGACTGCGTGAATCCTGGTTTCGACCTCGGGGTCCATCCTCGATGCTAGCAGGAACGACTGTCCTTGTCTTCTGGTGGCAACAATGGTGTTAACCAACGACTTGGAACGATCACCAGATGCGAATCTCCGCACATGACACTACAGCAAACAGTATAGAATAAAGGCATCAACATGTGGAAATCAAGAAGCTTAACGCACGCGGAAAAAGTTGCTTACCTTAGCAAATGTCTCGCTATATCTGCTGACATGCGAGTCGCCTTTCTTAACTGCGACGATCTTTTCCTTCAGAATGACGTCAGGGCACAAATGGTTCTCATGATCCAACAATGAGTAGCAACCATATTCAGACTCGCTCAGACTGCAATTGGGGCGAAACGGAAAAGAGTTTCTTTTGATCAAGGGAGCTCTACTCGGCTGGGCGGCCAACTGTGTCTCAATCCTCGTTTGCTGGGCGATCCAGTATGCGAGCCAGTTCTGGGAACAACCGCCCTCGCGGTTACCCGCAGGCTGCTCAAAGGGAAGATTGTTCATGAAGACTGTCTTGCACTCCTTTGTTAGGAAGCGCTTATAGCAACCTCTGATAATGGAATGGGGCCAGATTAATGGTGCCACTGCATCAAAGCCGAACTGGGGAGAAACTAGAGTGGGGTCAACATCCACGGTAATCCTCTCATACCTTGGCGCGAGCTCACGAATATGCTCTGCGAGAGCAGGAAGGGAACCTCGCAGACACCAGCAAAAGAATTCGCGATAGCGCTCATGGAAATGCGATCCCTCTTCGAAGAGGAGCTCTTCTGAGAAAACGACACCCTTAGAGGGGTACAGCTTTGGAAACCATCGCACGTTCTCAATGCACATGGCATAGGGCCTGGCAGTGAACTCTTGCCGCTTGTCGCATATCAGGCTCCAAACGCACTTGGTATTGTTCGCTCCGAACCACCTCGCAGCTCTGCCACTGTTACGCTCCTCCGTCTCGCCTGGGGGACACCACTTGTTGGGCTTAAGAGCAGTTGGGGCATAGGACGGCCATCGCTCGAAGACCCACATCGTCAAGAAGGCAATGTTGACGAAAGTCAGTATATCGAGACGGCCACGTGACTCCTTCATGGCAACAATTAGCTGATCCAGTCTATAGTACAGCGTGCCCAAGACCAAGGGTCCGAGTGCGACTCTCTGGCCAAGGGCGAGCTTCACAGCAAGTGGCAGAACGTGATAGAAGACCCCATCATGTGGGTGACCATCGATTAAGTACCTCGACAACCATGCATAGAGGAAAGCACAAAGGGTCAAGTGATAGCCTTTACCTTCCACATAATTCTTGGCCTCTGGGTTCTCACTCAGAAGCTTCTTGGTGATGCTGCTGTTCGCGTAGTCACGAAAGAAGTACTGCACCCATTTGTTCCAAGTACTCTTCGCGGACGTATCAACCAATTGCCAGTTCGGAAGGGCTTTGGTAGTGGTCCACCGGGTGGAGATTTTATTTACCTCTGACAGACACTCCTCCATCTGCGTGTACAAAGCGATCTCCGCAGCCGTCCTCAAAGGACTCAAAGGGTCCACTTCACCCATGGGAGACAGATCGTACAGCATGTGCACGTCCTCGAGTGTGGGGGCAGCCTCGAACTCAGCAAAGTGGAAAGTGTGAGTCGCAGGCGAGTAGCGGGAAAGAAGGTTTAGAAGCATGGACTGGTCCAGCTTCACGGCAGCACCCTTCATAGCACGAACATCGAAGTATACGCCGGCCTCATTAAGAGTCGCAGCATGATCGGTCAACACGTGGTCAATCCACTCATCCATGTAGTCCAATTTCTGGACAAAAGCTTGCGTGGAAATCGCAGCATAGGGGAAGTACCCATTTTCGATTCCCAATCGAACCACGTCCTCGGATCCAATCAACTCGAGCAAAGCTGAGTTAACTGGAGGAGTCAGTGTTAGCAATCCCTCATTGGGGACAGAGGCAGGCAATTTCTTCGCCTTAACCCTCGCGTGGTATAAATCTTTGCCACCCAGATAGGGGGCTTTTCGCCACAAAGCTTGCGGAAGATCAGGTATCTCTTCGTCCTCCTTGGTGGGTTTGGTTCCTTTTGTCTTGGCCATTCCTGCGGAAGAGCAAGAAAAAAGGGGGGAGAAATATGCCACACTTCAGTTCGAATTTCGAGATTCAAGATCTATGGAAAGAAAGATGAACAGTTTCTGGTATTATCAGGGATTTCAAAACCCTACATCCAAGATCCTTATCATCGAAGGATCAAGCCAAAATTGGGTCCAAAGCTTGAAGCTTCTTCACAAGTTTCAACAGATTATATATCATGGGTTTGCAGATTCAACGCAGTTTGAAGCATACACTGGTATTCTAAATTTAAATTGAACAAGGCCAACCGGGTTTTCGCGAAGCCTGCTTGGATACACACAGTTGGAGAAGACGATTTGCAGTTCTGAACTGGTGATTGATTATCTGAATCTGCTCCCGAAGAATTTCGGGTATCATTCACTTTAAGAGAAATAAGTGATGCTTTGCAACAATGGAGAGTACAAAGTATCTATCCAAAAAAAATGAAGGGTTGCGTCCTTCCAGTAGTCGAATCGCAACCGTCACCGTCGAATCGCGCAATCACAGGACAAGCTGACGTCACGCCTAAAACCCTAAAGGCCAGACGGCACGACTCTAGGGGTTTTAGGTCATAATGGCACGCACGGGGGCTGAACTTACCTGTATTTGAATTGGTGCGTGGCAGCGACGCGTATGTTGGTTTCCGCGCATGGAAGTCTATACAGCTATGAGTCTTCACGCGCAGAAAGGGGGCTAATGTAGATAGTGCTTTCTGAGCTGACAGATCTTGGCCACGTGGCAGCCATCCAGCACACCATATTGTGCTCCATACACACTGGATCACCAGCCGAGCTGATCCATGTGGGGGCTGCGAGACAGAGCCCTCGCATACCACTGCACGGGACTTGTAGGGACTTAGTGGTTTGGAGGCTAGAGTAAGCCCTGTCGCGTGCGAGCCAAGCCCGCGCGCGACCTTTAGTAACTGCTTTGAGAGATTTATGGCACGAGCTCCATAAACCCGGTCAATCCGGTCAAACCCGGTCAACCTCGTAACGGTTCCGGTATTCGCGCATAACGTGCTGTAACGGTCCCTATATACGAGGACGAACGTGCCGTTGTGGTTAAGCTAATTAAGCCGCCATTAATGGGCGCATTAACCACACTACAACGGTCACGTTCCCTGCTATATATAGGACGTTAACCTTTCCATACAAAGGAGGACACACTTGCCATACGCGGAAGCTCTGCCAAACCTCTGTCTCTCTCTCAGTCATTACTACTGCCTTACTCTCTCCCTACACACAACCCAACTCTTCCTGTGCCATCTCTGATCCTCTACATACAGTGTACACGGAGGTTTCCCCGCCGGAATCTCTTGTGCACACCCGCCAACTTTAGAGTGTTGAGCGAGACCACGTTAACTGCCGCTCCTCCGTCTACGCACGCCCTTTTGAACTCGACACCATTGATTACTGCCGTTACGTACAAGGGCTTCTGGTGGCTCGCATCTGTTTTCTTGTCGCTTGCTGAGAAGGTTATGACTTTTTCTGTGGAGCGGGACGCCCTGACAACCTTCCCATTGGAAACTACGAGATCTTCCTCGTAGTCTTCTGCTATCCTTAGGATTTCTTTTGTCATCTCCTTTCGGCACTTCTCTGAAAAGTTCATTTCATCGAAGATCCTGCTGAACCCGTGCGAACCCTTCATCCGATCGGCACGTTCGTCCTCCGTGTCTATGTTGTCGTCCTCATCGTTGTAGACTTCAGCAATGATGGGTAGACCATCTTCCGCAATCTCTTCGAGGTCCATAATCGCGATCATGGCAACCTCTTTGCCTTTTGGCTCTTGCTCCGCATGGGCAGGCAGTGGATTGTTTCGCACATCCTGCCTCTGGTCGCTGACAATCAACTCGCCATCTTTCATCTTTCGGCTCACCATGTTTCTGAGCTTCTTGCAATCAGTCGTGGGGTGCATGATCTTTCTGTGGCATTCGCACCAGTTTGGGTCCCTCATCATCTCCTTGGAGGGTATCCTTTCGAGTGGCAGCAAGATACCGTCTTTACGCCACTGCTTACACAAGTCCATCGCTTCCTCCACCGAACATGGCAGAGGTGGCGCATCCAAGTTTGTAACCCTGGGCTGCTTTTGCGGCGAGACTGTATTAACCTCAGCTTCGCGCCCCCTCTTGTAGATGAACCTTCCAATTTTAAAAGTAGTTCCACTCGGGGATTGTTCAGGGGCGTGCTTCTTCATCTGTCTCTCCACTATGGGCTCTGTGTTTTTCGTGCACTCCATCAATTTTGAAAAGGTAGGAGTTTGTAGGTTGATCAGCATACCTTTGTACTCGTCTCGCATGCCTTGCAGACATATTTCCACGAGCCTGCCCTCAAGCACTTCATCTCTGCATTCTAAGGACTTAGCTCTGAATTTCTTGATGAATGTCACTCCATCCTCCTCACGCTTCTTGTACATGCGAGAGAGATGAATCATTGTCACCTTTTCTTCCAACTGGAATAATTTGGTGTAAAACTTCTGGACCATGTCTTCCCAGGTCTTCACGGATCCGGCCTCCAACGTCCTGTACCACTTATAGGCCACGTTCCCCAGAGATTTCGGGAACTCGCGCATCAGCAGCTTGGGATCGGCTCCATATGGTCCCATCACATCGATGAGACGCATGACGTGCTCGTGAGCATTCCCGTTGACATCCTCGAACTTTTCCCACTTAGGAGCTTTATACCCTGCAGGGTTAGGCATGAGATAAATTTCTCGTGGGATAGGCGAATCATTGCCGACTTTTGGAATAATGGTATCTGCGAACGGTTGATTAGCCAAGATGGTTTTTATGCGCCGCTGCAGCGACGTCATGCACTCCAGTGCACTTCCTCCAGCAGCAGGAGGAATGTTTGTTGCAGTTGGAGGCGACACATATGCCGCGGTCGGGCTAGGAGCGTAATGTGAATTCACGTTGCCCCACGTTGCCGGCGGAGGAGGCAAGGGGTATTGTGAAGATGGATTGGGTGCCAGAGTTGGCGGTTGAGGAATATGAGTGGTAAGAGGCAATATTTGAGCTGTTTTCCCCTGAACTGAGGGTAATTGCGCCATCGCCGGTGGGGTTTGCAGGTTAGGGTTAGGTGGCGTGGGTGTCACCCCAATCCCTTCAGTGGTGGAGGCTCGTCCTCCCTGAGAGATGGTGGTGGCCGATGTGGGATTCGAGGCAAGGGTCCCCAGGATGGCCATTATCCGTTCCATCTGTGCGGATTAAGCCTTAAGAGCCTTTCCCTGATTCTGGATGGTGGCGTTTAAGGCCTCTTGCATCGGGGCCTCACCGGCGGCCGTAGGAGTGTGACGGGTCTCCTCTCCCGAGGTGGTCTCCGTAGAGGGCGATATATTACTGACATCATCTTCATGAGACATGGTTGCTTGTAATGGTAAGTTTCACGTCGGGTTCACCGAATGTGTACGAGAGAATCCTGCAGGGAGAATTCAATATACACCAAGAGTAGGGGATAGAAAGAACACAGGAAGAGTAAGGTTGTGTGTAGGGAGAGAGTAAGAAAATAGCACTGTATGAGAGAGAGAGACAGGATATTGGCAGAGCTTCCGCGTATATCAGGTGATTCTGCCCTTGTATGGAAGGGTTAACGATCCTATATATAACGGAGAATGTGACCGTTGTAGTGGGTTAATGCGCCCATTAATGGCGGCTTAATTAGCTTAACCACAACGGTACGTTCGTCCGCGTATATAGGGACCGTTACGGCACGTTACCCCCGTATACCGGAACGGTTATGAGGTTGACCGGGTTGACCGGGTTTATGGAGCTCGTGCCATAAATCTCTCAAAGCAGTTACAAGGGGTCGCGCGCGAGCTTGGTTGTTGCTCGCACGCGACAGGACTTACTCTAGCCTCAAACCACTAAGTCCCTACAAGTCATGTGTGGTGGTATGCGAGGGCCCTGTCTCACAGCCCCCACGTGGATCAGCGCGGGTAGTGATCTTGTGTGTGTGGAGCACAGCTAGGTGTGCTGGATGGTCGCCACGTGGCTAAGATCTGTGTGTCTGGAAAGCACTATCTACACACCTGCAACTTTGTTAGTCTGAAAAGTATAAACATTGATTGATCTAGAGGCCGTGAGAATTCAATCTCCTGATTTCTCATTTTGCACCACACACTTCTCTTTATCAAAGGTAACTTTGTTACCATTTTCAAGGAGCTGAGATACACTAAGAAAATTAAATTTCAAACCTTCAACTAGATACACATCAGAAATAGAGTTTTCAGAATTTGTACCAACTTTTCCAATACGAAGAATATTGCATTTGCCTTTGTCACCAAGTGTAATTGAACCTTCTGACTGCTCCTTCAATTCTGAGAATAGATATCTCTTTCCACTCATATGTCTTGAGCAACCATTGTCCATAAACCACTTATGTTCTTTCATATTGTTGACAACCTGCAAACACCAATCACTGCCTTACCCAGCTGTTAGACCAAGTGTGGAATTTGGATTCATCTTCAGGATCAACCATGTTAGGTGTCCTAAAACCTTTCGGAAACCCAAATTTTCTTAACTTTTCCTTTGAGTTGAAAAGGAAAAGCGTTCCTCATTATGTGAGGGTCTCTTCTTCTAAAAGGACAAGTCATTTTAACATGACCAGTTTTACAGCAGTAATAACAGGTAGGAGAAGTTTTGTTTCCATCTTTCACAAATCTAGTATTGTTCCTCCTTGGAAAGTTTGGATTGAATCCAATACCAGCTTTGTGAACAGACTGTGAACTTCCTCCAAGAATCAAGTTCAACTTGTGTTCTAATCCAGCAAGCTTGATTTTGACTAATTCAGACTCTTGAAGTTTCTCAGTAAGAGTAGTCTTTTTTTATCTAATTCATCAAGATGATGTCTTAGATTAACAAGGCTATCACTCATTGAAGAGTTTTCAGTGACTACATCCTTGAATTGTGTTTTCAAGGCTTTGAAACTGGTTTTCAAGGCCTTGAAATCACTGTGAATTTTCTTCTGAGAGATTTCAAGATTCTGATTTAGGCAAACAAGTTGTAAGTTTTCTTTTGCTTGCTCATGAACTTTTTCTTTCAAAAGTCTGATCTCTTTCAGATAATCTTCCTCATTCAAAAGCATTGTTATGAGATATTCTGAAAGAGCTTCTTTTGGTTTTGAAATCAGACAATTAACCATTACCTCAATGTTCTTCTCAGAACTTTCATCATGCTTGGCCATGAAGCATAGGTTGGTATGTTCTTCCTCATATTCAGATTCACTAGAGCTATCGGAATCACTCCATGAGGCTATCATGGCTTTCTTTCTTCTTTCATGATCTTTCTTTTGAAAGATCTTTCTTTTCTTGTGCGGACAATCTCTTATCAAGTGTCCTGCATCACCACATTTAAAGCAGTTCATAACTTTTGATTTATTTTGTGAAGAGGACTTACCTTTGTAGTCCTTGCTGCTCGATGATCTGTGCCTTTCTCTGTTGAAGTCTTTATTTCCAAAGTTTTTCTTCATTTTGAGAATCCTTGTCAAGGCTTTGGAAATTAAGGCAATTGGATCTTCATCATCACCATCCTCAGTTTCAAGGCTTTGTGTTCTCTCATTCTCTTTGGCTTTGAAAGCTAAGTTCTTGACACCATCTGGGAGTTCTCCATCAAATTCATTCATAGATATCTCATGTGTCAGGAGCTTTCCTTGTATGTCATCAAGTTGTAGGGTTGAGAGATTCTGAGCTTCTTCAATAGTTGTGGTCTTTGGTTCCCACTTTTCCTTTGGAAGACTTATGAGAATCTTCCTAACCTTTTCTTATTTTGAAAAACTTTTTCCTAGTGAATTAAGGTTGTTGACAATATCAGTGAACCTCTTGAACATGTCTCTGATGGACTCATCTGCATTCATCTTAAACAGCTCATATTGCCTGAGATAGATGTTGATCTTGGTTTTCTTGAATTGAATGGTTCCCTCAAAGGTAACCACAAGCTTAGCCCAGATTTCTTTTCAAGTTGTGCATCCAGAGATCCTGTTGAATTCATCTATACTCAAAGCACAATACAAAATGTTAATAGCCTTGTAGTTCTTAGAAAATTGCTCTAATTAAGAAGAGGAGAGTGAGTCTTCTGTTTTAGGAGTTCTGATCCAATCTTTCTCTGTGTAGAAAGTATGAGGTCCATTTTGGATAATGGTCCAAAGCTCTAGATCTTGATCAATAATGAACATTTTTATAAGAGATTTCCAGTGAGCAAAATTTTCTCCACAAAATAGAGGAGGTCTGTTAGCAGCTCTTCCCTGTGAGAAACCACCATCACCTGCAGTACTCATGATCACCAGATGGTTAAATCTATATAGTGATACAAGCTCTGATATCAATTGAAAGTGTGAGTATGCAGATGTTAATGCAGCTAAGATACTCTAGAAGGGAGGTTGAATAGAGTATGCCATCTTTTTGCAAAACTTGCTAGGGAGATGAAAACTTGTGCAAACAGTGAAGTTCAAGGCCTTGAAAACTAGTTCAAGCCCTTGGGGAAGATGCAGACAGTATGAAGCAAGTATGCCTCTTTCAAGACCTTGAAAACAAGTTAAAACCCTTCAAAAAACAGATAGTTTTGTATGCTGCAAATGTTGTGAAAAGAAATGAATTGTAAATGCAGAAGACAAGTGATTTATAGAGTTCAGTCCACTTGGACCTACATCTCTACCTCAGGGATTAGATCCCTGCAGGATTTTCAAATAAATTCTAATTAATCAAAAGCTAAGCCGTGGAACTCAAGCCCAGAGAGTTCCCTTACTCTGTTACAGCTTGTGGTTTTCCCTAACATGTCTAGTTAGTACCTGCTCTAGATAACTGATTAACTAAGAATTATCCATTATTCACTTTGAACAATACTTGAGAATAGATGTAGAGATAATACAGAAATGATCTACCAATACAGCTCAATACAAAATTAGACTTAGAGTAGAAAACTGCAGTGAAATGCAGTGAACTTCTGTGGAATGGATCGAGAGTTTGATGTTCTTCTTTGGTGCTCTGTCAATCCAAAAACTTGTCTCTTGATTTTGCCCGTTTAGTCTCGTTTTTTTTCTTCAAAGTGAGCTCTATTTAAAATGTTTGAAGCTCTGCAAATCTTTCCAGATTTTCAGCAACAACTTCCTATTTTGTAGGCAACAGCTTTGACTCTATTTAACAGCTTTCTCCAACTGATAGTTGATCACCATATTCAAATATATTGTTCTTATCTTGTCGATAAACACTCTGAGAAGCTGTCATAAGTTTCTGATTGATCACATAATCAAAATGTCCAACTATTTCCAAATCTGCACTAAGTCAGTTTAGGAAATAATCCTGCAAATATTGGAAACAAAATTTCCTGCAATATCAAGGTCAAACATATGATATTCTATGATCAAACCATATTAGAATAATTTGTCTTCCATCATCCAATAACAGTGAATCAAACAATGTAAGATATAGAAAGGGAATCAACTCAGAGAGTTTGCAGAAAACTCCCCTGAGAGTGTGCACACAGATTAAGCAGTTTCAAGGCTTTGAATCCAGTTTCAAGGCCTTGAAAATAGCTAAACTATTTTCAATCCTCTGAGACTGATTCAAGACTTTGAAAGCTGATTCAAGGCCTTGAAATAGCTGAGCTATTTCAAGCCTTGCACAACCTGATATTGAAAGTGTGAGTATGCAGATGTAAATGCAGCTAAGACACTCTAGAAGGGGGTTGAAAAGAGTATGCCAACTTTTTGCAAAACTTACTAGGGAGATGAAAACTTCTGCAAACAGTGAAGTTCAAGGCCTTGAAAACTAGTTCAAGCCCTTGGAGAAGATGCAGACAGTATGAAGCAAGTATTCCTTTTTCAACGCCTTGAAAACACGTTCAAACCCTTGAAAAAGCAGATAGTTTTGTATGCTGCAAAAGCTGTGAAAAGAAATGAACTATAAATGCAGAAGACAAGTGATTTATAGAGTTCGGTCCACTTGGACCTACGTCTCTACCTCAGGATTAGATCCTTGCAGGATTTTCAACTCAATTCTTATTAATCAAAAACTAAGCCCTATAACTCAAGCCCAGAGAGTTCCCTTACTCTGTTACAGCTTGTGGTTTTCCCTAACCTCTCTAGTACCTGCTCTAGATATCTGATTAACTAAGAATTCTCTATTGTTCACTTTGAACAATCCTTGAGAATAGATGTAGAGATAATACAGAAATTATCTACCAATACAGCTCAATACAAAAGTACACTTAGAGTAGAAAACTGCAGTGAAATGCAGTGAACTTCTGTGGAATGGATTGAGAGTTTGATGTTCTTCTTTGGTGCTTTGTCAATCCAGAAACTTGTCTCTTGATTTTGCCCGTTTAGTCTCGTCTTTTTTTGCTTCAAAGTGAGATCTATTTAAAATGTTTGAAGCTCTGCAAATCTTCCCAGATTTTAAGCAACAACTTCCTATTTTGTGGGCAACAGCTTTGACTCTCTTTAAAAGCTTCTCCAACGGATAGTTGATCACCATCTTCAGAGATATTGTTGTGATCTTGTCTATAAATACTCTGAGAAACTGTCATAAGCCTCTGATTGATCACATAATCAAAATGTTTAACTATTTCCAAATCTGCACAAAGTCAGTTTAGGAAATAATCCTGCAAATATTGGAAACAAAATGTCCTGCAATATCAAGGTCAAACAGATGATATTCTATGATCAAAACATGTTAGAATAATTTGTCTTCCATCATCCAATAACAGTGAATCAAAACATATAAGATATAGAAAGGGAATCAACTTAGAGAGTTTGCATAAAACTCCCCCTGAGAGTGTGCACACAGATTAAGCAGTTTCAAGGCTTTGAATCCAGTTTCAAAGCTATTTTCAAGCCTCTCAGACTGATTCAAGACTTTGAAAGCTGATTCAAGGCCTTGAAATAGCTGAGCTATTTCAAGCCTTGCACAAACTGATATTGAAAGTGTGAGTATGCAGATGTAAATGCAGCTAAGATACTCTAGAAGGGGGGTTGAATAGAGTATGCCAACTTTTTGCAAAACTTGTTAGGGAGATGAAAACTTGTGCAAACAGTGAAGTTCAAGGCCTTGGAAACTAGTTCAAGCCCTTGCAGAAGATGCAGACAGTATGAAGCATGAATTCCATTTTCAACGCCTTGAAAACAAGTTCAAACCCTTGAAAAAGTAGATAGTTTTGTATACTGCAAATGCTATGAAAAGAAATGAACTGTAAATGCAGAAGACAAGTGATTTATAGAGTTCAGTCCACTTGGACCTACGTCTCTACCACGGGGATTAGATCCCTGCAGGATTTTCAACTCAATTCTTATTAATCAAAAGCTAAGCCCTAGAACTCAAGCCTAGAGAGTTCCCTTACTCTGTTATAGCTTGTGGTTTTCCCTAACCTGTCTAGTACCTGCTCTAGCTAACTGATTAACTAAGAATTCTCTATTGTTCACTTTGAACAATCCTTGATAATAGATGTAGAGATAATACAGAAATGATCTACCAATACAGCTCAATACAGAAGTACACTTAGAGTAGAAAACTGCTGTGAAATGCAGTGAACTTCTGTGGAATGGATTGAGAGTTTGATGTTCTTCTTTGGTGCTTTGTCAATCCAGAAACTTGTCTCCTGATTTTTCCCGTTTAGTCTCGTCTTTTTTTGCTTCAAATTGAGCTCTATTTAAACTGTTTGAAGCTCTGCAAATCTTCCTTGATTTTCAGCAACAACTTCCTATTTTGTAGGCAACAGCTTTGTCTCTCTTTAACAGCCTTCTCCAACAGATAGTTGATCACAATCTTCAGAGATATTTTTGTGATCCTGTCCATAAGCAATCTGAGAAGCTGTCATAAGTCTCTGATTGATCACAAGAATAAAATATCCAACTATTTCCAAATTTGCTCAAAGTCAGTTCAAGAAATCCTGCAAATATTGGAAACAAAATTACCTGCAATATTAAGGTCAAACAAATGACATTCTATGGTCAAAACATGTTAGAATAATTTGTCTTTCATCAACCAATAACAGTGAATCAAAACATATAAGATATAGAAAGGGAATCAACTCAGAGAGTTTGCAAAAAACTGCCCCTGAGAGTGTGCACACAGATTAAGCAGTTTCAAGGCTTTGAATCCAGTTTCAAGGCCTTGAAAATAGCTAAACTATTTTCAAGGATCTGAGCCTGATTCAAGTCTTGGAAAGTTGATTCAAGGCCTTGAAATAGGTGAGCTATTCCAAGCCTTGCACAACCTGATCTTTCAATCTCCCCCTTAATGAAAGACAAAACCCAGTTTTGTTTGATCCTTAGTTTCTGCAAAATAAACTGATTAGTTCACAGTATATAATAACACAGTAATTCCAAAAAGATCCAACTTATTCATAATACCAATAGAAACTAAACAGTTCAGCAAAATAGCAAATAGTCCATAAGAAGTACTAAAACCTAGAATTTTCTCCGCCTTTTTGAATTTCATCAAAAAGATAGAAGATGTTGGATCAAGTGCCTGGAAATTTTTGAAAACTTAAAGAAAAACTCTGAATAAGAGAGAATGGTGAAGAAAGAATAGGCTTGAAATTTCTTCCATGATTAAGGTTATTTATCATCATCCTGGTCCCCTGCTTCTTCCTCACTTTTTTCATTGTTGGCTTGAACTTCTTGTGAAACCACATCTAGTTCCTCAATGAAGGAGCTGATCTTCTCAATAACACTATTGAATAGGAAGGTGAGTCCTTCCACGGCTTTCTTCCCATGCTTCATCTTCTTCTTTACAGCTAACCTTTTCTGTTGAGGAGAGACAGTCTTGAGATTTTTATTTCCTTCTTTTGAAGCTTCTAAAGACTGGGACGGATCCTTCTCATGTTTCCCCTTGTTGGATATGGTGTACACTCCATAGGATCCTGAAGTAGAGTCTGAGTCTGAGTCTTGAATAAGGATTTATTTTCCTTTTCCTTTTCCTTTAACCTTAGAAACTGTCTTCTTCTTGTCTCTCTTAGGGCTTCCAATATGGATTCCCTTCTGCTTCTCTTGTGTAGATGTCGTGGTTTGTTTCTTCTTTGCTGGAGCCTGATCTTTTCTCACCATCTTCTTGGGTGGTGAAGATTCTTCTTCCTCAGTAAAGTTTTTTGAAGCAGAATCTTCAATGATCTCTTGAACTTCATCTACTACTGCCTTTCTTTTCTTCTCTGAGACAGGTTTCGATCCTCCAGCCATCTTGATTCTGTCTGAAGCTCTCCTTATGCTCATTAGGGTTTGGGAGAAGAATAGAGAGAGGTGGAATGATGCGTAGAGAAGGAGAAGAGAAGAAGATAAATACTGAAAGAGTTTGAGTTTCACAAGGAAACTAGTATCTCTCTAATCTCAAAAGATTTGCAATGATCAGAGGGATTTCAAATCTTTTCTGCCGTTAGAAAATAAAATATTCTAATACTATTTTTGGCTAAAATAAATTTTTGAAAAGGGTAGGGGCTATATCAGGTAAATATCTACATAGATATCACCCAACACAGAATGATCCAAGATTATTGACTATCAGTGTAGCAGACTTATTTTCAAGGCTTTGAAAAGGCTTTCAAGGTCTTGAAAAACTGTGACACTGTAACAAATAAAAGCCAAGGCTTTGAAATAATTTTCAAGGCCTTGAAACTCAGTTCAAACCTTTGATAACACATAAATCTTACCTTTCTTACCTGATGCTCCCCCTAAACCAATGCATCTTTATTTAGCATTCCCAATTCCAATCTTAGAGCTGAGAATCTTTCATCTGCTAATGGTTTAGTGAAGATATCTGCAATTTGCATGTTATTACAACAAATTCAAGAAAAATATCACCTTTCTCATCATGATCTCTGATGAAATGGTTTCTGACATCAATGTGCTTAGTTCTTGAATGTTGTACTGGATTCTTTGTAATTGAAATTGCACTAGTGTTATCACACTTACTAGGTATGCTCCTGAAATCAAATCCAAGGTCTTTTAGCTGTTGAGCAATTGTGTACAGGGAGAATCCTTTGAGGAAGATTCAACGTACACCAAGAACAGGGAAAAAGAGAAACACATGAGAGGTAGGGTTGTGAGTAGGGAGAGAGTAAGACAGGAGTAGTTGTATGAGAGAGAGACAGAGTTTTGGCAGAGCTTCCGCGTAGTTCAGGTGATTAGTCTTAGTAATAAAGGGTTAACGATCCTATATATAGTGGAGAATATGACCGTTCTAGTGGGTTAATGCACCCATTAATGGAGGCTTAATTACCTTAACCACAACGGCACGTTCGTCCGCATATATAGGGACCGTTACGCACTTAGTCCGCGTATACTGGAACCGTTATGAGGTTGACCGGGTTTATGGAGCTCGTGCCATAAATATCTCAAAGCAGTTACTAAAGGTCGCGCGCGGGCTTGGTTGTCGCTCGCGCCCGACGGAACTTACTCTAGCCTCCAAAACACTAAGTCCCTACAGGTCCTGTGTTGTGGTGTGCGAGGGCCCTGTCTCGCAGCCCCCACGTGGATCAGCGCAGGTGGAGATCCAGTGTGTGTGGAGCACAGCTAGGTGTGCTGGATGATTGCCACGTGGCTGTGATCCGTCTGTCTGGAAAGCGCTATCTACATTAGCCCCCTTTTTGCGCTTGAAGACACCTAATCGGATAGACTTCAATGCGCAAAAACCAGCGCGCGCGTCGTTGCCACGCACCAATTCAAATACACGCAAAATCAGCTTCCGTGCGTGTCATTATGACCTAGGATCCCTAGAGTCGTGCCGTCTGTTCTTCTAGGGTTTTAGGCGTGACATCAGCGTCGGCATGTGATTGCGCGTTCGGCGGTGACGGTTGCGATTCGACCACTGAAAGGACGCGACTCTTCAGTGTTTTTGAATAAATACTCCTCATTCTCCATTGTTGCAAAGTATTTCTTCTCTATCTAAAGTGGATGTTTTCTGAGAGCCTCCGAGAGCAAATACAGATAATCAATCACCAGTTCTTCCTTGCAAATCGTCTTCTTCAACTTGCTTCATCATCACAAGGTTGGCTTTGCTCGATTTAAATTAATGCATTCCATGCCTTTGAACTGTCTAGAATTTGAGAAACCCAAAATCGTTTGAAATACACCATACCTTGATACTGTTGAGAATGTTTCTTAAAACCCTAAAAGATAAAAACGACTTAAGACGATGATTTTCTGCAATTCTTCTGCACTTCTGAAACTCTGAATCTGTAATCGACCCAGAGCTATTCATCTTCCCCTTTTCACAGTTTTGAAACCCAGAAACTGCTTCTTGAACTTGAACTAAAAGTGGATATATTTCTTCCCCCCTTTTTTTCTTGCTTTTCTGTAGAAATGTCCAGGACAAAAGCGACCAAATCTGTGAAGGAACCCGAAGAAGTCCCTGATCTTCCCAAGACCTTGTGGAAGAAAGCTCGCTATCTCGGTGGAGAAGACTTCTATCATGCTAGAGCTAAAGTAAATAATCGACCAGCTCCCGCTACTCAAGATCTGTTACTGTTTAACCCTCTTACCACTCAAGCCATATTGGAGTTAATTAACGCCAAGGATGTGGTCAGATTAGGTGTTGAAAATGGGTTCTTCCCCCATACTGACATTTCTACCCAGGCCTTCTTGCAAAAGATGGATTTAATGGATGAGTGGATTGACCATGTGCTGATTCACCATGCCATTATGCTAGACCAAGCTGGGATCTATTATGATGTTAGGGCTACGAAGGGTGCTGTCGTGAAGCTGGATCAGACCATGCTTCTAATCCTTTTTTCTCGATACTCACCTGCGACTCATACTTTTCACTTTGATGAGTTTGAGGCCGCCCCCACTTTCGAAGACGTTCAAATACTGTATGAGCTTTCACCCATGGGCGAATTCGATCCCTTGGTTGCTTTGAAACCTGGTCCAGAGCTTACTCTATATGCGCAGATGGAGGAGTGTTTGACCGAGGTAAAGAAAAATTCTACCCGTTGGACATCTGCAGAAGTTCTTCCCACATGGCAGTTGGTTGAGACCTCCGCGATGAACACTTGGGGAAAATGGGTGCAATACTTCTTTCGCGACTATGCGAGTAGTAAAATCACCAAAGAGATACTGGAGAAGGATCCAGAAGCGAAAAATTATGTCGAGGGAAAGGGGTATCATTTGACCTTGTGCGGCTTCCTCTGTGCCTGGCTGTCACGATATCTGATTGATGGTCATCCTCATGACGGGGTCTTTTATCATGTCTTGCCCCTTGCCATCAAGCTGACTCTTGGCCAGAAGGTCGCACTTGGGCCTCTATTGCTAGGAACCCTGTATCATCGGTTAGACCAACTGGTGGTTGCGATTGAGGAGTCGCGTGGGCGTCTTGATGTGTTGACTTTTGTCAACATTTCATTTCTTACCATGTGGGTTTTTGAAAGGTGGCCCTCTTATGCTCCCGTCCGTTCGAGACCCAATCCTTGGAATGTTCCGAGTGCGAAGAATCCACTTCGAAGTGGGAGAGATGCCCGATGGTATAGGACCAACCCTCCTAAGTGTTCATGGAGTTTGGTATGCGACGATCGGAGAAAGTTTACAGCCAGGCCCTACACTACTCGCATTGATAATGTGCGATTTTTCCCGAGGCTGTACCCAAGTAGAGATGGCTCCCTCTCTGAAGATACTCTCCTCAAGGGAGACGATTGCTACAGGAATTCCTCTGTTGGTGCTTGAGAGGCTCACTGCCTGCCCTTTCCGAAAATGTTTCTGAAATAACTTCCAAGTATGAGCAGATCACAGTCGATGTTGACCCGTCGCGCATCTCAACCCAGTTTGGCTTTGACGCAGTGGCGCCTTCTATTTGGCCTAAGTCGGTGAACAGGGATTTCTACAAGCGACTGCTGACAAGGAATGTAAATCTATCCTTCTTAGAAACTTACCTTTCACCCAGCCCTCGGGGAAACGTGTAGGTCGCCTTACCAAGAATTGGATCGCTTACTGGAACACTCAACAGACCAGATTTGATGTATCCTCACCTCCCCGTCTCAGCAAAACTCCTGCGATTAAAAGGAATACTTTCTCGTTCCGCCAGAACTGCAGTTTGGGCGATTTAGAGTATGGATTTTATTCCCTGCTTGATAGTGACAACCACTTATGCCCGTCCATGATTCTTGAGGAGAAGATGACTGCTGTTAGGGGCGGAGTTGTACGTGTGATCCAGTACAGCGAAGATTTTGTCAAGGTAAACAATTATCCTTCATTCTTGAAAGACTCTCTCTTTGAAACGTTGAGACTTACATAAAATTTTCTTTTAGTGCTGCTTGAGGAGATTCGCATCCGGAGACCGTTGCCCATCATTGGTCAATTCCATTGTTAAAGCAAAAAGGCAAAAGAAAGAAATTCTCTTGGAAATGGAATTGGCTCCCAAGGTGGAGGCTCGTATACGCGAGGAGATGGACGTATTTGCTCGCTCCCTCATAGACAACGATGTTGAGGTGGACACAGAAATTGCCCCGAAGGCTAAAAAGCAAAAACATAAGGGGATTGTGATTTCTTTGCCTCCCAGGGACGCTCCAGCTTCATCGCCTGCGAAGTCTCCTTCTTCCAAGGGTAAAGGCAAGGGTCGCATGCAGGGAAAGACACAGAAAGATCTCGCGGTTGAGACGTTCATCCCCTTTGATCAGGAAAAAGAAGCTAAGGAGGAAGAAGGAAGAGAAGAAAGAGAAGAAGAAAGTGAAGAAGAGGAAAGAGAGGAAGAAGAAAGAGAGGAGAGGAGAAGAAAGTTCAGAAGGTACCTCAAATTAACTTATCTTCTTTAAATCATGGCTTTCACAGTAGTTTTGTTAACCAAATTTTTTTTCCGCAGATGATGATACAGAGACCATCAGTGGCCTTTTGGCCAAAGAGATTAGAAAGACAAAAGGTTCTCGCTCAGACGCATCTAGCGAGCCCATAGACGAAGCTATAATCGCCGAGTCTAACAGAATGGCTGCTGAGGCAGAAGAGAGAAGGAGAAAGCGCGAGGAAGATGACATTGAGCTTATGAAAAGAAGAAGTCTAGAAGAACAGCATGCTGGTAGCATGAGTGTGGCCGCCTTGGAACGTGCTCAGGAAGACTTTGAGGAAATCGCATGCAATGAGGAAGGTACAATTTTTAACCTTGTTGTGACTTATCAAGAAGTAATATTTGGTACGTTAAAGCATGGCTTATCAAAAGATGATAATCGTCAATGGTTAGTAAGAAAATGTGGCGAACCCTCATGTAAACATTTGAACAAAGTTTGTAAACCAAGTTTGATAACTCATTCCCTATTGTAACGAGTTTCTTCACACCACCAGGTCACGCTCATCTTAAAGATGTGATAAATGAAGATATTTCTGTAGGATATGGTGTCGCATCTGTAACATATGATGCTGGAGCTGCGATCCCACATAAGTGTGGAGGTGCTCGCTTTTGATTTAATAGAATAGAATATAAGACACAATTCATAATGCAAATTACCTCAATATTTTTTCCAATTTTTGTGTTGCAGGTGGTGCTGCTTCAAATGAACCTACTAATGTTGCTGCCACTGCAAGTGATGCTAATGCTGCACGAGACACTACTGCTGATGTTCCAGCTGCAAGAGAGGTCATTTATGAAGCAGGTGTTGGCGACTCTGATGCAAACATGTTCCTTGAGAAAAGAAGTCAACTTCCTATGTCTCATGTCCCAGAACGAAGCTCGCATGTTGAGAAGCCTACCGCGGCCACTGAGGATGTAGGATAACCTATGAAAGATATTATTGAGGTATCTGATGATGTCGAAGTCGACACCGGAATGAGATAAATAAATGTTGAAGTTGAGCATGTAGGAGAGACTGGTGTGATTGAGGAGATGGAAGCAGAGGATGCGGGAGCTGAAGTTCATGGAGATGAACAGGTCATGGAAGGCATAGCATCGATGAAAATGTCGATGTTCCAATGGATGCTCCTGAACAACAAGAACCTCTCGCGGATGAAGAAGTCCTTGGGCAAGTAGAAACCACAACTGTTGCTGAAGTTAGTGGTGTTAATATTCCACCCGCTTCTTCAAGCGCCGCTGCTCCTGAAAATGCCCCGGGTCCTCAACAAATTCCTGCTATTCCTTCCGTTTCGATGGAACTTTTCCAAGTTCCCACCGCATGGAGTTTTTGGGGTTCAGAGGTAGGAGTTGCCATCGCACCTGTCGCTACTTAAGTTATTCCTGCTGACTACATTGAACGCGAGGTTCAAGCTAACAATCAAGAAATGCAGCGAGGAGATGCTTCAGCTTTTCCTGTCATGCGCATTCCCTCTTTAAACGAAATCATCGAAGGAACAGGTATACTTTGGTGTTGCCATATGTCATACTCTGTCTTTGTTAGCAATTTTGCATTCCTGAACTTTTCATAATTTTTCCTTTTAAGGAATGAGGCAACCTGATCTGGATTGGCTCATAAGGATGCGCCTTTCATACCCGTGGTCGTTTGCGAGAGCTCTAGAGTTGGATCCTTTTGACAGAAGATTTTTCTTGACTGAAGCCACTTGGATTTTGGAGCAATTATCTGCGACCACTCCTGCTACCATCTCAACTGATAATGCGCGGTCGCTCTATGACACATGCAAGAAACTTCAAGCTAAGGCTCAAGGCAGGTTGGACTTCGGATTCCTCCTCAAAAGAGTTACCCAAATCCTCACATCTGCAATGCTGAAGTATGGCTACCGCAACCTCGCGTTTAAAAAGAGGAAATTGGAGGAGCAAAAGAAGAAGGCTGAAGAAGCTGCCAATCTCTTCCATGTGATGAAGGCCAGATATGAAAAGCTAAAACAAGAAGTTAACCAAGCAAAAGAAACTTAGCTCATGTTATCACCAGAAGACCCTCTAATCAAGGATTTATTTTGAGAGTTGCGCATATTGTAATGCTAATGCTTCTCCTTTTCAAACACCAATAATTCGATTTCAACTTTTGCTCCTTTGAGGATTTTGTACTCGCACTTTTGATGCTATGTTAACTGTGACGTCATGCTGTGACGTATTTTCCTTGATTATTGCACTATTAATTTATTAGATAAGCATAATTACCTTGCAGTGGTCCCCATCCGTATCATGACCTTCCATCATTAAATAGGACGTGCTACTGTATCATCGTAGCCTTTAGTAAGGTAATTGATTCTTACCTGTTTTTGAGGCGTAGGTAATTGATTCTTACCCATTTCCAGGGTGTTGCTGACTCAGCCAGGGAACTGAAGAGTCCCTTCTGAAGTCTATATAAACCTTTCTTCTTGTTATTTGGTTCATCATCAAAATGTGGCTTCTCATGATTCCTCACGGCTGCCGGTATCGGCCCTTGACCTTTGTTAATTCATATCAGGTCTGGGCTTTGAAATCTGAGTTTGTGCCTTGTGCTATAGAAATAGCTCCCAAGAGATTCTTCGGAAAACCCCTTGATCCTCCTAATATTTTTGAAGATCAATTGCGTAAGGTTTCCTGTTGGAACGAAGGTTCTTTCTTCTTCATTATATTTGCAGAAACTATCTCCGGAAACATTCCGGCGGAGCACAATATAGTACCAGTTCCACTACCAATACGTAACGAACGTTGTGCATCTTTGTCGGTTCTCCGGCAGAGAACTATTTTCCACCATTTCCTCAAACAAGATGTGGCGAGTGTTTGTGCCCATCGTTTTGTGCACAATCAGCTACCTGCCCCATGAGCTTTTCTCCCATTTGTTCTTCGCGCCTGCAGCCTTCATGGCGTGAAGTTCATTTGGCATCTCACCAGGGAAATGGTACGAATAAAAGCTTTGTTTTGATCTAGGACTTCGACGATAGCGTGACGTCTCATAGTTTTAGCATTCGTAGATTCGGGCTTTAGATTAGGAATTTCCCTCATGTAAGCTTTTGCTTGTAAGCTGCTATCTAGACAGATAAATTGTAAGCCGTATTTGACTGTTATGAAAATATGCATCTTCATTCGCTGCTTCGTTTGCCACAATAAATTTTAATGTCGCTTGCAAACTTACTATATGACGAAACAAGTTGTGTTTCTATCGCAATTATATCCAAATTGCTATCTAAAGCAGATAGGCTTTATATCACATGAAGGCGTTGTTGCTATTGCTCCTATCTAGGCAGATAGGCTTTTAGATCACTCAAGATCCTAATTCTATATAGCTGCTATCGAGGCAGATAGGCTTTGGATCGCATGGGATCATATGTTGTTACAGCTGCTATCTAGGCAGATAGGCTTTTTGATCACTCAAGATCATAATTCGATACGGCTGCTATCTAGTCAGATAGGCTTTGGATCGCATAGGATCGTATGTTGTTACAGCTGCTATGCAGGCATATAGGCTTTTTGATCACTCAAGATCATAATTCGATATAGCTGCTATCTAGGCAGATAGACTTTGGATGAGTTGATAAAAATGAACAAACAAGTAAATAAGATAAATGAGACAACAATTTGATGAAGTTCTCTCATATGGGAGATTCATTATTATTAAGGCATCCTCATATGGGAGGAGCATGAGAACAAATTCCTCATATGGGAGGAAATAGTGCAGGATACATGAGGAAACTAGTTTTTTTTTTTCAATCAAAAGTAACGAAAGCAACAGATTTTGACATCAAAAACGAAGAGATGGGCTAAGGATATTACTTTTTGATACATCGCATATTGATTGGTCTTGGGATTGTTGCAGTCCCATGAAGTCTGTGGATTGTGCAGTAACCGCTGTCGAAGACTTATTTAACCTCAAATGCCCTTCCCAGTTAGCTGCGAATTTTGGATGGGCTGCCTCAAGCATGCAATGATCTAAAGCTCGCAGAACCAAATCCCCAACTGCAAAGTCTCGGTGCTGAACCGTTCTATTGTACGCGCGAGCGATTATTTCCTTATATCTCGTGTTAGCTCTCTTAGCCTGTTCACGCTTTTCTTCCAGCAGAATCAGATCATGATCACGATGATTTTCATACAAGGAATGAAAGGCTAATCTTGCAGAGTTGACTTTTATTTCTGCCGGTACAACAGCTTCAGCTCCGTAACATAAGAGAAACGGGGAAACTCCGGTGGGGGTCCTCGACGAAGTTCAATACGCCCAAAAAGCCAAATTTAGAGAATTCGCCCACTTCTTATGATCATCCGCGACCATCTTGCTTAGGATCCTTAGTAGTGTTTTGTTGGTTGCTTCTGCTTGACCATTCCCTTTCGGGTAAAAAGGCGTAGAGAAAATCTGTCTTATATTGTATTCTGCCATTTTCGCAGCCACCTGACGATTCACAAAAGGAGTGCCATTGTCCGAGAGGATAGTATTGGGGATCCCAAACCGGTATATGATGTTCTCTTGAACGAAGTTAACAACCGCAAGCGCGTTTGCTGTTTTGAGCGACACTACTTCCACCCACTTAGTAAATAGCTCCGTCGCAGTCAAGATGAACTGGTTTCCATGCTAGGCTGGTCGAATGGGACCGATAAAATCTAAAGCCCATGTGTGGAATGGCCAAGTTGTTCCCAATGCGTGTAAATCTACAGCATGAGCATGCACGAGATTGCCAATGAATTGACATTTCTGACATCTTTTCACCTTGGTGCGGCAATCTACTTCCATTGTGGGCCAGAAATAGCCAACAGTGAGGAGTTGTCTGCATAGCTTCGCACCTCCCTGATGCTCCACTTGATGAGATAAGTCCATCACCTCTTGCGCTTCTTGGTTATCTAGAGATCTGAGTAGATTACCCTCGTGGCCTCTTCGCCAAAGTATGTTTTCCCGCACAACATATCGAGCAGCCTTTCTTTTAAGCTTCTCGGCTTCCTTCCTCTGATAGGGCTCGATTCCTTCCGTCAAATAGTCAAAGAGTGGCTTCCTCCAATCTATTTCATCATCAATCACAGCAATCTCCAAAGAGTCTTTAATTAATGTGCAGCTCTCGCAATTCCCTTGAATGATTGCGACGAACGTGGACATATCTGGCCAATGAATCCCATATCTCTGGGCTTTTCGATAAACAAAAACTTCATTTTCCCCACAAGAGTGCTGGTGGATCTTTTTCAATAATGTATGTTCCTCCTGCTGCGAGACGCACGGCATGAGTATTCCTCCTGGCCCCTTAAAGTAAAGGGAATTATCGTGTATGTAGTATTCTTTGGTGGATGCCCAATTTTCTTTGCTTGTTCCTTCAGCAATTGCGAGCAGTTTCGGCTTTCTCCAATCCTCATCTGTGGATTCCTCTCCGCATACTTCCTGCGTCAGGGCTGGGGTGGCTCTAACCTCGATCAAAATTCTCGCTGGGCATTTGTCCGTACTGATTTTGGATCCCAGGGTGGCTAAAGCATCTGCGTGCCGATTATCGGCCCTAGGCGTGTTCTCCTACTTGACATCACAAAATTGCTACACCAGCTTCTGTACCATAGTCCGATAAGGAAACAAATTGACCTCCTTTAAACCATATTCTCCTGAAGCTTGCTTGACGATTAGCTTGGAGTTCCCCATGACCGTCAGATTGCTGACTTCCAGTGCCTTGCCGCGCGGAGCCCTGCGATCAGAGCCTCGTACTCTTCATCATTGTTCGTTACCGGAAAATCTAGCTTAGTGGACATTTGGATGACCTCCCATCCGGCTTAGTCAGAACGACGCCAATTCCACCTCCTTTCCTTGTCGATGACCCATCGAAATGAAGCTTCCAATATGGTGAATCGATTGCATAGATATCAGGACCTTCCAGCTCGTCTTCTATCATGGGTTCGTAGATGTTGTCTGGGAATTGTGCTAAAAGGTCTGCCACTGCTTGCGATTTGATTGCTCTTGTTCGAGTACATGTAATATCGTACTATGAGATGGTCATGTACCATTTTGCTAATATTCCGGAGGGAGAAGAGTGACTCAAGAGATACCGTATGGGGTTGCTCTTTGTAATCACTGCGACTTTGTGTGAGGCTAAAATAATGCTTTAACTTCTCTATCACGAAAAATAAAGCAAGGCAATGACGTTCAATGTCTGTGTACCTTGACTCAGTCGGCTGTACCACGCGAGAGATATAATAAATCGGCCATTCCTGCCCTTCATATTCTTGGGCTAGCAGTGCCCCAATGGATTTCTTGGTCGATGTCAGGTACAACAAAAGTGGTGATCCCAGATGTGGTGCAATCATTACTCTTGGCGATGTCAGCAAGTCTTTCAGCTTCCCGAATGCGGCTTCATGTTCCTCTGTCCAATTATACATAGTGTTCTTTTTTAGGAGATCACCGAAGCAGAAGGTTAGTTCTGCAATTGCTGGGATAAATCTCCGCAGATAAGACAGCTTTCCCAGGAACGTCTTCAGAGTGCTTTGATTATGTGGTGCTGTCATGCCGGTGATAGCTGAAATTTTTGCAAGGTCAGGTTCAATTCCCTGACGATGGATCACACACCCCAAGAACTTCCCCGAAGTCGCAACGAACGCGCATTTCATAGGATTCATCTTTAATTGGAAACTTCTGCATCTTTCGAATACCTTTCGCAGGTCTCCCAGGTGGTCTGCTTCCTCTCTTGACTTAATAACCAGATCATCAACATAGAATTCTACTTCCCGATGCATCATGTCAGGGAAAAGAGCCATCATTGCTCGCTGATAGGTCACACCTGCATTATTGAGTCCAAAGGGCATAACTGTGTAGTTAAAGACCCCAACTGGCGTGATGAAATCAGTTTTTCTTGCATCCTCAGGATCCATCTTGATCCGGTTATATCCGCTGAAACCATCCATGAAGCTGAAAATCCGATGCCCTGCAGTAGAGTCGATGAGCAAATCGATATTTGGCAATGGAAAGTCGTCCTTTGGGAAAAAACGATTTAGGTCCCTGAAGTCCACGCAGATGCCAAGTTGCCCATTCTTCTTTACCACTGGCACGATGTTGGCCAACCAGGTGGGATGATGATTTGGCTCGATGAATTTAGCGTTCCGCAACTTGACTATTTCTTGCTTGATCTTCACATTTTTGTTTGGTCTGAAGCTTCTCACACTTTGCTTCACTGGTTTGGATCCCTGGATTACATTCAATATGTGCATTGTTAAACTCGTGTCCAGACCAGGCATTTCATCATATTCCCAAGCAAACACGTCCCTATACTCTGTTAGCAACTGCAACAGTTTTGCTTCCTCTTCGCCTGTGAAGTCTGCACTCAGAAAAACATGCCTTTTATTCTCTTCATGTGGTCTTAGGAACACTTCTTTCCGTTCATGTTTTTGCGGCCTTGGCTTGTCTTCTATGCATTCGGGCGCTTCTTTCAACTTGTCCTCTGGTACATCTGACCTCAGCTTTTCCTTCTCCGGGCCCTGCTCAAGTTGATTGATTTGCCCAGGGATATCCCCATATTTGGATGGGGGTACCCCCGCGCACCTTCATATGTGGTAGCATTTCTTTCAATTGGAGTAGAAGCTTTCTATCTCCTTGCCTTTATGGTCATTCTTTACGACCCTCTTCAAAGTGTACACGTTCTTCTTTTGGTACGCAACTTGTGACACTTCACCGCGTGCAGGCATCTTTTCCTTGGCATCCTATCTTGTCACCATTACTCCTGCCGGTGACTGATCCTTGATGTCTTCCCATCGAGGCAGAGGAGTCGGATTGAATGGCCCCGGCACTTTTTCATATGCCATTTTGGTGAACCACACTGCTTCGGTGAGATGGGCTTCATTTAAATTGAAGGGATTCGTCGAGGCTGGTACCTCGACTACTCTGCCACTCCAAATGGCCTTCATCACTTGGTGGGCTGTCGATGGAACCGCGTCAAAGCGATGAATCCAGGCTCTCCCTATGATCATGTGAACGTAGTGTTTTCATCAATGACGTAGAACTTGGCAGAACACTTGATTTTCCCTATCTGGATACCAAGGCGAATCCAACCCATAGTCATCCTAGAGTCACTTCTGAATCCCATCAGCGAGGATGGGCGTCTGACGAACTTCTTCTCAGGGATCCCTGCCAACTTCAGGGTGCTAAGCGAGACCACATTAACAGTCGCTCCTCCATCGACAAATTCCCTCTTGAACTCAACGTCATTGATTATTGCCGTTACATAAAAGGGCTTCTGGTGGCTCGAGTCCGTCTTCTTGTCGCTTTTGGAGAAATTCATTATCTTTTCTGTTGAGTGAGAGGCCCTAACAACTCTCACGTTAGAGACGACAATGTCTTCTTCGAAGTCCTCTGCCACCCTGAGGATTTTCTTTTTCATTTCCTTGCGACACTTTTCCAAAAATTTCATATCGTCAAAGAATTTTCTGAAGCCGTGCGACCCCTTCATCCTGTCAGCACGCGAATATTCGGTATCCATGTTGTAATCTTCCTCGTCATGGACTTCAGCAATGATGGGCAGGCCATCTTCCGCAATCTCTTCGAGGTCCATGATTGCGATCATGGCTACTTCTTTGTCCTTCGGCTCTTGCTCCGCATGGGCCGGCAGCGGAATACTGCGCACATCTTGCCTCTGGTCGCAGACAATCATCTCCCCCTCTTTCATTTTTCGGCTCACAAGGTGCCTGAGCTTCTTGCAGTCAGCCGTGGGGTGCATAACCTTTCCGTGGCACTCACACCACTTTGGATCCCTCACCATCTCCCTGAAGGGCGTTCTTTCGAGCGGAGGTAGGACCCCATCCTTGCGCCACTGTTTGTATAAGTCGATCACCTCCTCCAAAGAACTGTTGGAATAGATGCCCTAGAGGCAATCTAGTTTAGTATGAATTTATTTGGGGCTAGCAAATTCATTTTATTATTTATTGGATATTTAATATAATGAAGTACTTAGATTTACAATTGAGTTGTTTATCATAAATATCCCTAGTCCAGTATAATGATTAATGGGACAATCATCTATAGACTAGTATGGGGTTGGATTGATATTGAGATATCATGATCCAACACATAGGTGTGCATTAAGGGTAATGACGCACTGGATTGACCCATCTCCGATAAGGCTACATACACGTTATGATAAGTCACAAGCACTTCTCGTTGTGCAATGGTATTGTCATCCTTAGACTTGAAGTCGCTAGATATTCTATTTGTAGATTATTGTGATTTTGGTAGCGTCAAGCGCTACACCGTAACTGGGTAGTTATAAAGGCGTGTACTGGATACAATAAGAAGCAAGCTTAGAGATCGTAGTGGACGTAAATAAATCAATATGGGATATTGATGCTATTTGCACGAATAAGGCTATTCCCATGGATCGAGAAACTGTGGATTAGATATACGAGTGTGACGTATGTCTCGTGTCCAATCCGGATATAGAGACAAAGGGATGAGACAATTACTTGTACAAGGTTTGTCAAGATAACTATTCCATTAGTTGGCTAGAATGGATGTTTTGCTAGAAACCGCTCCATATTAGCAAATTGTTGCTACCAACTATATAGAACCTATGGGTTCACACGCTATATAGAGTTGAACTATATTTGGGAATTAATTAATAGAATTAATTAATTAGAAGGATCACTTTTCAACACCTTGCAAACTTAGTAGGACTAATTTGCAAGGAAGGGACTAAACCGAATTCTAGTAGGACTAGAATAGGTCCTTTAGGTAGTTGGCAAGGATTTGTTGGAATATATAAAGGACACTCCTTCCTTCCTTCCCACACTTATGACCTTATTGATCATAAATTGAGTGGGAGAGAAAAAAAAGGAGAGAGCAACCAAGCAAAGAGGGACCGCCGCCCCCTTTGCCGCCGCCCGTCCCCGTCGGCCCACAAGGAGGCCGAGACCTCCTTGTTTCGTCTCGTTTTGCGTGATTCTTCTTCCTCTTCCTCATTCCGGGCTAGCACCAAGGATTGGAAGATCTAGGATTCAACTCTAGGCGTGGATCAACTATAGAGAACGTCACACAATTCGCGTTTGAAGTCATCAAAGGAGAAACCCTAAGATGTGTTATTGATTTCTTCCCTTACCATCGTTATGTCTCTTGACTTGTGATCCTTGGAGGGTATTGCATGGATTATGTTTGTTTGTGTTTCCGTTGCGCATCCATGAATCAAAACCCTACAGTGGTATCAGAGCCACAGGTCGTAGAGCATAAACGTGGTTTATGTGTTACGTTTGATATTTTTACACCTTAAATTTATTGTTTACGTAAAACGAGACAAATCAAGCATATGATGCAATTTGTCAATAATCAATCATAACAAGACCTAGTTTTTGCATTGGATGCATGAATTAGTTAGTTTGAGAAATTTTAGGATCTAAGATCTAGGGTTTGGGCATCCTTTGGGAAGAAGGAGTTCTTCCCATACATGGAAACAACCGAACTTGGGCACCAAGCAAGGGAGTTGTTATGGAAACAACTCCCAAAGGAGGTTCGGCCCCCTACGGACCGCCCCTCCTTGATTGCCGCCCAAGCAAGGCTCGGCCAAGGGGCCGGGGCAGCCCTAGCCCGTGGTCTAGTCGCGTGGGATAGGGGCCGGCCGGCTCAAGGCCTTTGCGGTTCTCTTTTTGGGCCCAGGCAATTAGATTGTTGGGCCCCATGGACCGTTTTAACCCTAGAAAATCCTAAAATCAATTAAAATTGACCAAGCGCGTTAAAATTGGATTTTAACTGTTTATGTGCAAATCGCATGGTGATTGGATATGGCCTTAGGATGTGGTTTGTTGTGGATGGTTAATTTTTGTGGTTTGGTTTACGGCCTGCGAGCTGATCAATTAATTGTAATAATTAATTAGGGTTTTATGGCCTGCGAGCCATTTTTTTCTCAACTTGTGAGATTTATTTTATTTAGTATAGTTGTTAGCTAGTGCTAGATAGAGTTGATTTTTAGCCAAGATTGAAGAAAAGAAGCCCAAAGCCAAAAGAAGCCACAAAAGATGGATCATGGAGCATTCCACATGACTAAGAAGGATGGACCAATAGATCAAGACGCATGGAGATGTGTTTGCTTTTAGGGTTCATAGAAAATTCCATTGGCTTGGAATTTTCTAAGTCTAGAAAAGGCCATTTCCACATCACGTTTATTTTTTGTTTTGTGGTTGTTTATTTTATTGTCTTATTATTTTGTGGTTGGTGTATGGATGATGCATGCAATTAGGATAATAAGATAATTAGACAACCCGGATCTATTATCTAGAGTTGTGCCCAAACTCAAATAGATAGATTAGTTGATATTGATCAACAAAACATTTAAATTTGAATTTAAAATCCCTCAAAATTCAAATATTGTGTTCTTGCCTTCTCGTTATTTAAACACTCATTATCATCATGATTTATCAAGTTCGTGCGTGCCAAAGCATGGCGACTTGGTTCATAATGATGGAATGCGATGGCACAAGCTAGTAATGTGCAACTGTTTAAATAAGAGGTTTAACACAACTAGGCTATTAATACGATTAAGAAACCTAGAGGCAATCAATTGGGATTATGCATATGGATGGATAAATAAGGATTTATTTGCCCAATTGAACCAAGAGTTGCATAAGGGATGCAATTGGAATTGTCCCTACCTAAAGTAGTCAAATTATGGGTGACTTGCCAAAGCAAGCTCATAAGGAGATGAAACGTGGATCTTGGCCCACTAGAAAATACAAGGATATTTTTCGCATTAATATCTCGAGGGTTATTAATCCGTAGAAAAATAGTGGGAGCTATATTTGATAAACTAGCCATTATTGAATATAGTCAAAAAGTTCACAAATACTAAAACTTGCGTATTTTCCTTTTGTATAATTCCAAATGGCAAACAACTCATCGAGTTCACAACATTCCCTACGATCTGTCCTTGAGAAGGACAAGCTCTTTGGAACCAACTTCCTTAATTGGTATAGAAACTTGAGAATCTTTATCAAACAAGAGAAGAAATTGTACGCAATAGAGGAGCATGTTCCAGCATGTCCACAGAACCAAACACCTGCAGCCCTAAAGGTGTATCAAAAGCGCGTTGATGATGCTAATGATGCGGCCTGCCTTATGCTATGCACCATGACTTATGAGCTTCAGAAGCAACACGAAAACATGAATGTTGTCGATATGATCGAGCATCTGAAGCAGCTCTTCCAAGAGCAGGCAAGGGTTGAGAGGTATGAGGTCTCTAAGGCATTGTTCAAGTGTCATCTGGCAGAAGGGAACCCGGTGGGACCCCATGTACTCCATATGATCGGGTACTTGGAGAATCTCGCCCGACTAGGGTTCCCGGCCGGCCAAGAGTTGGCAACCGATATCGTGTTGCAATCGTTGCCCGAGAGTTATGGACAGTTCATCATGAACTATAACATGAACGAGATTGTGAAACCACTGCCAGATTTGCTCAATATGTTGAGGACAGCTGAACAAAACATCTACAAGGGTAAGGGCAAGGCCATTATGATGGTACAGAAAGGAAATGGCAAAAGGTTTGCCTCATCCTCCAAGGGCAAAGGCAAGTCAGTTGCCAAGTCCAAGGAACCTGCCCTTAAGCCTGTTGGTGGCATTGCCAAAGGTGTGACTAAAGGTGAGTGTCACTACTGCAGTCAGCCTGGACACTGGAGGAGGAACTGGCCAAAATATATGGAGGACAAGAGGCTTGGAATAGTGATTCCACCACCACCAGGTATTTTTGTTGTAGATGTCAATTTAACTGTCTCTACATCATGGGTATTAGATACTGGATGTGGATCTCACATTTGTCGAAATGTGCAGGATCTAAAGAGAAGTAGAAGATTGGCTAAAGGGGAGATAGATCTGCGCGTTGGGAATGGAGCAAAAATTGCTGCGTTGGCCGTGGGCGTGTGCGAGCTATCTCTGCCTTCAGGATTAGTTTTAGAATTAAATAATTGCTATTTTGTGCCTTCTATGAGCAGAAACATTATTTCTATTTCTTATTTGGACAAGGAAGGTTTTATTATTTCAATAAATAACAATTGTTGTTCCTTTTATTTGAATAATATTCACTATTTTAGTGCGCAACTTTTTAATGGACTGTATGTCCTTGATCTAAGCAATCCTGTCTACAACATTAATACCAAGCGGATTAAAATAAATGATTTAAATCCCGCTTAATTAGGGCACTGTCATTTAGGCCACATGAACGATAAACGTGTATCTAGACTCTATAAGGATGGACTACTAGACTCATTTGATTTTGAATCATATGAGACATGTGAGGCTTGTTTATTGGGAAAAATGACAAAGTCCCCTTTCAATAAGAAAGGTGAGAGGACTAGTGAGCAATTGGCGCTCATACATACTGATGTGTGTGGGCCATTTGCCACGCCTGCCAGGGGTGGTTCCGTCTACTTCATTACATTTACTGATGATTACAGTAGATATGGATTTGTGTACCTTATGAGGGCCAAATCCGAGTCCTTTGAAGTGTTCAAAGAATTCAAGAATGAAGTAGAGAAGCAACTTGGCAAAAGTATCAAGGCTCTACAATCGGATCGTGGAGGAGAATACTTGAGCCAAGAGTTTGACAACTATCTTAGAGAGTGTGGGATCGTGTCCCAACTCACTCCACCCGGAACGCCACAATGGAATGGCGTGTCTGAGTGGAGGAACCGAACCCTATTGGATATGGTTCGATCTATGATGTGTCAAACCGATCTTCCATTATCATTTTGGGGCCACGCTCTATTAAGTGCAGCTTTCACCATTGACCGTGTTCCATCTAAATCAGTCATGAAGACACCACATGAGATGTGGAGTGGGAGGCGTCCCACACTGTTCATGAGGAATTGGGGTTACGATGTCTATGTAAAACGTTTACAATCAGACAAGATGGGGCCAAAATCGGATAAGTGTAAATTTGTGGGGTACCCTAAGGAAACTAAGGGTTACTACTTCTACAATCCAACCGAGAACAAAGTGTTTGTTGCTCAGACCGGCGTGCTTCTAGAAAGAGAGTTTGTCTCTAAAGAAGCAAGTGGGAAGACTGTAGAATTTGAAGAGGTTCAAGAACCACAAATCACTGAACCGATTATGGAACATGAACAAGAACCACAAGCAGTTGTGGAGCAGCCTGTTCAGGTAACACAAGAGCTTCGTAGATCTAGTAGAGTGCGCCAGGAACCCGAGAGGTATGGACTTCCCATGACCGATTCCGGTGACACGATGCTCATAGATGATGAGCCTACTACCTATGAAGAGGCCAGAAAGGCCCAAACTCTCAGAAGTGGCTAGAAGCCATGAGATCCGAGATGGAATCCATGTATACCAACAAAGTATGGGCTTTGGTGGAACCACCCGAAGGGGCGCGGCCCATAGGGTGCAAGTGGGTCTTCTAGAAGAAGATCGACATGGATGCTAATGTGATTACCTATAAGGGCCGATTGGTGGCTAAAGGATTCAGACAGATTCATGGTATTGACTATGATAAAACCTTTTCACCAGTCGCTATGACCAAATTCATCCGAATCCTACTAGCAATTGTAGCATACCATGACTATGAGATTTGGCAGATGGATGTCAAAACAGCATTCCTTTATGGGAATCTCCTCGAGGACGTGTATATGATACAGCCGGAGGGTTTTGAGGATCCAAAGCAAGCCAACAAATTATGTAAGCTGCAACGATCCATTTATGGATTGAAGCAAGCCTCTAGGAGTTGGAATCGACGTTTTGATGAAGTGTTCAAAGAGTTTGGCTTCATCAGAAACGAAGATGAGTCTTGTGTCTACAAGAAGGTTAGTGGGAGCTCTGTAGCTTTTTTGGTCTTGTATGTGGATGACATACTACTCATTGGAAACGGCGTTCCCATTCTGCAATCTGTTAAAGACTGGCTAGGGAAGTGTTTCTCAATTAAGGACTTAGGGTAAGCAGCCTATATACTCGGTATAAAGATCTATAGAGATAGATCTAAGAGACTTCTAGGCCTAAGTCAAAGTACATATATTGACAAGGTGTTGAAGCGGTTCAACATGCAAGATTCCAAGAAGGGATTCTTGCCCATGTCACATGGAATTACTCTTTCGAAGAGTGGTTGTCCTTCTAATGAGATTGAGAAGGAACGCATGAGTATAATTCCCTATGCCTCGGCCATAGGATCTATCATGTACACCATGTTATGTACTAGACCAGATGTGTCATATGCCTTGAGTATGACAAGCAGATACCAATCCAATCCGGGTGAGAGTCACTGGATTGCAGTCAAGAACATCCTAAAGTACTTGAGAAGAACTAAGGATGACTTCTTAATATTTGGCGGAGAGGAAGAGTTGCGTGTAAGGGGTTACACTGATGCAAGCTTCCAAACCGAAAGAGATGACTTTAGATCACAATCGGGATATGTGTTTTGCCTAAATGGAGCAGCGGTGAGCTAGAAGAGTTCCAAGGAAGAGACGGTGGCTGATTCTACAACAGAGGCTGAGTACATTGCTGCAAATGGCGCAGCAAAGGAAGCTATTTGGATCAGAAACTTTGTTTCTGAACTTGGTGTGGTTCCTAGCATTGCAGATCCAGTTGAGTTGTACTGTGACAACACTGGGGCGATCGCGCAATCAAAGGAGCCCAGATCACACCAGAAATCCAAACACGTGCTCAGGAAGTTCCATCTTATTCGAGATATTATCGATAGAGGAGACGTTCGGATATGCAAGATTCCTACAGATGAGAATCTGTCAGACCCGCTTATAAAGCCGCTTGCGCAGTGGAAGCATGAAGGTCACACTAGGAGTATGGGCATACGAGATGCGCCAAATTGGCTCTAGTGCAAGTGGGAGACTGTTGGAATAGATGCCCTAGAGGCAATCTAGTTTAGTGTGAATTTATTTGTGGCTAGAAAATTCATTTTATTATTTATTGGATATTTAATATAATGAAGTCCTTAGATTGACAATTGTGTTGTTTATCTTAAATATTCCTAGTCCAGTATAATGATTAATGGGACAATCATCTATAGACAAGTATGGGGTTGGATTGATACGGAGATATCATGATCCAGCACATAGGTGTGAATTAAGAGTAATGACGCACTGGATTGACCCATCTCCGAGAAGGCTACATACACGTTATGATAAGTCACAAGCGCTTTTCGTGGTGCAATGGTATTGTCATCCTTAGACTTGAAGTCGCTAGATATTCTAGTTGTGGATTATTGTGATTTTGGTAGCGTCAAACGCTACACCGTAACTGGGTAGTTATAAAGGCGTGTACTGGATATAATAAGAAGCAAGCTTAGAGATCATAGTGGACGTAGATAGAATTTGTCCCTCCCACATAACGGGAGCGAATATCCTAGGCCACTTGAGGGATAGTGCTTATAGAATGTCTGGACAGACTCAAATAAATCAATATGGGATATTGATGTTATTTGCACGAATAAGGCAATTCCCATGGATCGAGAAACTGTGGATTGGATATACGAGTGTGACTTGTATGTATCGTGTCCAATCCGGATATAGAGACAAAGGGATGAGACAATTACTTGTACAAGGTTTGTCAAGATGACTATTCTATTAGTTGGCTGGGATGGATGTTTTGCTAGAAACCGCTCCATATTAGCAAATTGTTGCTACCAACTAGATTGAACCTATGGGTCACACGCTATATAGAGTTAAACTAGATTTGGGAATTAATTAATAGGATTAGTTAATTAGAAGGATCACTTTGAAACACCTTGCAAACTTAGTAGGACTAATTTGCAAGGAAGGGACTAAACCGAATTCTAGTAGGACTAGAATAGGTCCTTTAGGTAGTTGACAAGGATTTGTTGGACTATATAAAGGACACTCCTTCCTTCCTTCCCACACTTATGACCTTATTGATCATAACTTGAGTGGGAGAGAACAAAAAGGGGAGAGCAAGCAAGCAAAGAGGGACCGCCGCCCCCTTTGCCGCCGCCCGTCCCCGTCGGCCCACAAGGAGGCCGAGACCTCCTTGTTTCGTCTCGTTTTGCGTGATTCTTCTTCCTCTTCCTCATTCCGGGCTAGCACCAAGGATTGGAAGATCTAGGATTCAACTCTAGGCGTGGATTAACTATAGAGAACGTGACACAATTCGCGTCTGAAGTCATCAAAGGAGAAACCCTAAGGTGTCTTATTGATTTCTTCCCTTACCATCGTTAAGTCTCTTGACTTGTGATCCTTGGAGGGTATTGCATGGATTATGTTTGTTTGTGTTTCCGCTGTGCATCCATGAATCAAAACCCTACAAGAACATGGTAGAGGCGGCGCGTCCGAAGTCGCAACCCTGGGTTGCTTGTGTGGTGAAACTGTATTGACCTCAGCTTCGCGCCCCCTCTTGTAGCTAACCTCCCAATCTTGAAAGTGGGCCCCCCAGGAGATCGCTCAGGGGCGTGTTTCTTCTTTCGCCTCTCGAATATAGGCTCTATGTTCTTGTTACATTCAATTAACTTCGAAAAAGTAGGAGTTTGCAAGTTAATTAACATACCCTTGTATTCGTCTCGCATGCCTTGTAGGCATATCTCAACAAGCCTGCCTTCGAGCACTTCGTCTCTGCATTCCAACGATTTGGCTCTAAACTTTTTGATGAAGGTGACACCATCCTCGTCACGCTTCTGATACATACGCGAAAGATGTATCATCGTAACCTTCTCCTCCACCTGGAAGAACTTGGTATTAAACTTATGAACCATGTCATCCCATGTCTTGACAGATCCAGCCTCCAGCGTCCTGTACCATTTGTAAGCCACATTTCCCAAATACTTCGGGAAATCAAGCATCAACAAATTGGGGTCAACCCCGTATGGTCCCATTACATCAATGAAGCGCATAACATGCTCTTGAGCATTCCTATTAACATCATCAAATTTGTCCCACTTAGGGGCCTTATACCCTGCGGGGTTGGGCATCATGTAGATCTCCCGCGGGATAGGAGGGGCATTGTCAACCTTCGGAATGATGGTGTCCGCAAAAGGCTGGTTGGCCAGGAAGGTCTCTATGCGCCGCTCCAAAGCCTTCATGCTTGCTGGTGCACTCCCTCCCACAGCAGGAGGAAGGGTTACAGCCGGGGGAGACACATATACAGCAGTTGGGCTAGGGGTGTAAGCCACATTGCTTACGGTTACTGGTATAGAAGGCAAGGGATATTGCGAAGAAATGTTGGAGGGAATAGCTGGAGGTTGGGGAATAGGTGTGACAAGGGACGGTGGTTGGATCGTTTGTCACTGAATAGAAGGTGGCTGGACCATTGCTGATGGGCTTTGCAAACTAGGGTTTGGCGGTATAGGTATTTCCTCTGTTCCCTGAGAGGCAGGCGTTCCAGCTCTTTGAGATATAGCAGCTCCCAGTGCCGGATTCGGGGCAAGAGTTCCCAAAATGGCCATTATCTGAGCCATTTGTGCGGATTGAGCCTGAAGAGCTTTCGCCTGACTCTGGAGAGTGGCATTCAATGTATCCAAGGTTGGAGTACTCCCGGTTTCCATAGAATTGTTACGGGTTTCCTCCCCTGAGGTCGTCTCGGTTGAGGGGGATCTGTTTCTAACATCCTCATCATGAGACATGGCTGCTTGCAATGGTAAGTTTCACGTCGGGTTCACCAAATATGTACAGGGAGAATCCTTTGAGGAAGATTCAACGTACACCATGAACAGGGAATAAGAGAAACACAGGAGAGGTAAGATTGTGAGTAGGGAGAGAGTAAGACAGAAGTAGCTGTATGAGAGAGAGATAGAGTTTTGGCAGAGCTTCCGCCTAGTTCAGGTGATTAGTCGTAGTAAGGAAGGTTTAACGATCCTATATATAGTGAAGAATATGACCGTCGTAGTGGGTTAATGCACCCATTAATGGCGGCTTAATTACCTTAACCACAAAGGCACGTTCGTCCGCATATATAGGGACCGTTACGCACTTCGTCCGCATATACCGGAACCGTTATGAGGTTGACCGGGTTTATGGAGATCGTGCCATAAATATCTCAAAGCAGTTACTAAAGGTTGCGCGCGGGCTTGGTTGTCGCTCGCGCGCGACGGTACTTACTCTAGCCTACAAACCACTAAGTCCCTACAAGTCCCGTGTTGTGGTGTGCGAGGTTCCTGTCTCGCAGCCCCCACGTGGATCAGCGCGGGTGGTGATCCAGTGGGTGTGGAGCACATCTAGGTGTGCTGGATGATTACCACGTGGCTCTGATCTGTCTGTCTACAAAGCGCTATCTACAGCAATCCATAACACTTGTGAGCAACATGCTCCTGCAGCTATATATTCAGCTTCAGCTGTTGATAGAGCAACTGAGTTCTGTTTCTTGTAATGCCAGCTGATCAATGATGATCCAATGAATTGGTAAGTTCCTGAAGTACTTTTTCTATAAACCTTGTGTGCACAAGAGATTCCGGCGGGGAGACCTCCGTGTACACCGTACGTAGTGGATCAAGGATCGCACAGGAAGAGTGGGGGTGTGTGTAGGGAGAGAGTAAGTCAGTAGCAATGTCTGAGAGAGAGACAGAGGTTTGGCAGAGCTTCCGCGTATGGCAATGTGTCCCCCTTTGTATGGAAAGGTTAACGATCTATATATACTGGAGAACATGACCGTTGTAGTGTGGTTAATGCGCCCATTAATGGCGGCTTAATTAGCTTAACCATAACGGCACGTTCGTCCGAGCATATAGGAACCGTTATAGCACGTGGTGCGCGAATACCGGAACCGTTACGAGGTTGACCGGGTTTGACCGGATTGACCGGGTTTATGGAGCTCGTGCCATAAATCTCTCAAAACAGTTACTAAAGGTCGCGCGCGGGCTTGGCTCGCACGCGACAGGGCTTACTCTAGCCTCCAAACCACTAAGTCCCTACAAGTCCCGTGCAGTGGTATGCGAGGGCTGTGTCTCGCAACCCCCACATGGATCAGCTCGGCTGGTGATCCAGTGTGTGTGGAGCACAATATGGTGTGCTGGATGGTTGCCACGTGGCCAAGATCTGTCATGTCAGAAAGCAGTATCTACATTAGCCCCCTTTCTGCGCGTGAAGACTCATAGCCGTATAGACTTCCATGCGCGGAAACCAACATACGCGTCGCCGCCACGCACCAATTCAAATCCGGGTAAGTTCAGCCCCCGTGCGTGTCATTATGACCTAAAACCCCTAGAGTCGTGCCGTCTGACCTTTAGGGTTTTAGGCGTGACGTCAGCTTGTCCTGTGATTGCGCGATACGACGGTGACGGTTGCGATTCGACTACTGAAGGGACGCAACCCTTCATTCTTTTGGATAAATACCTTGTATCCCCCATTATTGCAAAGCATCACTTCTTTCTCTTAAAGTGAATGGTACCCGGAGATCTTCGAGAGCAGATCCAGATAATCAATCACCAGTTCAGAACTGCAAATCGTATTCTTCAATTGTGCATATCCAAGCAGGCTTCAAGAAAACAAGGTTGGCCTCGTTTACTTTTGATTTAAGATACCAGTGTTTGCCTTGAACTGCGTTGAATCTGTAAACCCATGGAATTTGTGAAGAGGCTTTGATCTTTGAACCCGCTTCGTTTTAATCTTTCAACAATATCGGATCTTGCAATTCCCCAATTTCTGAAATCGGTGCCGGAACTGTTCGTTTTCCTTTGCATAGATCTCGAATTCCAAAATTCAAACTGAAGTGTGGTATTTCTCCCCCCCTTTTTTTTTTTGCTTTTCCACAGGAATGGCCAAGACAAGAGTAACCAGACCCGTGAAGGAAGATGGAGAGATACCCGACCTTCCGCAGGCCTTGTGGCGAAAAGCCCCCTTTTTAGGCGGCAAAGATTTCTACCATGCGAGGGTAAAGGCGAAGAGGATGCCTGATCCCATTCCAGTTGAGCGATTGCTGACGCTGACTCGCCCAGTTAACTCAGCCTTGCTCGAGTTGGTTGGTTCCGAGGATGTAGTTCGACTGGGGATCGAGAACGGGCACTTCCCATATACTGCGATTTCTACTCAGGCGTTCGTCCAGAAATTGGACTATATGGATGAGTGGATTGACCACGTGTTGGATCATCACGCCGAGACTCTTAACGAAGCCGGCGTATACTTTGCTATCCGTGCTATGAAGGGTGCTGCCGTGAAGTTGGATCAGTCCATGCTTCTAGACCTTCTGTCCCGTTACTCGCCTGCGACTCATACGTTTCATTTTGCTGAGTTCGAGGCTGCCCCCACGCTCGAGGACGTTCAAATGCTGTACGAGCTTTCCCCCATGGGCGAGGTGGACCCTCTGAGTCCCTTGAGAACATCTGCGGAAATTGCCTTGTACACGCAGATGGAGGAGTGCCTAGCAGAGGTAAAGAAAATCTCCACTAGATGGACCACTACGAAGCCTCTTCCGAACTGGCAGCTGGTTGATACGTCTGCGAAGAATACCTGGAACAAATGGTTGCAGTACTTCTTCCGAGACTATGCGAACAGCAGCATTACTAAGAAGCTTCTGAGCGAGGACCCGGAGGCCGAGAATTACGTAGAAGGCAAGGGTTATCATTTGACCCTTTGTGCCTTTCTCTGTGCCTGGCTGTTGAGGTACTTGATTGATGGTCACCCCCATGACGGAGTCTTCTACCATGTGTTGCCACTTGCTGTGAGACTCGCTCTTGGCCAGAGGGTCGCACTCGGACCCTTGGTCTTGGGCACGCTGTACTACAGGCTTGATCAGCTGGTTCTGGCTATGAGGGAGTCGCGTGGCCGCCTCGATGTACTAACTTTTGTCAATATTTCCTTTTTGACAATGTGGGTGTTCGAGCGCTGGCCGTCTTATGCTCCAACTGCTCTCCAACTTGATAAGTGGTGTCCCCCAGGCGAGACAGAAGCACGCAACAGCGGAAGAGCTGCGAGATGGTTTGGAGCAAGCAACACCAAGTGTACTTGGAGTTTGATATGCGACAAACGGAAGGAGTTTACTGCCAGGCCCTATGCCACGCGTATCGAGAATGTGCGATGGTTTCCAAAGCTATACCCCTCCAAAGGTATGGTCTTCTCAGAAGAACTTCTCTTTGAAAAGGGACCGCATTTCCACGAGCGCTATCGTGAGTTCTTTTGCTGGTGTCTGCGAGGTTCCCTTCCTGCCCTTGCAGAGCATATTCGTGAGCTCGCGCCAAGGTATGAAAAGCTTACAGTGGATGTTGACCCCACTCGGGTTTCTCCTCAGTTTGGTTTTGATGCGGTGGCCCCATCAATCTGGCCCCAGTCTATTATCAGAGGATGCTACAAGCGCTTGCTGACAAAGGAGTGCAAGACGGTCTTCATGAACAATCTTCCCTTTGAGCAGCCTGCGGGAACTCGCGAGGGTGGTTGTTCCCAGAACTGGCTCGCATACTGGGTTGCCCAGCAAACGAGGATTGAGACGGAGGCGGCGGCGCAGCCAGGTAGGGCCCCCTTGATCAAAAGAAACTCTTTTCCGTTTCGCCCCAATTGCAGTTTGAGCGAGTCTGAGTATGGTTGCTACTCACTGTGGGACCGTGAGAACCATTGTGCCCTGATTTCATTCTGAAGGAGCAAGTCGCCGCAATCAAGAAGGGCGACATGCATGTCGTCAGATATAGCAAGGCGTTTGCTGAGGTAAGCAATTTCTTCGCGTGCGTTAAGCTTCTTGATTTGCTTACGCTGATATTTTCATTCTGCACTATTTCAGTTTCATGTGCGGAGGTTCGCAGCTGGTGATCGCTCCAAATCGCTGGTTAACACCATTGTTGCCACCAGAAGGCAAGGGGAGTCGTTCCGGCTAGCATGGAGGATGGACGCCGAGGTCGAAACAAAGGTTCGCGCAGTCATGAGAACTTTTGCCGACTCGCTGATAGACAACCCTCCGGCTCCGTCTCCTCCTAGAGATGACCCGTCCCCTCCAGCGACTGCGGCGCCGAGAGTGAAGAGACCTAGGCAAAAGGGAATTACGATTTCTTCCCCTAGAAGTGCTCCAGCTTCTCCCCCAGTGAGGTCCCTTTCTATCAAGAACAAAGGCAAAGGTCGCATGCCCAGCAAAGTGCGGAAAGATCTCGCAGTTGAGACTTTCGTTCCATTCGACCAAGAGGAAGAGGAAGAGAGGCAGGAGCCCCAAGCAAGTGATGAAGAAGAAGAAGTAACAGCTGTGATGCACGAGGAAGAATCAGGAGGTACTTCCGTCGCATTTCCGTTCCCGTTATCATAACTTCTTTGCAATTCTCTTCTTTGAACCGACTGTGTATTCGCAGATGATGATGATGAAGTCGTTGGTGGCCTTGTGGCCAAGAGACAAAAGAGAGATGCCCATTCTGGCATTCCAGATGAGCCCATAAGCGAGGACGTTCTTGCTGAGTCCCGGAAGACAGCCGCGGAAGCTGCTGAAAGAAGAAGGCGGCGAGAGGAAGAGGAGCTCGAGCGTGTGAAACAGCGGAGCCTCGAAGAGCAGCATGTTGACGACTTAGTGCGTCCAGTTGGCGAGGAAGACGAGCTTCCCGAAGAAGCGGCTCCTCATGTGGAGGAGGAAGATGAGGTTCCCGGAGAGGATGCAGCAGCACTAGAGCAAGTCCAAGCGGACTTCGAAGAGATCGCAGGCGGCGATAAAGGTGAGATCTTCAATCTCGCAGTAACTTATAGAGATGTTATTGTGGGTGCGTTAAAGCACGGTGTGTCAAAGGCTGACATTCGCCGTTGGTTAGTAGGCAAATGCGGAGAACCCTCAGGTAATTATTTGAGTGATATGCACATACTAGGCTGTAGCCACTTGAGGCAGAATCATGACCGGTTTATTCGCACCTCAGGTCACACTTCTCTTAAGGACCTGCTTAGTGAAGACACACTGATAGGGCATGGTTCCACGTCCTTAGTGTATGACGAGGGTACCTCAATCCCACCTTCGCGTGGAGGTGCTTACTCTTAGCTTTAGTAAAGATAGCAAAAATAACTTATAAGACAAGTTACCTCATATCATCGCATTTAATGTCGCAGGTCATGCTGAGGAACCTGTGCTGGAGCAGAGAAGTCAGCCTTCTGCGTCCTATGTTCCGATACCGAGCTCCCATACCGAGAAGCCCGTCGCAGCTGCTGGACACGCAAGTGAGCCTCTCGAGGATGTCATCGAACTTTCCGATGATGTCGAAGCTGATGTTGTGCCGATGGACGAAGGTGTCCGTACCGGTGCTGAGGAGGTAAGGACAAGTGCTGCTAATGCTTTCGCATCTGAAAACGTCCTTCGCCAAACGACTGCGGCTGTCCCTTCGCCTCCGGCGATGACTGAGCCAGAAGCACCTATTCCTGCGTGGAGCATTTGGGGTTCGCAGGTTGGGAATGCAGTCGCAGCTGGTGCGGCCTACACTCTTCCTCCCGACTATGAGAGGTTGGAGCTCGCAGCTGATAGGAGAGCCATGGAGCGAGGGCAGTCTTCGAACAACCCGGTGGCTCGCATCCCTTCTCTTCATGAAATTCTAGAAGGAACTGGTAAGTAAAGATTTACCGTTCGCACGTTGCATTATTCGCTTGCGAGTTTTAACATCGTAACTCATTTTTGAAATCACTCTAGGTTTGAAGCAAACCGATGTAGACTGGGTGGTTCGAATGCGCCTCACCTACCCTCGATCGTTTGTGAGATCTCTGGAGATCGGGCCTTTTGACAGGAGGCTATTCCTTACTGAAGCCATCTGGATACTGGAGCAGCTGTCTGCGGCTACACCTGCGACCATTTCGGTCCAGAGTGCTGAATTGCTATGCGGCATGTGCCAAAATCTCCTGATCAAAGTCCAGGGCAGACTTGGTTTCAAATTCCTCAAGGACAGAGTTACACTGATTCGCGCAGCTGTAACTTTGAAACTCGGTCACCAGAATCTCGCAGCTGAGATGCAGAAGGTGGAGCAGCAAAAGCAAAAGGTTGATGAAGCTCTGAAGCTATATCACGAGATGAATGCCAGGTGCGACCTACTGAAGCAAGAAGTGGAACAGGTGGAGAAGCTGAGCGAGCAGTTCGAGCCCCAGGACTCCTTAATCAAGAATTTGCTTTGACTTTTCGAATTTTGAAAAGAAAACAAGGAAATGGCTGAAACATTAATGTAATGTCTTGAAACATTAATGTAATGTTGCTAGGGTTTCTCCCCCCCTTTTTTTTTAACAACAAACAATGAATTTGCCCGTTTTTCCCTTTGCGGGATTTGACAGGATATCTTTGTGTATATCCAATCATGACGTCAGCAATTGATACTTTGCTTGATTTTCGCGCTAATTTCTCGACAGATAAACACGCTTTTGTTGGGAAGTCCATCCGAATCATGACCATCCGTCATTTATTAGGATACGCAACTGAATCGTCGTAGCCTTTAGTAGGGTAATTGATTGTTACCGCTTTTCAAGGCGTAAGTGATTGAACTTACCCTCTTTTTGAATTCTGCTGACTCATCCTTGGCAACTGAAGAGTCTCCACAGGGTCTATATAAACCCTGTCTTGCTATTTGGGTTCTTCATCCCAAAGATGTGCTTTGCCGTGAGTCCTTACGACTACTGGCTCCAACGCTTGTTTTTCGTTGATTCATGGCAACTTCAAGTTTTGAATCCTGAGTTTGCGCTTTGTGCTATAGAAATAGTTTCCAAGATCCACTTTATGAGGAAAATTGCTCTTTATAACCATCATAAAGAAGATGGAGATAACATCTCATGTGTGTTCGAAGAAATCTCTTCGTGTATTATGTGTGCAGGTCATGTTTCCGGCCGCCTCGTGGCGAGGTGCAGCGCCGAAGTGACCGTGCTACCGTCTCGTAATGAACGGCGGAATTCTCCTCCAGCATCCCTGGAGGAGGATTTCTTGCCTCTTCGTTCTTGAACTCAGGGTTGCGAACCGCTGTGTTCATCCCCGTCTACAAGGAGCCCTTGCCCTTTGGAGCTTCTGCTTGCATGTTGATCGCCGGAACCGGTGGTTCCTTGGGCAAATGTTATGGGGAGCAGATCTGACAAGGGTCTTGTCAAATACTGGGATCTTGAACGTATGGCTTCATGTGGCTCTCTGAAGCAAGATCCCAGTCGCGACAGATGTTCACCCGCAGATTTGTGAACGTATTGTATAGCCGGTGTTGGAACCGGTGAGCTCATCCTTTGCAGTCCGGGTTTCCGTACTGTGTCTCTGCTGGCTTACCAGCCACTTTTCGAATGTATTGTAAGCCATGTTGGCTGCGTAGTTAGATTCGAGCTTTTCGCTTGTAAGCTGCTGTCTAGACAGATAAATTGTAAGTCATTTGACTCATAATGATAAATAGCCTTTTTGTATTATATGCTGTCTCTTTACAACACAATACAATTTCGCATGCGTTTCGGCATATTTCGCCTTGCATAGTGCTGTGTAATTGTTTCGCATCTGCGATATGTTGATTCGCGGGTGTTTCACTAGATCGTTCGAGACCGTATCTTCGCAGCTGTGCCATCCGGCAGATGGGCTTGTGGTTGGCCATTGTGGATCATTTACGATCATCTCCACAATGTTGTTATCGTAGCAGATAGTCTTTAGCAGATCAATTAAGATCGTTAAGTAGTGCGAATTGCTATCATGGCAGATAGGCTTTATTAGAGAATTGCTTGAGATTGTTTCTCGCATAAGCTGCTATCGCAACAGAAACATTTTAGAAGATCCAATAAGATCATTTTGCGCATGTGTTGCCATCGTAACAGAGGCTTGGGTGATCAACTAAAATCACTTTGCATATAAGTTGCTATCGTAACAGATAGGCTTGAGAAGATCAGGTAAGATCGTTTTGCGTATGAGTTGCTATCGTAACGGATAGACTTAGGTGATCACTTAAGATCGCACTTGTATAGACCGCTATCGTGACAGATAGGCTTTTATGATCAACTTAGATCGCGTTTGTATAGGCTACTATCGTAACAGATAGGCTTTTATTATCAATTGAGATCGCATTTGCGTTTGGCTGCTATCGTAAGAGATAGGCTTTAGTTGATCAATTAAGATCGCATTTGCGTTGGTTGCTATCATGAGAGATAGGCTTAGATGATCACTTAAGATCGCATTTGCATTGGCTGCTATCGTGAGAGATAGGCTCAGATGATCACTTAAGATCGCGTTTGCATTGGCTGCTATCGTGAGAGATAGGCTTAGATGATCACTTAAGATCGCGTTTGCATTGGCTGCTATCGTGAGAGATAGGCTTAGATGATCAATTAAGATCGCATTTGCGTTGGCTGCTATCGTGAGAGATAGGCTTAGATGATCAATTAAGATCGCATTTGCGTTGGCTGCTATCGTGAGAGATAGGCTTAGATGATCACTTAAGATCGCATCTGCATTGGCTGCTATCTTGAGAGATAGGCTTAGATGATCACTTAAGATCGCATTTGCGTTGGCTGCTATCGTGAGAGATAGGCTTAGATGATCACTTAAGATCGCATTTGCATTGGCTGCTATCGCGAGAGATAGGCTTAGATGATCACTTAAGATCGCATTTGCATTGGCTGCTATCGTGAGAGATAGGCTTAGAGGATCAGTTAAGATCGCATTTGCATTGGATTGCTATTGCAGCGAACAAACCATTGTTAACAGTAATAACAAATTAAATAGAACAACATAAACAGCTAGAAATATGAACTTCTCATTTGGGAGAATTCTTTTATTATAATGCTCTCATATGGGAGAGATGGGATTACAATCCTCTCATATGGGAGAGGAGATTGCGTAAATCATAGCCACATGAGACATTAAGCACGTTATCATAAAACGTATGAAATGAGAGAAGTCAGGGATAGTACTTCTTGATCCAGCGCATGTTGACTGAACTCGGAGTTGAGGTTGTGCCGTGCAACCTTCGTATGCTGCAGTAGCCACTATCGAAGACTTCTGTGACTTCGAAGGGTCCTTCCCAATTAGCTGCGAACTTTGGGTGAGTTGCTTCACGCATACAGTGGTCAGATGCGCGCAAGACCAGGTCTCCGACTGCGAAATCTCTTCGCTGGACTGTCTTATTGTAGGCGCGAGCGATTCTTTCCTGGTACCGCTTGTTGGTCCTTTTGGCTTGTTCTCGCTTTTCTTCCAGCAAAACTAAGTCATGATCGCGTTGATTTTCATAGAGTGCATGGAAGGCCAGTCTTGCCGAATTGACTCTAACCTCCGCAGGTACTACAGCTTCGGCCCCATAACATAGCAGGAATGGCGAGGCCCCTGTGGGTGTCCTTGGAGAAGTTCGGTAAGCCCACAGAGCTATACTTAGGGAGTCGGCCCACTTATTGTGGTCGTCTGCGACCATCTTGCTCAGAATTCTCAACAGCGTTTTGTTAGTCGCTTCGGCTTGTCCGTTTCCCTTTGGGTAATAAGGGGTAGAGCATATCTGCCTGATATTGTACTACGCTAGTTTTGCAACTACCTGGCGATTAACAAAAGGAGTGCCGTTATCTGAAAGAATGGTATTTGGGATTCCGAACCTGCATACGATGCTTTCCTGGATGAAGTTGACCACAGCCAGCGCGTTTGCCGTCTTCAGTGGTATTGCTTCCACCCATTTGGTGAACAGCTCGGTTGCGGTGAGAATGAAATGGTTCCCATGCGACGTCGGTTGGATGGGGCCGATGAAGTCCAGAGCCCATGTGTGAAATGGCCATGGCGTCCCTAATGCATGTAGATCCACGGCGGGAGCGTGCACTAGGTTTCCTTTGAATTGGCATTCCTGACAGCGTCGCACTTTGGTGCGGCAATCGACTTCCATCGTGGGCCAGAAATATCCGATTGAGAGGAGCTGTCTGCATAATTTCGCACCTCCTTGGTGTTCCACCTGATGAGAAAGGTCCATAACTTCTTGTGCTTCTCTTCCGTCTAGACATCACAGCAAGTTGCCCTCGTGACCTCTTCGCCAAAGCAGGTTTTCCTGTACCACGTATCGAGACGCTTTCCTTTTCAATTTTTCGGCTTCTTTTCTCGATTCGGGCACGGTGCCCTGGGTGAGGAAATCAAATAGTGGCTTCCTCCAGTCCGTGTCGTCATCGGTTAGGGCGACGAGTAGAGAGTCTTTGATTAGTGCGCAACTTTCGCACTTCCCTTGTATCAGGGCTGCAGCTGTTGACATGTCTGGCCAATGAATGCCATATCTCTGAGCCTTTCTGTAGATTGACACCTCGCTTTCTCCGCAAGCGTGTTGGTGAATCTTTTCTAACAGTTGTTGTCCCTCTCGCTCGGAGACACATCGCATGAGTATTCCTCCAGGACCCTTGTAGTAAAGAGTGTTGTCGTGGATGCAGTATCCTTTTGTGAGCGCCCAGCTTTCGCTACTGGTGCCTTTAGCAATAGCTTGCAGGATTGCTTTCCGCCAGTCTGCGTCATCCATGTGTTCGTCGTCGCACGCATCCTCTGTTAATGCCGACGATGTTCGCACTTCGATGGAAATCCTTGCGGGGCATTTGTCTATGCTGACCTTAGATCCCAAGGTTGCTAAGGCGTCTGCGTGCCTATTGTCCGCTCGGGGTTTGTGCTCGTATTTCACATCGCAGAATTGCTGCATTAGCTTTTGTACTAGGGTGCGGTAGGACAGGAGGTTGATCTCCTCTAAACCATATTCGCCCGAGGCCTGCTTAACAATCAGTTTGGAATCTCCCATGACCGTTAAGTTGCTCACTTCCAAAGCTTTGGCCGCGCGGAGCCCCGCGATGAGAACCTCGTATTCCGCTTTGTTGTTTGTGACTGCGAAGTTGAGCTTTGCGGACATCTGTATGACTTCCCTATCTGGCTTTGTCAAGACTATCCCAATGCCTCCGCCTTTCCTGGTTGACGAACCGTCGAAGTGGAGGGTCCAATAGGGCACGTCGATTGCGTAGATTTCAGGGCCTTCGAGCTCTTCTTCGATCACGGGTTCGTGGCTGTTATCGGGAAACTGTGCCAACAGATCCGCTACCGCCTGCGACTTGATCGCTCTTGGTTTCACGCATGTGATATCGTATTGAGAGATGGTCATGTACCATTTCGCCAATCTCCCGCCCGGAGTAGTATGAGTTAGCAAATATCTTATGGGGTCGCTCTTGGTGACCACCACTACTTTGTGTGATGCAAAATAGTGTCTCAACTTCTCTATCACAAAGAATAAAGCAAGGCAATGACGTTCGATGTCTGTGTACCTCGATTCAGCAGGCTGCACAATGCGAGAGATATAGTAGATGGGCCTCTCTTGACCCTCATACTCCTGAGCCAAGAGTGCTCCTATAGATCTCCTTGTTGATGTAAGATATAGCAGAAGCGGTGATCCCAGTTGAGGCGCGATCATTATCTTTGAGGACGTGAGTAGCTCTTTCAGCTTTTCGAATGCGGCTTCGTGGTCCGGAGCCCAGTTGTACGCGGCGTCCTTCTTGAGAAGAGTGCTGAAACAGCATGTGATTTCTGCAATTGCTGGGATGAATCTCCGCAGATATGACAGTTTTCCCAAGAATGTCTTCAAGGTACTTTGGTTGTGGGGTGGCGTCATGCTGGTGATGGCTGACACTTTCACAGGGTCAGGCTCGATCCCTTGGCGATGGACTACACATCCCAAGAACTTCCCTGAAGTCACGCCGAACGCGCATTTCATGGGGTTCATTTTCAGTTGAAAGCTCCTGCATCTGTTGAACACCTTTCGCAGGTCCGCAAGGTGATCCGCTTCGTGCTTGGATTTAACCATCAGGTCATCCACATAGAATTCCACCTCTTTGTGCATCATGTCGTGGAATAGAGCCATCATGGCCCGCTGATAGGTCGCGCCCGCGTTCTTAAGACCGAACGGCATCACCGTGTAGTTGAATACCCCCACAGGAGTGATGAATGCAGATTTCTGCGCATCTTCGGGATCCATCTTGATTTGATTGTACCCGCTGAAACCGTCCATGAAACTGAACATGCGATGGCCTGCTGTTGAATCGATAAGCAAATCGATGTTGGGCAGTGGGAAATCGTCCTTAGGGCAGAAGCGATTGAGATCTCGGAAGTCCACGCAGATGCGGAGCTGTCCGTTCTTCTTCACCACCGGCACAATGTTGGCCAGCCATGTGGGATGGTGATTCGGCTCTATGAACTTGGCATCTAGGAGTTTGACAATCTCCTGCTTGATCTTCACGTTGAGTTCTGGCCTGAAGCTTCTGGTGCTTTGTTTGACCGGTTTAGACCCTGGGATGATGTCCAAACGGTGCATGGTGATGCTTGTATCCAGTCCTGGCATCTCATCGTACTCCCATGCGAACACGTCCTTGTATTCAGTTAGGAGCTGTAGCAGTCCTTGTTCCTCTTCGCTTGTGAGGTCCGCACTCAGGAAGACTGGCCTTTTCTTTTCCTCATTCGGGCTAAGGAACACTTCCTTTAGTTCTTGCTTTTGTGGTCTTGGCCTGTCTTCCATGCATTCAGGCGCTTCTTTGAGTTTCTCGTCTGGATTGCCTTGTGTTGGCTCTTCCGTCAGCGCAACTTGTTCGATTTGATTGATTGCCCAGGGACATCCCCATGCCCGTGTGAGGACATCCCCGCGCACCTTCATATGCGATAGCATTTCTTCCCATTGGCGTAGAAGCTCTCTATCTCCTTGCCCTCGGGGTCATGCTTTGCGATCCTCTTCAAAGTGTACACATTCTTTCGATGATATGCGATACGTGGCGCCTCTTCGCGTGTAGGCGGCTTTTCCTTGGCATCTTCCCTTGTCACCATCACGCCCGCAGGTAACTGGTCCTTGATGTCCTCCCAGAGAGGCAAAGGAGTAGGGTTGAATGGCCCGGGTGTTTGCTCGTCCGCCATCTCAGTGAACCACACCGCCTCGCTGAGATGTGCTTCGTCCAAGTTGAACGGGTTAGTCGAAGCCGGTATCTCGACTATTCTGTCGTTCCAGATAGCTTTCATAACCTGGTGAGCCGTCGAAGGGACTGCGTCGAAGCGATGAATCCAGGCTCGACCTATAATCATGTGGTATGTGGTGTTCGCGTCTATGACATAGAACTTCGCCGAGCACTTGATCTTGCCAATCTGGACGCCCAGGCGGATCCATCCGATCGTCATTCTAGAGTCGCTTCCGAATCCCACCAGTGGAGATGGGCGCTTGACTACCTTGTGCTCGGGGATCCCTGCTAGCTTCAGTGTATGGAGTGGAACAACATTAACCGCTGCTCCTCCATCGACGAATGCTCGCTTGAATTCGACGCCGTTGATGATGGCGGTTACGTACAGGGGCCTCTGGTGACTCGCATCCGTCTTCTTGTCGCTGGCAGAAAAGGTCATGATCTTTTCTGTGGAACGAGACGCCCTGATGACTTTCCCGTTGGAGACCACGAGGTCCTCCTCGTAGTCCTCCGCTATCCTTAAGATTGCTTTTGTCATATCAGTCCGGCACCTCTCGGAGAAATTCATCTCGTCGAAGAATTTGTTGAAGCCGTGCGACCCTTTCATGCGGTCGGCACGTTCATCCTCCGTGTCCATGCTATAATCTTCGTCTTCATGGACCTCAGCAATGATGGGTAGACCATCCTCTGCGACTTCTTCCAAGTCGACGATCGAGATCATAGCGACCTCTTTGCCTTTCGAGCCTGGCTCTGTATGGGCAGGAAGCGGGTTGTTGCGCACGTCCTTCCTGTTGTCGCTGACGATTAGCTCGCCGTTCTTCATCTTCTGATCGAACGCGAACCTGAGTTTCTTGCATTCGGCGGTGGGATGCATGATCTTGCCGTGGTACTCACACCACTTAGGGTCCCTCACCATCTCCTTGGAGGGTGTTTTCTCGAGCGGTGGCAGGACGCCGTCCTTGCGCCACTGTCTGCAGAGGTCACTTGCTTCCTCTACCGAGCATGGCAGAGGCGGTACATCGAAGTTCGCGACCTTCGCTTGTTTCTGGGGCGAAACTGTATTGACCTCAGCTTCGCGTCCCCGCTTGTAGCTAAACCTCCCGATCTTGTAAGTGGTGCCGCTCACAGGTCGCTCTGGAGCGCTCTTCTTTTTCTGTCTCTCGACTATGGGCTCGATGTTTTTCGTGCATTCGATAAGCTTTGAAAACGTGGGTGTTTGCAGATTGATGAGCATACCTTTGTATTCATCTCGCATGCACTGCAGGCATATCTCCACGAGCCGGCTTTCGGGCATTGGATCTTTGCACTCCAAGGATTTCGCCCGGAATTTCTTGATGAAGGTGATCCCATCCTCCTCGCGCTTCTGGTACATCCGCGAGAGATGGATCATTGTCACCTTTTCTTCCATTTGAAAGAACTTGGTATAAAACTTCTGGACCATGTCGTCCCAAGTCTTCACGGATCCGGCCTCCAATGTTCGGTACCATTTGTATGCTACATTCCCAAGAGATTTTGGGAACTCTCGCATCAGCAGTTTGGGATCGGCTCCGTACGGACCCATGACATCAATGAAACGCATGACATGCTCATGAGCGTTTCCATTGACGTCCTCGAACTTATCGCATTTGGGAGCCTTGTACCCCGCCGGGTTAGGCATGAGATAGATCTCTCGTGGAATAGGTGGATCATTGTCTAACTTCGGGATAATGGTATCCGCGAATGACTGATGAGCCAGGATAGTGTCCACGCGCTTCTGCAAAGATGTCATGCATTCTGGAATGCTCCCCTCGGTAGTTGACGGAGGGGTTGCCGTAGGCGGTGGCGACACGTACGCTGCCGGAGGATTGAGAGCATATTGGCTACCCGCATTTCCCCAGATTGTCGTCGGTGGAGGCAGAGTGTATTGCAGAGTTGGGTTGGACGCCAAAGCCGAGGGCTGAGAGGCGTGAGCAGCAGGAGGCAGCATCTGTGCCGTTGACCCCTGAACTGAAGGCAGCTGCGTGGCCGACGGTGGAGTCTGCAGATGAGGATTGGGAGGTGTGGCTGACACTCCCAATCCTGGAGCGGTAGGGGTTCCTCCTCCCTGAGGGATAGCGGTGGCTGGTGGAGGATTTGGCGCAAGGGTGCCCAGAACGGCCAAGATTCGTTCTAATTGCGCAGATTGAGACTTGAGAGCTTTCGCCTGACTTTGGACAGTGGCGTCCAAAGACTCTAAAGTCGGTGCCTCGCCGGGAGTCGTCGGAGTACGGCGGGTCTCGTCTCCCGAGGGAGTTTCGGTGGAAGGCGATCGGTTGCTGACATCATCCTTCTGAGACATGGTTGCTTTTGCTGGTAAGTTCACGTCGGGTTCACCAAAATGTGCACAAGAGATTCCGGCGGGGAGACCTCCGTGTACACCGTACGTAGTGGATCAAGGATCGCACAGGAAGAGTGGGGGTGTGTGTAGGGAGAGAGTAAGTCAGTAGCAATGTCTGAGAGAGAGACAGAGGTTTGGCAGAGCTTCCGCGTATGGCAATGTGTCCCCCTTTGTATGGAAAGGTTAACGATCTATATATACTGGAGAACATGACCGTTGTAGTGTGGTTAATGCGCCCATTAATGGCGGCTTAATTAGCTTAACCATAACGGCACGTTCGTCCGAGCATATAGGAACCGTTATAGCACGTGGTGCGCGAATACCGGAACCGTTACGAGGTTGACCGGGTTTGACCGGATTGACCGGGTTTATGGAGCTCGTGCCATAAATCTCTCAAAACAGTTACTAAAGGTCGCGCGCGGGCTTGGCTCGCACGCGACAGGGCTTACTCTAGCCTCCAAACCACTAAGTCCCTACAAGTCCTGTGCAGTGGTATGCGAGGGCTCTGTCTCGCAGCCCCCACATGGATCAGCTCGGCTGGTGATCCAGTGTGTGTGGAGCACAATATGGTGTGCTGGATGGTTGCCACGTGGCCAAGATCTGTCATGTCAGAAAGCAGTATCTACACCTTGTAACCAGCAAAGTCAGCATCTGAAAATCCATGCAAAGAGAAGTTAGAATGTCTTGGATACCAAAGCCCTAAGTCTTTGGTACCATTGAGATATCTGAATATTCTCTTCACAGCAGTCAAGTTTGATTCTTTTGGATCCGTTGAAATCAAGCACACTGTAGGGTTTTGATTCATGGATGCGCAACGGAAACAATAATTAACCATGCAAAACCCTCCAAGGATCACAAGTCAAGAGACATAACGATGGTAAAGGAAGAAATCAATAACACACCTTAGGGTTCTCCTTTGATGACTTCAAACGCGAATTGTGTCACGTTCTCTGTAGTTGATCCACGCCTAGAGTTGATTTCTAGATCTCCCAATCCTTGGTTCTAGCCTGGAAAGAGGAAGAGGAAGAATAATCACACAAAGCAAGACCAACAAGGGAGGTCTCGGCCTCCTTGTGGCCGACGGGGACGGGCGGCGGCGAGGGAGGGGCGGTCGGCTCCTTCCTTGCTTGTTGCTCTCTCCTTTTGTTCTCTCCCACTCTAGTTATGATCAATTATGATCATAAGTTGTGGGAAGGAAGGAAGGAAGGTCCTTTATATAGTACAACAACTCCTTGCCAACTACCTAAAGGACTTATTCTAGTCCTACTAGAATTCAATTTAGTCCCTTCCTTGCAAATTAGTCACTACTAAGTTTGCAAGGTTTTGCAAAGTTATCCTTCTAATTAATTAATCCAATTAATTAATTCCCAAATCTAGTTCAACTCTATATAGCGTGTGACCCCATAGGTTCTATCTAGTTGGTAGCAACTGTTTGCTAATATGGAGCGGTTTCTAGCAAAACATCCATTCTAGCCAACAAATAGAATAGTCATATTGACAACCTTTGTACAAGTAATTGTCTCATCCCTTTGTCTCTATATCCGGATTGGACACGAGACATACAAGTCACACTCGTATATCCAATCAATAGTTTCTCGATCCATGGGAATAGCCTTATTCGTGCAAATAACATCAATATCCCATATTGATTTATTTGAGTCTGACCAGACATTCTATAAGCACTATCCCTCGAGTGGCCTAGGATATTTGCTCCCGTTATGTGGGAGGGACAAATTCTATCTACGTCCACTACGATCTCTAAGCTTGCTTCTTATTGTATCCAGTACACGCCTTCATAACTACCCAGTTACGGTGTAGCGTTTGACGCTACCAAAATCACAATAATCCACAACTAGAATATCTAGTGACTTCAAGTCTAAGGATGACAATACCATTGCACCGCGAGAAGCACTTGTGACTCAACATAACGTGTATGTAGCCTTCTCGGAGATGGGTCAATCCAGTGCGTCATTACCCCTAATGCACACCTATGTGTTGGATCATGATATCTCCATATCAATCCAACCCCATACTAGTCTATAGATGATTGTCCCATTAATCATTATACTGGACTAAGGATATTTAAGATAAACAACACAATTGTAAATCTAAGGACTTCATTATATTAAATATCCAATAAATAATAAATGAATTTCTAGCCACAAACTAATTCATACTAAACTAGATTGCCTCTACGGCATCTATTCCAACAGTCTCCCACTTGCACTAGAGCCAATCTGGCGCATCTCGTATGCCCATACTCCTATTGTGCCCTTCATGCTTCCACTGCGTGAGCGGCTTTGTAAGCGGGTCTGACAGATTCTCATCTGTAGGAATCATGCACATCCGAACGTCTCCTCTATCGATAATATCTCGAATCAGATGAAACTTCCTGAGCACGTGCTTGGATTTCTGGTGTGACTTGGGTTCCTTCGATTGCGCGATCGCCCCAGTGTTGTCACAGTACAACTCAACTGGATCCGCATTGCTAGGAACCACAACAAGTTTAGAAACAAACTTTCTGACCCAAAAAGCTTCCTTTGCTGCGTCATTTGCAGCAATGTACTCAGCCTCTGTTGTAGAATCAGCCACCGTCTCTTGCTTGGAACTCTTCCAGCTCACCGCTGCTCCATTCAGGCAAAACACATATCCCGACTGTGATCTAAAGTCATCTCTGTTGGTTTGGAAGTTTGCATCAGTGTAACCCCTTACACGCAACTCTTCCACACCGCCAAATATCAAGAAAGCATCCTTAGTTCTTCTCAAGTACTTTAGGATGTTCTTGACTGCAATCCAGTGACTCTCACCTGGATTGGATTGGTATCTGCTTGTCATACTCAATGCATATGACACATCTGGTCTAGTACATAACATGGCGTACATGATAGATCCTACGGCCGAGGCATAGGGAATTCTACTCATGCGTTCCTTCTCAATCTCATTGGAAGGACAACCACTCTTCGAAAGAGTGATTCAATGTGACATGGGCAAGAATCCCTTCTTGGAATCTTGCATGTTGAACCGTTTCAACACCTTGTCAATATATGTACTTTGACTTAGGCCTAGCAGTCTCTTAGATCTATCTCTATAGATCTTTATACCGAGTATATGTTGGTATAATGGATTCCATCTCGGATCTCATGGCTTCTAGCCACTTCTGAGAGTCTGGGCCCTCCATGTCCTCTTCATAGGTAGTAGGCTCATCATCTATGAGCATCGTGTCACCAGAATCGGTCACGAGAAGTCCATACATCTCGGGTTCCTTGCGCACTCTACTAGATCTACGAAGCTCTTGTGTTACCTGAACAGGTTGCTCCACAACCGCTTGTGGTTCATGTTCATGTTCCATAATCGATTCAGTGATTTGTGGTTCTTGAACCTCTTCAATTTCTACAATCCTCCCACTTGCTTCTTTAGAGACAAATTCTCTTTCTATAAACAAGCCGGTCCGAGCAACAAACACTTTGTTCTCGGCTGGATTGTAGAAATAGTAACCCTTAGTTTCCTTAGGGTACCCCACAAATTTACATTTATCCGATTTTGGCCCTAGCTTGTCTGATTGTAAACGTTTTACATAGACATCGCAGCCCCAAATCATCATGAACGACAGTGTGGGATTCCTCCCACTCCACATCTCATATGATGTCTTCATGACTGATTTAGATGGAACATGGTTAATGGTGAAAGCTGCACTTAATAGAGCGTGGACCCAAAATGATAGTGGAAGATCGTTTTGACACATCATAGATCGAACCATATCCAATAGGTTTCGATTCCTCCTCTCAGACACGCCATTCCATTGTGGCGTTCTGGGTGGAGTGAGTTGGGACACGATCCCACACTCTCTAAGATAGTCGTCAAACTCTTGGCTTAATTATTCTCCTCCACGATCCGATCATAGAGCCTTGATACTTTTGCCAAGTTGCTTCTATACTTCATTCTTGAATTCTTTGAACACTTCAAAGGATTCGGATTTTTCCCTCATTAGGTACACAAATCCATATCTACTGTAATCATCAGTAAATGTAATGAAGTAGACGTAACCACCCCTGGCAGGCGTGGCAAATGGCCCACACACATCAGTATGTATGAGCGCCAATTGCTCACTAGTCCTCTCACCTTTCTTATTGAAAGGGGACTTTGTCATTTTTCCCTATAAACAAGCCTCACATGTCTCATATGATTCAAAATCAAATGAGTCTAGTAATCCATCCTTATGGAGTCTAGATACACGTTTCTCGTTTATGTGGTCTTAACGACAGTGCCATAAATAAGCAGGATTTAAATCATTTATTTTAATCCACTTGGTATTAATGTTGTCGACAGGATTGCTTAGATCAAGGACATACAGTCCATTAAATAATTGCGCACTAAAATATTGAATATTATTTAAATAAAAGGAACAACAATTGTTCTTTATTGAAATAATAAAACCATGCTTGTCCAAACAAGAAATAGAAATAATGTTTTTGCTCATAGCAGGCACAAAATAGCAATTATTTAATTCTAAAACTAATCATGAAGGCAGAGATAGCTCGCACACGCCTATGGCCAACGCAGCAACTTTTGCTCCATTCCCAACGCGCAGATCTACCTCCCCTTTAGCCAATTTTTTACTTCTCTTTAGATCCTGCACATTTCGACAAATGTGAGATCCACATCCAGTATCTAATACCCATGATGTAGAGACAGTTAAATTGACATCTACAACAAAAATACCTGGTGGTGGTGGAATCACTATTCCAAGCCTCTTGTCCTCCAGATATTTTGGGCAGTTCCTCCTCCAGTGTCCAGGCTGACTGCAGTAGTGACACTCACCTTTAGTCACACCTTTGGAAATGCCACCAACAGGCTTAAGGGAGGTTCCTTGGACTTGGCAACTGACTTGCCCTTGCCCTTGGAGGATGAGGCAAACCTTTTGACCTTTCCTTTCTGCACCATCATAATGGTCTTGCCCTTACCCTTGTTGATGCTCTGCTCAGCTGTCCTCAACATATTGAGTAAATCTAGCAGTGGTTTCACGATCTCATTCATGTTATAGTTCATGATGAACTGTCCATAACTCTCGGGCAATGATTGCAACACGAGATCGGTTGCCAACTCTTGGCCGACCGGGAACCCAAGTCGGGCGAGATTCTCCAAGTATCCGATCATACGGAGTACATGGGGTCCCACCGGGTTCCCTTCTGCCAGATGACACTTGAACAGTGCCTTAGAGACCTCATACCTCTCTACCCTTGCCTGCTCTTGGAAGAGCTGCTTCAGATGCTCGATCATATCGACAGCATTCATGTTTTCGTGTTTCTTCTGAAGCTCAGAAGTCATGGTGCATAGCATAAGGCAGGCCGCATAATTAGCATCATCAACACGCTTTTGATACGCCTTTAGGGCAGCAGGTGTTTGGTTCTCTGGACCTTCTGGAACGTGCTCCTCTATTGCGTACAGTTTCTTCTCTTGCTTGAGAACAATTCTCAAGTTTCTTTACCAATCAAGAAAGTTGGTTCCAGAGAGCTTGTCCTTCTCAAGGACAGATCTTAGGGAATGTTGTGAACTCGATGAGTTGTTTGCCATTTGGAATTCTACAAAAGGAAAATACGCAAGTTTTAGTATTTTGTGAATTTTTGACTATATTCAATAATGGCTAGTTTATCAAATATAGCTCCCACTATTTTTCTACGGATTAATAACCCTCAAGATATTAATGCGGAAAATATCCTTATATTTTCTAGTGGGCCAAGATCCATCTTTCATCTCCTTATGAGCTTGCTTTGGCAAGTCACCCATAATTTGACTACTTTAGGTAGGAACAATTCCAATTGCATCCCTTATGCAACTCTTGGTTCAGTTGGGCAAATAACTCCTTATTTATCCATCCACATGGATAATCCCAATTGATTGCCTCTAGGTTTCTTAATCTCTTTAATAGCCTAGTTGTGTTCAACCTCTTATTTAAACAATTGCACATTACTAGCTTGTGCCATCGCATTCCATCATTATGAACCAAGTCGCCATGCTTTGGCACGCACGAACTTGATAAATAATGATGATCATGAGTGTTTAAATAACGAGAAGGCAAGAACACAATATTTAAATTTTGAGGGATTTTAAATTCAATTTTAATTGTTTTTGTTGATCCATATCAACTAATCTATCTATTTGAGTTTGGGCACAACCTCAAATAATAGATTCGGGTTGTCTAATTATCTTATTATCCTAATTGCATGCATCATCCATACACCAACCACAAAATAATAAGACAATAAAGTAAACAACCACAAAACAAAATTAAACGTGATGTGGATATGGCCTTTTCTAGACTAAGATAATTCCAAGCCAATGGAATTATCTATGAACCCTAAAAGCAAACACATCTCCATGCGTCTTAATCTTTCGGTCCATCCATCATAGTCATGTGGAATGCTCCATGCTCCATGCTCCATCTTTTGTGGCTCCTTTTTGGCTTTGGGCTTCTTTTCTTCAATCTTGGCTAACAATCTACTATATCTAGCACTAGCTAACTTCTATACTAAATAAAATAAATCTCACAAGTTGAGAAAAAAAAATGGCACGCAGGCCATCAAACCCTAATTAATTATTACAATTAATAGATCAGCTCGCAGGCCGTAAACCAAACCACAAAATTAAACATCAACATCAAACCACATCCTAAGGTCATATCCAATCACCATGCAAATTTCACATAAACAGATAAAATCCAATTTTAACGCGCTTGGTCAATTTTAATTGATTTTAGGAATTCTAGGGTTAAAACGGTCCATGGGCCCAACAATCCAATTTCCCGGGCCCAAAAAGGTGAACAAGGCCCTAGGGTCGGCCCGACCCCTAGCCCACGCGGCTAGGTCGCGGGTTTGGGCCGCCCGGCCCCTAGGGCGGCCAAGACTTGGACGGCAAGCAAGAGGGGCGGTCCCCTTAGGGGGCCGAACCTCTATAGGGAACAACTCCCGTGCTTGGTGATGCGCAAACTAACGTGCTATTCGCAAGTATACGAATCTTGTAATACCGGGTGTAATTAAACTCGGGTGATCGTTCCCACGAGGACTATTTCGGGTTTTTTCGAGAAATCAGTTTTAACTTGCAGAGTGTAAAAGGAGGAGGAGTTTAGGAGTGTGATTAACTATAAACTAAATATAAACAAAATAAAACGCAAATATTTTTTTTGACGTTTTTCTGAAAATCTTGAAAGTTGTAAATCTAGGGTTTGGAATACTAGGTCCAGGATCCCCTAGGGTTTCTTCAGAATTATATTCCTCGGTTTGATATGAAAACACTCAACAGTTTTAATTACCCGTGTCGCGTACCGATTGTGCAGTAACCTTTCAGATTCCACACGCTGTCACGATCCTGCAGACTTTCGGGTTCCTGTTAAGCTGCCTAAGTCTGCAGTCTCGTTCTAAGTCTGCTAGGGTTTCTAACCTGTCCTGATGGCCCGGGTCAAATTCTCTAACAGTTGGTCTATACGTTTTGGCTAGCCCTATCTCCCTTTCTCTGGTCGGTCTATCAGGGTAAGGTACTAAATCCTGTCTTTTCTTCCTAACCCTAACCTGACGTTTTCACCTACAGGCTCGGGTCTATAGCAATTCTGGTTCGCGACTCCGATCATGCATAAACAGATATAATCAAAGACAGAATAATTGATAATACTGCTGAATTAAGATAACGTAATCATGAATTCATATTCAAACTGCAGAATAATGTCTGAAAACGAAACCCTAGGTTCACCGAGAACCTAGGTAAAAGGTTTAGCTACTAAACGACATAACTAATTAACAAAGTTTCTGAATTTAAAAGAGAGATTAAGATCAAACTAAGTCTTCGGATCTGGATGAGTGCTTCCGTGCTCTCCCGGGATGCTCAGACTTGTCCTTGGATGAATTGTCTTGTGTGTTGTGTCTTCAAAACGAGCCTGGACGAGTCTTTATATAGTGCTGGCGAAGTTTCTGGAACTTGTCATTATTTACGAAACTGCCACTGCCCGAAACCGCCTCAGTTTTTGTGCTGTCTGCGTATAATACGCAGCCTGCTGCGTATAATACGCAGACATGGTCTTCTGTTGCTGCTTTCTCTCCACTTTGTGCTTGCTGTCTGCGTATAATACGCAAGCCCTGCGTATAATACGCAGACAGGGACCCATCTTGCCTTCCTCTTCCTTCTTTCTGCGTATTTTCTCCCCCTGGCTGCGTATAATACGCAGGGGGGCTGCGTATAATACGCAGACAGGGGAGAAAACTGTCCAAAATCACCTCTCCCTCCTTGCTGCCTGCGTATTTTACGCAGGGTCTGCGTATTATACGCAGACAGCAAGGCAGGATGCTCTTTTCTGCCTCTGTTTGCCTCCTGCTGCATTCCCGATCCATTCCTGCTGCATTCCCGGGCCCTGTTCCTGCATAGACAACATGAACACACCCGCGATCATATCCAATAAAAGTACGGAAAATGCAGAAATTTATGAAGAGCAAATAACTGTCTCGTTCCTAAAACCGAGGCTTTCCGAGGGTGAAAATTGGCTAAAACGTGAGTTTTCCGGCACAAATGCACAAAAACCGAGCTATAAGATAACCCTTATTTGGGCGTTATCAAATACCCCCGCACTAAATATTGCTCGTCCAGAGCAATCCCCTTGCATACCAACCTGCTTGCATACCTCTCGGTTTTTTGCAAAACCGACCCTGTCGTGCATACACTACCTTTGCATACTCCCTGCAATTGCATACTCTTTCAACCTGAACCGTATAACCAGACGACTCGATAGAAAGACTGACTCAGATAAAATATACACAGACTCAATATACACGACTCAAAAGTACTAAACAATTTATTTTTTTGGTGAGATTGGGCAATCTCAAAAACATAACCGAGTGTCCTCAAAATCTCACCCTTTTTCCAGAAAATACTTCCCTGCAATCGATCGGTAAGTCTGAACAGATTTCTCTGGTGGAATTAAGCACTGGACCCGAGTACTGTTACTTTTGCTATCAACCTGAGCAAATCCCTAATTAACAGACCATCCGAGCTATTTCCGAATCAAGGTTCTAAATCTAACAGGTAGGACATATATATGTGTAAGGTACGGCATGATCCTACTCGTTATGACATTCTCACAATTTCCCCAAACTCACACCCCTCACCGAGTTCCCGAAAAACTGCCTGAAACACCTAAGTTCCTGCCATATCAATCTTCCTGTCCCCAGGTGTGTCTTCGCCGTTCTCGCGGCCACAAATGTGAAGCGGTGTAACTGTCTCGAAAATTGTGCTACTCACTCAGCTTTTTGACTCAATAACATAAACAACATAAATAACTGAAAAACTGCAAAGCTAGATCATTTTCTTTCGATGTTTTTTCTTCTTTTTTTTCTTGTATTTTTTTTTTCTATTTTCTGTTTTTTTTAATAACAATAAAACTCTATATACACATAAATACATGAATAACAATAAATAAACTGACTAAAGCTGAGTGAGTAAAAATAAATTGTCGTCGTGGGGTATGAAAGATGTCCTCATATGAAGTACCCCCACACTAATCCTGAAACGCTGATCCTGTAGTCGAAATAATACTGTGCAGTCCCACCGAACCTCCTCATCACCAAAGATGTAGAAAAACGGCACAACCACCAATTAACCTCACAACCCCCCGGACCCCATTGTGTGCAGAAAGATGTCTCGCACGCGACTAACTCCTCCTGTGCTCACTATGTAATGTAGTGATCCACCTCCGCAAATTAATGCACTGTCGCCTCTCACTCACCCTGTCCTTCCCTCGAAAAATGTGTCAATGTCAAAACTGTCCAAAACTGATATACCATGAAGTGCTCCCATCTAATTCCCTCCCCACTCACTCCCTCCGTCATAACTCGTAGAATAGCCAACTATCGACTGATGAGGTCTCAAAGAAGGCTTCCTAGGCTATAGTGGCAGAGAATAAAAGGGGTAAATGGCTTCAAACGGGTTTACTAGTTGGACTTAGGGGTAAGAAACAGGACGTGAGGTCCCTTGAAAGCCAGTCACTCCACCGAAAGATGCGATGACCGTGACGGCGCCCGTGGGCGGGTTGTCGACTACCTAGATGACGGCGGTGTGGCAACTAGTCGGATCCTTAGCTCAGGTGATAACTACTTGCGGTTTCCAAGGGTCACTGGCTCTCACCTATCTACTATACCTCGGTGCAAGCTTTCTTTTCTGTCAAAGGGTTTAACCTCGATTTCTTCCCAGTTTCTGTTATCTTGATTGCCCTTTCTCAGAATTTCTGATTTTTTTAATTATTTTTTTTTGGATTTTCTGAAAATTTTCGATTTTTTTTTTTTAGATATACACAATGCAAGGTCAGAATGATGTGGTGGGTTGACTCAAATAAAGAAAACATGCTGACTCAAAAAAAAATAAAAACTGCAAATAAATATGAAAAAACGTGCAGACCAGGTAATGCAGACACGACTCCCACCCCCACACTAAGAGGTGGCATGCCCTCATGGCACTGACTCGTCTGGACTATACGGCGGGTCTGACCCGGTCTCGGATGAACTGGACACGCTGCTGGGCAAGCTGCTGGTCTGCCTGAATCTGGCACTACTCGACTGTCGTGGGTGCGAGCTCGACGACTGGCGTGACCGTGAGCTCGATGACTGTCGGGACTGTGTCCTGGATCCTGACCGACTGCTAGGTGGGTGTGGAACCGGCTATGTGGCATGCTCACTCGAGCTCGCCTCGTCCGACCAGCTGGTAGTGTAATCACTGGAATAGGAGGGAGGGAAGATGATAGGCAATGGAACCTCTCGGCCCGCATGGCGGGCTGCCTCTCGCTGCTCCTCTCGGAGTGCAGTAATCGCGTCGCCATGGTCTTTGGCTATCTTCTTCGTGGTCTTTTTGAGGTGCTTTAGGTATCGGAAAACTTTCCCTATCTTGTTAAGCACCTTCTCACCTAAAGACGCCTGGCCAGCACGGCACCCCTCAAGTCCCTCCTCTACTCGGGCCAACCTACGGTTCATGACCGAAAGTGGCGGTGGACCGGTCGTACCTCTCGTACCTCTCGTACTAGGTCTAGCTCTCTGACTCGGCCCGGCTCTCTGGATCGGCTCCCCATGGTCATGGGTGGACTGAGAACGCCTAAGTGTAGACGCTCCCGTCCCCCGAGTAGGTCTGTCCTGGGTCGATCGCTTCCTAGGGGCAGGGGCAGGGGCAGGCTCGTCCTCCTCCATAGGGTCTGCATCAAGGTCGATGACTGGGTCATTAGGTCCCGGACCTCCCCCTCTAATCTTCCTATAGGCGTTAAGAAGAGGAGGCATCCAGTCACCCTCGTGCTCTGAGAGGGGAATCTGATAAATACGAGCCAGTTGGATAATCAGGTTGCTATACCCAAGTCCCTTCCGGCTCCCTGCGACGTTCCTCTCCTGAATATAGGCCCAAGTGAGCTGGGCTATATCAATCCGCCTCCTCATCATCAGACAGTACACTATAAGGGTCGACTCATTCTCTAGGTAGGTGAAGTGTTGGATCCCACAATGCGGTTCACCACCCAGTCAGCCCACCATTTGGCAGGTTTGCACAAAAATCCCGAGTGCAGTTTCAACCCCACGTTTCCTTCCTCCTCAAAGTGGGCCCCCGCGTTTCCACCTGTCAGAACCCTCAAAATTTTCCCAGCTGACGGAGGGTTACTCATAGCTAATTGGTATGCACACGGATCTTGGGATGGTGGAATCCCGTAAGCCTGCCTAATAGAGTCGGGGGTCAGCAAGAAATAGTCACGAAGGCAATAGACCCACCGCACATCAGTGTTCTCGGCATCGCCAGCATGCATAAGGTTGCAAAAGAACTCCCTAGTCAGTGTGGAACTAGACGTACCCTCAAATCCAGCTAGTGAAGTGCCAAAAATGTCTGCTCGACTGGCAAAATTCACCATCTGGATCGGCATCCTATCATCATCTACCTCGAAACGGTGGTCCTTAGCCAACCTATAGTTCGGCTTTTTACCGGTCAGATAATAGGTATGGGCATGGTGGGTCACGAACCGGTAACTGTCAAAGTAATGTGGCGTGATGTCGCTGACAGGGATATCAATCGGTTCATGCCTACGGTTCGGGTCAATGACAGGTTTGACTAAAGCCATGATAAAAATGCAAAAACGAGCAGAAACAGAAATCTAGAGTACGTGCGCGTGAAATAGTGCGTCTCAGCAAATAAGCCCCCTAAAATCTACCAGAGGTCCACACGGCACGGAAACCGAGAAAAATTTCAGAAATAAGCCCCCTAAAATCTACCAGAGGTCCACACGTAGCTTTCTTCCTCCTCTTCAACGTTCCCTTCTGCGAAATTTTTCGGTTTTGCTTCAAACTCAACAAATCTGCAACTTTTCCTCAACAACCCCCTTCACTTTCCTTCCACCCCCACACTAGCTCGGTTGAAATTTCTGAAAACCGAGAGTAGTTCCGTGCTCCTTGCGACGAGGGGATTCCAAAAATGCCTTCGATTTTTTATTCCGAGCACTTTTGAAAAATTGGTGTGTTGGTGCTAGAGAGGAATGGAGGTAGAGAGAGAAAGCATGAAGGCCAATAATGGCTTCAAGTGGCCGGACCCCCCCCCCTTATAAACCCTAAGTGCCAAAATGACGAAAATGCCCCTGGCTTAAAATGGTCTAAAACTGCTTATTTTGTGTGTATAATACGTATATGTTGCGTATTTTACGCACACAGGGGTTCCGGGTGATCAAAAAAGAAAAAAAAATTGCAATTTCCTCCGCTGTCTGCGTATAATACGCAGGAAGCTGCGTATTTTACGCAGACAGGGGGGAATTGAATTTTTTTTTTTCAAAAACTGATTTTTCAGTGCTGGCTGCGTATAATACGCAGTATCCTGCGGAAAATACGCAGAAATTTCTCAAAAAAAATTTTTTTTAATAAAAACTTATTTTTTCGAACTGTCTGCGTATAATACGCAGAAACCTGCGTAAAATACGCAGAAAGTTCTCAAAATAATTTTTCAATTTTTTCAAAAAAAAATCAATTTTTGGTGCTGTCTGCGTATTTTACGCAGAAAGCTGCGTAAAATACGCAGACAGCAGCAAAATAAATTTTTCAAAATTTTTTTTTTTAGAAAAATACAGTGTATGCTGCTGGCTGCGTATAATACGCAGACAGCGGCTAAATAATTTTTCAAATAATTTCATAAGTCAATTTTTCCTTGCTGGCTGCGTATAATACGCAGAAAGCTGCGTAAAATACGCAGACAGCAGAGAAAAATATTTTTTCGATTTTTTTTTTTTCACCTAAGTTATTTTGACACTGTGGGTTGAATGGGGGTCACTTTTCTCTCTCTCTCCTTTCTGTTTCTTGTCGTCTGCTTCTTCTGTATCTGCACATGCTTAATTTTCATTAAATACCCACTCATCTCACCTCTCTCAAAAATTCAAAACTTAAAATAAAAGCTATATATTAATTTAAACTTACTACGTTGGGTTGCCTCCCAACCAGCGCTTTGTAATTTACGGTCGACGGCCCGACCTAGTTACCTCAGGTTCGATCACGGGTCGTCGAAGTAGATTGGATCTACCCTGGTGACTTCGGCGTTCTCGAGATATGGCTTGATTCGGTTTCGTTCACCCTGAAGCTTGAGTTGTCTTTTGGATTCTCTAGCTCAAATGCGCCCCATGCGAATATCTTCCTGATGATGAACGGCCCCGACCAACGAGATCTCAACTTTCCCGGAAAGAACCTCATTCTTGTGTTATAGAGAAGTACCTTGTCTCCTTCGTTGAACTGCTTTGGCGTGATACGCTGATCATGCCACTTCTTCGTCTTCTCTTTATAAATTTTGGCGCTCTCAAATGCCGTCCTGCGGAACTCCTCTAATTCCAGCAGCGCCATCTTTCTCTTATCTCCGGCCAGACTCTCATCCATATTGAGCAGTATGATGGCCCACTAGGCCTTATGTTCCATCTCAACCGGGAGGTGACACGCTTTCCCAAACACGAGCTGGTATGGTGACATTCCCAGCGGTGTTTTGAAAGCTGTCCTGTATGCCCATAACGCATCATCAAGTCTCATCGACCAATCCTTCCGGCCCAGATTTACGGTTTTCTCGAGAATGCCCTTGATCTCTCGGTTTGACACCTCTGCCTGCCCGTTAGTCTGGGGGTGATAAGGCAGTGATACCTTGTGGATCGATACCCCGTACTGCTTAAGCACCCTGGCAAACACTTTGTTAATAAAGTGTGACCCTTCATCGCTAATCATTGCTCTGGGGGTCCCGAATCGTGTGAATATGTTGCGTTTCAGAAAACACTCAACTGTCGCTGCATCGTTTTTCTGACACGCTATCGCCTCGATCCACTTTGTAACATAGTCCACTGCCAGCAGTATGTACAGATTTCCCATAGAAGACGGGAACGGCCCCATGAAGTCAATCCCCCATACATCAAAGGGTTCAACCTCCTGCCAAATAGTCAAAGGCATCTCGTCCCTATGTGACGTACTCCCTGTCCTCAGGCATCTATCGCATCCCTGTACATAATCATGACAGTCCTTGAAAAGTGTTGGCCAAAAGAAACCTGACTGCAGTACCTTGTGTGTCGTGCGGGTCCCTCCGAAGTGACCCCCACACTGAGCCGAGTGGCAGTGCCTGATCACGTTCCAGGCCTCGTGGGTCGGAACACACCTCCTCAGAATGTTGTCGGCTCCCTGTTTGAACAGATACGGGTCGTCCCAGAAATACTGCCGGCTCTCAGAAATAAACCGTTTCCGCTGTGACGGGGTTAGGTCCTCGGGAAGCGTGCCACTCACCAGATAGTTGGCTATAGCATAGTACCACGGTCTCCCCAGTTTGACCGCCATGATGTGCTCGTCCGGAAAGTTCTCTTGGATTGGTACTGGGTCCACCTCAGCATTTTCAAGCCTGGACAGGTGGTCCGCTACTACGTTCTCGACTCCCTTCTTATCCCGGATTTCCACATCAAATTCCTGCATCAGTAATACCCACCTCAGCAGTCTCGGCTTTGCTTCCTTCTTGTCCAGCAGATATTTCAGGGCACTATGGTCGGTAAAAACGATGACTTTTGACCCGACCAAGTACGGCCTGAATTTATCCAGGGCATATACCACAGCAAGCAGCTCCTTCTCAGTAGTGCCATAGTTGATCTGGGCATCGTTGAGTACCCGACTTGCATAATATATCACATGGCACACCTTGTCCTTCCGCTGCCCCAAAACTGCACCGACTGCATAGTCGCTTGCATCGCACATTAGCTCAAACGGAAGTGACCAGTCCGGTGTAGTGATAACCGGGGCTGTGGTCAGCTTCTCCTTCTGATGGTCAAAGGCCTGCTGACAAGCTGCATCAAAGTCAAAGGGCACGTCTTTTCCAAGTAAAGCGCAGAGTGGCTTCGTGATCTTGGAAAAGTCTTTGATGAACCTTCGGTAAAATCCTGCATGTCCCAGAAAACTTTTGATCGCCTTTACGGTTGTCGGATATGGGAGCTGTTTTATCACATCGATCTTGGCCCTGTCCACCTCGAGTCCCTTGCTGGAAATTTTGTGACCCAGCACGATCCCCTCGGTGACCATAGAATGACACTTCTCCCAGTTCATCACCAAATTCGCCTTGCATCGGATCAGGACCTGTCCCAGGTGGTGCAGGCAGTCGTCAAAACTGTCCCCGAACAGTGAAAAATCGTCCATAAAGACCTCCAGATTTTTCTCGATCATGTCGGAGAATATCGCCATCATGCATCGCTGGAACGTGGCTGGAGCGTTACACAACCCAAATGGCATGCGCCGGAACGCAAACGTACCATACGGGCAGGTAAACGTTATCTTCTCCTGATCTTCCGGGGCTATGCAAATCTGGTTGTACCCGGAGTACCCGTCCAGAAAGCAGTAATAGGCGTGATGAGCTAGCCTGTCCAACATCTGGTCCATGAACGGTAGCGGGAAGTGGTCTTTCAATGTTGCATCGTTTAGCCTCCGATAGTCCATACAGATCCGCCAGCCTGTAACCGTGCGCTGCGCAATCTGTTCCTGGTCCTCATTCTGCACCACCGTAATACCCCCCTTTTTGGGCACACACTGGACCGGGCTGATCCAAGTGCTGTCTGATATGGGGTATATGATTCCTGCTTCCAGCCACTTCATGACCTCCTTGCGCACAACATCCTTCATGTTCGGGTTCAGTCTTCGCTGAGGCTGAATCACCGGTTTCTTGCCTTCTTCAATCCTGATCTTGTGCATGCAATAGGAGGGGCTGATCCCCTTAATATCTGCAATCGTCCAGGCGATTGCTTCTTTGTGCTCTCGCAATACTTCCAGCAGTTTCTTTTCCTGTTCCTGAGATAGAAGAGAAGAAACAATTACGGGCAGAGTATTATTATTACCAATGTACGCATACCTGAGATGGTTCGGGAGCGGTTTAAGCTCGAGTGCAGGTGGCTCCTTGAGTGACGGAACCAGGATCATCTTCTGCCCGCCATCTTCGTCCCGATGCAAAGTGGTCCAGTCCTCGGCTCTCATGGCCTGCTCGCACCGAGTCATCTCCTTCTCTTCTCCGTACATGCTATCAATTTCTTCTCATAACTGATCCATCTCCTCTTTTTCCCAGCCATCATCAACTACGTCTATGGCGAAGATATCTTCGTGATCATAATAATTTGGCAGTTGCAGATTTTTGAAAACGTTAAATTTAACCTTGTCCTCGTTAATCTGCATGGTCAGTTCCCCGCTCTTGCAATTTATCATGGCTTCTCCAGTGGCCAAAAACGGCCTGCCCAGTATGAGCGGTACCTCCCCTGCCTCCATGTCCAGAATCACGAAATCTGCTGGAAAAATGAGCTCGCCGACCTTCACCAAAATATCCTCGATAACTCCATAGGCCTGTTTTACGGACCTGTCTGCCATCTGCAGCATGATTCTGGTGGGCCGAGGCTCCCCGACTTTCAAACTCTTGAAAATCGTCAATGGCATCAGGTTGATGCTGGCCCCTAGGTCACACAGAGCCTTTCCTGTGTAAGCGTTACCTAGGGTGACCGGTATAACAAAACTGCCAGGATCCTTTCTCTTCCTCGGTAGCCCATTCTTCACACAGTTGCTCACTTCTGCCATCAGGTTTATAGTCTCGAAATCGCTCATTCGCCTCCTCCCATACAGAATGTCCTTGAGGAATTTGGCGTAAGTGGGCATCTTTGCCAAAGCCTCAGCAAAGGGTATGTTAATCTGCAGCTGCTTGAACATCTCGAGAAACCTGGCGTAGTCCTTGCTATCATCCCTCTTTCGTGTCTTCAAGGGGTATGGTACCTCCTTGGAGACAGGTACCGTTTCTGCATCTGTCTCATTCTGCACTGCATCCTGCTCAACCGAGCCCTTCGGCTGGGGGCGGTCGACTGAGCTGTTATCCTGGCCAGACAGTTTACGTTCTACTTCTTTCGACTTTTCTGCGCGTGCGTGGCAAGGATACGGTGGATCCTGTAGTGCTACTCCACTCCGAGTGGTGATAGCATTGATCTGAGCACGTGGATTATTTACTGTATTCGAGGGCAAGTTTCCTGGCTGTCTCTCCGTTAGCTGCTGTGCTAACTGCCCCACTTGTACCTCCAAAGCACGCAGTGACGTTTTGGTCGTCTGCATGTCGGCTGTCAGGGCGTCCATGTGCTTGAACCGGGACTCCATGGTCTGGAACATGGACTTGATCTCTTTCATCTGGGCATCGTATTGTTGCGCAGATGGGACTGACTGAGCCTGCTGGGCCGGGGTAGCCTGCTGAGCTGGTGGCCTGTGCTGGAACCCCGGTGCATAAATTGCTGCGTTCGGGTTTCCGTACCGAAAACCGGGATGGTCTCTCGTACCCGGTCGGTACCGGCTCGGGTCCCACTGCTGCTGTACGTAGTTGGTGTCTTCGGTCCTTAGATCCTCAATGGCTGCGTCCAGATCAGGTTCTTCGACTGCTGCAACAGTCTTCTTATCCGAGTAGACTTTCGTGACCAAGTCATGAACGATCCTGGCCAGATTGTCTATCCGGTCATACTCTGCGGATTCGGCTCTAGCCGCCATCCTGCGATCGTCAAACAGTCGGGTATCCTGCTTGGCCAACTGCTTCATCAGGTCATACGCACCTTCTTTTTCCACGTGATACAAGAAGTTTCCCCCGGCCTCTCTGTCAATCCTGTCGGCGTTCTCCCTGTCTAGGGCATGGTAGAAAACCTGCAGGATTTTCGCGTCTCCAAAGCCGTGGTTCGGGCACCGTTTGACCAATCTCATGAGCCTGTCCCATGCGTCCACCACCGTCTCCCCCATCTTCTGCCTGAATGACAGGATCTCGCTCTGTAACTGTATGACTCGGGAGGCGGGATAGAATTTCCAGAAAATCTGCGACACACTCCTCCCATGTGGTGATGGATCGGGTTGGTCGGGATTCGAGCCAGTCTTTGGCTACTCCGTAAAGACAGTATGGAAATAAGATCAGCATGAGTGCCTCTGCTTCTACCCCCTTGTATCTGACCTTGTTGCATTAATCTTCGAATTTCCCGATAAAATCGTTCGGGTCTTCGTCGGCCCTGCCATGAAATGGGCAGAGAGTTTGTACCGTCTGGATGGTGGATGGTTTGATGTCAAAGTGCTCGGCGGTGATCTCGGGCACCACAATAGCTCGCTCATGCCCCCCGGTGGGGACTTCGAAATTTTCCACCAACGCCTTCCCAGATCGGTTATATGTTCTCTGGTTGCTTCGGGCAGCAAGTCCCGCTGTGACAAGTTCCTCAATGTACCGAGCCATCTGGGCTGGGGTACGTGTCTCTCGTTCCTGACCACCGGCTTCGGTGTTCTCGGGTGTATCTCTCTGGTTGGTTGCCATCCTGCTTTCTCGGTTTCTGCGGTTCTGTTCGGTATACAGTTTTTCCGGATTGTCGAGTGGTGTTACCAAACTGCGAGGCAATCTGGGCATCAACTGAACAGTCCTGTAAAACGCGGATTCAAAAAGCAGTGAGATAAAAGAAAAATAACGAAACTGAAAAATAAAAACTCCGAAAACTAATTCTGATAACTAAATTAACCCTAAAAAGTCCCCGGCAACGGCGCCAAAAACTTGATGCGCAAACTAACGTGCTATTCGCAAGTATACGAATCTTGTAATACCGGGTGTAATTAAACTCGGGTGATCGTTCCCACGAGGACTATTTCGGGTTTTTTCGAGAAATCAGTTTTAACTTGCAGAGTGTAAAAGGAGGAGGAGTTTAGGAGTGTGATTAACTATAAACTAAAAATAAACAAAATAAAACGCAAATATTTTTTTTGACGTTTTTCTGAAAATCTTGAAAGTTGTAAATCTAGGGTTTGGAATACTAGGTCCAGGATCCCCTAGGGTTTCTTCAGAATTATGTTCCTCGGTTTGATATGAAAACACTCAACAGTTTTAATTACCCGTGCCGCGTACCGATTGTGCAGTAACCTTTCAGATTCCACACGCTGTCACGATCCTGCAGACTTTCGGGTTCCTGTTAAGCTGCCTAAGTCTGCAGTCTCGTTCTAAGTCTGCTAGGGTTTCTAACCTGTCCTGATGGCCCGGGTCAAATTCTCTAACAGTTGGTCTATACGTTTTGGCTAGCCCTATCTCCCTTTCTCTGGTCGGTCTATCAGGGTAAGGTACTAAATCCTGTCTTTTCTTCCTAACCCTAACCTGACGTTTTCACCTACAGGCTCGGGTCTATAGCAATTCTGGTTCGCGACTCCGATCATGCATAAACAGATATAATCAAAGACAGAATAACTGATAATACTGCTGAATTAAGATAACGTAATCATGAATTCATATTCAAACTGCAGAATAATGTCTGAAAACGAAACCCTAGGTTCACCGAGAACCTAGGTAAAAGGTTTAGCTACTAAACGACATAACTAATTAACAAAGTTTCTGAATTTAAAAGAGAGATTAAGATCAAACTAAGTCTTCGGATCTGGATGAGTGCTTCCGTGCTCTCCCGGGATGCTCAGACTTGTCCTTGGATGAATTGTCTTGTGTGTTGTGTCTTCAAAACGAGCCTGGACGAGTCTTTATATAGTGCTGGCGAAGTTTCTGGAACTTGTCATTATTTACGAAACTGCCACTGCCCGAAACCGCCTCAGTTTTTGTGCTGTCTGCGTATAATACGCAGCCTGCAGCGTATAATACGCAGACAGGGTCTTATGTTGCTGCTTTTTCTCCACTTTGTGCTTGCTGTCTGCGTATAATACGCAAGCCCTGCGTATAATACGCAGACAGGGACCCATCATGCCTTCCTCTTCCTTCTTTCTGCGTATTTTCTCCCCCTGGCTGCGTATAATACGCAGGGGGCTGCGTATAATACGCAGACAGGGGAGAAAACTGTCCAAAATCACCTCTCCCTCCTTGCTCCGTGCGTATTTTACGCAGGGTCTGCGTATTATATCCAATAAAAGTACGGAAAATGCAGAAATTTATGAAGAGCAAATAACTGTCTCGTTCCTAAAACCGAGGCTTTCCGAGGGTGAAAATTGGCTAAAACGTGAGTTTTCCAGCACAAATGCACAAAAACCGAGCTATAAGATAACCCCTATTTGGGCGTTATCACTTGGTGCCCAAGTTTGGTTGTTTCCTTGTTTTGGAAGAACTCCTTCTTCCCCAAGGATGCCCAAACCCTAGATCTAAGATCCTAAAATTTCTCAAACTCACCAATTCATGCATCCAATGCAAAAGTTAGATCTTGTTATGATAGATTATTGACAAATTGCATCCCATTCTTGATTTGTCTTGTTTTACGCGATAAACAATCAATTTAAGGTGTAAAACAACTAAAACGTAACACATAAACCACGTTTATGCTCTACAACCTGGCTCTGATACCACTGTAGGGTTTTGATTCATGGATGCGCAACGGAAATAATAATTAACCATGCAAAACCCTCCAAGGATCACAAGTCAAGAGACATAACGATGGTAAAGGAAGAAATCAATAACACACCTTAGGGTTCTCCTTTGATGACTTCAAACGCGAATTTTGTTACGTTCTCTATAGTTGATCCACGCCTAGAGTTGATTTCTAGATCTCCCACTCCTTGGTGCTAGCCCGGAAAGAGGAAGAGGAAGAAGAATCACGCAAAAAGAGACCAACAAGGGAGGTCTTGGCCTCCTTGTGGCCGACGGGGACGGGCGGCGGCGAGGGAGGGGCGGTCGGCTCCTTCCTTGCTTGTTACTCTCTCCTTTTGTTCTCTCCCACTCTAGTTATGATCAATTATGAGCATAAGTTGTGGGAAGGAAGGAAGGTCCTTTATATAGTCCAACAACTCCTTGCCAACTACCTAAAGGACTTATTCTAGTCCTACTAGAATTCAGTTTAGTCCCTTCCTTTCAAATTAGTCCCTACTAAGTTTGCAAGGTTTTGCAATGTGATCCTTCTAATTAATTAATCCAATTAATTAATTCCCATATCTAATTCAACTCTATATAGCGTGTGACCCCATAGGTTCTATCTAGTTGATAGCAACTGTTTGCTAATATGGAGCGGCTTCTAGCAAAACATCCATTCTAACCAACTAATAGAATAGTCATATTGTCGACGTTTGTACAAGTAATTGTCTCATTCCTTTGTCTCTATATCCGGATTGGACACGAGACATACAAGTCACACTCGTATATCCAATCCATAGTTTCTCGATCCATGGGAATAGCCTTATTCGTGCAAATAATATCAATATCCCATATTGATTTATTTGAGTCTGGCCAGACATTCTATAAGCACTATCCCTCGAGTGGCCTAGGATATTTGCTCCCGTTATGTGGGAGGGAAAAATTCTATCTACGTCCACTATGATCTCTAAGCTTGCTTCTTATTGTATCCAGTACACGCCTTTATAACTACCCAGTTACGGTGTAGCGTTTGACGCTACCAAAATCACAATAACCCACAAGTAGAATATCTAGTGACTTCAAGTCTAAGGATGACAATACCATTGCACCGCGAGAAGCACTTGTGACTCAACATAACGTGTATGTAGCCTTCTCGGAGGTGGGTCAATCCAGTGCATCATTACCCCTAATGCACACATATGTGTTGGATCATGATATCTCCATATCAATCCAACCCCATACTAGTCTATAGATGATCGTCCCATTAATCATTATACTGGACTAGGGATATTTAAGATAAACAACACAATTGTAAATCTAAGGACTTCATTATATTAAATATCCAATAAATAATAAATGAATTTCTAGCCACAAACAAATTCATACTAAACTAAATTGCCTCTAGGGCATCTATTCCAACACACACATACACACACTAAACATAATATCCGGTCTACTTGCTGTGAGATATAGTTCATACCTCTATACTCTTTTACATTGACACTCTTACCAGATCCATACTTATCTAAGGATAGTGTAGAACTAAAAGGAGTCTTGGCTTCCTTACATTGAGCCACACTATATTTATTTAGTAAGTCTCTTGTGTACTTGCTTTGATGCAGAAAGATGCCCTTCTTCAATTGATGAATTTGAAGTCCTAGGAAGAAGTTCAACTCTCCAATCATCCTCATTTCAAATTCCCTGCTCATAAGACTTCAGAATTCTCTGCACAATTGATCATTAGTAGCTCCAAACAATATATCATCAACATATATTTGAACTACAAGTAGATCTTTCTCATGAGTCTTTATGAAAAGAGTCTTGTCTACCAAACCTCTTTTGAAATCATTTTCAAGTAAGAACTTTGACAGTCTTTCATACCAAGCTCTTGGAGCTTGTTTCAAACCATAAAGAGTTTTGCCAAGTTGGTAAACATGGTCTGGAAACTTGTCATTTTCAAAACCAGGTGGTTGTGCAACATAACCTTCTTCTTGTAAATAGTCATTCAAGAAAGCACACTTCACATCCATTTGAAATAGTTTCATGTTCTTGTGAGATGCAAATGCAAGCAAAATTCTAATTGCGTCTAACCTGGCAACTGGAGCAAAAGTTTCCTCATAATCAATACCTTCTTCTTGATTGTAACCTTGAGCAACTAACCTTGCTTTGTTTCTGATCACATTGCCACTTTCATCCAACTTATTCTTGAATACCCATCTGGTACCAATGACAGACTGGTTGGTAGGTGGAGGAACCAGGTTCCAAACCTTATTCGTTTCAAACTCATTGAGTTCACTTTGCATAGAAATGATCCAGTCTGCTTCCTGTAATGCTTCTTTCACAGTTTTTGGTTCTACAAGAGAAATAAAAGCATTAAAAGCACATAAGTTCTTCAACTGTGATCTAGTTTGTGTACTAGTGGTTGGATCTGATATGATATTATCAACTGGATGAGATGAGATATATTTGAATCTCTTTCTTGGAGACCATGGTTCAGGCTCTCCATAGATCTTCTCTGGTCTTGAAGTAGTGGCTTTGTCACTTAAATCCTTCTGATCATCTTTTTCAAGGCTTTTAGGTTTACTTTCAAGGCCTTGGGCACCATTTTCAAGGTCTTGAAAATGTCTTCTATTTTCTTCTGAGCCTTTCTTGAATCCTAGTGGATTCTCAATCTCTTCCTCTGATTCATGCTTGTTCAAATTCAAGTCTTCAAACGTTCACTCAAAGAACCATCATAGCTTTCATCAAAAATAACATGAATGCTCTCTTCAACCAGTTTGGTTCTTTTATTGTAAACTCTATAAGCTTTGTTATTCAGAGAGTAACCAAGAAATATTCCTTCATCACTTCTTGCATCAAACTTACCAAGATTGTCTTTTCCATTGTTGTGGATAAAACTAGTACATCCAAAGGGTCTGAATTATGAAATGTTTGGCTTCCTCCCTTTGAAGAGTTCATAGGGGGTCTTCTTCAGAATAGGTCTGATCAAGAACATGTTCAAAATATAGTTTGTTGTATTCACAGCTTCTGCCCAATAATATTTTGGCAGCTTGTTCTCAAGAAGCATTGTTCTTGACATATCTTCAAGAGTCATGTTCTTTTGGAGTAGGAGTCCTCATAGGACCACAGAGATCCATGTGAAGCAATTAAATAGGTCTAGGTGTACTTACAAACTTCTTTGGCTTGAAGGAACTTCTGGTCTGCTTGCCTTGAGCACAGGCTTTGCACATTTCATCTTCTTTGAACTTGATGGATGGCAATCCTCTTACCAAGTCTTTAGAAATCAACTTGTTCAAAGAATGCAAACTGATATGACCAAGTTTCATGTGCCAAAGCTTTGAATCCTCTTTCAAGGCCTTGAGACACTTCAGCTTTCACCTGCAACTTTGTTAGTCTGAAAAGTATAAACAATGTTTGATCTAGAGGCTATGACAATGCAATCTCCTAATTTCTCATTTTGCACCACACACTTCCCTTTATCAAAGATAAATTTGTTTCCATTGTCACGGAGCTAAGATACACTAAGCAAATTAAATTTCAAACCTTCAACTAGATACACATCAGAAATAGACTTTTCAGAATTTGTACCAACTTTTCCAATACCAAGAATATTGTATTTGCCTTTGTCACCTAGTGTAATTGAACCTTCTGATTGCTCCTTCAATTCTAAGAATAGAGATCTCTTTCCACTCATATGTCTTGAGCAACCACTGTCCATAAACCACTTATGTTTTTTGATATTGGTGACAACCTGCAAACACCAATCACTGCCTTACCCAGCTGTTAGACCATGTGTGGAATTCGGATTCATATTCAGGATCAACCATGTTAGGTTGCCTAACCCCTATAGGAACCCAAATCTGCTTAACTTGTACTTTGAGTTGAAAAGGAAAAGTGTTCCTCATTATGTGAGGGTATCTTATTCTAAAAGGACAAGTCATTTTAACATGACCAGTTTTACGGCAGTAATGACAGGTAGGAGAATTTTTGTTTCCATCTTTCACAAATATGGTATTTTTCCTCCTTGGAAAGTTTGGATTGAATCCAATACCAGCTTTGTGAACAGACTGTGAACTTCCTCCAAGAATCAAGTTCAAATTATGTTCTGATCCAGCAAGCTTGACTTTGACTAATTCAGACTCTTGAAGTTTCTCAGTAAGAGTAGTCTTTTGTTTATCTAATTCATCAATCTGATGTCTTAGATTAACAAGGCTATCACTCATTGAAGAGTTTTCAGTGACTACATCCTTGAATTGTGTTTTCAAGGCTTTGAAACTAGTTTTCAAGGCCTTGAAATCACTGTCAGTTTTCTTCTGAGAGATTTCAAGATTCTGATTTAGGCAAACAAGTTGTAATTTCCTTTGCTTGCTCATGAACTTTTTCTTTCAAAAGTCTGATCTCTTTCAGATAATCTTCCTCATTCAAAAGTATTGTTCTAAGATATTCTGAAATAGCTTCTTTTGGTTTTGAAATCAGACAATTTACCATTACCTCAATGTTCTTCTCATAACTTTCATCATGCTTGGCAATGAAGCATAGGTTGGCATGTTCTTCCTCAGATTCAGATTTACTAGAGGTATCTGAATCACTCCATGAGGCTATCATGGCTTTCTTTCTTCTGTCATGATCTTTCTTTTGAAAGCTCTTGCCTTTCTTGTGTAGAAAATCTCTTATCAAGTGTCATGCATCACCACATTCAATGGCTTTCTTTCTTCTGTCATGATATTTCTTTTGAAAGCTCTTGCTTTTCTTGTGTGGACAATCTCTTATCAAGTGTCCTGCATCACCACATTCAAAGCAGTTCATAACATTTGATTTATTTTAAGAAGAGGACTTACCTTTGTAGTCCTTGCTGCTGGATGATATATGCCTTTCTCTTTTGAAGTCTTTGTTTCCAAAGTTTTTCTTCATTTTGAGAATCATTGTCAAGGCTTTGGAAATTAAGGCAATTGGATCTTCATCATCACCATCCTTAGTTTCAAGGCTTTGTGTTCTCTCATTCTCTTTGGCTTTGAGAGCTAATTTCTTGACACCATGTAGGAGTTCTCCATCAACTTCATTCATAGATATCTCATGTGTCAGGAGATTCTCTTGTAGGTCATCAAGTTCTAGGGTTGAGAGATTCATAGCTTCTTCAATAGATGTGGTCTTTGGTTCCCAATTTGCCTTTGGAATACTTCTGAGAATCTTCCTCACCTTTTCTTCATTAGAAAAATGTTTTCCCAGTGAATCAAGGTTGTTGACAATATCAGTGAACCTCTTGAACATGTCTCTGATGGACTCATCTGCATTCGTCTTAAACAGCTCATATTGCCTGAGATAGATGTTGATCTTGGTTTGCTTGACTTGACTGGTTCCCTCAAAGGTAACCACAAGCTTATCCCAGATTTCTTTCGCAGTTGTGCATCCAGAGATCCTGTTGAATTCATCTGTACTCAAAGCACAATACAAAATGTTAATAGCTTTGTAGTTTCTATAAAATTGCTCTAATTCAGAAGAGGAGAGCGAGTCTTCTGTTTTGGGAGTTCTGATCCCATATTTCTCTTTGTAGAAAGTATGAGGTCCATTTTGGATAATGGTCCGAAGCTCTAGATCTTGATCAATAATGAACTTTTATAAGAGCTTTCCACTGAGCAAAATTTTCTCCACAAAATAGAGGAGGTTTGTTAGTATCTCTTCCTTGTGAGAAACCACCATCACCTGCAGTACTCATGATCACTAGATGGTTAAATCTACACAGTGATACAAGCTCTGATACCAATTGAAAGTGTGAGTACGCATATGTTAATGCAGCTAAGATAGTCTAGAAGGGGGGGTTGAATAGAGTATGCCAACTTTTTTCAAAACTTGCTAGGGAGATGAAAACTTGTGCAAACAATGAAGTTCAAGGCCTTGAAAACTAGTTCAAGCCCTTGGAGAAGATGCAGACAGTATGAATCAAGTATGCCTTTTTCAAGGCCTTGAAAACAAGTTCAAACCCATGAAAAAACAAATAGTTTTGTATGCTGCAAAAGCTGTGAAAAGAAATGAACTGTAAATGCAGAAGACAAGTGATTTATAGAGTTCAGTCCACTTGGACCTACGTCTCTATCTCAGGGATTAGATCCCTGCAGGATTTTCAACTCAATTCTTATTAATCAAAAGCTAAGCCCTAGAACTCAAGCCCTGAGAGTTCCCTTACTCTATTACAGCTTGTGGTTTTCCCTAACCTGTCTAGTACCTGCTCTAGATAACTGATTAACTAAGAATTCTCTATTTTTAACTTTGAACAATCCTTGAGAATAGATGTAGAGATAATACAGAAATGATCTACCAATACAGCTCAATACAAAAGTACACTTAGAGTTGAAAACTGCAGTGAAATACAATGAACTTCTGTGGAATGGATTGAGAGTTTGATGTTCTTCTTTGGTGCTTTGTCAATCCAGAAACTTATCTCTTGATTTTTCCCGTTTAGTCTCGTCTTTTTTTGCTTCAAAGTGATCTCTATTTAAACTGTTTGAAGCTCTGCAAATCTTCCTTGATTTTCAGCAACAACTTCCTATTTTGTAGGCAACAGCTTTGACTCTCTTTAACAGCCTTCTCCAACGGATAGTTGATCAAAATCTTCAGAGATATTTTTGTGATCCTGTCCATAAGCAATATGAGAAGCTGTCATAAATCTCTGATTGATCACAAGATCAAAATATCCAACTATTTCCAAATCTGCACAAAGTAAGTTTAGGAAATAATCCTACAAATATTGGAAACAAAATTACCTGCAATATTAAGGTCAAACAAATGACATTCTATGATCAAAACATGTTAGAATAATTTGTCTTTCATCATCGTATAACAGTAAATCAAAACATATAAGATATAGAAAGGGAATCAACTCAGAGAGTTTGCAGAAAACTCCCCCTGAGAGTGTGCACACAGATTAAGCAGTTTCAAGGCTTTGAATCCAGTTTCAAGGCCTAAACTATTTTCAAGCCTCTGAGACTGATTAAAGGCTTTGAAAGTTGATTCAAGGCCTTGAAATAGCTGAGCTATTCCAAGCCTTGCACAACCTGATCTTTCATCATCGGTAGGAATCTTTCGTATCTTCACATCTCCTCGATCGACGATCTCTCGAATAAGATGGAACTTTCTGAGTACGTGCTTGGATTTCTGGTGTGACATGGGTTCCTTGGATTGTGCGATCGCTCCAGTTTTTTCAAAATACAAATATATTGGATCCACAATACTAGGAACCACACTAAGCTCAGTAATGAAATTCCGAATCCAAATAGCCTCCTTTGTTGCACCCGATGTAACAATATACTCAGCCTCAGTTGTAGAATCGGCAACCGTCTCTTGCTTGGAACTTTTCCAGCTCACTACTCCTCCATTCAGGCAATACATGAATCCCGACCACGATCTGAAATCATCTTTGTCGATTTAAAAGCTTGCATCCGTGTAACCCCTTACACGCAACTCTTCCTCTCTTCCATAAATCAAGAACGCATCCTTATTTCTTCTTAAGTACTTGAGGATGTTCTTGACAGCTATCCAGTGACTCTCACCCGGATTATACTGATATCTGCTTGTCATACTCAATGTGTATGACACATCTGGTCTTGTACATAACATGGAGTACATGATGGATCCTATGGCCGAAGCATAGGGAATCCTACTACTGTGTTCCTTCTCAATCTCATTGGAAGGACAATCGGTCTTTGAAAGGGTGATTCCATGCCGAGATGGGCAAGAATCCCTTCTTGGAATCTTGCATGTTGAACCGTTTCAACACTTTGTCTATATATGTACTTTGACTTAGGCCTAGCACCTTCCTCGATATATCCCTATAGATCTTGATACCAAGTATATAAGCTACATTCCCTAAGTCCTTCATTGAGAAACACTTTCCTAGCCAATATTTAACAGATTACAAGGTAGGAATGTCGTTTCCAATGAGTATTGTGTCATATACATATAAGACTAGAAATAAAATAGAGCTCCCACTAACCTTCTTGTAGACACAAGGTTCATCTTCGTTCTTAATGAAGCCAAACTCTTTGGTCGCGTCATCAAAACGTATATTCCAACTCCCAGAAGCTTGCATCAACCCATAAATGGATTGTTACAACTTAAACACTTTATGGGCATGCTCTGGATCCTCAAAACCCTCTAGTTGTGTCATGTACACATCCTCAAGGAGGTTTCCATAAAGAAACACTGTTTTGACATCCATCTACCAAATCTCATAATCGTGATAAGCTACAATAGCAAGTAAGATTCGAATGGATTTGGGCACCTATCTGCATCCATTGCGATAGTCAATCGGCCATTGGGAACTGCGGCTATTAATGAATGGTTTCTGATTGTTTGCCATGTCAGCGATGGTTAGTGTCTATAATGGTAAGTCTAGACATATTCTTCGTAGACACATCTCCATTAAACAATTGCTCTCAGATGGAATAATATCGATCTATTACATGAAGTCTAAGGAGAACTTAGCAGACTCTCTAACAAACAGATTACTGAGAGAGCAAGTGTTTAGTTCATCGAGTGGAATGGGACTAAATCCTATCTTACCGAGTTGCACATAGCGGAAACCCGACTTAGATGATTGGAGATCCCAATAACTAAGTTCAAATGGCTAACCTTCCTATTGTGAAAATATTTAGTCAGTGAGGAAATAAAATTTCCTAACATATTCCTAGGATGAATGTCGAGTGACGCTTGCATTGGACAAGGGTAAGCGTTGAAGCTTTTAATGAGCTCATATCTTGGGGAAAATACCAAGTGGGGTATGGCAAGATACTCTTTATGAGACTCACCTATATGAGTGGGAACTGAGGGCCGGTTCTAGGAGAATGACGAGGCTAAATTCTCTAAGACCACTCATCAACCAGGATATAAGTGTTCCATGGCTGAAACGGGCACGAAAATGAGAACCGTAAATGGAAGAATGATAACCGTGTGGGTGCTAATGACTAGGTATACGTCACAGCAAGCAGTTCAAAGCGATTCACTACTAACAAGCCAGTATACTCATTGGGTACTTCACTAAGAGAACGTTCAAGGTCTCTGACTACCTTCTCGATGCGATTATCGTTCGCACCATGTCTCTCTCAATCCTTTTGATATTCCAGCTACTCTGGCAATTTTACCATTCATATGGGACATTGTGCAAAAAATGTCAATTTCGGGTCGACTTTGGACCCAATTTGTGGAGAATTGGGTCACTGGTTCGTCGAGGTGAAAGTAGTTTTGGAAACCTCATGTTGAGGTGATCGTCCTACTACTTTATTCGACCCAAATCGAGTTTGGGTGAATGAAAAATTCATCGGTGAGGATGACCACCTCAAGTGGTGAAGAAGGCTACCTCAAGTGGGAAAGTTAATTAATCCTACGTTGGAGGGAAGAACAAAGTTGTTCAACATTTCAAGTTTCCTCTATAGGGCACGCCCTTTGGGTGGAACACATTTTGTGTAGGAGGGAGGACCTAGATATGGTCCGAACCACCACACGCGCGCGCGCGCCGCAGCCGCCGTCCGGCCGACTCGGCTCGGTCTCGGGTTCAGTTGGGGCACGGGTCGGGCCGTGACGTGGTGTGGTGTGGGCTTGGACCTGATTAAGCTATGACTTAATCTTTTTGGGCCAGAAAACAACTCCTAAATAAATTGTATTCAGCGCGGAATTAATTATTCATTCAGTCAATTTTGTAACCGTTCTTTCTAAAAGTTGCAACTGTTTGTTATTCCCCAACAGTTTCCAACCATCCCTAACAGGTGTTTGTCTTCTTTAAAAGGCAGATACCTTCCTATGTTTCATTCATTTCCGAAATGCATATCCTTCATGCAAACAGAGAGATATTTCACAACACTTAACATGTTAAAAGGGTGCAATCCAGAGGGTACTTCTGCTTGTACGGTGAGAGACGATTATCCTGGGAGGCCTTCGCTCCGGATCAACAGTACCTACAAGAAGTGAATAAATCCTTAAGGCCATCGTGTCTATGCTCGATATTTTCTCTGTCTCACTGCAATTCTCCTGACTTTGTAAGTTTTTTCTTTTACAGTTAATTAATCGAGTCAGATTCTTGTAGAGGTTCCAACAAATGGTTCCCGAGAATGACGAGGCTAAATTCTCTAAGACCACTCATCAACCAGGATATAAGTGTTCCATGGCTGAAACGGGCACAAAAATGAGAACCGTAAATGGAAGAATGATAACCGTGTGGGTGCTAATGACTAGGTATACGTCACAGCAAGCAGTTCAAAGCGATTCACTACTAACAAGCCAGTATACTCATTGGGTACTTCACTAAGAGAACGTTCAAGGTCTCTGACTACCTTCTCGATGCGATTATCGTTCGCACCATGTCTCTCTCAATCCTTTTGATATTCCAGCTACTCTGGCAATTTTACCATTCATATGGGACATTGTGCAAAAAATGTCAATTTCGGGTCGACTTTGGACCCAATTTGTGGAGAATTGGGTCACTGGTTCGTCGAGGTGAAAGTAGTTTTGGAAACCTCATGTTGAGGTGATCGTCCTACTACTTTATTCGACCCAAATCGAGTTTGGGTGAATGAAAAATTCATCGGTGAGGATGACCACCTCAAGTGGTGAAGAAGGCTACCTCAAGTGGGAAAGTTAATTAATCCTACGTTGGAGGGAAGAACAAAGTTGTTCAACATTTCAAGTTTCCTCTATAGGGCACGCCCTTTGGGTGGAACACATTTTGTGTAGGAGGGAGGACCTAGATATGGTCCGAACCACCACACGCGCGCGCGCGCCGCAGCCGCCGTCCGGCCGACTCGGCTCGGTCTCGGGTTCAGTTGGGGCACGGGTCGGGCCGTGACGTGGTGTGGTGTGGGCTTGGACCTGATTAAGCTATGACTTAATCTTTTTGGGCCAGAAAACAACTCCTAAATAAATTGTATTCAGCGCGGAATTAATTATTCATTCAGTCAATTTTGTAACCGTTCTTTCTAAAAGTTGCAACTGTTTGTTATTCCCCAACAGTTTCCAACCATCCCTAACAGGTGTTTGTCTTCTTTAAAAGGCAGATACCTTCCTATGTTTCATTCATTTCCGAAATGCATATCCTTCATGCAAACAGAGAGATATTTCACAACACTTAACATGTTAAAAGGGTGCAATCCAGAGGGTACTTCTTCTTGTACGGTGAGAGACGATTATCCTGGGAGGCCTTCGCTCCGGATCAACAGTACCTACAAGAAGTGAATAAATCCTTAAGGCCATCGTGTCTATGCTCGATATTTTCTCTGTCTCACTGCAATTCTCCTGACTTTGTAAGTTTTTTCTTTTACAGTTAATTAATCGAGTCAGATTCTTGTAGAGGTTCCAACAAATGGTTCCCGAGAAAGTTTGAAGAAAAGAAAAGAAAAGAAAATGAAAAAACTAGAAACATAGTTTTCCATGAGTGTTCATTCACAAGAAAGTAAGTGGGAAAGTGAATAGAAATAAAAACTTTCCTGAGAAAATATTTCAAAATCTCGTGTTTTTATTTTCAGGACATCATTTGAAGAAAAATGTTTCAACATAGTGAGTCCCACAACTTTTTACAACAACTGAACACACATGCAAGAAAATGAAACGGTTTTCATTTCACTTTCCTTTCACTTTCCCTCACTTTCCTAACAAATGAACACATCCATATTATTGATCCCGTTCTGTACAAGCTAAAAGATAAGACTACTCATGTGTAAAAGGTTACCACTCCGTCTCTGCTCTTTATTCCCAATTTTCTTTTTGGTACGTCTCTCCTCTTTGTTCCCATTGCCAGTTTTGGTAACCTTAATCAATTGAAATCACAATTTTACCCACCTCAATAATACCCACCTGCCTCTTCTCATTCCTAACCCTACCCATTAAATCTTATCCTCTTACACATAACAACTCACAGAAACACCTTAGAGAGAGAAATAAAGGGAGAGACTTATGTTGGTTTTTGAAGTAGGTAACGCAGCGGAATAACAAAAATTTAATTGCTACTTCAATCCCCAACATGGATAGTCTGGAGGAGACATCATAACATGATAAGAGACATAGTATTGTGTACCTTTTGATTTGTGATATCACACGAAGAATAGTGTCCTCGTCTCTACAGTTTATCCACGTCTAGAGGTGAGATCTAGATTCTTCCATCCATCAAGTGCTAGCTTGGACCCGGAGGAAGAGGGAAGAAGAATCAAAGCAACGAGGCACATGGAGGAATTCGGCCTCCTCTTGCGCCGACGTGAAGGGGCGGTCGGCCTCTAGGTCTAGTCTTGATCTCTCTTTTGCTCTCTCCCACTCTATTTGTTATGTCTCATAACATTAACATCAAGTGGGAAGAAAGCAAGAGCCTCCTTTATATACTCCAACAACTGCTTGTTATTTCCATAAGGAGTTTCCTAATTCTAGATGAACTAGAACTATTCCCTTCCTTGCAAATTAGTCCTACTAAGCTTGCAAGGTATTGCACACAATGATCCTTCTATCAATTAATCAATATTAATTAATCCCAAATCTAGCTCCACTCTATTTGACGTGTGACCCCATAGGTTTCTATATAGTTGGTAGTAACACTTACTAACATGGAGCGGTGTCTAGCAACACATCCATGCCACCCAACTAATAGAAATAGTCAGTGATCCCGACAAACCTCTTGTGCCCAATATCTCATATTGCACTATCCCTTTGTCTCCATATCCGGATTGGACACGAGACATATATAGTCACACCGTATATCCAATCCATAGTTCATCGATCCTGGGAATATGCTTATACTAGCAGATAACATCAATATCTCCATATTGATTTATCTGAGTCTGGCCAGACATTCAGTAAGCCGCATCCCTCGAGTGGTTGTGGATATTTACCCCCATTATGTGGGAGGGAAAAATCCTATATACATCACTACGATCTCTAAGCTTGCTTCCTATCATGCCCGATAGCTACCTTTATGATTACCCAGTTACGGTGTAACGTTTGATAACATCAAAGCATAATATTCCACAACTAGAGTATCTAGTGACTTCAAGTCTAAGGATTGCAATATTATTAGCACTACGAGAAGCGATTGTGACTTCAACATAATCTAATGTATCCTTCTCGTTGTGGGTCATCCAGTATGCCATTACTCCTAATGCATACATGTGTTGGATCGTGATATCTCCACATCAATCCAACCCCATACTAGTCTATAAGTGATTGTCCCATTAATCATTATAATTGACTAGGGATATTTAAGAATATAACACTTATATTCTAAGGACTTCATTCATGTTAACATATCCCCATATCGATAACATAATGAATCGTAAATCCATATATTTGTCACAATAAATTGATTGCCTCTAGGGCACAATTCCAACAGTCTCCCACTTGTACTAGAGTCAATCTCCTGCATCATATGCCTATTGATCTAGCGCGGTCCTCCACGTCTACACTGCATAGGGGACATGGTAGGCGAGACATGTGCTGGTACTTTGCAAATATTCACATCTCCTCTATCAACAATTTGATTGAGATTGAATATTCTGAGTATGTGCATCTTATGCATAAATATACTCAGTCCTATGTGATAAAATCAGTGATTGAATCTTGCCTGGAACCTTTCCAGCTCACAGTCACTCCCACTAGTGCAAAACATAAAACTTGACTATAATCTGAAGTCTTCTTTGAAGTTCGCATCACTGTAACTCTTTACAGTAAACTCTTCTTTATCCTCTATTTATCAAGAATTCATCCTTTATTCCTTCTCAAGTACTTAAGGATAATCTTGATAATTATTAAGTGACACCTCACTTGGATTTGATTGGTATCTTTGTGTCATACCATATGACACATCTGGCCCAGTACATAACATGGCGTATCTCATGAATCTTATTCATACGGTCCATTTTCAATCTAATTGAAAAGACAATTACTCTTCCAAAGACTAATTCCATGTGACATAGGTAGAATCTATATTCTATACATGTTGAACCATTTCAACACCTTTTGTCAATATATGTACCATGACTCAGGTTGAGAAATTACTTTGATCTATCTCCATAGATTTTATAGATTGTCTTGCCTAAGTATATTATTGGAAATCAAATTCTCTAGCCAATCTTTAACAGATTGCAGAGTAGAGACATTATTCCCAATGATTAGTATGTCTCTACATACAAGACCAGAAACATAACTGTGCTCCCACTAACCTTTTGTAAACACAAGTCTCATCTTCAATTTTGATGGAACCAAACTCCTTTGATTGCATCATTAATTCGAATATTTCAACTCCAAGAAGCTTGATTCAATCTATAAACAGATTGCTACAAGCAAGATGCGAATGGATTTAAGCATCACAACTGGGGTAAGATTTCGTCATAGTCTATACTATGAACTCTCATGAAACCCTTTCAAACCAGTTCTCCCTTAAAAAATAATCATATTACCATCCATGTTGGTTTCCTCATAACCCACTTGCACCTTATGGGTCCTTCCCTTTCAGGTAGTTCCATCAAAGTCCTTACTTTGTTGGTATACATGGATTCCATATCGTATCTTACGGCTCCACGCTGTTTCTGAGAGTATGGCCCACACGTGTCCATCTCATAGGTTGTAGGCTCATCTCGATGAGTAATATATCATGGTTTATGATAAATCCTTATTTCTCTAGTCCCTTGACATATCCTACATAACCTACGAGGTCCTTGTGTTACTTGAGTAGGTTTCTACACAACATCTTGTGATCATGCTCATGTTCCATCAAACGGATCAATGTTCTGTTGTGGTTCTTGAACTCCTTCAAGTTCTACAGTGCTCCCACTGTTTCTTTTAGAGACAATCTCTATCTAGAAACACAGCGATTCGAGCAACAAACAATTTGTTCTCGATTGGAGTGTAGAGATAATATCCTTTGTTTCCTCAGGATATCCCACAAAACATTTATCCGATTTGAGTCCAAGTTTATCTGTAAACGCCTTTACATAAAATACATAACCCAAATCATTATGAACGACCTACTAGGACACTTCCTAGTTCATATCTCATATGGTGTTTTTCATAATTAATTTTAGATGGAACAAGGTTAAGGGCGAAATTTGCTGTAATTAGAACATAGCTCCTAAAAGTAAAGTGGAAGTTCTGTTTGACTCATCATGGACTGAACCGTGTCCAAAAAGGTCCGAACTCTCCTTTTAGACACGCCAAACCCATGTGGCGTGCCAGGTGGAGTGAGTTTGGATCATATCCAACACTCCCATAGATGCTTGTCAAACTCTTGGCTCAAGTACTCTCCTCTACGATCCAATCGTAGAGCCCTAATACTTTTGCCAAGCTGATTCTCTACTTCATTCTTGAATCTCTTGAACTCTTCAAAGGATTCCGATTTGTTTCTTCATAAGATAGACAAATCCATATTTCTCTGATCTCATCAGTAAATATGATGAAGTATTGAAAACCATCTTTAGTATCTGCGCTTAGTGGCCTACATACATCAATATGTATGATTCCCAAAAGATCATATCTTTGCCTAATAAATAAGTCTTACATATCTCATATGAATCAATAATCAAATGAGTTCTATAATTCCATCTATATGGAGTTCTAGATATGTATCTCTTATCCATGTGGCCTAAACGATAATGCTAAAGATGAGTGAAGTTCATATCATTATATGCAAACTTCTTGGTATTAATGTTATAGATGAAATTATCATGATCAAGGATATAAAATCCATTTAGACAAAATTGCATTACAATAATGTATATCAGAATAGATGGAACAACATGTGTCCTTTATTATGATAGAGAGCTTTCTTGTCCAAACAAGAAACTGTGATAATGATCCTACTCATAGGAGGGTCATAATCACTTTTGTCTAATTCATGAACAATTTCATAAAGGTAGAAATAATTTCCTACGGCTAATTCAGCAACCCTTTGCTTCAATGCCACACGTGTAGGTTTATTTCTTCCTTATTCAATTTTCTACTTCTCTTGAGATCCATCACATTTCTATATAAATGTGAGATCGTCATCTAGTATCACATACTCATGATGATGAGATAGACATATTGACTTCTATAACAAAATTACCTAGTTTGTAATTCATAATTCCTTTATAATTTCCTTCCAGGTACTTTAGGCAGTTTCTCTTCCTCCATGCCACCTTTGGGATCTTCAAGGCTACTTGGTTTTAGCAACAAGCTTGCTTTATACCAATGAGGTCCACGCAAACCTTTTGCTTTTACCCATGTTGTTAACCATTAACATGTTTTGCCTTTATCCCTTTATGTGTGCTTTGTATAGCGATTCTCAATCATATTGAGTAAATCACTTTTGAACAAACACTATAATTGCATCCAATGCAATTCTTGGTCCATTTGGGAGAATAACTATCTATTCTTTATCTATCTTATAGATAACTCCCAATCTCTAAGCTTTTAATCCTATTGAGATAGCTTAGTTTGCGCTTCACCTCTTGCTTCAGCAGTCACACATTACTAGCTTGTGTCGTCGCGTCATATCTCGATGAACTAAGTCGCCTTGCTTTGGCAAGTCCGAACCTATTCCATCTTGACCATGACGAGTGCTAAGAAAGAGAGTGCAAAGTGGAGCAACACTTCAATCCTTTCATGACAAGCTCGTATGATCATATCACACGCCTCCATATTTCTCATCTTGCTTCCAAAGCTCAGAGTCCATGGGAGCTTGACATGAGACAAGTTACATCCAAAGAACCATTCTTTGATGTTCCTTCCATAAGGCTTTAGTGTGTTTGGTAAATGGTGGGGAGAGAACTTTATGCTCTACAATGTACAACATTTTTACTTTATTTGAAAACAATTCTCAATTTTATACCAATCTAGAAAATAGATTCCAGACATCTTGTCCATCTCATGGACATAAAGTCGCGTTTTGTTTGTTTAATGCGATGGGTATTCAACACTTATAGGATTATGCAAAGCATTGTGACGTATAACTATATTCAACAAGGATTTAAATTATTAAATATAGCTCCCACTATTTTTCTCGGATTAATAACCTTCCATATTAATGCGGAAAATATCATTATATTTTCTAGTGGGTCCAAGATCCTTTTTTCACTTCTTCTTGAGCTTGCTTTGGCAAGTCACCCAAGAATTGGTTATTTAGGTAGGAACCAATCCAATTGCATCCCATGCAACTCTTGGTCCAATTAGGTGAATAACTCTTTATTCTTTATCCTTTAGATAACGCCTAATTGTCATGCCTCTAGGTTCATCAATCCAATTGAGTCTTACTCAGTTGCGTCCAACCTCTTGCTTCAACATAAACACATTACTAGCTTGTGTCGTCCGCAACACACCATGGTAAATTAAAATCGTCTTGCTTTGGCAAGCCCGAATTTTAATAAACCATGATCATGAAGGGTGTTTTGGCAAGAGAAGGCAAAACACAATATTTAATTGAGGAATTTTTCTTTCTTAATTTGTTTGGTTGATCTTATCAACATGATCTACTTATTTGGATTGGGCAATCCAAAATAAAAGACCAACCTTGTTTATTATTATATTGTTATTGTTTTCGCTAGTATCGCCATACACACAAAATTAAATAACAAGGCATAAATAATAAACATCCACAAAAGAAAAATTAACGTGGCATGGATATGGCCCCTAGACTAAGATATTACCAATCCAATGATAATATCTATATACCCTAAAGTGACAAGCTCATCTCCATGTGCTCCACGATAGCTGCGCGCCTAAGGATTTGTCTTATTTGTCTTTTGGCTCATTTGGTCCTCCGGTCTTCTTCTCCATGCTCTTGGCTATCATCTAAATATTTCTAATTCTATCCTAACATCTAGAATAAATAAATAATAGAAGCTCACATGTCGAGGAGAAAAAAAACGACTCGCAGGCCGTAAAACCTAATTAATTATTACATTAGTTTGATCAGCTCGCAGGCCGTAAACCAAACCACAAAGCAATAAACATCCACAATCCTAGGCCATATCCATCCACCATGCAAAAAAAGCACATAATACAGTTAAAACCAATTTTTAACGCGCTTGTTCAATTTTAGTTGTTTTTGGACATACTAGGGTTAAAACGGTCCAAGAGATTTACCAAGAGAATGGTCAAAATCAACCAAGGAACCGCAACACTAGGCCCGGGCCGGCCGACCCCTAGCCCACACGGCTAGGCCGTGTGCTAGGATGCGCCGCCCCCTTTGAGGCCGTATGTTACTTGGGCGGCAAGGAGAGAGAGAGGCGGTTCGTACATGGGCCACACCTCCTCATGGAATTGCTTCCATAAACAATTCATGGAATTGTTTCCATAAACAATATATGGAATTGTTTATACAATTCCTTCCTTGTTGGATTTTTTCCAAAACACCCTTATGGTATTGTTTCCAAAACAATTCCTTCCTTGGTTCCCAAGTCTAGTTGTTTCCATAAACAACTTCTTACTTGTTGCCCAAGTTTAGTTGTTTCCAAAACAACTTCTTACTTGTTGCCCAAGTTTAGTTATTTCCATGCTTGGAAAAGACCCTAGTTCTTGATCCAAAGTTATTCACATCATATGTGACAAAACTCACTAATTCCTACATCCCATGTAAAATTATATCTTTTTTATATTGAATCAAATTCAATTTGCATCTACTATGCCAATTATATTCAGTTTTCGCGTAATAACAATAATACGGTGTATAAACTGAAATCGTAACACATAAAATCATGTTATGCTCTACGACATGTGGCTCTGATACCACTGTTAGGTTTTGAAGTAGGTAACGCAGCGGAATAACAAAAATTTAATTGCTACTTCAATGCCCACCACGGATCGTCAGGAGGAGACATCATAACATGATAAGAGACATAGTATTGTGTACCTTTTGATTTGTGAGATCACACTAAGAATAGTGTCCTCGTCTCTACGGTTGATCCACGTCTAGAGGTGAGATCTAGATTCTTCCATCCATCAAGTGCTAGCTTGGACCCGGAGGAAGAGGGAAGAAGAATCAAAGCAACAAGGCACATGGAGGAATTCGGCCTCCTCTTGCACCGACGGGAAGGGGCGGACGGGGCCTAGGGGCGGTCGGCCTCTAGGTCTAGTCTTGCTCTCTCTTTTGCTCTCTCCCACTCTCTTTTTTATGTCTCATAACATTAACATCGAGTGGGAAGGAAGCTAGAGCCTCCTTTATATACTCCAACAAATCCTTGTTGTTTCCATAAAGGAGTTTCCTAATTCTAGATGAACTAGAACTATTCCCTTCCTTGCAAATTAGTCATACTAAGCTTGCAAGGTGTTGCACAATGATCATTCTATCAATTAATCAATATTAATTAATCCCAAATCTAGCTCTACTCTATTTGACGTGTGACCCCATAGATTTCTATATAGTTGGTAGTAACACTTACTAACATGGAGCGGTGTCTAGCAACACATCCATGCCACCCAACTAATAGAAATAGTCAGTGATCCCGACAAACCTCTTGTGCCCAATATCTCATATTGCACTATCACTTTGTCTCCATATCCGGATTGGACACGAGACATAAATAGTCACACTCGTATATCCAATCCATAGTTCCTCGATCCTGGGAATATGCTTATACTAGCAGATAACATCAATATCTCCATATTGATTTATTTGAGTCTGGCCAGACATTCAGTAAGCCGCATCCCTCGAGTGGCTGTGGATATTTACCCCCATTATGTGGGAGGGAAAAATCCTATATACATCACTACGATCTCTAAGCTTGCTTCCTATCATGCCCGATAGCTACCTTTATGATTACCCAGTTACGGTGTAACGTTTGATAACATCAAAGTATAATATTCCACAACTAGAGTATCTAGTGACTTCAAGTCTAAGGATTGCAATATTATTAGCACTACGAGAAGCGATTGTGACTTCAACATAATCTAATGTATCCTTCTCGTTGTGGGTCATCCAGTATGCCATTACTCCTAATGCATACCCATGTGTTGGATCGTGATATCTCCATATCAATCCAACCCCATACTAGTCTATAAGTGATTGTCCCATTAATCATTATAATTGACTAGGGATATTTAAGAATATAATACTTATATTCTAAGGACTTCATTCATGTTAACATATCCCCATATCGATAACATAATGAATCGTAAATCCATATATTTGTCACAATAAATTGATTCTAGGGCACAATTCCAACAACTTCGACGGTAGAGGAAGACTTGGACGGGCCAGAGACAGGAGAATACTTAAACGGCGACGACGGAGAGAAGACTTTGACGGCGGTGACGACTACGGGCGAAGAAGAAGACTTCGACGGGGATGAGGAAGCCATGGACTTTTGACGGCTACGGAGAGGGTGGACGACGGAGAAGGTGGATCTGCAACCCCTCTCTCTCTCTCTCTTGACGGTTTTTCTTCTTCTTCTTCGCAGGGAGAGGCATAGACGGGCGACAGTGGTGAAGAGAATGACGATTCCTGCTCCGATCTGCGGCGACAGAAGACGAGGACGGGTGGCTCCATATTCTTCTTATTTTTTTGATCTGTTGGTGGTTTTAGATCTTTTGATCTGTTGGTGGTTTTTGATCTGATGTTGTAAGAAAATGGATTTTAGATCTGATTTGTTTTGATCTGTTCGTGGTTTTGATGTTTCTACATCTATTGATGGGGTTGGCTGGTTGTGGCGGTGGCGCTGGTCTTACTGTTAGAGGGGGTGGTGGTTGTGGTTTTGGCCGGTGGTAGTGTGGTTAATGTTGGTGTCTCTGTGAAGAGATAGAATATGAATTACAAAATAGTCCAGAGGTATTTTAGACTTTCTCCCTCTCCTCTTGTACCATGAGCCCAGCCGCCATAAAAACATAGATGAGAGGCTGACTGGTATGACATGTCCCTCACATCAAAAAATTTAATGAACTGCTCAAATCTGGTGCAACTTGTTGCTCCATAATTTCCTCACTTGTATCCATGTTTCTTTTCCAATCATAAAGAACATTCAATTCAATTAATTTAACGAAGCTGCTACACCAAAAGCCGAACCTAACCACCTAAACTTTGTCCGAAATTCAACTCTACTTCATTTTAATTCAGCCCCAAGTTCAAACGGGGAAGGTACAGAATAAACACGTGAATTCATAATGCTTACAAGGGTAACGGCACGTCAAGTTAAGGGCAATTCACATTAGTTTTACGCTTTTCAAGGGTGATGATGTAATTTTAAATAGTAAGGGAAGCTTGTGTAAATAAGTCTAAAACGAGGGACGCCGGCATTAGATTTCGGGTCTCGTTTTAGGCACGAGTCCAGCTACCAATCGCTGACCATTTCTCTCTAAAAATGTTAAAGTCAAAGTAGTTGGCGTGTGGTCACCACGGCGTCGTTTATTCCACCTTCTTCTTCTTCAACTTCTCCCCTATAGAGAGCATCTCTCTCCTCTCTGTCTTCTTCTTCCTTTATCGCCAACCTACTCCATCCTCTCCTCTTACGATCCCTCTCTCTCTCACATATCTCAATTTCAAGTCACATTGGTCGTCTCTCTCTACTGAATCTAAAGGTACGATTTCTAATCTATGGCTCGACTGTTGTTTTCGTTGGATTCATCGGATTGTAGCTGTATTGATCTGGGAATTAGTTGTCTTTGAGACGAATTCTATTTTGCTGTGTAAAGAAATCGTGATTTGAAGTGTCGCAGATTATCTGAATATTGAATTTGTAGTACTGAAATGGGTTTTATCCGTTTTCTGGGGAAAAAAAAATCAGAAGAAAGTCTGGTGTATTTTCTATGTTTGTTTGTGTATGGAATTATAGAATCCCCCAATGACCTAACAGTGATTTGACATCAATTTACAGGACATGTTGTTTGAAAACTATAAAGGGGTAGGTTTCTTTGGACATTTTAGTTCCTTGGGGATACAATTCAAAGGGCTTGACCAGAAATCCAAGAGTGATTATTCGATTTTTTTCTTTATAAATTTCTCTTTGTACTGTCTTTATTCTTTTCAGCTACTGTATTATCTTTGATGTTTAAAGTTTCCAGCAGAAATTTATTATTCTGGAAGTTGTAATTCATTGAAAGATTTCTTTGTAGATTTAGTTGGTTAAGGGACTTGAAAATAATTTCTGGTGATCATTTCGAAGTTTGACAGCTTCCACCTTCTTGGTTCTCTTGTCATCTCATACTGCCCAATACCCATTGTGAAATGTTTTATTAGGGTTAAATTTTTTAACTTTTCCTAATGCGAGCGCCCTCACAATAGTCAGGACCAATAAAGAGATGTAATGGTTCTTATATCTCTCAAGTCCCCCAGATACTATACAAATTGCATAATTTATACTAGCCCTGTTAGCCGATTTTCCACAAATAGGGTTTGAACATGCATATATGTTACTCGCTGGTTCTATTACATTGGCACATGATTTTTCAGCAAATTCTTGGCTTGGTTTAGAAGAATAAGCTTTAGAGATGTGTTTTGTATGAAATAGAAGGTATTACCTCAGGCTGCACGTCTCAAAATCTGTAGGTTTACTTTTGATTGAGTTCACTAATATAGACAGTTGGCTCTTATCGCATCAGACTATATGATTATTGGTTGAACGCACCATGTCAATTTCACTTATGAAGTTTTAAATGGACTATTGTGAAACTGTGTGGTTAAGGACGCAATATCTTAGATTTTAGCCGTTTGTACAAGTTATCCTTAATTGTATTTCGATATTATGTAACTCTCTCTAACTCGTAAAATATTGGAACTTGTTCTCTTTATTATTAGTTGTGGTCACTTCAACAAATTAGTTTTGGTGCTTCATCTTCTGTGGCGATTAATTGACTTAGTTCTTTGTACTTATTATTGTAGGTGATCCTGCTTGCTCAAAATGGACTTTTTCTTCAAGGAAAAATGTGAGCAGAAAGCTTCTCACCCAGACATTGTTAGGTGTCCTTTCCTGAGGAACATCAATGAGCCTACTAATTTTAACTTTTCATCAGTGCCTTTCCCCATGCCTGTAAGTCATAGGTCTAATTCAATGCTTTCGTGATGCTCGTGAATATTAATTGGTGCACATGCTTAGACTTGAATCACTGGTTAAATGTTTCTCTATTCTCTTACTCAGGTTAGAGGAGGTAAGGGTCCAATATTTGAGGATGGACCCAATTTTGATTCGGCATTTAGGCTTTTCCATGGACAGAATGGTGTTGTCCCACTCTCAGACAAGTCATTTGTGCACTCTGAGAAGTTGGAGTCTGATTCTTCACCGCCCCATTTCAATCCCTTAGCTGCAAAAGCTGCAACCATCAGCTTTTCTGGTTTCGGAGCTGGAGGACCCTTTGGGTTTGATGCATTTTCTGAGAAATGGAAGAATCAAAAAAGAAACTCCGGACCATCAAAGAAAGGAAGTTCTTCGCAGGTACACCTACGTATAAAAACATTCTCATTCGTCTCAATGGAGAAGTTTGAAGTGAACCCCAATAGTGAGATTATAATGAATTTGTGGTTGCACTAAGCTAAGTAAAAATGTTTGTAGAAAGTTCAAATTTTCAAATGTTTAGTCTTGATTCTTGACAGTAATGTGTGTGTTTGGACAACATTGGTTTTTTGGTTTTTTATTAAAACTAAATCTAGTTTTTAGGATCACAAAAACCAAAAAAAAAAGTTTATGAATCCGTTGCACAGAACAATAAACCGGTGCCCTGGTTTAAAAAATTAAATGTCCTTGCTGTTTTTTTTTCTTTTTTTTTTTTGCATGATGGGCCACATGGCAGGCCCTTATTGGCTGCAATATCTTCCCTTTCACAATTTTTAGTACCAGTACAACGGTTCCTTCTTCCAGTGCTCTCTGGTAGTGGAAATAAATTCAATAAAAAGATCTGGTGTCCTGGTTGCACCAAAATCCGTGCACCGGAATTCTTAAATTCGAAAAAAATGTACTCCATCCAAACATGTCAGTTTTAAGTTAAAAAAAAAAAAAAAAAAAAAAAAAAAAAAAAAAAAAAAAAAAAACCCAATAACCACACCATCCAAACTAACCCAATGTATTTCATATTTCAGGGAGGGAATTCACAGCATGAAGCTAACAGCAATGAGTGGTTACAAAATGGTAATTGCCCACTTGCCAAGTCATACAGAGCTGTGAATCATGTCTTACCACTCGTCGCAAAAGCTCTGCAGCCACCTCCTGGCATGAAAATCAAGTGTCCCCCAGCCATTGTTGCAGCAAGAGCTGCTCTTGCACGAACAGCATTTGCAAAGAACCTCCGTCCACAACCACTCCCTGCCAAGGTTCTTGTGATAGGAGTGATGGGTATGGCAGCAAATGTTCCCTTAGGAGTATGGAGGGAACACACTAAGAAATTCTCACCTGCATGGTTCGCAGCTGTTCACGCAGCTGTCCCATTCATTGGTATACTGAGGAAGTCTGTATTGATGCCCAAGGCAGCTATGGCATTTACCATTGGAGCATCAATATTGGGGCAAGTTATTGGCTCTAGGGCAGAACGTTACCGCTTAAAGACATTGGCTGAAAGGAAATTAGCTCTTATGGGTACTCCCATCGACAGTGGTACTACTAATCAGTTACACGTTGTGGGAGTTAACGGTGGGCATTGTAGCGAGATGGTTGAGTGGAAGGCCCTCCCTATTGCTGTTGCGAGTGGGTCTCCTTCTGGTGAAATATTTTGCTGATTGGTTCGTGAAATTTGGTCTTGTACCACTATTATTGAAGGCTTTTTGAAGCCCTGCAAAGTCATTTGTTTACTTGTCAATTTGTTTGTTTTTGTTGATTCTTCCCATTTATATTGGGAAATCGGATATTAATGTGCGAAATAAGACGTGAAGGAATGTAAGAGAACATCGTTATCTTAGCTGTTGGTTGAGTGATGAGCCATGGTAGAGATCAATGATCACTTTGATAGTTACTTTTGTATTGATTGTGCTACTAGTTGGCTGTTGGTTTTCTCTACACTGTTTCCTCTTATTGAACAAGTACGTGACAAGGCCGTCTCTACTATTAGGCCAACTAATTCTCCCCAACAATGGAGAACCCCATTTTCAATAATAATAAACGTTATATAAGTAATTTTACATGCGTGTTTTATGTTTGGCATGTTTTTCACACAAAAAACTGGCCTTCATTTTTCAATATTTTCGTGGTCGTATTTTCTGATAAGGTTACAATTATGAGTTTATTCATCTCCAAAATCTATTGAATTATAGTGCAAAATTGTAAATTAGTTTAAAAAATCAAGCTCTTCAACTTCGTCTCTGCAATGTTTCTTACAAAGTTATATCAAAGGTGATGGTAAATAGGCTTAAATTGGTGTTAAATCAGGTGATTGATATTTCTTAAAGTGCTTTTATACCTGATAGACTTATTTCGGACAATGTCATTGTGTCTTTTGAGACGATGCATACTATTAAGAAGTTGAAGGGAAAAGAAAGATTTTTCGTTAAAGTTATACATGTCTAAAGCTTATGATCAGGTGGAGTGGGTCTTTTTAGAAGCTATTATGTCTACCCTGGCATTTCATGCCCAATTTGTGCATCTGGTTATGTCTTGCATATCTATTGTGAGGTTCTCTTTGCTTATAAATGGTAACCCGGTTGGGTGGATTGTTCCTACAAGAGGGTTACGAAGGAGACCTGATATCGCCCAATTTTTCTTCTTCTTTACACAGAGGGGTTAACAAGTTTAATAACAAATCTTTGCAAGAGAAGAGAATTAGAGGAGTGAAGGTCGTAAGAGGTTGTCCTCCAATCTCTCACTTACTCTTTGCCGATGACAGTGTTTTCTTTGGGCGAGCAACTATGCAGGAACTGGTAAAGCGTAATCTCACCTTATATGGGGAAGCCTTGGGTCAATCTGTGAATTATGACAAGTGTGCGTTCTGTTTCAGTCACGGGGTACATGATCAGATTCGAGTAGAGATTGCTAGATTGCTTCAGATATCTATTGTTTCGGGACATTTGAAGTATTTAGGCCTCCTTACTACAATTGCGAGAGATTAAAAAAAAACACTCTTCTCACATGTGCAAGAGAAGGTTGTTAGAAAAATTCAAGGGTGTTCAGAGAAATACATCAGTTGTACAGGAATGAAGATTTTGATTAAAGCGGTGATTCAGGGAATACCTACCTATGTTATGAGTTGTTTGTTGCTTCTGGCTTCGACGTGGCATGTTGTTCAGAGTAAAGCAACGACTTATTGGTAGGGAGAAGCTGGTCAGAGGAAGAAAATACATTGGTGTAAGTGGCAAGAACTTTGTATGCGCAAAGTGGGGGGAGGGATGGGATTTAGATCATTCCAAGCTTTTAATATGGTGCTTCTCGCCAAACAAGGTTGGTGTATTCTTTGCAATCCTCACTCCCTAATTTCTCAAGTGTTGAAGGGTAAGTACTTTAAAACGGGAACTTTTCTCTCGGCTGAGTTAGGAAGTAACCCATCGTTTCTTTGGAGGAGTATTCTTTGAGGGAGACAAGTTTTATATGAAGGTCTTCGACATGCAATTGGGGATGGTCAAAGCACGCTGGTCTACTCACATAAGTTGCTGCCCTATTTGGGAGGAAAGAAAATATTCACCAGCCTTCTCTTGGTCATGATGCTTTAGTTTATGAGTTAAACGATGGTTCAGGGCAGTTGAATGTGGCTAAACTGATGCTTAACTCTACAGAAGAGGAAGTCACGAGTATCTTACAGATTCCTTTATGTAACAATAGGGGGGACGACATGTTGACTTGGGGATCTACTAAAGATGGAACTATACAGTTTTGTTGGGTGGTCAAGTTGCGTTCAAAATCTGCCATTACCAACACATTGTTCACAACTCAAAGGAATCGAGCTCTAGGCATTCTCAAGTTATATACAAGAAAATATGTACCCCTCAACTACCGGAGAAGGTGCAAATTTTTCGTGAAGGATGCTGCAAATTTTTTTACTAGTGAGAAGTAGATTGATCAGAAGAGGAAGGAATATACCTGTAGAATGCCCCTTATGTCGAAGGGTTATTGAGGATAAAAACACATTTTATTCCTCTGCAAATCTGTGAAGAGTATTTGGATTCAAGCTCCTATCTCGGTAAACAATTGGATTCTGCAGCATTTTTAGCCTCTTCACTCCATAGTAACAGACTTGAACAGTGTTGACCTCCAGATTCATGTTCACTACCTGCTAGCTTATCTGGAACGGTCGAAACGAATTAGTTGCTGACGGAAAGCGTTTTGAATAGTCCAATATAATCAAGATGCACATGATTTCATATCAAGAGTGGACTTATCTTATATGGAGCAGAGAACTAGAGTGTCGCCGATGAAAGTGGATGTAGCGACTTGGTCCCCGCCACCGATGAACAAGATCAAATTGAATGTGGACTTTACTGTGGATGAGAAAAATCGCTAGGCCTGGGCTGGGTGCGTTGCGAGAAAATCAAGCTGGAGAATTCAGTGTTGCACGGTGTTCTCCAGCTCAATTCCTCAAGGGTTCAAAAGCGAACGAAGCAAAAGCGATGGAGGCAAGTGTGAGATGGTTCAAATCAAATTCTTCTGCGGACCTGATAGTTGAATATGATTCTAAGCAGCTAGTAGAACAGTTGAATAAAAACTCGGTTGCTTTCAATGAGATTAGGTGGTTTGTTGAGGAGGTCAAGCATCTTATTAAAAGTGGCAATGGTGGAGCGATTTCAGTAGCTCACACAATTGCCAAGCGGGGTTTACTGAATAAGAGTTGAGCTACTTTTTTAGTAGAACCTCCACTTTGGATTCAGGCTGGGCTAGATCAAGATAGGAGAGACATGTGCTTGAGGCCCAGTTCTTAACTTGCTAGCACTGTACATGTGTTGTTTGTTTTAGCTTTTCTTAGTTTTTGTATGGTGGGTTAGGTCTATATACTCCGCCTTTTTTACGGGTTGGGAGTCCAATTTTAATATATGCGGGGTTATGCCGCCCTACCTTGCAGGTAGGTTCTTTAAAAAAAATTCTTCAACTTTGTCAAAAGAATATATGTAGGTCTGATAGTACATAGTTTTTCTTACAGAAATAGTCCCAGATGTAGAAAACTAGAGACGACTCTGAGAAGAGTGTATGCTTTTCTCAGAATGAGCTTTTATTGGTAGAAGTTCTGCCGCCATGACTGGTGACTTCCAACTTTTGACAACATCACATGCACCCTTCCGTCTGCGACGGATTCAGTTTTCACACCTCCTCAATTACACATCTAATTGCATCTCGACAAAGCGGAGAATACAAAGACATTTGAGGGCTTAAAGCGAATACTAATTTTGAGGATCTAAATTAAACGAAAAATTACACAGAAGTTTTTTTTTTTTTTTTTGGGAATAAATGGGTTAATTTTTAGAAAATAGTAGAAAATAAAGGAAAAAATGGAAAAGAAAAATGACCAAGCACAGGGACATGAAACAGAGACTGTAGACGCAGTGCGACATATTTGTAGTCATCACTCATCAAAGCTTCCAACTTGAAAAATCGAAGAGCACTTTGACATGTTGAATGGTGCAGTGGTAGGCGACTCTCTATTATCACCATCAGCAACAACAACTCGCAGATTTGGAGAGCCCTGGCCCGAGTTCAACGATGGCTTAACCTACCTTGAGCCCCTCAAACCCTCTGACTCTGGTCACTCTCTCTCTCTCTCTCTTTGCACAAAATTCAGCAAAAAACCATTTTGATGTAGCTCTGTAACAATACAATCTCTACAGGATTGACCCTGATCGATTATTACTCCAGCAAGCATGCAAATTCAGCTCCTTTAGAAGGGTAAGTTATCCAAAACCTATCCTCAGTGGTTGAATCACTCTACTTTCACTTTTTGATTTTATGGATTTTTTGTTTGGTGGGTTCTTTTGTGGTGGATTGTGGGTACAGTTGGTTGCAGAGAATCCGAAATGAGCAGGTTTGTTTCTCCAACTTTGTTCAAGTTTCCATGAGTAATTCTGGCCTGGTTATTGCTTAGAGCAGCTTGGTTGTGTTTTGTTTTGTTTTGCAGATTACAGTTGATGGTGTTATTGTTACGGATCCAAGTACTGTTCTCAGGTATTGCTTGTGAAAACTCAATCTATCTATATTTATGGAGTTTCATGCTGAGGTAGCTTGCCATGATTTATGTGTACTTTTGATTCTTGTTGGGTTGGTTTTACCTCAATCAAAGAATCGCTATGTGGGTTGGAAAAAGAAAAGTAATAGAGACAGGAGGTCAAGATTAATCTGGAATGGCGGTGCCCCAATGGGGGTATTTGTTCTCTTCTTCACCAACATTGCAGTTTGTGATTAGAAATCTCATATTGTATTCCCTCTTGGTTATACCAATTTAATTAACACTCGGGTCGCGGTCGCTCTGTAGTAAAGTTGCAGGTTTTGATGATTTCAAATGGCAAACCCATTAAGCGAAACATTTCTTCAGACGAACTACAATGAGAATTTACAATGTTTGATCCCAATCCTGTATATCATCCGCTCCTAATTCTATCCCTCTCAACTCAAGTCATCATCTTGGCTTCATTTCCAATCAATGAATAAGAATGCATAGAGGTCAGGAGCGACAAACATATCATATGTGCAGTACCATGTGCCTTGAGATAGCTTGTTTGACTTTTCGATCATGTCTCTCTGAATTTCTTAGTGAAATCCCGAGATCATATGGTGGTTACTAATAAGCATTGGAGATTTATCTAATCACAGAACAGACCCTTAGTTTGCAACCCAGATATTTGAATGACGAATATCGTACTATATTAACTACTGTAGTAACTGTATGGATGACAACACACTCGAGATACCATCTTGAGACGACTTCATAAGACAAGTTTATTATTGTTCTCTAGTCATTTTATTTCCATTTTGCTGAAGAAGTTGACTTTTCTTGATGTAACTGAATATATAGGTCTGGTTCAAAACTAGTCTATCACCGAATTCCATGGAAGGAGCCTGATGCGCCATATTTGCTGGAAGTTCTGTTTGAAGATGATGATCTGGTAAGGGTTAATTATTGTACCATTATGTTAGCGTTATCTGAATTGTAGCATGTAATAGACTAAAAAATGTAGCAGAAAAATAGCAAGATGCACGACACTGGCAGAAAATAATATTTTTGAATTAATGACGATATTGAGTGATGCTGTCTTAAAATTTTATCTTAAGCTTACATTATATAATAAAATTACATCCTTCTGACATTTTTCATCTAATCATAAGATTTTGTTTCATGGAGTTTCCCTTTGTCTATTCTGTGTTTCTTTTCTACTCATTTATGAATTTATCATTTCCCTCGTAGTTGATGGATACAAAAATTACATGTCCTAAAGAAGGGAAAACAGATATTCAAAACATGAATATTCAAAACTTTTCGCAATGGGCAAGTCGTTTAAACCTTGTTGCACCTTCATGCGCATCTATGCATGTGCTTCATATATTTTGAAGAATCTCATGTTGTGATATTGTGCCGAGTTGGTCTCTCTGCCATGTACAGGACATGGTCCTGCCGTTAAATGTATCTGTGGCCCCAGATTGAAAGAAAGAAATGTCCACGATTAATTGAAAATCCTTAATATTTTTACAAGTATACATGAAGTGACTTATGCAGTCATAATGCTTCAATAGATTTGAAGAACTCAGTCCTCAATCTTGTGATTGGCTAATGAGGATCTCAAAAGACAACCACAATAATAGGGTATTTAGATGAGAAAAGAGCTGGCCAGCATTGTGCAGTTGTTAAACATTGTGGATTTTGCTGCTCGTAAAATCATCTTATTATTCATTCTGTTGTTCCCTCAATGCTAAATGATTAGTGCACCAGAAATGGAACAATACCTTATAAAATCGTTATTTGCTCAACTTAACATACAGTACAGCTGACAAGATGTTGCTGAAGAAGTTGGAATTGCTCTGTTTCCAATGTAGTATACTTAATGGAGTTAATGTGTATGTTGATGCTATTTGAACTCACATAAACTAAAATTGTTTTAAGTGAGTACAATTACCTTCTTTCATCTCTTCCATTGTTGCATACCTAGATGTCTGCAGCTAGCCTAATATCTCTTTTATATTTTGTAGTTTGTTGTAGTTGAAGTGGGGAATATTTGTGTTATACCTAGTTTACTGAAGGGTTTGCTCTCCTTGCCTTCTCACTGCATTCAGCATTGTTTGTTATAGTTGAAGTGGAGATGTTTGCATTATACTTGTAGGTGTTCCTACTTGGCTTCTCACTGCATATGTCCATAATGGAATTATAGCACTTAGTTAATTAATAGACTTACTGAAGAAACATGACAAGCAGACATAGGTTTGTGACCACTGCAATTTTTTATAATCTGTTTCCTTAACATTTTTTGTGTGCTTACTGGTTTCAAACTTGTTCAGATTGCTCTAAACAAGCCTTCTGGTCTGCAAGTTCTGCCTGGAGGATTATTTCAGCAGCGAACTGTTTTGACGCAACTCCAACGACAAGCAAGCAATGAGTCGAAAGACTCTTCATTGGCATGCCACCCAGTTCCTGTTCATCGCCTAGGAAGAGGCACTTCAGGTCAGCTCTTGGGGGAGTATTGATCATAACTACAGGTTAAGGTTCCAATTTTTGTTTTCTGAATTACACATTGGTATTGTTTGTGCATGAGCTAGATTACTTTCATACTCAGTTTTATCCTGCACACAAGATCCTTGTCATACTGGTTTGTGGAATAAAAAGATGCATGTATCATTGCATGTAAATGGAACTCCCAAACTCCATGTTACTTTTGGTCGCCTGATCATCAGGCAAGTCCTCATCCAAATTGATAAGTAAATAATGTGTACTAATGATATATGCAAACACCTCAGTTTTTGGTGAAACATTTGTACTTCCTAATATACCCTTCTTTCCCATAATTTGAAGTTACAACCCACGTTTAAACAAGCTCCTCCCATGTTTTATTTTTTTGTCAAATCCTCCCACATTATCGATTATCCAATTTTTTCTTTTATATAATACTTTCCACGCATCGTTTGTCACAACTATTTAGGCACGAAAACATAGGAATAAGATAGTCAGGACTATCAATGGAGTTTCTACTTGGTTGAATCAGCAGAGAACTCCTTCTCCACAGAATTATTTTAGTATCTTTTCTTGTAAAAAAAATGTCTCACCTCGGCATTTTTGCTCCAAAGCGTTCCTTAGAGTACGCGGTGTCATAGAAGGAGGTTTGTTTAATTTGTCATTTTGTAAATAGTTAGTTCCGGAAGGCATAATCAGGAATACGTAAGGTTTGGAAGGTAGCAACGTCCTCATGGAATTCTGTATTTAACCACAAAGTCTCAAACTTTTCAATCTCTAAGTTGGAGAATCCCGACAAGGGCAGACAATGAGCTTGGGTCAAGATCAATGATTTTGTTTTCTACTCATGATGTGAAGAGAGGAAAAACCGATTTCATTCTTTGCACAACCCAAGTTTTGGAGGAATATCTGAATTATTTGTTCTGTGTCTATGCCTTGTCATTCTTGGAGCAATTAGAACATTAGACATATGGCTTTAGTGACACTCAAGGAAGAAATTTCTCCCCAAGAATTGGTTTACTTTCCTGAGACTGATCTCTTTCTGGTTTATTGGTAATAAAATATGCTTACTTACTATGAAAACATACAGAGAAAATGGATAACCGCCAGATTATTCTTTGCTCTTTAGTCCCTGTCCAAAATTATTTGTGAACATAAGAAAATTGATTAGTTGATTACTCATCTGACAGTTGGTGCATATTTAACATTTTTTGATCAAGAAATTGAGTGGACAAGTCTCTGTTTATGTGCAGGAGTATTACTTTGTGCAAAGACAAAGCTTGCTAAAACTTCGCTTTCTGCATATTTCGCGGATGGAACATCTGTTCTCAAGGACAGCAGGTTGGAGGAATTCTGTTTTTTTTTTTTTCAGTCTTCTCATCTTTCATGCTGTAGACCCCTGTAAAGACGTGATTACAATCAGTTTAATAACCTCCAACTTCTCGCAGTCTGAAGCTGAACCGTTTGTTTTTTCGTCTTTTGTACTTTAAGTGACCAATTTATTTACTCTACAGGAAGCACTTGTCCTATAGTTATGAAAGGATCAAAACATGATCAAAGCTTTTGTAATTACCAGATAAGACTTCTGAACATAATTGCAGATAATTTACATTTTAACGAGGAAATGTAATATTTATTCATTCAAAGATGTCAAAATAATGACTGATGATGGAGCTTGTGTATCAATCTTCACTCTCAGGGATTTTCTCCGAGGAACCTGCTTCCACCGACTCCTCCTAATTTTTTCCCCGGAAATAAACATTTAGGGTGCCAAAGAAAGATATCTTACACCTATTCGCCACTCGGCATGTTAGATATCATGTGAGCCGTTTCCCGACATCAAAAGGTTGATGAAATAGATGTGATTGTTTAATACAGTGTGATCTGTGCCCAACTCGTAAGGTTTACCTTTGGGTGCGAGGGTGCCCCAAATCATACTGTGGTGTACCATCTTGGTGTTTATCACTGAAGAAGTGGTATCGAATTTTTTTTCTGGAAAAGTGCGTATAAGATTCGATGGTTCGTATGAATGCATAATGAACCCCTTCTGGATTGTAGGAGAGATGCTGGTTTTGTGCCCAACCCGTAAGGTTGACCTTTGGGTGCGAGGGTGCCCCAAATCATACTGTGGTGTACCATCATGGTGTTTATCACTGAAGAAGTGGTATCGGATTTTTTTTTTGGAAACGTGCGTATAAGATTCGATGGTTCGTATGAATGCATTATGAAACCCTTCTGGATTGTAGGAGAGATGCTGGTTTGGCACTTTCACAAAGGTGATTCCCAGAAAAGTGGCGGGTAGGTTGGGCGTGAATATGTTGAGTGGTTTGAGTTGTGCCCTAAATTCATATGGTTAACTTTTTGGGCATGCATGTGCCCCAAATCATACTATGTTGTACACTTGTACCTCTCGTGGTGTTTATCTCCCAACACATTGGACCTAGGCAGCACCATCACCGCATTCTCTTTTCGGCCATGGCAAACCCTGCACCGTTTCCCAATAATTCGTATATAGACCTGATGGTCGTGCTTCTATGTCTCTGATTTGATATTTAATTATTCAATTTGTCCTTCATCTTGGATGAAAATGTTCATGTTTCCTTCAAACTGGAATGGGGCTATCTTTGTTAGGCTACAGCTTATTCCACTGGTTTGAAGAAGTTTGAGGTTAACAGAAAACTAGGTTGGGCTGCACCTGACCTGGAGAGTGGACTGCCATCGGGCTCATGATTCAGGATTCATAGTATTATTGTAGAACCCCACAAACTTCTTACCATTCGAATTTGGGTTTCAGGATTTGAGTATAGCTGATGCTGGACTGCACGACTATTGTGAAACTTATTTCCCTGCATTATAGCTATTTTCTGGGATATTGTCTGTGCTTTAATTTCGTTGGCTGCTATCTGGATTTCCTTTTTCATCATTGTGTTCAGTCTGCAGCTATAATATGCCACAAACTTATAAAACAAATCATGTACAGGAATGCTGATGTCTTGTTCAACTCAACAAGGAAAATTTCAAAGATATATCGAGCACTTGCATCTGGTATACTTGATGAAGATGAGGTAACACCAAGGCACTTTCATCGGGTTGGCTTTCCTGTTTATAGCTAAAGCCTCCAAATTAGAATGCTGCTACTGCTATGTAGGTTCTGCATGCATTTCACACTCTAATTTGAAAATTTTGTTGATTTGAGTTACGAAGAATTTCAGAAGTTAATGATCACGTGTTGAAGAGTGCTGGAAATTTGATATTGTGATTGCAAACCCAAAACTTCACAGACATATTTGAGCCCTGAAAGATCATGTGATGTTTAATGTAGGATGATATTAGACGTTCCTAAGAGTGGAAAATGCTTTAATACTTGGAACATGCGGAAATCCTGAGAAAAAGTTAAGTGACCGTGATAGAAATGATTAAGTCTACTTTTTCTGAAGTTAGAAGAAAAAGTGATATTCCGAAAATCGTGATTGGAAAACCAACTCCTATAGAATAGAGCTTCACACTTATTCTGCTGCATAATTAAGTTAGATTCTCTTGACGCAAAAAATAAATTTATATGATGATGATGATAACGATAATAATAATAATAACAACGACAACAACGACAGCCATGACAACTATGATTGGGAAAAGTTATCACCAGAAGTAAAAGTATTAACGTGCTACACCTTAAAAAAGAGGATTTACTGCGCGGCGGTCCATGTATATTAGTAAGACACAAGATGACAAGAATAAAGTTTGATACACTGTAACACTAATGTAACATAATACATGCAAAGATCTAAATAAGTCTTTAACCCCCAACCTAAATAAGATCATTTGGTATATACCGTATATATCTGTCTCCTCTTGAGTGCTCTCACCATCTTGGTCTGTTGGGATATACTGATTTGCTTTCATCACATGTCATTAAGATTTTATATGTCGTTGATGCTAAAAAATGTATTAACCCCATCAAAAAGGCTACATTTTTCATTTTACCACTTTACTCTCTTTCACTCTATGTTGCACAAGTGCGGGTGCGACAAATTTCCGAAATTCAAGGGTGTGGGTGCGGCGGCGATTTTTTTTGTATCATATTTTTATTTATATTATTTGTGATACCTTGTACTAACATAAAAAAACAATATTAGTAATCCAAATTATAATCACGCAGAAATTCATACATTAATTCAAAGAAACATAGTTACAATATCAACAGTGTGATCTCTTCTTGTCGTTGTTCTTAGCTTTGAATAGACGAGTAATTTAATGGTTAGAAGTGTTCACACAGATGCACGTTTTTTTGTTTTTGTAAAACTGTAGTTGTATTTTAGAGGACCTCTCAAGTCTCAACTTAAACTTTCAAAATGACCCTATAATATCCACGAAGCACCCGCAAAGCAACCATGAAGCACCCAAGCACCCAGAAGCACCGGTGCGGGTGCGTGACCTTTTAGAAGAACTTGTGCAACATAGCTTTCACTCTCCTGAGTACCATAAAGTATGAAAAGTCAATCATAACTGCAGAGTGAAGCTGACGTGAAATCCAAATTTTACCGTACCGTGCTATTAGACACATTTTATCTCTATCAATCTGACTTGTCCATTACACAGGGGTGGACCTAAAGGGAGACTGCACCCCTGCAAAGTTTAGAACTCTTATGTACCACTACACTATTTCACTTGTTGTGTAAATGTATCATGTTCCGACCCCTGCATAAGTACAAAGTTTCAACTAAATCCTTTATAATTAGCAGTTTGCCCTACTACATTTAGGCAATTCCCTTTGTAAGGTGATTCAGAGAGAGGAGGAGCTAAGATAGTTAGCTGAGAGCTTTAAGTTTTGTATGGTTTAGAGTTGTGCTGACTTTTGTAAGGTTTTGGTGTTCTCAATATAATCCCAATTCATCAAAAAAAAAAAAAAAATCAAAGGGAATTGCCATTGTAAATCTCTTGTTATTGGTGTGTATTTCAAATGTCTCTGTTGTCTGTACTCATAGATTATTCATTGTTGCATTCACATCAACTATATCATTGCGGTTCTCCTTTCTTGGAGATTATATAGTCTTTAGTCGCTAACGTGATCAAATCATCTTGCACTTTCTTCTTTTCTGCATGAGTGGCAATTCCTATTGATTTGTTGAATACTCTAGTGTTTGTTATGTAAAGAATCCAATCCAAGTTCAAAGAGTTGATTTCAAATGATAGGTTGTCATCAAGCAGCCAATTGGAGTGGTGCGGTATCCAGGGGTAGCCAATGGACTCTATGTTGCTTCACCTGAAGGTTCTTTTTACTATCCTATAAATTTTGTTTCCTCTGCATAGTTGCTAAGATAGTATTCCCAGTGGGTAGTTGCTATTATTTTTTCTATATTTTGTTCTTTTTTCGGGGTTTCATAAGGACAAGTGTTTTATTGTACTCCCTCTGTCTTACTCTATACATCTTACTTTCCTTTTTTTGGAAATCCCAAAATGTCTGGCCTTTGAAATATGAATAAGACAATGTCAATATCGTTTTGAGTATTATCCGGATTCAAACTCAAAATGTATCTTGCTAATAAAGCTATTGGATGAAGCTAAGAAATTTCCGCGTCCTTTTACAAGTCAAATTACCATCCCAAATATCCATGAAGAGTCTCTTTTCTCACAAAAGTGCTTATACGGAAGTACTGGACGGATGTGAATGATTACCTCCAACCATATTGCTGAACTAGCGTCATTACAAGTTTGGGTGAATCTATCTTTTCTTACGAATGTGCCCAAGTTATGCTTAACAATATTTCACAAATCATTCTTTTTATACTAGTTTCCTTTCTTTTCCTTCTGAATCAAAGGGAAGCCAGCTTTGAGCAAAGTCAAGGTTCTTGAGAGAAATATTCAAGGCAACTGCATGCAAGTTGAGGTACTCTTGTTTCCAGTGATAAAATACCCTTTTCTATACTCATCTAATGACCTTATATGCACGGTGTAGAATTTTTCTTTTCAAGATTGTTTACCTTGTTATTGAACATAACTTTTACTGGCCTGAGGGCAGAAATAACAATCTAACCAGTAGGTTTCAGCTTAATGTTGCACTCTATCCACACTCTGGGAGACAGTCCATTGTTATTCTAAATAGTTAACTCCCATTTTATTCTTTGTACTTCACCGGTAAATTATTGTTCTTTTTTATGTCTTTGACAGGTTGAAATTCAATCAGGCCGACCACACCAAATTCGCATTCATCTTTCTTACATTGGGCATCCTCTGATAGGTATCTTTTGACGTTATAGTTTTGCCCCTTGGTTTGATATTTTGGTTTTGTAAGTTGTGGGTTCTCTGAGTATTATTAATGATATATTTTAAGGATTCATGCTCCTTTCCCTTGCAAGCTACTGAATCGTAAGGTGCAACTGTTAGAAATGTTCGGGTTACAGGAAACTTAAACTCCCGGACACTGTGAAATCAGAAACTGCATAGCAGTAAAGTCAGGCACCTTTATTTATGTCAAATTTCATTAACTAGAAGTTGAAAAAGCAGTGCTACGAAGTATTATGAGAAGTGTATTGCATTACAGTGTATATTGAAGATCTAAAAGAACAGTATATCGAAGTTTCGACTTGAATCTATCTACTCCAATTTAATCATTACACCTAAAATAAGGTGAAAAGCAAAGCTTCAAGTTGGAAAATGTATGTAGTTAGCGTAGGGAGTCTAAGCACCGCGAGAGAGAGGATCAACGGTTTGAGACACCCACTTACCCTAAAGGTCAACTTTATGAGTTAGGGTCCTAATCATATTATATTAACTTTGGATATCGTGTCCAACAACCCGGTGTGGGACAATCTGCTCACACATGATAGTATGATACCTTACATGTAGCTGCTGGAAAAACATCGAAAATATGAAGGTTGGTGGTGCCTCTAGGATGTGAAGTTCAAACCTACCTAAAGGAACTTTTTCCGGACAGAACTTGTAGAAAGGTTAACTCCAGAATTTTGAACTGAAAGGTTCAAAGGTGCCCGGGCTACGTTTGTGTCTAAATTGTAGAGAGCAAAAAATCTTGCAAATTCTAATATTTAGATACTCCCTCTGTCTTTATGATCCTGTTAGCCTTTTCACTTGAATTAAGAAGATGCTAATGTGGTACTTTTGTCGCGAGCTTAAAAATTATACTTTTAGAAAGAGCATGGAGGGAAATAAAGTGAAAAAGTAACTTTTTTGTAAGTGGACACATAATTCGAGACACCCATTTACGGAAAGGTGGACACATAAAATTGAACGGAGGGAGTATCATCTTTGGCACTTTAGAGTCTTTTGGCAGAAGTCATTCTCTTCTTGCATCTTATAGCATGTCTAATTTCCGAATTTTACAGACTATTATATTGTTGAAATTGTGCATCACAATAGTTAGTTCTTTCAATATTTTGGTTAATGAAAATGTTCGTCTGGCTCATTGAGGTGAATTTAGCTCGTTTAGGAGAAAATAGTTCTTGCATCTTTAGATCCAGTTGTAGGTTCTGTCAACATTGGTAATTTCATTTTACAATCGGCATGTTTCTTTTTGCCGCATGGCAGGTGATCCTCTTTATATCACTGGTGGTCTACCCAACTTCCTTGATTTGGAAGCCGAAGATGGGAGTTTTGCACTTGATGGGTACTGATTTTTCTGCACTTATTTGTCAGTTTTTTTCGTGTTCTATTCTAAGGGTTTTTACTTGCAAAATCTGAACTGCTTTCTGGTCAAGTTGCAAAGAAACAATGTACACCTTGAGTAATTTATGCTGAACCACTGCAAGACCATGTGATTTTTCTAAGTACTGGATGCTGCAACAATGAAGAGTTCCATCTGAGGCTTTTACAATTGCCATGTCAAAAAACCTATCCAGTTAGTTTTCATTATATATATTAACCTAAGAAACCTAACTGTACTTATGTCAAAAAGTTCTCCACTCCACTCCAGTGTTTACCTTTTTGAAGTGAACGTTTCTTGGTTACTTTTAGGATTTCTTGTTTTTTGAACTTAAAATACCCATAAGAGAGCCTAATTTTCCTGTCAAGAAATCTAATTGTACATTCAACTCATGCATTCTCTATTCTTGTCATGTAACACACTCTCACGTTGAAATAAAACTGACGTATATATTTGGAACTTCCAAAAAAGGTGCAGAAGTAAAATTAAAACTGGATGCAGACAAACTAAAGCTCTTTTGTCTAAGCATCTGTAATCTGCGTACATTGATTGATAGGAAAAGCCAATACAGGATAGTTTTTAAGTAAACTAGCTTAGGGACTAATAAAATAAATACCAACTCTAAACTAATTACATTAGTGTCCTATACGCCCCCGCAAGATGGAGGGTCTAGGAGACACTCCAAGCTTGGACCGCAAGAGAAGAAAAGGGGCCCTCGAGAGAGGCTTCGTGAGACAATCAGTAAGCTGGTCAGCAGAGGAAACATGAGAGACACGAAGAATTCCAGCATGAATCTGTTCACGAACAAAGTGAAAATCAAGAGCAACATGCTTCATACGAGAGTGAAACACGGGATTGGAGCAGACATAGTTAGTGCCCATGTTATCACAGTAAATAACTGGTGCCGATGGTAAAGGACCTCCAAGCTCATTAAGAAGAGAGCAGAGCCAACGAATCTCAGCCGAAGCACCAGCAACCGCTCGATACTCTGCCTCAGTAGAAGATCGAGCAACTGTGCGTTGTTTCTTGGAGCTCCAGGATATGGGAGAGCCACCAAGATACACCAAGTAACCAGACGTGGAGGTATAGTCATCCTTGTTCCCTGCCCAATCGGCATCAGAGAACGCATAGAGAGTGTGAGGACCACGACGAAGCACTAAACCAAGATCAGCAGTCCCATGGAGATACCGAAGCAGGCGTTTGACCGCATTCCAATGAGCTGTAGTAGGCTGGTGCATGAACTGAGACAGACGATTAACAGCATAAGAGATATCAGGACGAGTGAGGGATAGATACTGAAGGCTCCCAACAGCCATCCGATATTCTTTTGCATCTGAGAGAGCTGTGCCACTAGTAACCGTAAGAGCAACCGACGTGTCCATAGGTGTCTGAACGGGGTTGGCAGAGGACATGCCAAGACGCTGAAGAAGATCAAGAATGTACTTCTGCTGCGACAAAATCAAACCCTGCGGGTGTTGTAAGACCTCAACCCCAAGGAAATAAGATAAATCACCAAGATCCTTCAACGAGAATCTGCGAGAGAGGTCCTGGATGCACTGCTGAACTGACGAGGCACTAGAGCCCGTAATGACAATATCATCCACATAAACAAGCAAGTACATGATGACGCCCGAGTGACGATAGATAAACAGTGATGTGTCAGCACGAGAGTTAACAAAACCCTGTTGGAGAAGAAATGACCGAAGTTCACCGTACCATGCTCTGGGGGCCTGTTTGAGGCCATAGATCGCCTTGTTGAGGCGGCAAACATGATGCGGACGATCCTGATCCACAAAACCAGGAGGCTGCTGCATAAAGACCTGCTCAGACAGAGAACCCTGAAGGAAAGCATTATTAACATCCAATTGCTTGAGAGGCCATCGCTGAGAGATGGCAATAGAGAGAACCAAACGAATGGTCGAAGGCTTGACCACAGGACTGAAGGTGTCATGATAGTCAATGCCAGGTCGCTGATGAAACCCTTTGGCAACCAGACGTGCCTTGTATCTGTCAATAGAGCCATCAGGCTTCCGCTTTATGCGAAACACCCACCTGCAGCCAACTACATTAGTAGAGCGAGTCGGTAAAACAAGATCCCAAGTATTGTTCTGAACCAGGGCATCCAACTCTGCTGCCATAGCAGTTCGCCACTCAGGGTGCTGAAGAGCCGCAGTGAAAGAAGTGGGTTCGCTATCTACATCAATAGGGGGAAGGGTAGCAGTGAAGGTATATCTAGGGTTGCTGCGAAGGGTGCCATCCCGCGACCTGGTAACCATAGGATGAGAGGTGACAGGTGGCGGGGCAGCATGGGGTGGGATAGGTGGAGGGTCGACCACAGATTGAGGCTTAGCTTGGCTAGTTTGACGACGAGCATAGTGTTTCCCAGAGTAACGATGAGGGGCAGTGATGTCAATTGGCGGCGGTGGTGGTGGGAGAGGTGGCGGTGATGGTGAGGTAATGACCGGGGAAGGCAAGGTGAGGATGCTAGTGGTGGGTGAGAACCAGAGTGAGGTAGGATCATCAGACTGTGGAGGGGACCCAGAGGAGGAGGAGACAAATGGAAAGGAGGATTCGTCAAACTGAACATGACGAGATACATAGAGGCGGTGAGATAGAATATCAAGACAGAGGTAGGCACTCTGAGTGAGGGAATATCCAACGAATACACAGGGAGTGGACCGATCTTCTAGTTTATGGGAGGTGTAGGGGCGGAGATAGGGATAACAGAGGCATCCAAAGACTCTAAGTTTTGTGTAGTTAGGGTGTTGGCGGAATATGACTTCAAAGGGTGAACGAAATTTGAGATTTCGTGTGGGAAGACGATTGATGAGATACACCGCGGTAGTAAAGGCATAGGGCCAGTACTGGAGAGGCACAGAAGCATGATGGAGTAAGGCTAAGCCTGTCTCAACGATATGACGATGACGGCGTTCCGAATACCCATTGTGCTCAGGGGTATGAGGAGGTGAAGTGAGATGAGAAATACCATGCCGTCCTAGATAACCACGAAGACCTATGTATTCCCCCCCATTATCGGAGTAAAAAGAGCCTTAAGTGGGAGAGAGAAAAAAATTTTCAACCAGGGCATGAAAGCGAGTAAAAATATCGTGCAATTGAGATTTTCGTTGCATGGTGTAGAGCCATATATACTTAGAGAAATGATCAACGAAAATAACATAGTATTTGAAACCATCATGAGATGTTACAGGAGAGGTCCAAACATCTGAGAAAACAACCTCAAGAGGCCGAGAAGATTTTATACTGGAATTATGAAAAGGCAGTTTGTGACTCTTGATGCATTGACATGCACCACAGGACTCAGACTCTCTGATACTACTAAATGGAAGGGAAAATTTTGAAACTACGTGCCGACAGACAGGCCCTGCCGGGTGGCCAAGACGACGATGCCAAGAATTGAAGGAGGGACGAGACTCAGTGACAAGTGCCAGCGATTGAGTGGAAGCTGGCCACTCATAGACTCCATCTTTAAGAGGTCCGGTCAGAATAGGCGCCCCCGTGGTTCGATCCTTCAAGACAAAACCAACAGATGAGAATTCAGCGAGAAGATTATAAGATGAACAAAGCTGGGAAACAGAGATAAGATTTTTTCTAATGGCTGGAACGCATAAAACATGATCAAGTTTAAAGGTGTGAGAGGGAGAAGATAAAGATAGCGAACCAGTGTGAGTGATAGGCAAGCTCGTGCCATCACCGATCATGACGTCATCTCCATGTGTATATGGCTGATGCAGCGAGAGATTTGCCAGGTCAGCTGTAATGTGGTGGGTGGCCCCACTGTCAAGCAGCCAGGATGGTGTGGGTTGCACTCCAGAGTGTGCGGTAGCCACATGAGCACGCGGGGTCCACGGAGAGCCCACCGTGGAGGAAGCTGAACTGGAGGATCCTGGTCGATAACCTGTCGGGTGAGAGGTCCCAGAGTCATGGTCCTGCTGGAGCATCCAGCCAAACTGTGAGCACTGACGGATCCTATGTCCCTGTTCGCCGCAACCCTGACAGAACCCCTGAAACGGGCGAGGTGGCCTGGAACTAGAGTGCGAGGACTGGGGCTGCCATCCCGAGGTGGGGGCAGATGGGGGCCAATGTGGCTGATACTGAGGATGCTGATACTGTGCCGGTTGATGGAACGAATGATGATTCCGTCGAGTGGTATAACCACCACCACGACCGCGACCCTTTGGTGGGGGACCAAAAGTAGGTTGAGCTGACGCCGGAATCGACACAGATGCATTCGGCTGGATTTTGGTGACATAATGTTCATGCTGCGTTAGTTTCTCGAAAAGTTCTTCAAAGCCAATATCAGTGTCCCTCGCTTTGATTGCTGCAACTATAGGTAAATAGACTTCATTGAGACCATCTAAAATCCGATCAACAACATCGGACTCATCCATCGGTTTACCCAAGAGTGCCAATTCGTCTGCTTTCTGTTTCACAAAGTGCATAAAGGCGGAGATTGTCCGCGAGCCTTGTTGAGGATTCTTCAAATGCTCTTTAACCTGGTTAATGTGACCACGGGTTGGGCGAGCATAAATATTATGTAGAGTTGTCCAGATGTCACGCGCCGTGTGGGCAGTGGTGATGTGGGATAAGGCTGATTGAGCCAAAGTACTTGCCAAGAAGGCAAAAACAAGCTGGTCCTGCTGGAACCAGGAAGAATAAGCCGGATTGGGCTGAAGAGAGGTCGAAGCAGTGATACCTGACGTCGCGGAAGATGTTGTGGACTGGGCAGTGGTCTGTTGTTGCGCTTGCAGCGTTGGTTGGGACTGCTGCTGTGCAGTGGCGGTGGGTACAGCGGTAGTTGCTGGCTGAATCATTGGCGGCGGTGGGGATTTGGAGCCGTCAACGTGGCCAAAGAGGCCGTGACCAGTAAGGATTGCTTGCACCTGAACTTTCCAGGTAAGGAAGTTGGCGGCGTCAAGTTTAATCAGCGTGGGTGGGGCGATAACTACAACCAGCGGTTTTGCTGGGTTGTTGAGATCCGGGACTGTGTGGGTTCCGTTCACCATTGTTGCCGGAGGAGGAGCAAGAGAAGGTCAATCCTTGGTGATGCAGTGGACAGAACGGCGACCGGAAGCGAGTTGAAGGCTGCCGGTTAAAGTGACGAAGATCAGAGGCAGGAGACAGCGCAGAGAGTTTGCGCTGGGACGACGATCCAAGAGGTGAGCAGCGATGGATAGCTTGCAACGCAGTTGGCGTTGTGTTGGTCGATTCCAGACACTGGAGGGAACGACTACGGTCGATCCTCGTGGTCGGAAAAAAAAATTTCAGAGGCTAGGGTTCACCCGCTCTGATACCATGTAATCTGCGTACATTGATTGATAGGAAAAGCCAATACAGGATAGTTTTTAAGTAAACTAGCTTAGGGACTAATAAAATAAATACCAACTCTAAACTAATTACATTAGTGTCCTATAGCATCTGCCATAACAGTAATATTGGCTGTGACACAGTTTCGAACAGCATTGACCATATTGAAATAGATTCACCTGGACCCTTCATTTGTGGAAATCACTGCCAAGTAACTTTACATAATGGTCGCAATTCCTATGGCGCCAACATTGCATGAGGACCAATTTTTAAAACCTTCTGACATCACAAAAGGCCAGGTTAGGGGTAATTCCTTGTTGAGACTAGGACTTCAGTTCTGGTATCTGCTAGAAAGATACATTGCTGTCATTCCATACGTGTATTCTTCGTTATTTCTGATAATCTAACTCCAACTATTGTAGAGCTAACTAGCCGGTGGAGTGGACATTCGCCGACTTTATACTTTAGTTAATAATACTCGGAACCTTTTTGATTAAGACTTTCAGAGTTGTTAGCAACTTTAATCATATAGGTTTACAGTCACAACTTATCTGCTTCTGAAGTGATCTGCAAATTTAGAATCTTTCATTCTCTACCTCCGGTCTTCCCTTCTTACGATCTGACTGCGTAGTAGAAGTTTCCATACAACTTTGGTTGTAATTGTGTCTAATTTTTATTGTTAAGGGGATACAAGAGGCCTGTGAATCCTGTTCCTGGGGACTGTGGGTACCACTTGCATGCACATCGCGTGGTTATGTCTCATCCGACCAAAAGGGAGGTAAGTGAAACCTGTAATGTTTTTTGTTCCCAGTATATAGAACATCATTATAATCCTACTATCTAATATGTAATTACGATGCTCCTGGAATGTTACTACATGTCTTACTTTATTATTGCAGTCGTTTACAAGTTTTGGCAGTTGAATTATATTTCACTTCCTTGCAATGTAAGTTGATTCGAGCAATCATGATATGCGGTTGGCTTTGGATTTTGAGCTTTTCTTGTTAGTAGTAGCCCTCCAATGATGATCAGCCAAATTTTGCAGACACTAGAACTCCAACACATCCAGCGTACCATATAAATCAACTTTTTAAATACTAATTGTCTGGGAAGACAATTCCATCGAACTATTTGTTTATGTTTAGAATATCAGATCCAATTTTCTGGTTACTCAATAATCTCAGTCTGATTTCCATGTTGTCTCAAGGCATTAACCGATGGCTGCATTTAAAGTATTAATTTAAGGAAAATGAAAATGTTAGCTGGGGGCTCGCAATAGATGCTTTCCTTTTTTACCCTGTTTATTTAGTTACCGATCCTCAAATAATAACACAATGTGTGATTGATTAACCTCAAGGCATGATGTTAATTTTGACTCTACAAGTGCCTCTTCAGTTACCTCCTTTACATGTGTACCTTTTCCCGAAAATTCATGAATGAAAAAAAGTTGGGCTTTAACTAAAAGTTTGGTTAATTTTTCTCTTTGCTACCGCAGGTGCTTAAAATAATTGCACCTCTCCCTTCCATTCTACGGACAAAGGAGGAGGAGACCAGTTCGAACTTCTGATCCTTGTGTTTCCAGAAGCGGCAGGTTCACTGTATTTTGATTGTAAACCGGGCTTCTTTTTGGATACTGGTGAGGGCCAGGTAATGTCACTAAACACCGGGAGCAAAAAGTTCAACACCAGAAAATAGTCTAGAATGGCAGAAGCTTTGCAGCAACACTCCCAGACGTGGGTGATGGTTCTCCAGATGAGCAACGAGGACAACTACTAATTTGCTCAAAATTCAACAAGATTGCTACTATATTTCTTTATTATGTACTGATGGATTCGTGTTTTGTACCCAGGGCGGTAATCGTCGTGTGACTCTCCAAAAGGAGGTCATGTGTATATCCCGCGCTGGGAAGGGGCTTGTGATGCCACCGAAATTGAGGGGGCAGTATCTCCAGCGAGAAATGAAAAAGAAATATATATATATATATATATATGACAGCGTGTCTTGTGATTATTTACCACTTTTTAAAAGTCTGTTGAGGTTGTCAGGAGGATCTGTTTACTGTCAAATAAAAGCACCTCTGAAGGGTGAAGGGGAAATAGAATTGAATCCTTCTTTGGCAAAGGAGACACGATGAATAACTCATTGTTAGGACGACTGCAAGGAGGTCAGGTGTAGATTGATGAGACAGTCATAATAACGAGAAACTTTTAAATGCTCAATTAGAGCACCACGTGACCACGTGGTGCTCTAAATTCAATTAAAGTGCTCTATTTATACAAACTGTCAGCGGAGTCTACCGCTTCCTAAGTGATTGGCAAATAGCCATTGGATATAAAGCACCACGTGGTCTTTTGGAGCACTAAAAAATATCTCCATAATAACCCATTGTTATGACATCGCCGTTTTAATGATTTTTATTTTCTAAGGAATTTCAAGTGTTCTAAGCCATTGACTGTTTCTAACCTCAACTTGTTTTTAATAATCTATACTTGGTCTGTTTTGCTAAAAGAATTCTGTTGACTTTAGTTAACGATATGCTACGAAATTTTTCTTTTTTTTTTTCAAAATATTATAGTGTTAAGAAAGATGCAGTGTTATGAAAAATTAACACATTTTGCTGTTAAAGTAAACTTATGAATAATTCAAAAAAAAAAAAAAAAAAAAAAAACTTATGAATAGTGCACTTACAAAGATTTTGAGAAACAAAGGTAGTACATGTTAATATGTTATACCAATCGTCCATCACTCAATCGTGACTCTTTGTCACCCCTTTCGTTCATTGGAGGCCGTTGTTGACCAAAACTGGGTGGCACACAAAATTGGGTCCGATGAGCCGATGTCGAACAAAAAAAGGAATCAGGCAACTGAGTGGGACCTTGAGACCGGTGCACCACACGAGCAATTATCACAGTAGGTACAAGGAGTTTTGGGCCATTGTGGCCTACACCCATATTTTTGATAGCTTCGGAATGAATGGCCTACACTCATGAAAATTGATGGAGACTGCTATTTTGTTTCATGCATCATGTGATGTTGTTATTTCTAAAATTTTGTTGTTGCCTTTTATACAAAATGTGTACCACGCAGTCCTCTTCAGAGTAAGGTGAAAGAGATGTATAACGTGTTTGTTGAAATATGAGGTGCGATATGGTTACATGCAAATGGATGAATGATACAGAATTTTTGTTTTTTAGTTTGGTTAGGGCTTTTGACCCAAAAATAAAAGTTTGGTTAGGGCATGGTATGAGGTAGAAAAATCCATTTTATGATATCGGAATTTCTTCTTAGAAACATTAGCGAGATAAGCATATTTCAAAAAAAAAAATGCATAAAAAAAAAATCAGTGATTTTTCATTTGTCAAGAAAAAGCAATAAATTAAAAAATCAGACATTTTTATAATTTCTTTTGAGGAAACATTTTATAATAAATTCATATAGTCAAAAATACATTTTTCAAATTGGTGAAAAGTCTACATGACGATCGTTAATCGTTATGGAACAAAGGAAGTATACCGCATAAGATATGAGACCGCAAGTATGACGTGTATCTTAAACGAGGACTAACAAAGAGTCCAAGAAATCTGGACTATTAGCTAATCCATTTTGATATTTCACTACCTCGTTGTTTATATTTTAACTACATAGTAGTATATGTTGTGTCACAACTTATCAAATTTTATGGGAGAGTGAATCTTGCTCTTTTTAGTTTTAATTTCCGATGTAACCGAAAAAAGAATCTTGCTCTTTTGAGGATGCACCAATAGTCCAGAAAATATCACCGGAGGCAAGCTTAGTGAATGTATGCATAATCCAAAAGGTAGGTACTCTCTCACGTACTAGTAACACATAATCTGGCTGGCTTGGTCATACAGCCATGAGCCATGTATGGTATGGTATTTATGAAATTTTGTATAATGTGTCTAATGACTGTACTTAGCTCGGTTTTTGGTTGCCTCCTCTAGAGCAGCGGTGGCTCTAGCATGGTTCTCAAAGTGAGCTTCTTGTTTTGAGAATTCTGATTCAGTATTTTGTATATCTGTCGATGTTTGTGCATCTTATATAAGTAGCTTTTATGTAATGAATTAATTGTTTTTTGATAAAAAATCCTTTTAACAAAAGGGTAACACTGTTTTGACTTTTGACTTTTGATAATTTAGTGGAGCTAGTTCGATGGTATGATTATATATTAAAGAGAGGTTTGAATAAAATTTTAAAAGCTGTAAAAGCCATTAGATGTCTTCTACAACACCCTTCATTAGTATTCCTCTTATCCCTCAAAAACAATGAAAACAAACCTACCCTGAAGATTATAACTCTGTATTGTATTTTGGAATGAAATTCAGCATGTAACTAAGCTTTTGAGAGAGAAGCAGCAGTTATCCCCAAAGACAAATTTTCAGATTCATCTATACACCATAGGAAACATCCAAGCATTAAGGAGATTGTTCTTTTGTGAAATACTACCTCCGTTTCTTCTCTTTCAACTTAGGTTGACTTTTGTACCCGTAACTGGGTCACTTTGACTCGGTGATTTGAATAGCAAAACGATATAATTTTTTGGCAATTTTTTCATAATATTGTAGAGTAAAGTTTACTCTACAAGATCATGCAAAAAATACTAAATTCGTGTATCTTTTTGCTCACCAAATCACCGGGTCAAAGTGACCCAGTGAATAGTGTCAAAAAGTGAAGTAAGCTGAAAGAGAAGAAACAAAGGTAGTATTGCTTTACATATATTTCAAAAAAGAAAAAAACAATACTTATTTTTTAGTTCAGTGTATTAATTGTGAAGAATGAAAAAAAAAAAAAGGTTATTCTTCAAATTTGAAATACTAAAGTATTACATGCCTTTATTTTGTTAACTTTCCTGTTTTAAATACTTTCCTGTTTAAAAAAATAATTGTTTAAACTATAATTGTTCGTGTTTTATAAAAAGCATCATCTTAATTCTTTACAACAAACAAGAGTGCGCATGCAATGCAAATAACTCGTAACTAGTGGTGAAAACTGAAAAGTATCTTAAAGGACACGGTAAATATCTTCCACTACCACTTATCTACCAAATCAATAACTTGAGGTTGGACTTTTTGAGAATCAGTATCTCTGCTTATCATGATAATACTTTGTAAACTGTTTTTGAGATGTAAATATAAATTTTCTATCTTTTCATCTTAACCACATGATGAAAAATTAGATCCTGAAAGGTGAAGACATCACCGTCCATTCGTCCCCCAACATAGCTCTTGTATGTTTGTATCTGCAGGGACACATTGGTGTCGGTGAGAATTAATCAGAAGGACGAACCAGGCAAGGTATATCACATTTGAAAATCCTCTGCCATCATTCTCTGACATTATGATTATTTGAATCATGATTAGGTCCTAATCTGGCCGTAACAAGAAAAGAATAACACGAAAATGCCACCCCCATTTCTCTCTTATTGTATTCTTCTGAAAAATATAGTACAATATTTACCTCAAAGAGTCAGAGGTTTACAATAACACCACTCATTGTTCTCTTCAATTTTTAATTAATTTATTTATTTGGATCTCTCTAAGACTCCAACGCACTATTATTAATATAAACCCACAACAAATATTGATGCTTTCAGGAAAGAAAAGAAAAAATCCACAAATATTGATCCACAAATCCTTTCGGGGGCATAACTCAATTGGCATGACATGACTGCTATGGTCGTAGTTGCACCGGGGACGTGAGGAGTTCGAATCCTGTCTTCAGCAAGAAAAACTAGAAAATTTATGTAGAACTTCTTTCAAACTGATCATTTTTTAGCAAATTTAGTACAAATTAGTTTGTTGCTTTGAATTTGAGGCACTTCTTTCAAACGGATCCTCTCCAGCCTTGGAGAGGTCAACACATCTCAACCATCAGATATATTTTGAGTTGATCAGAAAGTGAACATTGGCTAGTACCTACAGCAGTGACGTGTCTCCATCTTATGTTTTGAGTTGATCAGAAAGTGAATATTGACTAGCACCTACCGCAGTGACGTGTCTCCATCTGATTTTCCTTCCTATTTTGAACGGATGAGATTTGATTGTTGGACGGCTGGACCTCTCCAAGGCTGGAGATGATCCGTTTGAAAGAAGTGCCTCAAATTCAAAATATATCTGACGGTTGAGATGTGTTGGGCAGACAGATGGACCTCTCCAAGGCAGGAGAGGATCCATTCCCATATAGGAGATGGGAGTGAAGGACCTCATGTATTATTATTATTATTATTATTATTATTATTATTATTATTATTATTATTATTATTATTATTATTATTATTATTATTATTTCAGAATTAGAAAGGGAAGATATCCATCTGTAATGTGTGTGTCGCCGCAGAAGCGTAATCAATCAATGGTGCTCTCTCGCAAGTCACAACAAGACCATGTGCGCCTACCTGTTCGACGAAATGTCTCAGAGAAGCAACGAACCCAACAACCTACCTCTCTTCTCTCTTCTCTGTGTGAAATCAATTCGCCAAAATACACTACCACATGCCACTTGCAAGTTGCCAACCCCTTTCCCGCAACTACCATTCCCTCAATTTCCTATTCCGAAGATAAATTCAACTATGCAAAAAAAACAAAAGACGAAAACTGTATTCTTCTTGGAAGGACCAATTATGAATTTACCCATCTTTTTTGTCTTTATGGAAACTAACTCAATTACAACAACTCATTACATTGTACTGCAATCATTGTTCATTGTATTATGGTCAAACACCCTCCTCACTTTCTGTATTCTCAGAACACCCTTTGATGATGATGATTCACTGATCTCATCATTCAAGTAACGGACGATCATTTCGTTGGATACCCATTCATCTTCCTTGCGACTTTCCATCTGGGTGTTGATTGTATCTACTGTTTCTTGATTGGTTCATTGGTGGGTCATTTTCACCTCTCTCTCTCTACTCTCTGACGTCAGCAATCAATTTCCTTTGAGAGCTTCTAGGGATTCTGTATTGGGATTGCTGTCCTTCTGTCTTGATTTGGTTATTCTATTCCATTCATGTTACTAGAAAAGTTCAATTCTTAGCTCATCCTCTTCCATGTCAGTACTTGTCAACCCCTTATAAATCTCATCCATCAATCCCTTTTATTCCTGTGCAGAGATAAAAATTCAAAATTCACATTTTGGGATTGGGGTTCTCAGTCCTGTCTGTGTTTTGATTAATGGGTTATTCACTGTTTTCTGCAATCTTTCTGTCATTCCTACTTTTGGGTATTTCTTATTCTTTGCCTAGTGATGGTGATAAGATCACAGAATTGCCTGGACAACCAGGCAATGTCAGCTTTGCTCAGTACTCAGGTTATGTGACAGTGAATGAGAAAGCTGGGAGGGCTTTGTTTTACTGGTTGACTGAGGCTCCGGCGAGTCGCAAGCCGGAGACCAGGCCACTCATGTTGTGGCTTAATGGAGGACCTGGTTGTTCTTCTGTAGCTTATGGTGCTGCTGAAGAGATTGGGCCTTTTCGTATTCGTCCGGATGGGAAGACTCTTTACCTAAATCCCTACTCTTGGAACAAATGTATGTTAGCAATGTAATTTGAGTTTCCTCCTTATGTTTTCATCTAGATTTGTTTGTGATTACAATTTCTTGAACTTTTCGACAGTGGCGAATTTGCTTTTCCTTGAATCACCCGCCGGTGTTGGTTTCTCGTATTCAAACACCACATCGGATTTGTATACATCAGGTGACAATAAGACAGGTAATGCTCTAATTTCATGTTTTTTTTCTCAACAAGTCCTTGAGTTTGGTGTGATTTGAAACATACAGGTATGAAAAGAGATGTTATATATCTATAAATATGTTTGATGGCTATTGTAGCTGAAGATGCCTATATATTTCTGGTGAATTGGTTGGAAAAGTTTCCACAATACAAGCACAGAGAATTTTACCTTGCAGGAGAAAGTTATGCAGGTGGCATTCACCTTTCTATCTCTTGCTTCTCAAATTCTATTGTGAGATATCGCGAAATCACTCACCATTGACTTTTGTTTCAGGTCACTATGTTCCTCAATTGGCTCAACTCATATCCCAAAGAAACAAGGGAATTAAGAATCCAGTTCTTAATTTCAAAGGTTTCATGGTATGTTTCAGGAAATCACTTTGTTGTAGAGGCTGTTGAGCGTCTTATATTTTTCTCCTTGTCTGTTTGTTTAACTGCTGCTCTGTCTCTTAGGTGGGAAATGCTGTTACTGATGATTACAATGATTACGTTGGCACGTTCGAGTACTGGTGGACCCATGGATTAATATCTGATTCAACCTATAAAACTCTTCAAACAGCGTGCGATTTGACTTCCTCTCTGCACCCGCCAAGTGATTGCATAAAGATTCTGAATGTCGCAGAATCAGAGTTTGGCAACATTGATCCCTATAGCATCTTTACACTCCCCTGCAATAGTACTACACAGCTCAAACGTCGACTAAGGGGTCACTATGTAAGTACCATTTGAAGCTCAACCAAGTTTTCATAATTGCAACAAATTAAAAGGGTAGAATTACTGTGATATATTTGTTATATATAGCTACTACTGGTTGAGTGCTAACAAAATATAGGGTTCTTTAGATGATTGGTTATGCGGTGGGAATTAGTTGGTAGAATTACTGTAATATATTTTGCTTAATGCATAAAGGTAGGAATAGCGATAGGAACTCCGCAACATCATTATTTGATGAACACTGGATAAGGGAATGAACATTCTTCTTTGTAGCTAATTCATTTTGGTATTTTAGCATTCATGTGATTTTGATTCTTGCTAACTGTTGTTGTGGTATAATTCAGCCATGGATGTCAAGAGCTTATGATCCATGCACGGAAAGATACACCGATTCATATTTCAATCGCCCAGAGGTGCAGAAGGCTTTTCACGCCAATGTGACTGGCATAAGCTATAAATGGGAAAGTTGCAGGTGCTTCTCAGACCATGGAGTTTCAAATGATGTTTCCCTTTGATTCTTAATTTGCGGAGCATTACTGATAATTTTACATTTTACAATTTTTGGGATTTGTAGTGATACTCTTGGTAACTATTGGAAGGATTCTCCATTATCCATGCTTCCTATTTACAAAGAATTGATAGCGGCTGGCCTCAGGATTTGGATGTTCAGGTGCAAACCCTCAACCTTTACTTTGATTATGTCTGTTATGACTTTCTGATTTTGTTAACTCAACCTGCACGAGCTTTTACCTCTCTTGATATGTAGAATAGTCTTAGGAGTTGTTATTCATTATGTTAGTATTCTGAGGTTGAAGTCTGATGCCACAACATTTTGTTTAAACAGCAAAAAGAGCTTCAATTGTGCTATTTCTCTAAGAAGAAATGCCTTGAACTGGTTTATATACAAGGCCTTTTGCCATTTTTAGCCTAAATGTGCGAAAATTGTCAATGGATTACAAGGAACAGGTGTATGTGCTTATGACGCAAGTTTCCTTCTTACTTTTCTTCTTGAGATAGATTTGCAGATGCTACAATCTAGATTTAACTCTGTCCCTTCAAACTTCTTAAGCAAACTATCACATGCTGTTTCAAGTTTGCTTAGCAATGAAATAGGGCCATGTTTAAGGGGAGATAAGATACCTATAGACAATTTATGTCTAGGTTGTAGCTGTTGATTCACAATGTATCATGTGAGAAACTTTCTAGATGTCATTTTTCTGCATTAAAACTATAGAGATATTTTACATTAGCAATCAATTCCATTACCAAGAGGAGTACATAAAGTAACTCGTTCCATTTTTTAGCGCCGTGTCCGTGTTGTGTTTTATCGTAAATTCAGTTGTGCATAGAAGAGGTCATGATACAACCTTGTCTTAACTCAAGGGTCATTTCTCACGTTACTGTGATGCAATCTGGGTTTCAAAATTAAGTGGTTTGCTTGTAGAAGAATGCATTTTTCCAACTCCATTCCCTTTTTTGACAAACCAAAGAGAACTTGGTGAATGGTGATATTGTTCATGTTATGAAGATTTTATTTTCCACATGCAGTTACTTCTAGGTCAACTTTTGTAGTAAAATGTTCAGATGATAGGTTAGAGTGTTATTGACAAATGTTTGTTTGTTTCAGTGGAGACACTGATGCAGTGGTTCCAGTGACTGCAACTCGATACTCTATCGACGCCATGAAGCTTCCCACTCTTATTAACTGGTTTCCTTGGTACGACAATGGCAAGGTTAGTCTTTTTTCAGCGAATAACTCTTATTACCATGCATCAATCTTTGAATTTCAATCATTCACCTTTCACAATGGTTAGCATCTGCATTTTGTTCTTACCCATATTGGCCCCTGTTTGGATGAGCTAAATTAAATGAATTTCTGAGATTATTAGCTCCTTTCATCTCGGTTGTTTGGATATGGTATATTGTTGGTTCAGATTATGACATACCCGGAAGCATGTTTTGGGAACCCTGTTATGAAAATAGTGTTCCACATTAATATTTGTAGGATAGAAAGTAGTCGGGGCCTTTCAGACGACCAATGAGGAGCTGCCACGTATACAAATCCGGAACCCTGTTTTGGAAATTAGAGTTCCGGTTTTAAACAATCCGGAGCCCTAATTTTATTATGCGGATCCGGATTTGTATGAGATTACAATGTCATTGCTTTTTGAATTCCAGACCGCGAGATAGTATTTCATCTCACAATGTCTCCCGTCCAGATAACCACATTGTCACTGTCATTGCCATTTCGGATATAATGAAACTATTTTGTTTTCTTTTACTGAAAAAGGAAAGCGAGTTAAACGACCTCCTTCTTGTTGATGTGTTTGGTCGTATAGGTTGGTGGATGGAGCCAAATCTACAAAGGGTTGACTTTTGTAACGGTGACCGGAGCAGGACATGAGGTTCCTCTTCACCGCCCTCGACAAGCATTTATTCTTGCAAGATCATTTCTGGAGAACAGAGTTATGCCGAGCAGCGTCCTCTAGCCCACAGTGCAAAAAAAGGAAAAGAAAAAGATAATAAAGAGAGAATCGGTTGAAAAATACGATTTAAATTTATTTGGGGGCTTGAAAAATTATAATAATACAATAACAGGAGAAATCAACTCATTTTAGCCTCCCCCTATTGTTTTCTAAATTTCCTGTTGGTTAGTGGTAGATAGATAACTGCTGCTGGTAGCTGCAGCCTGCAATTGTTCAGTTAGAGACAGATTTCGGGTTCATCATGTTTTTATTTTCTTCTATCTTAGCCATGTAAAGGTTATTTATGTTGCGTCTCACAAGCTGTAAGAAGTTATTAAATATTAAAAGTTTCAGATTATATATGGTAACAATCCCCATTTTCTCATTAGCAATGAGCCAAAAGTTGCAGGTTATACCTCGTTACCATTATACAATTACCCTTAGTATAGAGTGTAGACACTATGTTTATAATCTTTGGATCAAATTAATCTCAACCATCAATTTACTTTTGTTTTGATAAAACATACAAATTTGTAGGACTTACATTTAACTCATTCTGACATAATTCCCCATCGTTACATATACTTTCAATTGTTCTCACTTATCTCCATTTCATTCAATCATTTATTTCTTAATTATATTAAAAAGTTGAATAGTGCCTTCAAGGCACGGTACTCCCTCGTGGTTAAAAAAACAGTTTCGGCGGACGTATCAGTGGTGGTCTCGTGTAACGAAACCAGTCCGTATTGGACAGACTGTAACACGAATCAAGAATCGGATGCGTAAATCTGTCAACGGAGTATAAGCCGTTTTTTCTACAACAATGTGTGTACTGGCCATTTTTTGTCCAAAAATGTGTGCATAGGCTTTTTTTTACCCGAAAGCACTGCCCAAAACATTTTTTTGCTGAAATAGTGTGTATGGGCTTACATATGTGAGTCCACGTACAACGTATCGAGTGAACGGACTCGAGCACCTCCGCTCCCGTTACATATTGCCCGCTCCGCTACGTGTCAACAGAACATGCAGACAAGGAAAATATATTCAGTACAACGGTGGTATAGTTATAGGTGTCACAGGTGCATTTTATTTGTGGATTGAACTTAATTAAAGTTTAGTGACGATTGATCTTATCGTATTTTGTATAACATTACATGAAAATGTATATAGACAATTCTTAAGATAAATCGTCCATGGTACCACATTATCATTACCACTGTGGTAATGATAATATACTTGCAGAGAAGAACATACAGTACCTTTGAAACCTGAAATCTTTCAATTTAGCCTAATGAGATTCATCATTCCGAAGATGTTGTCATGTTGTCAAGACTTTGATTATCTACTCGCACAGAAGTCAGAGGGACAGACTGTACCTTGAAACCTTTCTTTCAATTTAGTCTAATGCGATTCATCATTCCGGATATGTTGTCATATTGTCAAGACTGACTGAGAAGTTGCCAAAAATGGCAAGGACCCGAAAGTCAATCCTCGCGAATCCAAATGTAGAAACTGTGAATATTCAGAAATTCATCACATAACATGATCAACAACCCAGCTGGTGTTCTTAAATTCCTCAGTGAAGGGAGAGAATTTCACGGCGTTCTAAATGGAGGAATTAGTCAGTAAATGTATATTCTAATCAAATCTGTAGATCTTAATCTATCGACATCCAGCTCATTTTTTGGGCAACAAAAACAAAGTCAATGGTTTTATCACTACGTAAAGCATCAATAATTTAACACAAAATAGAAAAAAAATTCCAACGAAACCTTAAAATGTTTCCTAAGATGAGAAAAAATGTATGATTTCTGTTCTTCTATTGTCAAAAGAGCAAAATGCTGCTCATTAGTCCTTGACAGAATGCTACATGCAGGGGCAGATATAGAATTTCGGTACAATGAGCAATTATATAAGAGTATCGTGTTACTGAATAATTAAAAGTATGTTCGCAAATATATATATATATATATATATAATTATAAGTATTAGAGGTTATTTTGTAATTCTGGGAGGGCTTGAGTGAATTAAATGCTCAAAATACATTGTAAAATTAAAATTTTGAAAAGTTTATTGGGAAATGTAGCCCCAACTAGTGTGTACATGGATCCATCCTTCATACATGAGCTCGTGTCAACTGTTAATAGTCGTAGGGCTGTAGACCCCACAAGTCTCTACATGGATCCGCCCTTGGCTACATGAGCTAGTTTATAGAGTTAATAGTTTCGCATACCTATGCGCTCTAGTCTTCCTCTGTATAAGATTAGATGTTTCTGATAGATAATAAAATGTATAAGGACAGGGGCGGAGCCATGTAGGGGCACGGGGGGGCACGTGCCCCCCCTAAAATTTTCCGAAAACACTAGATAACCTGTGATTTGTAAGAAAAAATTAACCATATTCAGATACAAATATAATAGTGCCCCCCTGAAACTCGAAGGCATGTCCAGTGCAAGTGGTAAAGCGCTCTGTTTAAAACTTCAGCGTTGGAGGTTCGAGCCTCACTATGCACGCTTTTTAAACTTTTTCTAAAAAAATTAAAACAAAACACATAAAATTTGCCCGAGGAGGGTCTCGAACCTTTGCGGCTGTAGTGAATAGGAGACGGGTTTACCAACTTAGCCAGAAGTCCAATGGTATATCGATCGATATTTGATATTATTTGTCTTAAATAAAAGTACACATACTTGTGCCCCCCCTTGGTTGAGATCCTGGCTCCGCCACTGTATAAGGAAAAGATGTATAAACATGATTCATCCAGTGTTGAAGCTTCACTCTTTCTTTTAACATTTGCACATGGCTCAATTAACTTCCCTACTAATTGCAGTGTGAAGTAAGCATACTATGCTTGTGTGAAGCCACCATTTCTGCTCTAGCTCCTTGGAGGCTGCAATTGTGTATTCAACCAATGAGAATAATCTCCTCCATCCCAAAGTTGATATTTTGATAATTGAGCTGTCTATCTACTTTCTCAAATTCCATAACAATGGTTAGAGGACAATCTAAAACCTCTCTTTCCTTCTTTTTCCCATGTATTTTGGGGTTCATCACCTTGTTGATCTCCTCCCTCGCCGTGGCGGCCGACCACCACCACCGCCACCATCACCGGAGCCAGAGGCTGAAAGATAAGATTGTGAAGTTGCCCGGGCAACCGGCCAATGTGACTTTCTCTCAATACTCGGGTTACATCACTGTGGATAAAGCGGTGGGCCGGAACTTATTCTATTGGTTGATCGAGTCGCCTGCAGATAAGAAGCCCATAACGAAGCCGCTTGTTTTGTGGCTTAACGGTGGGCCCGGGTGCTCGTCCGTGGCCTATGGGGCCTCGGAGGAGGTTGGCCCCTTTCGGGTTAATCGTGATGGGCGGACTCTTAGTTTGAGTCCGTACGCTTGGAATCAAGGTGAACAACATTTTCTTTTGCCACTTTTATCATCCTTGAACATTTGTATTGACTTGTCAGTTCAAGTAGCAGAACACTGTCTAAATTTTAATTATTACAAGTTGATGATCCAGATGCCAACTTGCTATTCCTTGATTCACCTGCCGGCGTTGGGTTCTCCAGGTCAAATACATCATTGGATCTGATTACCGGTGACAAAAGAACCGGTACGATTCAATCTCTCCCAAAAAAAATTATTTTCTTCTTCTTCACTGAAAACTGAATTTTGAATTTTGAAACGTGACTTTGTGTTACATAGCTCTGGATGCATACAAGTTTTTGTTGTATTGGCTTGAGAGATTCCCTCAATACAAGCACAGGCCATTCTTCATTGCTGGGGAAAGCTATGCAGGTTGTGGCTCATCTGAATTATTCAATTTCAGAAAACACTAATCTGTTTCCAAATTCATCCTATATAACTCGACATTTTTATAATTTGCAGGTCATTACATTCCTGAGTTATCCCAAATCATCGTTCGTAGCAATAAGCACGTCGAGAACCCTATAATCAACTTCAAAGGTTTCTTGGTATGGCAAATCCTCTTACATGAGCTATAATTGACCCGAGTTTTGCACTTAGAGCCCACTTGGTATTGTTTTTCCTTTCTAGAAGACTTTTCTGTATGCCAAAAGCAACATTTTTTTTGAGGGGTCAAAAGCAACATTTGATGTATTTGGTAAATTATTATTTATCTACTTCCTGGACACTGTTAAGTAGATATCTATAGCAAGTTAATATGAACTTTACCAGACACTTTTTTCAGTAGATTTTCACAGCAACTTTCTCACAATTCTTCATGCACAACAACTTTCTACGACGTTTCAACATTCCCAAAGTAGCCCTTACTTATCCATTAGCTTAAGCGTAACAAGCCTGAGAACTTCTCAAATGAAGCTAGCAAACAAAGTTTCAGTTTCTTGTGTTTTGGGAAATATGTGCAGTTGGGGAACCCTCTACTAGACGACTTCTACGACAACATTGGGACATTTGAGTTCTGGTGGAACCATGGATTGATATCCGATGCCACGTACCAATCACTCAACAAGTCGTGCCCAATGGACTCGTTTTTGTACCCTCGAAACAGTTGTTATGAAGCTCTATTCAACGCTTACTCTGAGTTCGGAGACATCAACCCCTATGGGATATACGACGGTCCCTGTGTGGATGCTGGGACTAGTCTTCCAAACAACTTGAAACAGCCTCTGGTAAGTACTATAATGAGTTGATGCAATTGAATGATGAATGGTGATGTATGGATGTTTGGTAGTTTAGGAATGCTGAAGATTTAGTGGAACTTTTTGCAGCCTTGGACGTTTAGGGGGAACGACAAGTGTGTTGTCAAGTACACGAAGATGTACATGAACCGCAAGGATGTGCAGAAGGCCCTTCATGCTAGGACGGCTCACAATAATCCGTGGATGACTTGCAGGTTTGAACTTGACCCATTTCCACTATATTTATAGAACTTTTGACATGTAACCCCCATGCAGTATATGAGATACATGAGCTATTATGAGAACAAGCAAATAATCCTCACGCAGTATTGATTTTATTGACATTGCGCACCAGCTGTAATGATAACAGCTTTATATTTTTCAGGCTAGGTGTCTGTAAAATCAACTGCATGTTTTTTCTGTCAATTTTCATAGTGCATGTATCACACTGTCAACGAACATATATGTCAAAAGTTCATAATTATGTTCCTTACTTTACTCACTTGACTATACACCAACAACTTCATTGATCTCTTTTTAGTTTAGTCACTTATTCGTATACAATAAAATCTGCATGCAGTGATGTGGTGAGGGGCGGGTGGACTGATTCGCCGAAATCTATGCTTCCTATTTTGAAGGAGCTCATAGCTGCTGGGATCCAGATATGGGTATACAGGTACCTCTTTTATTTTCCCGTTCATTTGAATGATCTCTTGAATTAGCAGTTGCTACGCATCAGGATCGTGTTTATAACATGATGATTCAAGGAAATGACTAGTTTGTAATAATCTCATCTCTGTAGCGGTGATACGGATGCTGTATTGCCACTCACTGCGACACGCTATTCCATCAAAGCCCTAAAGCTTCAGACAGTGACAGATTGGTACGCCTGGTACCACAATAAACAGGTAAACACAATAACTAACTACTACGTGTTGTTTTCTACTGTTTTTTTCATGTTGTCTCTCTGACTTTTTGTCTGACTCTGTTGGTTTTCTTTCAGGTTGGAGGATGGAGCCAAGTATATGAAGGGCTGACGTATGTAACGGTAAGAGGAGCAGGGCACGAAGTTCCCTTGGGGAAGCCGAGGCTGGCACTTGCGCTCTTCAAACATTTTTTGAGCAATCAAGCATTGCCACCAGCACATTACTCTTTCTAATCAGCACCAAGATATTGTTTTTGGAAGCCCTCCTTCGGAATATACATAGATTTATACTATACAGAGTTGAACTTCAGCTGACAGATTTGTTTTTAAGTTTCGATGCTCATTGTCGTTAGGTTTTATTAGGCTCTTGGGATTCTTTGAGAATATATGTATACGTGATGTTATTATAGAATTCTGTACTTGATTACTTGTTTAATATTCGTTGAAAAAGCTGCTACGACAAGGGTTGATTAGAGATTACAATGGTTGTTCCGTTGTGCTCAGTTCTCTCGAGCCTCTCTCTAGCAGCATCTCAGTTCGTTTGCAGTCCTACGGATAACAGTTTGAGAGATGTTTCATGGGTTGATCCATGTCAACTATGGTTGGCATTAACAACAAGGCATCCCCCACCACTGTCTTTAATCTCTAACTCAAAAGTACTAGGTTGAGTGGATGATATCATCCCATAGTGCAGATGAGGGCCAAGCATTCATATAAATGGGATAACAAAGTCCAAAACACCAGATCATTTGGAAACAAAAACCAGATTCAACTCTCTATTCCGAGTTCTTCATTTCACAGACAGACAAAAGTAACTCATTTATTACGCACCAACAGAAAACTCCAAAGGCAGACAGAATAAAAGAAAGATGAGGTACAAATGCCGACCAACATTGTCTTCTTTTCAAGCTTCCGTAATATATTCCTATGGTTCTCCACCTAGCTCGACCCGCAGATTGTCGTACGGATATACCTTTGGTGCCTGTCAAGGAAAAAGAAAACTTTGTTCAGCTTGGAAGTTTAACGAGCAGTAACCGTCAAACATCTATAGTTTGATGGGCTTGTCCACTTGGGAAGGACCACTGTTCTGATTTCAAATACAGAAATGCTATATGTAACAGCATAAATGTCCCCATAGTGTTCCAACATGGCCACATCGACTACATTGATCTATCACTGCAAAGAAAACTGCATAGTATTGGACCTGAAGCAGATGTTGCCACAAAGCTAACTCATACCCTCCAAAGTTCACCCCGACACTAGTTCGACCTTTCATGATTTCATCACCGTGGTAATATTTCTTTGTCAATCTTTCTGAATAATACGAGTTTCATCATATGCTCACTCTCACTGTTGTGCAGTTCCGAAATGGTTCCTGATAATAGCTATTGTTCCTGTCTTTTCTCAAAATTGATTTAAATTTCATAGATTTCATTTGGTCTTGTTGGGTTATCATGTAATCAATGAGCAACAGGGATGCGACTCCCCTGGTGCCAGTGACAACAACCATGCAACCCGAGATTTTTCCTTTTTTTTTCTATGAATATAAATATAATTTTTAACAAAAATCAAATCCCGTAACAGTATAATAGAAACCAAAAACACCATGAAGACCCGAAATGGAATTCGAGCTATTCCAGGAAATCAACCAACTACAAAAAAATGTACCGCATTGCCCTTCAAACCTGGATTGCCTAAGTACACGAAAAATTCCCTTGTTTTCATCGAAACCAGAAAATAGAACAATAATTATCCCACATATATTCTTCTTTCCCACTTTATTGGCACATATATCCAAACTGGAAACGCCTCTGGCGACACTAGTGTGTTACCACAATTCACTCGTACCCCCGTGAATTGCGGATTGGATCGCGCATTCCAAAACATGGAACACCAGCGATCTAGATCGCTTAATCTGGCGATCCTAGTTTTTTTTCACTATTTTCACCTAAAGTATCTATGTAGAAAGGAAAATTATATTTACATATGTTAAGTTACATCTATTTTTAGAGTACTGACTTTCAAATATAGAATATGTTGAGCAGTTTTATACTTTATTATTTGTGGAAAATGGTAAAAGTAATATAAAGGTATCCAACAAGCCTACCCTTGGCGTACTGAATTCCATAGGGTATGGCGTTCCACGATCCCGTTCCACGAACCAGAACGATCCGCGTTGCAGGTAACTTACGACATTACCCCAGCACACACCAAGTTCCAAATAACATTAACCAGTTCAAAATGGAAAAATAAAATGGACAATGGATTACAACTTCACAACACACGATGCACTTAATGCCAAACAGGATATCCTATTAGCTTAAAATTAGCAGCTGTGGACTAAAAACCCGCAGTTCTGGAATGAGAGAGAAGAATCATACTTTCCCGACACACCTGAATTCCATTTTACCTCACAAGCAACTTGTAGAAACTACTCACTGAAAAAGTCTACGTTGCCCTCCATGCCATCTTATCCTGACCATTGCGATTAATCAAACAGGGGAGAGGGCTGATGAACCATAACATGCCCCCTACCATTGGAGCCCATAAGAGATTGTATCTAGTTGAAACCTTCTATAATGCATATGACATCTGCCAACAATGCCTTTTATTAACCTTTCATCTGTATGTATCAAGACAACCATCCAAAAGTCGCATTGTCCCAAACCAATATCCGTACATTATTTATTTATTAAAATAACTCGATTTCCTATCACATCTTAAATGAGACATACTTCACAATTCATATCGTCACAAAGTCTCCATACTCTTCCACGAACCCATTCCATGCACACTAGTGACTTCCTCAAATAGGTACCGGAAAACCTAGTTATAGCAAAAAGATGTATTCTTCACAATTCCCCTTCCTCATCCTGTATTTCCAAAGCCGTTTTCCTTTCAACCTTACGGACATTATGATGTAATTGACTTCATCAGATAGGATCTTAGAATAGGAATAGTTTCTTGGACAATTTTTGCACCACTGAGTAATTCAGCATTGTTATTAGTTATTACGTGCATGTTTGGTATCACCGATTTTAATCCAATTGGATTAAAATCGGCCACTTTTCAACAATTTCATTTGTTATGCATGCAGATTTTAATCTGATAATCTGCAGATTAAAATAATCTCTGTGCAATTGTAGAATCTCCAAAATTGGGGATTATGCAGCTGAAAATCTCTGAAAATTTAATTTTGATATTTTTTTAACATTAGCATGATCACAATTCAGTTATAAATATGTGTATTCAATAAATTGATCAAGTTGGTGATCTATAATTTCAGCTCATACCAAACAGATTGTGATTCTCAGTTAAGTTGGATTTTCTTCTCAGATTATTTTCAGCTGATTATTGAGATTTTCAGCTGGTACCAAACATGCTCTACGACTCTCTATCTGCCACAAATGATAGATGGATTACCCAAATAATTCATGAAATGACGTGGGTGGTGATTGGAGGAAGTCAGTTCTAACCGAGTTGTGAGGCTGAGGCAATTAACAATCTCTGTAATAGATATGGACGGAAGAAATATCAAGTTTTACTTTAAAGTAAGTTAACAATGTGAATTTAGGCGAGAGAAAATGAGGTAAACCCTATAAATAAATAAGTTCCATAGGTAAGATCATTCACTTGAAGTATCAAACTTCCATGTTTATATCCAATCACTTTCTTCCAACATATGTATAAATGTATGTGTATATATACATACACACAGATAGACATATTATATTCTATGATATGTTTCAAAATGTTATATAAGGATATTCACAACATTAGCTCGGGCTTTTGACTCCAGAAAAACATAACATAAACCAAATGCCATTCTAGGTTGGTTCCATCTCTGACAGAGTTCCAAACCAGGTTACTTTTCAGTCAACTTTTTAGCAAAGAACTTGGGCCTTGTTTTGGGTGGGTGGGGGGGGGGGGGGGGTCTCTCTTCCTAATCTCCCTCTACCTGTGTCCTCTCCGACAAATCAGCCCAAAACTGCTCCACCGCCCACTACGATGAAGCCCACAACTACACCACCACTGTCGTCTTCCTCCTCTGCCCACCGTCGTCGTCTCCAACTCCTCAACCCACCTTCTTCTTCTGCCAAACTCCTGAGCAGAGAGCATAAATGTGGTGTTTGAATCGGAGAATTTGTCCTCCAATTTGGTGTCTCTGTGTACCTCTTTGAGTTTTTTTTTTTTTTTTTTTTTTTTTTTTTTTTTTTTTTTTATGAACTAGTTACATTAGGTAATTTCGTATAAGCAAAAAATTAAATTTAATGTGGAAGTAATAGCTTTAGCACCTAATTTGTTAGTCATCTATAAAAACATATATTATACGTCCAGATTAGAAACTAAACAACTATGGATCCAAATTCATATTGCAGGACAATGTAGTCGTTTTCACATTAACCCTTGTTCATATCCTGCTTCACCCAAAAACAGAAAAACAAAATTTCATGTCCTCCCTTATCCCACAGTATGCATATTACATCATATCCCGCTGTTTTATATCCCCTACCCAAACGAGGACTTGGGGTATTATTGCCGACGAAAAGAAGAATAAGTAAAACCCACTTTCCACAAACCCATTCCTTCTATTGTTGATGCTCAACCATTTCAAATCAAAATATGAGATATGTGTAGGAAAATCAAACTTGCGCATATGCTTAGGAGTACTAAATTTTGAAGGAAAAATTCGTCCACAGGCCAAGCAGTTTCTAACCTCATTGAAAAGGTAGCTAAATGATACTGGCAATGGAAACACAAATCAGGAAGAATAAGAAGCTAAACTTAGAGGCACACCGCTCCTATAGGGATGAATAGGTCAGGAGATCTAATAGAGGACTACATTGAAGCTTGAAGGGTAAGGAAAGGGCTTTGATAAGGTCCTTCTTACATAGGCTTGCCCTTATTTTATCGACGGGTGGGTGGGCGGACTTGCTTGTTTGGGCTCTTATATTGAGGATAGCGAGATTAGCATGCTCTAATCTTAGATTTGCACTGCTTTCTTCACTGGTACAAGTAAGTTTGGACACGCATTTTGGATGCTCATGTGACATCCTATGGACTGATGCATGTAAGATTGCTCTTTCTTGACTTGTTCAACTTCACAGCCCATGTCTGTTACAAGTTAATCGGCATTATGTCTTTTTAAATGCAAGTTGGTTGAGCAAAGTTTGTTCGTAAAAGCAATGTGATTTACAGATGTTTTGTTTTCCACAGCAGGTAATGAGGTAACTACTTTTGCATTAGGAAGGACAGATAACGTCTGCAAAAAGGCAAGAAGCTAATTAGAACTAAGCATGCTCCTATCATCATTCACAAGGCAAGGCAAGACAAGGTTCTTCTGCCATCTAGACAAGTATTTCCCAACAAATTTTGAAAGGAATTAAGTGCTAGCACATACGACTATGGATTTGTTTGCCATAGTTGTTAAAATGTATAACTTCAAAATGAAATTCAACAGGAACATAGATTGCTAAATTCCATTTTGAAAACTGATGGGAATAGATCTAGGAGAGGTAATTAAATGCATTCGCACACCCAAGGAATGCGCAAAGGGCGAAGACAAGAGTCATACATGTGATACATGTAAAGTAAGAAGGTAACAGAATAGAACAATCGCAGGATCCATCATTGACACTACGCAAGTAGGTTTTCATAGTTAGCTGTAGTAATTGCCACCCCATCTTTCCTTCAAAATCTATTATTCTAACACTTCCTCAAATGGAAGTTTATGTGGCCACTGGCACTTGAGTTTCATTTCATGGTTGTCTTATTTTGGCAACATTTGCCAGAAGCTCTGGTACCCATGGCCAGAAAAATATGCACTAGTACTATACCTTCTAGACTATGATCAAGGGATATACTTTGTCATGAGACTAGTTATGAAGCAGTAAGTGTTAACCAGCAGAAAAGTCAAAAGAGATTCTATGGCAATAGAGATCTAATTGCCATGTACTGAAATGGAATTCACAAGGCGTAAGCTCATCTGCATTGGCATAGCCACACATAGTTTTCAAGAGAGCTCAAATGAAATTTCGTAGTTCACATGCACCATGGTATATGCAAATATGAGCATGTCAAGTTTGCCAGAAGATAAGTGTTCATATATGGTACCAGGAACGAGAATAGTCTCGGTTCGTCGGATGGGAACGGGACACCAAATGGATTTATGTACAACGAGGTTAGGCTTCTTCGGATGTCCTAGGAAATTGTTCATTTTCCTTCACAAAAATGGTTAGACCACCCAGGTTCTTCCATATTTTTCGAAGTCAAAATTCTAGCAACGCACAATCGCACATATCTAAGCCGGTATAACCTAGTTCACCTAAAACCTCTGGTAGGGGCTTCGCTTCCGCTCCCAATCCTCATTCCGGCGCTTTCAGCTCAAATTCGCCTATAATCCTCGCTCCCAAAATTCTAGAGCGCGTTTTCACCAACGCTTTGCACTTTCTCAGCAATGAGCCTCACTACTAAGTTATCAAGCCGAAGTCAAATAGAATTTCAACTAAAATGACATAGCCAACCCCCTATTGAGGTAGCCTCCTGCCTCATCGGATGTCAAATTCTCACGACTTACACTCACTCAAGCTGAACATCCATTACATTTGTCAGTATATGACGTTATAATTTTATATATGAGATTTCTATATATTGCCAAAAAATCAAGATTATACAAAATATATCTAAAATTATATTAAATATATAATTTATATACGCGATCTCAAGCTGCTCTCAAATACAACTTTTTTAGAATTTGTAGCTTTCGCGCTCCCGCTCCCGCTCTAGGTGACTTAGGGTATAACTTTACTTTCCCCTCTTATATCATTATTTATAATGAACTTACTAACCATTTTTCTAGTACCCCAATTCCCCGTCCCAAAATACTAGCTTATCTTGTGTTAAAAAGTGGTCTAAGCAATTCGCCAGGGTACAAGTAAATTATGGTAGCAAAGCCCAAACTCGTTCATGATGGGCCTCATATTCATGAAAGCCCTTTTCTTCTACTTTTCTCTTATCTACATCATCTTTTCAATGTGCCCACCTCATATGTATCCATTCGCTGGTTGTTCATATACACTTTCCCATAGCTCTTTGCATAGTCACAATCTACTAAAACGGAGCCTTAAAGAAACTTCTCCACCTCCTGCAAAGTCTCAAGTAATCCAACTATAAACTAATATAAAATTAACATCCCCTTCAAAGTAACCTTCAAAATTTTAACTAACGGAGTATCTTATAAACTAGGAGTAATACAATAAGGCTTAACTGAATATATGGTTCATCATTCAACACAAAATGCATAAGTATAACCTACATCTACATACACAACTCAATTCAAATCAATAAGTTTTCTCAGCTTAAATGCAAAAGCCTCAGTTTTGGATCTATCTCTAACAATTCCTATCAATGTCATTCACTCAATTAGGTTTAATTTGATTGAGTTTTCTCATACAATCACCATAACTACGTACTCCCAAAACTAAAAATGTTCACATTTCCAGACAACCCCTAAATCCAACATGAAAGGATAATGATTGGGCACAACTAAGGTCACAACTTTCCACAATGAAAACCCACATAAATTAGCTTCATAATAGGCCTTTTATAACCGGCCAAGACGTCATCGCCGGTCAAAATTCTATGGCAGAAACTACAGCACCTTTTCCTCTAGTGCATTTCGCCTAGTTTTAGAAGTCACGGAACACATTAGTTACGAGCATCTGGTTGTCTCTGATCATGACTATTATAGATCATTAAAAATTCTGCATCGTGAACCTTTCGTAAAATAGGAGATTACTGGTGAATTAAGAAACTTAAGAAATAATGCAGTTCATCTAAACCATTTCAAAATGGCATGGCAGTACAAATAGACTCCGAAGACCAAAGAAACAAGTTGATTTAGCCCAGCTCATCATATCTTTCAAGTTCTTTGAAGAAACTTAGTCTTGATATCATATATTACATACTCAAAAATTAATGTTATACAGTAATACTGCAAAACAACTCGCAAAAGAGTTCTTCACTTCAGAAAAAACTTAAGTATGTGCTACACCAAATGCCAGGAATATTTTAACGCGTTGAAACTCATGTTCCAACAAGAACTAACTAAATTACTTCGATCTATCAGACTAAGATGAGAGGATGGATCTACGATTCAGAGGTGAATGTCAAAGTGGTGGGAGACTAGCTCCAGAGAATTATCAGTGATATTGAATCACTGTACAACAAACTTCCGTCAAAGTAATGTTGACAGATGGTTACCAATGCTAGCATCGAAGAATCATCTTAGGGTACTAACCATCGAGTATTCGTGACTCTTTAACCCACAACTTCACAAACTTTTAACTTTGAGGTCAAATTTCAATAACATTATAGAACATCTCTCATGGACGATAAATCTTGTACCATACATAACATTATTGATAAATCATTCCCCAATATCAGAACTTGTGGGTTCTGGCTAGCTCTTCTCTTGTGAGATACTTAGCAGAAAGATGGATATCCCCCTTGCTCATTATCAGACAATCACTGATACACAAAGCTCGCGTGGGGCTAATAGATTTCATTTCCCATCTTATGAAGAACCCCGGCTATTAACAAAAACCTATCTACATTGGATAGGCTGATTGCGTGGGGAGTAACAAACAATCACATACTTAATCTGCAACTATGAACCCACTATGATACGATCAAATCCCGCACATTCAAATTCGACCCAAAACCTAGGTATCCACAGAGTTTGAAACAAACAAAATTTGGGGTGATCTGAAAAACTCACAAATGGAATGGTGGAAGCTTTATCCATATAGACGGCCAGAAATCCGAGACCAGCAAAACAACTCAACCCACCGCACAACCAAGCCAAAGCTTCATACTGAAACACAGCCACACACAAAAAAAAGAACTCAAGAGACAGAAACATAAACTGCCTAACAGACCCAGAATCGCATAAGACATCACCTTCCCAACTGTATCAGCGATACGATCAATGCACGGTTCTGGAAACGGAGTTCCATTGTCCCAGACAAGCTCGTCATTCACGGGGAGCTGAAAAACACAACAAAATGAAACTAGGGTTTTGCGATTTGATCTAGAAAAATGTAAACTACAGACGAATTCTTGAATTGGGTTTGAAATGGGATTGAAGGAATAAGCATAAATGGATTGGAACCATGACTTACGGGCTTGTTGGGGACGTAGTGTTTGCCGGCGGGGAGACCCATGCCGGAGCGGAGACGGAGGGAGGAGGCGACCGATCGGGAAACGACGCCGTTTCCGCCCAGGATCTGAGATGCGACGTGGCTCAATCTTCCGGCCATTTCTCTCTACCGATGTCGAATCACAGTGACGACTGACTCTTCTGGGTTTGATTGGGAGAAAGTTTTAGGAGGAGAGATATGAGTCTCCGAGCCAAGTGCTTTCAGAGAGATTATTCAGTGTTTGGGAGTACCACGTCTGTTACCTCTGTTTCGCTTGTTTCGTCTGCGTTTGACTTTTTAACCCGTAACTGAGTCACTTTGACTTGGTGATTTAGGTACCCAAATGATGTAATTTTTTAACAATTTTTTCATGGTATTTTAGAATAAACCTTCCTCTATAACACCATGCAAAGATTACCAAATTCTTGTATCGTTTTGCTAATTAAATCACCGGATGAAAGTAACTAAGTGAATAATGACAAACAGTGAAACAGGCGAAACAGGCGAAACAGAGGTAGTATTCATTCATGGCCAAAACTTGGCCCAAAAAGTGATTTTCAGGCCCGGCAGTGTGGCTCATGAACCCACAATTCTGTTGATGTAGTTGAAAGTTAATGCTGATGCATCTTGGAATCCTAGTAACAGAGAAATGTTTAGGGGTTGGGTTTTGAGAAATGACAGAGGGTGGTTTCTTGGAGGTGTCTGACATTTATGAAGGGTTAAAATTCTCTCCAATGTGAAGCTCTAGCTCTAAGGAAAAGCCTCCAACATAGTTGTAAATTTCATTCCAGTCGCCGTTCCGTTTTGCTCTTGTGGATCGTAACGATCCGGGATTCGGACTGAGCGGCGACCGTTTCGGATTTACCGAACTTTTTATTATATTATATATATGATGTACAAAATAATTACTAAACATTAGTGATGCCCCATAGCAACATTAAAATAAAAATTCAAAATACTTTAATATTTATTGACATTCTAATCTTCATTCACTTAATAGAGTTATAATTAAAATAATATTATTTAATCTATGTAAACATATAATTTTAAAGTTCTTAAAAAATGTTATTATGATGATGTTAAATTTCCATAAAACAACACACAAATACAAACACACACATAATTATATTCATTAGTTGTGTTTATATTTAATCTCATTTATCCATAAAATTTCAAGAAGTATGATAAATTTGACTCAATAAAATAGGTGTGTTTCAATCATGAATAATCATATAAATTCAGCTATGATGCCGAGATTTTTTTTGGAGTAAATATGATGATAATACTTTTTTTAAAAAAAATATGATGATAAGATGGTCGGGTCTGTGCAGATCTGACCGAATCGGATCGCATTTTGACCCGGCACGGTACAAGGACTATTTCGTTTCGTTATAGTGTCAAATCGGAACGATCCACCCCGTTTCGGCCAGAACGGAACAAATCTTACAACTATGTGGCCTCCAAGACCTCTCTGATCTGGACATTGAAGGATAACAGCACACTAATCGATGAAGCTTTGGGGCACAAGAACCATGGTTGGGATACAAAGAATGCGGTGAGTGACATTCTTTACACGTGAACTTATTCAAAAGATGAGTTGCAACGCGTTAGAAGAACTGCAGATGCTCTAGCCAGATGGTTTTGTTAAATTAGGAAAAGAAAGCAATTTACAGTCCAGTTTTGTGACAGATGGTTACCCTCCCGGATAGTAGGGATTGTAGAGGCGGATTGTGCCACTGGGATTTAGTAACAGCTCTGAGTACCTTTCTTTGTTTTTTGTTTATTGTTTTCCTTTTATATATAAACTTTCTGATCAAAAAGAAAATGTGCAAGGCTTTCTTTTTGTTCTAGTTTTTGAAAGGTTAACTTCGAATGGGCAATAGCCAAAACATAAAACAGTCCGACTCATAAAATCAAACAGAAGGAAGCCCAACTCTATCATGGGCTAATTCAGGCTCAATAAATGGAGGAGGGTCTGTTGTGAACGAAACCCACATTTTCTCTTTCAAACCAACCCGAGCCAACTTGTGCGCAATCGAATTAGCTGGCCGCCTCACCACATTAGTTGTACCTCATCGACATCTTCCAACAAGTTGTCTGCGTTCTTCGAGAAATCACCCCCTTTTATTACTCGTCGGCTTCTCCATCTTCATTCTCTGCACTAGATCCTTGGAGTTCGTCTCAAAAATTAAACATTTTGTTGACAGGTTTATCAAACGAACACAGACATGAATCAAGTCTCACAAATGAATCATCATGGAAAACAAATAAATTCTAGGTAACCAACTCGGGTCATAGCGAAATAGTTTAGCTAAGTATAACAATCTCTAAAATTAAAAGATCTGAAATCTTGTTTGTTAGATAACATGCAAAGATAAAAAAACACCTCGGTAGTTCCAGATTGTGATTATGCAGGCTTCCCCGTCGTCTCTTTCACAGACGTGAATTACACCTTTTCTTCTCCAACCTAGCCTCCTTAGAAATGTTCTCATCTATTGTATTTATACCCTCTTGGAAGTCTCAATTAAAGTCTTAAATAATTGCAAATGACCTCATTGATGTGTTGTTGCGCTACGCTCGCTGGGGTGAAACATGGCTCCCTGCGGTGAAAATTGCGGCTAATTGGTCTCACTGCGGTGAAAATATGTCCTTCCGCGGTGAGACCCTTAACTCTTTTTATTGCGTCTTGACCATCATTTCTCAGCGGAGAAAACCCCTTGCGCCGCAAGAACGATTTTTTTGCCGAGCGCTTCCTCCTTGCCATGGTGAGCCCCTGCTTACTCTTTCTTCTCTTTATTTCTTCCCTTGTGCTACAATTCCACGTATCATTTCTCACCTTTTTGTTAAAATTCTCCGCATGTGCCTGAAATCAGTAACAACCATACATATGATCATACACGCATGATATAATAATTAAAATATAGTACAAATTCATGTAAATAAGCAAGAAATAGGCATTATCGCTCAAAATTCTTCCGAAGAGTAAATTTACTATACAAAGTTAGCATAAATCTACTCAAAGCACGTCGTAAATGACCTTAAAATAAGAGCCAAAATAAATTGAAATATGGCATTGTACACACACACACACACATATATATATATATATATACACACGCATCTCAATGATTGTTCCCACCTTGCACGAGGCCAAGAGATTTTGAGATCTACCTAAAGATGTCAACATTTGCCCGAGCTGACGTTTGATAGGAAACGATAAAATTAGTAATATTGTGTTTCAGGCTAACATTGTACTATTCTTATTTCTTTATGAAAGACCATATACCGTAACGATGTGAAATCCTGATGTATATCACCTTGCTTGAAATCTCAAATTCTTTCGACTCTGTTGCAACATGTGAATTATCAATGAGACACCGGATGTGAGAATTGACTAGATAATTGTAACACCCTGAAAATTTCCGATGGTTTAAAAATATAGTATTTTAAATTTTGAGTTCAATGTGTAAATTTTAAAATTTCAATGCTAGCTAAATAATATCTTGCCAGTGAGAAATCTTATGAGGTAAGAATATTTGGGAATTTTGAAGCCTCAATGGGTGGTTTTTGAAATATTATAAAGTAATATAATACATAATCATACCCTTAAGGTTTCTGAAACTACAATTGCATCCCCTATGTGTTGTCAACAATGGACACCTAGGTGTCAATTATCTAAGCTACCACCACAGGCTATAAATACCTTGGAGTGCCTGAGAAGCGGAAAAAAAAGAGGAGGGGGATCAAAATCTCCAAGAGCATTTCAAAACCTCCCGTTCCCTCCAAGAAATACCATCACCACTTCAACTGTAATCACCACTCTAACCTCTGCTCTTGCAAACTTGCTACTGTGGGAGTTTCCTCAGGACACAAGGAGCAAAATCCCCTACTCAATTGGGAGATTCATCGGGGCGTTGTGAGAGGAAAACGGGTAGGAATGTCAGGAACCCTAGTTGTTACTTCGACGAAATCTCATTAATAGATGTAATTCACGGTCTCTAATTGATTTCATCGTGCTTCCGAGGTTGAGACGCATCGGAGAAGCTCCATTTCAACAGTTAAGCCGCCGGAAAAACTCTCGGTCGGCGGAATCTAGGTTCATCCCCGTCGGATTCTGCAAGCTTCGCTAGAGTCCGGGTAAAAACCTTCATTACTTGGTCAATTTTTTATTCTGAATGCGCTATTGGAGTCGTGACATGATTTAGAAGCTTCCTTGAATCCTAAAACTAGTCTTGATCATCAGTTTACCTGCATTGATCTCCATTACAGTGGGTTTTGTGGTCAATTTTGAAGCTCTGTTTTGAGCCAATAATTCCTTTCTTTGTCACATAGCTGAACAGCCTGACCAATGCTGCTCACTCTCTGTATATAATACTGAAAATATCATATTGTTTGATGAACCTAAATCATCACTAATCAGGTGAATTCAATCACTCACGTTCAATAATTGAGGACTTCTGTCATCAGCAGGTGCTTTGAATTCTTGGCAATATTAACTACAATCTTCAGGCCAAGTTTCGTCTTTGAATTTATCTACAAGCTTGTTGAATTTATCTACAAACATTACAGCTTGAATGAGCTGTAATTGAAGGAAATGTCCAAAATTTCTCCACCAACTTCTCTTACCTATATCTTATTCATTTCTTAAGAAATTGGGCTGAAATATGGGTCTGGGTATTCACCTTAGCCTAAACTACAAGTCTTGTATCAGTTTCTGGGCATAAATCAATCTCTAAGCAACCGAATATTTCCTTTGAAGTTGTTACAAAATACCCAGGAACAATACAAAGTTCATACCAACAATTGTAGTCAACTTTGGACCTCAATAATTTTCTCATACTTTGATGATTGTTGAGTTGTTTGAACCTGATTAATCTCAATAGCTCCGACTACAAGTTTCATGTTCTATGAATTCTTAAAAACAATCAAAATCAAGTCCAAAATCAGCCCCAAAGTTGCTACGATGAACTGATTCTTAGTAATTTGAAATGTTCGAAAAATGAGTTGAACTAGCCATCTTTGGCATATCATAATTCTTTGGATACAACTCCAAATCGCAATCCACTCTCTTCTATGAGTAGCTCATACTAAATACTTCAATTCATGTTCGTTGAGTCGTCTACAAATTGTAAGCGGATTTTCCATAAATTGGGTCTAAAGTTCGCTAATTATCCTTTTAAGCATGAAATGTAAGCGGAAATAGCCATCTTTGAATTATCACAACTTCTTCATTATTTTCCCAAATCTTGTTTTGTCTTCTCCTATGAGAAGCTAGTTGTTAATACTTCAAATCACTCATAGACAAGAGTTTCCCATTTTCTGAATAGATTGCTCAGAAATTAAACCCAACTAGACGTTACCCCGTGCTAAAGCGCGGATTTGTGAATTATTGTGATGATTTATTTTATTTTACGGTTAACATAAAATATAATTGTTAGAGTTTTCTGTTATTTAAAAATAATAATTCAATACTTCCGATCTTTAGAGGTTATTTTTGTTATAGAATCTTGATTGTAAAATGAGTATAATCCTTTACTATTAGCAATCCTAGACATGAAGCGTGTTGAATGTTTTTTATGTTTCCAGAATTCTATCAATTGCCCTTCAAACAAAAAATTCTATCAATTAACATTTGATTATGCTGTGGGCGATTACAACTCAACTGTCACCTCTGCATTAGTGAAAGAAAAAAGAGACAGTTTTAAACACGCCAAAAGATATACTTGTAAACATAAGACCATCTGCAAATTAAAAAGAAAATATAAACAGAAAAACATAAAATAGCCTAGAAAGTACTATCTATGTTTCTTCTCTTCTAGCTTACTTCATTTTTTGATAGTATTCACTGGATCACTTTGACCCGGTGATTTGGTTACCAAAACAATAGACGAATTTAGTAATCTTTTCATGATCTTGCAGAGTAAACTGTACTCTACAATACTCTGAAAAAATTATCAAAATTTACATTATTTTGCCATCCAAATCATCGAATGAAAGTGACCCAATTACGGGTAAAAAAGTCAACCGAAATTGAAAGAGAAGAAACAGAAATTGTAAGTAGCAATTCATTATGTGTCACTCTCTCACATTCACACCTGATTTTAGTCTATGCTTCATTTTTTCCATAACAAGGAAACATGTGATTGGCACTACATTTAACTTTTGAAATAAGATTTAATATTTTGTGTTTAATTTCCGACTCTCTGTTATAACAAATGTGAATTTTGGGGTCAAGTAAAAAAAATGTAACAACTAAAAGGGAAGAAGGCAAATGGATCATTGTAGATGAAAAAAATGAATCATGATTCATATATGGGAGAGTAAAAATTAGATCATGGATGGAATGAATCAAATTATTATTTGTGAGAATTCTTATGCATAAAAAATCGATCTTTGTACACGAACCTCCTCTGAAATGGCGTCGCTCGTCCCACCATATTTTCTTTCTTACCGAGAGCTTGTATCAAGCAAACGTTCTGATGGTTGAAATGAGATGATGTTACATGATTTTTTTGGAAAAAAAATAAAGTCGGTGCCTTTGTTAAAGTTTTGTGTTGTACCTGGCATGCTTATAAAAAATTGATTTGATGAACAAAAGCAAAGAAAAAACATATAGCCTTCTTGTCAACATAAACACTTAATTGTAAGTCTTTTAGGGAATGCTCTTTTCATTAGCAATTACAAAGATTTGTTCTATAGAAGATTTATCTTTGAGATCAGAAATAACAAAGATTCATGTTAAAAGACTATGTTTCTTACAGAAAATGCATAAAACTTTAAATATTCGCACTATTAGAATGAAGAAATATTTCATTCAAATGAACCACCATTCACAAAAGCATATTTACAAACCTCAAAAAGAAGCTGAAGAAGTGTGAAGCTAGAGAATCGAGAGCCATGAAAATGTTTAATGTATCAAGTAATGTTGAACTTCAAAGTATTGGAACCCTTTTTTGGTAATATGGTGTGAAAGACACCAATTACCATACCTCAAAAAGAAGGTGAAGCAGTTAATTGGATGCTTACCATTGCTTTAGAAAACGTTAGGAGGCTTGAAAGTTAATTGGAATGCACCTATCATTAGCAATTACAAAGATTTGTGCTATAGAAGATCTATCTTTGAGAACAGAAATAACAAAGATTTTAAAAGACTATGCTTCTAATAGAAAATGCATACAACTTTAAATATTCGCACTATTAGAATGAAGAAATATTTCATTCAAATGAACCACCATTCACAAAAATATATTTACGAAACTCAAAAAGTAACTGAAGAAGTGTGAAGCTAGAGAATCGGGAGCCATGAAAATGTTTAATGTATCAACTGATGTTGAACTTCAAAGTATTGGAACCCTTTTTTTGGTAATATGGTGTGAAAAGACACCAATTAACATACCTCAAAAAGAAGCTGAAGCAGTTAATTGGATGCTTACCATTGCTTTAGAAAACGTTAGGAAGCTTGAAGGTCAATTACATGAGTCATTGTGCCTTAAATGTTAATATTTCAGTAAAAAACATGAATGGAAATGAAATGAGTAATTATTAGTATGTCAGTTACTATTGGATTATTTTAATAGTTTTTTCTTGGAGAAAAGTTCATTATCTACCGTGTCTTATGACTTTATTTGCCCAATTGACTGTTTAAATTTGTCTAAACTTAACTTTCCAATCTTTCATTTCTCAAAAAAGAAAACTTTTGAACTTGTTAAAAAAAATGTGTCAAAATAACACAGCAATGGTAATTTTCGGAGATTGCGATCAATTTTAGTTTATTCGTATAATTATAAAGTGAAATAGAGCGATGGAGAAATACGCCAAGTCAAAATAATTAAAAATATTCTAAAAATGTAGTTTAATTATCGAACTTGTATTAATTGATGGAAAAAATTTAAGTCAAAAATCAAATGTGTCACATAATTTCCAGTACCTAACATGATCGATTAAATTGCTTAATGTGGATATGACAACTTTTTATAACTCATATAATAAAAAAACAGAGATGCTGTTACATAAATTATAGAATTAATGTATCCCTTTTAATGTGCATGTTGAAAATATATTAATGGAATAATATCACTTAAAAATATTTACTCGGTTAACTCTAAAAAAACCTCCAAAAAAACATACTAACAAATCTCGAAAAAGGACAAAATTGTTAACTCTAAAAATCTCGGTTAACTCTAAACTCTTTTTGCGATATACTGTTTGATGGTTATCTCAAGAAACAAATTGTGTAATACTTATTATCACCTGCCTATGTGAAAATGTGAGGTTACTTGGCAATTGACTACAATCACAGTTATGATAAATACAATCACAGTTTTGTAATGTAAATACAAGGCAAAATTGCACCAGTGGTACCCATAGTTTAGTTTTTCCGTGGGTTTAGTACCCATACTTTAAAATCATGCGGTCACGGTACCAAACTTCTAAAAACCATGCATTCCAGGTACCCACAAGTAACTCCGTTACATTTAATGGATGGAAAATTTTGAAACGAGGGTTTCTTACGTCTTTTCACAACTCATAAAAAGAACTATGAAGAAGAGGAAGAAACGGGGATGAACCCAGAAAGGAAGAACATAGCTGTTTCAGAGTAAATTTTAACCCTGATAAATCATCAAATCAGTCAAATTTCATCCTCAATCTCACCAAAATAAATTAGCACCAAATAAATTAGAGTCAAGTAGGCTCAAAACACTCACATCTCTGTTTTGCCAAATCGGAAAACCCACCATTATCACGGACAACCACCACCATCTCCTCCACGCTGTCGATTACCACAGCACCAGGTCGGTTGTGGACTCAATCGAGCACCACGTCGACCTATAAGTCCTTCAGTGGACCCAATCGAACACCAGGTTGGACATGGGTTTAGGGTTCAACAGAGATGGCGAAGAACAGGTCGTGGTTTCAGGTCTTAGGGGTTGGGTGGAGGATGTTTTCCATGGTGGTGGGTTTCTGGGTTTTCATTCGAGGCAAAGAGGGAAATAGTTTGATGGCAAGCTTTGGATTGCCGGACTTAGTGACAGAAGGCAGCTTATTCGGGTCGAGAACAGAGGGCGGCGGTGGTGCAACTCGGGGCTCGGTTTGGCTCTAATTGGTGGTGGCTTGAGGTTGTGGTTCGAACGGATTGAAGAAGATGGTGGTTTCAGAGATGTCTGGGTGTTCGAATGGAGATAAGTTTTGTCGGCTCTACCGGTTCGTAATCGGAGAACATGGGTCGCCAACAAAGGAGAACGAAGGAGGTGGACTTTTGGATATGATCTTGGTGTTTCTGGTAATTGTTCTCATCACACTATCAAAGTGTTTGTACTCAATTTTCTGATCTGGGTATTGGGTACATTGATGTTATGCTTGGTCAACCCCAATGTGTTTATAATTTAGATAGGTTTTTTTTGTCTTCCCAGATTTTTCATCACCAGGTTTAGATTTTTCATCATCGGGTTTTTTCTTTTTAATCATCAGGTTTAGTTTGGATGGAGTGTTTTCCATTTTTATTAAAATAAAATAATATGTTGTTTGAATGGAAAAAGACGTAAAAAACCCTTGTTTCAAAAAAATTCATCCATTAAATGTAACGGAGTTACTTGTGGGTACCTGGAATGCATGGTTTTTAAAAGTTTGGTACTGTGACCGCATGATTTAAAGTATGGGTACTAAACCCACGGAAAAACTAAATTATGGGTACCACCGGTGCAATTTTGCCTGAATACAAATCACAGTTTTAGAAGCTCGTAAGATTTAGTAAATGAGGCAAATATAAATGAGAAGTTATACTCAATTATAATTTTATTTAGTAAAATGTATTGCTTCTGATTCTAAAAGGAACATTTTCTCTTACAAAGTCAGCGTAAATTTATGGAACTTTCAATTTTGTGGAAATAATGAAAAAGTTGAAACCGTTGATAAATCATGTTCTCAAATGGTTATGCATCTTAATGAGAATTATTAAGGAGTAATAACCTAATAATGAATAATTCGGGAGTTACATGATGAGTAATGTGCCAAGTTGTACATTTATTTATATAGAATGACAACTGGATTATTCTTATTGGTATGGGTGTCCTAATAAGCTGATTACATGTCTTTATTTGAGAAGATATGAGTTGACAAATGGCATATCGTGATTAATTCTAAGCACTTCTCTGCTTTTATATATATATAGAAGTGGTCGTTTTGAAACAAAGAAAACTCTCTAAAATATCCCAAAGTGTTGGAAGGGAATTTTTCATCTAACTTTGACTGAGTTAATCTCCTTGTATATTTTGAGTCTTGAAGAGATCAAATGTGTTTTGGAAACCTGACACTTCTGTCGAAAAAACAATGTTTCTAGATTCTCAAATCACTTTTTAAATAGACCAGAAACTGACTGCAAAGCTGACCTAGTCAACCAGTTTCACAATTATCGTTGACTTTCTGACTTGACTTGTCCGATGACCTAATTGACCAAAATTTTCTTCTGGAAAATTGTTCATAATAGCATTTCAAGCCTAAGGGACAAGTTTGACAAAGTTCGACTTTCTGAAAACCCTAATTTGACTGAGTTGTATAGGAGAGGCAATCGGTAATTTTGCAATAGCTTGAATTGGACAGTCAAATCATAACTTTAGGCATGACCTCATGCCTGTGGAATAATTTTATAATATTTGGTGCTAGTACGTACTTGTCTAGGTTGAAGTTGACTAGAAATCAACTGTGGGATTTTCTACGGTTTTGTTAAACTATAGGGACCTGAATGCAAATAAGTGAAAGTTGCATAATTCAATACTGAGTGTATCAGGAGGGGATACACGTGAACATTAATAGACTTCATTGAGTATCATTAGAGGGTTCATGCACAGTTATTGACTGTCCTAATGAGACTTGGTTGTTAGGGACAAAATAGTAATTTGATTGGGCAGTCCACATAACATTTGTATATGCATTCCTCACATAGAGGACAAGTGTTAATAGCATGTATGCTGGAATGGTATAGTCATTGCTGGATTATGAAATCAGCTCTGCTGATCAGGAAACTAGGCTGGACATCAGGTATGCATATGTATGGTTGCTCTATTATATACATCTTTCGTTAAGTTGATAGCACTTATATGAATCATATGGTTACAAGTTGTGATATGTGCTGGTATGATCGTCTTCGGACGTTGTGTTGTCTTCGAACAACTGGGAATCGTCTTCGGACGTTGTGTTGTCTTTAGACAACTGGGAATCGTCTTCAGACGTTGTGTTGTCTTCGGACAACTGGGAATTGTCTTATGACATTGTGTTGTCTTCAGACAACTGCGAACTGTCTTCGGACATAGTAGACAACTAGTACTACTCTCTGGACTAATGTCCAGTAGGGGGTGTGCACACTAAATGTCTAGTTTGTCTTGGTGGATCTATTTGCCTTCCTTGTCGGAAGTGAATCTGGTCTTCACGACCCTCTGGGTGGTGGGATTCGGGATCCTCCGTATAAGGCTGGTATGGTTGTGATAGTTTTGGAAGATCGAGGATTCCCTGACTTATAAGTTACTCTATCTACGTTATATGTGGTAATGTGACAGAGTCCTGGCTTCAGCATCTGTAAGTTTTAAAGTTAAATTATTTCAAAATCTATTTTCTTAGTACTATACTACTTGGCATATTTTCTAACTTGTGTGGATATTTTCTATCTTTTCAGGTGAGTACGTGGGAATCAGGGGATATAGTCAATCCTTAGAAGACACAAAGTATAATAGTAAGTTTGATTTAAGATTCAGTTTCTTTAATTCTGTCTCGTAACAGAATCGCTAGGGTTTGACTCCTTGCTGGGGCATTCACGTGCCTTAGCGGATGACACTCCCATGAGTTGGGGGTCTTCCGGTAGAATTCCCAGCTCTGAGCGGTGGGGGTGTTACAATAATGTTGACCAGTGACATGAGGACACTAATGAAAACATCACAAAAGCTCAAATTCTATTTATACATACATTTTCACCATCATCCACAGGGAAATATTGCATAGACATTATTTGAGTACCAAAAAACTAAAGCAATCTCGAAAAATACAATTATGTGTTGTTGCATTCATGATTTATGCATAACACTCATCTAAACTAAAATAGAGCTAGAGAAATGACCTCATTGTTTTTTTACCACTCTAATTCAAATCTCTAGCTGGTTCTTATACTGTTACATTTGTTAACTTCAACTTACAAAACCCAATGCAGATTAAGCTATTGTATTTTGGCTGGAAATTGTTAATTGTGAATATGTGTTATAAAAGTAATTTAACAAGTTAACTTACGAGTTTAGATTTTTGGTTTTTATTTTTCTGTCTGACGATAAACCATAACGACACAGTTGGCTAGCAAAAGGAGCCATTTCTTAGTTCTATTATAGTTGCTTGATTACCCCGCCTTTGACACACATGATTAGGTCTTTATCTCTTATTTTTATGGATTTACATTTCGAATTTTTGAAGAGAGAAAATAAAAAATTAGGAATACTGCAAGAAAACAACAAGAAAAAAAATTACTAACCAAGAACAAAAAACATAACAGAAGTAATAGCCAATTATATGATATGGATACATATCTTAGTGGTAGGATTTTAAGTACTCCACTGAAATATTGGGAGACTTTAGTATCTCCGCCTTCAAGATCTAACTCAAGATCTCACAACGCACGGACTTGGGTTTTTAATAGTAGAGTATTTCGGACACGCTCAAATCCCACATGCCATGAAATGTGATAACTTTTGGTAAATCATCATGATAAAAACATTGTGATCTCACAATTATAGTGCATTGTGTGAACTTACGAAAAAACAGAGATAAAAAGATTTAATATTAGATCTAAGTAGGCTGAACTTCGGGCATAATTGCTTCTTTTAGTGGTTGTCAGTTTTCTCTAAAAGTCTTTTAATATGTTTAAGTTATACCACACCTATAACAGTTCATAGTTATAAATTATGTCCATTGAAAAAAAACTAACAAATTTATCGTATGGAAATTATATCTCGAAATCTACTTATGTGCACATGTCATACACTAGAAAAGTACAACTACAATATTATAAAATAAGCACGACATCTACCAAGTTTCTTCGGCTCAAGGATGAAATAAAACACGAATGAATGAAAGATAAATTAGATCTATTGATATTTCAATTAGCGTACTCTTGCACCAGAGAAAGTATTCATTGGGGCTTGCCCCACCACTGTGGCATGCCTGCGTGGTGGGGCGCGCCATTCACTTTCTGACAAATATGCATTAGTCAGATGGAACCCACCAAATTTTGCATGCTTGTCAGAAGATGAATGGCGCGCCCCACCACGCAGGCATGCCACAGTGGTAGGGCATGCCCCAATGAATACTTTCTCCTTGCACCAAGATGCATTCTTAAAGCCGGGATTCAATATTCATTCCCATCTTGCACCAAGCTAACAGACTTAGATCCTAGCCAGTAGCCACGATGATCAACATAAAGACTACACCTTCAATTATTATTGGGCTTCGATGATATATTATCAAAAAGACAATATATTCTTCATCACACGTGATAAATAATGTATGTTCTCAGTTTGAATCAGACATTGTATTGTCCTTTTTATCATTAAACCAAAATACCATGTGATGGTGATATTTTGATGTACATCATTGTGTTTCAAATACCCAATACTCAGAGCAGTGTTATAGAATATCAAAGAGCAATGACTTATGATATTGATAACTCCATTTGAGAGTTGTATAATTGATTTATTTCCTATCTTTGTAAGAAATGAGTTTTATATGCATTCATGTTAGTTGATACGAGCACGTATCTACCGGAGGACAAGACTAGCGAGACAGCACTGCGTCATGAGGAACGGAACCGTGCTCCGCCAAAGTATCTCAACGACTACGTGCCTAAGTAGTCACTAGTAGGACGTTATTTATATTATTTTATTAGTAGAGGTGAGTTATTGCACTTTTTTCATTGCTTAGGAGTTTGACAGTATTTAACTGAAACTTTTAGTATTTATATGTGTAGGGTTCACTTTATTTTTGAGGAGATGAATGAATTGTTTTGAGTTTTGTTATTTTTCGTAGTTTTTATCGTAGTCTCACGAACTACTGGTAGAGATTCATAGCATCTCAAACTACTGGTACTACGATACTGGTTGTATCATTGGTGTTTTCATTGCTTCCGGCGGACAAGATATCAGACTTGCGCCGTTGACTACCCACACACAAAACCAAAACCAAAAACCACCCAAACAAAAACAACAAATAACCATCGTCGTAACCCTAGCCTACACTGCAAACCCTTGTTTTTTTCTCGTCTTTTTCCTCCCTACTCTTCCAGTACAAACCACCACCAAGAAACCCACGAAGCCCCTCTGAAACTTCCCCAAAACAAACCATTAGCTCTTCAAAACACACACACAAACAGAGTATCACTTGGAGATTTACACGAAGCTTTCATCATGACGAACACACCTACAATCGAAGAACGATTCACTACAATCGAAGAACGATTCACTACAATCATGGCCGTAATCACAGCTTTGCAAACACAGAATCAGGTCGCGGCAAGTCCGAGCTTTGACGAAAAATGGATGAGTTGAAAGTTGGTTTGGAGAATCGAATCACAACTTTGGAAACGAACGTGGGTAATCGGATTTCTGATCTTGAACGAACCACGCCTTCGCCGCCAGAATCGCCGTAGACTTCTCACCAAGAATTGCCGCCAGCCACCATGGCGCCGCCGATGGTTCTTCATCCAGAGCTTCAAGGGCCGCCGCAAACCCAACTAGCCGCCAATACTCTGCCATCAACCACCATTACAACCCAACGCCTCCTCCTACCCACGACACAATCCCAGCAAGCAAACAGAGGGCTTGCCTTACCGCAGTCGTCACCATTCTTGGCGAATTCCCAACAACCGCTATACCAAACCTTCGATTCGCCGAACCTCGCCCGACCCTGGTTATCCCCGTTCGATTTCCCAACTCTGCCACAAGTGACTCCAACCCAGCAAGGGTTCCTTCCGCCTAATCAACCCCAGCCACCACTCAATCCGGTGACTCTTCCACCGTCGCAGCCGCCAGCGAGCCAGACCACACTCCAATCGGTGGTTGCTTCTTTCGTCACCGCTGTCCACGCGTTGAACCAGGCCACCGCTCCTCAGCTTGGCTACAACCAAATCGGCCCTCCACTGTTGACCCCGCACCAGCAGCACTGCGAAACCTCCGCCTGTCAATTTCCGCCGCCGACATACCCTTCACACCAAGCCAATGCTAATGGGTTTCTTCCCCCAGTTCTCACGGGTCACAGCAATTCTTTTAGGCTCAATAATTGCCCAGGCCCACCAGTACTTATGGGTCAAAACACTGTTTTGGGTAATCCACCTTATCCGGGTAATTATTTTGGTCAACCTCCTCCTTGGGGTCAGACTGCTATTCAGGGTCAAACAACTCTGTCTCCCGGTCAGGGCATCCCGGTGGGTGCGGACGCGCGTAATCACAAACTTCGCGTCGACGCTCCGAAGTTTTCAGGTACTGACCCGCATACTTGGATTTTTAAAGTTGAGAAATATTTTCAGTATTATTACGTTCCGCCGGATGATCGGCTAGAGTTAGTGGGGGTATTGTTAGACGGTGATGCCGCCGATTGGTTTCGGTATCGTCAAAATAATTTCTCTTTTGCGAGCTGGCAATATTTTATTGACGAGGTCAAACTTCGCTTTGACAACAATCTCTATCATGATTATTTTGGTGAATTGTCCAAGTTGCGTCAGGAAACTATAGTTCTTGCTTTTCAGACCGAGTTTGAAAGATTGATGAACAGAATTACTGCTATTCCTGATCTGCAGTTGATATCTATTTTTTCTTCCGGTCTCACACCACCATTGGGACGCGAATTAGAATGTGCAAGCCTCAACCTTAGCTGAAGCCTTCTCGCTCGCCCGTGAGTTAGAGTTGATTCGAATGTCGTCTGCCACACTCACCCCTCTTCCACCGGCGTCATCACAGGATCCAACATCCGCTTCGACACCATCACGTCGCCAGCTGACTCCTGCCGAGCGCCAAGAAAGGTACGCAAATGGGTTGTGCTTCCGTTGTGGTCAGAAATTTTTCAAGGGGCACACATGCGATGGCAAGTACTTGTATATGGGCTCTGACGAAAATGATCACTACGACGGACTTCGCATTGAGGACAATGCGATTGTCGACAGAGGGGTGGGGGGGGGGGAGTTGATACGAGCACGTATCTACCGGAGGACAAGACTAGCGAGACAACACTGCTTCGTGAGGAACGGGACCGTGCTCCGCCAAAGTATCTCAACGACTACGTGCCTAAGTAGTCACTAGTAGGAAGTTATTTATATTATTTTATTAGTAGAGGTGAGTTATTGCACTTTTCTCATTGTTTAGGGGTCTTGACAGTATTTAGCTGAAACTTTTAGTATTTATATGTGTAGGGTTCACTTTATTTTTGAGGAGATGAATGAATTGTTTTGAGTTTTGTTATTTTTCGTAGTTTTATCGTAGTCTCACGAACTACTGGTAGATATTCGTAGCATCTCAAACTACTGGTACTACGATACTGGTTGTATCATTGGTGTTTTCATTGCTTCCGGCGGACAAGATATCAGACTTGCGCCGTTGACTACCCACACACAAAACCAAAACCAAAAACCACCCAAACAAAAACAACAAATAACCATCGCCGTAACCCTAGCCTACACTGCAAACCCTTGTTTTTTTCTCGTATTTTTCCTCCCTACTCTTCCAGTACAAACCACCACCAAGAAACCCACGAAGCCCCTCTGAAACTTCCCCAAAACAAACCATTAGCTCTTCAAAACACACACACAAACAGAGTATCACTTGGAGATTTACACGAAGCTTTCATCATGACGAACACACCTACAATCGAAGAACGATTCACTACAATCGAAGAACGATTCACTACAATCATGGCCGTAATCACAGCTTTGCAAACACAGAATCAGGTCGCGGCAAGTCCAAGCTTTGACGAAAAATGGATGAGTTGAAAGTTGGTTTGGAGAATCGAATCACAGCTTTGGAAACGAACGTGGGTAATCGAATTTCTGATCTTGAACGAGCCACGCCTTCGCCGCCGGAATCGCCGCAGACTTCTCACCAAGAATTGCCGCCAGCCACCATGGCGCCGCCGATGGTTCTTCATCCAGAGCTTCAAGGGCCGCCGCAAACCCAACTAGCCGCCAATACTCTGCCATCAACCACCATTACAACCCAACGCCTCCTCCTACCCACGAAACAATCCCAGCAAGCAAACAGAGGGCTTGCCCTGCCGCAGTCGTCACCATTCTTGGCGAATTCCCAACAACCGCTATACCAAACCTTCGATTCGCCGAACCTCGCCCGACCCTGGTTATCCCCGTTTGATTTCCCAACTCTGCCACAAGTGACTCCAACCCAGCAAGGGTTCCTTCCGCCTAATCAACCCCAGCCACCACTCAATCCGGTGACTCTTCCACCGTCGCAGCCGCCAGCGAGCCAGACCACACTCCAATCGGTGGTTGCTTCTTTCGTCGCCGCTGTCCACGCGTTGAACCAGGCCACCGCTCCTCAGCTTGGCTACAACCAAATCGGCCCTCCACTGTTGACCCCGCACCAGCAGCACTGCGAAACCTCCGCCTGTCAATTTCCGCCGCCGACATACCCTTCACACCAAGCCAATGCTAATGGGTTTCTTCCCCCAGTTCTCACGGGTCACAGCAATTCTTTTAGGCTCAATAATTGCCCAGGCCCACCAGTACTTATGGGTCAAAACACTGTTTTGGGTAATCCACCTTATCCGGATAATTATTTTGGTCAACCTCCTCCTTGGGGTCAGACTGCTATTCAGGGTCAAATAACTCTGTCTCCCGGTCAGGGCATCTCGGTGGGTGCGGACGCGCGTAATCACAAACTTCGCGTCGACGCTCCGAAGTTTTCAGGTACTGACCCGCATACTTGGATTTTTAATGTTGAGAAATATTTTCAGTATTATTACGTTCCGCCGGATGATCGGCTAGAGTTAGTGGGGGTATTGTTAGACGGTGATGCCGCCGATTGGTTTCGGTATAGTCAAAATAATTTCTCTTTTGCGAGCTGGCAATATTTTATTGACGAGGTCAAACTTCGCTTTGACAACAATCTCTATCATGATTATTTTGGTGAATTGTCCAAGTTGCGTCAGGAAACTATAGTTCTTGCTTTTCAGACCGAGTTTGAAAGATTGATGAACAGAATTACTGCTATTCCTGATCTGCAGTTGATATCTATTTTTTCTTCCGGTCTCACACCACCATTGGGACGCGAATTAGAATGTGCAAGCCTCAACCTTAGCTGAAGCCTTCTCGCTCGCCCGTGAGTTAGAGTTGATTCGAATGTCGTCTGCCACACTCACCCCTCTTCCACCGGCGTCATCACAGGATCCAACATCCGCTTCGACACCATCACGTCGCCAGCTGACTCCTGCCGAGCGCCAAGAAAGGTACGCAAATGGGTTGTGCTTCCGTTGTGGTCATAAATTTTTCAAGGGGCACACATGCGATGGCAAGTACTTGTATATGGGCTCTGACGAAAATGATCACTACGACGGACTTCGCATTGAGGACAATGCGATTGTCGACAGAGGGTGGGGGGGGGGGGAGTTGATACGAGCACGTATCTACCGGAGGACAAGACTAGCGAGACAACACTGCTTCGTGAGGAACGGGACCGTGCTCCGCCAAAGTATCTCAACGACTACGTGCCTAAGTAGTCACTAGTAGGAAGTTATTTATATTATTTTATTAGTAGAGGTGAGTTATTGCACTTTTCTCATTGTTTAGGGGTCTTGACAGTATTTAGCTGAAACTTTTAGTATTTATATGTGTAGGGTTCACTTTATTTTTGAGGAGATGAATGAATTGTTTTGAGTTTTGTTATTTTTCGTAGTTTTATCGTAGTCTCACGAACTACTGGTAGATATTCGTAGCATCTCAAACTACTGGTACTACGATACTGGTTGTATCATTGGTGTTTTCATTGCTTCCGGCGGACAAGATATCAGACTTGCGCCGTTGACTACCCACACACAAAACCAAAACCAAAAACCACCCAAACAAAAACAACAAATAACCATCGCCGTAACCCTAGCCTACACTGCAAACCCTTGTTTTTTTCTCGTCTTTTTCCTCCCTACTCTTCCAGTACAAACCACCACCAAGAAACCCACGAAGCCCCTCTGAAACTTCCCCAAAACAAACCATTAGCTCTTCAAAACACACACACAAACAGAGTATCACTTGGAGATTTACACGAAGCTTTCATCATGACGAACACACCTACAATCGAAGAACGATTCACTACAATCGAAGAACGATTCACTACAATCATGGCCGTAATCACAGCTTTGCAAACACAGAATCAGGTCGCGGCAAGTCCGAGCTTTGACGAAAAATGGATGAGTTGAAAGTTGGTTTGGAGAATCGAATCACAGCTTTGGAAACGAACGTGGGTAATCGAATTTCTGATCTTGAACGAGCCACGCCTTCGCCGCCGGAATCGCCGCAGACTTCTCACCAAGAATTGCCGCCAGCCACCATGGCGCCGCCGATGGTTCTTCATCCAGAGCTTCAAGGGCCGCCGCAAACCCAACTAGCCGCCAATACTCTGCCATCAACCACCATTACAACCCAACGCCTCCTCCTACCCACGAAACAATCCCAGCAAGCAAACAGAGGGCTTGCCCTGCCGCAGTCGTCACCATTCTTGGCGAATTCCCAACAACCGCTATACCAAACCTTCAATTCGCCGAACCTCGCCCGACCCTGGTTATCCCCGTTTGATTTCCCAACTCTGCCACAAGTGACTCCAACCCAGCAAGGGTTCCTTCCGCCTAATCAACCCCATCCACCACTCAATCCGGTGACTCTTCCACCGTCGCAGCCGCCAGCGAGCCAGACCACACTCCAATCGGTGGTTGCTTCTTTCGTCGCCGCTGTCCACGCGTTGAACCAGGCCACCGCTCCTCAGCTTGGCTACAACCAAATCGGCCCTCCACTGTTGACCCCGCACCAGCAGCACTGCGAAACCTCCGCCTGTCAATTTCCGCCGCCGACATACCCTTCACACCAAGCCAATGCTAATGGGTTTCTTCCCCCAGTTCTCACGGGTCACAGCAATTCTTTTAGGCTCAATAATTGCCCAGGCCCACCAGTACTTATGGGTCAAAACACTGTTTTGGGTAATCCACCTTATCCGGGTAATTATTTTGGTCAACCTCCTCCTTGGGGTCAGACTGCTATTCAGGGTCAAATAACTCTGTCTCCCGGTCAGGGCATCTCGGTGGGTGCGGACGCGCGTAATCACAAACTTCGCGTCGACTCTCCGAAGTTTTCAGGTACTGACCCGCATACTTGGATTTTTAATGTTGAGAAATATTTTCAGTATTATTACGTTCCGCCGGATGATCGGCTAGAGTTAGTGGGGGTATTGTTAGACGGTGATGCCGCCGATTGGTTTCGGTATAGTCAAAATAATTTCTCTTTTGCGAGCTGGCAATATTTTATTGACGAGGTCAAACTTCGCTTTGACAACAATCTCTATCATGATTATTTTGGTGAATTGTCCAAGTTGCGTCAGGAAACTATAGTTCTTGCTTTTCAGACCGAGTTTGAAAGATTGATGAACAGAATTACTGCTATTCCTGATCTGCAGTTGATATCTATTTTTTCTTCCGGTCTCACACCACCATTGGGACGCGAATTAGAATGTGCAAGCCTCAACCTTAGCTGAAGCCTTCTCGCTCGCCCGTGAGTTAGAGTTGATTCGAATGTCGTCTGCCACACTCACCCCTCTTCCACCGGCGTCATCACAGGATCCAACATCCGCTTCGACACCATCACGTCGCCAGCTGACTCCTGCCGAGCGCCAAGAAAGGTACGCAAATGGGTTGTGCTTCCGTTGTGGTCATAAATTTTTCAAGGGGCACACATGCGATGGCAAGTACTTGTATATGGGCTCTGACGAAAAAGATCACTACGACGGACTTCGCATTGAGGACAATGCGATTGTCGACAGAGGGTGGGGGGGAGTTGATACGAGCACGTATCTACCGGAGGACAAGACTAGCGAGACAACACTGCTTCGTGAGGAACGGGACCGTGCTCCGCCAAAGTATCTCAACGACTACGTGCCTAAGTAGTCACTAGTAGGAAGTTATTTATATTATTTTATTAGTAGAGGTGAGTTATTGCACTTTTCTCATTGTTTAGGGGTCTTGACAGTATTTAGCTGAAACTCTTAGTATTTATATGTGTAGGGTTCACTTTATTTTTGAGGAGATGAATGAATTGTTTTGAGTTTTGTTATTTTTCGTAGTTTTATCGTAGTCTCACGAACTACTGGTAGATATTCGTAGCATCTCAAACTACTGGTACTACGATACTGGTTGTATCATTGGTGTTTTCATTGCTTCCGGCGGACAAGATATCAGACTTGCGCCGTTGACTACCCACACACAAAACCAAAACCAAAAACCACCCAAACAAAAACAACAAATAACCATCGCCGTAACCCTAGCCTACACTGCAAACCCTTGTTTTTTTCTCGTCTTTTTCCTCCCTACTCTTCCAGTACAAACCACCACCAAGAAACCCACGAAGCCCCTCTGAAACTTCCCCAAAACAAACCATTAGCTCTTCAAAACACACACACAAACAGAGTATCACTTGGAGATTTACACGAAGCTTTCATCATGACGAACACACCTACAATCGAAGAACGATTCACTACAATCGAAGAACGATTCACTACAATCATGGCCGTAATCACAGCTTTGCAAACACAGAATCAGGTCGCGGCAAGTCCGAGCTTTGACGAAAAATGGATGAGTTGAAAGTTGGTTTGGAGAATCGAATCACAGCTTTGGAAACGAACGTGGGTAATCGGATTTCTGATCTTGAACGAGCCACGCCTTCGCCGCCGGAATCGCCGCAGACTTCTCACCAAGAATTGCCTCCAGCCACCATGGCGCCGCCGATGATTCTTCATCCAGAGCTTCAAGGGCCGCCGCAAACCCAACTAGCCGCCAATACTCTGCCATCAACCACCATTACAACCCAACGCCTCCTCCTACCCACGACACAATCCCAGCAAGCAAACAGAGGGCTTGCCCTGCCGCAGTCGTCACCATTCTTGGCGAATTCCCAACAACCGCTATACCAAACCTTCGATTCGCCGAACCTCGCCCGACCCTGGTTATCCCCGTTCGATTTCCCAACTCTGCCACAAGTGACTCCAACCCAGCAAGGGTTCCTTCCGCCTAATCAACCCCAGCCACCACTCAATCCGGTGACTCTTCCACCGTCGCAGCCGCCAGCGAGCCAGACCACACTCCAATCGGTGGTTGCTTCTTTCGTCGCCGCTGTCCACGCGTTGAACCAGGCCACCGCTCCTCAGCTTGGCTACAACCAAATCGGCCCTCCACTGTTGACCCCGCACCAGCAGCACTGCGAAACCTCCGCCTGTCAATTTCCGCCACCGACATACCCTTCACACCAAGCCAATGCTAATGGGTTTCTTCCCCCAGTTCTCACGGGTCACAGCAATTCTTTTAGGCTCAATAATTGCCCAGGCCCACCAGTACTTATGGGTCAAAACACTGTTTTGGGTAATCCACCTTATCCGGGTAATTATTTTGGTCAACCTCCTCCTTGGGGTCAGACTGCTATTCAGGGTCAAACAACTCTGTCTCCCGGTCAGGGCATCCCGGTGGGTGCGGACGCGCGTAATCACAAACTTCGCGTCGACGCTCCGAAGTTTTCAGGTACTGACCCGCATACTTGGATTTTTAAAGTTGAGAAATATTTTCAGTATTATTACGTTCCGCCGGATGATCGGCTAGAGTTAGTGGGGGTATTGTTAGACGGTGATGCCGCCGATTGGTTTCGGTATCGTCAAAATAATTTCTCTTTTGCGAGCTGGCAATATTTTATTGACGAGGTCAAACTTCGCTTTGACAACAATCTCTATCATGATTATTTTGGTGAATTGTCCAAGTTGCGTCAGGAAACTATAGTTCTTGCTTTTCAGACCGAGTTTGAAAGATTGATGAACAGAATTACTGCTATTCCTGATCTGCAGTTGATATCTATTTTTTCTTCCGGTCTCACACCACCATTGGGACGCGAATTAGAATGTGCAAGCCTCAACCTTAGCTGAAGCCTTCTCGCTCGCCCGTGAGTTAGAGTTGATTCGAATGTCGTCTGCCACACTCACCCCTCTTCCACCGGCGTCATCACAGGATCCAACATCCGCTTCGACACCATCACGTCGCCAGCTGACTCCTGCCGAGCGCCAAGAAAGGTACGCAAATGGGTTGTGCTTCCGTTGTGGTCAGAAATTTTTCAAGGGGCACACATGCGATGGCAAGTACTTGTATATGGGCTCTGACGAAAATGATCACTACGACGGACTTCGCATTGAGGACAATGCGATTGTCGACAGAGGGGTGGGGGGGGGGGGGAGTTGATACGAGCACGTATCTACCGGAGGACAAGACTAGCGAGACAACACTGCTTCGTGAGGAACGGGACCGTGCTCCGCCAAAGTATCTCAACGACTACGTGCCTAAGTAGTCACTAGTAGGAAGTTATTTATATTATTTTATTAGTAGAGGTGAGTTATTAAAATTTTCTCATTGTTTAGGGGTCTTGACAGTATTTAGCTGAAACTTTTAGTATTTATATGTGTAGGGTTCACTTTATTTTTGAGGAGATGAATGAATTGTTTTGAGTTTTGTTATTTTTTGTAGTTTTATCGTAGTCTCACGAACTACTGGTAGATATTCGTAGCCTCTCAAGCTACTGGCACTACGATACTGGTTGTATCATTAATCCAGACATTTTCATGTGTTTACTTGATGTTTTTATTGGGATATAGTCACGAGTTTGAGTTTCGTGTTGTATTGACATGAACCGGTAGCTCGAGGATCAATGGAATCATGACGGCAAACTTCGGAAGCTAACAAAATCGCAAAGGAAGTGGAGAGTTGAAGAAAAAGAAGGAAAGACGCACTGAAACAGACCTCATCGCACGGTCATCGTAAACAAGAAGTTTGCAAAGGTTTTTTGATCGCACAATGAGAAATGATCGCGGGCCGCACCACAGATAGAGGGTGACAAGAGTAAACCTAGTGAGCCCACCGTCAGGAGAGACCCTTCAGGAGAGAGAGGTGGACCCTCCACAGAGGCAGTTCCACTTGGGACTAGCTCGAGTCAATTGGCCACATCGAAGTCTGAGTTAGCACGAGAGTTGATATCGACAAGGAAGATGTGGTTGAATGCCCAGGCAAGGGCGGATTACAGTTCTGAGAGACAGTTTGAACACTTGCGCCATAATTTGCGTCAGATTGGTCAGGAGCTAGCTCGTTAAAGAAAGTTGATCGGCAAAATGGTCGATAATATGGGGGGTTCATTTTGATCCATCTCATGATTCTTATGAGTAAGCTTCTAGTGAATACTCTAGAGAAAAGGACAGGAAGGATGAGGATGACTATGAGTAGATTCACTGCCCTTGCATTTCAGTGTTTTTTTCCTATGTATACGCTCTAATCTCATTGAGGAAAAGGAACCGCTTAAGTGGTGGGGGAATTTTTTGTTGGAATAGATGCCCTAGAGGCAATCTTATTTAGTATGAACATTGTTTTTGGCTAGAATAATCAATGTATTATTTATAAAGATATTTAGTATAATGAAGTCCTTAGATTGCAATGTGTTGTTTATCTTAAATATCCCTAGTCCATTATATTGATTAACAAAACGATCAACTATAGACTAGTATGTGGGTAGATTGATATGGAGATATCAAGTCTAGCACATGGATATGCATTAGTGGTAATGGCATACTGGATTGACCCACAACGAGAAGGCTACATACATGTTATGTAAAGTCACAAGTGCTTCTCGTAGTGGTAATGGTATTGTGGTCCTTCGACTTGAAGTCACTAGATACTCTAGTTGTGAAATATCATGCTTTGATATTATCAAACATTGCGCCTTAACCGGGAACTATAAAGGTAGTTATCGGGCATGATAGGAATCAAGCTTAGAGATGGTAGTGATGTAGAGAGGATTTTTCCCTTCAACATAACAGGAGCAAATATCCGCGACCACTCGAGGGGTAGTGCTTATAGAATGTCTGGCCAGACTAAGATAAATCAATATAGGATATTGATGTTATCTGCATGGATAAGACTATTCCCAAGATCGAGAAACTGTGGATTGGATATACGAGTGTGAATTATATGACACGTGTCCAATCCGGATATAGAGACAAAGGGATAGTACAATACGGTAACATTGGTCACAAGGTTTTTCGACTTATTGACTATTTCTATTAGTTGGGTTGCATACATGTCTTGCTAGGGGCCACTATATGCTAGTAATTATTACTACCAACTAAGTAGAAACCTATGCGGTCACACTCCCTATGAATTTAACCGGACTTGGGAATTAATTAATATGATTAATTAAAAATAAGGATCAATACGCAACTACTTGCAAACTTAGTACGACTAATTTTCAAGATGAACTAATCCATGTAAGGACATGATTAGGAGACGGGCTAATATGTAGTTAACAAGCAGTTGTTAGACTATATAATGAGACTCCTAGCTTATTTTCTCATAAGTGTTATAATTGTTATCACACAAGAAAGAGAGAAAAAGACAGGGATATAGCAAACAAGGGAGACCGAACTGACCCCCCCCCGTCCGCCCCTCTCACCGTCGGCCAAAGAGGCATGGCCTCTTTCGGTCTCGTTTTGCGTGTTATTCTTCTTCCTCATCCTTCTCTAGCTAGAAAAAAGGCATGGAGGATCCGGGATCAATCATAGGAGAGGACTTTGCATAGAGACGTGGACACCATTTCACGTGAAGTCATCAAAGGAGACAAACAAGGTACTTGATGTTCTCATACTTTACCATCGTTATGAATTATAGACTTGTGATCCTTGGAGGGTCTTGAATGGATCTTTGTTTTGTTTATTCCGCTGCATAATCCGTATCAAAATCCTACAGTGGTATTAGAGCCGCAGGTCGTAGAGCATAACGTGGTTTATGTGTTACGTTTATGTCAATTTTATACTGTTTTTTGCTATTATCGCGAAAAAATAAAGTTGGCATAATTATGCAATGTGAATATGATTCAGTTGGGAATGAGCTAATCCGAATCTTCGTATTAAGATTAGCAAATTCCGGGCACATACGATGTGTCAATTTGGGTTTTGAAAAACTAGAGTTTAGGCACAAATTGGAGAAAAATGGTTTTCTCAATTTGGAAACAACTAAACTTGGACAACAAGGAACAAGAATGACTTGTTTTGGAAACAACACCTAAAGGGTTTTGCCCCCCAAGGACCGCCGCCCAAGCCTAAGGGATGAGACCAATAGCCTGGTCGGCCGACCTGCGGTTGGACCGCACGGGTTGGACCGACCGGCCTAGGGTGGCCCTGACGGCTCCTTTGGGGTTCGGCCAAGTATGTTGGTGGGCCCCTTGGACCGTTTTGAACTTGGTTACCCAATAAATCAACTAGAATTGATCAAGCGCGTTTAATTTGGATTTTATCTGTATTATGTGCTTCTTGCATGGTGATTGGATATGGCCTTAGATGTGGATAATGTGAATGTTTATTTTTGTAGTTTTGTATTATTGAAATAATTAATTAATTAGATTTTACGGCCTGCGGGCCTGTCTTCTCCTCAACTTGTGAGGTATCTCTATTTAGTATAGATGCTAGCTAGTATTAGATAGAGTAGATAATAGTCAAGACATGGAGAAGAAGCCTAAATATTTTGAAGGGGTGTACAGTAGGTATAAATACAGGATCAATACTCTAAAGGGGGGGGGGTTGAATAGAGTATGCAGACTTTTGCTAAACTTTGGAAGAATAGTGGTTTCAAAAGATTAGTAAAGAGATTCAAGGCCTTGAAATGAGTTTCAAGCCCTTGGAATGAAAACCGTTAGAGTAAAGAGAGAAAGAGTTTATTTCAAAGCCTTGAAATGATTTTCAAACCCTTGAAATGAACTGTTTTGAATGCTGCAAAAGTTCTAAGTATGTAACTGAAAAGTAAATGCAAGAGACACAAGATATATAGAGTTCAGTCCACTTGGACCAACGTCTCTACCTCACGGATCTTCTCCCTGTAGGATTTTCAACAAAATTCTTATTGTTCCTCAGTTAAGCCCTAGATCTCAAGCACAGAGAGATGCCTTACTCTGTTACAGCTTGTGGTTCTCACTAACCTATCTAGTACCTGCTCTAGCTATCTGACTAACTAAGAATTCTCTATTTTTTACCTTGAACAATCCTTGAGAATGAGAACTAGAAGTATTATCAAAATGATATAAAAGAAGTTCGGAAAAGAAGAACACAGGAAATGAAACTGCAATGAGTAAGCAGTGTTCTTCTGAAGCTTGGATTGAGATATGAATCTGCTTCTTTGTTTCTTGACAATCGTTGAATGTTTTTGTTTCTATGTGAATTGCTCCGTGTGGTTGTGTATTCAAAATCCTTCAGCAATTCTCCTTTTAAGCACAAAATTTGAATGGAAGATCTTCAGTATCTTCTAAAAAAATTTTCTTGAAAATTTGCTTCAAATCTTGACTCTTCTAACAACTTCTTCCAACGGCTAGTAGTTCAGTATCTTTAGGGATACTGATTTGATCTTGTTGGAAGTATGTTGGGAAGCTTTGAAACATAACAGATTGATCACATAATTAATCATCAAGCAGTTACCATATCAGAAAAATATAATTTAGGAAACAGGTTCCTATAAAATAGGAAACAAAATTCCTTGAAAAACCGAGTCAAACAAATGATGTTAAATCCTACAAACAATGTCAAAATACTTTGTGTTTTATCATCAAGTATCAATTAATCATGCACGGGGGTTTACGAGTTGGATCAAGATCAGAAACTCCCCCTAAGTTCATGCATATGAAACTCAGTCAGTTTCAAGGCTTTGAAAGCTGTTTCAAGGCCTTGAAATAGACAAGCCATTTCAATTCTTAATCCTGCATTGAACTTATGATCTCCCCCTTGATGAAAGACAAAACCACAATCTTCCAATTTGTTTGATACTGTGATTCTGCAACAAATACTCATTAGCACATATCAGAATAAATCATATAATGTCAACACATAATGCCCAAAAGATTCAACTTATTAAACATACTGAAAATAGCAAATAACAACACAGTTTCAGGTAGTTCTACTGACCAAAAAAGGTCTCTAACCACAAAGAGTAAAACAAAATACCCTAAATTTCTCCCCCTTTTTGACTTTCATAAAAAAGAATGAGATTATGTTGGATCAGTCTTTGGAAAAATTTGAAAAGATTGTTTTGAGAGGTTAAAATTTTCAAGAATTTGAAAAGGATTTCAAGGCCTTGAAATGGAGAAGAAAGAGTAGGCAAGAGTTAAGGGTTTGGATCTTCATCTCCTTGCTACTCTGCATCTTCTTCCTAACTATCTCCCTCATCATCATCAACCCTTCTTCTTGTTGAGTCACATCAACATCAGCTTCACCTTCAAATAGGTCAACTGCAGTCACAATCTCTGGAACATTTGGCTTCATAGATTTCTTCTTCTTGAGATCTTTAAATAGCGCTCCTGAGTCTGGATTGTCAACTTCTTCCTCTTGATCCACTTGTTCATCAACCACCTGTTTCCCTTTATCCTTTACCTGTGCAGCCCCATCCTGAGTTTCACTGAGCAAATCCTTGGCTGAATCAACTTTTTTGATACTCTTAGCAGCTTGAGACACTTCTTCAGGCACATCAAACGCTGTCATGCTTCTGAACATGTTTTCAACCATATACTTCACCTGCTTAAGATCAGTATCAAATCCATGTTGATTCTCCTTCACTTCATCAATGTCCATTTGAAGTCCATTTATCAACTGAAGAACCAATGAGTTATCTTGAGGTTGAGAGGTTTGGCTTGAAGTAGGGGTCAAGGTCTTGGGTTTGAGGAATTTCTTGGAGCTCAACTCTTCCCGTGTCAAGTCTGAGTATAGTTTCCAAACCTTAGCAAAAGTTTTCACCACTCCATTCTTATCAAAAGCCTTCTCATTAATACCAAACCCAGTAGTGATAGACTCTTCCCTATCAGTTGGAATTTCAAAGTGTTGAAAGAATAAGGTGAGCAAGTTGGCATATGGCAACAGATGTTTTCTCTGGTTGGTTTGGCTATACAACATGTGTTCCATCACAAGTTTTGGAAGATCAATTTCATAACCATGCATAACCAAAAACGAAAGTGCAACACCCTATCAGTGACCAGTTCCTTTGAATGTTCCCTTGTTACCACACACCTCATCAAAATAGTAAACAAAACCTTTGCTTCAACTGTTAGCACAATGTGAGTTAACTGCTTAGATGAGGCAGGGGATTGGGTAGAAAGAATTCTTCTTTTGCTTGCTTCAAGGCCTCACTCTTAGGAGGGTAATTACTGGTATCATACCTCTAAGGACAACTAGAACATTGGCAAACTCAGAGTGATCTAGTTCTATATAAAAACCAGCAAGCTTAGCCTGAATCACCAAATTTTCTTTTTTTTCTGAGTTACTTCATGTTTAGGTAAAAGAATCTAGTAAGTCTAGGATAAGCTAACTCTGGAGGGTTTAGAACAAACTAAAGAGAGATTTTCTTCAACATTTTAATGCACTCAATATTCATACCATGTAACATAGGAATACTGATCATACTACATAATGCAACTGATCTAGAAGCAAATCCATCTAGCCACTGACCTCTAGCAACATGAGTAATGAACCATGTATTATCAGGGGCTGATTTCTTACCAGTGGTTTTCTTCTTCTCTGAATAGATCTGTAGTGCCTTCTCTACTCATTTGGTTCATGTTCTGGTTCATCATCTGTAAAATTTTCTTTCCCTATTCTCTTGTCTACTTTGTCAGTCTTCTTCTTTGTCTTCTTAGTGCTACCTTTTCTGAATTCCCTTCTGGTTTTCTGGTGCAGACTCCACTTCCTTCTTATTATTCTTGCTGAACACTGATATCTAATCTTTCTTGGCCTTCTTCTTAGGAGGAGGAGGTGCTATGTCTTCTGCACTAGCAGTGTTTGAACGGGAATCTCCACTGATGTTCTGAACCTCTTCCACAATGGTCTTTCTTTTCTTCTCTGTTGTAGCCTTTGAACCACCAGCCATCTTGATTCTGTCAGAGGCTCTCCTAGTTCTCATTAGGGTTTAGGGAGAAGAAGAGAGATGAGGATAGATACGAAGGAGAGAAAGAGAATAGAAGATAAATAGAAGAGAGTTTCAGTTTGAAAAGGAAACAAAATATTCTGTTTGATCTTTTGAAGATCTGCTGAATAAAAAAGGAATGAAATAGTGTGTGTCGTTGGAAATAAACGATATAATACTATTTTGGCTAAAAAGGGTATATGAAAAATTGAGGGAAAACATTGAGAAATTATCTACAAAGATAACAACCAACATTGAAAGATCCAAAATTATTGACTATCTAGCATGCAATCTTATTTTCAAGGCTTTAGAAGGGTTTTCAAGGCCTTGTAGAGCTGTATGATGTAATGCACATATACTCAAAGCTTCGAAAGGATTTTTAAGGCTTTGAAAATCAGTTCAAACATTTGAAACACATAAAACTTACATTATTATCCCGCTAAACCAATGCTTCTTTATTTAGCATGCCCAGTTCAAATCTTAACGCTGAGAATATTTCATCTGGCAATGGTTTAGTGAAGATGTCTGCAAATTGCAAGTTAGTAGAAACAATTCAAGAACAATATCACCTTTCTCTGCATGATATCTGATGAAGTGATGTCTAACATCAATATGCTTTGTTTTGGAATGCTGAACTGGATTCTTTGGAATTGATATTGCACTTGGGTTGTCACACTTGATAGGTATATCTCTGAAGTCAAATCCAAGATCTCTCATTTGTTGTTACCCACAACACTTGTGAGCAACAAGCTCCAGCTGGTATGTATTCAGCTTCAACTGTTGATAGTGCAATTGAGTTTTGCTTCTTTGAATGCCAGCTGATTAAGGATGATCCAAGAAATTGACAACATCCTGATGTGCTCTTTCTATCAACTTTATATCCTACAAAGTCAGCATCTCTATATTCTTTCACATTTACACTCTTACCAGATTCATCCTTGTCTAAAGATAGTGTAGAACTCATGGGGGTCTTAATTTCTTTGGACTGTGACATATTATACTTGCTTACAAAGTCTCTTGTATACTTTATTTGATGTAAGAATATTTCCTTCTTCATCTGATGAATTTGAAGTCCAAGAAAGAAGTTTAATTCTCGCTTCAAGCTCATCTCAAATTCCCTTCTCATAAGACTTGAGAATTCCTTGCACAGAAGATCATTAGTAGCTCCAAACAGAATATCATCAACATAAATTTGAACTACAAATATGTCTTTCTCATGAGTCTTTATAAAAAAGGGTCTTGTCTACTAATCCTCTTTCGAAATCATTTTCAAGTAGAAACTTTGACAATCTTTCATACCAACCTCTTGGAGCTTGTTTCAAACCATAAAGAGCTTAGTCAAGTTTGTAAACATGATCTGGGAACTTGTAGAAACCTGGAGGTTGAGAAACATAAACTTCTTCTTGCAGATAGCCATTTAAAAATAAACACTTCACATTTATTTGAAAAAGTTTCATGCAAGCAGAATTCTAATTGCTTCTAACTTGGCAACAGGAGCAAAATTTTCTTCATAGTCAATACCTTCTTCTTGATTGTATCCTTGAACTACCAATTTAGCTTTGTTCTTGATTACCTTTCCATTCTCATCTAACTTATTTCTGAATACCCATCAGGTGCCAGTGACAGACTGATTTCTTGGTGGAGGAACTAGATTCCAGACCTCGTTCCTTCAAACTCATCAAGTTCACTCTGCATTGCTATGATCCAGTCTGCTTCTTGTAATGCTTCTTTCACAATTTTAGGTTCTACAAGAGAAATAAAAGCATTAAAAGAACAAAGATTCTGTAACTGTAATATGGTTTGTGTACTAGTGGTTGGATCAGAAATAATGTTATCAGCAAGATGAGATGAGATATATTTAAATCTCTTCCTTGGTGTCCATGGTTCAGGCTCTCTAGTTTTCTTTTCAAGTCTCTGAGAACTTGAAGTAGAAGCTTGTTCTGTTGTTTTCTCTGGAAATTCTGTTTCAAGGCTTTGAACCTTGATTTCAAGGCCTTTAAAATGCCTGTCTTGTACCTGTTAAATTTACTTGGATCCTTTTGAGGATTCTTCTTCAGTATCTGAATCATGTTTGTTCAGATTGAGATCTGCAAAACCATCACTCAAAGAACCATCATAGCTTTCATCAAAAATAACATGAGTACTTTCTTCAACAAGCTTAGTTCTCTTATTATAAACTCTATAGGCATTGTTTGTCTGTGAATCGCCAAGAAAAATACCTTCATCACTTCTTGCATCAAACTTACTAAGATTTTCCTTACCATTATTGTGGACAAAACAAGTACAACTAAATGGTTTGAAGTAAGAAAAGTTTGGCTTTCTTCCTTTGAACAACTCATAGGGGGTCTTCTTCAGAATATGTCTGATCAAGCACCTGTTAAGAATATAGTTTGCTGTATTCACAGCTTCCGCCCAATAATATTTTGGCAGCTTGTTTTCCAGAAGTATTGTTCTTGACATGTATTCAAGATTCACGTTCTTTCTTTCAACTACTCCATTCTGTTGAGGATTTCTAGGAGCAGAAAAATTATGAGAAATGCCATGCTTAGAAAAGAATACATCAAACTCAAGTTGATCAAACTCTCTACCATGATCACTTCAAATTGAAGCAATATGTATGTTTTTCAATGATTGAAGTTCTCTACAAAGCATTGAAAATTCAGTGAGAGCTTCAAATTTTTCTCTAAGAAACATAACCCAAGTATATCTAGAGAAATCATCTACAATCACAAGCATGTACTTCTTATCCTTTGGAGTTGGAGTTCTCATAGGACCACAGAGATCCATATGCAATAGTTCAATAGGTTAGTAGTGGTTACAAATTTCTTTGTCTTGAATGAGCTTCTAGTTTTCTTGCCTTGTGAACATGCTTTGCATACTTCTTCATCTCCGAACTTTATAGAGGGTAGACCTCTTACTAAGTTCTTGGAAACTAACTTGTTCAAGGTATGCAAGCTAATGTGTCCCAACTTTCTATGCTAAAGCTTTGAATCTTCTTTCAAGGCCTTGATACACTTCAAGTTTTCTCATGCAACTTTGTTAGTTTGAAAAGTATACACATTGTTTGATCTAGAGGTTGTGAGGATGCAATTGCCAGATTTCTCATTTTGCACCACACATTTCTCTTTATCAAAATTAACCTTGTTGCCATTGTCACAAAGCTGAGATACACTAAGCAAATTAAATTTCAAACCATCAACTAGATATACATCAGAAACAGAATTTTCAGAATCTGTACCAACTATACCAATACCAAGAATGTTGCATTTGCCTTTTTCACCAAGTGCAATTGATCCTTTTGATTTCTCTATCAGTTCTGAGAATAAAGATATCTTTCCACTCATGTGTCTTGAGCAACCACTATCCATAAATCATTTGTGATCTTTGATCTTGGTAACAACCTGCAAACACCATTCACTAACTTAACCAGCTGTTAGACCAAGTGCTGAATTTAGATTCATATTCAAGGTCAACCATGTTAGGTGGTCTAACCCCTTTAGGAACCCAAATCTATCTAACTTGTCCTTTGAGTTGGAAGGGAAAAGTATTCCTCATTATGTGAGGGTCTCTTCTTCTAAAACGACAAGCCATCTTAACATGACCAATTTTACTGCAGTAATGACACTTAGGAGATGTTTTGCTTCCAGCTTTCACAAATTTGGTATTGTTCTTGTTTCGAAAATTTGGATTGTATCCAATACCAGTTTTGTGAACAGACTTTAAGCTACCTCCAAGAATCAAGTTCAAGTTGTGTTATGAGCATGAAAGTTTTGCTTTGACCAATTCAGATTCTTGAATAGTCTCAGTCAGAGTAGTCCTTTGTTTATCCAATTCATCAACTTGATGTCTTAGGTTAACAATGATGTCACTCAACAGAGAGTTCCTAATGACTACTACCTCCGTTTCGTCTGTTTCGTCTGCGTTTGACTTTTTAACCCGTAATTGAGTCACTTTGACTTGGTGATTTGGGTACCAAAACGATGTAATTTTTTAACAAATTTTTCATGGTATTTTAGAATAAACTTTCTTATATAACACCATGCAAAGATTACCAAATTCTTGTATCGTTTTGCTAATCAAATCACCGGATGAAAGTAACCCAGTGAATAGTGACAAAAAGTGAAGTAGGCTGAAACAGGCGAAACAGAGGTAGTACTTCCTTGACTTGTGTTTTCAAGGCTTTGAAACTGGTTTCAAGGCCTTGAAATCACTGTCAGTTTTCTTCTGAGAGATTTCAAGATTCTGGTTCAGGAAAACGAGATGTAAGTTCTCTTTTTCTTGCTCATGAACCTTTTCTTTCAAAACTCTAATCTCTTTCAGATAGTTCTCTTCATTTAAAAGCATTGTTCTACGATAATCAGAGAGGACTTCTGCTGGTTTTGAAATCAAGCAGTTTACCATTACCTCAATGTTATTTTCAAAAATTTCATCATGCTTGGCCATAAAGCATAGGTTGGCATGTTCTTCTTCAGATTCAGAGTCACTTGAGGTTTTTGAATCACCCCATGAAGCTATCATAGCTTTCTTTCTTCTGTCATGATCTTTCTTCTGAAATTTCTTGCTCTTTTTTTGTGGACATTCTCAAGTGTCCTACATCACCACACTCAAAGCAATTCATAACTTTAGGCTTTTTACCACGTGAAGAAGATTAACCTTTGTAGTCTTTGCTACCGGAGGATCTGTGTCTGTCTTTGCTGAATTATTTGCTTCCAAAATTCCCCTTCATTTTAAGAATTCTGGTCAAGGCTTTGTAAATCAAATCAATTGGATCTTCATCATCATCTCCAATTTCAAGGATTTGAGATGGATCATTCTCCTTCGCTTGAGAGCCAGGTTCTTGACACCTTCTGGTAGCTCTCCATCAATTTCATTCATGGATGTCTCATGTGTAAGGAGCTTTCCTTGTGGGTCATCAAGTTGAAGTGATGAGAGATCTTGAGCTTCTTCAATAGCAGTAGTCTTTGGTTCCCATTTTGCCTTTGGGAGACTTCTCAGATATTTCTAACCTTTTCTTCATTGTAAATGTTCTTTCCCAATGAATCAAGGTTATTGACAATGTCAGTGAATCTTTTGAACATGTCTCCAATTGACTAATCTCCATTCATCTTGAATAGATCATATTGCCTGAAATATATGTTGATCTTGGTTTGCTTGACTTGGATGGTTCCTTCAAAAGTCACCATAAGCTTATCCCATATTTCCTTGGCAGTCTTACAACCTGAGATTCTGTTAAACTCATCTGCACTCAAAGCACAATATAAGAGATTCATAGCTTTATAATTTTTTGAAAATTGTTCTAACTCAGATGAAGATAGAGAGTCTTCAGATTTGTGAGTTCTAATCCATCTTTTTCTATGTAGACAGTATGAGGACCATTCGGAATAATTGTTCAGAATTCCATATCTTGATCAATGATGAATATTTTCATCAAAGCGTTCCAATGGACAAAATTGTCTCCACAGAAGAGAGGAGGCCTGTTAGCAGCTCTCCCGTGGGAGAAACCACCATCACCTACAGTACTCATAATCACAAGAATGGTTAAATCTAAGCAGCGATACAAGCTCTGATACCAATTGAATGGGTGTACAGTAGGTAGAAATATATGATCAATACTCTTGAAGGGGGGGGGGGTTGAATAAAGGATGCATACTTTTGCTAAACTTTGCAAGAATATTGGTTTCAAAAGATTTGTAAATAGATTCAAGGCATTGAAATGAGTTTCAAGCCCTTGGAATGAAAATAGTTAGAGTAAAGAGAGAAAGAGTTTATTTCAAGGCCTTGAAATGAGTTTCAAACCCTTGAAATGAGACTGTTTTGAATGCTGCAAAAGTTCTAAGTATGTAACTGAAAAGAAAATGCAAGAGACACAAGATATATAAAGTTCAGTCCACTTGGACCTACGTCTCTACCTCAGGGATCTTTTCCCTGTAGGATTTTCAACAAAATTCTTATTAATCCTTAGCTAAGCCCAAGATCTCAAGCACAGAGAGATGCCTTACTCTGTTACGGCTTGTGGTTCTCACTAACCTATCTAGTAATTGCTCTAGCTATCTGATTAAATTATAATTCTATATTGTTCACCTTGAATAATACTTGAGAATGAGAACTAGAAGTATTATCAAAATGATATACAAATGAAGTTCAGAAAAGAAGAACACAGGAAATGAAACTGCAATGAGTAAGCAGTGTTCTTCTGATGCTTGGATTGAGATATGAATCTTCTTCTTTGTTGCTTCACAATCCTTGAATGTTTTTGTGTCTCTGTGAATTGCTTTGTGTGGTTGTGTCTTCAAAATCCTTCAGCAATTCTCCTTTTAAGCACACAGTTTGAATGGAAGATCTTCAGTATCTTCTAAACAAACTTTCCTGAAAATTTGCTTCAAATATGGACTCTTCTAACAACTTCTTCCAACGGCTAGTAGTTCAGTTTTTTTTAGGGATACTGATTTGATCTTGTTGGAAGTATGTTGGGAAGATTTGAAACATAACAGATTGATTGCAGAATCAATAATCAAGCAGTTACCATATCTGCAAAATATAAGTTAGGAAACAGGTTCCTATAAAATAGGAAACAAAATTTCCTGCAAAACTGAGTCAAACAAATGATGTTCAATCCTGCAAACAATGTCAAAATACTTTGTATTTCATCATCAAGTATAAATTAATCACGCATAGGGGTTTAGGAGTTTGATTAAGATCAGAAACTCTCCCTAGGTTAATGCATGTGAAACTCGGTCAGTTTCAAGACTTTGAAAGCTGTTTCAAAGACTTGAAATAGACAAGCTATTTCAAGTCTTAATCCTGCATTGAACTTACAGAATTGAAGAAACCACAAGATGGCGATATTCCACAAGCTAAAGGAGCATGGACTAAAAGATGGAGGAACATGGAGATGTGCTTGCTATTTATTGTTTGTGGTTGTTTAATTATTGTCTTGTTATTTATTGTTGGTGTATGGATGATGCATGCAAATTGATAACTGTAGGGTTTTGATTCATGGATCGCGCAAACGGAAGCATAATCAAACAAACAACCATGCAAAACCCTCCAAGGATCACAAGTCTAGATGCATAACGATAGTGAAGGTAAGAAATCATAAACACACCTTTGGGTTCTCCTTGATGACTTCAAACGCGAATAGTGTCACGTTCTCTATAGTTGATCCACGCCTAGAGTTGATCCTAGATCTCCAATCTCCTTGGTGCTAGCCCGGAATGAAAGGAGGGTGAAGGAATCACGCAAAACGAGACAAAAGAAAGGGGCTCGGACCTCTTTTGGCGTCGGGGACGAGGGGCGGCGGCAAGGGTGGCGTCGGCCTCCTTTTTGCTTGCTCTCTCTCTCCTTTGTTCTCTCCCACTCTTGTTATGTTCTCTTTAGAGCATAAGTTATGAGGAAGGAAGGAAGGAGGGTCCTTTATATAGTCCAACAACTCCTTGTTAACTACCTAAAGGACTTATTCTAGTCCTACTAGAATTCAATTTAGTCCCTTCCTTGCAAATTAGTCCCTACTAAGTTTGCAAGGGTTTGCAAAGTGATCCTTCTAATTAATTAATCCAATTAATTAATTCCCAAATCTAGTACAACTCTATATAGCGTGTGACCCCATAGGTTCTATCTAGTTGGTAGCAACTCTTTGCTAATATGGAGCGGTTTCTAGCAAAACATCCATTCTAGCCAACTAATAGAATAGTCATCTAGACAACCTTGTACAAGTAATTGTCTCATCCCTTTGCCTCCATATCCGGATTGGACACGAGACATACAAGTCACACTCGTATATCCAATCCATAGTTTCTCGATCCATGGAATAGCCTTATTCGTGCAAATAACATCAATATCCCATATTGATTTATTTGAGTCTGGCCAGACATTCTATAAGCACTATCCTTCGAGTGGCCTAGGATATTTGCTCCCGTTATGTGGGAGGGGCAAATCCTCTCTACGTCCACTACGATCTCTAATCTTGCTTCTCATTGTATCCAGTACACGCCTTTATAACTACCCAGTTACGGTGTAGCGTTTAACGCTACCAAGATCACAATGATCCACAACTAGAATATCTAGTGACTTCAAGTCTAAGGATGACAATACCATTGTACCCGAGAAGCACTTGTGACTCAACATAACATGTATGTAGCCTTCTCGGTGATGGGTCAATCCAGTGCAACATTCCGTAATGCACACCTATGTGTTGGATCGTGATATCTCCATATCAATCCAACCCCATACTAGTCTATAAATGATTGTCCCATTTAATCATTATACTTGACTAGGGATATTTAAGATAAACAACACGATTGTAAATCTAAGGACTTCATTATATTAAATATCCAATAAATAATAAATGAATTTTCTAGCCAAATACAAATTCATACTAAACTAGATTGCCTCTAGGGCATCTATTCCAACAGTCTCCCACTTGCACTAGAGCCAATCTGGCGCATCTCGTATGCCCATACTCTTAGTGTGCCCTTCATGCTTCCACTGCGTGAGAGGCTTTGTAAGCGGGTCTGACAGATTATCATCTGTAGGAATCTTGCATATCCGAACGTCTCCTCTATCGATAATATCTCGAATCAGATGAAACTTCCTGAGCACATGCTTGGACTTCTGGTGCGATCTTGGTTCCTTTGATTGCGCGATCGCCCCAGTGTTGTCACAGAACAACTCCACTGGATCCGCAATGCTAGGGACCACACCAAGTTCAGAAACAAACTTTCTGATCCAAACAGCCTCCTTTGCTGCACCATTTGCAGCAATGTACTCAGCCTCTGTTGTAGAATCAGCCACCGTCTCTTGCTTGGAGCTCTTCCAGCTCACCGCTGCTCCATTCAGGCAAAACACATAACCCGACTGTGATCTAAAGTCATCTCTATCTGTTTGGAAGCTTGCATCAGTGTAACCCCTTACACGCAACTCTTCCTCACCGCCAAACATCAAGAAAGCATCCTTAGTTCTTCTCAAGTACTTTAGGATGTTCTTGACAGCAATCCAGTGACTCTCACCCGGATTGGATTGGTATCTGCTTGTCATACTCAAGGCATATGACACATCTGGTCTAGTACATAACATGGCGTACATGATAGATCCTATGGCCGAGGCATAGGGAATCCTACTCATGCGTTCCTTCTCAATCTCATTGGAAGGACAACCACTCTTTGAAAGAGTGATTCCATGTGACATGGGCAAGAATCCCTTCTTGGAATCTTGCATGTTGAACCGTTTCAACACCTTGTCAATATATGTACTCTGACTTAGGCCTAGCAACCTCTTAGATCTATCTCTATAGATCTTTATACCGAGTATATAGGCTGCTTCCCCTAAGTCCTTCATTGAAAAACACTTTCCTAGCCAATCTTTCACAGATTGCAGCATGGGAATGTCGTTTCCAATGAGTAGTATGTCATCTACATACAAGACCAGAAAAGCTACAGAGCTCCCACTAACCTTCTTGTAGACACAAGACTCATCTTCGTTTCTGATGAAGCCAAACTCTTTGACCACTTCATCAAAACGTCGATTCCAACTCCTAGAAGCTTGCTTCAATCCATAAATGGATCGTTGCAGCTTACAGACTTTGTTGGCTTGCTTTGGATCCTCAAAACCCTCCGGCTGTATCATATACACGTCCTCGAGGAGATTCCCATAAAGGAATGCTGTTTTGACATCCATCTGCCAAATCTCATAGTCGTAGTATGCTGCAATTGCAAGTAGGATTCGGATGGATTTGGTCATTGCGACTGGTGAAAAGGTTTCATCATAGTCAATACCATGAATCTGTCTGAATCCTTTAGCCACCAATCGGCCCTTATAGGTAATCACATTATCATCCATGTCGATCTTCTTCTTGAAGACCCACTTGCACCCTATGGGCCGCGCCCCATCAGGTGGTTCCACCAAAGTCCATACTTTGTTGGTATACATGGATTCCATCTCGGATCTCATGGCTTCAAGCCACTTCTGCGAGTCTGGGCCATTCATGGCCTCCTCATAGGTAGTAGGCTCATCATCTATGAGCATCGTGTCACCGGAATCAGTTATGAGAAGTCCGTACCTCTCGGGTTCCTGGCGCACTCTACTAGATCTACGAAGCTCTTGTGTTACCTGAACAGGTGGATCCACAACTGCTTGTGATTCCTGTTCATGTTCCATAATCGGTTCAGTGATTTGTGGTTCTTGAACTTCTTCAAGCTCTACATTCCTCCCACTTGCTTCTTTAGAGACAAACTCTCTTTCTAGAAACACGCCGGTCCGAGCAACAAACACTTTGTTCTCGGTTGGATTGTAGAAGTAGTATCCCTTAGTTTCCTTAGGGTACCCCACAAACTTACACTTATCCGATTTAGGCCCTAGCTTGTCTGATTGTAAACGCTTTACATAGACATCGCAGCCCCAAATCCTCATGAACGACAGTGTGGGACGCCTCCCACTCCACATCTCATATGGTGTCTTCATGACTAATTTAGATGGAACACGGTTAATGGTGAAAGCTGCACTTAATAGAGCGTAGCCCCAAAATGATAATGGAAGATCGGTTTGACACATCATAGACCGAACCATATCCAATAGGGTTCGATTCCTCCTCTCGGACACGCCATTCCATTGTGGAGTTCCGGGTGGAGTGAGTTGGGACACGATCCCACACTCTCTAAGATAGTCGTCAAACTCTTGGCTCAAGTATTCTCCTCCACGATCCGATCGTAGAGCCTTGATACTTTTGCCAAGTTGCTTCTCTACTTCATTCTTGAATTCTTTGAACACTTCAAAGGATTCGGATTTGGCCCTCATAAGGTACACAAATCCATATCTACTGTAATCATCAGTAAACGTAATGAAGTAGACATAACCACCCCTGGCAGGCGTGGCAAATGGCCCACACACATCGGTATGTATGAGCGCCAATTCCTCACTAGTCCTCTCACCTTTCTTATTGAAAGGGGACTTTGTCATTTTTCCCAATAAACAAGCCTCACATGTCTCATATGATTCAAAATCAAATGAGTCTAGCAATCCATCCTTATGGAGTCTAGATACATGTTTCTCATTTATGTGGCCTAAACGACAATGCCATAAATAAGCAGGATTTAAATCATTTATTTTAATCCGCTTGGTATTAATGTTGTAGACAGGATTGCTTAGATCAAGGACATAAAGTCCATTAAATAATTGCGCACTAAAATAGTGAATATTATTCAAATAAAAGGAACAACAATTGTTCTTTATTGAAATAATAAAACCTTCCTTGTCCAAACAAGAAATAGAAATAATGTTTCTGCTCATAGCAGGCACAAAATAGCAATTATTTAATTCTAAAACTAATCCTGAAGGCAGAGATAGCTCACACACGCCTATGGCCAACGCAGCAACCTTTGCTCCATTCCCAACGCGTAGATCTACCTCCCCTTTAGCCAATCTTTTACTTCTCTTTAGATCCTGCATATTTCGACAAATATGAGATCCACATCCAGTATCTAATACCCATGATGTAGAGACAGTTAAATTGACATCTACAACAAAAATACCTGGTGGTGGTGGAATCACTATTCCAAGCCTCTTGTCCTCCAAATATTTTGGGCAGTTTCCCTCTAGTGTCCAGGTTGACTACAGTAGTGACATTCACCCTTAGTCACGACCTTGGCAACGCCACCAACAGGCTTAAGGGCTTGTTCCTTGGACTTGGCAACTGACTTGCCTTTGCCCTTGGAGGAAGAGGCAAACTTTTTGCCCTTTCCTTTATGCACCATCATAATGGCCTTGCCCTTACCCTTGTTGATGCTCTGTTCAGCCGTCCTCAACATGTTGAGCAAATCTGGCAGTGGTTTAACGATCTCGTTCATGTTATAGTTCATAATGAACTGTCCATAACTTTCAGGCAACGATTGCAACACGAGATCGGTTGCCAACTCTTGGCCGACCGGGAACCCAAGCCGGGCGAGATTCTCCAAGTATCCGATCATTCGGAGTACATGGGGTCCCACCGGGTTCCCTTCTGCCAGATGACATTTGAACAGTGCCTTTGAGACCTCATACCTCTCTACCCTCGCCTGCTCTTGGAAGAGCTGCTTTAGATGTTCGATCATATCGACAGCATTCTTGTTCTCATGTTGCTTCTGAAGCTCAGAGGTCATGGTGCAAAGCATTAGGCAGGCCGCATCATTAGCGTCATCAACACGCTTTTGATACGCCTTTAAGGCAGCAGGTGTCTGATTCTCTGGACCTTCTGGAACATGCTCCTCTATTGCGTACAGCTTCTTCTCTTGCTTGAGAACAATTCTCAAGTTTCTGTACCAATCAAGAAAGTTGGTTCCAGAGAGCTTGTCCTTCTCAAGGACAGATCGTAGGGAATGTTGTGAACTCGATGAGTTGTTTGCCATTTGGAATTCTACAAAAAGGAAAATACGCAAGTTTTAGTATTTGTGAATTTTTGACTATATTTAATAATGGCTAGTTTATTAAATATAGCTCCCACTATTTTTCTACGGATTAATAACCCTCAAGATATTAATGCGGAAAATATCATTATATTTTCTAGTGGGCCAAGATCCATCTTTTTCATCTCCTTATGAGCTTGCTTTGGCAAGTCACCCATAATTCGACTACTTCTTAGGTAGGAACAATTCCAATTGCATCCCATATGCAACTCTTGGTTCAATCGGGCAAATAACTCCTTATTTATCCATCTATATGAATAATCCCAATTGATTGCCTCTAGGTTTCTTAATCAAATTAATAGCCTAGTTGTGTTCAACCTCTTATCTAAACAATTGCACATTGTTACGTGCCATCGCATTCCATCATTATGAACCAAGTCGCCATGCTTTGGCACGCACGAACTTGATAAATAATGATGATAATGAGTGTTTAAATAACGAGAAGGCAAGAACACAATATTTAAAATTTGAGGGATTTTTCAATTTTAATTATTTTGTTGATCAATATCAACTAATCTATCTATTTGAGTTTGGGAACAACTCCAAATAATAGATCCGGGTTGTCTAATTATCTTATTATCCTAATTGCATGCATCATCCGTACACCAACCACACAAATAATAAGACAATAAATAAACAACCACAAAACAGAAATTAAACGTGATGTGGATATGGCCTTTTCTAGACTAAGATAATTCCAAGCCAATGGAATTATCTATGAACCCTAAGCAAACACATCTCCATGCGTCTTGATCTTTTGGTCCATCCTTCATAGTCATGTGGAATGCTCCATGCTCCATGCTCCATCTTTTGTGGCTTCTTTGGCTTTGGGCTTCTTTTCTTCAATCTTGGCTAACAATCTACTTTATCTAGCACTAGCTAATATCTATACTAAATAAAATAAATCTCACAAGTTGAGAAAAAAAAATGGCACGCAGGCCATAAAACCCTAATTAATTATTACAATTAATTGATCAGCTCGCAGGCCGTAAAACCAAACCACAAAATTAAACATCCACATCAAACCACATCCTAAGGCCATATCCAATCACCATGCGATTTGCACATAAACAGTTAAAATCCAATTTTAACGCGCTTGGTCAATTTTAATTGATTTTAGGATTTCTAGGGTTAAAACGGTCCATGGGCCCAACAATCCAATTGCCCGGGCCCAAACAAAGTGAACCATAAGGTCCTAGGGCCGGCCCGGCCCAAAACCCGCAAGCTAGGCCCGCGGGTTAGGGCCGCCCGGCCCCTTAGGGCGCCAATCTTGGGCGGCAAGCAAGGGGGCGGTCCCCTAGGGGGCCGAACCTCCTTGTGGAGGTTGTTTCCAAAACAACCTCCTTGCTTGGAGCCCAAGTTTGGTTGTTTCCTTGTTTTGGGAGAACTCCTTCTTCCCCAAGGATGCCCAAACCCTAGATCTAAGATCCTAAAATTTTCAAACTCACCAATTCATGCATCCAATGCAAAATTGGGTCTTGTTATGATCTAATTATTGACAAATTGCATCCCATGCTTGATTTGTCTTGTTTTACGCGATAAACAACAATTTAAGGTGTAAAACAACAAGAATGTAACACATAAACTACGTTTATGCTCTATGACCTGTGGCTCTGATACCAATGTAGGGTTTTGATTCATGGATCGCGCAAATGGAAGCATAATCAAACAAACAACCATGCAAAACCCTCCAAGGATCACAAGTCTAGATGCATAACGATAGTGAAGGTAAGAAATCATAAACACACCTTTGGGTTATCCTTGATGACTTCAAACGCGAATAGTGTCACGTTCTCTATAGTTGATCCACGCCTAGAGTTGATCCTAGATCTCCAATCTCCTTGGTGCTAGCCCGGAATGAAAGGAGGGTGAAGGAATCACGCAAAACGAGACAAAAGAAAGGGGCTGGGCCCTCTTTTGGCGTCGGGGACGAGGGGCGGCGGCAAGGGTGGCGTCGGCCTCCTTGTTGCTTGCTCTCTCTCTCCTTTGTTCTCTCCCACTCTTGTTATGTTCTCTTTAGAGCATAAGTTATGAGGAAGGAAGGAAGGAGGGTCCTTTATATAGTCCAACAACTCCTTGTTAACTACCTAAAGGACTTATTCTAGTCCTACTTGAATTCAATTTAGTCCCTTCCTTGCAAATTAGTCCCTACTAAGTTTGCAAGGGTTTGCAAAGTGATCCTTCTAATTAATTAATCCAATTAATTAATTCCCAAATCTAGTACAACTCTATATAGCGTGTGACCCCATAGGTTCTATCTAGTTGGTAGCAACTCTTTGCTAATATGGAGCGGTTTCTAGCAAAACATCCATTCTAGCCAACTAATAGAATAGTCATCTAGACAACCTTGTACAAGTAATTGTCTCATCCCGTTGCCTCCATATCCGGATTGGACACGAGACATACAAGTCACACTCGTATATCCAATCCATAGTTTCTCGATCCATGGAATAGCCTTATTCGTGCAAATAACATCAATATCCCATATTGATTTATTTGAGTCTGGCCAGACATTCTATAAGCACTATCCTTCGAGTGGCCTAGGATATTTGCTCCCGTTATGTGGGAGGGGCAAATCCTCTCTACGTCCACTACGATCTCTAAGCTTGCTTCTCATTGTATCCAGTACACGCCTTTATAACTACCCAGTTACGGTGTAGCGTTTAACGCTACCAAGATCACAATGATCCACAACTAGAATATCTAGTGACTTCAAGTCTAAGGATGACAATACCATTGTACCCGAGAAGCACTTGTGACTCAACATAACATGTATGTAGCCTTCTCGGTGATGGGTCAATCCAGTGCAACATTCCGTAATGCACACCTATGTGTTGGATCGTGATATCTCCATATCAATCCAACCCCATACTTGTCTATAAATGATTGTCCCATTTAATCATTATACTTGACTAGGGATATTTAAGATAAACAACACGATTGTAAATCTAAGGACTTCATTATATTAAATATCCAATAAATAATAAATGAATTTTCTAGCCAAATACAAATTCATACTAAACTAGATTGCCTCTAGGGCATCTATTCCAACAATAACAAGATAAAATAACCCGGATCTTTTATTTTGGGATTTCCCAACCTAAATAAGTAGATAAGTTGATATGGATCAACAAAACAATTAAAATTACAAAAAAACCCCTCAAATTTAAATATTGTGTTTTCTCCTTCTCGTTACTTAAACACTCGCCGTGACCATGATTTATCAAATTCGGGCTTGCCAAAGCAAGGGGACTTGATTCAGCATGATATGGCGTGATGGCACAAGCTAGTAATGTGAAATTGATGAAGTAAGAGGTTGGACACAACTAGAATACTTTAATTGGATTGAAAGCTTAGAGGCAAACAATTGGGATTATCAATGGGATAGATAAGTATTTATTTTCCCAATTGAACCAAGAGTTGAATATGATGCAATTAGAAATTGTTCCTATCTAAATAACTGATTTTGGGTGACTTGTCAAAGCAAGCTCCAAATGAAGTAAATATGGATTTTGGCCCACTAGAAAATATAATGATATTTTCTGCATTAATATGGAGGGTTATTAATCCGAGAAAAATAGTGGGAGCTATGTTTAATAATCTAGCCATTATTAAATGTAGTTATTTGTTTACAAAATACTTAAACTTTTATATTTCTCATTTTGTAGAATTCCAATGGCAAACAATTCATCGAATTCATCACAATCCCTACGGTCGATCCTTGAGAAGGACAAGCTTTCTGGAACAAACTTTCTAGACTGGTATAGAAACTTGAGAATCGTTCTCAAGCAAAGAAAATGTACATTCTAGAAGAGCATGTTCATGAAGGTCCATAAAATAATTCTGCTGCAGCCTTAAAGGTATATCAGAAGATTGTTGACGATGCCACGGATGTGGCCTGCCTCATGATTTTCAGCATGAACTCTGAGCTCCAAAAGCAACATGGGAACATGGCTGCGTTTGATATGATCATACACTTGAAGCAGCTCTTTCAAGAGAAGGAAAGGGTTGAGCGGTATGAAGTTTCCAAGGCATTGTTAAAATGTCATATGTCATAGGGAAACCCCGTGGGACCTCACGTACTGCGCATGTTCGGTTACTAGGAGAATCTCACATGTATAGGGTTTCCAATAGGTCAAGAGTTGGCCACTGATCTCATCTTGAAATCGTTGCGTGATAGTTATAAACAATTCATTATGAACTATAAAATTAATGAGATCAGCAGACCTCTGCCAGATTAACTCAATATGTTGAGGACAACAAAACAAAGCATCAACAAGAGAAAGGGCAAGGCCATAATGGCGGTGAACAAAGGAAAAGGTAAGTGAGTTGCCTCTACCTCCAAAGGGAAAGGCAAGTCAGTTGTAAAACCCAAAGAAGTTGCCCTCAAACCTCCTGGTGGCATTGCCAAGGGTGTGACTAAGGGTGAGTGTCACTACTACAGTGAGCCTGGGCAGTGGAAGATGAACTGCCCAAAGTATCTTGAGGATAAAAGGCTTGAAATAGTGATTCCATCACCAGTATGTTTTTTTGTTATAGATGTCAATTGAAGTTACTCTTCATCGTGGGTATTGGATAGTGGATGTGGATCTCACATTTGTCGAAATGTGCAGGATCTAAAGAGAAGTAGAAGATTGGCAAAAGGGGAGATAGACCTGCGCGTAGGGAATGGAGCAAAGGTTGCTGCATTGGCCGTTGGCGTGCTCGATTTATCTTTGCCTTCGGGATTAGTTTTAGAATTGGATAACTGCTATTTTGTGCCTGGTATGAGAAGAAACATTATTTCTATTTCTTGTTTGGATGAGAAAGATTTTTCTATTTCAATAAAGGACAAATGTTGCTCCATTTATTGTGATAGTATGCACTATTGTAGTGCGCAATTATCTAATGAATTGTATATCCTTGATCTAAATAATCATGTCTATAACATAAATACTAAGAGGATTAAAACTAATGATTTAAATCCTACTTACTTATGGCATTGTCGTTTAGGCCATATAAACGAAAAACACATCTCTTGACTCCATAAGGAAGGATTCCTAGACTCATTTAATTATGAATCATATGATACATGTGAATCTTTTTTATTAGGAAAAATGAAAAAGTCCCATTTATTAGGAAAAATGACAATATGAAAGGAGAAATGACTAGTGAGCAATTGGCTCTCGTACGTATTGATGTATGTGGACCATTTGCCACGCCTGCCAGAGGTGGTTATCTTTATTTCATAACATTTACTGATGATTTCAGTAGATATGGATTTGTATACCTTATGAAGGCCAAATCCGAATCCTTTGAAAAGTTCAAAGAATTCAAGAACGAATTAGAGAAGCAACTTGGCAAGAGTATTAAGTCTCTACGATCGGATCATGGAGGAGAATACTTAAGCCAAGATTTTGACGACTATCTTAGAGAGTCTGGGATCTTGTCCCAACTCACTCCACCTGGAACGCCGCAATGGAATGGCGTGTCCGAGAGGAGGAATCGGACTCTGTTGGAAATGGTTCGATTTATGATGTGTCAAACAGATCTTCCGTTATCTTTTTTGGGGCACTCTCTATTATGTGCAGCTTTCAACCTTAACCATGTTCCATCTAAATCAGTAATGAAGATTCCATATGAGATGTGGAGTGAGAGGCGTCCCACAATGTCGTTCATTAAGATTTGGGGTTGCGATGTGTTTGTAAAACTTTGACAAACAGAGAAACTCGTGCCCAAGTCGGATAAGTGTAAATTTGTGAGATACCCTAAGGAAATGAAAGGGAATTATTTCTACAATCCTACCGAGAATAAAGTTTTTTTTTTCTCGGACATGCGTGTTCATAGAAAGAGAGTTGTCTCTAAAGAAACAAGTGGGAGGACAATAGATCTTGAAGAAATTCAAGAACCAAAAACCACTGATCCTGCTATGGAACATGAACAGGAACCACAAGATGTTGTGGAGGAACCTGTTCAGGTAACACAAGAACTTCGTAGGTCGAGTAAAGTGCACCAGGAGACAGAGAGGTATGGACTTCTCGTTACTGAGCTTGGTGATGCATTTCTCATAGATTATGAGCCTTCTACCTATTGAGAGGCCATGAAAGGGTCGGACTCCCAAAAGTGGCATGAATCCATGAGATCCGAAATGGAATCCATGTATACCAACAAAGTATGGACTTTGGTGGAACCACCCCAAGGGGCTCGGCCCATAGGGTGCAAGTGGGTCTTCAAGAAGAAGACCGACATGGATGGCAATGTAATTTCCTATAAGGGACGATTAGTAGAAAAAGAATTTAGACAGATTCATGGTATTGACTATGATGAACATTTTCCCCAATCGCGATGACCAAATCCATTTGAATCTTACTTTCTATTGCAGTTTACCACGATTATGAGATTTGGTAGATGGATGAAAAAACAGCGTTTCTGTATGGAAACCTCCTTGAGGATGTGTACATGACACAACCAGAGGGTTTTGAGGATCGAGAGCATGCTCATAAAGTGTGTAAGTTGCAGCGATCCATTTATGGGTTGAAGCAAGCTTCTAGGAGTTGGAATATACGTTTTGATGACGCGGTCAAAGAGTTTTTTATCATCAAGAATGAAGATGAACTTTGTGTCTACAAGAAGGTTAGTGGGAGCTCTATTGTGTTTCTGGTCTTGTATGTGGAGGACATATTGCTCATTGGAAACGAAACTCATACCTTGCAATTTGTTAAAGATTGGCTAGGAAATTTTTTCTCAATGAAGGACTTAGCGGAAGCAAATTATATACTTGGTATCAAGATCTATGGGGATAGATCGAGGAAGCTGCTAGGCCTAAGCCAAAGTACAAATATACACAAGGTGTTGAAATGGTTCAACATGCAAGATTTCAAGAAGGGATTCTTGCCCATGTCGCATGGAATCACCCTTTCGAAGGCTGATTATCTTTCCAATGATATTGAGAAGGAACGCATGAGTAGGGTTCCCTATGCTTCGGCCGTAGGATCCATCACGTATGCCATGTTATGTACTAGACCATATGTGTCATACGCGCTGAGTATGAAAAACTGATATCAGTCTAATTCGGGTGAGAGACACTGGGTAGCGGTCAAGAATTCTCAAGTACTTGAGAAGAACTGCGTTCTTGATATATGGAGGGGAGGAAGAGTTGCGTGTAAGGGTTTGCACGGATGCAAGCTTCCAAACCGTCAATGATGATTTCAGTTTGTAGTCGGGATTCGTGTATTGCCTGAATGGAGGATCTGTGAGCTGGAAAAGTTCCAAGCAAGAGACGGTAGTTTTCTACAACTGAGGCTGAGTACATTGCTGCATCGGTGCAACAAAGTAAGCTGTTTGGATTAGGAAGTTCATTACTGAGCTGGGTGTGGTTCCTAGTATTGTGGATCCAATAGATTTGTATTGTGACAACACTGGAGCGACCGCACAATCCAAGGAACCCAAGTCACACCAGAAATCCAAGCACGTACTCAGAAAATTCCATCTTATTTGAGATATCATCGATAGAGGAGATGTGAAGATATGCAAGATTCCTACAAATGAGAATCTGTCAGATCCACTTACAAAGCCGCTTGTTCAGCGCAAGCATGAAGGGCACACTAGATCTATATGCATACGAGATGCACTAGATTGGTCTAGTGCAAGTGAGAGAATGTTGGAATAGATGCTCTAGAGGCAATCTTATTTAGTATGAACATTGTTTTGGGCTAGAATATTCATTGTATTATTTATGGAGACATTTAATATAACGAGTCCTTAGATTGAAATGTGTTGTTTATCTTAAATATCCCTAGTCCATTATATTGATTAACATGACGATCAACTATAGACTATTATGTGGGTAGATTGATATCGAGATATCAAGTCTAGCACATGGGTATGCATTAGGGGTAGGCATACTGGATTGACCCACAACGAGAAGGCTACAAACAGGTTATATAAAGTCACAAGTGCTTCTCGTAGTGGCAATGGTATTTCGGTCCTTAGACTTGAATTCACTAGATACTATAGTTGTGAAATATCATGCTTTGATATTATCAAACGTTGCGCCTTAACAGGGAACTATAAAGGTAGTTGTCGGACATGATAGGAAGCAAGCTTAGAGATGGTAGTGATGTAGAGAGGATTTGTCCCTCCCACATAATAGGAGCAAATATCCACGACCACTCAAGGGGTAGTGCTTATAGAATGTCTGTCCAGACTCAGATAAATCAATAAAGGATATTGATATTATCTTCATGAATAAGACTATTACCAGAATCGAGAAACTATGGATTGGATATACGAGTGTGACTTATATGTCTCATGTCAAATCCGGATATAGATACAAAGGGATAATACAATACGGTAACATTGGTCACAAGGTTTGTCGAATTATTGACTATTTCTATTAGTTGGGTTGCATATATGTCTTGCTAGGGGCCACTCTATGCTAGTAATTTTTAATATCAACTAAGTAGAAACGTATGAGGTCACACTCCATATGGATTTAAACAGAATTAGGAATTAATCAATATGATTGATTAAATAAAAGGATCAATACGCAACTACTTGCAAACTTAGTAGGACTAATTTTCAAGGTGAACTAATTCATGTAAGGACATGATTAGAAGAGGGGCTAATATGTAGTTAACAAGGAGTTGTTAGACTATATAAAGAGACTCCTAGCTTATTTTCTCATAAGTGTTATAATTGTTATCACACAAGAAAGAGAGAAAAAGGCAGGGAGAGAGCAAACAAGGGAGGCCGAACCGATCCCCCCGGTCTGCCCCTCTCACCGTCGTCCAAAGAGGTGTGGTCTCTTTTGGTCTCGTTTTGCGTGTTCTTCTTCTTCCTCCTCCTTCCCTAGCTAGCAAAAAGGCGTGGAAGATCTGGGATCAACGCTAGGAGTGCACTTTGCATAGAGACATGGACACTATTTCACGTGAAGTCATCAAAGGAGACACACAAGGTACTTGATGTTCTCATCCTTTACCATCATTATGAATTTTAGACTTGTGATCCTTGGAGGGTCTTGAACGGATCTTTGTTTTTTATTCCGCTGCGTAACTTGTATCAAAACCCTACATTTTTAGCCTTTACTAGCCAAGTACATGTCTGCATAGCCAATTACATATAATCTACATTGTTTGATTCATAATGTGAGTCAGTTTCTTGGTCTGTTTAGTGTTTTATTATATTGTTGTATTGTGTTTACTTGGTTCATATCTATTTTTGCACTTTTAAATTACTGAGTCCCCCTACCCAATTATCGAGTCAAATTCGAGTTGGCCTAGCTTATAGAGTTTAGGCGTTTATATGAAAAATACAACAAATAAAAATCCATAGAAACTGAATATGTTTAAAAAGGGCAAAAGAAGTGACTCGAATGTGGAGATAGATCAGTGATGAAGCGAGAAGAGTGAATTTGTATAGCAGAAGCGTAGGTGTTTGAAATCTGAGCAAACCGACACACAAAGTGAGGACCCCTTAGAATGCATTGAGAGAGATTTTGTGACTTGGATTCCGAGCCAAATTTTGAAAAATTGAAAAACCTTTAAATCTAAAGTGTGCGTGTGTTTCTTTTGATATTTTTTGAGTAATTTCTGGATAGTGGATGACCTCCGTCTTTAGTAGTCGACAACCCATATTTACATGATCGTGTACGGAACACATGGATGACCTTTTGGGGGCCTCACTAGCCTATTGATAACTCCTTCATAAGATTACCATACTTAAACTTTACATTGTTATTTCTGTGCGTTTCAGAGCAAAATGATTAATCCTAGGCTTATTTGAAGAGAATATGTTTTTTGATGTTATTGAGCTTTAAAGTACAATCTGGGCGTTTCTTAATGGTTATTGAGTATGATTTTGATAATGTATCACATTTGATCTTTGCGGTAGTGTTCATGTTGTTGTTTGACAGGAATCACGCATGCGGGAATCAAGTGGAGAGAAGAAACGAGCTTCGGAATAGAAGAAAAAGGCGAATTTGGGCGTTTTGAATGTTTTCGCCTAAAATTGGGAAATAATTGAGAAGAACGAGAAAATGGTCAATAAACGAGAATTTCTCTACATGATCGAAGCCCACCCCGCGAAAGGAATCCATATGTGAAAAAATCACGTTAATCGAAGTCAAGGATCAAAATCCGGGTCCTTATTTGATTTTCAAAAAGCTTAGTTGCTTTTCTAGGATGTTTTAGTGTAAATTAAGGATGTCTTGAGGATATTTTGAGTTCCACAATGAATATTGGAGTGAGACTGGTGGTGAATGAAAGTAGACTCGAAGAGTTTCCAACGGTAGGTCAAACGGAGATCGGACGAGAAAGTTATGGTCCGTCAAAGATGAAAGGGAATAGTGCTACCCAGCAGGTGGTCGTACGACCACATTATGGTGACCGTACGAACACGTTGACTTAGCCAAATTTCAGAAGTGGTCGTAGCAAGGATTCTTCCTGGTATTATAGTGATCGTACGACCACCCTATTTTGCCTGTGGTCGTACGCCCACTTTAAGGTGATCGTACGACCACCCTGGAGACCGGTAACGTATTGGGGGGGGGGTTAGGATTTTTTTTAATATTTTGGGCGGGATTTATTTCCAAAACTATTAGTTGGAGTTAGAAACGTTTGGGGGCAAACCTAGACAGTACGTACGGATTTCTTGGAGCTAGGGAGATTGTGCTTGGAGCTTGGACATCATCGTTTGATCTCTTTCTTCATCTTTTTCTCTAGCTTCTGGTTGATCATCATTGAACTTTGTATTTTGATCATGTCAACTAGTAGCTAAACACTTTTATACTGGGAATTCTCGTTTGGTTGCCAGGGTTTGATATGAACAACTGGTATTGAGGTTGTGGTTCATGCCTTGCTTAATTTAATGCATTATTCTATTATTATTAAGCGTTTATGAGTTAATTATCTTTCTTCCGCATAGCTAACGTAGGATTGATCTTAATTAGTATTCACGTGGCAACTCCGTGAAAATAAGTCGGTAAATTGAACATTTCACCTAGTTGTATCCTTACATGGTACCTCGGTAGAGTTAACTACGATCATTAAAGTAGAATAACGAACTTTAATGCTGGCTTAGAATTGAATCAAGCTTGGTAACTCGTTTTGAATTGGCTCTAGGTATAGACAACTTATTTGGTAACTCGGTAAGTTATGATTTTCTCGATTAATGATAGAAGACGGGTTAGTATTTTATAAATCAAAGCGTAGTTCATAGCATCCCTAGTGATCCACGAGAGAATTCCCGGTACTTTCCTCTTATTAGTAACTTTAAAAATCATTCTCTGTTAATCGTGAAGTAATTCAACTGATTTTAGATGATGTTCTTTAATTTAAGTAGAATTATTAAAACAAACCCACTTGCTTGTCCACATAGGGTTATTCGTTATTAACTAGTTTACAAAGAAGTCCTCTGGGTTCGACAACTTGGATTACCGGAATTATTACAACACCGACAACTGTGCAATTTCAGTTGGAACGTGTCACCTATCTCGATCCTAGGTCCACTAGTGAGCTCGATTGATCCATTAACCCATTTTATTCAAAACATTTGAGCCTAGGAGCCATTCCTTCTGACTTGCATCAGTTGTTAGAATTTTCTATTCCTATGAGTCATGACATAGGGAAATGTGTGAGGGAGGATTGACGAGGGTGTTGTGCTTCATTTTATATTCTTGTGGATACGTTTATCTTATATATCTCGAGGAAGCAAGGGTGAGCTAGAGGAGATAACGTACAACCGTACATGTGGTGAGTCACATCATTACATAGAAACACAGGTGACGAGTGCGAGGCATATTTCCACCCAAGATGGGGTTGGGTTGTTATATTTACATTGGTGGACGTGCTATTCTCTATTTATGATTTTGTTGGTATTGTGAAGGAAATGTTTGTTTGAGCACGATGACAAGATTTACTACTTGAGGAGATTGCTTCACATCGAGTGTGGGGGTACCGAATTTGGTGCATTGTTACTAGATTTAACTTATCCACCCCTACGTTATCTTTCATTGTTCTGTTTAGCCACTCGGACGAACAATATTGTTCATATTGTGCTTATGTTTTTATGCCCCGCATAGAAAAAAGAAAAGCAAAAGAAACGAAAAAGATTTAGATCTTTGTTTATTTCATTTTTATCTTTTTAGAAAGGCCGAGTTAGTTGGTTGTTTTATTCTTATACTGATACTTCTTCACACTTGTGGTCGCAATAAAAGTGTATCACCGGGATTGAGGAAATTGAGGGCCAGATTTGGTGAGATTCGCAGTTTGATATCTTATATCTTGGTGAGGGAGTGTGAGTATGGGATTTGGTGATAAATTATCATGACATAATAAGACTTCGCTTCTAAAAAGCCTATCATACGTCCCTAAGTTGTTATCATTTAAAACCCGTATGGATAAAAGCTTCGATAGTGTGCTAGACTAGACAAAAAAATCTCTTCTTGTGTTCGGCACACTAGTGTGGGGATATTTGATAATTCTATTTTAGAGTTATATAATTGCTCTATTTCATTCGTTTTTGTGAGGTTATATGGAGAGTTTAGCGTCATTCCGGCTGCTTTGTTTAAATTTTGCAAGAAAGTAGTTTTATGTTCATTCATATTAATTCAGGAACTTTCATGTGTTTATTTTATGTTTTATTGGAATATGATCGAGGGTTTGTGTTTCATATTGTGTTAACAGGAAATGGGAGCTCGAGTATCAATGGGTGCATGAAGGCGAACTTGGGAAGATAAATAACTCAAAAAGAGTTGAAGAATTAGAGAAAGAATGAAGAAAAAAATCATTATAGTAGACCTAATCGCATGACTAGCAAAGTCCGATCGCACGATCATGGTAAATAAGGATGACACCCATGTGTACTGATCATACGATTCGAATACCGTGATCGTGCGATCTGAGAGTCATGCAACATCATATTTGAAGGTTAAAAGTGAAAATAAAGAGATTTGATTAGCAAGGAAACATGTGTTATGATATATCACAACCTATGGACGTTTGGGGAAGGGAGATCATAGCCTTACGTATATCATCGAGGAGGAGGAGTTTGGAGCAGTTGTGGACCTAGGGTTTCATTGAACTATGGAGATCTTTAGTGTTTGATCATTCTAATCTCTATTCATGTATTTTTACAATGAGAAACTTGTATCTTAGTATGAGTGTCATTTGTGAAACTTTTTGCCTAGGTTCCGTAGATGAACGCATGGTATAATTAGACTTTTTTCGGTTTATGCTTCGTTAAACTTCACGATCTGTTGATCTTAATCTAGTATACAAATTTCTATCTATTTTTCTTGCCCGAGTTATATGTTATGCTTGAATGGATTGATCACCCAAAAAATCTAGTTTCAAAGCTTGTTAATGAGAGCCATTAGCACGGAGACAAGTTGATTAATCTTGAATTGGGAAGAATCGAGAGGTGACTCGTTAGGAGCTTAAAATATTGAGTCGCTCGTTAATATGGCTTGAATGGTTACCATTGGACCGAGGGCGCGGTGTATTGTTGGAGTTTTAGAACAGACTAGAACAAAATCGTTAGGTTTTGGTGGACTGAGAGGCCTGGTATTGACCGACACGTAATATTATGCGTTACCGAGAGTGATTCACACTACTTAATTGACTTGGCATACATAAAGATCACATTTGTCATAAAGGATTACCTGAATTTTTTAGGTCCAAGGGGATCCGCATGAAATCTAGTATGTTTATCACATTTGTCGCACCACAGTCATTATAAACCGAAAAAAAATAGTTGTATTTCACTACTATTTTAAGTTGTAGTTTAGAAACAATGAATGAATAAAATCCTGTTCATGGTTACTTAAATACTTCAAATTACTTTTCTAGCTAAAAAATAACAAATCACATGTATATACACCGCTTAATCATGTGTGTCAAGTTTTTCTGATGTTGTTGCGCATATACCCAATTACGGAGTCGTGGTCGGGTTGGCCTTGCATTGCATATAGAGTTTAGGTGTTTATATGAAATATACAAAAAAAGTGAAAAAAATCATAAAATTGATTGTTTTAGAAAGGGAAAAGAAGTTCGTATGTCGAGAGAACTCCATGATGAATTGAGAAGGGTGACTTTGTAGAGCAGAAGTGTAGGTGTTTGATATATGAGGAAGCTGAAACACAGAGTGCTGGCCCTTTAGAATGAATAGATAGAGTTCATGACTCAGATACCGAGGCAATTTATGAAAAACTATAAAACTTTTAATTCTAAAGCGCGTGCCATTTTTGAGATTTACAAATAATTAGTCGGTAGCGCATGACCGCCGTCTTTCGGTAGTCGACAACCTGCCTTCACATTATTGTGCAGGGAACATGATGTGAATTCTTAATGCTTTATTGAAGCGCCTATATTACGCGTATTGCACAAGTATATGGTCAAGTAAAATAGTTGAGTATTTAAGTACTACGAGTTATCGAAGCCACAAGGAGGTAACTATACTAATACATAATCTAGCAATTATATTTAACTCAAACCAGGTAAAAATAGGTTGTGAATAAATGGTTGTCATCCTCAAAAAAAAGACTGAAGTCTAATACTAAGCAATATAAACGTGAATAAATAAAGATTGATCAGAGATGAAAAAGGCTAGACAATCTATAGATTACCTAAGGTGGTTGAAAATTCCGGAATTAGTGATATAACATGACAATTCACATATTAACTTAGTTGGGTAATAGCTATGACAATACCCTTGCGGTCTCTTGTAATCCTACACAACGTCCTACTCAGGTTCCTTTCGGTCCACCTGCGTCTACCGATATGTTCTAGCATGCTAACATCGTGCACGGTAACGAGTCCTTTCGGTCCACCGCTACACGAACTAACTGAAATCACCTACCGAATCCACCACTTCAAGCCACTCCTACTCAACTCACCTCGCAGTCTCGTTGATTTAGGAATGTAATTGTAGCCCCAACTAGGGTAGAGTTGCTTCGACACACTCACTAGTTAATTAACAGGTCTGGGTTATGACTCATTTCTCGCTAGAAATAACGCGCAGAATCAAATATCATCTAAAACAGAATTACTCTTTAAGAAAGAAATTGATTACGTAGAAAAAATACTAACTTTAATATCAAACCTTTACCAAACTGTGTCAATAGGTAAGGCTCAACAAAGATTAACAAAGCGTACCGTTAATCAATTCATAAACCAAATCCTAATGCCTAAAACATCCACTTAAATCCGGAAAATCATCAATCAATAAACCCTAGGCTCTCCATAGATTCCTATGTATGATTTTAGCCACTCATAGCAACACAAAGTATTGAGAAATATTACATACAAGAAGACTAAAGGGAGAATAGGATTCAAACACTAAAAACAATGTATGGCGTCGATCCCAAGCTATCTCCTTGCTCCAAGCTGCTCTTCTATGCTCTCCAAGGCTTCACAACTCCACAATAATCTGTTCTCCCGTCATTTCTACCTAGTTCGAAGTCAATGAAGTCTAAGTCTTGATAATTGCACAAAACCCCCAAAAATCCGCCTTTTTTCAAGGCCATTCGTGCGAATGCATTTGTGCGAAATACGAATGAGCTGCAGAATCCTCCTTGAATATTCACTTCTTCGTTCCAGAGCCTCTTTCCTTACCCTTCCTAGCTTTTGAAGCTCACGTCCCTGATCCAGTGCGCTCCTGAAGCCCTGTTTCCTGTCAAAGACAACAAACAACTATACCAAGCGATTGAATCCATCAAATAAGCATAATAGAACATGTAAGACATGCCCGGATTGGAAATTTAGCATATGGCGTGACAAAGGGGCAAAACATGTACTTTCTCATCAAATATAGGCTCGACATTCTCCCAAAACCTCTATGCAATGTGGCAGTGCTAAATACATATAGATCCTAAAAGGCTCTATCAATTTCCCCCACACTTTCTCGTTGCTAGTCCCAAGCAACAATGAACTCAACCTCACAAAAGAGACTTGCATACATATCATTTCATCAAATGCATAGTCCACGGCTTTACATACTTACACCGTCCACTAGCCAACACGACTCACGATTCAATACACGAAGACACTACTACGCAACTGCATGATATATACAATTTAACTCAATTATGTTCAATGCAACAAAGTAAAAAAAAATATATATTTTTTTCTTCTTTTTCCGAGATTGGGCAACCTCTCTATCACGAACCGAAATCATCAAATCCTCACAAGCTCACTTTGGAATTTCACACACACAATAATAATTGATATAAGATGATACGTTGCGCAAACTCACTAAGGCACCCCAAATATCCACCAAACAAAACCAAGATACAACATGTCTTTTGACTCGGAGAGTCTAGGCATCTCAAGTCACTAAGTGGTCTTTCTTCGCAAGTCATTTGAGATTTTCAGACCCTCCTAGCGTTATTTATTTTGAAATGCAAATTACCCATTGACAGGAGACACAACTCCTGTGTAATATGGCTTGACTTTAGTTTCCCTCTTAAGCTCTACATTAGATTCAATTCAAATTATTTTGCGCAAACATAAGCACATTAGGTTGTTTCTCCTTGAGGCTAAATTTTTTCAGATTTTTCATTTTCTTTTCTTTCCTCCTGTGTTTTTACAACTGTGAATTTAGAGCTTAAGAGTGGGGGATTTTTTTGGATTTTCTCTTGAAACCACCTTAAAGGGTGGTGGTATACGCTCCCCGACTTCGCTTAGGCCAAATAATCGTACCACATGGAATCAACTCAATACGAAGGTCTACCCTAGATTCCAAGAGTCCACAAGTTTCCACAATAAATGGATTATTCAAACACCTATATACTCAATCCTCCTAGCACACTAGAGAAGCCAAAATTATGCTCGTAATCAAATTTCACAATTCCCGAATAGCCGGGACATCCTTTCGGTAGACTCACGCACACGATACTAGAATTAAAGTATCCATACTATGGTGTCTCCTACTCTCATGAGCTGTTTCACTTGATTTCTTCGGATTATAGGTCTTAAGTTTCCCTTTTTCTCAAAAAAATTATGTTTTAGAATTTTTATATATTTTTTTTAGTTTTTCATTTTTTCCTTACTCAATATGATTGGGCCAAATCGATTAACCAATAATATTGGGCAGGATGATTCAATAAAATAAACGTGTAGACAATGAATATAAATAAACATGCAAATGAAAATCTAACGGGCTGGCACCTAAATACAAAAACCGACACTAATTCTATATGTAACAAGGCGATGCAGCGGACACGGCTAGCGGATAGCTAAAACTTCTTTAAACTTAAGCGCTTCCTTGTCCTCAACGAATATATATTGAAATCAAGAAGACTCGACTACTTAAATGTAGGGGCTGAAGGGTATAGTCGGGGTCCTGAGTATCCTCCTCAGAACTAGACTCTACCACATTTTCATCGGCATGTAGGAAAAAGCCTGGGATCTTGCCTGTAAAAGTGATCACGCGCTGAGTTGGGTAGAATTCTCATGAACTCGTCGACGCGCTGATCCCATGAAGTAATATCAGCTTCTTTTCCGCTGCACCTTTCATATAGTATGGAAACAATATCAGCTTCAATGCCTCTGGAGTTACATTATTGTACTTAACTTTCTAGATGTAGGCACTTGACTTTCCAATAAAGTCAATGGGGGTATTTGATCATGTTCTCATAAAACTCTAACTGGTTATGCATTGTTTGAATGGTCGCATGCTTGAGGTTGAAGTGCTCGGCCTAAATATCTGACACTACGATTTTCGGATTGTGTCCACTCATGGATGACTGAAAGTTCTGAACAAGTGCCTGGCCTGAATTTTTGTAAGGCATCTGGTTGTCGCACTCATTCACACGCACAATCAGTTCGGCCAAGCGCTCTTGGAGCTGCTCGTAGGTCAACTGCTCTCCCATGTCTCTATCTTCTCATCTAATCTCTGAACAATTTCTCGGGGTCTTCAAGTGGGGACACAAGTTCTTTGGAGTTCCTATGCATGCACTGAGTACGTGAAAAGAAAAAAAAGAAAACGAATGGGAAATCAAAGTATCAAATAGAAATTTAAAATAAAAAGTAAACTAAACTAATTGCTAATTAAAAACATGTTAAATGTTGTCCCTGAAAACGGCGCCAAAAACTTGATGCGTTTTGCTAATGCATGTTAGGCAAGCACACAATGAAGTAGTAAAGAAAAAGTATTTTTAATACTCGGGTTGTCGAATCCCAGGAGGACAAGCTCGTAACAAGTTCTAATTAACAGAGTAATTTAATCTATATAGTAACCTGGATGAAATAGTGTAAATGAAGGAAGTGCCGCCCCCAAACAAGTGGTCAGAGATAATGGTAAATATAACAGTAATCGTGAATTAAGAAGAAGTCTTAATCAATTTTTGAGAAAATAGGCAATTTCATTGATCTCTTAGGGCTGTAGAGGATTTCTAGATTGGCTATGTAACACTTTACTTCTGTTCTAATTAAGTCGGGTAATAACATTGAAAATCTCATGTCGATCTCATGTCGTTATATGTAACAGTTTACCTAGGGTCCTGTCAGTCCACCTACGTCTACCGGCCCGTTCTAGTAGGCTAATCTACGTGCATGACAACGTGTCATATCGGTCCACCGTGTAGTAATCCTAATATTTATATTACATTTTTATCTTTTAAGTGATGTTAGTATTACTCAATTGAGTGTGTTAAGGTAAATATTGTGTTAAGCATGCTAGAATTTTGTTAAGAAAAGTTATAAAGTTAAAGTAGAAGTCAAGTTGTATGTTTGTTTCATTTGAAAACTATAATGCCTTTTGAACAAGGTTTGGGGTACTTTTTGAAATATTATATGAGCAATAAAATATAGTTTTAGATTTTGGTTGAATGTTTTGGATACATCAAATACTTAAATCTATATGAATAGATAGTGTGCATCATATGATTTGAAACTTGCTTGTACTCACTTGTTTTGGTGTAACCACCACACCAAATTATTTTGGGACTATATAAGCACAAGTTGCATATTTCCCATCATTTTTCTCTACATTTTTCTCTCTCTATGAAGTGCTACAATCTCTCATTTCTCTCCCTTCATCTCATTCGGGTTTTGTTCTTGACCTTCCACAAACGTGGTCTAAAAATTAAATTTTTGAGGTTCTAAGTGTTGGAAACTCAACTTGGGTGTTAGTATATCAAAGGGGTGGCAAGTTTTGAGAATTTCCTTCAAGATTTAAGACCCTACGAGTCATCATTCATCACTTTTCCATAACCCACATCAAAAACACCATGAAAGTGAGGAGTAAGTTTTACATCTTTGCATTTACATCATGATTTTGGTCATTCACTCCTCATTCTTGTGATTCCATGGAAAATAATTACTAGCATGTTAGTGATTCATCATCTTTAAGATAAATTTTAGCATTGATCATCTGATTTGTATGATCGCATAATGGATTTATGATTGCATGTTCTTGATTCATCATCATCTTCATGATATTGACACATGCATGTGCAAAAATGAGTTTGTTGGATATATGTATCTGGGTTAGATATTTTGATAGTATAATTTCTAATATTGGGAGAGTATTTCTTGCATGTAACAAGTTTTTGAAGTATGTAAAACCATAAAGTTCATGCTTCCAGCCTATTTTCACGAAATTAGAAAAAAATACTTAAACATTTCAGAAAATTATGAGAATTCAGGGTTTGTGTAATTTCATATGTCATCCTACATTAAAAAAATCATAGTCATTGGACTTGTATTTAATTTTTAATTGACAAAATTGTTTGGCGAATCGGTCCAACCCCAGACCAGAAATGTATTTCATCGATTACATGTACTTCTTGTGAAAAGCTTACCAAATTTGGATATGTTGTTCTTAGCGGTGTTATCTACATGCAGCTAAAATTTCATAATTTTTGGAGTTTGTATGAATGTTTAATGAATTTAATTCCAATGCTGCTTCCAGCCTCTGCTTTTCACCCAACCCGAGCCAAAGTTATTGTTTATAAATACGTATAATTTTTCATAATTTTTAATATTTTATATGTTACGGGTGAACTCTTATCTATGTTATGTCATAAAATTTGTGTCTCGTATAATTATTGAAGGGCTGTACATTAGTTAGAAATGCAGGATCAATACTCTAGAAGGGGGGGGGGGGGGGGGTTGAATAAAGTGTGCATACTTTTGCAAAACTTGCAAGAGGAGTGGTTTCAAAAAGAATTTTAATGAGAGAAGAAAAATTCAAGGACTTGAAATGAGTTTCAATCCCTTGGAATGAAAACAGTTGAAGTTTTAAAAGATAAGTCTATTTTAAGGCCTTGAAATGAGTTTCAAACCCCTGAAATAAACTGTTTTGAATGCTGCGAAAGAACTAAGTATGTAGCTGAAAAGTAAATGCAAGAGACACAAGATATATAGAATTCAGTCCACTTGGACCTACGTCTCTACCCCAGGGATCTTCTCCCTGCAAGATTTTCAACACAATTCTTATTAATCGACAGCTAAGCCCTAGATCTCAAGAACAGAGAGATGCCTTACTCTGTTACAGCTTGTGGTTCTCACTAACCTATCTAGTACCTGCTCTAGCTATCTGATTAACTAAGAATTCTATATTGTTCACCTTTAAAAGTCTTTGATAATGAGAACTAGAAGTATAATCAAAATGATATACAAGTGAAGTTCAGAAGAGAAGAACACTAGAACTGAATCTGCAGTGAGTATGCAGTGTTCTTTTCATGCTAGGATTAAGAGAAATGAATATGCTTCTTTGTTGCTCGTCAATCCTTGAATGTTTTTGAGTGTCTCTGCTAATTGTCCCGTTACAATGCTTCAGCTTTCCCTCTTTTTATAGAGCAGTTTGAATTGCAGATCTCCTAAATCTTCTCATAACAAACTTACCTATTTTGAAGCTTCAGCTTTGACTTCTCTAAAAGCTTCTCCAACGGATAGTTTGATCACTATCTTCAATGATAGTAATTTGATATTGTATAAAAATCAGTTAGGAAACTTCCAAACATAGCAGGATTGATTACAGAATCAAGTCATCACACAATTTCCTATCCTGCAAAACTTAGGTTAGGAAATATATCCTGTAAAATAGGAAACAAAATTCCCTTGCAAAACTAAGTCAAACAGATGTATTAGATACTATAAAATATGTTTAATAACTTTGTATTTTATCATCAAGTACCTATTAATTAAGCACAGGGGTTTAGGATTTGAATCAAGATCAGGAACTCCCCCTAAGTTGAAGCATATGAACCATAGTCACTTTCAAGGCCGCGAAAGCTGTTTCAAGGCCTTGAAATAGACTAGCTATTTCAAGAATTTGAAAGTGATTTGAACATACAATCTCCCCCTTGATGAAAGAGAAAACCACAATCTGTTTGGTACTATGTTTCTGCAAAAAAATACTCATTAGCATATAGTACAGTTAATTATAACACATGATATCCAAAAGAAATCCAACTTATTAACTTACTGAAATTAGCACATAGCATCAAAGTTAAGATAATTCTACTGACCAAAAACCAGGGTCAGGTCTCCTAGTAAGCAAATAAAAAACAAATAAAAACCTAGATTTATCTCCCCCTTTTTGACTTTCATAAAAAAAGAATGAGAAAAGATGTTGGATTAGAGTTTTTGGAAAGAGTTATTGAGAAACTGTTTGAAAGGATAAAATTTTCAAGACTTTGAAAATGATTTCAAGGCCTTGAAAAAGAGAAGAGAGTAGGCAAGAGTTAATGGGTTGGGTCTTCATCTCCTTGCTACTATGCATCTTCTTCCTGACTATTTCCTTCATCATCATTAACATGTTCTTCTTCCTGTTGAGCCACCCATCACCAGCTTCACATTCTCCCTCAAACAAGTCAGCAGTAGTCACAATTTCTGGAATAGCTGTCTTCTTCGATTTCTTCTTCTTGAGATCTATTAGCAATGCTCCTGAATCTGGACTGTCAACTTCTTCCTCTTGATCTTCATCAACCACCTGCTTTCCTTTTTCCTTTACCAGAGCAGCCTCATCCTGAGTTGAGTATTCTCTGAGCAGATCCTTGGATGAATTATCCTTTTTGGTACCCTCTGCAGCTTGAGATACCTCTTCAGGCACATCAAACACTGTCATGCTTCTTAAGATGTTTTCAACCATGTACTTCACCTGTCCGAGATCAGTTTTAAACTCATGTTGATTTTCCTTCACTTCATCAATGTCCATATGAAGTCCATCCAGCTTCTGAAGGACCAAGGAGTTATCATGAGAATGAGAGGTTTGGCTTGAGGTAAGGGTCAGGGATTTGGGTTTGAGAAATTTCTTGGAACTCCATTCTCCCTCTGTCAAATCTGAGTACATCTTTTAAGTCTTAGCATCGATTTTCACCACACAAATCTTTTCAAATGCTTTATCATTAACATACCAAACCCAGTAGTAATAGTCTCTTCCCTATCAGTTGGAATTTCAAAGTGCTGGAAGAATGAGGTGAGGAAATTGGCATATGGCAAGGGGTATTTTTTCTGATTGGTTTGGCTATACAGCATGTGTTCCGTCACAAGTTATGTAAGATCAATCTCATAACCATGCATAACCAAATACATTAAGTGCAACACCCTTTCAGTGATCAGCTCCTTTGAGTATTCCCTAGGTACCACACATCTCATCAAGATTGTAAAAAAGATTTTGGATTCAACAGTCAGCACAGAGTGTGTTAACTGCTTAGATGTGGTAGGTGTATTGGGTAGAAAGAACTCTTCTTTTGCTAGTTTCAGGGCTTCACTCTTTGGAGGGTAGTTACTGGTATCATACCTTTTAGGAAAACCTAGAAAATTGGTAAACTCATAGTGATCTAGTTCCATATCAATGCTAGCAAATTTGGTCTGACTCACCAGGTTTGCAGTATTCTTGAGTTGTTTCATGTTTAGGTAAAAGAATTTGGTGAGTCTGGGTAGGCTATCTCTGGAGGGTTTATAACAAACCAAATAGAGCTTTTCTTCAACATTTTGATACATTTCAGATTCATACCATGCAACATAGAAACACTGACCATACTACATAATGCAACTGGTCTAGAAGAAAATCCATCTAGCCATTGACCTCTAGCAACATGAGTAATAAACCATGTGTTATCAAGGGATGATTTCTTACCAGTGGATTTTTCTTCTCTGAATAGATCTGTAGTGCCTTCTCAATGTTCTCTTATGGTTCGTCCTCTATCACTTTTTCTTTTCCTTTTCCCTTATGTTCTTTGTCCACCTTCTTCATCACCTTCTTAGGGCTACCAACCTGAATCCCTTTCTGTTTTTCTTGAGCAGACTCCACTGTCTTTTTCTTCTTGCTGGACACTGGTTTCTGATCTTTCTTTGCCTTCTTCTTGGGAGGAGGAGGTGCCATGCCTTCTGCAGTAAGGAGTCTTTGAACTTGAATCTCCACTGATGGTATGAACCTCTTCCACAGTGGCATTTCTTTCCTTCTCTGTGCGAGCCTTTGAACCACCAGCTATCTTTATTATGTCATAGGCTCTTCTGGAGTTCATTAGGATTTGGGGATAATAAGATAGAGGTAGGATAGATACGAATAAGAGAAAGACATAAGAAGATAAATAGAAGAGAGTTTCAGTTTGAAAAGGAAACTAAATATTCTTCCTAATCTTTGAAGATCTGCTGAATCAAGAAAGATTCAAAATTGTGTGTGCCGTTAGAATAAAAGACACAATACTATTTTGGCTGAAAGGGGTATTTCAAAATTGAGGGGAAATATTGAGCAATTATCTACAAAGATAACACCCAATACTGAAAGATCCAAATTATCGACTAACTAGCATACAATCTTATTTTTCAAGGATTTGGAATTGATTTCAAGGCCTTGAAAAGCTATATGGTCTAAAGCACATATAATCAAAGCTTTGAAAATATTTTCAAGGCTTTGAAAATCAGTTCAAACCTTTGAAACACATAATACTTACCTGATTCTCCCCCTAAACCAATACTTTTTTATTTAGCATGCCCAATTCCAATCTTAAGGATAAGAATCTTTCATCTGGCAATGGATTAGCAAAGATATTTGCAAATTTCAAGTTAGTAGAAAATAATTCAAGAACAATATCACCTTTTTCAGCATGATCTCTGATGAAGTGATGTCTAACATCAATGTGCTTTGTTCTTGAATGCTGAATTGGATTCTTTGTAATTGATATTGCACTTATGTTGTCACACTTGATAGGTATATCTCTGAAATCAAATCCAAGGTCCCTCATTTGTTGTGCTATCCATAACACTTGTGAACAGTAAGCTCCAGTTGCTATGTATTTAGCTTCTGCTATTGATATTGCAACTGAGTTTTGCTTTTTGAATGCCAGCTGATTAAAGATGACCCAAGAAATTGACAACATCCCGATGTACTCTTTCTATCAACTTTATATCCTGCAAATTCATCCACACAAAAAGAGAAGTTAGATTGTTTAGGATACCAAAGCCCTAAGTCTTTGGTACCATTGAGATATCTAATAATCTCTTAACTGCAGTCAAGTGTGATTCCTTAGGATCACCTTAAAATCTAGCACACATACAAAAACTGATCATGATATCTGGTCTACTAGCTGTGAGGTAGAGTAATGATTCAATCATAACTCATGGGGGTCTTGATCTCTTTGGATTGAGACATATTATACTAGTTTAGAAAATCTCTTGTGTACTTTATTTGATGTAGGAATATGCCTTTCTTCATATGATGAATTTGAAGTCCAAGAAAGAAGTTCAAGTCTCCCTTCAAGCTCATTTCAAATTCCCTTCTCATAAGACTTGAGAATTCCTTGCAGAGAAGATCATTATTAGTTCCAAACAGTATATCATCAACGTAAATTTTAACTACACGCATGTCTTTCTCATGAGTCTTTATGAAAGGGTCTTATCTACTAATCCTCTTTTGGAATCATTTTCCAGTAGAAATTTTGACAATCTTTCATACCAAACTCTTGGAGCTTGTTTCAAATCATAAAGAGCCTTGTCAATTTTTGAACATGATCTTGAAACTTGTCATTTTCAAAACCTGGAGGTTGAGCAACATAAACTTCTTCTTGCAAATAGCCATTTCAAAATGCACACTTCACATCCATTTGAAAGAGTTTCATGTTCTTGCGAGATGCAAATGCAAGTAGAATTCTAATTGCTTCTAACCTGGCAACAGGAGAAAAAGTTTCTTCATATTCAATACCTTCTAGCTTTGTTCCTGATTACCTTTCCATTCTCATCTAACTTGTTTCTGATTACCCATCTGGTACCAATGAAAGACTGATTTCTTGGAGGAGGAACTAGATTCCAAACCTTGTTCCTTTCAAACTCACTGAGTTCACTTTGCATTGCTAATCCAGTCTGCTTCTTGTAATGCTTCCTTCACAATTTTAGGTCCTACAAGAGAAATAAAAGCATTAAAAGCACAAAGATTCTTCAACTGCGATCTGGTTTGTGTACCAGTGGTTGGATCAGAAATAATGGTATCAACATGATGAGATGAGAGATATTTAAATCTCTTACTTGGTGTCCAAGGTTCAGGCTCTCCAATCAGTTTTTCAAGTCTTTGAGAACTTGAAGTAGTAGCTCTGCTGTCTTCCCTGGAGATTCTGTTTCAAGGATTTGAACCTTAGTTTCAAGGCTTTGAAAATGCCTTCTTTGTTCCTGTAAAATATCCTTGGAATCTTTTGAGGATTCTTCTTCAGTATCTGAATCATGCTTGTTCAGATTAAGATATGCAAAACCATCACTCATATAACCATCATAGCTTTCATCAATTATAACATGAATGCTTTATTCAACAAGCTTGGTTCTATTATTATAAACTCTATAGGCTTTGCTTGTCTGTGAATAACCAAGAAAATACCTTCATCACTTCTTGCATCAAACTTACCAAGATTGTCCTTACCATTATTGTGGATAAAACAAGTACAACCAAAAGGTTTCAAGTAAGAAATGTTTGGATTTATTCCTTTGAACAACTCATAAGGGGTCTTCTTCAGAATAGGTCTTATCAAGCAACTGTTAAGAATGTATTTTGCTGTATGCACAACTTCTGCCCAATAATACTTTGGCAATTTGATTTCCAGAAGCATTGTTCTTGACATGTCTTCAAGATTCATGTTCTTTCTTTCAAAAACTCCATTTTATTGATGAGTTCTAGGAGCAGAAAAGTTGTGAGAGATACCATGCTTAGAACAGAATACATCAAACTCAAGTTGATCAAACTCTCTACCATGATCACTTCTGATTGAAGCAATAGGTAGGTTTTTCAAGGTTTGAAGTTCTCTACAAAGCTTTGAAAATTATGTGAGAGCTTCAGATTATTCTCTAAGAAACATAACCCAAGTATATCTAGAAAAATCATCTACAATAACAAGCATGTACTTCTTATCCTTTGGTGTTGGAGTTTTCATAGGGCCACATAGATCCATATGCATTAATTCAATGGGTCTAGTAGTACTTACAAAGTTCTTTGGTTTGAATGAGCTTATGGTGTGCATGCCTTGTGCACATGCCTTGCATACTTCTTCATCTTTGAACTTGATAGAGGGTAGACCTCTTACTAAGTCCTTGGAAACTAGCTTGTTCAAGGTATGCAAGCTAATGTGTCCCAACTTTCTGTGTCAAAGGTTTGAATCTTCTTTCAAGCCTTGAGGCACTTCAAGTTTTCTCTTGCAACTTTGTTAGCTTGAAAAGTATAGACATTGTTTGACCTAGATGAAGTGAGGATGCAATTACCAAATTTCTCATTTTGCACAACACAGTTCTCTTTGTCAAAGATAACCTTGTTACCATTATCACAAAGCAAAGATACACTTAGCAAGTTAAATTGCAAACCATCAACTAGATATACATCAGAAATGGAACTTTTAGAACCTGTACCAAATTTACCAATACCAAGAATGCTGCATTTGCCTTTGTCACCAAGTGTAATCGAACCTTCAGATTGCTCTTTCAATTCTGAGAATAGATATTTTTTTCCACTCATGTGTGTTGAGCAACCACTGTCCATAAACCATTTATGTTCTTTGGTCTTGGTGACAACATGCAAACACCATTCACTGCCTTACCCAACTGTTAGAAAAAGTGTGAAATTTAGATTCATATTCAGGGTCAACCATGTTATGTGGTCTAACTCCTTTAGGAACCCAAATCTGTCTAACTTTTCCTTTGAGTTGAAATGGAAAAGTATTCCTCATTATGTGAGGGTCTCTTCTTCTAAAAGGACAAGTCATCTTAACATGACCAATATTATTGCATTAATGGCACTTAGGAGATGTTCTGATTCCAGCTTTCACAAATTTGGAATTGTTCTTTTGGGAAAATTTGGATCGTATACAATACCAGCTTTGTGAACAGACTTTAAGCTACCTCCAAGAATCAAGTTCAAGTTGTGTTCTGAGCCTGCAGGTTTTGTTTTGACTGATTCAGATCCTTGAAGCTTCTCAGTTAGAGTAGTCTTTTGTTTATCCAATTCATCCACTTGATGTCTTAGATTAACAATCTTGTCACTCAAGAGAGAGTTCTCAGTGACTACTTCCTTGAATTGTGTTTTCAAGGCTTTCAAACTGATTTTCAAAGCCTTGAAATCACTGTCAGTTTTCTTCTGAGAGATTTCAAGATTCTGATTGAGGCAAACAAGATGCATGTTTTCTGTTTCTTGCTCATGAACTTTTTCTTTCAAAACTATAATCTCTTTCAGATAGTCCTCTTCATTTAAAAGCATTATTCTAAGATAATCAGAGAGGCTTCTGTTGGTTTTGAAATCAAGCAGCTTACCATTACCTCAATGTTCTTTTCAGAACCTTCATCATGCTTGGCCATAAAGCATAGGTTGGCATGTTCTTCTTCATATTTAGAGTCACTTGAGGTTTCTGAATCACTCGAGGAAGCTATCATAGCTTTCTTTCTTCTATCATGATCTTTCTTCTGAAAGTTCTTGCTCTTTTTGTGTGGACAGTCTCTGATCAAGTGTCCTGCATCACCACACTCAAAGCAATTAATGACTTTAGGCTTATTACCGTGTGAAGAAGATTTACCTTTGTAGTTTTTGCTACTGGAGGATCTGTGTCTATCTCTGCTGAAGTCCTTGTTACCAAAGTCCTCCTTCATTTTGAGAATTCTGGCCAAGGCTTTGTAAATCAAAGCGATTGGATCTTCATCATCATCTTCAGTTTCAAGGCTTTGAGATGGCTCATTCTCCTTTGCCTTGAGAGCTAGGTTCTTGACACCTTCTGGTAATTCTCCATCAACTTCTTTCATGGATATTTCATGTGTAAGGAGCTTCCCTTGTAGGTCATCAAGTTGAAGTAATGAGAGATCTTGAGCTTCCTTAATAGCAGTAATCTTTGGTTCCCATTTTGCCTTTGAAAGACTTCTCAGAATCTATCTAACCTTTTCTTCATTGGAAATGTGTTTTCCCAATGAATCAAGATTGTTTACAATGCCAGTGAATATTTTGAAAATGTCTCTGATTGACTGATCTCCATTCATATTGAATAGCTCATATTGCCTGAGATATATGTTGATCTTAGTTTTCTTGACTTGGCTGGTTCCTTCAAAGGTCACCGCAAGGTTATCCCAAATCTCTTTGGCAGTCTTGCAACCTGAGATCTTGTTGAATTAATCTACACTGAAAGCACAATATAAGAGATTCATAGCGTTATAATTCTTGGAATATTTTTCTAAATCAGAAGCAGAGAGTGAGTCTTCAGATTTGGAGTTTTAATACCATCTTTCTCTATGTATAAAGTGTGAGGACCATTCTGAATGATAGTCCAAAGCTCTGTATCTTGATCAGTGATGGCATTTTTTATCAAAGCTTTCTTGTGAACAAATTGTCTCCACAGAAGAGAGGAGGTCTGTTAGCAGCTCTTCCCCGAGAGAAACCACCATCACCTACAGTACTCATAATCACAAGTTGTTAAATCTATGCAGTGATACAAACTCTGATACCAAATGAAGGGGTGTACAATATGTAGAAATGCAGGATCAATACTCTAGAAGGGTGATGTAGAATGCACAAGAACAAGTGGAAAATTGAATCACTCTGATTCAGTAAAAATGCTCAACTCAAACGTGAGGAGAAATCAATATTATTTCATAAATCAAAGCTGTCCTGAAAATGTAAAATGCTCCCCTATTTATGGAAAATAGATGAGACACCTAACAAACTCTAACATATAAGATGACTAAGAGATCAGGATAAGCCTGATCCTTAAAAAATTCAAAAACTTGCTGACAACTAATTTATTCTAATTATACCATCATACTAAATAAAATCCGAGATAACTGAGAATAACTTCTCAGTTTTTATCCGCATCATTCTCCTCCACTGAGAAAAATCTACTCCGGAGAGTTAAATGAAAGAAACAGAGAGCGGATGACCTTTCCAAAGCAACAAGTACTTCCAAATGCCATCATTAAGTAGACCCTTTGGACGGTTGGTCCATTGAACCAAGTATTTCAATGAATTGCTGTGAACTGATGCTTTGGCACGGTTTTTCCAATTAACCAGATATCGAAGCAAATCATCGTCGAGAAACGACTTAGGAAAATTCTTCCAATGTCCAAGAAATTTCCAAAGTGTCATGTAATGTGATACGAAATTTGGACGTCCTTTCCATCGAACCAAGTATTAAAGAAAATCACCGTGAGTAAGAGAATTCAGATAGCTCTTTGACTGAACAATATGCTTCAAGCAACGATCATTCTAAGACAGAGATGGATAATTCTTCCAATATACTAAATACTTCCAAATCATGTCTCAAGATGCAGGAGAATACTTGAACTCAGTGCTCATACGTGACTCATCAAGTTGTTGAACAACTTGAGAAGATAAATAAGAGCTATGTGTCTTATCACTTTTGCAGAAGTTCACTTGAGGCTGAAGAATGAGATTAAAGCTCAAGTGGTCATACTTGTCTGAACAATGAATGAGTTCTAGAGATGGAGAAGGTGTCTCTTTAGGAGTCGACATCTCGAAAATATTATGATCGAGATATAAGCCAACACAAATCTCCTCGAATGTCTTAGGAGTACCCACATGAGACTCGATGCGGTATATCACCAAAGGTTCGAGTGAACAACCATCAAGAGAGAATTGAGTAGCTTTGAAATGTCTCGTAGGTCGTAGCATGACACATTTTCTAACTCGAATAGAAACAAGATCCCTGCTGTTACTCGTCATAATTTTCTTAGGCATCGGAAGAGAACTCGAAACTATAGCCATGTCGGAGTATGTAACTCCATAACCATCGTGATTGGTTACTGTATAAAAAGTATCATCTTTAATGACAACTGACTTGTCCCCATTTAAGTTCAAGGTATCTTCAAGGATCTGCACAACTTTATCATCTTCTTCAAATTCATCATCTGACCATATAGGTTCCTCGAGAGGGTGCACTTCTTGAATATCTTCATCATTTTTCTGTGAAGGTTCCTTTAGATACTCAACTAAATGTCCATCATCATCAACTTTAGGAGCATCAAAGATGTGGAACATTTTTTGTCTGACCTGCTGACTGATCCTTGAAGGAGGATTGTACTCATGAGAGTAATCATGGTTGTCGTCCCAATAATATTTTTTCCGGGTGATCGCCATAACCCGTGCTACATGTCCTCTGAGAAGGACACTTGTGATAGTGTGACTCTTGTCCTTTAATAGATGAGAAGTCCTGAAAGGAACGCTCCCTGTATAGTTCGTCACCGAAAATATATTGATCCACTTGTCTTCTTTTGTACGAAGATGAGAGGTAATTTTCTTTCAAAATGCTCTTGATTTTATACCACTTAGTAATAGGCTTTTCTCCACAACGTTCTGTTTCAGCTTTTATACCTTTCCAAAATTTTTGAGCTGGTCCCTCAAGTAACATTGTGGCAAATCGTATACACCGAGCATCAGAAAAGTCATACCAGTTAAAATAATCTTCTAGTTGATCAAGCCAGTGTAAGAAGACTTCAGAATCTGCAACTCCCAAGTGTCTACAACATTGACCCGAAAAGTATGGATCATTCTTCGGTACATATTGAGACTCATCGTAATATCTAGGTGGTTATCGAAATGGTGAATGACCCCTACGCATCTCCAGGGATCATTCGAGTACCTGTACTGAGAATATTCCCTAAATCTTGACATAATATTTTCAAAGGCTTACGTAGTATGACTCGAGGCCATTTGTGTCAAAAAAATATCAGAGGTCCTTGCAAATAATTTCAAGGTATTGACCTTTGACTCTTGAGAGAATCGAAGCCAAATGTGACACAATATTCTAATGAATTTGAGTCAAATGAGTGACCCAAAATTCCAATGAATATTAGCCTAGTGGGTAACCCAAAATCCCAATGAATATGAGCCTAGTGCGTAACCCAAAATCCGAAGAATATGAGCCCAAGTGTGAAAAATTCCTCGAAAAGGAAATTTGCCAATTCACCCTTTTTTTTCTTTTGGACAGAAATAAAAGGTAGAATTGGCTGCTGATTTTACAACTCTGGGCTTGTGTTTGGAGTAAAGATAAAAGTAATGGGCTAACAAAATTGGAATTTCGTTTAACAAGTGGAAAAGAAATAGGCTTGAGCAGGGGGATTAGGGCCAGAACAGAATAAACTAAACTTGTTGGGCTGGGCTGTTATGGATTGGTTTCAAGTAATTGGGTGGGCTGTAACAGTGAGCCCTATTTAGAATAGTGGGCTTTAAGTTACTTGGCTGTTACAAAGTGGGTTGTAAAAATTGGTTTGCAAAGGCTGGGTTTTTGAATATTTGGGCTAGGGTTTACAGTGACGGGTTTACTTCTCGTCTTCCTGGCTCAAGGCTGAACAGGACAAACAGCGGCGGTAGTGGATGTAATGGCAGCGGTAGTTTGCCATCGGGGATGATTCTGGCTTCAATTTTTCTCCGTTTTCTCAATCTTGACTCTTCTTCTCGTTCTATAGCTTCCTCTCTGCTTCTCGTCGGATTCAGTTTCGGTTTCGACGCCTTCTTGTCCTGGTTCAGTCGTGAAAGGGCATTCTTTTGTCGATCAGATGCCCCTCCGCTTCAAATCAGGCGGGTGGGGTTCTGATCATTTGATGAGCAGCGTCAAGCTGACCAGTGAGCGGCACCGGGCAGCGATCGGTTGCGCCGGTGATGGCAAGGTTTATCTGATCCTTGAACCTTCTTGTTGCTTATGTCTTTGGTTATGCTGCAGTGAATGGAGGAGTGTTCTGGTTGGAATGCTTCGTCCCCTGGAACTTCTGTAGCGTTGGTCAGCTGCTGAGTCGTGGCATGGATGGTGGCGAAACGGGTTAGGCTCTGATACCAAACTGATGCAGAATGCACAAGAACAAGTGGAAAATTGAATCACTCTGATTCAGTAAAAATGCTCAACTCAAACGTGAGGAGAAATCAATATTATTTCATAAATCAAAGCTGCCCTGAAAATGTAAAATGCTCCCCTATTTATAGAGAATAGAGGAGAGACCTAACAAACTCTAACATATAAGAATTGACTAAGAGATCAGGATAAGCCTGATCCTTAACAAATTCAAAAACTTGCTGACAACAAATTTATTCTGATTAAAAGTTTAAATCCGAATCTAAATACTATCATACTAAATAAATTCCTAGATAACTGAGAATAACTTCTCAGTTTTTATCCGCATCAAAGGCGAGGGGTGAATAGAGTATGCCAACTTTAACTAAACTTGCACGAGGAGTGGTTTCAAAAATAATTTTAATGAGATAAGAAAGATTCAACGCTTTGAAATGAGTTTCAAGCCCTTGGAATGAAAACAATTAAAGTTTTAAAAGATAAGTCTATTTCAAGGCCTTGAAATGAGTTTCCAACCCTTGAAATGAAACTGTTTTGAATACTGCAAAAGAACTAAGTATGTTACTGAAAAGTAAATGAAAGAGAAACAAGATATATAGAGTTCAATCCACTTGGACCTACCTCTCTACCTCAGGGATCTTCTCCCTACAGGATTTTCAACACAATTCTTATTAATCCACAGCTAAGCCCTAGATCTCAAGCACAAAGAGATGCCTTACTCTGTTACAGCTTGTGGTTCTCACTAACCTATCTAGTACCTGATCTAGCTATATAATTATCTAAGAACTATCTATGGTTCACGTTTCACAATTCCTGAGAATGATAACTAGAAGTATTATCAAAATGATATAAAAATGAAGTTCATATGCATAGAACACTAGAACTGAATCTGCAGTGAGTATGCAGTGTTCTTCTGATGCTAGGATTGAGAGAAATGAATCTGCTTCTTTGTTTCCTGTCAATTCTTGAATGTTTTTAGTGTCTCTTCTAATTTTCACGTTACAATGCTTCAACTTTCCCTCTATTTATAGAGCATTTTGAATTGCAGATCTTCAGGATCTTCTCATAACAAACTTCCCTATTTTGTAGCTTCAGCTTTGACTTTCTAACATCTTCTCCAACGGATAGTTTGATCAGTATCTTCAATGATACAAATTTGATATTGTATAAACATCTGTTAGGAAACTTCCAAACATAGCATGATTGATCACAGAATCAAATCATCACACAATTTCGTTTCCTGCAAAACTTAGGTTATGAAATAGATCCTGTAAAATAGGAAACAAAACTCCCTTGCAAAACTAAGTCAAACATATGGATTAGATACTGTAAAATATGTCTAAATACTTTGCCTTTCATCATCAAGTAGCAACTAATCAAGCACATGAGTTTAGGAGTTAAATCAAGATCAGAAACTCCCCCTAAGTTCAACATATAAAGCATAGTCAGTTTCAAGGCTTTGAAAGCTGTTTCAAGACCTTGAAATAGACTAGCTATTTCGAGCCTTTGAAACTGAGTTGAACTCAATTATTCTGATCTATATATGAATTTTTGAACTATTGGTAGTCACAATTTGCTTATGAGCATAATCTAGAAGTTGTTAAGTTATTTAAATCTAGTTTATGTAAGTTTATTTTTAGCTCATTATATGTCATCTACTATGTGTTGCATTAGACATGTCATATGCATCAAATAATAAGAATATTTTTCTAGATATGAAAATGAGAAATGTTAGTTCATCTTGTAATCATAAGATTAATGTCATGCAGCTAAGTGATTATGTGCTACGATTGGAATGATTTCGTCTAAGTGATCATATGTCTTATCTGTAGTCTTCTTTGCTATTAATGTGACAATGAAGTTGATGCTCGTATTCTTAAAAATGATTGAATTTGGAATAAGGGATGTTAAATAAATGGAGTATGCGCGCAAGGTGAGTTACCCTACCTCCCGAAGTTTCCTCAAGTTTCTTACAAGCTTATGTATGTTCATGTCGTCCCTATTAGTATGTATGTATCTATCTATGTATGTATGCTTTTTACTCAATTGAAAATTTTATGCCCCATGAATTATAACAAAGAAAATGAACATTTCATAAGATAAAACACATTTTCTGAAAGGCCACGGTACCGGAGTGAAACTCCCTGTCGGGTGTAGGCAGGCTATGGTCCTTTTGCTGGGGCAATATAACCAGGCACGCGTCGCCTCACAAGTCGTCGCGATGGACGTGTCCCTACGTTATTTTCAGTCACAAAGGTTATCAAGGGCCAAGAAGATAAGAAACTAAGAAAGTATGTTCAAGTATGAAAAGGTCTCTACGTAAGACAAAGCAAGGTTCCTACTTGGAACAACATGATTTCAAAGGCCTCAAGTTATGCTTTACAACACGCTTTATTGATGATACAAGTTATGTTTTATGAATTTCATGATCTTTCAAGTTGAACAAGTATATGTATGTATGCCTATGTCTTATTTATATTATGACGCTCAATGGGAAAGTTAGCCCATTTCCAGTTTTCTAAAGCTACGGAGGGGCGTAGATGTAACTCACTGAGCTAGTTGAGCTCACCCTATTAAGTTATCATCTTTTCAGGTTATAAGGACATGTAAGAAGCAATGAGTAGCAAGGATGTTAAGTTCATACGTGTTGACTTGTTGGCTTGATAATGCTTATGTGCTTGGACATTGTTACCATGCTAGTCGGCCTAGAGCTATTGTAGAATACATGTTCGTAAATTGTTTAAGAATGTAAGAGTTGTGTAATTTATGTATATAAGACTTGTATGAGCCCTTGTATGATACCTAGAACCTTTCCCGAGTCATGCTCTGTTTAAGTTATGAGTCGAGAGGGCTAAATGATATTGATTTTCAAGTTCCAACATTTTTTTCTTTACAAGTCAAATTGTTTATCATGACAACCCCAAGTGAATTTGTAAATTACGCCCTCGCAAAGCTTTTTTAAGAAATTTTTATCACGAATTTTAAAAATAACTTATTTAGCCTCTCGACGAGTAAAGGCCTCAGCGGCATGTCGCGTCCCCCTCCCGGTAATGCAAAGTTTTATCGTCGCTAATCGGGGTCGGCGGGAGGGGGATGTGACACACCGTTGCACGAAACAAGTGAAAATCCTATTGAATCTACCCACTACGGCCAATCCTACTCACTTCTCCTTTCGGTCTCGTTGAATCGGGATTTTTGTTCACATTTCATCACAACTAGTTAGAGTTTCTCTCGAGCACTCTCTAGCTAAATAGAGATTACGGTTAATTACTCCATCCCTACTTAGTCTTAACAACATTATAGGAACATTTAACAAGAACAATTATCAACATTAAGCATGATTTTAATCCATGAACAAACCCTTTCAGTGAATATCAATTCCTACCCTAACCGTGTCAATAGGCTAGGATCCTTATTAAGTTCAAGAAACGATGTATATTCAATAAATAAAAAACATAAAGCATGAAACAAGTGTATGAGTCGGGAATTCGTCTACATAAAACCCTAGGCTGTCATGGAGATGACTAGCAAGAGTTTTTAGCTACTCATGAAAAGATTGAGAAAATACGTAAGTGGTAACTCCATAATTGGAGTTATATTCTTACATCATTACTTGTCTTTTTTGCGTAGTTTCCGATGCATTTACATGTGCTTTAGGCCAAGTTTTACTAATTGGAGCATGTTTGAGAATTTGATCGTCAATGTTGAATTCGGGCATTTTTTCACGTACTCTATGCTATATTTATATCGTCTGATCTCCCGGTATGTTTGAGTGTTGTGGATTTCATGAACCCGGAGCTCAGAGCGAGGATTTTGGACTGGAAGCAAACTTCGGAACGTTGGAATAGCTCAAGAGATGCTCAAGAATGAAGATGAATAATGAAGAAGCAAGAAAAAGAGCTGATAACTCTGTAATAGAGTTATATTTCCTGCACGTTCTATATCGTTTTGCGTGCTTTCCGGGTTGATTATATTGGTGTTACACTACGAATAGAGAGAAAACGTAGGTGTTTAGCTTTGAGCATTAAGTTGTAAATCCGGGCGTTTTTCGCATTATTTACATTTATTTTCACTTTTGATCGCACGGGTTGTTTTCGTGTTGTGTTTGATAGGACACGGAGCTCATGGATCAAGAGGAGAGGGAAAATGAACTTCGGAACATATGCGGAAGCTCTGGAGAGAAAGAAATCGCAAGAAAAGATGACAAAGATGGCAAGAGGGGGGGGGGGTTAAAGTGTCATTTTAACAAGTTTGATTAATGACACTTTAGCACCCCAAAAGGAAGAGACAAAAGACTAGAAAATATTGGCCAAAGAAAGTTGGGTGCCCACTGTTTTCACGATCACAGTGGGTGATCGCAGGATCTCACTTCAGATCGCACGACCAGAGGTAGGATCAGTTGCCCACGAGATCACACGATCAGACATAAGACCAGAGCAGATCGTACGACCAGGAAATTGAGGTCGTGCGATCGAAAGTCAGCATCAGCGTACTCACGGGAACTAATAAGGGGGTCTTAGGGTTATTAATTAATAGTATTTTTGTGTACTCATTAATATACCCTAAACCAAACAAGAGGAACGTGGGAAGAAGGAGAAGCATGAACAGGGAGACGGGGAGAACACCGAAGCCACCATTGGAGAGCTAGGTTTTTTATTTCTTCTTCTTATCTCTCAATCTTCATATGGAGAAACTATTGCACCGTGTTTGGTTGATCTTTATTAGCTTGACGTTTTGCTAGGCTTCTTTACGAGAGCCTAGAGTTTATGTAGACGGTTATTTTCCGGATTTTAGCCTTTTGTCTCATGCTTTGGATTATTTCTATCGATTGAATGTTAATTTCATGAACTTGCTGATGAATCTAGTCTATTGACATGACTAGTTTGAGATTTAATAATCATGAAAACTAGGGTTCTTCGTAGATTATAATCTTGCTTAAAGTTAATACTTGTTCTTGTTACATGTTCTTACACTATGCTTAATCCTTAGCAAGAATGGATTCGTGACCGGACTTGTTAATTAACTAGAAAGTGCACAACGGTGACTTAACCTAGTTGTGAAGAGTGTATGAACACAATCCCGAATCACCGAGACCTAAAAAGAGAAGTGTTAGGTTGGCCTTAGTGTGGGTAGATTTGGTAGGATTATTCAGCTGTTTCGTGAAATGGTGGACCGACAAGACCCGTTATCTTAACAGTAGATGACCTGCTGGAACAGACCGGTAGACAACATGAGACCGAGAGGAGATTTTAGTTAACCGAGACGTAAAATGACATGAGACCGACAGGATATTGTCATAGCCTATTACCCTACTGAGCTAGAATAGGATTAACGTGTTACATAGCTCAAATGGAATTGGTCTAAAGCCCTAGGTGATCTAGAGGTGGCCTAGTTTCTCCATATCAATTTATTAAAATAAAAAAATAAAAAAATATTAGCTTAGATGTTATTTCAGTTCTTAAATCAATCAAATCTTTGCTCCTGAACCTTAATCTAAATTAAAAATAATTAGATAATCTAAAGTATGTCCTCGTGGGATCGATAACTCGGGGTTGAAATACCACCCCTATATTACTTGACCGTGCACTTACGCATACGCGTTAAGAAATCGCGTCAAGTTTTTGGCGCCGTTGCCGGGGATAGCAGTAGATTATTTAGTTAGGAATTAGTTTGGAGTACTTTTATTTTAGTTTAGTTTTATTTTGTTCTATCCTCTATCTCTGCTTCACGGGTGTCTTTCGAGTTTGTTTTCTCAGGAACATAGGAAGCACGAGATTCTACTAAGCATGTGGAGCAAAGAAAATTATTCTGCCCCCTACTGTTTCTACTGCAGGGATAACCATGAAGAAGAGGACGCATGCATAGTTTGGTGCTATCGATGCTGCAGTTGGCATGATAGTAGAGACTCGTGTCGAGTTCATACACCCCAGCTTCATCAGCACCAGGAAGACTCATCAGCGATTATGGCAGAACGGCGTAGTATTATGGAGGACATCCAAGTGTGCTCTAACTTTTTGTCAATAGCTGCACAATTACCACAAGAGGATTCAGCCACAGGTAGGGAATACGTGAGGGAGATGATGGAGAGGATAATGAAAAGAGTAGAAATAACTGCCAACAGCAGGGGAAGCTAGAATTCAAGAACCAAAAGAGGAGCCCTTGCCACATGACAGTGAGCCTCATATTGAACCTTCATCATCACTACCACAAGTGGAAGAAGAGATACCTGAGCCGAGCAAATACTGCACTGTCCAGGAACCATTGGTGGACTCTTCCATTTATGAGGACTCAGACTCTGATTCAGACTGGGGTTGACCTGTGTGCCCAAGATGGGAAGATCTGCTGTATTGCGAGCCAAGACTCACATCCTTAGCATGAATGGGAAGACACCGACAATGGAAGCCTGTGCTGTGCGGACGTTGAAGCTTGTGAAACACTTGTGCTCAGTGATATTAAGGTAAAAGCCCCAACTCTTATTAATGATGAATTATCCATATCCTATGTCACGCAAGCTGGAAAAATTATTGTATGGGGATTCTTATTAGGGAGAACGCGATGAGCAACTTCCAATCTCTTGGTCTATGGGCGATTCTATTGATCATCCATATGCCATATTTAAGGAGTTGGAAGTCAGCAAGTGTGGGGGTGTGGATGAATTGCATGGGTCATTTGATGAGCATATAGCACCAAAGAGGTATTTCTGGGATGAATTTATGGAGAGCGACACATTTGAGCCCAGTGGTACTTTGTGGAATTTGATCAAGAAGATAAATTGCAAGATGAAAAGAGTCACCTTCTATAACTCTCTACCATCAGCACAACACAGGGGTGCACGTGAAATTCTGGAAAAGAGATGGTGGAAGAAGAAGAAGTGGAGGGATAAATCATCATCCACCATACTTTTCAGTTGAGGTAACCGGGTCGGGCCATCGACCTTAAATTACAAGCGCTGCTTGGGAGGCAACCCAATGTAGAGTAGGATGCTATTTAATTGTGTTTTTTTTTAGTTCTCCATATTTAATTTCGAGGTGTGAGAGATAGTTGTGTTAATTCTTCCAATCAGTGTGCAGGGACACAGGTACAGAAGACGATCCGGGTTCCCCTTCTTGATGCGTGCGATAGAGAATGTTGAGTAGGCGCATCAGAATCCGGACGCGAGGTGAGACTTTTCCTGAAACTGTCAACGGTCCACAAGACCCCTTCTTGTTGCAGTTTCGCGGCAACTGTGCCCATGTAGGTCCGGGCACCACAAGTATCTCTCTCTCGTTTCTACGTTTTGAGCGCTAATTTTGGAAATCCACCGCCTACATATTTAAGCGAGGAAACCTCCAAATTGATCTCTAAATTTGTTGAGGACAACGAAATGCTTAAGTGTGTGTGTGTGTGTGTGTGGGGGGGGGGGGGGTGTTTGTATCTACTTTACTAGCCATGTTTCGTATGCATAGACTTGTTACATATAGTCTGTGAAGTATTGTGTCGTATTTGTGGTTAGTGTTGAATTTTTTTATATACTGTTGTATGTGTGAGGTTATTTTCTGTATTGTTCTACACTTTTACTTTATTGAGTCCCCCTACCCGAAACTTGTGTTTAGTCGAGTTGGCCCAAGCATATAGAATTAGGAAAAATGAAACCAAAGAAAAATCAAAAAATTCAAAAAAAAAAATCATAAAAAATTAAAAACTTTTGAGAAAGGGCAATCGAAGAGAGTGAATGTGGAGAGGTCTTAATAATAGAATTCCTTAGGAGTATGAAAATTTGAGGTGAGGTAGACTCGAGAATCTGGAGTAGGAAGACTTATAAGGCCAATGCACATTAGAAATGCGAGTAGCTCCCTCTCAGACTGGTTATCCTACTAGCGCTACACCACCGTCACTTACGTAGTCATCAACCCTCCTCGTAGTGGCAACAGAACAGCTTTGCGAGTGATTTTATGGGGGCCTCACTTCCCGTCTCCATCTCCTAGGTCCACTAGTTACCCCCTTTGATCCATTTACCCCTTTTATTCACAACCTCTAGACAAGGAAGTCGTTCCTTCTGACTTGCATTGATAGCACCTTTTAGGAGCTATCTATTACCTCCATTTTACCACATTATCATGAGAGATTTGAGTCCAAATTTTGAGAATAAAAGTTGTTTTGTCACTTGTTGCTCACCATGTGCTATATTGTTAGTCCGGGCGTTTTCTATGCATATTTCATTGTTATTTGTCAAATATAATCACTTGGTATGTTTGTTCATGTTGTCTTCGCAGGAACGGATGTTAATCGATTGATATGAGGCATGGAACGAACTTCGAAAACAACGGGAGCTCAAGTGGAGTCAAGAGAAGTCGAATTGGAGGAGCTTGGATGACCACTCTGCACTATTTTGATCCTAGCTGGATTTCTACAAATAATTTGGAGTGATACCGGTGCCAAATGAAATTAGACTCCGAGAGCTTTCCAACGATAGGTCACGGAGCTAAATCTGAGTTCGGACGAAAAAGATATAGCCTATTTAAGTCAGGAGCATATTTCAGGGGGCTATTGTACAATTACTGAAGACTTCTGCGGGTTATGAAGGAAGGACGACCTAGGGACGGAAATAATCACCAATCACGAATAGAGGGAGTCAAGAATAAGGAGGAGAGAAACGGGACACCATTAGGGAGCATCTGGGAGCTTGGGGATTGCCCGGATTCGTCTACTCTTCGGCGATTTCACCGTTTGATCACTTCTTCTCTTCTCTTTCATTATATATGGAGAAACTTGTGTATCTTTTCATTGCCATGAGCAGCTAGAGCCTAGGGTTATGTTAGACTTTGCTTTTCCGGATTGTTGAGATTGATACATGTTTTGGATCATTGATTATGATGAATCTTCAATTCTTTTGGTGTATTGTTGAACTAGGGTTATTGACACACCCAAATTATGAGATGAATGACCATTAGAGAATGATTTTTCTTCATGATTATGTGTTCTTACTTAATGTTTAATCCATCTTAGTTATTGTTCATGTTTGATGCTTCAATCTTAGCAACAATGGAGTAGCTACCCGAAATTGCTAGTACTTAGGTGGAGTGCTTGAAAGAGACTTGGCCTAGGGTGATAGAGAACATGAACACAATCCTTAATCAATGAGACTGAGAGATGATTTGAATAGGATTGGCCATTTGGTAGACGACAGTGGACCGACAGGACCTGTAGTAGACGGTGACGTAGGATTGCGTGAGATCGAGAGAAGATCGTAGTGACTAGTTACCTGGCATAACTGAATTAGGATTAGCGTGTTTCAATACAGTATCCGGAATTGTCTAGCAACCCTAGATGATCCATAGGTCGCCTAGTCTTTCTCCATATTTGATTAAAACATGTTTAATTATAAAATCCAAAAACATTGTCTTTTCATTATTTCAATAAAGCCACTTGTTTGGGGGTGGCAAACTCTTAAACTATCAAACATTCCTCCCGGTTACTTTAACTATAAATTAACCTTTTAACTAAATAATCTCGTGATTGTCCTCGTGGGATCGATAACTCGGGGTTGAAATACTACCCTATATTACTTGAACCGTGCACTTGCGGTAACACGTAAGAAAGCGTGTCAAGTTTTTGGCGCCGTTGCCGGGGACAACGGTAGATTGTTTATTTCGAAATTAGTTTAGTGTTTTATTTTATTTTTATTGTTTTACTATATTTTTACCTCACGGGTGTTCTAGTGTTTTTTCCTCAGGTAGCGATGGCGGAAGGCTAAGGGATAATTAGCCTCACCACGGAGCAGCTGCAAGCTATGGTTGCTGCAGCCGTAGAGAAAGCACTAGCGGAAACATCTAGACCGCAGCCGACCTCAATGACGTACAACCATTCTGGAAAAGCAATAATGCAGGCATTTGAGGCGGATCTTAAAGGAAGGGAGCCGACAATTGTGGTGCCACCAATTCAGGCAGAAACCTTTTGCCTCAAGCTGAGCACGATGCAATTTGCCCAGGAACAGTGCACTTTTGCTGGGACACATGAGGAAGACCCACATGAATTTATTGGGGGATTTCAGAGCCATTGTGGGATAATCCGATATAGTGGGGTCACTTCTGAAGCAATAAGACTGATTCTCTTCCCACAATGCCTCCAGGGAGTTGCTGTGGATTGGCTAGATTCTTTGCCATCCAACTCAATCAAGACATGGGAAGAGTGTACCTCCTTGTTCATGGGTAAATGTTTCCCCATCTCACGCATGATTCAGCTGCAGAACGAGACTTGGTCATTCAGGAAACATCTGCATGAATCAATGGTCAAAGCATGGGAGCGTCTCAACTTCTTGTTGCGCAAATTCCCCAACCATGGCATTGCCAAAACTCATATCATCCAAATATTTTATGATTCACTTGGAAATCTTAACAAAGACAAGATTGACAGAGAATCTGGGGGAAATTTCTTGTTCAAATGCGATGAGGAGGGTGCATATGCGCTGATGAGACGAGTGGTTGAACAAGAGGAGAGCTTGGATTATGAGTCCCAGCAACAAGAACTGATGAAGCAAAATGCAATAGCTTATAGCACTGTTCAGGTGAATGCAGTGGAAGCAGTGCATGAAGCAACTGTTTCAGAATTGCAGCAACAACAACAACAAGAATTAGCTTCAGATTTGGCTGAGCTGAAAGGAGTGATGAAAGTGATGGGTCAACACGTGATGACCATGATTGAAGAGAGCACTAATTCTGCAGTTGCACTCCGGGAAGCTCTAGAAGAAGTTAAGGATCTTAAGCAGCAACTCGAACACAGAACACCGCAACACACTGTTGTTGCATCTGAGGAACATGTTCAATCCATCACCACTCGCAGTGGTATTGAACTCAAAGACCCCCCATATCCTACTCATGCCAGAGCGGTAGCATCCAAGTCAAAGGATCATGAAGTCTTCGATTCTGAGAAGACTCCTGTCATGGTCCCCCAATCAAAGGGCATGACTCAGCAAGATGAGGAGGAACTCCTCGAGGTACTATTTTAATCTCCTTCTTCTTCAGATCTTCCATACCCATTGCATAGTAGGAAGAAGAATGATGATTTTGAGGAATACATGCGCCTTCTTAATGTATTTTCGAAACTGCATATTAATATTCCCTTGATTGAGGCACTTCAAAAGATGCCTAAGTATTCTCGATTTATTAAGGATGCAGTCCTTGGTAAGAAAGCAGTGGATGAATTTCAGGGAGTGAACTTAAATGAGCATGTTAGTTCATGTGTTTTTCATGGGCTACCTAAGAAAAAGAATGATCTAGGTAGTATTGTCATTGAAGCTACGTTGGGTGATGCCTACACTGGGAGAGCGCTCTGCGATTTGGGAGCAAGCGTTAATTTGATGCCTCTGTCGGTATTCAAAAAGTTAAGTGTGGGGGAGCCTCAGAAAACCTGGATCACTCTTCATTTTGCAGACAAATCATCCAAGAGAGCCTGTGGGATGATACAGGATGTACTTGTGAGGGTTGGAAGCCTGATCATGCCAGTTGACTTTGTCATATTGGATATGCCAGCTGGTGATGTGCCTATAATTCTAGGTAGACCGTTTTTAGCAACTGGGCGTACTCTCGTTGATGTAGAGAATGGAGAGCTGATTATGAGGGTACATGATGACATGGAGACTTTTCGGGTCTTCAAACCGACACCTCAGTACTCGTGGGAGCAGAAGCCAGGGGTTCCATTTGCTGTACAAGTGAAGCGACAACTCCCTGATTTGTCACAAGGAGATCCACCTGTCTACTGGGAAAGAAACAACCCTTCAGCTGTACAAGCACACGAATCAGTTCTTCAGATTCAGCACAGGAAAGCTAAGCTGGAAGCGGCACAATGTGCCAGACCACCCTCGTGAGGTGCCAGAGGTAACTGGGTCGGGCCGTCGACCTTAAATTACAAGCGCTTCTTGGGAGGCAACCCAATGTAGAGTAGGATATTTGTTATTTTATTTGGTTTTGTTTTCGAGTTCTCCATATTTGATAGTGAGAGATGAGAGAGAGGGTGGTTTAATGTTTTCGATGAGTGTGCAGGTATCGAAGACCCTCCGGATTCCCTTGATGCATGTACACAAGTTTGCATGAAAAACGAGGAACAACGAGCTAACCAGGAGAATTATGCTTGGTAAAGGAGCTACTCGAGTTCGAGGAGTAGCTAATTATTCATGAGGAACATGGTAGCAAGTTGAAGTATCGGGGTTGCACGCATCGGAATCCGGAGTGGAGATAAAGTACAAGAGCTTTGGAGGCGAGATTCTTTGCACAAGAGAGATAATTTGAGGATAAATGGAAAGTTTTTTGAATTTGGGAATTTTATATTTAAAAATGGATCCCTTGTCGAGTGTGGATTCCAACTGTTCAAGAATCGTGCGAATCTGATACCGAATGAAGTAACTAGAGCAAAAACAAAATGGCCATACTCAGTGATTTCGGCACCCATTTCGGGCCGAAATGGGGGCCGAGATCAAGCCATTTCGGCCTGAATTGAAATGGCCATTCTGCTTGGTTTTTACCCAGTGATTTCGGGCCCCTTTTTGGGCCGAAATCCATTGATTTCGGGCTCCATTTCGGGCCGAAATGGGGGCCGAATTCAGCCCGACAGCTCACTTTTAGGGGGTATTTTTGATACTTTTTGGGGTTATTTTGACATTTTGGAGGAATTTTAAAGCCAAGAACCAACCAACAAGTCCCCTAACACCCCAATTTGGATCAAACACCTCCCATATTCATCTTCTTCCTCTCCAAACCCTCAAGAACACTAACACACCCCCAAACCCAAAACGCATCCAAATCGCAAAGTTTTTGAGATAGTGAGCGGATTAACTCTTGAGCTTTTGAGATAGTGAGCGGATTGAGTCTGGGGGAATTCAAAGAGGAAGATCTCCAAGAACTTAAATTTTCCAATTCATTGATTTGGAGGGGGATTCGGCCAAATCTCAAAGAGGAACTTAAGACGGGAACACCGAGGAGCACAACAAGAGTATGCTTGCTTCAACTTGCTCGAGTTTTCGGAAAATTTGGTCGACCAACTCGGTCCTTCTTGACTAATTTTCTCAAAAAGAATCCCGTAATAATGGTACTCCGGGATCATAGGTACCATATTCTCTTTCTCTTTAAATAATCATTCTAGACGATATGATTCAATTCGTGCAAAATGCTATGTAACACTCGTCATTTTAAATCCTTACACTTTGAGTTCATGTCTTTGGGGGGACACTCTAAATTCATTGAGGAAAATTATTATCTCAAGTGTGTAGGGGGGGGGGGAGGGTTTCACATATCTTTTTTTTCCTTAACTTGCATTGCCTCGTTACATATAGAATAGTGAGTCAGTTTGCACGTAGGTGTCGGAGTTAGGATTGCATGTGCACGTTTCTATATTGCATTGTTTATATTGTTTGCACTTTTACTTATTGAGTCCTCCTACCCATATATGTTGTTAATCGAGTTGGCCCAAGCATATAGTGTTAGAAAAACTCAACTAAAAAAAAATTAAAAACAAGAAAAACCCTAAAGATTGAATTTTTTTCAGAAAGGGCAATTGAAGAGAGTAAGCGTGGAGAGAGCTTAATGATAGAAATTCCCTAGAAGTAGGACAATCTGAGGTGAGGTAGACGCGAGAATCTGGAGTAGGAAGGCTATAGGGCTAATGCACTCGAGAATGGTGAGTAGCTGTCTCTTAGACTAGTTATCCTACTAGCGCTACACCACCATCACTTAGGTAGTCATCAACCCTCCTCGTAGTGGCAACAAAACAGTTGTGCGAGTAATTTTTATGGGGACCTCACGTCCCGTCTCCATCGCCTAGGTCCACTAGTTACCCCAATTCGATCCATTTACCCTTTTATTCACAGCCTCTAGACTAGGAAGCCGTTCCTTGTGACTTCTCTCACTAGCTAGAATGGTCCCTTCCTATGCGTCATGATAGAAGGAGTCGAGTTAGGGAGGTTCGTTAAGGGTGAGCTGATATTATACATCTTACGTGGATTCTCTTACATGTCGTCTTTTGAGGGGATGTGAGGATGATTTAGAGACGGTAGCACACTTCGGTGTGGCGGTGAGTCGTGTCCATACACCACGATCACAGGTGGAGTGCCGTAGTGCGTGATACCTTTTTCCTCACATCATGGGGTAGGGGTTGATTGATCTTATAGGATAATGTGCTTCGATTTGTATGATTATTCTATATATCTTAGGTGATGAGGAGGATAGGTTGGAAAAATCACATATATACATTGATTACCGGGTTTTTGTGATATGCTTTACATTGAGTGTGGGGGTGTCGACATTTATCGTGATTACACATTTGATTTGACACATTCCACCCCTACGTTATTTGATTTAACGGATTGGTCTCCTCGGATATTTGCTACTACTATGAGCTCCATGTGCTTATTTGTGTGGAAATGGAAATGAAAGAAAAAAAAAGAGAAAGAAAAACAGAAATTGAAACTGAAAGGATATAAGGAGCTGAAATTGAACTTCATGAAGACCGAGGAGATGAGCTATGAATCGTTGATCACTTCTTCACATTTGTGGCCGCGAGAACGACGTTACACCAAGATTGAGGGAATGAGGGCCGGAGTAGTTATATTCGGTGGTATTCCTTGGATTTTGGTGAAGGAGTGTGAGAATAGGGTTGTGTGATTTATATAATGACGTCTAGGACTGCGCTTCTAAATATCCTATCCTACCCGTCCTAAGCCGTCAACAATTGAAACCCGTGGATAAGTAGCTCGGATGGTAGGTGCTAGGGATACGTTGAGTGTGCAAGAGCAACTTATTGAGTGTTCGTGCCTGTTCTGTCTGACGAAACTGGCCGCAAGTTCTACCGATCACCAAAGTTTAGAATCTTTTAGGGTATATGAGAGCCCTATGACATGCCGGTTTGTTTTTCGAGATTGCCCAATATCCAACCAAAAAATAAAAAAAATATGATCTTTACTTGATTGCATTGTTTAAAGTCATGTAGATTGCATAGTCCAGCGTTTGAGTCGTTGTGTCTAAGGCAAAGTAAAGATACATGTGAATCTCGAAAGCAAGTGTTGCTCGGGACGGGCAAGAAGGTAGTGTGGGGGAATTTGATAGCACCTTATAGGAGCTATCTATTACCTCCATTTTACCACATTATCATGAGAGATTTGAGTCCAAAGTTAGAGAATAAAGGTTGTTTTGTCACTTGTTGCTCACCATGTGCTATATTGTTAGTTCGGGCATTTTCTATGCATATTTTATTGTTATTTGTCAAATATAATCGCTTGGTATGTTTGTTCATGTTGTATTGGCAGAAAAGGATGCTAATCGATTGATAGGAGGCATGGAACGAACTTCAGAAACAACGGGAGCTCAAGTGGAGTCAAGAGAAGCCGAATTGGAGGAGCTTGGATGACCACTCTGCACTATTTTGATCCTAGCTGGAGTTATACAAATAATTTTGGAGTGATACCGGTGCCATATGAAATTAGACTCCGAGATCTTTCCAACGATAGGTCACGGAGCTAAATCCGAGTTCGGACGAAAAAAATATGGCCTATTGAAGTCAGGAGCAGATTTCAGGGGGCTATTGTGCAATTATTGAAGACTTCTGCGGGTTATGAAGGAAGGACGACCTAGGGACGGAAATAATCACCAATCACGCATAGAGTGAGTCAAGAAGAAGGAGGAGAGCAGCGGGACACCATTGGGGAGCATCTAGGAGCTTGGGGATTGCCCGGATTCGTCTACTCTTCGGCGATTTCACCGTTTGATCACTTCTTCTCTTCTCTTTCATTATCTATGGAGAAACTTGTGTATCTTTTCATTTCCATGAGCAGCTAGATTCTTTTCTATGGGGAGCCTAGGGTTATGTTAGACTTTGCTTTTCCGGATTATTGAGATTGATACATGTTTTGGATCATTGATTATGATGAATGTTCAATTCTTTTGGTGTACTGTTGAACTAGGGTTATTGACACACCCAAATTATGAGATGAATGACCATTAGAGAATGATTTTTCTTCATGATTATGTGTTCTTACTTAATGTTTAATCCATCTTAGTTATTTTTCATGTTTGATGCTTCAATCTTAAAAACAATGGAGTAGCTACCCGAAATTGCTAGTACTTAGGTGGAGTGCTTGAAAGAGACTTGGCCTAGGGTGATAGAGAACATGAACACAATCCTTAATCAATGAGACTGAGAGGTGATTTGAATAGGATTGGCCATTTGGTAGACGACAATGGACCGACAGGACCTGTAGTAGAATGTGATATAGGACTGCGTGAGATCGAGAGAAGATCGTAGTGATTAGTTACCTGGCAGAACTGAATTAGGATTAGCGTGTTTCCATACAGTATCCGGAATTGTCTAGCAACCCTAGGTGATCCATAGATCGCCTAGTCTTTCTCCATATTTGATTAAAACGTATTTAATCATAAAATCCAAAAACATTGTCTTTTCATTATTTCAATAAAGCCACTTGTTTGGGGGTGGCAAACTCTTAAACTATGAAACATTCCTCCCGGTTACTTTAACTCTAAATTAAGCTTTTAACTAAATAATCTCGTGACTGTCCTCGTGGGATCGATAAATCGGGGTTGAAATACTACCCTATATTACTTGAATCGTGCACTTGTGGTAACACGTAAGAAAGCGTGTCATGCATCACTAGTTAGAATTGTCCCTTCCTATGCTTCATGATAAAGGGAGTTGAGTTAGGGAGGTTCAATAAGGGCGTGCTAAAATGATACATCTTACGTGGATTCTCTTACATGTCGTCTTTTGAGGGGTTGTGAGGGTGAGTTAGAGACGGTAGCACACTTCGGTGTGGCGGTGAGTCGTGTCGTTACTCCACGATCACAGGTGGAATACCGTAGTGCGTGATATTCTTTCCGCACGTCATGGGGTGGGGTTTGGTTGATCTTATTGGAGGTCGTGCTTATGCTTCATTTATATTATATATATCTTAGGTGATGAGGAGGATCGGTTGGAAAGGCACGTTTACACATTGACTACCGTATTTTTGAGTTGGTTTACATCAAGTTTGGGGGTTTCGACGATTATTTGGTTATAATACCGATTTAACACATTCCATCCCACATTAAATGCTTGATATTGGATCTCCTCGAGTTGTGATTAGATTACTATTGGCTCCATGTACTTATTATTTGAAAAAAAAAGAAATTGAAAGTGATTGGAATAAGGAGATTGCTTTACACTTTATGAAGAACTAAGAAGATTAGCTATGGATCTTGATCACTTTTTCACATTCATCGCCGCGAGAACGGCGTTGCACCAAGATTGAGGGAATGAGGGGGCCGGAGTAGTGAGATTCGGTGGGGTTCTTTGGATTTTTGTGACAGAGTGTGAGAATTGGGTTTTTCGGAGTTGTATCATGACGTCTAGGACTACGCTTCTAAATATCCTATCCAACCCGTCCTAAGCCGTCGGCAGTGTGAACCCGTGGATAAATAGCTCGGATGGTAAGTGTTAGGGATATGTTTGACGAGTGTGCGGAAGCAATGTCTTATGTGTTCGTGCCCGTTCTATCTAACAAAACTGGCCGCAAGTTCTACCGATCACCAAGGTTAAACAATTTCCGAGGGAATATGAGAGCCTTATGACTTGTCAATTTAATTTTCGAGATTGCCCGATCTCTAGCTAAAAAGAAAAAATATTTGTGTTGTTTCAAATTTTGCATTGTGTAAAATTGAGTTGCATTGTCTATAGTCATGTGGATTGGATTGTGTGTGTGAGTTGTTTGTGTCACATGGCTAGTAAACTTTTATGCGATTCGGTGGATTAAAACGTAGTGTAAGGTTTGATTTTGCTCGGGACGCACAAAAAGGTAGTGTGGGGGATTTGATAACTCTGTATTAGAGTTATATTTATTGCAAGTTTTATATCGTTTTGCGTGCTTTCCGGATTGATTATATTGTTGTTACAGTACGAATAGAGAGAAAACGTAGGAGTTTAGCTTTGAGCATTAAGTTGTAAATTCGGGCGTTTTCGCATTATTTACATATATTTTGTCACTTTTGATCGCACGGGTTGTTTTCGTGTTGTGTTTGACAGGACACGGAGCTCATGGATCAAGAGGAGAGGGAAAAAGAACTTCGGAACATATGCGGAAGCTCTGGAGAGAAATAAATCGCAAGATTCTAAGAGGGGGGGGGGGGGTTAAAGTGTCCTTTTAAAAAGTTTGATTAGTGACACTTTAGCACCCCAAAAGGAAGAGACAAAAGACTTAGTGTAACACCCCTAATTCCTGAGAGAATTCTTAGTGCAATATCAAGACTTTGGGGGCACTTTTGTAAATAGTTTGTCACGACTTAAAGTTAAAATTTTGAGTGTTAGCAATATTTGGAATTTGTTGGAATGATTTTGAGGCACTAGAGATATTTGGGGTGGTTGTGCAATTCGCCGAAAGTAAGTAGAATCTCTAGTTCTAATGTGTACTCTATCTCTTCACAATCACATTCACACCCTAATCTTTTGAAAATTTAAAATTCTACCCCCCTAGTGCATGACAACCACATGTCATTCTTCTTGTGCATATGTGCCACATGCCCCTTGAGGTGTAATTCTCTCCTCTTTCCTCCCTACTTACTGAATTAGATTCAGTTTCATCACCAAAACCATGACCTTCATCTTCTTCCTCCTCCCACCACAAAGGAACCACCATGGAACCACCACCACCACCACTGCATCTCCTTCGTTCCGCTCTCTCTCCCCGACCTGCTATGGTGGGAGATTCCCCACGACTAGGGGAGCAAAAGCCCCCAATTAATTCGTCGAATGATCAATTAACGACTTCGAAAACCCGTTTTGAACACGAAGAACCCTAACTCTTCAAACCTTCAATTCTCTCTATCCGTTGATTCTCAGTTGTTGATTCTTGTTCCATTGGGTTCTCGAGGTGAAACCAAAGCTAGGATGCCCAAGATTGAGCTGTAAATCACCGGATTTCATCTCCGCCGGATTCTGGGCTTGAAACCCGACGGGGACGAATGGGCTCCCTTAACGAAATAACCACAAAGTTTAAGTGAAATTGACTTTTTCGATTTCCATTAGTAGAGAATAAGAAAGATAAAACGTTTTCAAAATTTAAAATTGATTAGGATAACCCAATTTGACAATAAGAAGTAAACAAGCCGTCGGGGAGTTTGGGTACTTACGTATTATGAAACTCGACTTGTGCCGTATATGTTGATTAAATATTAATGACTATTTGAGATGTTCATGCAGAGTTTACTTGGCTATTTACAGGCGCAATATTTATGTGACATGCCTATTAATATCGAATTATTTGTCGTAGTTGTGTGATGCGTTTCTTTGACTCTTTATTTTTGTAAGTAATTTCTCGACGTGAGAGTAACGACGTTGTGACTTAGACAACCCCGAGACCATTCTTTCGCACCTATGAGTGACGAACTTTAAAACATTAGTTTGAATTTGGCTTATTTTGAGTTAGTTTGACATGGTCCTTTCTAAAATTAGAAACTTTTGAAAATAAAGTATTTATTACAAAAAAAAATGGTTTCTGAAAATTATTGGCGTTTCAAGCTACCAAATGCCAAGTGATATGGACCACTTTGTTTACCAGTCCGCTGGCGTGACTCTTAGTACGGCGGTACTATGAGTTGTACCCGCTGTGTAGACTGAGTTGGAACATTTGAAACACATTCGAGTTGTGATGGAGAGACACGTTGTGTGATGACACATAGTGTTCTTTTATCCCTCTTATGCGTGGAACACTTGAGGTGATTGGTTTATCTAATCCTCTACAGGTAAAACAACATTTTTAATGCGGATGATTCAAGCAAAACAACATATTAGCCTTGTGTAGATACTGCTTTCTGACATGGCTAATCTTAGCCACGTGGCGATCATCCAGCACACCATATTGTGCTCCACACACACAGGATCACCAGCCGAGCTGATCCATGTGGGGGCTGCGAGACAGGGCCCTCGCATACCACTGCACGGGACTTGTAGGGATTTGTGGTTTGGAGGCTAGGGTAAGCCCTGTCGCGTGCGAGCCAAGCCCGCGCGCGACCTTTAGTAACTGTTTTGAGAGATCTATGGCACGAGCTCCCTAGACCCGGTCAATCCGGTCAAACCCGGTCAATTTCGTAACGGTTCCGGTACTCGCGCACCACGTGCTCTAACGGTTCCTATATACTCGGACGAACGTGCCGTTACGGTTAAGCTAATTAAGCCGCCATTAATGGGCGCATTAACTACACTACAACGGCCACGTTCTCCAGTATATATATCGTTACTCTTTCCATACAAGGAGGACAACACTGCCATACGCGGAAGCTCTGCAAAACCTCTGTCTCTCTCTCAGACATTGCTACTGACTTACTCTCTCCCTACACACACCCCTATTCTTCCTGTGCGATCCCTGATCCACTACGTACGGTGTACACGGAGGTCTCCCTGCCGGAATCTCTTGTGCACATTTTGGTGAACCCGACAGGAACTTACCAGCAAAAGCAACCATGTCTCAGGAGGACGATGTCAGCAACCGATCGCCTTCCGCCGAAACTCCCTCAGGAGAAGAAGTCCGCCGTACTCCGACGACACCCGGCGAGGCACCGACTTTAGAGTCTTTGGACGCCACTGTCCAAAGTCAGGCAAAAGCTCTCAAGTCTCAATCTGCGCAATTGGAACGGATTTTGGTCGTTCTGAACACCCTTGCACCAAATCCTCCACCGGTTACCGCTGTCCCTCAGGGAGGAGGTACCCCTACCGCTCCAGGATTGGGAGTATCGGCCACGCCCCCCAATCCTCATCTGCAGACTCCACCGTCGGCCACGCAGCTGCCTTCGGTCCAAGGGTCAACGGCGCAGATGCTACCCCCTGCTGCTCACGCCTCTCAGCCCACGGCTTTGGCGTCCAACCCAACTTTGCAATACACTCTGCCTCCACCAGCAACGATCTGGGGAAACGCGGGCAGTCAATACACTCCCAATCCTCCGGCGACATATGTGTCGCCACCGCCTACGGCAACCCCTCCGCCAGCTACAGAGGGGAGCATTCCGGAATGCATGACGTCTTTGCAGAAGCGCGTGGACTCCATCTTGGCTCATCAGTCGCTCGCGGATACCATCATCCCGAAGCTGGACAACGATCCGCCCATTCCACGGGAGATCTATCTCATGCCCAACCCAGTGGGGTACAAGGCTCCTAAATGGGATAAGTTCGAAGACGTCAATGGAAACGCCCATGAGCATGTCATGCGTTTCATTGATGTCATGGGTCCGTATGGAGCTGATCCCAAACTGCTGATGCGAGAATTCCCAAAGACTCTTGGGAATGTAGCATACAAATGGTACCGAACATTGGAGGCCGGATCCGTGAAGACCTGGGACGACATGGTCCAGAAGTTCTACACTAAGTTCTTCCAGATGGAGGAGAAGGTGACGATGATCCATCTCTCGCGGATGTATCAGAAACGCGAGGAGGATGGGATCACTTTCATCAAGAAATTCAGAGCGAAATCTCTGGAGTGCAAGGATCCCATGCTCAAAAGCCGACTCGTAGAGATATGCCTGCAGTGCATGCGAGATGAGTACAAGAGCATGCTAATCAATTTGCAAACACCCACGTTCTCAAAGCTCATCGAGTGCACGATGAACATCGAGCCCATCGTCGAGAGACAGAGAAAGAAGAGCGCTCCAGAACGACCTGCGAGCGGCACCACCTACAAGATCGGCAGATTCGGCTACAAGCGAGGACGCGAAGCTGAGGTCAACGCGGTTTCGCCTCAGAAACAAGCAAAAGCCGGAAACTTCGATGCACCGCCTCTGCCATGCTCGGTGGAGGAAGCAAGCGATCTCTGTAGACAGTGGCGTAAAGACGGCATCCTGCCACCGCTAGAGCAAAAACCCTCCAAGGAGATGACGAGGGACCCTAAGTGGTGCGAATACCACGGCAAGGTCATGCACCCCACAGCCGAGTGCAAGAAGCTCAGATTCGCGTTCGACCAGAAGATGAAGAACGGCGAACTCATCGTCAGCGACCACCGGAAGGATGTGCGCAACAACCCACTGCCTGCCCATACAGATTCGGGCTCAAAAGGCAAGGAGGTCGCCATGATCTCAATAGTGGATCTGGAAGAAGTCGCAGACGATGGTCTACCCATCATTGCTGAAGTCCATGAAGAGGAAGACTACAGCATGGACACGGAGGATGAGCGTGCCGACCGCATGAAAGGGTCGCATGGCTTCAACAAATTCTTCGACGAGATGAACTTCTCCGAAAAATGCAGATCGGATATGACAAAGGCAATCTTAAGGATAGCGGAGGACTACGAAGAGGAACTTGTGGTCTCCAACGGGAAGGTCATCAGGGCGTCCCGTCCCACAGAAAAGATTATGACCTTTTCTGCCAGCGACAAGAAGACAGATGCGAGCCATCAGAGGCCCCTGTACGTGACCGCCATCATCAACGGCGTCGAATTCAAGCGAGCATTCGTCGATGGAGGAGCAGCGGTCAATGTTGTTCCACTCCACACACTGAAGCTAGCAGGGATCCCCGAGCACAAAGTGGTCAAACGTCCATCCCCGCTGGTGGGATTCGGAAGCGACTCTAGAATGACGATCGGATGGATCCGCCTAGGCGTTCAGATTGGTAAGATCAAGTGTTCGGCGAAGTTCTATGTCATAGATGCGAACACCACATATCACATGATCATCGGTCGAGCCTGGATTCATCGCTTCGACGCAATCCCTTCGACGGCTCACCAAGTGATGAAAGCTATCTGGAACGACAGGATTGTCGAGATACCAGCCTCAACTAACCCGTTCAACTTGGACGAAGCACATCTCAGCGAGGCGGTGTGGTTCACCGAGATGGCGGACGAGCAAACACCCGGACCATTCAACCCTACTCCTTTGCCTCTCTGGGAGGACATCAAGGACCAGTCACCTGCGGGCGTGATGGTGACAAGGGGAGATGCAAACGAAAAGCCGCCTACACACGAAGAGGCGCCGCGCATCGCATATCATCGGAAGAATGTGTACACTCTTAAGAGGATTGCAAAGCAAGACCCCGAGGGTAAGGAGATAGAGAGCTTCTACGCCAACGGGAAGAAATGCTATCGCATATGAAGGTGCGCGGGGACGTCCTCACACGGGCATGAGGGTGTCCCTGGGCAAATCAATCAAATCGAGCAAGTTGCGCTGACATAAGAGCCAACACAGATCGTTTCGGACGAGAAACTCAAAGAAGCGCCCGAATGCATGGAAGACAGGCCACGACCACAAAAGCAAGAGCTAAAGGAAGCGTTCCTCAGCCCGAACGAGGAAAAGAGGAGGCCAGTCTTCTTGAGTGCGGACCTCACAAGCGAAGAGGAACAAGGGCTGCTGCAGCTCCTAACGGAGTACAAGGACGTATTCGCATGGGAGTACGACGAAATGCCAGGTCTGGACACGAGCATCACCATGCACCGTTTAGACATCATCCCAGGGTCTAAACCGGTCAAGCAAAGCACCAGGAGCTTCAGACCAGAGCTCAACGTCAAGATCAAGCAGGAGATCGTTAAACTCCTAGACGCCAAGTTCATAGAGCCAAATCACCATCCTACATGGTTGGCCAACATCGTGCCGGTGGTGAAGAAGAACGGACAGCTCCGCATCTGCGTGGACTTCCGCGATCTCAACCGTTTCTGCCCTAAGGACGATTTCCCACTGCCTAACATTGACTTGCTTATCGATTCGACGGCAGGCCATCGCATGTTCAGTTTCATGGACGGCTTCAGTGGGTACAATCAAATCAAGATGGATCCCGACGATGCACAGAAAACTGCATTCATCACTCCCGTGGGGGTATTCAACTACACGGTAATGCCATTCGGTCTCAAGAACGCAGGCGCAACCTATCAGCGAGCCATGATGGCTCTATTCCATGATATGATGCACAAAGAAGTCGAATTCTATGTGGATGATCTGGTAGTCAAATCCAAGCATGAGGCAGATCACCTTGCAGACCTGCGAAAAGTATTCAACAGATGCAGGAGCTTTCAACTGAAAATGAACCCTATGAAATGCGCATTCGGCGTGACCTCGGGGAAGTTTTTGGGGTGCGTGGTCCATCGCCAAGGGATCGAGCCTGACCCTGCGAAAGTGTCAGCCATCACCAGCATGACGCCACCTCACAACCAAAGCGCCTTGAAAACATTCTTGGGAAAGTTGTCATATTTGCGGAGATTCATCCCAGCAATCGCCGAAATCACATGCTGTTTCAGCACTCTTCTCAAGAAGGACGCTGCGTACAACTGGGCTCCTGACCATGAAGCCGCATTCGAAAAGCTAAAGGAGATACTTACATCCCCAAAGATCATGATCGCGCCTCAACTGGGATCACCGCTGCTGCTATATCTTACATCAACAAGGAGATCTATAGGAGCACTCTTGGCTCAGGTGTATGAGGGCCAAGAGAGGCCTATCTATTACATCTCTCGCATCGTACAGCCTGCTGAGTCAAGGTACACAGACATCGAACGTCACTGCCTTGCCTTATTCTTTGTGATAGAAAAGTTGAGACACTATTTTGCATCGCACAAAGTAGTGGTGGTCACCAAAAGCGACCCCATAAGATACTTGCTAACTCACACTGCTCCGGGCGGGAGATTGGCGAAATGGTACATGACCGTCTCTCAATACGATATCACATGCGTGAGGCCAAGGGCGATCAAGTCGCAGGCGGTAGCAGATCTGCTGGCACAGTTTCCCGACAACAGCCATGAACCTGTGATCGAAGAAGAGCTCGAAGGCCCTGAAATCTACGCGATCGACGTGCCCTATTGGACTCTCCACTTCGACGGTTCGTCAACCAGAAAAGGTGGAGGCATTGGGATAGTCTTGACAAAGCCCGACGGGGAAGTCATACAGATGTCCGCAAAACTCAACTTCGCAGTCACGAACAACGAGGCGGAATACGAAGCTCTTATCGCGGGACTTCGTGCAGCAAAAGCTCTGGAAGTGAGCAACTTAACAGTCATGGGAGACTCCAAGCTGATTGTTAAGCAAGCCTCGGGCGAGTACGGTCTGAAGGAAATCAACCTCCTGTCATACCGCACTCTAGTGCAAAAGCTGATGCAGCAATTCTGCGACGTGAAATACGAGCACAAACCCCGAGCGGACAACAGGCATGCAGACGCCTTAGCAACTCTGGGATCTAAGGTCAGCATAGACAAATGCCCCGCGAGGATTTCCATCGAAGTGCGAACATCGTCGGCATTAACAGAAGATGCGTGCGACGATGAACACATAGATGACGCAGATTGGCGAAAAGCAATCCTGCAAGCTATTGCGAAAGGCACCAGCAGCGAGGGCTGGGCACTCACGAAAGGATACTGCATCCACGACAATACCCTTTACTACAAGGGTCCTGGAGGGATACTCATGCGATGTGTCTCCGAGCAAGAGGGACAACAGCTGTTAGAAAAGATTCACCAACACGCTTGCGGAGAAAGCGAGGTGTCAATCTACAGGAAAGCTCAGAGATATGGCATTCATTGGCCAGACATGTCTACAGCTGCAGCCCTGATACAAGGGAAGTGCGAAAGTTGCGCACTGATCAAGGATTCTCTACTTGTCGCTCTAACCAACGACGACACGGACTGGAGGAAGCCATTGTTCGAATTCCTCACCCAGGGCACCGTACCTGAATCAAGAAAAGAGGCCGACAAATTGAGAAGGAAAGCTTCTCGATACATGGTTCAGGAAAACCTGCTTTGGCGAAAAGGCCACGAGGGCAACTTGCTGCGATGCCTGGACGATAGGGAAGCACAAGAAGTCATGGACCTCTCTCATCAGGTGGAACACCAGGGAGGTGCGAAATTATGCAGACAGCTCCTCTCAATCGGATACTTCTGGCCCACGATGGAAGTCGATTGCCGCACCAAGGTGCGACGCTGCCAAGAATGTCAATTCAAAGGGAACCTAGTGCACGCTCCCGCCGTGGATCTACATGCATTAGGGACGCCATGGCCATTTTACACGTGGGCTTTGGATTTCATTGGCCCCATCCGACCAACGTCACATGGGAACCATTTCATTCTCACCGCAACTGAGCTGTTCACCAAATGGGTGGAAGCAATACCACTAAAGACGGCAAACGCGCTGGCTGTGGTCAACTTCATCCAGGAAAACATCGTATGCAGGTTCGGAATCCCGAATACTATTCTTTCAGATAACGGTACTCCTTTTGTTAATCGTCAGGTAGCTACGAAACTTGCGGAGTACAATATCAGGCAAATATGCTCTACTCCCTATTATCCGAAGGGAAACGGACAAGCCGAGGCGACTAACAAAACGCTGCTGAGAATTCTGAGCAAGATGGTCGCGGATGACCACAAGAAGTGGGCCGACTCTCTTAACATAGCTCTGTGGGCCTACAGGACCTCTCCAAGAACACCCACCGGGGCTTCGCCATTTCTTTTATGTTATGGGGCCGAAGCTGTAGTACCTGCGGAGGTCAGAGTTAATTCGGCACGGCTGGCCTTCCATGCGCTTTATGAAAATCAACGCGATCACGATTTAGTCTTGCTGGAAGAAAAGCGAGAACAAGCCAAAAGGACTAACAAGCGATACCAAGAAAGAATCGCTCGCGCCTACAACAAGACAGTTCAGCGGCGAGATTTCGCAGTTGGCGACCTGGTCTTGCGCGCATCCGACCACTGCATGCGAGAAGCAACTCATCCGAAGTTCGCAGCCAATTGGGAAGGACCCTTCGAAGTCACAGAAGTCTTCGATAGTGGCTACTGCAGCATACGAAGGTTGCACGGCACAACCTCAACTCCGAGCTCAGTCAACATGCGCTGGATCAAGAAGTACTATCCTTGACTCCTCTTATTTCATACGTTTTATGATAACGTTGCTTAATATCTCATGTGGCTACGATTAATGCAATCTCCCCTCCCATATGAGGGGATTGTAATTCTACCTCTCCCATATGAGAGCGATGTAATAAAAGAATTCTCCCAAATGAGAAGTTCATATTTCTAGCCGCTTATATTGCTCTATTTTATTTGATATCACTGTTGACCATGATTTATTTGCTGCAAATAGCAAACGCAAATGCGATCTTTATTGATCATCAAAGCCTATCTCTACGATAGCAGCAAACGCAAACGCGATCTTAACTGATCATCAAAGCCTATCTCTACGATAGCAGCAAACGCAAATGCGATCTTTATTGATCATCAAAGCCTATCTCTACGATAGCAGCAAGCGCAAACGCGATCTTAACTGATCATCAAAGCCTATCTCTACGATAGCAGCAAACGCAAACGCGATCTTAACTGATCATCAAAGCCTATCTCTACGATAGCAGCAAACGCAAATGCGATCTTTATTGATCATCAAAGCCTATCTCTACGATAGCAGCAAACGCAAACGCGATCTTAACTGATCATCAAAGCCTATCTCTACGATAGCAGCAAACGCAAATGCGATCTTTATTGATCATCAAAGCCTATCTCTACGATAGCAGCAAACGCAAACGCGATCTTAACTGATCATCAAAGCCTATCTCTACGATAGCAGCAAACGCAAACGCGATCTTTATTGATCATCAAAGCCTATCTCTACGATAGCAGCAAACGCAAACGCGATCTTTATTGATCATCAAAGCCTATCTCTACGATAGCAGCAAATGCAAACGCGATCTTAACTGATCATCAAAGCCTATCTCTACGATAGCAGCCAATGCAATGCGATCCTAAGTGATCATCTAAGCCTATCTCTCACGATAGCAGCCAATGCAATGCGATCCTAAGTGATCATTTAAGCCTATCTCTCACGATAGCGGCCAATGCAATGCGATCCTAAGTGATCATCTAAGCCTATCTCTCACGATAGCAACCAATGCAAATGCGATCTTAAGTGATCATCTAAGCCTATCTCTAACGATAGCAATCAATGCAAATACGATCTTAAGTGATCATGCAAAGCCTATCTGTTACGATAGCAACGAATACAGTCGCGATCTTAATTGATCACTAAAGCCTATCTCTTACGATAGCAGCCAAATACAAACGCGATCTTAATTGATCACTAAAGCCTATCTCTTACGATAGCAGCCAAATACAAATGCGATCTTAATTGATCACTAAAGCCTATCTTTTACGATAGCAGCCAAAAACCAATGCGGTCTTAATTGATCACTAAAGCCTATCTCTTACGATAGCAGCCAAATACAAATGCGATCCTAGTTGATCATCAAAGCCTATCTCTCACGATAGCAGCCAATGCGAATGTGATCTCAATTGATCATATAAAGCCTACTTCTTACGGTAGCAATCAAATACAAATGAGATCTTAAGTGATCGTGCAAAGTTTATCTTTTACAATAGCAGTCAAGCGCGAATGCGATCCTGAATGACTGTTGAAGCCTATCTTTTGCGATAGCAGTCCGCACGAATACGATCTTAAGTGATCATCTGAAGCCTATCTCTTACGATAGCAGCCAAACAAAAATGCGATCTTAAAAGATCATCCAAAGTCTATCTTTTGCAATAGCAGCGAAAATACAAAATGATCTCAATCGATCATCTAAAGCCTATCCATCGAAGATAGCAAGTTCTACAGATGCGATCTTATAATGGTCTTCTTAAGCCTATCTATTACGATAGCAATTTCTACGCAAAGTAATTTTGGTTAAGTACCCAAGCCCGTCTGTTATGATGGCAACGCACGTGCAGAATCATTTTATTAGATCTTCCAAAGATCTATCTGCTGTGATAGCAGTTTATGCGCAAGACGATCTCGAACAGTTTTCTAACAAAGCCTATCTTCTATGATAGCAATTCGCACTGCTCAATGATCTTAATTGATCTGTGAAAAATTATCTGAAACGATAGCGAAGTTGTGAACGTGATCTCATACGATTTACAATGACCAACTACAAGCCCATCCGTCAAGATGGCAAAGCTGCGAAATTACGATCTCAAATGATCTAGCCAAACGTCTGCGAAATGACATCGCATATGAGAAATCATTACATGGAATTATGCAAGGCAAAACAAGCCGAAACGCATGCGAAATTGTATTTTGTTGCAAAGAACAGATAGTACAAGAGCTATTTATCATTATGAGTCAAATGACTTACACTTTATCTATCTAGATAGCAGCTTACAAGCGAAAAGCTCGCATCTAACTACACAGCCAACATGGCTTGCAATACATTCGAAAAATGGCTGATAAGCCAGAGATGCACCAAGGAAACTCTCGACTAAGAAAAGAGAGAATCCACCGGTCTTGATACCGGCAGCACAGCGTGCGAATCTGCGGCCAAAGATCTATAGCAAAAGGGATGCTGCCGCGAAGAGATCAACTCGCCATTCGCTACATCCCTAGCAGCAAGGTCAGGGATACAATATGCCCAGGACCCCAAAGAATGACTAAAGCCTCTGTCTGATCAAGGTAGGCGCCGGAGGAGCTTCCTGTTCCGACAGATGCTACTCCGCAAAACAGGCGAAGCAGTCATTCCTCTGGTGATGGACTCCTTGTCATGTTGGACAAGGGCATTGACGAGCACCCCGACCTCACAAATTTGAGGGCGAGGGATTCTTCTCTGGAGATGCTGAAGAAGAATCCCGCCGTTCATTACGAGACGGTAGTACGGTCACTACGGCGCTGCACCTCGCCACGAGGCGGCCGGAAACATGACCTGCACACATAATACACGGAGAAAATTCTTCGAACACACATGAGGTATTATCTGCATCCTCTCTATGATGGTTATAAACAGCAATAAGCCTCATAAAGTGGATCTTGGAAACTATTTCTATAGCACAAAGCGCAAACTCAGGATTCAAAACTTGAAGTTGCCATGAATCAACGAAAAACAAGCGTTGAAGCCAGCAGTCGTAAGGACTCACGGCAAAGCACATGTTTGGGATGAAGAACCCAAATGGCAAAGACGGGGTTTATATAGGCCCTGTGGAGACTCTTCGGTTGCTTAAGATGAGTCAGCAAAATTCAAAAAGAGGGTAAGTTCAATCACTTACGCCTTGAAAAGCGGTAACAATCAATTACCCTACTAAAGGCTACGACGATTCGGTTGCGTATCCTAATAAATGACGGATAGTCATGATTCGGATGGACTTCCCAACGGAAGCGTGCTTATCTGCCGCGAAATTAGCGCGAAAATCAAGCAAAGAATCAATTGCTGATGTCATAATTGGATATGCACAGAAAATGTCCAATCAAATCCCGAAAAGGGCAAAACGGGCAAACTCATTGTTTGTTGTCAAAAAAAGAGGGGGGAGAAACCCTAGCAACATTACATTAATGTTTCAAAACATTACATTAATGTCTCAGCCATTTTCCTTTCTTTTCAAAAATACGAAAAGTCAAAACAAATTTTTGACTAAGGAGTCCTGGGGCTCGAACTGCTCGATCAGCCTCTCCACTTGTTGCACTTCTTGCTTTAGCTGCTCGCACTTGGCATTCATTTCGTCATACAGCTTCAAAGCTTCATCAACCTTTTGCTTTTGCTGCTCCACCTTCTGCATCTCAGCTGCGAGATTCTGGTGCCCAAGATTCAAGGTTACAGCTGCGCGAATCAGTGTAACTCTGTCCTTGAGGAATTTCAAACCAAGTCTGCCTTGGACTTTGAGCACGAGATTTTGGCACATGCCACACAGCAATTCAGCACTCTGGGCCGAAATGGTCGCAGGTGTAGCCGCACATAGCTGTTCCAGTATCCAAATGGCTTCAGTAAGGAATAGCCTCCTGTCAAAAGGAACGATCTCCAGACACCTCACGAACGAGCGGGGGTATCTGAGGCGCATTCGAACCACCCAGTCTACATCGGTTTGCTTCAAACCTGAGACATCAAAAACGAGTTGTAATGTCAGAACTCGCAAGCAAATAATACGACGTGCGAATGGTAAATCTCTACTTACCAGTGCCTTCCAGAATTTGGTGAATAGAGGGAATGCGAGCCACCGGGTTGTTCGAAGACTGCCCTCGCTCCATGGCTCTCCTATCAGCTGCGAGCTCCAATCTCTCATAGTCAGGAGGAAGAGTGTAGGCCGCACCAGCTGCGACTACGTTCCCAACCTGCGAGCCCCAAATGCTCCACGCAGGAATAGGTGCTTCTGGCTCAGTCATTGCCGGAGGCACAGGAACAGCCGAAGTCGTTGGGCGAAAGACATTCTCAGGTGCGAAAACATTAGCATCACTTGTCCTTTCTTCCCCACCACCGGTACGGACACCTTCGTCCATCGGCACAGCATCAGCTTCGACATCATCGGAGAGTTCAATGACATCCTCGAGATGCTCACTTGCGTGTCCAGCAGCTGCGACGGGTTTCTCGGTATGGGAGCTCGAAATTGGAACATGGGATGCAGAAGTCTGGCTTCGCTGTTCCAGCTCAGGTTCCTCAGCATGACCTGCGACACCGAATGCGATAACATGAGGTAACTTGTGTTAAAAGTTATTTCGCTATTTTTTTACTAAAGCCAAGAATAAGCACCTCCACGCGAGGGTGGGATAGAGGTATCCTCATCATACACTAGGGACGTGGAACCGTGCCCTATCAGTGTATCTTCACTAAGCAAATCTTTAAGACAGGAGTGACCTGGGATGCGAGTAAACCAGTCATGATCTTGCCTTAAGTGGCTACAGCCTATCATGTGCATGTCACTCAAAATGTTTACCTGAGGGTTCTCCGCATTTGCTTACCAACCAACGGCGAATGTCAGGCTTTGACACACCGTGCTTTAATGCACCCACAATTACATCTCTATAAGTAACTGCGAGATTGAAGATCTCACCTTTGTCGCCACCAGCGATCTCTGCGAAGTCCGCTTGGACTTGCTCTAGCTCTGCTGCATCCCCTCCGGGAACCTCATCTTCCTCCTCCACATGAGGAGCCACTTCTTCGGGAAGCTCGTCTTCCTCGCCAACTGGACGCACTAAGTCGTCGACATGCTGCTCTTCGAGGCTCCGCTGCTTCACACGCTCGAGTTCCTCTTCCTCTCGCTGCCTTCTTCTTTCAGCAGCCTCCGCGGCTGTCCTCCGGGACTCAGCAAGAACATCCTCGCTTATAGGATCATCTGAAATGCCAGATTGGGCATCTCTCTTTTGCCTCTTGGTCACAAGGCCACCAACGGCTTCATCATCATCATCTGCGAATACATTTTTTGGTTCAAAGAAAAGAACTGTATGGAAGTTGTGATAAAGAACAAAGGGATGCGACGGAGGTACCTCCTGACTCTTCCTCGCGCATTACAACTGTTCCTTCTTCTTCTCCATTACTTGCCTGGGGCTCTTGCCTCTCTTCCTCTTCCTCTTGGTTGAATGGAACGAAGGTTTCAACTGCGAGATCTTTTCGCACCTTGCCGGGCATACGACCCTTACCTTTGTCCTTGACAGAAAGGGGCCTCACTGGGGGCGAAGTTGGAGCGCTCCTAGGGGAAGAAATTGTAATCCCCTTTTGCCTAGGCCTCTTCGCTCTCGGCGCCGCAGTCGCTGGAGGGGACGGGTCATCCCTAGGAGGAGACGGAGCCGGAGGGTTGTCTATCAGCGAGTCAGCAAAAGTGTTCATGACCCCGCGAACTTTTGTTTCGACCTCGGCATCCATCCTCCATGCTAGCCGATACGACTCCCCCCTTCTTCTAGTCGCAACAATGGTATCCACCAGCGATTTGGAACGGTCACCAGCTGCGAACCTCCGCACATGACACTAGACAATACAGAACAAAAAGCATCAGTGCAAGCAAATCAAAGAGCTCAAAGCACACAAGGAAACTGCTTACCTCAGCAAACGCCTTGCTATATTTGATGACCTGCGTGTCACCTTTCCTGATGGCATCGACTTGCTCCTTCAGAATGAAATCAGGGCACAAATGGTTCTCGCGGTCCAACAACGAGTAGCGACCGTACTCAGACTCGCTCAAACTGCAATTGGGACGAAACGGAAAAGAGTTTCTCTTGATCAAGGGGGCCCTTCCTGGCTGTGCCGCCGCCTCGGTCTCCATCCTCGTTTGCTGGGCAAGCCAGTATGCGATCCAATTCTGGGAATAACCACCCTTGCGAGTTCCCGCAGGCTGCTCGAAGGGGAGATTGCTCATGAGCACCGTCTTGCACTCCTTTGTCAGCAAGCGCTTGTAGCACCCTCTAACGATAGACTGGGGCCAGATTGATGGGGCCACCGCATCGAAACCAAACTGAGGAGAGACCCGAGTGGGGTCAACATCCACTGTAAGCCTTTCATATCGTGGCGCGAGATCACGAATATGCTCTGCAAGTGCAGGAAGAGAACCTCGCAGACACCAGCAAAAGAACTCACGATAGCGCTCGTGGAAATGCGATCCCTTTTCAAAGAGAAGGTCTTCTGACAAGACCATGCCTTCGGAGGGGTATAGCTTCGGAAACCACCGCACATTCTCAACACGTGTGGCGTAAGGCCTGGCAGTGAACTCCCTTCGCTTGTCGCATATCAAGCTCCAAGTACACTTGGTGTTGCTTGCCCCAAACCATCTCGCAGCCCTTCCGCTGTTGAGCGCTTTCGTCTCGCCTGGGGGACACCACTTCTCAAGTGAGAGGGGAGTTGGTGCATAAGATGGCCAGCGCTCAAAAACCCACATTGTCAAAAAGCTGATATTAACAAAGGTCAGAACATCGAGACGGCCGCGCGATTCCTTCATCGCCAGAACCAGCTGATCCAGCCTGTAATATAGCGTGCCCAAGACCAAGGGTCCAAGTGCGACTCTCTGGCCGAGAGCGAGCCTCACCGCAAGTGGTAGCACATGGTAAAAGACCCCGTCATGGGGGTGACCATCAATCAGAAATCTCGACAGCCAAGCACAAAGAAAAGCACAAAGGGTCAGGTGATAACCCTTGCCCTCTATGTAATTCTCGGCCTCCGGGTTCGCGCTCAAAAGCTTCTTAGTAATGCTGCTGCTCGCATAGTCTCGGAAGAAGTACTGCAACCACTTGTTCCAGGTATTCTTCGCAGACGTATCAACTAGCTGCCAGTTCGGAAGAGGTTTTGTACCGGTCCACCGAGTGGAGATTTTCTTCACCTCTGCTAAGCACTCCTCCATCTGCGCGTACAAGGCTAATTCCGCAGATGTCCTTAAGTGACTCAAGGGGTCCACCTCACCCATGGGGGAAAGCTCATACAGCATTTGAACGTCCTCGAGCGTGGGGGCAGCCTCGAACTCAGCAAAGTGAAACGTGTGATTCGCAGGCGAATAGCGGGACAGAAGGTCTAGAAGCATGGACTGATCCAGCTTCACGGCAGCACCCTTCATAGCACGAACAGCGAAGAAAATGCCGGCTTCATCAAGAGTTTCGGCGTAATTACCCAACACGTGGTCAGTCCACTCATCCATATAGTCCAACTTCTGGACAAACGCCTGAGTAGAAATCGCAGTGTATGGGAAGTGCCCGTTCTCGATTCCCAATCGAACCACATCCTCGGAGCCAACTAACTCGAGCAAGGCTGAGTTAACTGGGCGAGTCAGTGTTAACAACTGCTCAACGGGAACAGGATCAGGCATCCTCTTCGCCTTCACCCTCGCGTGGTAAAAATCTTTCCCACCCAGAAAGGGGGCTTTTCGCCACAGAGACCGCGGAAGCTCCGGCATCTCTTCATCTTCCTTGACAGGTCTGGTTACTCTTGTTTTGGCCATTCCTGCGAAAGGGCAAAAAAGGGGGGGAGAAATACCACACCAGTCAGTTTGAATTTTGGAATTCGAGATCTATGCAACAGGAAGCAAACAGTTCCAGTGCCGATTTCAGAAATTGGGGAGTTGCAAGATCCAATATCGTTGAAAGATTAAGAACGAAGCAGGTTTAGAGATCAAAGCCTCTTCACACACTTCATGGGTTTACAGATTCAATGCGATTCAAGGCAAACACTGGTAGTTTAAATCAAGAGTAAACGAGGCCAACCTTGTTTCCTCGAAGCCTGCTTGGAGATGCACAATTGAAGAATACGATTTGCAGTCTTGAACTGATGATTGATTATCTGGATCTGCTCTCGAAGATCTCCGGGTACCATTCACTTTAAGAGAAAGAAGTGATGCTCTGCAATAATGGGATACAAGGTATTTATCCAAAAGAGTGAGGGGTTGCGTCCCTTCAGTAGTCGAATCGCAACCGTCACCGTCGTGTCGCGCAATCACAGGACGGGCTGACGTCACGCCTAAAACCCTAAAGGTCAGACGGCACGACTCTAGGGGTTTTAGGTCATAATGACACGCACGGGGGCTGAACTTACCCGTATTTGAATTGGTGCGTGACGACGACGCGCATGTTGGTTTCCGCGCATGGAAGCCTATACAGCTACAAGCCTTCACGCGCAGAAAGGGGGCTAATGTAGATACTGCTTTCTGACATGGCTAATCTTAGCCACGTGGCGATCATCCAGCACACCATATTGTGCTCCACACACACAGGATCACCAGCCGAGCTGATCCATGTGGGGGCTGCGAGACAGGGCCCTCGCATACCACTGCACGGGACTTGTAGGGATTTGTGGTTTGGAGGCTAGGGTAAGCCCTGTCGCGTGCGAGCCAAGCCCGCGCGCGACCTTTAGTAACTGTTTTGAGAGATCTATGGCACGAGCTCCCTAGACCCGGTCAATCCGGTCAAACCCGGTCAATCTCGTAACGGTTCCGGTACTCGCGCACCACGTGCTCTAACGGTTCCTATATACTCGGACGAACGTGCCGTTACGGTTAAGCTAATTAAGCCGCCATTAATGGGCGCATTAACTACACTACAACGGCCACGTTCTCCAGTATATATATCGTTACTCTTTCCATACAAGGAGGACAACACTGCCATACGCGGAAGCTCTGCAAAACCTCTGTCTCTCTCTCAGACATTGCTACTGACTTACTCTCTCCCTACACACACCCCTATTCTTCCTGTGCGATCCCTGATCCACTACGTACGGTGTACACGGAGGTCTCCCTGCCGGAATCTCTTGTGCACACCTTGATAAAAGTATTTGTCTAAAAGTTTCGAGATTTGTATAAATTCTAGCAAATTTTTGAGTTGTTTCTAAAATTGAGAACTTGTATGTTATTTTCGAACTTTCAAAAACTTGTTTCGAACTTTTACTTGTACTAATCATATACGAGACCCAATTGTGGTGCGAGTCTAGGCTGGATAGTAGTATAGACCCATAATAGATCCCGTCATGCGGAGAGTAAGAATGAGAAATTTCTTCCAGTTAAGGTGTTTCTAGCTGACCATCTAAGGAAGCCATCTATTGAGAGCATAACCCCCGACGAGAGTTACTTATGTACTTGTCTGATTAAGTCATATAGACTGAGTCACGATACTGCATTTCACCTGCATTTCATGTGTATATGGGTAGGTACAGTCTGAGATCTTCGGGGACGAAGATTCTTTTAAGGTGGGTAGACTGTAACACCCCTAATTCCTGAGAGAATTCTTAGTGCAATATCAAGACTTTGGGGGAAATTTTGTAAATAGTTTGTCACGGCTTAAAGTTGAAATTTTGAGTGTTAGCAATATTTGGAAGTTGTTGGAATGATTTTGAGGCACTAGAGATATTTGGGGTGGTTGTGCAATTCGCCGAAAGTAAGTAGAATCTCTAGTTCTAATGTGTACTCTATCTCTTCACAATCACATTCACACCCCAATCTTTTGAAAATTTCAAATTCTACCCCCCTAGTGCTTGACCACCACATGTCATTATTCTTGTGCATATGTGCCACATGCCCCTTGAGGTGTAATTCTCTCCTCTTTCCTCCCTACTTACTGAATTAGATTCAGTTTCATCACCATCTTCTTCCTCCTCCCACCACAAAGGAACCACCATGGAACCACCACCACCACCACTGCATCTCCTTCGTTCCTCTCTCTCTCTCCCCGACCTGCTATGGTGGGAGATTCCCCACGACTAGGGGAGCAAAAGCCCCCAATCAATTCGTCGAATGATCAATTAACGACTTCGAAAACCCGTTTTGAACACGAAGAACCCTAACTCTTCAACCCTTCAATTCTCTCTATCCGTTGATTCTCAGTTGTTGATTCTTGTTCCATTGGGTTCGCGAGGTGAAACCGAAGCTAGGATGTCCAAGATTGAGCTGTAACTCACCGAATTTCATCTCCGCCGGATTCTGGGCTTGAAACCTGACGAGGACGACCGGCAAGCGACGGCGGCGGCGGTTTTCATCGTTTTGGCCATTCCTCCCCTCCTGATGGTTTCTCTGAGGTCTCTTATGGTCGTGGACAACCCAGGCGAACCCAGAAGCTCCTGGGTACGCGCGGAATCGACGGAAACCGAGCGACAAACCGCCGGATTCCGCCATTGTTGCCGGAAAAGCTCAAAGCTCGGTACGACCTTCAATCTTGCTTGTTTTGATCGATTTTAAGCCTTAGCATGCTCCTGATTATGTCCTTAACACGTTTAGATCATCAAATCACGACTGTAACAACAAATCATCATATTTTGATTCGTGAAGTTGATGTGTTTTCGGTTCACAAACTGCCCCTGTTTAAATGCTTGTAACTCCCTCAATTCTTGTCCAAATCATGCACGGTTTCTTCCTGTGTAATCCTGGGTATGTTGGCTACAAGTTTCGTTTTAATTTCTTGGTCGAATTCGATCTCTAAACCCCCTGAAATTGGGCTTGAACATGGCTAGTTAGCTAGGAGTTTGATGTGTTCTTGGCTGTGAGTGCTCAAAAATTTTCTAAGTATAGAACGATATGGTGAAACATCCATTTTGTAACCTTTGTATCTTCTTCAAAACTTAATGAAATTTAGATCTGTTTTCTCCTGTGCAAAGCTGATACATAATACTTCATTTCATCATCTCTGGGTCATCTTCAAATTTATAACGGATTTCTCACAAAACAAGCCTAAAGTTGCTAGTTTGATCTCATGAAGCACAAGTGAATTTTTCTAAGTGTTGAATCGAAATTTTTGTCCACCTTTGAGTAGCGATATCTCTTTGCATACTTAGAGTTTCTAGGAGTTCAAATATGTTCTGGAATCTTTGATCTACCATCTTCAAAACCCTATTCTTATATTTCCAAGTATCCCCGTCAATTGATCACAAGTCAGCTCTAAAGTTGACTAGTTGAGGCGATTTTCCTTTATTTTTGACTTTTGAATTCGACACTCTAAATGACATTTCTGGCCTTAGCGTTCTTCACAAAACTTATTCGTATTCATATTCTGAGTCTAAATATCAAGTTTTACCAAGTTTGACTTTTCGCAAACCCTAGTTTGACTGAACTTTATAGGAGGGGCAAAATAGTAATTTCACTTAAACTTTGAATTGAGATTGGTAACTTGGAGCTCGTCAGCATGTCTTGTATGCGTGTTTGGAGTACTCGTATATAATTCTTGGCTAGGGTTGACCAAGTCAAACGTTGGGGTCTTTTTGCAATTTAAGCAAACTTTAGGGGCCTAAGTGCAATTTATTAAAAGTTGTAGATTTCGTTGCTAAGTTCATATGGAAGAGTTTGGAGTTAATTCTCGCATGTTTTCGGGCCAATATGAGTATAATTTGGGATCTAGGAAGTTTCAGACACTGTACTAAACGGTTTTGGAGTATCAGGGGCATTTTGGTCAAGTTAGTTTGCATGACCCGCATTCCATTGCATTATTGCATACAACCTCATATAGAGGGTAAATGCTAATAGACTGTATACTTGACTTGTTTATAACCAGCCGGTGTTGAGGACCGTTCCACGATAGACGTATGTGCTCGTACTGCCGCTTTGACTATACGTCCCGAATTCACATGAGACGAGCGTTGTAGGAGTGCTAGCTTTGCTTTGCGCCTTTCATGGCCCAGAGGTAAGTACATATGTACGGCCTTTTTGTATCAAAATCTGCGTATGTGCTTGATGTTGCAAATTAATGTTTGTTATATGAAATAGTATGAGAATGCATGTTTTCCACTCGAAAGCTGTAAACTATTTTATTCATCACCTTTGAAAACTCTCGGAAATTACTTGTGAAATTTTGATATTCTGATTCTGGTTATGTGAAAGAGAAGAAATAAAATACCTCTAATAGACTTAGGACGATGTACATAGTACTGTTATTAATTGGAGGCGTCAAGCGATCCTCCATTTTCGTATGGCTAAGACCATTGGAGCAATGCTTCTTATTATTGGATAGAACGTCAATGTTCAAAAATCCACCCCCGATGAGCCAAAATGTACCAATTTATTGAGGCCAAGGGTTTTATAGAGCTATAGAGTGCTACTTATACTTGTAAGGGTCACTACGGTATAGGGGTGTCGACACTTAAGGCCTTTTAGCTAATGTTGTGAGCGGGGTTGACGAATGGGCTCCCTTAACGCTCGGGTGAAATAGGGTTTGATAGACCCTAGAAGGAACCCTTAGTGTTTATTTCGTGATCCCTCTGTTTACATCGATCCTGCTGGTGGCTCTTGACACGCCTCAGCTAAATTAAACTGTTGATTGACGTCGAAATTAAAAATTTGATTACTCTATTGATGTTGTTTGTGGCTCTTGATTGCCTAATCTAATCAAATGATTTGAAAAGCTTTGGCTACTTGTGAGTTAATATCATTATCAGGTCAAATGGACTTGTTTACTGTTGATATTCTACTTGTTTAAGAATATGTTGACTACTTGTGGTTTATAAATGTTTTAAAGATGATGGTTCTCGCTACGCGGTTACTTATAAATGTTCCAAATTGTTCCAACTCTTTTGCTCATTGATTTTCAAATCTCTTTATTTGCTTCAACTCATGCTCCCGTGCCACTCGTTGATTTACATGTCGTAGTGTGTATTTACCTAGTTTTTACTGATCATTTCTTCAAAACTGCGTCGGCTTTTGCCATTTTAAAACCGCAGGTCGTCAATCAAGTTTGGGGAACGGGAACGCGCACCGAGACAAAGACGTTTAGTTTAAGTTATATCACTTAGTAGATAACATAGATTATCTCACACATTGCTTTTGTAAACTTTTCTTTTCAAAGATAGTTTTATTAGCTAAATTGTAATATTCTTAAGATAATATTTTACTTTTGAAAGTCGATTGTCGCATTAACCCTGAACCGAGATCCCGGGTTGTTTCAGTTAGAAAATATTTGGCCAAAAAAATTTGGGAGCCACGGTTTTCACGATCATAGTGGGTGATCGTAGGATCTCACTTCAGATCGCACGACCAGAGGTAGGATTAGTTGCCCACGAGATCACACGATCAGACATAAGACCAGAGCAAATCGCACGACCAGGAAATTGAGGTCGTGCGATCTGAAGTCAGCATCAGCGTACTCACGGGAACTAATAAGGGGGAATAGTCTTTTTGTGGACTCATTAATATAACCTAAACCAAACAAAGATGAACGTGAGAAGAAGGAGAAGCACGTACAGGGAGACGGTGAGAACACCGAAGCCACCATTGGAGAGCTAGGTTTTTGATTTCTTCTACTTCTCTCTCAATCTTCGTATGGAGAAACTATTGCACCGTGTTTGGTTGATCTTTATTAGCTAGAAGTTTTGCTAGGCTTCTCTACGAGAGCCCAGGGTTTATGTAGACGGTTATTTTCCGGATTTTAGACCTTTGTCTCATGATTTAGATTATTTCTATCAATTGAATGTTAATTTCATGAACTTGTTGATGAATCTAGTCAATTGACATGACTAGTTTAAGATTTAATAATCATGAAACTAGGGTTATTCGTAGATTATAATCTTGCTTAAAGTTAATACTTGTTCTTGTTACATGTTCTTACACTATGCTTAATCCTTAGCAAGAACGGATTCGCTACCCGGACTTGTTAATTAACTAGTAAGTGCACGACGGTGACTTAACCTAGTTGTGAAGAGTGTATGAGCACAATCCCGAATCACCAAGACCTAAAAGGAGAAGTGTTAGGATTGGACTTAGTCTGGGTAGATTCGGTAGGATTATTCAGCTGTTTCGTGAAACGGTGGAACGACATGACCCGTTATCTTACCAGTAGATGACCTGCTAGAAAGGAACGGTAGACAACATGAGACCGAGAGGAGATTGTAGTTAACCGAGACGTAAAATGACATGAGACCGACAGGATATTGTCATAGCCTATTACCCGGCTGAACTAGAATAAGATTAACGTGTTACATAGCTGAATCGGAATTCGTCTACAGCCCTAGGTGATCTAGAGATGGCCTAGTTTCTACATATCTACTACCTCCGTTTCGTTTGTTTCGTCTGCGTTTGACTTTTTAACCTGTAACTGAGTCACTTTGACTTGGTGATTTGGGTACCAAAACGATGTAATTTTTTAACAATATTTTCATGGTATTTTAGAATAAACTTTACTCTATAACACCATGCAAAAATTACCAAATTCTTGCATCGTTTTGCTAATCAAATCACCGGATGAGAGTAACTGAGTGAATAGTGACAAAAAGTGAAGTAGGCTGAAACAGGCGAAACAGAGGTAGTATTTATTAAAATAAAAAAATACAAAAATATTAGCTTAGATGTTATTTCAATTCTTAAATAATCAAATCTTTCCTCCTGCACCGTACTCTAAATTAAAAAGCTAATTAGATAATCTAAAGTATGTCCTCGTGGGATCGATAACTCGGGGTTGAAATACCACCCCCTCTATTACTTGACCGTGCACTTGCGCATACGCGTTAAGAAATCGCGTCAAGAGCCAAAGAAGTGCATTTCCAGTGTTGTTCCTGGGAGCAAAGTTTCTGTTCGCACGAACATAAACACTTAGAAGAATTTTGAAGACTCAAAAATTGGAGGAAACAAGCTGAAAATTTCTGTGAGCAACAAAGTGCTCGTGCGAGCAGAGTGCTCGTGCGAACACTTTTCTGTTCTTAAGAACAGAATGGGAAACTCAGATATTTTGGGGCTGTTTTGTAATATTTTGTAAGATGTAAGCTTGGGGGACTCTTTTTAGAGCTAGTACTCCGTGCCTATGTATCATTCTACCTACGTTGGAACTTTTGGAGTGTGCTTGGGAGCGTTGGATTCTTCGTCTAATTTCTAAACTCTTTCTCCTCTCTTGTTTTTGGATTGATGATCAATAAACGTTGTAATTTGATCATGTGTTTTAGTAGCTAAACCCTTTAATTCGGGATATCTCATTAGGGAGCTAGGGTTTTGAATATCTTGTTGGATTTATGGATTTGGTTTCATGCTAGTAGCTTAATTGAATGTGTTTCTCTTAGGTATGTGCGATTTACGAGCTTTATTCATATGTCTTAATGTTAGACGTAGCATTAGGGTTGAACTAGGTAGGGAATTTTAGAGGAATCAATTGCCATTACCGGAACGTGGATCACACACTAGTTGTATCTAGGGTTGAGGAATCTTGCTAGTTGGCTAAGAACTAAGAGTAGACAACAAGATCTTAATGTGTATTTAAACTTGCATAGGCTAGATGAATCAGGTATGAGAGTTTGAATACAAGCGTTGGTTGAGGAATCTTCAATGCACTTGTGCTCGTTTCGCTAAGTAAAATACATTCATGTTTCTTAAACATAAATCCTATTCGGTGTGAAGACCCTAGTAAACCTGTAGAGATATCAACTTGTCTATTTATTCAGTAACTCTTTGTTAATCGTAAAGAAATTCATTAGATTAATTGGGGTACGTGTTCTTTTCAATTTTAGTAGAATTAGTAAAATAAGTCAACACGTTTTGCCCGCATAAGGTTTAGAGTTAATAACTAGTTTCGAACGAAGTCCCTTGGGTTATTACCGGATTATTACTGCACCGACAACTATACCCTTGCAGTTGGAGTGTGTCAGTAAGTTTCTCATTAAGATTACGATAGTATAAGAAGAGAAATCAAACAGTGAAGCTTCAATGGTGATATTCGGATTTGTAGTCTTCTTCCTCGTGTCCTCCTTGTGCTCTCCAAGTCTTCAATAAGTGAATGAATGATAAAATAGGATCCTAATTAATTTTTTTTAGTATTCTCAAATAACTAATCAAAACTACGTCGTTTGAAGCTCAAAACTGCGCATTTGTACACAAAATATCGTACGGTGTGCCTATGCAGATCGTTCGATCTGCTGGGGAATTCGTCTTTGTGTTTTTTGTCTTCAGCTGGTGCGATCAGGGGCACGATCTGGTCCCTCATCTTGGCCAGATTGTGCGACCTGCCTTGCAAATCAGCAAAAAAATTTAGTTCCAACTTTTGCATACGTGAAAAATTAGATAAGTCTTTTCATTATTCTTTTAGGTGTGCTAGGTGTAGTTTAAGAAACTTATGAAAACTACACTTAGCTCCCCTCATCCATTCTTTTTTCTTCTTTCTTTCTTCTTCTCCAAACCTTCCACATATTTTTCGAAGCTCGTTTCTCCTCTCCACTTGATCTCCCAAGCTCCGTTTCTTGTCAAAACAACACGAAACCATCTGTGCGGTCAAATGTGATCTAATGAACATAAATATAGCGAGAAAATCTCGAATTTGCAATTAATCGCTATGACCTTCACATACTCAAATTCCAAACAATCTCATCGAATATCTCAAGTATTTTACCTAAATATCACCCAAAAAGATAGAAATAATATGCAAGAATATAACTCTAATTCAGAGTATTAAAACAACCACGTGAATGCCGTTTTGGGGGACCACTAGATTGTCTAGATTCCTATGTCCAGTAGTGAGCCCAATTGATCCGTTTACCCTTCTATTAAAAAAGAATGAGCCTATGAGTCATTCCTTATGCCTTACATTAATTGTTAGAATATCCGTTCCTATAAGTCATGATAGATAGAGATGAGTGAGGGACGATCAATGAGCCTGCTTTGCTTCATTTAATAGTCTTGTGGATATGTTTATTTTACATATATCGAGGGGATGCAAGGGAGAGCTTGAGGCGACTACGTACTTTGATCCGGTTGGTTGGTCACGTCATTACATCGTGATCTTATGTGACAAGTCGCCTGCAAGGCAGCTTTCCGCACAAATTGGTGTTGGGTTGTTATGATTTACATTGGTGGACGTGCTACACTTTATTTATTCTATTCTCGGTGTTGTGGAGGATATGTTGGTTTGAGAAAAAATGCATGATTGACTACTCCGATGCATGCATATCCTATACCGTCGGCAAGATCTTGACATATAGTTTTTCATTCCACTTGTGTTACTCCAAAATTTCAAGAGAAAACTTCAAAATTTATGGCCATGATTTCCGTGACTTTCGTGATGATTTCGTCGATTTTTCACAATCTTCTTCATGCATTAAGAAAGGGAGCCTGAGATCACGTATATTCAGATATGATTCTGCAATTACTCATTCAAGCATTACCTCTCTCATCTCTCAAAGACATGTGTATGAAAACTTATATTAAAATATGATTAACAAACTAAATTATACCACACCAAAATTGGGTTACCTCCTAATAATGCTTGTAATCTAACGTTCATGACCCGACATATTTATAATCTAAACTGAAAAGAAATGTGAACTACAATACTTTGGGTAAAGACCACATAGTAATCCCAAAGGAGGCATGTTTAGCATCACAACCTCATGACCTTTTTCAAATACTCGTTATAGTGTTGTCGCAACATCGCTGCTCTCATCCTTCCAATGAATGCTAACTCCTCAATCCGCTCCGCAATGTTAGAGAGTAGACGGACGTGGTGCTCCTTCGGGTTGAGTAATCCAATCCTGATTAATTCCATGTACTTGCCTTGATACATTGTGGAAAAAACTCTGCACCTCGTTCATGCATGAGTGTAATACCCACTTTTCTTGCATCAGCCATATCTTTGAAATTTTCTCTTCATTGCACTTGCCGATGTTCTACAAAATGGAGGACTTTGTTGCTTGGAATTCAAATCCCACATTGTTTTGAACACATATCCCATGATAATTTCCATGATATCCAATGGCAGCGTAGGTTGCAAGTAGCGTAAGCAACACAAAAATTTGAGCTTATAATAGTTTTCTTTTCCTTTTGGTGGATCCTGCACCTGCTTTTCTATATCCCAATCTCTTCTTCCCGTTCTACACCAGCTATCTCATCTAAATTGTTGACTTCCTCAGACAAAGTTTTATATCCCGATCTTTGTACATCTCTGCAAGTTCTGCTTGTATAAGCTCCAACACAGAGTATCCAAACCTTCTTCACAAATGTCAATGTTGTAGAAGCGCCTCGTGAGGTCATATGAAGGAATCTTCAAAGACTTAAACACATTGAACTTCACCTGATCATCATTTACATGCATACATTGCTCTCTACTTTTCAAGTTGATGACGGCCTCACGAGTGGAAATGAATGGTCTTCCTAGGATCACGGGTGTTGGTAAAACATACTAAAAATAACGATTTTAGTAGGGAAAATTTGATTAACATGACCAAGAATATAGAGAAAGCAAATCATGAAGGCGAATAAAAAAGAAATTAGATAATGTACGAAAGAAAAGAAGGAACAGTTCATACCTCTGTTCACAATGGAACAGGTAATACACGAACGCAGCTGAGTCACCAGGTCTTGCGAAGAAGGCCTGACTGCTCTTGAAGAAATTATCGCCCCCACTTACGCTGTGTTGGGATCCGGCGATGATCCTTCCAGGATAAAACAGCTCTGATCTCCTTCGTTACAGCAGCGATGAAGATCACTTCGACTTGCACCTCAGTTCGCCAGAGAAAGCAGAGAATTTTGAGTTGAGAATGAACCAGAGAGAAAACGTACATGCAATCTCAAAACGATCTGACCATAATCAATCAGATTAATCCATCAGTTTGGTAAAACTGATCAATCCAATTGATTGACAATCAATCCGTTTAATGATCATTAATCCCACAATAAAACGGTCAAAACAGTTAATTTGAATTAATCACCCATTTACTGGTGAGTAATAAAAATTAGCTGTAGCATAACCTCACGCCGGGTCGCCTCGCGTACGCGAGACTCCGAGACATTTCGCCCAAATCGCCCTTCGACCCGACCCGACCCGACCCGAGCCGAGGCGAGGCGTGGCGAGGCGAGGCGGCGGCGGCGCGCGTGTATGTGTGCGCGAGGAACACAATAACACCCATGGATCTCCACACACCTTAGTAGTTGTACACTACCCTTGTGTTTGAAACCAAATATACCCACCTACCACCACTTTGAGAAACAATGTGGGACAAATGACCCTCTTGGTTTCAAGTTTCTTCTTCAGGCTACCAAGAACACCTCCATTTCTCTATGGATTTAACATCCAATTTCAATCCCCTACAAATCCATGCAGAAATGCATTAGGATTCTCATCATGACTTGTTATTCAGAGTCGGTACCCTTCCGGGTTTGAACCCTCCTAAGTCCTCTACTTTGATGATTACCGGATTAAGATGGAATATTTCACCTTGAATCTTTATCCGTAAGGTGTAATCATACTCCATAGACGACGACAAGTCAAAGGCTATGGTGCCAATCTACGGCTTTGAGACATTAATTGTCCTGTCTCGATCCTGTTCGTCGAATGTTTCAAGGAATAACCCTTTCCTCTTATTGCGACCGCACAATTACATTCGCTTAGCTGGGCATCTCTAGAGATGACTGCCATCATCTCGTCAAAATGACTTGATCCCATTCAGAGATAGAATAACTCTTGCTACACTGGCAGAACACGGTACCTTTTTAGGTTTACAGGGGACAGACTCCGATACAAATGTATCATCTATGTAGCAAAGGTACTACCAGTTCATCCTCACAGCTTGTTATTACCACATTGAATACACTTTTGAGGTATCTCCTCTCATGTGTATTGGGTTCCCACTGTTGATGAACTACGATGGGTTGTCAGTCCCATCCCCAACCTCGACTTAAGGATTACTGCAGGTTCCAGTCCTTTAGTCAAAGGATCAGCTGTATTTTTCTGAGTTCCTATGAACTCTACAGCTGTAATCCTATCAAACACCAAACCCCTTATAGACTTTAGTCTAACTTGGATGTGTCTCCTTGTTTTAGCATTATACTTTTTACTGCTAATCTTGTCGATAGTCGTCCGACTATCACAATGAATAGCAATAGCAGGAAGGGGTTTGCTTACTACAGGTATAGCGGACATAGGTCCGTGTAACCATTCAGCCTCCGTCCCCGTGGCATCAAGCGCACACAACTCAGCCTCAAAAGTAGACCGAGTTACTATCGTCTGTTTGGTCGACTTCCAGGATATTGCTCCACCGGCCAAAGTGAACACATATCCAGTCACTCCATTGGAACCAGACTTCTTAGCTATCCAACTTGCATCACTGTACCCCTCAAGTACACCAGGAAACCTCCTATAGTGTAAACTTAGGTACATTGTGCCTTTCAGATATCTAAGCACTCTATCAAGAGCATCCCAATGAGTTCTGTTTGGACAGCTCGTATATCTAGCCAACTTAGACACAGAATATGAAATATCTGGTCTAGTACAGTTAGCAAGATATTGCAAACTCCCAATAATCTGAGAATACCTTAATTGAGACACAGGTACACCTGAAGAATTCTTCACTAAGGTAACTTTAGAATCATATGGTGTACTAGCGATTCTTCACTGCGAATAACCATATTTCTCAAGTATAGATTTCTCTATGTAATGAGACTGAGATAAGGTTATTCCCTCAGTTGACTGAGTCAACTTCAGTCCAAGAATCACACTAGCCTCACCCATATCCTTCATCTCAAAATGCCTCTTCAAGAAAGCTTTCGTCTCATTAATAATCTCAATATTGGTTCCAAACAACAAAATATCATCCACATATAGGCATAAGATCACACATTCACTACCTTCAAATTTGGAGTAGACGCACTTTTCACTATCATTTATTATAAAACTGAATGGCAATACAGTTTCATCAAACTTTTTATGTAACACCCCCGATTTCCAGAGGAGCCGGAGATCGGGGAAGTGCCTCCGTACAGGGAATTACCCTTCCGTACAAGGATTAGTAGTAACAAGTAGTGAAAAGAAAACATCCAATCTACTGATTAATATTACAAAAGTTAATAGTGTTCGTGACAGAGTCCAAGCTAGACAACAAGTCTAACAAAAGATATTTTACAACAAAAGAGGTCTCTCCGGTTAATTACTAAGCATTACAGTTTACATGTGAGAACGAGCTCGTGAATCCCGCGCGTTACCCCAAGCAAACTAGTCACATACCTGCGGGGGAAAATAAAAGGAACAAAGACCGCAGTTTTTCGAGTATCAGTAAAAACTGAGTGAATAAACAACTTAGCATGTAAAACAGAGTGGCTAAGAAAGGTTACGGGGTTCGTATTTGAAACAATTTAAACAGTGACGGAGTATAAGTATAAAGATCAGAGTTTGCAGTATAAATAAGATTCCCAAATGTTCAGTGTTTCCATTACACATATCTTATCTCAAGTGGCGTGTCTATGCAGAACACGGCTTATAAATAATTGTTTCCAGATTTGGAGATAAATCAGTCATATTAATAATTCGCATTAACCAAGGGAGACCAGGATAAATAGTAACAGATGATACTGGTGTATAGGGGGTGTTGAAACCCAACCTCTCTACCAAGCGTTATGGATCGGATCCCCCGTCCCGCTAGTCATCATACAAATAGCCAACTAGACCTTAAGTGTCGACACCCCCTTAAGATTGTAAGTCAGAAGAGTAGTACTAGATGCTAGACTCTAGCCTATGGCGATAAGAGTTGGGGCACTCGGAGTCCCAAAGTAGTAACAGGTCCAAGACTCCAATAGGTAGTCAAGGGAAACTAGCGAATCGGTGTTTCCGGCCGGAGCCAACCATAAGTCCAAGACTTCAACTAGAAGCCAAGGGGAACTAGCGAATCGGTGTTCCCGCCCGGAGGCAACATAGTAACAGATGAAATTCCAAGACTGCAAGTAGTCAAGGGGAACTAGCTAAATCGGTGTTCCCTGCCGGAGCCAACATAGTGACGGTCCACTGGTTCCAGTACATGCGATTCTTTCACTTTACGTTGTTAATGGATTCTGATTTAGTGACATTTGAATAAAGAGTTTTCTCATTTCGAATACGAGTTGTAAAATGACGGTTTAAAAGTAGAATGACAGGTTTAGCAATTTCAGAATAAAATACGACAGTTATTTTGAAATAAACAAGTAGATCACGTGAAAGAACTAGGCAGGCAAAACTAAGCAAGTAAACTCACAGGTATATTTTGAGACTAAACATAAATCACGTTTTGACACGAAGGAAGATAAGTACGCAACACTAAGCATGTATACTCACCGAGAGAGCCAAAAGTGCCAGCTAAACCGCTACTCGTAAACAACGTCCAACTCTACTCCATCTCCGAAATCAGGCTCTACAAGCATACACATAAATTCCTAATCACAACCAGGTTCGTGTCACAAATAGAGTATGCATATGTCCTACGTGAGATGCAAATGACAACCAAGGGTAATTATAACACCCAATTTATTTTTAGATAGTTAAAGTCTCAATCGCTAGTGAATCAGAAATCTCTAAACTGATATTAGGAAAATTGCATAATAATTTTAAGACTATAAAACTATTTAAAACTATAAACCGTTATAGTAAATTATAAGAAAAGTCTGATTATAGTTAAACATCGAAATATAACAATTCGCTTAACAGTAAAAGAGGTATATCTAGCTAAGGAAATGATTTCGAAATATTTCACAATTAGTATCTATTTTCTAACTAATTTATTTTGCGACAAAAATAACAATAGTTAATTAAACGAATTTAATTGTTGACTAAAAAGATAGCATTTTTACTTATCATTATTATACAACTCACAATTTATTTAGATAAACAAAATCAATATTTATTTAATGAGTAAAACATTACTAAATATTTATTATGTAATTTAAACGTATATAAACAATTCATTTTACTAACTTAAATTTTCACAAAAACAAAGTTTAAATATTTATTATGTAACATATGCTAATTTGTGGAGACATTGCATTTCAAAAATAATTTTATGTTTATTTATTTATTTAATATGAAATTGGCATGATTTTATTAATGTATAAACAATTAAACAAAAACTATCATATATTAACTATAAAATGTTTGTTGAAATAACAGTAGGATCCCCCATAGTTTCTCCAAACTACAACTACTCCAATTAATGGACACAAAAGTTTCTGAAATAGGCACAAAAACCCCCCTGCAACTAAGTTCTTTTCAAAAATACCCATCTTCAACATGAATTTCACCTACGGGACTACACCCACACCCACCAAATCACAAATCCGCCTACATACATGGATATACAACAATATATAAGATCTAATTTCATATCGAAACAAAAAGGCGAAGAAGTTTCGGGTTACCGGTCGGAGAAATCGATAGACGACGGAAAAAGGGCGGCAGTGGTGGTCGCGGGGGGATGAACTGAGCTCGGTCACGGCTCTGTTCTGGTTGGTGGAAATCTTCGGGACTCCACAGAGACGGGGACAACAGGCCGCGACGAACTGAGGGAGGCAGGGTTGCGGCAGCGGCGTCGGCGTCGGGCTACTCCGGCGTGGCTGCTACCGCTGCTGCCCTTGTTGTTGTTTCTGCTGGTAAATCGGCGGGGAAGGGAGAGGATGAGACGGTGAATGAGAGGGAGAGATGGGGGCGATGATGGTGGTGTGTGGTGGTGGTGATGGGAGGCGGAGATTGGCGGCTGAAATGGGCTCTGTTTTGCCGGGTTTGTCCTCGGCAAAAACAGAGCAGGGGGTGGGTTGGTTTGGGGCAGAGAAGAGAGGGTTGAGATGAGATGGAGGTTGTGCAGTGGTGGAATGGGGGTGGAGCTGGAGGTGGAATGGAGGTGGCGATGGCTGGTGGTGATTGTTGGTGGTGATGGTTGGTTCGGTGTTGTGGGTTTGATGCCGAGAAGAAAAAGGGAAGAAAAAGGTGAGGTGAGTGATGTTATAAGGCTGGTAACAACAGGGGGGTGATGTAAGCTTTTGAAAGGCTGAGGTCACTAATTTTCAATTTTTTTTTTTTTTTTTTTTTTTTTTAACAATTATACAGTGAGGCGGGAGCGCAGGTTCGGGTGGTTATTCGGGCGCGAAAAGACGTAAAATACGCGGGAATAGTTTAACACGGGATGATAATAAAAATTATATTTTACAACGGATTAACATTTTAAAAATGTAAAACATAAATTTTTAGACAACAAAATTTATTAAACTAAGGAATTTTATTTTAAACGCAACAATTAAAAGTTACTACGCGCGTTGAATTACTTAACGGTTCTAGCTAAAATTCACGGGTATTACATCCGTCCCTCCTTGGACTAAGCTTCGTTCTCGAAGCTTGAAAGCAGTTCTAGGGTAAACGGGTCTCTAATAGCAAGTATACTAACGTAGCAACAAGCAGCCATTCACAAACACATGATAATGCAAATGACTAATGCAATGAGACCATATAATGATAGCATGATTAAATATGATGAGGTGCAAGGGTAGTTAATAATAGGAATGAATGGGGTTTTACATCCTCTCCCCCTTAGAGGAGTGACGTCCCCGGAACTCGGTTAATACCTCATCGACGAAGAGGTGCGGGTACTTATCCCTCATTGCGTCCTCGGTTTCCCAAGTAGCTTCCTCTGTGAGGTGATTCGTCCACAAAACTTTGACCAATTTGATGCTCTTGTTCCGTGTTTCCCTCGTTTTGCAGTCCAAGATCTTGACTGGTTGTTCCTCGTAAGTTAGCGCAGGATCCAATTCTATGGGTTCCGGATCCAGGACGTGAGATTGATCAGCAATGTACTTCTTCAATTGCGACACATGGAATACGTTGTGAACACGTCCGAGATTCGATGGTAGATCCAACCTGTATGCCAGTTCTCCGATCTTTTCCACAATATCGTAAGGTCCAATGAACTTCGGGCTTAACTTCCCTTTCTGATTGAACCTCTTTACCCCCTTAGTCGGTGAAACTTTAAGAAAAACTTTATCACTGACTTGGAACACGAGTGGCCTTCTTTTCTGATCAGCGTATGATTTCTGCCTGTCTTGCGCTGCTTTCATCTTCTGCTGAATAAGTCGAACCTGGTCAGTCATATCCTCGATGATCTGTGGTCCAAGTAAAATTGTCTCACTGATGTCGCTCCAGCACAGTGGAGTCCTACACTTCCTTCCGTATAGAGCTTCGTGAGGTGCCATCCCAATGCTAGCATGATAACTGTTGTTGTAGGAAAACTCTATTAGCGGTAGTCTATCAACCCATGAACCTTGAAAATCCATGACACAAGCCCGCAACATATCCTCTAAGTCTGGATTGTTCTCTCTGTTTGACCATCTGTAGCTGGGTGAAAGGCTGTACTGAAACATAACTTTGTCCCCAGCGCTTCTTGAAGTGCTTGCCAGAAATGAGAGAGAAAGTTTGGATCTCTGTCCGAAACAATCGATTCTGGTACTCCATGATACCGCACTATGTTCTTAACATATGCGTCTGCCCTTTGTTCCATATTCCAGGTGTCCTTCATTGGAATGAATCTCGCTGTCTTGGTCAATCTGTCTACTATTACCCAAATTGAATTCAGCCCATTCCTTGATACTGGTAGAGACGTTACAAAATCCATAGAGATCGCATCCCATTTCCACTTTGGAACATCCAGTGGTTGCACTAGTCCGCCCATTCTCTTGTGCTCAAACTTTACTTTCTGGCACGTGAGACATCGCGCTACGAACTCTGCTACTTCATTCTTCATCTTGGGCCACCAAAACTGTTTCTTCATATCCTTGTATAACTTTTCCCCTCCGGGATGAACCGAATAGGGTGTGCAATGCGCCTCTTGCATCAATTTCTCCTTGATATCTGCACACTTCTGAGGTACACACAACCTTCCCTTATACCGGATACTTCCGTCTCCGTGAATCTGAAATTCTTTTTGCTGAACTGTCCTCGATCTTCTTTCTAACCCTTTCCAACTTCACGTCTCCTGGTTGACCTTTCTTTATCTCTTCCAAGATGTCAGGCACAATCGTCATACTCCCAAGTATGTTGCTCACAGTTCCTTGTTCCATCACTTCAATTTGCATCCTCTCGAACTCTTTGCACAACTGTTGCGGTAAGACCCACGTGGAATTCAGTGTGTGACTTGATTTCCTGCTCCAAGCATCTGCAACTACGTTTGCCTTCCCTTCGTGATACTGAATCTCCAGGTCATAGTCCTTGATCAACTCTAGCCATCTCCTTTGCCTGTGGTTCAGCTCCTTCTAGGTGAAGATGTACTTCAAACTGTTGTGGTCAGTGAACATTCTACAAGTCGCTCCATACAAGTGATGCCTCCAAATCTTGAGTGCAAACACAACTGCTGCCAACTCTAAGTCATGTGTGGCATAGTTCTCCTCATGCGGTTTCAACTGCCTGGATGCGTAGGCAATAACCTTCTTGTCTTGCATAAGCACGCATCCCAAGCCCTTCTTTGATGCATCGCTGTACACCTCAAACTCCCCTGACTCATTAGGTAGAGTCAACACGGGCGCTGTTGTCAGCTTGTCTTTTAAAATCTGAAATGCTTCTTCACAACTTTCATTCCACACATACTTCACAGTCTTCTTAGTCAAATTTGTCAAAGGCCTTGCGATCTTTGAAAAGTCCTTCACGAACCTTCGATAGTAGCCTGCCAATCCCAGAAAACTCCTGATTTCTGACGCATTCTTTGGTCTAGGCCAATCCCTTACTGCTGTCGTCTTAGCTGGATCAACTGATACTCCTTCACTAGAGATGATATGTCCCAAGAATGGAACTCTGTCCAGCCAGAACTCACACTTAGATAGCTTTGCATAGAACTTATCCTCTCTCAGGGTTCCCAAAACTTGTCTAAGGTTCTCCTCATGCTCTTCTTTGCTCTTTGAATACACCAAGATGTCATCAATGAACACTACCACAAAGCGGTCTATGAACGGTCTCAACGTCCGGTTCATAACGTCCATGAACACTGCAGGGGCATTGGTCAAACCAAAAGACATCACTGTGAACTCGTAATGTCCATACCTTGTCCTGAAGGCTGTCTTCGGAATGTCCTTCTCTGCCACTCTAAGCTGGTGGTAACCTGTTCTTAGATCAATCTTCGAAAAGACAATTGCTCCTTGCAACTGATCAAACAGGTCGTCTATCCTTGGCAACGGATACTTGTTCTTGATCGTCACACTATTCAGCTCCCTGTAGTCTATACATAGTCTGAGGCTACCATCTTTCTTCTTCACGAACAACACCGGTGCTCCCCAAGGTGATACACTTGGTCTAATGTATCCCTTCTCTAGAAGCTCCTTCAACCGATCCTTCAACTCTTTTAGCTCTGCGGGCGCCATGCGGTACGGTGCCTTCGAAACTGGTGCCGTTCCTGGCACTACTTCAATTGTAAACTCCACTTCCCTTGTCGGTGGCATACCCGGGATTTCATCCGGGAACACGTCCGGAAATTCTCGCGCTACAGGTATATCCCTTAACGCGTTCTCTGCCGCTGAAAGGTCTTGAATGTAACACAAGTAAGCCTCCTGGCCTTTCTTAACCTGATTAACAATGGTTAAGGCCGAGACTATCTTGACTGAAGGTTCCCTAGGAACGCTGCTGTAGGATATGCGCTCCCCCTTGGGTCCTTTTAGTCTCACCTTCTGATCAGCACATATGATGTTGGCTTTGTACTCCGTCAACCAATCCATTCCCAAGATAACATCAATCTCTCCAAGGTTAAACTCAATGAGATTTGATGGTAAGGTGAAACCTAGGATGTTGACCTCTACTCCTTCACAAACATTGTCGCAATTTACTACTTGACCGTTGGGTGTCGCAACTGCTATAGATGTTCTAGTCGAAGGTACTAGTCCTATCTTCTTAGCAAATGCAGATGATATAAATGACAGTGATGCGCCAGAATCGAATAATGTGAAAGCAGGATGATTATGAACAAGAAAGGTACCGGTCACCACGTTGTTTGCTGCTTCTGCTTCTGTGCGGTTCATCACAAATATCTGACCACCTGGCCGCTGGTTGTTCCCCTGAGCTGCATTGCCTCCATTTCCATTCCCATTTTTTCCAGCCCTGTTGTTACCATTTGCAGCCACATTCCTGTTTTGCCAGCCATTCCTGTTGCCATTCTGATTGTTGTAGTTTCCCTGCTGGCCAGCTGTGCCATTCCGGAAGTTGTTGTTGCGAACCTGATTACCCCCATTCTGGTTGTTCTGCCGGAATCCATTCCCATTCTGATTCTGCCGATTCCCCTGGTAGTTCTGCCCATTCCCCTGATAGTTCTGACCGTTGAAGCTTTGCTGGTTCTCAGTCCCCAACCTCTTCCGACAGTCACGGAGTACGTGGCCTTTGATGCCACAGAACCTGCAAGCCAAAATCGCGCCGTCACAAGTGAATCCTCGATGGTTGCGACCACACCTGTTGCAGTTGGACTGGTACTGGTTGCCGCCATTGCCGGTCTTAAAGCGCTTATCTGATCCCTGGTTGCTGTTTCCCCCTTGGCCGCTAGTTCCCTGGCCTTCCAACTTTCTCTTTCCCTGCTGCTGAGTCAATGTCTGGTCAACCCCCCATATGTTTGCAGCTATCCCATAGGCTTCTGACAAGGTATCATAGCCTCTGGTGAGCATGGTCCTCTGAATCTCAAGCTTCAGACCTCCTAGAAAACGAGTAACCTTGCGCCCTTCTGTTGGAACTGTGTCTTCAGCAAATCGGGCCAACTCTACGAACTTATCATAATAGTCTGTCACAGAGTCGCTGCCCTGCTTCAGTGCGATGAACTCTTGATACTTCAGCTCCTTGACATGCTCTGGATAAAATTTTGTCCTCATAGCAGTCTTCATTGCATCCCAGTTGAAGCCTTCCAGAGCCATGAGTCTTGCTCGATTAGCTGTCCACCAGTTATCAGCCTTCTCTTTGAAATAGAAAGCCGCCTGATTGATCTTGTGGACTTCAGGGCAATCCATTGCTTGGAAGATTTTGTCGAAATCCCTGATCCAGTTCTCCAGCAATACCGGATCCTCTTTCCCATAAAAGTTGCTCGGGTTCCGCTGAGATACCTTCTTAGCCCAGTCTGGTTCCCGCTCAGCGATGAAATTGTTGTTCTGGTTGTTGTGGTTACTAGCCTGAACAAACTGACCCATATGAGCGATCAGCTGAGCCACCTGTGGGTCCAATGCCGCTTCCCCTTCCATTTGAGTAGACGCGTTGCTTCTAGTGGCGTAGCGGTGTTGGCGATCAGTCATGCGCCCTACACTGTTGCTTAACGATTACGTGGTGTGGGGTTATACAAGATTGATATAGCTTAGCTAGCGCACAAAGAATAATAATGATAATAATAATGATAATAATATAGCTTCCATCACATATAATTATATTCTACAAGTATGCAATAACAGTTAAACTCATAAGTTATCTCGAGATACGTGCAATTCGACAAATATATTTCTCAAGTAAAGAGCATGTAGGCATTTAAAAATTAAGGATGAGGGTGGGTGGGATATACCCCCCGTCAATCGCTGGTCATTCGAACACGTAATAAGCACTGAGGCTCGAAAATGGAGTGAAAGTAAGGACAAGTAATACATATCAGTTAGGCATGCGAGGATAAATAAGAGACATAACCCATAATCCCCGACTTATTCATATTTTACTTTTAGGTTTGTCTTGCCCTACCGATTTCAACTTCAAGTTCAAAATTAGCTTTGATTATTTTCAAAAATCTTTGTTTTAAGCGTTTTCTCCCTACAGTCCTACTGGATGTCACTGCTCTGATACCAACTGTAACACCCCCGATTTCCAGAGGAGCCGGAGATCGGGGAAGTGCCTCCGTACAGGGAATTACCCTTCCGTACAAGGATTAGTAGTAACAAGTAGTGAAAAGAAAACATCCAATCTACTGATTAATATTACAAAAGTTAATAGTGTTCGTGACAGAGTCCAAGCTAGACAACAAGTCTAACAAAAGATATTTTACAACAAAAGAGGTCTCTCCGGTTAATTACTAAGCATTACAGTTTACATGTGAGAACGAGCTCGTGAATCCCGCGCGTTACCCCAAGCAAACTAGTCACATACCTGCAGGGGAAAATAAAAGGAACAAAGACCGAAGTTTTTCGAGTATCAGTAAAAACTGAGTGAATAAACAACTTAGCATGTAAAACAGAGTGGCTAAGAAAGGTTACGGGGTTCGTATTTGAAACAATTTAAACAGTGACGGAGTATAAGTATAAAGATCAGAGTTTGCAGTATAAATAAGATTCCCAAATGTTCAGTGTTTCCATTACACATATCTTATCTCAAGTGGCGTGTCTATGCAGAACACGGCTTATAAATAACTGTTTCCAGATTTGGAGATAAATCAGTCATATTAATAATTCGCAGTAACCAAGGGAGACCAGGATAAATAGTAACAGATGATACTGGTGTATAGGGGGTGTTGAAACCCAACCTCTCTACCAAGCGTTATGGATCGGATCCCCCGTCCCGCTAGTCATCATACAAATAGCCAACTAGACCTTAAGTGTCGACACCCCCTTAAGATTGTAAGTCAGAAGAGTAGTACTAGATGCTAGACTCTAGCCTATGGCGATAAGAGTCGGGGCACTCGGAGTCCCAAAGTAGTAACAGGTCCAAGACTCCAATAGGTAGTCAAGGGAAACTAGCGAATCGGTGTTTCCGGCCGGAGCCAACCATAAGTCCAAGACTTCAACTAGAAGCCAAGGGGAACTAGCGAATCGGTGTTCCCGCCCGGAGGCAACATAGTAACAGATGAAAGTCCAAGACTGCAAGTAGTCAAGGGGAACTAGCTAAATCGGTGTTCCCGGCCGGAGCCAACATAGTGATGGTCCACTGGTTCCAGTACATGCGATTCTTTCACTTTACGTTGTTAATGGATTCTGATTTAGTGACATTTGAATAAAGAGTTTTCTAATTTCGAATACGAGTTGTAAAATGACGGTTTAAAAGTAGAATGACAGGTTTAGCAATTTCAGAATAAAATACGACAGTTATTTTGAAATAAACAAGTAGATCACGTGAAAGAACTAGGCAGGCAAAACTAAGCAAGTAAACTCACAGGTATATTTTGAGACTAAACATAAATCACGTTTTGACACGAAGGAAGATAAGTACGCAACACTAAGCATGTATACTCACCGAGAGAGCCAAAAGTGCCAGCTAAACCGCTACTCGTAAACAACGTCCAACTCTACTCCATCTCCGAAATCAGGCTCTACAAGCATACACATAAATTCCTAATCACAACCAGGTTCGTGTCACAAATAGAGTATGCATATGTCCTACGTGAGATGCAAATGACAACCAAGGGTAATTATAACACCCAATTTATTTTTAGATAGTTAAAGTCTCAATCGCTAGTGAATCAGAAATCTCTAAACTGATATTAGGAAAATTGCATAATAATTTTAAGACTATAAAACTATTTAAAACTATAAACCGTTATAGTAAATTATAAGAAAAGTCTGATTATAGTTAAACATCGAAATATAACAATTCGCTTAACAGTAAAAGAGGTATATCTAGCTAAGGAAATGATTTCGAAATATTTCACAATTAGTATCTATTTTCTAACTAATTTATTTTGCGACAAAAATAACAATAGTTAATTAAACGAATTTAATTGTTGACTAAAAAGATAGCATTTTTACTTATCATTATTATACAACTCACAATTTATTTAGATAAACAAAATCAATATTTATTTAATGAGTAAAACATTACTATATATTTATTATGTAATTTAAACGTATATAAACAATTCATTTTACTAACTTAAATTTTCACAAAAACAAAGTGTAAATATTTATTATGTAACATATGCTAATTTGTGGAGACATTGCATTTCAAAAATAATTTTATGTTTATTTATTTATTTAATATGAAATTGGCATGATTTTATTAATGTATAAACAATTAAACAAAAACTATCATATATTAACTATAAAATGTTTGTTGAAATAACAGTAGGATCCCCCATAGTTTCTCCAAACTACAACTACTCCAATTAATGGACACAAAAGTTTCTGAAATAGGCACAAAAACCCCCCTGCAACTAAGTTCTTTTCAAAAATACCCATCTTCTACATGAATTTCACCTACGGGACTACACCCACACCCACCAAATCACAAATCCGCCTACATACATGGATATACAACAATATATAAGATCTAATTTCATATCGAAACAAAAAGGCGAAGAAGTTTCGGGTTACCGGTCGGAGAAATCGATAGACGACGGAAAAAGGGCGGCAGTGGTGGTCGCGGGGGGATGAACTGAGCTCGGTCACGGCTCTGTTCTGGTTGGTGAAAATCTTCGGGACTCCACAGAGACGGGGACAACAGGCCGCGACGAACTGAGGGAGGCAGGGTTGCGGCAGCGGCGTCGGCGTCGGGCTACTCCGGCGTGGCTGCTACCGCTGCTGCCCTTGTTGTTGTTTCTGCTGGTAAATCGGCGGGGAAGGGAGAGGATGAGACGGTGAATGAGAGGGAGAGATGGGGGCGATGATGGTGGTGTGTGGTGGTGGTGATTGGAGGCGGAGATTGGCGGCTGAAATGGGCTCTGTTTTGCCGGGTTTGTCCTCGGCAAAAACAGAGCAGGGGGTGGGTTGGTTTGGGGCAGAGAAGAGAGGGTTGAGATGAGATGGAGGTTGTGCAGTGGTGGAATGGGGGTGGAGCTGGAGGTGGAATGGAGGTGGCGATGGCTGGTGGTGATTGTTGGTGGTGATGGTTGGTTCGGTGTTGTGGGTTTGATGCCGAGAAGAAAAAGGGAAGAAGAAGGTGAGGTGAGTGATGTTATAAGGCTGGTAACAACAGGGGGGTGATGTAAGCTTTTGAAAGGCTGAGGTCACTAATTTTCATTTTTTTTTTTTTATTTTTTTTTTTTAACAATTATACAGTGAGGCGGGAGCGCAGGTTCGGGTGGTTATTCGGGCGCGAAAAGACGTAAAATACGCGGGAATAGTTTAACACGGGATGATAATAAAAATTATATTTTACAACGGATTAACATTTTAAAAATGTAAAACATAAATTTTTAGACAACAAAATTTATTAAACTAAGGAATTTTATTTTAAACGCAACAATTAAAAGTTACTACGCGCGTTGAATTACTTAACGGTTCTAGCTAAAATTCACGGGTATTACATTTTATGCCAATCCCTGGGAGCTTGTTTCAAGCCATAAAGGGACTTGATTAACTTACATACTTTCCTTTCATTGCCTGATGCAACAAATCCCTCAGGCTGATCCATATAAATCTCCTCTTCAATATCACCATGAAGAAAAGCTGTCTTAACATCCATCTGATGGATGGTAAGACCATGGACAGAAGACAATGCTATAAACATTCGGATTGTCGTCATCCTTGCAACTGGAGAGTATGTATCAAAGTAATCAATGCCTTCCCTTTGCCTAAAACCCTTAGAAACCAGTCTAGCCTTGTACTTATCTATTAAACCGTCAGGGTTCAACTTCCTTTTAAAGATCCATCTGCACCCGATAGTAGAACACCCAGGAGGGAGATCAACTAACTTCCATGTTCCATTAGAAACAATAGAGTCAATTTCACTCTTTATAGCGCCCTTCCAAGGCCTAGATTCCGAAGAATCCATAGCATGTCGGAAAGTTAAAGGTTCGTCCTCGACATTGTAAGTGACAAAGTCACTTCCAAAATCCCTGACAACCTTAGCACGCTTACTCCTTCTAGGTTCCTCTACCTCCTCAGGTACAGACCTACTACTTGATTCCGCCCCCACATTTGTTATCTTTTCCACATGATCAGGAATAGAACTAGATGTGTGAGGTGGATTATCATTAGTAGTATCTTGAGGTATACCAGTGTTCATGGGGTATACATCCTCAAAGAATGTAGCATCACGAAATTCAACTATCGTGTTAGCCACTATACCGTCTATGTCAGATTTTACTACAAAAAATCTCATAGCCTTAGTGGTTTCTCGATAGCCCAGAAAGATACAATCAACAGTCTTAGGACCTAGCTTCTTTCTCTTGTGTACAGGTACAAGTACCTTAGCAAGGCACCCCCACACACGAAGATAATTAAGACTAGTCTTCCTGCCTTTCAATAACTCATAGGGTGTTTTCTCTTAGTGTTTCAGAGGGACTCTATTCAGAATATGGCAAGCCGTATTCAAAGCCTCTCCCCACATGTATTTAGGCAACCCAGAGATTAAAAGCATACTATTAATCATATCAGAAAAAGTTTTGTTCTTTCGTTCAGCAATCCCATTGGACTCAGGTGTGTATGGAGGAGTAACTTCCTGAACTATTTCATTGTTTGCACAGAATTCATCGAAAGCGTTACTCGTATACTCACCACCTCTATCGGATCTTAAACGCTTAAGTACCTTACCAGTTTGTGTTTCAACTTCAGTTTTATAAACAATAAACTTACTAATCGCTTCATCTTTATGTTTAAGCAAATAAACATAACAGTATTGACACAATCTAACCACAAGTGTATGGCCGTCGTGTATAGTAATATCCGGAAATCCGGGTTTATCGAACCCAAAGGACTTGTCGTGAACTAATTAGTATGATAAACTTTATGTGGGCTAAGAGCGTTGTTTGTTTTCCTAAATTCTACTAAAATTGAAAAAGGACAATTATCCCAATTAATTCGATGAATTAATTCACGATTAATAAAGATTGATTTTTAAGAGTTTCTCAATAAGTTGACAAAATCAGAATAGCTCTACGGGGCACTAGGTATTTCTCGCGAATTCGGATTTATGTTTTGATAACACGATGATTTATTATTCTAGAAAAACGAGCATGAATGTCTTGAAGATGTCTCAACCAACACCAATATTTAAACTAGCAAAGCCGATGTCTCTAGCCTAACAAGTTCAAGTATGCATTAAGATCATTAATCTACTCTTCGTTCTTAGCTAACTAGCAAGATTTCTCAACCCTAGAAACGGCTAGTGTGTATTTCAATTTTCCAGGCAATGAATATCGATGTCTCTAACTTTCATAACCTAGCTCTATCCTATCAATACATCTATTGATAGCAAAGATGAATTAAACACATAAAATACACATAGCTAGATAAAAAGTTCATCAATTAAGCATAATAGCATGAAATCAAATCCATAAATCACAAATATCGTGATTAAACCCTAGCTCCCTACGAGATACCCTGAGAAAAGTGTTTAGCTACTCAAAATTATGATTCACATACAAAGTTTCGTGATCAAATAACAAAACTAGTGAAGAAACGGAGTTTTAGAGGTCAAACGAATGATTCCAAGCTTCCTTGATCGTCTTCTAAGCTCCAAGCTCTCTTCAACGTGATAGAGTACGTGATAACCCCCAAAAACATGCCCTAACCAAGTCTAATACGTTCTCCCAATGTTTAGAACAAGTTAGGAGTAATTACAAAGCAACCCCAAAAAGTTACAAAAAAATTCTGCCCGAACTAGGTCGTGTGACCTAGTTAAGTAGGTCGTGCGACCTACTGTGTTGCCCAGAACAGGTCGTGCGACCTGTATAGTAGGTCGTGTGACCTAGTGAAACTCGCTGAAATCCCCGACTAGGTCCTTCGACCTACTACTAGTTCGTGCGACCTAGTTACTTCACCAAATCTCTCCATCTTCTTCCCACTTGTTCCTCTTGCTTCCGAATCACTTCCCGAGCATCGTTTCTTCATTCAATCCTCCATTTTGAGCTCTCCTCATGCCTCAAAACTCGTATCATCTTCTCTTGAGCCTCTCTAGCACTTGATCCATCAACTCTCGCTTTCCTTCCCAAGTCTCGAGCTCTCCTTACTTCCGAAGTTCGTTTCCTCTATCCACTTGCTCCTCGCGTGCTTCGGCCCTGAAAATCACAACACGAACACCCCGCGAAGATCAAATATGACAAAATAAGATAAATAGAACATAAAATGATGCAAGAAACGCCCGGACTTCACATTTTAGCCTACGAACTCATTTTCTCAAATAAACACATGATTTACTCGAAAAGGCGCAACATTCTCCATTATGAGCACACAAAATGTAGCAAAATAAGCAATAAAATAACTCCGAAAACGGATTTATCAACTACCCCCACACTACATTTTGCTCGTCCCGAGCAAAGAATCATCTACTGCATCATACCCAATCCATAAAATCAACTAGCTTTCAACCCACCATATTGCATACATAACCGAATATTAGCCGACTTGACGCAAACAAGACTCAATTCACAACTCGATTAATGCAACAATATGATGCAATGCAAATTAGACTCTATCCTAAACACATACTTACACACACACACAAAACTTAAGTTTTTTTTTTTTTTTTTTTTTTTTTCTTTTTGGCGAGATCAGGCAATCTCAAGTCCTTAAATCAGTTCTCATGGAGTGATGATCAATTTAGGTACAAGGTGTGAATTGAAATTAAACTTGACAACATGAATTTCCCTTATATCGTATAGAGAACCTAACCTTACTAAGTACAAGAGTATCCTACCTCTTCGCGGTGCCGATAAGTAAGAGGCTACGCTAGGCTAAGCCACATCCAAGGTACGAGCTCCTAATCCGCTAACGGTTTTAGAATGTTGAAGCTTAGGGAAATAATGATAATCATGATGAAACACGTCCTAAAGCGTCACATTCTCACATTATAACCCACATGTCACACACCCTCACCACGATGATAGAAACCGCAACCCGAAACTCACAGTCTCCAGCCATCGATTCCCTCAAACCCCGGTACAATTACGATCCCGTGGCCACCGTCTTGAGTCGTGTACAAAATTCAAACCGCCGTTACTGAAATAGTTGCTTCCTCCACTCGATTTCCGTTAAGCTCAATTTCCTTCCTTTGTTCCATCTCTCCTTTTTTTCTCTCTTTTTTTTTTCATTTTTTTTTCTTCATTTTCTATTTTTTTTTCTCATTTCTTTTTTTTTTCAGATAAAATTTCACAATCACCACAATCCTTTCAAATGTACGAGTGGTCTTCCAAGAGTAGTCAAACGAATATGTTTGGGGAAGAAAACAAACAATCCAATGAATGAGTATCACATATAAAATTCATCTTCCCCTAACTCTATGAAGTACATGGTTCCACCAAACAAAGCCGCAAACAAATCAAAGCACATGTGTGGGGATGGAGTTGTCGCAAGCTCAATCTCGATGTCCGTGGTCAAAAGTCGACACCCCGACACTCGAATGTAGTCAAGTCCCCCCTCAAGTAGTCAAAACAATGTAAGTCTCGTGCCTAATCCAACCAAACCTCCTACACCACGATGAATGAGATCCGATACCTAGCACGATTCACCAATTAAATCACCCAAACCAATTTGTGCGTATTAGATGTCACGCACTCACGACTCTCCACAACTGTGTCCATGGTGTAACGACATGGAACACCGCCACACCTAAGTGCGCAAGCCTACTCACTCACCCTCGCATCCCCTCGCAAATATCAAATGAAGTGCAAGCGATCATGTAGGACTCACATAAGTATATAATGAAGTACTCCCTCATCGAACCCCCCTCAACTACGACTCCCTCATGACGCACTAAAATGGTGATTCTAAAGAATCTTTGATGAAAGCCAAGAATCGTCACCCTAGGTCAAAAGGTTATCAAAGAATCCAAGGTTCAAAGCAGGGTTTACTAGTGGTCCTACAAGGTAAGTTCTACAAGAAGTGAGTGCTCTAGTACACACCTCGCACAGCTGTTTCGTGTGCCACTACGAGGCGGGTTGGCGACTACCTAAGACGCACACATGAATGTTCGGCTCGTTTAGCTCACACCTAGCTCAACTCTTGTAAGAAAACTAAGCACACACTTTTAGATTTGAAAATCAAGTAAGTGTATAAAAATGGGTAGGCACTCCCGTAAAGACAGTTTCTCTATACGTACTAAGGGGAACTCACATTGTCTATCTCAGTCGCAAGTCACGCCCTATGCCTAAATTTCTCACACTCCTCGATTCTACCAATACTAAGATCTTTTTGATTGCCCTTTCTCAAATTTTTTAATTTTTTTTACTCTACATGCAAGGCCATTCGAAAGAAGACTCGATGCTACTCGATGGTAGGGAGACTCAAAGTAAGAAAACGTGCAATCATATAATACGAACACAAATATATCACAAAACACTATGACACAAACACACTCTATGACAAAGACTACGAAACACACTACGACACAAACATCCTATATGCAATTGGTTCATGCAGACACGGACTTGGCTAATATTCAGAAAAATCACCCCCACACTGAATGCTTCGTTGTCCTCAACGAATTTAGAAAGTATGCAAGAAGACTCAGCAATCAATGTGTAGGCCAGTAGATGAGACGGAGCATGACATATACTAAATAAAAGAAACACATAATTCATCAAAAGAAAATGATACTCACAACCACCTCAAGGGGGGGACTAAATCGCGCCAAGCAGTCCCCAAGCACAGTAATGGTGCCACCATGCTCCCAATGGTCAGTGTGTTCTCGCACACCGGGGTAGACTGCCCTCCTCTGCTAAAATCTGTGTCTTGGAGAATCCCCAACTCGCATACACGAGTCCCCATAAAGGTCGTGTGTCCCATGGCACACCGGGGTAGATTCTACCATAACCTGCTCAAATATGTCACTAGGAAACATCATTAGTCCCTCTCTCTCTTCTCTCCATAAATAATATAAATAAAATACAACACAACTGTATTAAAAGCAAATAAATAGGTTGGGTTGCCTCCCAACAAGCGCCGTGTAATTTAAGGTCGATGACCCGACCCAGTTACCTCAAAAGATGCTTAAGGAGATTTTTCTCTCCACTTTTTCTTCTTCCACCATCTCTTCTCGGTCTTTCTCTTCTCAAGTGAACAATAACAAATTCTCACAAGACGCGCAAATCTCAATAATGATGAACCCGGGTTGCAAAAGTTAAAGCTCTTCGTAAAATTTTTCTTCTTCTTCCAATTCATGAAAACCGTCATCATAACGATTTCAAAAATAAGCTCAAGTCTGTCATGTGGTGGAAATCTATGAATGCCTTATTTGCCTGTTTTCTCAATTTGCGATATCTTCATTGAAATTTCAAACGGCAACACATAAAATATGAAAGTTTGAGTACCTTCATCACCTTCGTTTGAAACACCCGAATCATCAACAATTTCAATCTCAGTATTTTTTGTATCTTCAATGAGCTCAAACGTGAGAGGCTCCAACAAATTTGCAACCGGAAAGTCAAGATCATCAATATTAATTCCATGAAGAATGCCATCAAGCTCACCGAAAATTTCATCATGCTTGACCCTCATATTTGACTCGAGCCATGATTCAATGTTAGGACAACTGGGAATGCACAATGGCTCGTCATGCTCTTCTTTAAGCGTTGGGAAGGTTGGAGCATCCTCTTGATTTGAATGGAGAACGCATTGTGCGTCCATGTGTGTTGTCTCCATTCCCATTCTTGTTGCTCGTTGTCGCCATTCTTCCACATTAGGAATCATCTCCTCTAGCATGCAACCAAGGAAGAAGAGTAACTTAGTGGGAGGGGTTGAGTCATTAGGACGAAAGGTATAACGTTGTATTTCCATGGCTACCCTCTCTCTAATGCCATTCACATGGCACTCCTTCACGAATTGCTCATATGCAAGGTTGCATGCTTCAAATATGCTCGCAAAACGGCGATATTTCTCATCCTCCATGCTTAGAGTTGAATGCCTGCACACATAAAATCTCAAGTAATACCGTGAGGTAATAAGAATATAAAATAAAATAAAAAAAAATTCCCTAAAGCTAATAATTCTAACTAATTCAACCGAAGTCCCCGGCAACGGCGCCCAAAACATGACAAAATCTAACCACAAGTGTATGGCCGTCGTGTGTAGTAATATCCGGAAATCCGGGTTTATCGAACCCAAAGGACTTGTCGTGAACTAATTAGTATGATAAACTTTATGTGCGCTAAGCGCGTTGTTTGTTTTCCTAAATTCTACTAAAATTAAAAAAGGACAATTATCCCAATTAATTCGATGAATTAATTCACGATTAATAAAGATTGATTTTTAGGAGTTTCTCAATAAGTTGACAAAATCAGAATATCTCTACGGGTCACTAGGTATTTCTCGCGAATTCGGATTTATGTTTTGTTAACACGATGATTTATTATTCTAGCAAAACGAGCATGAATGTCTTGAAGATGTCTCAACCAACACCAATATTTAAACTAGCAAAGCCGATGTCTCTAGCCTAACAAGTTCAAGTATGCATTAAGATCATTAATCTACTCTTCGTTCTTAGCTAACTAGCAAGATTTCTCAACCCTAGAAACGGCTAGTGTGTATTTCAATTTTCCGGGCAATGAATATCGATGTCTCTAACTTTCATAACCTAGCTCTATCATATCAATATGTCTATTGATAGCAAAGATGAATTAAACACATAAAATACACATAGCTAGATAAAAAGTTCATCAATTAAGCATAATAGCATGAAATGAAATCCATAAATCACAAATATCATGATGAAACCCTAGCTCCCAACGAGATACCCTGAGAAAAGTGTTTAGTGTTGGAATAGATGCCCTAGAGGCAATCTAGTTTAGTATGAATTTGTAATTGGCTGGAAATTCATTTATTATTTATTGGATATTTAATATAATGAAGTCCTTAGATTTACAATTGTGTTGTTTATCTTAAATATCCCTAGTCAAGTATAATGATTAAATGGGACAATCATCTATAGACTAGTATGGGGTTGGATTGATATGGAGATATCACGATCCAACACATGGGTGTGCATTACGGAATGTTGCACTGGATTGACCCATCACCGAGAAGGCTACATACACGTTATGTTGAGTCACAAGTGCTTCTCGGGTACAATGGTATTGTCATCCTTAGACTTGAAGTCACTAGATATTCTAGTTGTGGATCATTGTGATCTTGGTAGCGTTAAACGCTACACCGTAACTGGGTAGTTATAAAGGCGTGTACTGGATACAATGAGAAGCAAGCTTAGAGATCGTAGTGGACGTAGAGAGGATTTGCCCCTCCCACATAACGGGAGCAAATATCCAAGGCCACTCGAGGATAGTGCTTATAGAATGTCTGGCCAGACTCAAATAAATCAATATATGGGATATTGATGTTATTTGCACGAATAAGGCTATTCCATGGATCGAGAAACTAGGGATTGGATATACGAGTGTGACTTGTATGTCTCGTGTCCAATCCGGATATGGAGGCAAAGGGATGAGACAATTACTTGTACAAGGTTGTCTAGATGACTATTCTATAAGTTGGCTAGAATGGATGTTTTGCTAGAAACCGCTCCATATTAGCAAAGAGTTGCTACCAACTAGATAGAACCTATGGGGTCACACGCTATATAGAGTTGTACTAGATTTGGGAATTAATTAATTGGATTAATTAATTAGAAGGATCACTTTGCAAACCCTTGCAAACTTAGTAGGGACTAATTTGTAAGGAAGGGACTAAATTGAATTCTAGTTGGACTAGAATAAGCCCTTTAGGTAGTTAACAAGGAGTTGTTGGACTATATAAAGGACCCTCCTCCTTCCTTCCCTACACAACGTATGCTCTAAAGAGAACATAACAAGAGTAGGAGAGAACAAAGGAGAGAGAGAGCAAGCAACAAGAGGGACGCCGCCCCCTTGCCGCCGCCCACTCGTCCCCGACGCCACAAAGGGGCCGAACCCCCTTTTTGTGCCTCGTTTTGCGTGATTCCTTCACCCTCCTTTCATTCCGGGCTAGCACCAAGGAGATTGGAGATCTAGGAACAACTCTAGGCGTGGATCAACTATAGAGAACGTGACACTATTCGCGTTTGAAGTCATCAAGGAGAACCCAAAGGTGTGTTCATGATTTCTTACTTTCACTATCGTTATGCATCTAGACTTGTGATCCTTGGAGGGTTTTTCATGGTTGTTTATTTGATTATGCTTCCGTTTGCGCGATCCATGAATCAAAACCCTACAGTGGTATCAGAGCCACAGGTCATAGAGCATAAACGTAGTTTATGTGTTACATTCTTGTTGTTTTACACCTTAATTTGTTGTTTATCGCGTAAAACAAGACAAATCAAGCATTGGATGCAATTTGTCAAAGAATTAATCATAACAAGACCCAATTATTGCATTGGATGCATGAATTGGTGAGTTTGAGAAATTTTAGGATCTTAGATCTAGGGTTTGGGCATCCTTGGGGAAGAAGGAGTTCTCCCACAACAAGGAAACAACCAAACTTGGGCTCCAAGCAAGGAGGTTGTTTTGGAAACAACCTCCACAAGGAGGTTCGGCCCCCTAGGGGACCGCCCCCCTTGCTTGCCGCCCAAGCTTGGCGCCCTATGGGGCCGGGCGGCCCTAACCCGCGGGCCTAGCTTGCGGGTTTTGGGCCGGGCCGGCCCTAGGGCCTTATGGTTCACTTATTCGGGCCCGGGCAATTGGATTGTTGGGCCCATGGACCGTTTTAACCCTAGAAATCCTAAAATCAATTAAAATTGACCAAGCGCGTTAAAATTGGATTTTAACTGTTTATGTGCAAATCGCATGGTGATTGGATATGACCTTAGGATGTGGTTTGATGTGGATGTTTAATTTTGTGGTTTGGTTTTACGGCCTGCGAGCTGATCAATTAATTGTAATAATTAATTAGGGTTTTATGGCCTGCGTGCCATTTTTTTCTCAACTTGTGAGATTTATTTTATTTAGTATAGATATTAGCTAGTGCTAGATAAAGTAGATTGTTAGCCAAGATTGGAGAAAAGAAGCCCAAAGCCAAAGAAGCCACAAAAGATGGAGCATGGAGCATGGAGCATTCCACATGACTATGAAGGATGGAACAAAAAGATCAAGACGCATGGAGATGTGTTTGTTTAGGGTTCATAGATAATTCCATTGGCTTGGAATTATCTTAGTCTAGAAAAGGCCATATCCACATCACGTTTAATTTCTGTTTTGAGGTTGTTTATTTATTGTCTTAATATTTGTGTGGTTGATGTATGGATGATGCATGCAATTAGGATAATAAGATAATTAGACAACCCGGATCTATTATTTGGAGTTGTGCCCAAACTCAAATAGATAGATTAGTTGATATTGATCAACAAAATAATTAAAATTGAAAAATCCCTCAAATTTTAAAATATTGTGTTCTTGCCTTCTCGTTATTTAAACACTCATATCATCATTATTTATCAAGTTCGTGCGTGCCAAAGCATGGCGACTTGGTTCATAATGATGGAATGCGATGGCACGTAACAATGTGCAATTGTTTAGATAAGAGGTTGAACACAACTAGGCTATTAATTTGATTAAGAAACCTAGAGGCAATCAATTGGGATTATCCATATGGATGGATAAATAAGTAGTTATTTGCCCAATTGAACCAAGAGTTGCATATGGTATGCAATTGGAATCGTTCCTACCTAAGAAGTAATCGAATTATGGGTGACTTGCCAAAGCAAGCTCATAAGGAGATGAAAAAGATGGATCTTGGCCCACTAGAAAATATAAGGATATTTTCCGCATTAATATCTTGAGGGTTATTAATCCGTAGAAAAATAGTGGGAGCTATATTTAATAAACTAGCCATTATTAAATATAGTCAAAAATTCACAAATACTAAAACTTGCGTATTTTCCTTTTGTAGAATTCCAAATGGCAAACAACTCATCGAGTTCACAACATTCCCTACGATCTGTCCTTGAGAAGGACAAGCTCTCTGGAACCAACTTCCTTGATTGGTACAGAAACTTGAGAATTGTTCTCAAGCAGGAGAAGAAGCTGTACGCAATAGAGGAGCAAGTTCCAGAAGGTCCAGAGAATCAGACACCTGCTGCCTTAAAGGCGTATCAAAAGCGTGTTGATGACGCTAATGATGCGGCCTGCCTAATGCTTTGCACCATGACCTCTGAGCTTCAGAAGCAACATGAGAACATGAATGCTGTCGATATGATCGAACATCTAAAGCAGCTCTTCCAAGAGCAGGCGAGGGTAGAGAGGTATGAGGTCTCAAAGGCACTGTTCAAATGTCATCTGGCAGAAGGGAACCCGGTGGGACCCCATGTACTCCGAATGATCGGGTACTTGGAGAATCTCGCCCGACTTGGGTTCCCGGTCGGCCAAGAGTTGGCAACCGATCTCGTGTTGCAATCGTTGCCCGAGAGTTATGGACAGTTCATTATGAACAATAACATGAACGAGATCGTTAAACCACTGCCAGATTTGCTCAACATGTTGAGGACGGCTGAACAGAGCATCAACAAGGGTAAGGGCAAGGCCATAATGATGGTGCATAAAGGAAAGGGTAAAAAGTTTGCCTCTTCCTCCAAGGGCAAAGGCAAGTCAGTTGCTAAGTCCAAGGAACAAGCCCTTAAGCCTGTTGGTGGCATTGCCAAGGTAGTGACTAAGGGTGAATGTCACTACTGTAGTCAACCTGGACACTGGAGGAGGAACTGCCCAAAATATCTGGAGGACAAGAGGCTTGGAATAGTGATTCCACCACCACCAGGTATTTTTGTCGTAGATGTCAATTTAACTGTCTCTACATCATGGGTATTAGATACTGGATGTGGATCTCATATTTGTCGAAATATGCAGGATCTAAAGAGAAGTAAAAGATTGGCTAAAGGGGAGGTAGATCTACGCGTTGGGAATGGAGCAAAGGTTGCTGCGTTGGCCATAGGCGTGTGCGAGCTATCTCTGCCTTCAGGATTAGTTTTAGAATTAAATAATTGCTATTTTGTGCCTGCTATGAGCAGAAACATTATTTCTATTTCTTGTTTGGACAAGGAAGGTTTTATTATTTCAATAAAGAACAATTGTTGTTCCTTTTATTTGAATAATATTCACTATTTTAGTGCGCAATTATTTAATGGACTTTATGTCCTTGATCTAAGTAATCCTGTCTACAACATTAATACCAAGCGGATTAAAATAAATGATTTAAATCCTGCTTATTTATGGCATTGTCGTTTAGGCCACATAAATGAGAAACGTGTATCTAGACTCCATAAGGATGGATTACTAGACTCATTTGATTTTGAATCATATGAGACATGTGAGGCTTGTTTATTGGGAAAAATGACAAAGTCCCCTTTCAATAAGAAAGGTGAGAGGACTAGTGAGCAATTGGCTCTCATACATACCGATGTGTGTGGGCCATTTGCCACGCCTGCCAGGGGTGGTTATGTCTACTTCATTACGTTTACTGATGATTAAAGTAGATATGGATTTGTGTACCTTATGAGGGCAAAATCCGAATCCTTTGAAGTGTTCAAGGAATTCAAGAATGAAGTAGAGAAGCAACTTGGCAAAAGTATCAAGGCTCTACGATCGGATCGTGGAGGAGAATACTTGAGCCAAGAGTTTGACGACTATCTTAGAGAGTGTGGGATCGTGTCCCAACTCACTCCACCCGGAACGCCGCAATGGAATGGCGTGTCCGAGAGGAGGAATCGAACCCTATTGGATATGGTTCGTTCTATGATGTGTCAAACCGATCTTCCATTATCATTTTGGGGCTACGCTCTATTAAGTGCAGCTTTCACCATTAACCGTGTTCCATCTAAATCAGTCATGAAGACACCACATGAGATGTGGAGTGGGAGGCGTCCCACACTGTCGTTCATGAGGATTTGGGGCTGCGATGTCTATGTAAAACGTTTACAATCAGACAAGCTAGGGCCTAAATCGGATAAGTGTAAGTTTGTGGGGTACCCTAAGGAAACTAAGGGATACTACTTCTACAATCCAACCGAGAACAAAGTGTTTGTTGCTCGGACCGGCGTGTTTCTAGAAAGAGAATTTGTCTCCAAAGAAGCAAGTGGGAGGAATGTAGAACTTGAAGAAGTTCAAGAACCACAAATCACTGAACCGATTATGGAACATGAACAGGAATCACAAACAGTTGTGGAGCCACCTGTTCAGGTAACACAAGAGCTTCGTAGATCTAGTAGAGTGCGCCAGGAACCCGAGAGGTACGGACTTCTCGTAACTGATTCCGGTGACACGATGCTCATAGATGATGAGCCTACTACCTATGAGGAGGCCATGAATGGCCCAGACTCGCAGAAGTGGCTTGAAGCCATGAGATCCGAGATGGAATCCATGTATACCAACAAAGTATGGACTTTGGTGGAACCACCTGATGGGGCGCGGCCCATAGGGTGCAAGTGGGTCTTCAAGAAGAAGATCGACATGGATGGTAATGTGATTACCTACAAGGGCCGATTGGTGGCTAAAGGATTCAGACAGATTCATGGTATTGACTATGATGAAACCTTTTCACCAGTCTCTATGACCAAATCCATCCGAATCCTACTTGCGATTGCAGCATACTACGACTATGAGATTTGGCAGATGGATGTCAAAACAGCATTCCTTTATGGGAATCTCCTCGAGGACGTGTATATGATACAGCCGGAGGGTTTTGAGGATCCAAAGCAAGCCAACAAAGTCTGTAAGCTGCAACGATCCATTTATGGATTGAAGCAAGCTTCTAGGAGTTGGAATCGACGTTTTGATGAAGTGGTCAAAGAGTTTGGCTTCATCAGAAACGAAGATGAGTCTTGTGTCTACAAGAAGGTTAGTGGGAGCTCTGTAGCTTTTCTGGTCTTGTATGTGGATGACATACTACTCATTGGAAACGACATTCCCATGCTGCAATCTGTGAAAGATTGGCTAGGAAAGTGTTTCTCAATGAAGGACTTAGGGGAAGCAGCCTATATACTCGGTATAAAGATCTATAGAGATAGATCTAAGAGGTTGCTAGGCCTAAGTCAAAGTACATATATTGACAAGGTGTTGAAACGGTTCAACATGCAAGATTCCAAGAAGGGATTCTTGCCCATGTCACATGGAATCACTCTTTCGAAGAGTGGTTGTCCTTCCAATGAGGTTGAGAAGGAACGCATGAGTAGGATTCCCTATGCCTCGGCCATAGGATCCATCATGTACGCCATGTTATGTACTAGACCAGATGTGTCATATGCCTTGAGTATGACAAGCAGATACCAATCCAATCCGGGTGAGAGTCACTGGATTGCTGTCAAGAACATCCTAAAGTACTTGAGAAGAACTAAGGATGCCTTCTTGATGTTTGGCGGTGAGGAAGAGTTGCGTGTAAGGGGTTACACTGATGCAAGCTTCCAAACCGATAGAGATGACTTTAGATCACAGTCGGGATATGTGTTTTGCCTGAATGGAGCAGCGGTGAGCTGGAAGAGTTCCAAGCAAGAGACGGTAGCTGATTCTACAACAGAGGCTGAGTACATTGCTGCAAATGGCGCAGCAAAGGAGGCTGTTTGGATCAGAAAGTTTGTTTCTGAACTTGGTGTGGTCCCTAGCATTGCGGATCCAGTGGAGTTGTTCTGTGACAACACTGGGGCGATCGCGCAATCAAAGGAACCAAGATCGCACCAGAAGTCCAAGCACGTGCTCAGGAAGTTTCATCTAATCGAGATATTATCGATAGAGGAGACGTTCGGATATGCAAGATTCCTACAGATGATAATCTGTCAGACCCGCTTACGAAGCCTCTCACGCAGTGGAAGCATGAAGGGCACACTAGGAGTATGGGCATACGAGATGCGCCAGATTGGCTCTAGTGCAAGTGGGAGACTGTTGGAATAGATGCCCTAGAGGCAATCTAGTTTAGTATGAATTTGTAATTGGCTAGAAATTCATTTATTATTTATTGGATATTTAATATAATGAAGTCCTTAGATTTACAATTGTGTTGTTTATCTTAAATATCCCTAGTCAAGTATAATGATTAAATGGGACAATCATCTATAGACTAGTATGGGGTTGGATTGATATGGAGATATCACGATCCAACACATGGGTGTGCATTACGGAATGTTGCACTGGATTGACCCATCACCGAGAAGGCTACATACACGTTATGTTGAGTCACAAGTGCTTCTCGGGTACAATGGTATTGTCATCCTTAGACTTGAAGTCACTAGATATTCTAGTTGTGGATCATTGTGATCTTGGTAGCGTTAAACGCTACACCGTAACTGGGTAGTTATAAAGGCGTGTACTGGATACAATGAGAAGCAAGCTTAGAGATCGTAGTGGACGTAGAGAGGATTTGCCCCTCCCACATAACGGGAGCAAATATCCAAGGCCACTCGAGGATAGTGCTTATAGAATGTCTGGCCAGACTCAAATAAATCAATATATGGGATATTGATGTTATTTGCACGAATAAGGCTATTCCATGGATCGAGAAACTAGGGATTGGATATACGAGTGTGACTTGTATGTCTCGTGTCCAATCCGGATATGGAGGCAAAGGGATGAGACAATTACTTGTACAAGGTTGTCTAGATGACTATTCTATAAGTTGGCTAGAATGGATGTTTTGCTAGAAACCGCTCCATATTAGCAAAGAGTTGCTACCAACTAGATAGAACCTATGGGGTCACACGCTATATAGAGTTGTACTAGATTTGGGAATTAATTAATTGGATTAATTAATTAGAAGGATCACTTTGCAAACCCTTGCAAACTTAGTAGGGACTAATTTGTAAGGAAGGGACTAAATTGAATTCTAGTTGGACTAGAATAAGCCCTTTAGGTAGTTAACAAGGAGTTGTTGGACTATATAAAGGACCCTCCTCCTTCCTTCCCTACACAACTTATGCTCTAAAGAGAACATAACAAGAGTAGGAGAGAACAAAGGAGAGAGAGAGCAAGCAACAAGAGGGACGCCGCCCCCTTGCCGCCGCCCACTCGTCCCCGACGCCACAAAGGGGCCGAACCCCCTTTTTGTGCCTCGTTTTGCGTGATTCCTTCACCCTCCTTTCATTCCGGGCTAGCACCAAGGAGATTGGAGATCTAAGAACAACTCTAGGCGTGGATCAACTATAGAGAACGTGACACTATTCGCGTTTGAAGTCATCAAGGAGAACCCAAAGGTGTGTTCATGATTTCTTACTTTCACTATCGTTATGCATCTAGACTTGTGATCCTTGGAGGGTTTTGCATGGTTGTTTATTTGATTATGCTTCCGTTTGCGCGATCCATGAATCAAAACCCTACATTTAGCTACTCAAAAACATGATTCACGTACAAAGTTTCGTGATCAAATAACAAAACTAGTGAAGAAACGGAGTTTTAGAGGTCAAACGAATGATTCCAAGCTTCCTTGATCGTCTCCTAAGCTCCAAGCTCTCTTCAACGTGATAGAGTACGTGATAAACCCCAAAAACATGCCCTAACCAAGTCTAATACGTTCTCCCAATGTTTATAACAAGTTAGGAGTAATTACAAAGCAACCCCAAAAAGTTACAAAAAAATTCTGCCCGAACTAGGTCGTGTGACCTAGTTAAGTAGGTCGTGCGACCTACTGTGTTGCCCAGAACAGGTCGTGCGACCTGTATAGTAGGTCGTGTGACCTACTGAAACTCGCTGAAATCCCCGACTAGGTCGTGCGACCTACTACTAGGTCGTGCGACCTAGTTACTTCACCAAATCTGTCCATCTTCTTCCCACTTGTTCCTCTTGCTTCCGAATCACTTCCCGAGCATCGTTTCTTCATTCAATCCTCCATTTTGAGCTCTCCTCATGCCTCAACACTCGTATCATCTTCTCTTGAGCCTCTCTAGCACTTGATCCATCAACTCTCGCTTTCCTACCCAAGTCTCGAGCTCTCCTTACTTCCGAAGTTCGTTTCCTCTATCCACTTGCTCCTCGCGTGCTCCGGCCCTGAAAATCACAACACGAACACCCCGCGAAGATCAAATGTGAAAAAATAAGATAAATAGCACATAAAATGATGCAAGAAACGCCCGAACTTCACATTTTAGCCTACGAACTCATTTTCTCAAATAAACACATGATTTACTCGAAAAGACACAACATTATCCATTATGAGCACACAAAATGTAGCAAAATAAGCAATAAAATAACTCCGAAAACGGATTTATCAAGTATCTACTACAATCATCTGTAAAAGTAATGAAATATCTACATTGGTCCTTTGTCAACACACCACCAAACTCACAAATGTCCGTGTGCACTAAATCTAACAAGTCTGAATCCCTTACAACACTATGAAAGGGTTTCCTTGTTTGTTTAGCAGACACACATACTTGACATTTATAATTCTTTTCTGTGGTGTGCTTTGGTATCAACTCTAAATTCATCATATTCTTTAGAGCACCAAAATTTAAATGACCAAGTCTAGCATGCCACAAATTAGATGATTCAACACTATTAACAGAAGGAACAAGAACATTAGCCAAATTTCCCAAAACAGGTTCAACATTTATTACAAATAAACCATTGGACAAATAGCCCTTGCCAAAGAAAGTACCAGTATGAATAAGGACTACTTTATTACATTTAGAAGAAATCTCAAAACCGCTAGCTACTAAACGGCTTCCACTTATTATATTTCTACGAACAGAATGAACATGATGCACTCTTGTCAGGAAACTTTAGGTCCACGTTTCCTATTCCAAGCACTTGTGCAGCACTCGTGTTCCCCATCGTCACTGTCATGCCACTACTCTGTTGATAAGATACAAATAAACTAATTTCATCACAAACATGCACATTAGCTCCAGTATCAATCAACCATTCGTTAGACAGATATGTGGAAAATAGCTCAGGGTTGTAGGTAACATACCGGCCAATGTCGGTTTCAGAAGCAGAAGCTTCACCAACAACCATGTTCACCACAGCCCCACTCGTGGTTCCAAGCACCGTATTTGCTTGTTCTACCAAATCGGTTTTCTTTGATTTCTTATTTGGGCAGCCCTTACTGAAGTGTCCAACCTGTCCACAAACCCAACAAGATTTGCTTCCCTTTGGTTTCTTGGCCTTGACCGTGTCATCTTTTGGTTTATCATTTTCATCCTTCTTAACAGTGTTTTTCCTTTTCTTTCCAGCAGTAACAACATTCACCTTCGCACTACCCGGTTCAGTCGGCATCACATGTCCTTGCTTGGACTTGTGTTGCTCTTGCACCGAGATGTCCAGCATGAGGTTAGTCCAGGTGATTTCTCCTTTCTGTCTTTTCAGGGAGAGGCAAAAATCTTCCCAAGACTTTGGGAGCTTCTCAATCACATACATAACCAGAAACTTTTCAGGAAGATCCATACCGGACTCCTTCAAAGCATGCACAATCATCTCAAACTCGTGCACCTCCTCAGTCATGGACTTATTGTCCACCAGTTTGAAATCTAGAAATTTAGACACAGAATATTTTTCCAGATCTTGTGAGTCAGTATTATGTGTTTCATTCAGCTTTTCCCATAAAATCTTTGCAGTGAATGATTCTGATGAATAAACATCAAACAGAGCATTCGACAGAGCAGAAAGAATTGCCGCTCTAGCCACTCCGTCTTTTTCAGACCACTTCGCAAAGTCCTTAATGGAATCAGGCTTTTCTTGATCCACCACTGGTTTCTCATACTACACAACAGGCCATAAACCCTTTATAGTTAACCACAATTTCAGCTTTTTCTGCCAACGAGAAAAGCCAACACCACCATTGAGTTTTTCTGGTAAACCAGTCAATTCAAAAGCTGGTGGAAACGTATAAGTGGCCCAATCAATAGCCACGACTGGAGCAGATGAACCGGAAACAGTTTTCTCAGTTTCAGTAGTCATTTTGTTAAACAAATTACGATTAATTTCTTCAAGAATGTTGGTAAAACATACTAAAAATAACGATTTTAGTAGGGCAAATTTGATTAACAGAACATGACCAAGAACATAGAGAAAGCAAATCATGAAGGCGAATAAAAAAGAAATTAGATATTGTACGGAAGAAAAGAAGGAACAGTTCATACCTCTGTTTACAATGGAACAGGTAATACAAGAACGCAGCTGAGTCGCCAGGTCTTGCGAAGAAGGCCTGACTGCTCTTGAAGAAATTATCGCCCCCACTTACGCTGTGTTGGGATCCGGCGATGATCCTTCTAGGATAAAACAACTCTGATCTCCTTCGTTACAGCAGCGATGAAGATCACTTCGACTTGCACCTCAGTTCGCCAGAGAAAGCAGAGAATTTCGAGTTGAGAATGAACCAGAGAGAAAACGTACAGGCAATCTCAAAACGATCTGACCATAATCAATCAGATTAATCCACCAGTTTGGTAAAACTGATCAATCCAATTGATTGACAATCAATACGTTTAATGATCATTAATCCCACAATAAAACGGTCAAAACAGTAAATTTGAATTAATCACCCATTTACTGGTGAGTAATAAAAATTAACTGTAGCATAACCTCACGCCAGGTCGCCTCGCCTACGCGTGACGCCGAGACATTTCACCCAAATCGCCCTTCGACCCGGTCCGGTCCAACCCGACCCTACCCGACCCGAGGCGAGGCGAGGCGGCGGCGGCGCGCGTGTGTGTGTGCGCGAGGCACACAATAACACCCATGGCTCTCCACACACCTTAGTAGTTGTACACTACCCTTGTGTGTGAAACCAAATATACCCACCTACCACCACTTTGAGCAACAATGTGGGACAAATGACCCTCTTGGTTTCAAGCTTCTTCTTCAAGCTACCAAGAACACCTCCATTTCTCTATGGATTTAACATCCAATTTCCAACAACGGGAACGTCGCCCATTTCTATATCAAGGATGACAAAATCAGCGGGAAGAATCAATGGGGACATACTTTGGAAAGTGGGTTCATTGACTTGATCTAGAAGTGGGCGATGTACCTGTGATTCTAGGAAGACCATTCATTTCCATTGGTGAAACAATCATCAACGTAAAAAGTGGAGAGCTATCTATGCAAGTGAATTATGACCAGGTGAAGTTTATTGTGTTAAATTCTTTGAAGATTCCTTCATATCAACACATCGAGCACTGCTACAACATTGATCTTTGTGAAGAAGGTTTTGATGATTATGAGCTGGAGCTTAAGAAATCAAAAACTGCAGATATATACAAAGGTGGGGGATATGAATTTTTGTCTGAGGAAGTTAAAATTTCAACGAGATAGATTAAGCATAACAGGAATAAGTGATTGAAATACAACAAGATCAAGTGTAGAAGCCACCAAAAGGAAAACCAAACTATTATAAGCTCAGCGTTCTGTGTTGTTTAAACTACTTGCACACTGAGTTTCCACATGATATCATGGAAATTATCATGGGAGATGTGTTCAAAACAATTCAAGATTTGAATTCCAAGAGGCAAAGTCCTCTATTTGCGGAACATCGGCAAGTGAAGTTAAGAGAAGAGCTCGAAGATAAGGTCGTTGCAAGAAATGTGAGAATTACACTCATGAAGGAAAAGGATGAAGAGGTTTTCCCACAATAGCCCAAGGCGAGTACATGGAATTAATGATGATTGGAGAACTCAGTTACCAAAAGGAGAACCGGGTTTGTCCACTCTCTAAAATTGCAGAGAGGATTGAGGAGGAGCTAGCATTCATTGTGAGGTGGAGAGAAGCGGTGCTACAACAAGACTTTGACGAGTATTTCAAAATGGTCTGGAGGCTGTGGCAGTTAATGGACTTCCTTCGAGGTTTCTATGTTCTCTTTACCCGAAGTATTGTAGAGCACATTTCTTTTCAGATTAGCTTAGATTATAAGTGTGTCAAGCAGTCGTAGTTAAATTACAAGTGAGTAGTAGGATGAATCTCAATTTAAGAGTAGTATACTTTAGTTTGTTAATCGCATTTCAATACAAGTTTTCATACACTGATCTTTGAGAGGTTAGGTGAGAGAGATATACTAAATTTTGACTGAGTAATTACAAGATCATAGGTAAATAAACGTGATCCCAGACTCCCTTTCTTGATGCATGAGGAAGATTGTGAAAATTCAACGAAATCATGTAGAAAGGCACGGAAATTAAGGCCATAATTCCTTAAGTTCACTCCAAGTTTGGAGTAACACAAATGGAAGGAGAAAGTAGATGTCAAGAGCTTTCCGACAATATATGATATGCATGCATCAGAGTCCAGAAGCGAGCGCAAGGAGCAAAGAAAAATCTCCGGCAAGTATGATAACACGATCAGAGATTTTCTGATCACACGATCAAAAGTGTTAGAATTTTTTTGGAGAAGGCTTATCGCATCTATCTATATTATAAAATAGCATGGTTTAGCAACTTTTGAATTTTCAGCCGTTAGATTAAATTAACCCCATCCTCACCATTGGATCTCACCTACCTATTACATCTCTAACTACCCACTCTCTTTGGACATTCCTAACTACCCACTCTCTTTGAACATCTATAACTAATAGGAGATAGGTTTTTATCAATTACATCCCTAACTTGGAAGTTGTTTTTTTTTTTTTTTATTTCTTTTTTCACCACATTTGTAAATATATATTTTTGGATAACACCTCTAAATTCATTAAAAAAACATCTTTAAATTTAAAAACTATCCAATTTAGGGATAGTGCCCTCGGGCACGGGTAATACTCTAGTACAAATATATGTTGACAAAGTATACAAAATATTGCCTCTTCCGCTCTCTCCAACTAATCAAGCATATTATAATTGTTATGAATAACATTGCCGCAATCAATAATTTCCAAGTTAGTCCCACGATGAATAAGGGCAAGTTTGGGAATACTTCTGATGTAGCATTGACCACAGAAGCAATTTTTAATACATTTTTTAGAGAATAGTTTTTAATACATTTGGTAAGAAACACGTTCTTTGTTATATGAAAATTAATAAGACGACTATAGTTAATAGCATCCCAATCAATTATTATATATAAAAAAAGGCTAGGTTCGGAAAACCCTTTTCTTCTCTTCAACTTTAGTTTGATAACTTCATCAACTCTTGAGTTGGAAATTTTGCGCAGCGTTGGCCTAAAACATCTAGAGTTCTGTTAGAATTCATGGAGTTCCACCTCAAAACCAATTGGTAATGAGGGGAGTAGCCCAGAACACTTATTAATTATATTTCTTCTTCTTAAATGTCCGATGTAGGGGGAATCCGTTCATATTCAGCAACGGATTATTCAAGTGTTTCAAATTCCTTCTTCTAAGAAAAATGAAAAATATTTAGTTCTCCCCACGGTTGTTGGAAGAAATAAAAAAAGTGTTTTTCAATAAGTCAAAAATAGAATTTGGAATAAGCTTCAAAGGTTGGAAGAAAGAAATTACTTTCTATTGCCGGCAAAGAAATCTTAAAATACCATTATTCAAATAATTCTAACCTACATTATACCTGTTTATCTTATGTGTATAACCTTTCCTCCGAAATTTCAACAAATTATTGCTAAGTTTTGACTTAGAAAAAAGAAAAAATATTGAAAAAATTATATTTCTTATGTACTCCTAAAAACATATGAGGAATGGGCTTTAGACACCTTTATGCCTTTAATCTGGCACTTCTACTGGCTCTTCTAGGAAATCAAATGTGGCGTGTTCTTGCTAACCCATATTCTCTTCTAACTCGTGTTCTTGAGGGAAAATATTATCGTTACAATTCTGCTTTATTAGTTGGTGCTCTTGCTTCTTCCTCCTACATTTGTTAAGGACTCGTCAAGGCTAGAATCATTATTTTTCCAAACAGTTAGACATAGTATTGGTAATAGAACCAATGCATTCATCTATCATAACCGATGAATTCCAATTGGTTTCGTTAGAAAACCATTTAGTTATCAGTCCCTACCTTCTGATTCAAATGTTTCTGACCTTATCCTTCCCGATTTCTGTTGGAACACAAGTTTAATTTTATCTAATTTTATGAAGAGGTGGCTGAAGCTATTTTATATATTCCTTTAGGTAATCCTAATAACATTGACTACCTTTTTTGGTCCCAAACAGAATCTTAAATTTATTTGGTTAAACCAGCCTTCCATGCTGCATTTTCCATTACTGTCCCAACCTAGAGCATCTCTCGCATTGGTAGCACAACCACTTGCATAGACAAATTCTGGGAGAAAATTTGGCACACCATTGTTCCGCCAAAAAATATTTTTTTTTTTTTCTTGAAACTTTTACTGGACTGTATTCCTACAAAATCCAAGCTTAACAAAAATGGGACGTTGTTACCTTCATTCAGCTATTTCTTCAATTCATTTGATGAAACTCCTATTCATATTTTTCTTGAATATATGGACCTTTGAGATTTTTCATGACTCCCGTCTAGATCTGAAATTAGATAATAAAAAATACCCTTTAAGTAAAAAATTTGTCAACTTTTTCTCAATCAATCTACAGAAAAGCAAAGTTTACTCTTGCACAATTTCTGCCTAATTTGGTGTTCTAGAAATACAAAAATATTTAAGTTTTAGATAAGAGCACAAAATAAGTTATCACAAAAGCGACTGAAGCTGATGAGGAGTTTAAAAACACTTGGTGATATTCTTCTCCATGCAAGTGGTCAAGCTTGTCCGGCGACCCATCAATGGCGGCCGCCGCCGTCTAGATTGCTAGATATGAACACCGATGCCCCGATCTCTCTTCTCCATCTCAGATCCGGTGGAGTGTGAACGAACCCTTAGGGTTTCGCAGAGAGAAGGTGAGCGAAACGACGAGAAGATGAAGGCAAAATTGTGCATTTACATAATGAGCAATTACAGAGAAATGGAGGTTTTTATAGTCCTCATCTAACGATAGGATTAGTACAACCTAAATATAACGGTATGATTAACATTAGGATTTCTAATGATGGATAAAAGACTATATTACCCTTATAGTTGTTGGGTAATTACAAACAATTTAAAAAGAGTGTTTGGGCTTATAGAAAGCTTGGGCCAGACGATAGAATGAGCTTCAGAGATCCAATGTGATGATCTAGTAATACGCCTCCTTAAAACTGTTGGTGGATGATGCAGCAACAGCTTATCTCGAAAACCTTCGAATAGAGCTGTAGCCAGGGATTTGTGAAGACATCTACTATTGATCTGCAGTTGGAAGAAAGGCAACAGTAAGATGCTTTAAAAGAGCTTGTTCACGCACGTAATGGTAGTCGATTTTCAATGTGTTTAGTACATGCGTGAAAAATTGGGTTGTTAGTGAGAGCCAAAGCAGAAATATTTTCAGTGTATAAAAAAGAGGATTTGGTAATTAAAAATGCAAGTCATGAACAATTGGTGAAACCACGAGAGATTCGCAACAGCTGCAACTAGAGCCCGCTACTCAGCTTCAATTGAGGATCGAGAGACTGTGGGCTACCTTTTAGCAGACCAGTGTACGGGGTTTGGGCCAAGAAAAACCACAAGCCCAGTGGTGCTATGGCGGTCCGTTGGATCCCAGGCCCAATCTGCATCAGTGAAGATTTGTAAGGGTAAGTGGCTGACGCGGGGTTATTCACCCAACGAGGGATCACAGCGAATCAAGCTATGGAATAGGGTACGAAAACTAAGGCACAAAAGCTCTCTAGAATTTAAGGAGTAAATAATATCATCAAAACTGTCCAATTTTACCCATAAGCCGGGTACAAATAGCTGAAAACCTAATTTTGCCAAAAAATAGTAAAATTACAGAACTGGCCCAAAACTACTGACCTTACTGAAAATAACGCGTAAATGATAGTTTGACCCAAATCGGGCTAAATAAAGAGGTCAAAATGCGAAAAAGGAAAAACTGCCAAAAATAGCAAAAAACATCTTCGAAGTCTCCGTTGACTGGTCAAACGTCCTTTTTTGGGGGCTAAAATCTTGTGTGGTGGGGTTTCACCCCGGTCATTTGTGTAGGTCTAGCCGAGAGCTTTCTGAACACATATTATAATAGGCATTCTAATCCATGTAGCTTAAGTTACGCCCAAAACAGTGTGGCATGACCGAAAGTGAGCATCTCGCACTTCTCTTGCGCCTGTCTTCCATGTCGTGATAGTGAAGTGCGAGATTAGTCGCGTCTGACAGCTCGGCCTCGTCTGGTTCATCTGCTCCTGCATCAGTAGGTGCGAGATTAGTCGCGTCTGACAGCTCGGCCTCGTCTGGTTCATCTGCTCCTGCATCATTCTCCCCTGGTTGGAAAGAACTCGTCCTCGAGTTCACTCCCTCATCTTAAGAATCCACAAAGCACCGTGCGAGGTGTCTGACACTAAACACGTCAGACGTCTTCAGGTAACTTGGCAGCCGCAACCAGTAAGCATTGTCATTGATCTTTTGCACAATCTCGCAAGGCCCGATCTTCCTGTCCTTCAACTTAATGTATTCTCCCACAGAAAAGCAATCACCAGTCAAAACAACCCAAACATAATCACCAGCATCATAAAGTACCTGACGACGATGCTTGTCGACCAGGGCCTTGTACTTGCTATTGCTTTCCTCAATCTTGCTCTTCACGTGGTCTTGAATGTCCTTCAAATTATCTACCATCTCCTCAGCCTTAGGATGGACACGTCCCACACGCGGAATGGGAGCCAAGTCTAGCACCCCTGACGGGTTCTGACCATAGAAAATTTGGAAGGGACTCATTCTCGTAGTCCTATTTACTGATCTGTTATACGCAAACTCCTCCTGAGCGAGTACCAAATCCCACTGCTTAGGTTTGGAACCTACAAAAAAACTGAGAAGATTCCCTAGGCTGCGATTTTTTCACCTCCGTCTGCCCATCGGTCTGCGGGTGATACGCACTGCTGAAGTTCAACTGAGTACCTAATTTCTCCCAAAGGCTCTTCCAGAATTAGCTCATGAACTTCGTGTCACGATCTGAAGTGACAGACCGTGGTACTCCATGCAGCTTCACAATTTCCCTGAAATAAAAATGGGCTATCCTCACGGCATCCATCGTCTTCCTACATGGTACAAAAAGTGCCATCTTGGAAAACCTATCAGCAACAACAAGGACAGAATCTGCCACCCTCTGCGTGGGGTTAAGCCAAGCACAAAATCCATACTAACATACCATGGCGCCTCTGGGACAGGTAAAGGAGTGTAAAGACCTGCATTAGTGAGAACTCCCTTCGAACGCTGACACACATAGAAACGGTCCACATAGTGCGCCACATCAGCACTCAATTTTGGCCAATAAAAATCAGCAGACACAAGGGAAAATGTCTTGTCTCGGCCAAAGTGCCCTTCCTGGTGGAGTTCCCTGATAATGTGCTGTCACTAAGAACAATCTGGAACGTACAAACGCCGTCCCCGAAACAGATAGCCATTAAAAAAAAACAAAATCATGGCGCTGGCCGGAAATTACCTTAGCAACGATCTTCCCAAAGGAAGGGTCAGCCTCATACATATCTTCAAATTCTTTAAATCCAGGAACCTGGTTGCTCATGGAGGTAAGAAGCATATTACGTCTACTCAAGGCATCGGCTACCCGATTCAAACTTCCTGCTAGGTGCTCCAATGCAAAAGTAAATTCCTGCAAATAGGCCACCACTTGGCATGCCGTCGACTCAACTTGTGATGCCCATTGATGTATTTCAACGCTTCATGATCGGTGAACAAGATGAAATCCTTCTGCACTAAGTAATGACGCCAATGATTCAACGTTTGAACAATGGCATAGAACTCTAGATCATACGTCGAGTAATTCTTCCTGGCCCCGGACAGCTTCTCACTGAAAAACGCAATTGGACGCCCTGACTGACTTAGAACACCGCCAATGCCGAAACCTGAGGCATCACAGTTAACCTCGAACATCTTATCAAAATCAGGTAGTGCCAGAACTGGTGCCTCTATCATCATCTTCTTGACCTGATTGAAACTGGCATCTGCTTCATCCGTCCACTTGAAATCACGCCCTTTCAGACACTCAGTGATAGGTGCCACCAAAGTGCTGAAATTCCTGATAAAACTGCTGTAGAAAGATGCCAACCCATTGAAACTGCACACATCGTGCAGTTTCTTAGGCCTGGGCCAGTCCACAATGGCCTCAATCTTCGAAGGATCTGCATGCACACCATCAGTAGACACTATGAAACCCAAAAATTGCGCAGAATTAGTGAAAAAGAAACCCTTCTTCCTGTTAATGAACAGACTCTCCGCCTTCAATGCTTCAAATGATCAAAGGGAACAGCCCATGTGGGACTGTAAATAAGAATGTCATCGAAATAAACGAAAAAAAACTTTCCCATAAAAGGCCTGAGAACTTGATGCATGAACCGCATGAAGGTGCTGGGTGCGTTGGAGAGACCGAAAGGCATCACCATCCACTCGTACAACCCATGCTGTGTCCTGAACGCGGTATTCCACTCCTCCCCCTGCTTGATCCAAATTTGATGGTATCCACTCTTGAGGTCAATTTTTGAGAAGACATGAGAGTCGGAAAGTTGATCTAGCATATCATCAAGCCGCGAAATGGGAAACCTGTACTTCACGGTGATCCGATTAATGGCTCTGCTGTCAACACACATGCGCCGAGTGCCATCCTTCTTTGGAACTAACAGAGCGGGCACTGCGCAAGGACTCATACTCTCCCTGATGTAACCCCTCTCAAGTAATTCAACCACCTTCCTCTGTAACTTTTCTGCTTCCTTGGGACTGAGACGATAAGCATGTCGGTTTGGGAGACTAGAACCTGGAACTAGGTCTATCTGATGTTGGATGTCCCTCATTGGTGGAAAACCAGGAGGGAGGTCCTCTGGCATCAAGGAGGAGAACTCATCCAAAACCTGGTGCACCTCAGGAGGTAATTCAGAATCCACACTATTGGCACTATTATCAGAAGGAATCAACGCATAAACAAACTTTTCCCGCTAAATCTCCCCCAAGAACTGGGATCGAGAAAGCAGGTTAGCCGGCGCGGTTGGAGCCAGAGTGGAACCCTCCCGTCGCGGAACTAGTACGATTTTCTTCCCCATCATTACAAATGAATGGGTATTCTTGTACCCATCATGAAACACACGTTTGTCATACTGCCATGGACAACCCAACAAAACATGGCATGCATCCATCTTTACCACGTCACTCCAATGACAATCATGATACTTATTACCAATTGAAAAAGAAACAAGACATCTTTTGTCAACTGTTACCTCGGAACCTCGGATCAACCATGACAGCTTGTAAGGCGCAGGATGTTGCTCCGTCTTCAGCTGCAATTTCTTGTCAGCTTCTTCAGAGACTATGTTGTCACAACTGCCGCCGTCTACGATCATCTTGCAAACCTTCTTCCCGATTGTACAGGTAGTGTGAAAGATATTGGTTCTCAACCAATCATCCTCCGAGTCACCCTTAGGAGTTAGCAAGTTTTTGCGGACGACCAGATTCTCATGACCATCCCCGTAAAGCACATCTTCGTCTTCGTAGTCATCATATACGGGGTCTGCCTGGTACCCAACTTCTTCGACCTCGTCAGTAGTACCTTCTTCGATGAATAAGTTCTTCGGATTTTGCACAGCCGACTTCTTGCACTCTGTTGCCCTGTACCCTGGTTCGCCACACTTGTAGCACTTAAAGCCGCTACTCGATGCACCAGGGGCTGCCTGGGTGGCTGGTCGAGACTCCTGAGATCGAGTCGATCGATTTGTTTGATCAGCCCTCGATGCAGATTTTCTGCTCTGTTGCTTCTCCATAGTAAGAGCCCTCTGGTAAAATTCTGAGACCGTCCAGAAAGTTTGCAGGCATAGAACATCCTGCAGGGATTGTCGCAAACCCGACAAGTACCGTGCGACTAGCTGCTCTTCTATCTCGGAGAGGTCATTCCGGGCGATTAATTGGTAGAACTCCTCAGATTTCGACACCCTGCCTCAACGTGTGGAGACGCTGATATAGGGTTTGGGTATAGCCGAAAGGAAGAAAGTGAGCCCTTATCTTCTTCTTCATCTTTTTCCATTCAACAATCTTCAGTTTTCCCTTCTTCTCACGAGAACGTCGTAACGGCTCCCACCATGCGGAAGCTCGACCCTTGAGCTTGATTGCGACCAACTTCACCTTCTTGCGTTCAAAAACTTCCTTGTACTCAAAGATCCGATCCGCCTCGTTCAGCCAATCGATGAATCCATCGGCTTGAAGGGTACCAGAATAGCTAGGGATCTCGACCTTGAAGCCTAGACCGCTGCTGTGATTGTCACGACCACGTTACTGCCGAACTCTTGGTTCGCGATGGTACGGGTTCTCAAGGGACGCCACTGAGTCGTCGCCTGAGTCTTCCTGATCATCCAGATCTTGCGCCGCCAGGCGCCGTGTTAGTTCTTCGATCCGCTGCTGCTGAACCTGGTTCTGCCGCTGCAGATCTTCTATCCTCATCACGTCTTCAAGGTTACGTTCTCTCTAGGGGGCATCTTCAGCAACCTGCTGCCCACGACCACGAGCACGTCCACGAGGCATCGTGACGATGATCTTCCTTGCAAGTCGAACTTGCTCTACTACCAACCCGACGCCGAGTTAATTCACCCAACGAGGGATCACATCTGAATCAAGTATATGGAAAAGGGTACGGAAACTAGGGCACAAAAGCTCTCTAGAATTTCAGAAGTAAAAATATATCATCAAAACTGTCCAATTTTACCCATAAGCCGGGTATAAATAGCTGAAAACCTAATTTTGCCAAAAAATAACAAAATTGCAAATTGGCCCAAAACTACTGGCCTTATTGAAAATAACGCTTCAATGGTAGTTTGACCCAAATCGGGCTAAATAAAGAGGTCAAAATGCGAAAAAAGGAAAAACTGCCAAAAATAGCGAGAAAACATCTTCGAAGTCTCCGTTGACTGGTCAAACGTCCGTTTTTGGGGCTGAAATCTTGCGTGACGAGGTTTCACTCCGGTCATTTGTGTAGGTCTCGCCGAGAGCTTTCCGAACACATATTATAATAGGCATTATGATCCCTGTAGCTTAAGTTTTGCCGAAAACAGTGTGGCATGACCAAAAGTGACCATCTCGCACTTCTCTTGCGATTGTCTTCCATGTCGTGATATTGAAGTGTGAGATTAGTCACGTCTAAAAGCTTGGCCTCGTCTGGTTCATCTGCTCCTGCATCAGGAGGTGCGAGATTAGTCGCATCTGACAGCTCGGCCTCGTCTGGTTCATCTGCTCCTGCATCAGTGGCCTTTTGTATAACATAGACCATGAGACCTTGTGCGTTGGAGATAGCGAAGCACTCATTTTTCACATCTAATATGCACATTGGTTGGAGCATGCATGAATTTTCAAAGGTGATTAACACCGAAAGCTTTATCAGGACGTGTAAAAGTTGAAGAAAAGTACTGAAGAGCTCCCAAGAGCTGTCGATAAATAGAAGCATCAAGAAGAAGTTTGCCCTGATTGATGTGATATGTGATGCCACCAGCCAAAGGTGTTGGACTTGGTTTTCAATGTGATAAATTAAAACGAGAAAGTAAGTCTGTAACATATTTTTCTTGGTTGATACTAATACCAGTAGATTTTCTGGATTTTTGAAGGCCTAAAAAATAAGTTAAAGGGCCAAGGTTTATCATTTGAAACTCGGAACTTAAGTTGTGTAAAAGTTGAGAAATGTACAGAAGATCATTGCCAGTGACTATTATGTCATCGACATAAAAGTAATAGAAGAGTTAGGCGATTGTTATGGTGCCTAATAAACAAGGAACAACCTAAAAAGACGCTGTAAAACCAAGAGAGCCTAAATATGAAGTGAAATGCTCAAACCAAGCTCGAGGAACTTGTTTGAGACCATATATGGACTTATGAAGAAGGAAAACATGTTTTGGGTACTTGGAATTTGTAAAACCAGTGGGTTGTTTCGTGTATACAATTTCTGGTAAAAAACCATGTAAATTTTTTTTGACTTCTAGTTGTTGAAGAAGCCAAGAAAAAGTGGCTGCATGTTTGACTACTGGACTGAAAGTTTCATCATAGTCTGAACCTGGGGTTTGGTAGAACTCCTTAGCAACTAGACGTGCCTTATAGAGAGAGATAGAACCATCTTGATTGAGTTTTGTGCAAAAAAACCCACTTGTTTCCTATAATGTTTGCATTAGGAGGTGCTGGGACCAAATTCCAAGTTTTTTGTTGTAAGAGGTTCTCTACTTCAGTTGCCATTGCTTGGCACCACTTAAGGTGTTTGACAGCCTCTTTGTAAGAAGTGGGATCAGACTGTGTTGTGTGTGAGTTTGACAGAGCAGAAAAACCAACAGTAGCAGAATGTAAGACATAATAAACAAGTTTCTTTTTGCTTATACCAGATTTGCTTCGAGTTTACATTCGATGTGAGGCAATGGGAGGAGGGAGAGGGGGCTTCATCACTAGGTTGACTGGCTCTACCATGCCTAAACTGGGAGAGAGAGTCTGTGAACCAACTTCAGAGGCATGAGAATATGATGTAGTATCTGAAGTATCAAGTGCAGAAGCTGTTCGTGGTGTGCCATGTGGAGTTGGTGCAGTAGGAACTCTCACTCCATTTGGTTGCATAGGGTCATATCCCTCAGAAAGGTGAATATTTGGTATAAATCCAGTAGTAGAATTAGTAGGGACATAACTATGTGAAGCATAATTGGTACAGGAGTTGGGACCTGAAATAGAAACATCAACATGTGAGCGAGGTGAAGTAGTAGCATAAGGAAAGCTGAACTCATCAAATATTACATCACGACTAATGTAGAATTTATTTGAACTAGATTCAACGCACAAATATCCTTTGTAACCCGAAGCATATCCCAAGCAACTGCGTTTTTTCCAATTTAGAAAAGTTATAATGAGTTAAACGTCCATAACAACTGCAACCAAAAACCTTTAGGTGTGTGCATTCTGGTTTAGATTTGAAAAGAAGATCATAAGGGGATTTATTAGAATTTGTTTTGCTAGGGATACGATTAATGAGATAAACTGCAGATGCAACTGCATGATACCAGAAAATTTTAGGAAGAGAAGCAGTGTACAATAAAGATATAGCTGTTTCAATAATGTGTCTATGTTTGCGCTCTGCCATCCAATTTTGTTGTAGGTGTGTAGGGGAAGGACTTTTGATGTAAAATGCCACGTTCACTATTAAGTCTTTGAAAAGTAAAAGGTGTAAATTCACCACCTCCATCGGAACAAAAAAAATTTAATTGAATAATCTAAAAGTTTCTCAATGAACTGTTTAAAAGTAGCAAACACAGAAGATACATCAGATTTCAATTATAATGGAAATAACCAAGTAAATTCGGAGCATTCTTCAATAAATAGCACATAATACTTAAAACCATCAAAGAAAATTGTAGAAGCAAGTCCCCATACATAACTATAAAGCAAATAAAGAGGTGTTGCAGCAGTAGTATCAGACAAAGTGTAAGGCAAACGAGACATTTTTCCAGCAAGACAAGATTCACACATTGTACAAGAATTTTTTTCTGATAACTTAACAGAAGGAGATAAAAATTTAACACATTTTGACAAACACAGAAAATGAGGGATGGCCAATTCTGGAATGCCATAAATGAGAATGGACTCTTTGACCCAAAAAGGCTTGAGGGTTGGACGAAGCAGACAAAGAAGACATAGGGTAAAGCCCATTCTTAATGGTTCACTGAAACAGTATTCGACCCGTAGACTTGGCCTGAACATAAATGAGTCTTTATCAAAAGCAAATCTTGCATTGTGATCGCAAGAATTCACACTTTGGGAAGTTCTGCATGTTGAGAAGAAGTAGAAGCTTCCATAGGGGAAACTTTCCTTGGTAAGCATAATCCATCCCGTGGTAACAATCGATGGCGGAGTGATAATCGCACCCAAAAATGTGATAAATGACCGGACTCGAGCCACCTCGACTCAAACCACCTCTGCCACGGTAACTAGATCAACCTGAACTGGATCATGAACCGTAACCAGAACCATTTCCAAAACCCAAACCGGACCCAGATCCATTTCCATAACCGGGTTCATAAATAGGGTTAAATCCATACCCAAACCCAGAATAGGAACGACCGCCTCTGGAATCTGATTGACCTCTGACACCACCTCGATGACCGAATCGTCCACCCCGCTGGCTGAAAAAGTTTTGACCGCCACCGGGACCATCACGTTGATGATAGAACGGAATGGGGTTTTGTAGATCAGACGCCGAAACCTGGAGAGCATGCATCTGATCTTCGGATTTGAGTAGAACATGCAGTTCTTCAAAGGGGACTGACTTAGAGTGGATTCGAAGAGAGGACCGGAAGGAGTTTTAATCCGAAGGGAGGCCGTTGAGAGAATAAAGCAGGAGATCTTCATCAGCAAAGACAACACTGTTGGAATAGATGCCCTAGAGGCAATCTAGTTTAGTATGAATTTATTTGTGGCTAGAAAATTCATTTATTATTTATTGGATATTTAATATAATGAAGTCCTTAGATTTAAAATTGTGTTGTTTATCTTAAATATCCCTAGTCCAGTATAATTATTAATGGGAAAATCATCTATAGACTAGTATGGGGTTGGATTGATATGGAGATATCATGATCCAACACATAGGTGTGCATTAAGGGTTATGGCGCACTGGATTGACCGATCTCCGAGAAGGCTACATACACGTTATGTTGAGTCACAAGCGCTTCTCGTGGTGAAATGGTATTGTCATCCTTAGACTTGAAGTCACTAGATATTCTAGTTGTGGATTATTGTGATTTTGGTAGCGTTAAACGCTACACCGTAACTGGGTAGTTATAAAGGCGTGTACCGGATACAATAAGAAGCAAGCTTAGAGATCGTAGTGGACGTAGATAGAATTTCTCCCTCCCACATAACGGGAGAAAATATCCTAGGCCACTCGAGGGATAGTGCTTATAGAATGTCTGGCCAGACTCAAATAAATCAATATAGGATATTGATGTTATTTGCACGAATAAGGCTATTCCCATGGATCGAGAAACTGTGGATTGGATATACGAGTGTGACTTGTATGTCTCGTGTCCAATCCAGATATAGAGACAAAGGGATGAGACAATTACTTGTACAAGGTTTGTCAAGATGACTATTCTATTAGTTGGCTAGAATGGATGTTTTGCTAGAAACCGCTCCATATTAGCAATTTGTTGCTACCAACTAGATAGAACCTATGGGGTCACACTCTATATAGAGTTGAACTAGATTTGGGAATTAATTAATAGGATTAATTAATTAGAAAGATAACTTTGTAATACCTTGAAAACTTAGTAGGGACTAATTTGCAAGGAAGGGACTAAATTGAATTCTAGTAGGACTAGAATAGGTCCTTAGGTAGTTGGCAAGGATTTGTTGGACTATATAAAGGACACTCCTTCCTTCCTTCCCTCCCACACTTATGACCTTATTGATCATAACTTGAGTGGGAGAGAACAAAAGGAGAGTGCAAGCAAGCAAGGAAGGAGCCGCCGCCCCTCCCTCGCCGCCGCCTGTCTCCGTCGGGCACAAGGAGGCCGAACCTCCTTGTTTCGGTCTCGTTTTGCGTGATTCTTCTTTCTCTTCCTCTTTCCGGGCTAGCACCAAGGATTGGAAGATCTAGTATTCAACTCTAGGCGTGGATCAACTATAGAGAACGTGACCCGATTCGCGTTTGAAGTCATCAAAGGAGAACCCTAAGGTGTGTTATTGATTTCTTCCTTTACCATCGTTATGTCTCTTGACTTGTGATCCTTGGAGGGTTTTGCATGGTTTATGATTGTTTGTGTTTCCTTTGCGCATCCATGAATCAAAACCCCACAGTGGTATCAGAGCCAGGTGGTAGAGCATAAACGTGGTTTATGTGTTACATTTTGATAGTTTTACACCTTAAAATTGTTGTTTATCGCGTAAAACAAGACAAATAAAGCATGTGATGCAATTTGTCAATAATCTATCATAACAAGACCTAGTTTTTTCATTGCATGCATGAATTAGTGAGTTTGAAAATTTTTAGGATCTTAGATCTAGGGTTTGAGCATCTTTGGGGAAGAAGGAGTTCTTCCCAAACAAGGAAACAACCAAACTTGGGCACCAAGCAAGGGAGTTGTTTTGGAAACAACTCCCAAAGGAGGTTCGGCCCCCCTAGGGGACCGCCCCTCCTTGCTTGCCTCCCAAGCAGGGCTCGGCCTAGGGGCCGGGGCAGCCCTAGCCCGCGGCCTAGCCGCGTGGGCTAGGGGCCGGCCGGCCCTAGGCCCTTGCGGTTTCTCTTCTTTGGCCCGGGCAATTATATTGTTGGGCCCCATGGACCGTTTTAACCCTAGAATATCCTAAAATCAATTAAAATTGACCAAGCGCGTTAAAATTGGATTTTAACTGGTTATGTGCAATTCGCATGGTGATTCGATATGGCCTTAGGATGTGGTTTGATGTGGATGTTTAATTTTTGTGGTTTGGTTTACGGCCTGCGAGCTGATCAATTAATTGTAATAATTAATTAGGGTATTATGGCCTGCGAGCCATTTTTTTTCTCAACTTGTGAGATTTATTTTATTTAGTATAGTTGTTAGCTAGTGCTAGATAAAGTATATTGTTAGCCAAGATTGAAGAAAAGAAGCCCAAAGACAAAAGGAGCCACAAAAGATTGGGCATGGAGCATGGAGCATTCCACATGATTATGAAGGATGGACCAAAAGATCAAGACGCATGGATATGTGTTTGTTTTTAGGGTTCATAGAAAATTCCATTGGCTTGGAATTTTCTTAGTCTAGAAAAGGCAATATCCACATCACCTTTTATTTTGTGTTTGGTGTATGGATGATGCATGAAATTAGGATAATAAGATAATTAGAAAACCAAGATCTATTATTTGGAGTTGTTCCCAAACTCAAATAGATAGATTAGATGACTTTGATTAACAAAATAATTAAAAAAAATTGAATTTAAAATCCCTCAAAATTCAAATATTGTGTTCTTGCCTTCTCGTTATTTAAACACTCATTATCATCATGATTTATCAAGTTCGTGCGTGCCAAAGCATGGAGACTTGGTTCATAATGATGGAATGTGATGGCACAAGCTAGTATTGTGCAATTGTTTAAATAAGAGGTTGAACACAACTATGCTATTAATACGATTAAGAAACCTAGAGGCAATCAATTGGGATTATCCATATTGATGGATAAATAAGGAGTTATTTTCCCAATTGAACCAAGAGTTGCATAAGGGATGCGATTAGAATTGTTCCTACCTAAAGTATTCAAATTATGGGTGACTTGCCAAAGCAAGCTCATAAGGTGATGAACCATGGATCTTGGCCCACTAGAAAGTATAAGGATATTTTCCGCATTAATATCTTGAGGGTTATTAATCTGTAGAAAAATAGTGGGAGCTATATTTGATAAACTAGCCATTATTGAATATAGTCAAAAATTCACAAATACTAAAACTTGCGTATTTTCCTTTTGTAGAATTCCAAATGGCAAACAACTCATCGAGTTCACAACATTCCCTACTATCTATCCTCAAGAAGGACAAGCTCTATGGAACCAACTTCCTTGATTGGTACAGAAACTTGAGAATCGTTCTTAAGCAAGAGAAGAAACTATACATAATAGAGGAGCATGTTCCAGCAGGTCCAGAGAACCAAACACCTGCAGCCCTAAAGGCGTATCAAAAGCGTGTACATGACGCTAATGATGCGGCCTGCCTTAGGCTATGCACCATGACTTCTGAAATTCAGAAGCAACACGAAAACATGAATGCTGTCGATATGATCGAGCATCTGAAGCAGCTCTTCCAAGAGCAGGAAAGGGTTGAGAGGTATGAGGTCACTAAGGCACTGTTCAAGTGTCATCTGGAAGAAGGGAACCCGGTGGGACTCCATGTACTCCGAATGATCGGGTACTTGGGGAATCTCGCCCGACTGGGGTTCCCGGTCGGCAAAGAGTTGGCAACCGATCTCGTGTTGCAATCGTTGCCTGAGAGTTATGGACAGTTCATCATGAACTATAACATGAACGATATCGTTAAACCACTGCCAGATTTGCTCAATATGTTGAGGACAGCTTAACAAAGCATCAACAAGGGTAAGGGCAAGGCCATTATGATGGTACAGAAAGGAAAGGGCAAAAGGTTTCCCTCATCCTCCAAGGGCAAAGGCAATTCAGTTGCCAAGTCCAAGGAACCTGCCCTCAAACCTGTTGGTGGCATTGCCCAAGGTGTGACTAAAGGTGAGTGTCACTACTGCAGTCAGCCTGGACACTGGAGGAGGAACTGCCCAAAATATCTAGAGGACAAGAGGCTTGTAAAAGTGATTCCACCACCACCAGGTATTTTTGTTGTAGATGTCAATTTAACTGTCTCTACATCATGGGTATTAGATACTGGATGTGGATCTCACATTTTTCGAAATGTGCATGATCTAAAGAGAAGTAGAAGATTGGCTAAATGAGAGATAGATCTGCGTGTTGGGAATGGAGCAAAAGTTGCTGCGTCGGCCGTGGGCGTGTGCGAGCTATCTCTGCCTTCAGGATTAGTTTTAGAATTAAATAATTGCTATCTTGTGCCTGCTATGAGCAGAAACATTATTTCTATTTCTTGCTTGGACAAGGAAGGTTTTATTATTTCAATATATAACAATTGTTGTTCCTTTTATTTGAATAATATTCACTATTTTAGTGCGCAATTATTTAATGGACTGTATGTCCTTGATCTAAGCAATACTGTCTAAAACATTAATGCCAAGCGGATTAAAATAAATGATTTAAATCCTTCTTATTTATGGCACTGTCGTTTAGGCCACATAAACGAGAAACGTGTATCTAGACTCCATAAGGATGGACTACTAGACTCATTTGATTTTGAATCATATGAGACATGTGAGGCTTGTTTATTGGGAAAAATGACAAGTCCCCTTTCAATAAGAAAGGTGAGAGGACTAGTGAGCAATTTGCGCTCATACATACTGATGTGTGTGGGCCATTTGCCACGCCTGCCAGAGGTGGTTATGTCTACTTCATTACATTTACTGATGACTACAGTAGATATGGATTTGTGTACCTTATGAGGGCCAAATACGAATCCTTTGAAGTGTTCAAAGAATTCAAGAATGAAGTAGAGAAGCAACTTGGCAAAAGTATCAAGGCTCTACGATCGGATCGTGGAGGAGAATACTTGAGCCATGAGTTTGACGACTATCTTAGAGAGTGTGTGATCGTGTCCCAACTCACTCCACCCGGAACGCCACAATGGAATGGCGTGTCTGAGAGGAGGAATCGAACCTTATTGGATATGGTTTGATCTATGATGTGTCAAACCGATCTTCCATTATCGTTTTGGGGCCACACTCTATTGAGTGCAGCTTTCACCATTAACCGTGTTCCATCTAAATCAGTCATGAAGACACCACATGAGATGTGGAGTGGGAGGCGTCCCACACTGTCGTTCATGAGGATTTGGGGCTGCGATGTCTATGTAAAGCGTTTACAATTAGATAAGCTAGGGCCAATGTTGGATAAGTGTAAGTTCGTGGGGCACCCTAAGGAAACTAAGGGTTACTACTTCTACAATCCAACCGAGAACAAAGTGTTTGTTGCTCGGACCGGCGTGTTTCTAGAAAGAGAGTTTGTCTCTAAAGAAGCAAGTGGGAGGACTGTAGAACTTGAAGAGGTTCAAGAACCACAAATCACTGAATCGATTATGGAACATGAACAGGAACCACAAGCAGTTGTGGAGGAGCCTGTTCAGGTAACACAAGAGCTTCGTTGATCTCGTAGAGTGCCCCAGGAACCCGAGAGGTATGGACTTCTCGTGACCGATTCTGGTGACACGATGCTCATAGATGATGAGCCTACTACCTATAAGGAGGCCATGAAAGGCCCAGACTCTCAGAAGTGGCTAGAAGCCATGAGATCCGACATGGAATCCATGTATACCAACAAAGTGTGGACTTTGGTGGAACCACCTGAAGGGGCACGACCCATAGGGTGCAAGTGGGTCTTCAAGATGAACATCGACATGGATGGTAATGTGATTACCTATAAGGGCTGATTGGTGGCTAAAGGATTCAGACAGATTCATGGTATTGACTATGATGAAACCTTTTCACCAGTCGCTATGACCAAATCCATCCAAATCCTACTTGCGATTGCAGCATACCATGACTATGAGATTTGGCAGATGGATGTCAAAACAACATTCCTTTATGGGAATCTCCTCGAGGACGTGTATATGATTCAGCCAGAGGGTTTTAAGGATCCAAAGCAAGCCAACAAAGTCTGTAAACTGCAACGATCCATTTATGGATTGAAGCAAGCTTCTAGGAGTTGGAATCGACATTTTGATGAAGTAGTCAAAGAGTTTGGCTTCATCAGAAACGAATATGAGTCTTGTTTCTACAAGAAGTTTAGTGGGAGCTCTGTAGCTTTTCTTGTCTTGTATGTGGATGACATACTACTCATTGGAAACAACATTCCCATGCTGCAATCTGTTAAAGATTGGCTAGGGAAGTGTTTCTCAATGAAGGACTTAGGGGAAGCAGCCCACATACTCGGTATAAAGATCTATAGAGATAGATCTAACAGACTTCTAGGCCTAAGTCAAAGTACATATATTGAAAAGGTGTTGAAACGGTTCAACATGCAAGATTCCAAGAAGGGATTCTTGCCCATGTCACATGGAATCACTCTTTCAAAGAGTGGTTGTCCTTCCAATGAGATTGAGAAGGAACGTATGAGTAGAATTCCCTATTCCTCGGCCATACGATCTATCATAAACGCCATGTTATGTACTAGACCAGATGTATCATATGCCTTGAGTATGACAAGCAGATACCAATCAAATCCGGGTGAGAGTCACTGGATTGCAGTTAAGAACATCCTAAAGTACTTGAGAAGAACTAAGGATGCTTTTTTGATGTTTGGCGGGGAGGAAGAGTTGCTTGTAAGGGGTGACACTGATGCAAGCTTCCAAACCGACATAGATTATTTTAGATCACAGTCAAGATATGTGTTTTGCCTGAATGGAGCAGCGGTGAGCTGGAAGAGTTCCATGCAAGAGACGGTAGCGGATTCTACAATAGAGGCTGAGTACATTGCTGCAAATGGCGCAGCAAAGGAAGCTGTTTGGATCAGAAAGTTTGTTTCTGAGCTTGGTGTGGTTCCTAGCATTGCGGATCCAGTTGAGTTGTACTGTGACAACACTGGGGCCACCGCGCAATCGAAGGAACCCAGGTCACACCATAAATCCAAGCACGTGCTCAGGAAGTTTCATCTAATTCGAGATATTATCGATAGAGGAGACGTTCGGATATGCAAGATTCCTACAGATGAGAATCTTTCAGACCCTCTTACAAAGCCGCTTGCGCAGTGGAAGCATGAAGGGCACACTAGGAGTTTGGGCATACGAGATTCGCCAGATTGGCTCTAGTGCAAGTGGGAGACTGTTGGAATAGATGCCCTAGAGGCAATCTAGTTTAGTATGAATTTATTTGTGGCTAGAAAATTCATTTATTATTTATTGGATATTTAATATAATGAAGTCCTTAGATTTACAATTGTGTTGTTTATCTTAAATATCCCTAGTCCAGTATAATGATTAATGGGAAAATCATATATAGACTAGTATGGGGTTGGATTGATATGGAGATATCATGATCCAACACATAGGTGTGCATTAAGGGTAATGGCGCACTGGATTGACCCATCTCCGAGAAGGCTACATGCACGTTATGTTGAGTAACAAGCGCTTCTCGTGGTGCAATGGTATTGTCATCCTTAGACTTGAAGTCACTAGATATTCTAGTTGTGGATTATTTTTATTTTGGTAGCGTTAAACGCTACACCGTAACATGGTAGTTATAAAGGCGTGTACCGGATACAATAAGAAGCAAGCTTAGAGATCGTAGTGGACGTAGATAGAATTTCTCCCTCCCACATAACGGATGCAAATATCCTAGGCCACTCGAGGGATAGTGCTTATAGAATGTCTGGCCAGACTCAAATAAATCAATATAGGATATTAATGTTATTTGCACGAATAAGGCTATTCCCATGGATTGAGAAATTGTGGATTGGATATACGAGTGTGACTTTTATGTCTCGTGTCCAATCCAGATATAGAGACAAAGGGATGAGACAATTACTTGTACAAGGTTTGTCAAGATGACTATTCTATTAGTTGGCTAGAATGGATGTTTTGCTAGAAACCGCTCCATATTAGCAAATTGTTCCTACCAACTAGATAGAACCTGTGGGGTCACACTCTATATAGAGTTGAACTAGATATGGGAATTAATTAATAGGATTAATTAATTAGAAGGATCACTTTGCAATACCTTGCAAACTTAGTAGGGACTAATTTGCAAGGAAGGGACTATATTGAATTCTAGTAGGACTAGAATAGGTCCTTAGGTAGTTGGCAAGGATTTGATGGACTATATAAATGACACTCCTTCTTTCCTTCCCACACTTATGACCTTATTGATCATAACTTGAGTGGGAGAGAACAAAAGGAGAGAGCAAGCAAGCAAGGAAGGAGCCGCCGCCCCTCCCTCGCCGCCGCCTGTGCCCGTCGGCCGCAAGGAGGCCGAACCTCCTTGTTTCGGTCTCGTTTTGCGTGATTCTTCTTCCTCTTACTCTTTCCGGGCTAGAACCAAGGATTGGAAGATCTAGTATTCAACTCTAGGCGTGGATCAACTATAGAGAACGTGACCCAATTCGCGTTTGAAGTCATCAAAGGAGAACCCTAAGGTGTGTTATTGATTTCTTCCTTTACCATCGTTATGTCTCTTGACTTGTGATCCCTTGAGGGTTTTGCATGGTTTATGATTGTTTGTGTTTCCATTGCGCATCCATGAATCAAAACCCTACAGTGGTATCAGAGCCAGGTGGTAGAGCAAAAACGTGGTGTATGTGTTACGTTTTGATAGTTTTACACCTTGAAATTGTTGTTTATCGCGTAAAACAAGACATCAAGCATGTGATGCAATTTGTCAATAATCTATCATAACAAGACCTAGTTTTTGCATTGGATGCATGAATTAGTGAGTTTGAAAAATTTTAGGATCTTAGATCTAGGGTTTGGGCATCCTTGGGGAAGAAGGAGTTCTTCCCAAACAAGGAAACAACCAAACTTGGGCAGCAAGCAAGGGAGTTGTTTTGGAAACAACTCCAAAAGGAGGTTCGGCCCCCCTATTGAACAGCCCCTCCTTGCATGCCGCCCAAGCAGGGCTCGGCCTAGGGGCCGGGGGAACCCTAGCCCACGACCTAGCTGCGTGGGCTAGGGGCCGGTCGGCCCTAGGCCCTTGCGGTTCTCTTCTTTGGCCCGGACATTAGATTGTTGGGCCCCATGGACCGTTTTAACCCTAGAATATCCTAAAATAAATTAAAAATTGACCAAGCGCGTTAAAAATGGATTTTAACTGTTTATGTGCAATTCGCATGGTGATTGGATATGGCCTTAGGATGTGGTTTGATGTGGATGTTTAATTTTTGTGGTTTGGTTTACGGCCTGCGAGCTGATCAATTAATTGTAATAATAATTAGGGTTTCATGTCTGTGAGCCATTTTTTTTCTCAACTTGTGAGATTTATTTTATTTAGTATAGTTTTTAGCTAGTGCTAGATAAAGTATATTGTTAGCCAAGATTGAAGAAAAGAAGCTCAAAGCCAAAAGGAGCCACAAAAGATTGAGCATGGAGCATGGAGCATGGAGCATTCCACATGACTATGAAGGATGGACCAAAAGATCAAGACGCATGGAGATGTGTTTGTTTTTAGGGTTCATAGAAAATTCCATTGGCTTGGAATTTTTTTAGTCTAGAAAAGGCCATATCAACATCACGTTTTGTTTTGTTTTTGTGGTTGTTTATTTTATTTTCTTATTATTTTGTGGTTGGTGTATGGATGATGCATGCAATTAGGATAATAAGATAATTAGACAACCCAGATCTATTATTTGGAGTTGTGCCCAAACTCAAATAGATAGATTAGTTGATTTTGATCAACAAAATAATTAAAAAAAATTGAATTTAAAATCCCTCAAAATTCAAATATTGTGTTTTTGCTTTCGTTATTTAAACACTCATTATCATCATGGTTTATCAAGTTCGTGCGTGCCAAAGCATGGCGACTTGGTTCATAATGATAGAATGCGATGGCACAAGCTAGTAATGTGCAATTGTTTAAATAAGAGGTTGAACACAACTAGGCTATTAATACGATTAAGAAACCTAGAGGCAATCAATTGGGATTATCCATATTGATGGATAAATAAGGAGTTATTTGCCCAATTGAACCAAGAGTTGCATAAGGGATGCAATTGAAATTGTTCCTACCTAAAGTAGTCAAATTATGGGTGACTTGCCAAAGCAAGCTCATAAGGAGATGAAACATGGATCTTGGCCCACTAGAAAATATAAGGATATTTTAGGCATTAATATCTTGAGGGTTATTATCCGTAGAAAAATAGTGGGAGCTATATTTGATAAACTAGCCATTATTGAATATAGTCAAAAATTCACAAATACTAAACTTACGTATTTTCCTTTTGTAGAATTCCAAATGTCAAACAACTCATCGAGTTCACAACATTCCCTACTATCTGTTCTTTAGAAGGACAAGCTCTCTGGAACCAACTTCCTTGATTGGTACAGAAACTTGAGAATCGTTCTCAAGCAAGAGAAGAAACTGTACGCAATAGAGGAGCATGTTCCAGCAGGTCCAGAGAACAAAACACCTGCAGTCCTAAAGGCGTATCAAAAGCGTGTACATGACGCTAATGATGCGGCCTGCCTTATGCTATGCACCATGACTTCAGAGCTTCAGAAGCAACACAAAAACATGAATGATGTCGATATGATCGAGCATCTTAAGCAGATCTTCCAAGAGCAGGCAAGGGTTGAGAGCTATGAGGTCTCTAAGGCACTGTTCAAGTGTTATCTGGCAGAAGGGAACCCGGTGGGACCCCATGTACTCCGAATGATCGGGTACTTGGGGAATCTCGCCCGACTGGGGTTCCCGGTCGGCCAAGAGTTGGCAAACGATCTCGTGTTGCAATCGTTGCCTGAGAGTTATGAACAGTTCATCATGAACTATAACATGAACGATATCGTTAAACCACTGCCAGATTTGCTCAATATGTTGAGGACAGCTGAACAAAGCATCAACAAGGGTAAGGGCAAGGCCATTATGATGGTACAGAAAGGAAAGGGCAAAAGGTTTGCCTCATCCTCCAAGGGCAAAGGCAAGTCAGTTGCCAAGTCCAAGGAACCTTCCCTTAAACCTGTTGGTCGCATTGCCAAAGGTGTGACTAAAGGTGAGTGTCACTACTGCAGTCAGCCTGAACACTGGAGGAGGAACTGCCCAAAATATTGGAGGACAAGAGGCTTGGAATAGTGATTCCACCACCACCAGGTATTTTTGTTGTAGATGTCAATTTAACTGTCTCTACATCATGGGTATTAGATACTGGATGTGGATCTCACATTTTTCGAAATGTGCAGGATCTAAAGAGAAGTAGAAGATTGGCTAAAGGAGAGATAGATCTGCGCGTTGGGAATGGAGCAAATGTTGCTGCGTTGGCCGTGGGCGTGTGCGAGCTATCTCTGCTTTCAGGATTAGTTTTAGAATTAAATATTTGCTATTTTGTGTCTGCTATAAGCAGAAACCTTATTTCTATTTCTTGCTTGGACAATGAAGGTTTTATGATTTCAATAAAGAAAAATTGTTGTTCCTTTTATTTGAATAATATTCACTATTTTCGTGCGCAATTATTTAATGGACTGTATGTCCTTGATCTAAGCAATCCTGTCTACAACATTAATACCAAGCGGATTAAAATAAATGATTTAAATCCTACTTATTTATGGCACTGTCGTTTAGGCCACATAAAAGAGAAACGTTTATCTAGACTCCATAAGGATGGACTACTAGACTCATTTGATTTTGAATCATATGAGACATGTGAGGCTTGTTTATTGGAAAAAATGACAAAGTCCCCTTTCAATAAGAAAGGTGAGAGGACTAGTGAGCAATTGGCGCTCATACATACTGATGTGTGTGGGCCATTTGCCATGCCTGCCAGGGGTTGTTATGACTACTTCATTACATTTACTGATGACTACAGTAGATATGGATTTGTGTACGTTATGAGGGCCAAATCCGAATCCTTTGAAGTGTTCAAAGAATTCAAGAATGAAGTAGAGAAGCAACTTGGCAAAAGTATCAAGGCTCTACGATCGGATCGTGAAGGAGAATACTTGATCCAAGAGTTTGACGACTATCTTAGAGAGTGTGGGATCGTGTCCCAACTCACTCCACCCGGAACGCCACAATGGAATGGCGTGTCTGAGAGGAGGAATCGAACCTTATTGGATATGGTTCGATCTATGATGTGTCAAACTGATCTTCCATTATCGTTTTGGGGCCACGCTCTATTGAGTACAGCTTTCACCATTAACCGTGTTCCATCTAAATCAGCCATGAAGACACCACATGAGATGTGGAGTGGGAGGCTTCCCACACTGTCGTTCATGAGGATTTGGGGCTGCGATGTCTATGTAAAGCGTTTACAATCAGATTAGCTAGGGCCAAAGTAGGATAAGTGTATGTTTGTGGGGTACCCTAAGGAAACTAAGGGTTACTACTTCTACAATCCAACCGAGAACAAAGTGTTTGTTGCTCGGACCGGCGTGTTTCTAGAAAGAGAGTTTGTATCTAAAGAAGCAAGTGGGAGGACTGTAGAACTTGAAGAGGTTCAAGAACCACAAATCACTGAATCGATTATTGAACATGAACAGGAACCACAAGCAGTTGTGGAGGAGCCTGTTCAGGTAACACAAGAGCTTCGTAGATCTAGTAGAGTGCCCCAGGAACCCGAGAGGTATGGACTTCTCGTGACCGATTCTGGTGACACGATGTTCATAGATGATGAGCCTACTACCTATGAGGAGCCCATGAAAGGCCCAGACTCTCAGAAGTGGCTAGAAGCCATGAGATCCAACATGGAATCCATGTATACCAACAAAGTGTGGACTTTGGTGGAACCACCCGAAGGGGCACGACCCATAGGGTGCAAGTGGGTCTACAAGAAGAAGATCGACATGGATGGTAATGTGATTACCTATAAGGGCCGATTGGTGGCTAAAGGATTCAGACAGATTCATGGTATTGACTATGATGAAACCTTTTCACCAGTCGCTATGACCAAATCCATCCGAATCCTACTTGCGATTGCAGCATACCGTGACTGAGATTTGGCAGATGGATGTCAAAACAACATCCCTTTATGGGAATCTCCTCGAGGACGTGTATATGATACAACCAGAGGGTTTTGAGGATCCAAAGCAAGCCAACAAAGTCTGTAAACTGCAACGATCCATTTATGGATTGAAGCAAGCTTCTAGGAGTTGGAATCGACGTTTTGATGAAGTAGTCAACGAGTTTGGCTTCATTAGAAACGAAGATGAGTCTTGTGTCTACAAGAAGGTTAGTGGGAGCTCTGTAGCTTTTCTGTTCTTGTATGTGGATGACATACTACTCATTGGAAATGACGTTCCCATGCTGCAATATGTTAAAGATTGGCTAGGGAAGTGTTTCTCAATGAAGGACTTAGGGGAAGCAGCCCATATACTCGGTATAAAGATCTATAGAGATAGATCTAAGAGACTTCTAGGCCTAAGTCAAAGTAAATATATTGACAAGGTGTTGAAACGGTTCAACATGCAAGATTCTAAGAAGGGATTCTTGACCATGTCACATGGAATCACTCTTTCAAAGAGTGGTTGTCCTTCCAATGAGAGTGAGAAGGAACGTATGAGTAGAATTCCATATGCCTCGGCCATAGGATCTATCATAAACGCCATGTTATGTACTAGATTAGATGTGTCATATGCCTTGAGTATGACAAGCAGATACCAATCTAATTCGGGTGAGAGTCACTGGATTGCAGTCAAGAACATCCTAAAGTACTTGAGAAGAACTAAGGATGCTTTCTTGATGTTTGGCGGGGAGGAATAGTTGTGTGTAAGGGGTTACACTGATGCAAGCTTCCAAACGGACATAGATTATTTTAGATCACAGTCGGGATATGTGTTTTTCCTGAATGGAGCAGCGGTGAGCTGGAAGAGTTCCAAGCAAGAGACGGTGGCTGATTCTACAACAGAGGCTGAGTACATTGCTGCAAATGGCGCATTAAAGGAAGCTGTTTGGATCAAAAAGTTTGTATCTGAACTTGGTGTGGTTCCTAGCATTGCGGATCCAGTTGAGTTGTACTGTGACAACACTGGGGCCATCGCGCAATCGAAGGAACCCGGGTCACACCAGAAATACAAGCACGTGCTCAGGAAGTTCCATCTGATTCGAGATATTATCGATAGAGGAGACGTTCGGATATGCAAGATTCCTACAGATGAGAATCTGTCAGACCCGCATACAAAGCCGCTTGCGCAGTGGAACATGAAGGGCACACTAGGAGTATGGGCATACGAGATGAGCCAGATTGGCTCTAGTGCAAGTGGGAGACTGTTGGAATAGATGCCCTAGAGGCAATCTAGTTTTGTATGAGTTTATTTGTGGCTAGAAAATTGATTTATTATTTATTGGATATTTAATATAATGAAATCCTTAGATTTACAATTGTGTTGTTTATCTTAAATATCCCTAGTCCAGTATAATGATTAATGGGACAATCATCTATAGACTAGTATGGGGTTGGAATGATATGGAGATATCATTATCCAACACATAGGTGTGCATTAAGGGTATTGGCGCACTGGATTGACCCATCTCCGAGAAGGCTATATACACGTTATGTTGAGTAACAAGCGCTTCTTGTGGTGCAATGGTATTGTCATCCTTAGACTTGAAGTCACTAGATATTCTAGTTGTGGATTATTGTGATTTTGGTAGCGTTAAACGCTACACCGTAACTGGGTAGTTATAAAGGCGTGTACCGGATACAATAAGAAGCAAACTTAGAGATCGTAGTGTACGTAGATAGATTTCTCCCTCCAAAATAACGGGAGCAAATATCCTAGGCCACTCGAGGGATAGTGCTTATAGAATGTCTGACCAGACTCAAATAAATCAATATAGTATATTGATGTTATTTGCACGAATAAGGCTATTCCCATGGTTTGAGAAACTGTGGATTGGATATACGAGTGTGACTTGTATGTCTCGTGTCCAATCCAGATATAGAGACAAAGGGACGAGACAATTACTTGTACAAGGTTTGTCAAGATGACTATTCTATTAGTTGGATAGAATGGATGTTTCGTAGAAACCGCTCCATATTAGCAAACTGTTCCTACCAACTAGATAGAACCTATGGGGTCACACTCTATATAGAGTTGAACTAGATATGGGAATTAATTAATAGGATTAATTAATTAGAAGGATCACTTTGCAATACCTTACAAACTTAGTAGGGACTAATTTGCAAGGAAGGGACTATATTGAATTCTAGTAGGACTAGAATAGGTCCTTAGGTAGTTGGCAAGGATTTGTTTGACTATATAAATGACACTCCTTCTTTCCTTCCCACACTTATGACCTTATTGATCATAACTTGAGTGGGAGAGAACAAAAGGAGAGAGCAAGCAAGCAAGGTAGGAGCCGCCGCCCCTCCCACGCCGCCGCCTGTCCCCGTCGGCCACAAGGAGGCCGAACCTCCTTGTTTCGGTCTCGTTTTGCGTGATTGTTCTTCCTCTTCCTCTTTCAAGATCTAGTATTCAACTCTAGGCGTGGATCAACTATAGAGAACGTGACCCAATTCGCGTTTGAAGTCATCAAAGGAGAACCCTAAGGTGTGTTATTGATTTCTTCCTTTACTATCGTTATGTATCTTGACTTGTGATCCTTGGAGGGTTTTGCATGGTTTATGATTGTTTGTGTTTCCGTTGCGCATCCATGAATCAAAACCCTACAAACACCAGCAACCGTTAGTTTGTCTCAGATCGATTTAAAGCTTCTACTTGTATAGATCGATCGAGTCAGATCCTTTTCTAAGATTCTGTAACTCCGCTTTGAGAGAGAGTATGTTGGATCTGGTCAAGGATGCATAGCGACACTCAAGAACAAGCCAAGCACGAGAAGTGAGAGATCCAATAACAAGGGTTAAGGATTCTTGAGATAGAGTGGCTTTTAAAATGGTTAAAATAACATAATCTTAACGTGTCCAGGCAGTGTACGCCGGATTGACAACATGAGCACCATTGGTGGTGTTGAGAACTGGAGATGGATAAGGTATTAGGCCATCAAGGTAACCATATAAGGTATGTGTGCAAAAAATAGAAGAGATATGATGCTTCAATAAGACAAAATTGGAAGAATCACTACTAGAAATGTACCCTAATATGACCGTTTGTCAAACGGCGGTCAGGAAAACCGCCATTTTAGTTGACCATAATATAGTTTATTAATGTCGCCGAAATTGTCTACGGATACGGTGGTTTCCTTTGGGGCGCCGTTAATTATTCGACGGTTCGCTACTAACAGCCGGGTATGTTTTATAATTTTCTGTGGTTATATTACAAACCTTCATTAATTGTTTTAATTTAATGATTGTTATTTTAATTAATCTTTTTGCTTACCAGTTTGAAAAAAAAAATCTTTTTGTTTACCCACGATCATGTACCGTGCCTCTTCCTGATTCTTCCCCAAATCATGATCTGAAGCCCTAAACCCTCCAGCTGTTCGCGAAACCGAAGCCCTACCCGCGAATCCTAAATGTGAGAGCGGGAAATCGAAATTGACTGAGCGCGATCGACTGAGTGTAAATTGATTTTCTGAAATCATGTCGTCAGATTGCTACACGTGCGCTGGTATTTCGTCTTCTTCTTCTTCGTCTTCTCTTCTTCGTCTTCTTCTTCTTCTTCATTTTCTCTTTCTTCTCCTTCTTTGTTTTCGTGGATCGGTATCTAGGAGTGATAGCGAAGTTGTTAGTTCTCCATATTATTCATCTTCTTGCTGTTGATTTCTGTGCAGGTCACGGTTGATTCTGGTGGTTTCGTTATTGTTGAAGAAAGCACGACTCTGCGATACAGGTTTGTCTCTATCTTTGTGGTTTTCGCTTGATTTACTGCTTTGTGCCTCAATTATTGGTCGACTCTGAAGTCAATTATGGTTGAGGTGAGAATAGTAGATGGATTGATCAGGAGGAATTAAATGAGTCAGGGTCAGTAGGTATCATGTCTGGCAGTCAAGCAAGGTCCTAAGTACCATACTAGAGATTACTGTCTTCAGAAGGCTAGAGAACATATTCGGCTAGAGAATTAAAGACTAAATAGAAAATAGATGAAGCACTAAAATGACATCGCAGGCTGAGCAGGCATTTATGGGACAGTACAAGATGGAAGCTTGATAACAACTTAACCATTGCGATAGATGGTGATATATCATGGTACTAGAGCTGAAGTTTCATGGCATCAATATTTAATTCGCTTTTTGTCATAATTCCGTGTTTTTACTTTCAAATTATTGATTATTGAAAATATGATGCGTCTCCTTATTCTCCGTGTGTCATAGGCAATTGGTAGAGAAATTATGGCACTCTCTCCAATAATTATAGTTTTTTTTAAAGAAAAAAAAAAGAAGTGCAGAGGTTGAGATGCAAATATCATCAAAGCACAAATAACAGATAAACAATATGTTGTAAGTAACCCGCTTGCGACAGGGAAATCATGAATGGATCCTCTACCATTCATTTCTGTCATTTTGATATAATCTTGTTTGTTAATGTTTATGCACTTTTATGGTTGACTTCTTTTTTTTATTTGGGGTTTCAATTCTATTCCAGAAGATAAAAAACACGTACTTGTAAAATAAGACATCTCTTCACCTCCTGCTAAAAATTAAACAAAAATTATACGATCGCTTTTTGTTATGAGATCACACTACGTATGTGTCATTACCGAATCACTCTCTTAATGAGTCAGCTCTGGTGTGCTAATTGGTTATGAACTTATGATGAGGTTGATGTAACACAAACAATATTGTATCCTCTAATTCACAGAAGTCAATAAATCTTCAGGAACCTATTTGGGCTATTTCTTCAATTTCAACGATTGTCCACCAATTAATCTCGTATTAGTCTCTTGAAAATTAGACACGTGTATACACTATACAAATCCACACATTTTTTAGCATATGGTCGGCTGTTGTACAACGTTCCAAGGCGCCACAATTAAGTTCCACACATACGAAACCAAGTATATTAAACGCCAGTACCCCAAAATGTCAAGATATATTATGTGATGTGCCAATAAACATTGCCACACTGGATAACCGCGGTTCTAACCAGAGTAATATGTAAGTTGCTAAAGAGGTACTTGTAAGCAAATGGAGATCGTTACTATTGTAACAGAACTCCTAATTCAGAGCTCTGATACCAGTTTGTTATGATCCGGGCAGAGCTTAGAGAATGATGATAATAGAAGAAACAAGAACACAAGAACAAACCCGATATAACGTGGTTCACTAGCACGGTGCTAGCTACCTCCACGACCCGAAAACCCTTGTTTATTAGAGAGAAACGATACGAATAGTGACAACCCACAATGTTTAGACACAACGTAGGTCCCTTATATGGACATATAGGAGTGACTTAGTGCCCAAAACATCCCAAAGACGACTATATAATATATAAGGAAACAACCCAAAAACTGCCAAAGTTGGACGACCAATTTGTTTCCTAAATCTCTTAGCCGCCTTTGAATTTTGCCGCCTTTGACTTCAAGTCATAATCAACAAATCTCCACCTTGACTTGAATCATCTCAGAAACCCGAACCTGAACCGATGCTTCTCTCCAATAACCCCAAATTCACAAGTTGTTCCATCTTCGCCAAGATCCTACATCGAGTGCCCCCATCGATGCTCCAACTCCCGTCTAGTTACTGCAATCGAACCCTATCGATGCTCCAACTACGGCCGAGTTCCTGCAATCGAATCCCCTGCATGTTGTTCCAACTCCCACCGAGTTCCTACAACAATTTTGTTGTTCCGACTCCCACCGAGTCCCTAAAACAAACCCCCTAGCACGTGTCCCCTTCACGTTCCATTGTCTCTCTTCAGAGACTACCCTATTTCATCCTCCACCCCCTCGTCAAGAGCACGAATTCACCCTTGCCCCCCAACAGGGTCTAGAGAACTAGACCATCCTCCGATGTACCCTCCACCTGCAGCCATACGTGCAGATCCTGAGTTCATCCTTCGTCCACCGGCGTCTCTTTTCTCTACCGTTTGAACAGACGTCACTGTAGCTTCCCTTGACCGCCATCATTGCGCCGAAACTCAGACTGTCTGAACCCCCATACGCAGCCCTATGCTGCGCCCCCTCTTGCTGAGACTCAAACTCAGCGGTGGTGGTTGTAGAAGCCCCCTCTTTATCTTCCGCCAATGGCAACCATATGCCTTGCTGCTTCAACAAAACACGTACCTTGATCTGCCAAAGACTGAAGCTGTTTCTCCCCGTGAACTTGTCGATCTTGGTCATCCCCCCGTTCATCTTCTCTGCAGCTCATTTTCCAGACCCGTAACCCCCAAACGCGTGCTCCACCTTGATCGCGAAACCGTAGCTACGAATTTCACGGATTGTGAAACCCTAGCCCTATAGCTCCACCTTAATCTTGGAACACCGCAACCTAAGCTCTGAGCTCCCCTTGGATCGCTGAACAAGGCTCTAATACAAATTTGTTGTAACAGAACTCCTGTTTCAGAGCTCTAATACCAGTTTGTTATGATCCGGGCAGAGCTTAGATAAAGATGAGAATAGAAGAAACAAGAACACAAGAACAAACCCGATCTAACGTGGTTCACTAGCACGGTGCTAGCTACCTCCACGACCTGAAAACCCTTGTTTATTACGGAGAATCGATACGATTACAACCCACACTATGGCCAATGGCCATAGTGACAACCCACAATGTTTAGACACAACCTAGGTCCCTTATATAGACATATAGGACTGAATTAGTGCCCAAAACATCCCAAATACGACTATATAATATATAAGGAAACAACCCAAAAACTGCCAAAGTTGGACGCCCAATTTGTTTCCTAAATCTCTTAGCCGCCTTTGACTTTTGGCGCATTTGACTTCAAGTCATATTCAACAGTTACTGATGAACCACCGAGTACATATCAAGTGGGGTTATTGTCTCTTTCTAGTACTGTTTCCTGTGTGTTGACAAATATGTTAGCGAAACGGCTTTTTTGACACGAATTTGAGCACGGTTTTTGTGGATCATGATGAAACTACCTATATAGACAGTCCCCCCTTTCATTATTTTTCACCTCCAAACCCAGTGCTTACACAAATCTAATCTCTTAGAATTCTCTATCGTGTAGGTTAGTTCACTATGAACTATTGGGTTGTGCTCTTGTCCATGGTACAGCGACGCTTTTATCCTAAGAAGCTATTTGCCCCAAATGTAGTATAAATAAATGGAGATGAGAAGAGAGGAGACGGAAAACCAATGAACCAGTGTCATTTTTTTTTTTGCACCAAAGTGTCATTTTTTATGCTACTTTGTTTTTTTGTCTGAATTTTTTTGATACCTGTGTTAGGTGTTAGAAATCAGAAGTTATTTTTGTTTCTTGAACACATTTCTAACTAAACTTCCAGCTACTTGTCATTAAGTTCCATGTGTATCAAATCGTACTGCATGCCATTGCACTCGCCCTTACTTTTGTAACCTGACTAGAGACTAGAGTTTTTAGAGAAAACCGGCACCCTCTCACCGTGACTGCATATAAAACTTTCACTGGAATATGCCCGTTGCGGAGATAATACAAAAATAGGCTCGCTTAGAAACTAATACTTCAAGTATGTTCTTTTAGACCTGGGTGCCTTCTGCCCTCCCCATGATATTGCTCAACCGAGTGGTGATTGTGGCTGTGGCAGTCACTTTTACTTGGCTTCCAGGATGCTTCAAATAGAGAAACCAGTAGTCACCTTGCATTGAGGAACTAGGAACGGCCTGACAAATGAGCTTTAGGGAGAAAAAATAAGTTTCGGGATGTATAGGAAGTCCAGACCAAATCTAACATGGGTACATTGCCCAAAATGAATAGTGGGTTACATTGGTAGATTGTTTTACTTTCGAATTATTGGTAGATCAAAATTTCCCGTATTAAAATTTAGACTTACTAGTGAACCAAAGCTCCTACGGATTGTGACGATTGAGATTAAAGCAAATTCAAAAAGTAAAAGAACCCCTCAGATTTGTTTTGATGCTTTTCTGTATTTATAAAGTAAAAGAACCAAATCTCCTACGGATTGTAAAGATTGAGGTAGGCCTCAAAATATTTTCTGTAAGATTCCATTAGTAATCTCTTTCAACTGAAAGTGTAAGTAGTTTGGGGTACATGGAAATGGACTACGCGACTGAGTTTCCTCACAATTACATGGATCGCCGCCCCAGGAAGCGTCCTACATTGGGCTGGGAAGCTTCTGATCCTTCAAGGGTACACTCTTTACGTTTTAATTCCATTGTGGTAGCAACTTTTTCTCTGCGTTAGCTCTGATTATGAGAACAAATCTGATTATGAGCACATCCTCCAAGGGTACACTCTTTACGTTTCAATTCCACTGTGGTAGCAACTTTTATCTTCATGTGTATATATATTTATCTACATGACGATGCAGTTATGGACAAGAGCTGGATAGAATTGAAAAAAAGATTCTCTCTTCCATATGTGAGAGGATGTGAAGAGTTTCTGAATTTTGCATTCGCTCACAACAAGGGTGGGGAGTACATTTATTTTCCATGCAAAAACTGCCTAAACCACTATTATCGGAATAGATGTACAGTGCATGAGCATATTTTGGTCGACGGATTTAGTAAAGATTACAAGATATGGACAAATCATGGGGAGGGCATAGGTGGCGTTGAATATGGCAGTGATGAAGAGGGTCATGACGTTGAGGATGAAATGAATGATATGGTAAAATGATGAATTTGGTTGGCCACATGGCAACGATGATGCATTTTCTAGTCCAAGCCCTGATGCTAATTATGAAAAGAATGTTAAACTACTGAAAGATGCAGAGCGTGAGTTATATCCAGGCTGTAAGAATTTTACGAGGTTGTCATTTATAGTTCGTCTTCTACAGCTGAAAGTGATATATGGATGGAGCAATACTTCGTTTGACATATTGATGACTTTGTTGAAAGAAGCTTTCCCAGAAGGAGAAACTTTACCAGCATCGTACTATGACGCCAAAAAGTTTAGAAACTCATTGGGGTTTAGCTACATTAAGTATGGTGCTTGTCCAAATGATTGTATGTTGTATTGGAAGGATAAGAAAGATGTTGAAAAATGTGACTTTTGCAAAGAAGACAGGTACAAACCAAGGGATCCGAATTGTGAAAAGGGAAATTCGAATGAGAAGCGCATTCCGCGCAAGCAATTGCATTATTTCCCTGTCAAAGAGAGGTTACAAAGGTGGTTCATGTCTGCAAAGACCGCATCACTAATGCGTTGACATGCAGAGGAGCTTACTAATGATGAGTTACAAATGCACCCTGCTAATTCAGTAGCTTGGAAGAAGTTCGATGCAGACCATCTCAGTTTCGCCCATGATCGCAGGAATGTTAGACTCGGGCTTGAATCTGATGGTTTCAACCCATATTGTACATTAAACAGCACGCATAGCATATGGCCTGTTATACTTATTAACTTTAACTTGCCACCAGAGGAATGCACTAAACAGTCCTCAATGATGTTGTCTTTGTTGATAGATGGCCCGGAAGCCCCATGAAATGATATTGATGTTTACTTACAACCATTGATTGAGGATTTCAAAGACATGTGGATTGAAGGTGTGCCTACATACGATGCAGATATTAAGTATACGTTCCAATTACGCGCAACACTTATGTGGACTATTAATGACTTCCCACCATATGCCAATTTATCTGGATGGAGTACAAAAGGAAAATTGGCATGCCCATCATGCAATGAAGATATAGATTATCGACGGTTAAAATATAGCCGGAAGTTCTCGTATGCAGGACACAGGCGATTTTTACCGACTAGTCATGCCTTTCGGAAGGACACTCGAAATTTATTTGATAAAGTAGAAAAGAGGCCAGAACCTCCTCGTTTATCAGGAGAAGGTGTCTTCAAGGAGGTGGAACATGTTGTAAACGATTTTGGTAAATATGACCGGCCAAATAAGAAGCGGTCTCATGATGTGCTAGAAGATGATTATGATGAATTGCCTTTGAATTGGAAGAAGCGTAGTATATTCTTTGAGCTTCCGTACTGGAAGTACAATATGTTGCGACACAATCTCGATGTTATGCATATTGAGAAAAATGTTTGCGACAGTATAATTTCCACATTGCTTGGTGTGCAGGGAAGAACCAAAGATACCTTAAATTCAAGGCGTGACCTAGAAGATATGCACATACGAAAGTCGTTGCATCGAGTAAAAAACGTAAAGAATGGCAAAGATGTTTTTCCCCCAGCTGCATTTGCATTAAGCAATGAGCAGAAAAGACATTTTCTCCAAGTGCTGAAAGATGCCAGATTTCCTGACGGCTATGCCTCTAATATTTCTCGATGCATCAATATGAAGGAGAGAACAATTCAAGGACTAAAAATTCATGACTATCATGTTCTCATGCAACAATTACTACCCATTGCAATACGAAAGGTGTTGCCTAAACATGTTGCCAAACAATTTATTGAGTTGTGCACCTACTTCATACTTCTATGTTCTAAGGATATTACGGCAATAGATGTTGATGATATGAAGGAACGAGTAGTATTGACCTTTTGTCATCTGGAGAAGATATTCCCGCCATCCTTTTTTGATGTGATGGTGCATTTTACAGTTCATTTAGCGGAGAAGGTTGCTATTGGGGGAAGTGTTCACTTCAGGTTGATGTATCCCATCGAAAGGTATATATGTTTCGTATATATTTTAGTCAAATTAAATGTATAAGTACATTATTTTAATAATCTATCCTACCTTTTTAGGTTTTTACGCATATTTAAATAATATGTGCGGCAAAGAAATCATGTAGAGGGATCAATTGCAGAAGGATACTTGGCAGAGGAGGGCCTTTTCTTTTGCAGTCGATATTTGGGTGATAACAATGAGACGAAGATGAATAGTGAAGAACAGCACAAGGAATATGGATTAGGGGAAGCTAAACAACATTATCTTGACCACAAGGAGCGCAAGCAAGCTCACAGATACGTGTTAGCGAATTTACCGTGTGTTGCTCCATTTCATGTGTAAGTGATTTATATGTCTTATTTTATAATTTAGTGTCTGAAAGGGTTGCGTTATAAGATGTTTTTTTACTCTGACAATGCAGTATTCACATGGACCACCTTAGAGAGGAATTTCCTCAACTATCTCACATGAGAATAATGAGAAAACACCACGACGAGTTTACCGGCTGGTTTCGTTCGTATGTAAGTAGAACACTCAATATATTCTCTGTCATTATAAAAGTCAAAAGCATTAATAGTCTATTATGTATTCTTCATCATTGTAGGTTCGAAACGCAACAGGGAACAATGACATTACTGATGAATTGAGAGTTCTTAGTAGAGGACCTGATACATGGGAACTGAGTTACAAAAAAGGGTGCACTGTAAACTGATTGAAGTTCCATACTAAGTCTTACGGTGCAAGACTCAAATGCCAGAACAGTGGAGTCATGCTAAATGCCGATGTACAAAGTTATGCCAGTACAAGCGATAATCGCCCTGTCGTTAGTGGACCAAATTACTATGGAAGGTTGACACATGTCATGGAGTTATGTTACTCCATTGAAGTTAAATTCATGATGTTCAAATGTGAGTGGGTGGAAAACAGGATGAATTTGGATGCACGCTTGTAAATTTCAATCATCTTATGTACAAACAAAACAAAATATCAGATGAGCCATTCATTTTAGCGTCTCAAGCTCGGCAAGTTTGGTATGTAAATGACGACCCTAATGAGAAAGACTGGAAGGCTGTGGTTGAAATGAAGCCAAGGGGTCGGTACAACATGAAAGGTTTGGATACGTCAAATGTTGATGTGGTTGAAGAATTGAGTACATGTCCAGAAGCTGAGCCCTTTAATGCACAAAATTTAGAATTGGAAGTCAATGGAGCTGAACACGATGGATCTTATGCAGAAGAGATCAATGAAGATAATAGGAATGACGATGGTTTCCTTAACTTAGAGGAATTAGTGAATGACGAAGTGGACGACGTCGACATCAACTTTAATTATGACAGTGATAGGGTTAATGATGAATCAGATGAAGATGATTTGTAGTTAAATTGATGTGGTTCTTTAGATTATTTCCATGATATGAGACATTTGTGATTTATATTTGAATGTTTTTTTTCTGGCTTCGTGTATATTAAGGCTGCCTATTGTGATTTTTGTGATTTTGTTTATGTTAGATAATGTTTATTTATGCACTACTAATTGTTGACACTCTCTTATCCTTTCAGGTTACGGATGGCGAGAAAGAGGATCGCAGCATGTCCTGGCAGAAGCATGGAGGCACATCCTAAATCATCACCAGCTTTAACGATCACTGGAGCGCTGCCACCGCTATTGCAGCACAGCCACCTGCTGCTGCAGCACCGCCAACTGATAGACCGTCATCGGCACCAGCACATAATGTGGGTGCACCACCTTTTATACCCCCAACATTGGAAGGTAAATAATATTGAATGAAATTAAGACTACTTTATTGTTTTTGTTGTTTTCTCCCAAAAATGATCTTTATTACAAAATCATCTATAAATATATTATAGCTTCACACTCTGAGGAGATTTCAAGTACTGGAACTAAGCGCAAGCGGTCGTGTGCAAAGCCAAATAAAGCATGGAACTCAGGGAAGCCAATGATGCAACTTCAATTTAATGAGTATTGGCAGCCAGTTGGAAAGGAGGCGACGGCAAAATTTCAGAGCCAACTGGGGTTGATGGCAAAAAATGGGGAGTTGTTGCCACTAACTCATACTTCTTGGAAGAGTCTAGATTTGGGCGAGGGTAAGGAGCGTGCATGGGATCTTGTTAAGGTATGATAATTGACTCATTTTCGCTATTCTTATGAATGAAGTTCAATTCTAAATGTTCTCAAATCATTTACTAGTTTTAATGTTATTGTATTATTAGAAAAACATAAATTGTCCAGAGCAATTTAAGGAGAGATGCCTGCAGTCCTTGAATAAGAAGTGGAAGGATTGGAAACATGAAGTCACAAAGAGTACTTGAAGTACGACAACGACGAAGATAGGTTGGCTAATGTCCCGGAAAGAGTTTCTCCCGAGCAATGGCCGAACCTTGTGAAATGGTTTGCGAGTAAAGAGGCAAATGTGCTGTTAATTAAGTAGAAAGAATATCTCACTTTACGAAATTGATTTACTGTTTTTTTTCTCGGATTCGTAGTACCATTTTATAAATACGTATGTTTAATGTTTGCGCAGGCAAGGAGTTTTACGAACAAGGATAATAGAAGCCAACATAATGATCCTCACAAGACTAGGAGGACAAGTTACGCTGTGATCCGACATCAGGTACATGAGCTCTGCGCACATATTTATCCTTTCAGCTAAGTTTGAGACCTACAAACCTATGAATGGAACTTCCCATGGATTCCGAAGCATATATCATACTGGAACCACTTTAGTGGCTGAAATATTTCCAGTAATTCCCTTTTGTGAAAATGTTTACTCTGCAATAATTTCCCTGTGATTGGTTGACACTTCCCAAAACAGTGGGCAGCGACTGCAGTAGTTCAAATGTGGCGGTGGAGGTGGGCGGTAGTGGTGGTTCTTGGTGACGGGGATGTTAGAATGAGCTATGTAATTACTCTGCAATCATTTTACAGAATATTTTACCACCAACCAAACGGAGCCAAAGTGTCATGAAATTTGGCACAATAGGGGTGAAAGTGTCCTTTCTCAAACTGATGGGGGTGAAAGTGTCTTTTTCCCTTTATTATGTGTTGAATAAGGGCTGAAGATTGTGAAAACCAACACCAGTTATTACCCTTTGCTGGTATTGGTCCTGTTTGGATGAGCTAAACCATGGATGAGTTATTACCCTTTGCTGGTAATGACACCTCCTCTTTATCCCTATACAGTGAATGCTGCAGTTGAAGCTACACAGGAACAACTTTCACAGATGAGAGAAATGTTTTTAAGTTTGCAAGGAAATAGGCAAGGTGGTTCATCACAACCTGAACATTTCCCACCATCACATACTTCACCGGCTATGTCGAAGTCAAATGGTCCAGCATCTAATGTTTCACCATCTCAGCGCCAGGTTTCACCATCCAATGTTTCACCATCTCAACGCCAGGTTTCACCATCCAATGTTTCACCATCTCAGCGCCATATTTCACCGTCTATTGTTTCACCATCTCCGCGCCATATTTCACCATCAACTACCACTGCAAATGGCGGGGTTATGCAGTTATCCGAATCTCAAGTACGTATGCCCAGTTGTGCATTTCTATATATGATTATTGTTTCTCATTATTGTTTGTTGTAATATTTTGGCAAAATATCTTTATGTTGTCATGTTTAAAGGGAGAGTATGTTGTGCTATATTCATGGAATGATCCGAAGGTTCAAGTTGCTGTTGGCAAAATCATCTCTAAGGACCCTAACAAAATGGTCGACAACATAAGAGTAGGTGAAGGAAATGTCGAAGTACTTGTCGAGAGCATAATACGGCCTAGCTTCCCATTATTATACGAGAGGAGTGATGCTGCGTTACTTCATGATGCGCTGAAGAAGACCATCATTTGGCCAATTTCCGAGGTATATACAAAATATTCTTAAAATCCAATCAATTGTTTAGTCTGAATTTGAAATGGTTTATCAATTTGTTTATGCATGTAATCAAATTTTGCAGATGCGACGTTCTGCGACTCGACAAAGTACTCATTAGACCATCTCCAACGGTGGTGAGAGGCGAGCCTTTTGGGTGGATTAGCACCTCCAACAGGGAGGTGGCGGTGGCGACGAAGGCGGTTAATCCGCGGGCGCAGGCGCAGGGGCGGGGGCGGCGAGCCCGCGTGCGAGACCGTGTGTGGCCCACCAATCTCGCCTCCCTCTCTCCTGTTAGACTGGTTTCTTCCTTTTTTTTTTTTTCTTTTTTATCCGTTGATACAGGAGATTTGTTTGATATGGGGGAAGAAAAAATATGAGAAATATTTGGGATGTGGTTTGAAGACTGATTTCTTCCCTTTTTCTCTTTTAAATTCGTTGATATGGAAGATTTTGTTTGATATGGAGGAGAAAAAATAGGAGAAATTTTTGGGATGTGGTTTGAATATAGGAGAAAAAATAGGAGAAATTCTCTTTTAAATTCATCTGGGGAAGTTATTTTGATTTATTTTGTTTTAGTAAATTTCGGAAAATTATGATCAGTTAGTTTGATTTATTTTTTATTTCTTTTTTTTGTTACGTTTACGAATTCATAATTATATATTAATAATGTTTTTTTGAGAAATACTATATATTAATAACTGAATATAATTAATTAATGAATTACAAAAAATATAAAATAATAATGTAATTGAGATAGTTGAATAAAATAATAAAGGATGGTGGGTAGAGGGGGTGGGGGAGACCTCCACTGTTGGAGGGTAAATGGCAATTTTGTGAATATTAAGAAGTCAAATAGTGGGATGAGGGGGTGGGGGAGACCTCCACCATTGGAGTTGGCCTTAGAAGACTATCATGATCGTCATTGGTGAGTAATTACTGTCCTTGAGCTATGAGCTAAGGCATCTATATACCTGATACAGTATGGGTTAAGCTAATGCATATATGTCCTCTGATTCACTACCCACCATTGACCTGACCGTAGTTCACTTATGGAGGAATCACAAACCTCCAACTTGTGTTCAGTTACAAATGTTCACATTTTTGGTCTGTTTTTGTTCATTTGTGTGTGTTTGTTCAAGTATGCAATTCATTGTTCTGCTAATCAAAGGTATGATGGGTGTAGTTTTCATCTAATTGAGAACATCCACTTCTATAAAATTGATTCATACAGAGTTGGGATTACAAAATTTTGAATTTGATATACTGAGCTAATGTATCTAATTCTTATTAGAGTTAAGAATATGTTTTCCTGTTTGCAATAAAGGATACCAGGAAAACCATGATGTATTTTCTCTCTCCTGTTAGTTTATCTCCTTCTCTAGGCCCTATCTTTCTTGATAGGTTTACTCGGCTGATTTAGTAGATTTTTGGACTCATCAATACAGCTCAACAAAACTCTATATATAAATATATATATATATATATATATATATATATATATATATATATATATAGAGAGAGAGAGAGAGAGAGAAAATGTTATGCTCTATATACCATTTCAAACACAAACCAATTAGGCAAATTCAATTCAACCTAACACCATTCTTACCTAGCTAGCATCATAACTTAACCTGCAGTAGTGGAAACCTTGATACCAACAATCTAATTTCCATCCATGACCCAAAAAAGTATTTTCACTAGAGAAATCTAGTTTCACTCCACCGCGGTCGGATCATCTTTTTTTTCACCTACAAAATTGATTCCCGGCAGAGTACCAAGATTAACGTCTTCTTGAGGATTCTTATCCTCTGAAGAATTGAAGAATTAGTAGACTTGACTTGGTTGCGCTGAAGGGCATCTGAATTTCCAGCATGAAAGGAGCCCGAGCTGTCATAAGTTCCATTTTGGATCTCCGGCTTCTCAATCTGGCTTTCTAGTTCAAGTGATCCATTAACTGGTTTTACCTTCTCTCGTTCAGCAAACCGTAAAATGGTAGAGTTTACGGGATTTTGGATCGCAGCTTCTGCGCTACTCGCCAAATTTGAGTCAGATTGATTGTTGCTTGATTCTGCACCAGAACCTTGTCCCTCTCCGATGATAGAACTTGCAAAGTTAACATTTTGAGCTTCATTTTGAACTTTCAACGTCACTTGTAACATTTTGAGCTTCATTTTGAACTTGCAACATCTTGTCTGTTTCATTCTGCAAAGATAGGTTATCACTTACTAGATTCCCTTCTGTGGAGTTATTCTCGCTTTTAGGCAGCTCAACAGCTTCCTTCTGTGTCACTGTAGCATTCAAAAGCAAGTTATTTTCTGATTTCGATGAAATCGTGGCATTCGCGTTATCTCCCTTTTCGGTAACATTCGGATAAATACCATTTTCAACTATTTCACCTTTCTCTTCTGAGCAGTTTTCGCTTGGTTTTCCTTTTCCTCTTGTAGACAATTGGTTTCTTATGTCTTCCCAGTTAAATCTTCCACGTTTCTATTTTCGGTCTTGTTGCTCGTAGCTTCGATGTCTTGAGTCACTGCACTTGAAGCATCATCACCCTTGTACAGTTTCTCTTGTGCCTCATGTGCGCTCCTGCTACCAAAATTACCATCACGGCCCTCCGAAGAACTCGCTTTCTCCTTTTCAGCATCTACAACACTACCTCCCTGAAAACTATTCTCTTCTCTCTTCTTCTCCTCTTCTAATATGTCCTCTCCGTCATCGTCTGTATCGGGTTTCTCTCGATTGTGTTCACGGATCGCGTCTTCTCTCTCTTCACTAGAGTTTTTTCCATCTTGCTCTATATCTTGTTCATCATCATGCTTGTTGTCATCTTCTTCTTCTGCTTCATCTTCTTCATCATGCTTTGGGTTACTATTTTTAGACGTTTCCTCCAGCAGCGGAGGAAGATCTCTCTGTTGGAATTGTGCCCTAGAGGCAATCAATTAATTGTGACATTTATGGATTTACGATTCATTATGTTATCGATATAGAGATATGTTAACATGAATGAAGTCCTTAGAATATAAGTGTTATATTCTTAAATATCCCTAGTCAAATATAATGACTAATAGGACAATCATCTATAGACTAGTATGGGGTTAGACTGATATGGAGATATCATGATCCAACACATGGGTATGCATTAGGAGTAATGGCATACTGAATTGACCCATCTCCGAGAAGGCTACATACACGTTATGTTAAGTCACAAGTGCTTTTCGCGGTGCAATGGTATTGTCATCCTTAGACTTGAAGTCACTAGATAAACTAGTTGTGGATTATTGTGATTTTGGTAGCGTTAAACGCTACACCGTAACTGGGTAGTTATAAAGGCGTGTACTGGATACAATAAGAAGCAAGCTTAGAGATCGTAGTGGACGTAGATAGAATTTGTCCCACCCACATAACGGGAGCATATATCCTAGGCCACTCGAGGGATAGTGCTTATAAAATGTCTGGCCAGACTCAAATAAATCAATATGGGATATTGATGTTATTTGCACGAATAAGGCTATTCCCATGGATCGAGAAACTATGGATTGGATATACGAGTGTGACTTGTATGTCTCATGTCCAATCCGGATATTGGGACAAAGAGATGAGACAATTACTTGCACAAGGTTTGTCATGATGACTATTCTATTTGTTGGCTAGAATGGATGTCTTGCTAGAGGCCGCTCCATATTAGTAAATAGTTACTACCAACTAAATAGAACCTATGGGGTCACACGCCATATAGGGGTGAACTAGACATGGGAAATAATTAATTAATATGATTAATTAATTAAATGGATCAAATCGCAACAACTTGCTAACTTAGTAGGACTAATATGCAAGTTGGCCTAATTCATGTAGAGACATGATTATGATTTGCCAAGGTGGCCTAATTCATGTAGGGACATGATTAGGATTAATTTGCAAATAGAACTAATCCATGTATTGACATGATAAGGACTATTTTTGCAAAAAGGGACTAATCCGAACTTGAGTAGGATTAGGAGAGGGGTACTTTATGTAGTAGGACAAGGAGTTTTTGGACTATATAAAGAACACTCCTAGCTTATTTTTCTCTCTACACACCACACATCTATTTGATAGAATAAAGGAGAGAACAAAGCAAGGAGAGAGCAAGTCCCAAAAAGATGGCCGAACCCCCTTTATGGGACCGCCCCCTACCCATCGGCTACAAGGGGAAGCCGCCCCACCTTTGGCACTCCATTGTTGGCGATTTCTTCTTCCTCTTCCATTCTTCCTAGCTAGCACATGGATTTGGAGGATCTAGATCTCACCTCTAGGCGTGGATCAACCGTAGAGACGTGACACTATTCGCGTTTGAAGTCATCAAAGGAGAACCCTAAGGTGTGTTGTTGATTTCTTACCCTTACCATCGTTATGTCTCTTGACTTGTGATCCTTGGAGGGTTTTGCATGGTTTTATGATTGTTTGTGTTTCCGTTGCGCATCCATGATTCAAAACCCTACAGTGGTATCAGAGCCACAGGTCGTAGAGCATAAACGTGGTTTATGTGTTACGTTTTAGTTGTTTTACACCTTAATTTGATTGTTTATCGCGTAAAACAAGACAAATCAAGCATGGGATGCAATTTGTCAATAAACTTTCATAACAAGATCTAATTTTTGCATTGGATGCATGAATTAGTGAGTTTGAGAAATTTTAGGATCTTAGATCTAGGGTTTGGGCATCCTTGGGGAAGAAGGAGTTCTCCCAAAACAAGGAAACAACCAAACTTGGGCACCAAGCAAGGGAGTTGTTTTGGAAACAACTCCCATAAGGAGGTTCGACCCCCTAGGGGACCGCCCCCTTTGCTTGCCGCACAAGCTTGGCCGCCCTAGGGGCCGGGCGGCCCTAACCCGCGGCCTAGGCTTGTGGGTTTTGGGTCGGGCCGGCCCTAGGGCCTTGTGGTTCATCCTGTTGGGCCCGGACAATTTGATTGATTGGGCCCATGGACCGTTTTAACCCTAGAAATCCTAAAAACAATTAAAATTGAACAAGCGCTTTAAAATTGGGTTTTAACTGTTTATGTGCAAATCGCATGGTGATTGGATATGGCCTTAGGATGTGGTTTGATGTGGATGTTTAATTTTGTGGTTTGGTTTTACGGCCTGCGAGCTGATCAATAAATTGTAATAATTAATTAGGGTTTTATGGCCTGCGTGTCATTTTTTTTTTCAACTTGTGATATTTATTTTATTTAGTATAGAAATTAGCTAGTGCTAGATAAAGTAGATTGTTAGCCAAGATTGAAGAAAAGAAGCCCAAAGCCAAAGAAGCCACAAAAGGATGGAGCATGGAGCATGGAGCATTCCACATGACTATGAAGGATGGACCAAAAGATTAAGTCGCATGAAGATGTGTTTGCTTTTAGGGTTCATAGATAATTCCATTGGCTTGAAATTATCTTAGTTAGAAAAGGCCATATCCATATCACGTTTAATTTCTGTTTTGTGGTTGTTTACTTTATTGTCTTATAATTGTGTTGTTGGTGTATGGATGATGCATGCAATTAGGATAATAAGATAATTAGACAACCCGGATCTATTATTTGGAGTTGTGCCCAAACTCAAATAGATAGATTAGTTGATTTTGATCAACAAAACAATTAAAATTGAATTTAAAAATCCCTCAAAATTCAAATATTGTGTTCTTGCCTTCTCGTTATATAAACACTCATTATCATCATTATTTATCAAGTTCGTGCGTGCCAAAGCATGGCGACTTGGTTCATAATGATGGAATGCGATGGCACGTAACAATGTGCAATTGTTTAAATTAGAGGTTGAACACAACTGGGTTATTAATATGATTAAGAAACCTAGAGGCAATCAATTGGGATTATCCATACGGATGGATAAATAAGGAGTTATTTGCCCGATTGAACCAAGAGTTGCATAAGGGATGCAATTGGAATTGTTCCTACCTAAAGTATTCAAATTATGGGTGACTTGCCAAAGCAAGCTCATAAGGAGATGAAACATGGATCTTGGCCCACTAGAAAATATAATGATATTTTCCGCATTAATTTCTTGAGGGTTATTAATCCGTAAAAAAATAGTGGGAGCTATATTTAACAATTTAAATCCTTGTTGAATATAGTTAAACGTCACAAAATTTGCATAATCCTATTATGTTGAATACCCATGGCATTAAACAAACAAAAACACGACTTTATCTTTTTCTAGACTGGTATAAAATTGAGAATTGTTCTCAAATAAAAGAGAAATTGTTGTACATCGTAGAACATAAAGATCTCTTCCTACCAACTACCAAAACACTAAAACCTAATGGAAGGGACATCAAAGAATGGTTCTTTGTATGTGACTTGCCTCATGTTAGCAGCCATAAACTCTGAGCTCTAGAGGCAAGAAGAGAGACATGGAGAAGTATGATATGATCATACATTGAAAGAAGCTTTTTCAAAAGAGGGAGCTAAACATGAAAGGTTTGAAGTGTTGCTCCACTTTGGGTTATGCAAATATACTAATTCAATATGATTGAAACATTAGTGAATATGAATTATCTATGAGATAGATAAAGAATAAAAGGTTATCCACCCAAGTGGACCAAGAACTGCATTGGATGCAATTATAGTTTTGTTTTAAAGTTGATTTACTCAGTATGATTGAAAAATCACAAAAACAAAACACTAATAATGGGCATGGAAAAGTTCTTAATGGATAACAACATGGTTAAGGGCAAAGTAGTTTGCGCCGACCCCATGGGTATAAAGCAAACCTGTTGCTAGAACCAAGTTGCCTTGGAGTCCCATAGGTGGTGTAGAGGAAGAGAAACTACCCAAAGTACCTGGAAGTAAATAATAATGGAATTATAAATTCCGATTTGGGTATTTTTGTTATATAAATCAATGTGTCTATCTCATCATCATAAGTATATGATATTTATAGAAATGTGGACGATCTCAAGAGACGAAGACAATTGGATAAGGAAGAAATAATCCTACACGTGGGGCTATGAAGCAAAGGGTTGCTGAATAAGCCGTAGGGAATTATTTCTAACTTTAAGGAATTGTTCATGAATTAGACAAATGTGATCATGTCCTAGCTATGAGTAGGACCATTATCATAGTTTCTTGTTTGGACAAGAAAGCTCCTTATCATAATAAAGGACAAATGTTGTTCCATTTATTATGATATGCATTATTGTAATGCAGTTTTGTCTAAGTTGATTCTATATCCATGATCATGATAATTTCAACTATAACATTAATACCTAGAGGTTTGCATATAATGATATGAACTTCACTTATATTTAGCATTATCGTTTAGGCCCCACAAATAAGAAATGCATATCTAGAACTCCATGAAGATGGATTTCTGGAACCCATTTGATTATTGAATCTTATGAGACATGTAAGACTTATTGAGAAAAGATATGATCTTTTGGGAATCATACATATTGATGTATGAAGGCCGCTAAGCACAAATGCTAAAGATGGTTTTCAGTACTTCATCATATTTACTGATGGGATCAGAAAAATATGGATTTGTGTATCTTATGAAGAAACAAATCAGAATCATTTGAATTGTTCAAGGTATTCAGGAATGAAGTAGAGAACCAGCTTGACAAAAGTATTAGGGATCTACGATTGGATCATAGAGGAGAGTACTTGAGCCAAGAGTTTGACAACAATCTATGGGAGTGTTGGATATGATCCAAAACTCGCTCCACCTAGCACGCCACATGAGTTTGGCGTGTCTAAGAGGAAATTTCGGACCTTGTAGGACACGGTTCGGTCCATGATGAGTCAAACAGAACTTCTAGTTTACTTTTTGGGGCTATATTCTAATTACAGCAAATTTCGCCCTTAACCTTGTTCCATCAGAAACGGATTATGAATAACGCCATATGAGATATGGACTAGGAAGTGTCCTAGTATGTCATTCATAAATACTTAGGGATATAACGTTTATGTAAAAGAGTTTACAAATAAACTTGGACCCGAGTCGGATAAATGTTTTGTGGGATATCCTGAAAAGGATATTATTTCTACAACGCAATCGAGAACAAACTGTTTGTTGCTCGAACTACAGTGTTTCTAGGTAGATATTGTCTCTAAGAGAAACAATGAGAGGACAGTAGAACTTGAAAAGTTCAAAAACCACAACATAACATTGATCCTTTTGATGGAACATGAGCAGGATCACAAGGTGTTGTGGAGCAACCTACTCAGATAACACAAGAACCTCGTAGGTCAGGTAGGATATGTCAAGGGACTAGAGAAATAAGGATTTCTCATAACCCCTAATATATTGCTCATCAAGATGAGCCTACAACCTATGAGATGGCCACGTGTGGCCATACTCTCAGAAATGGCTAGGAGCCATGAGATACGATATGGAATCCATGTATACCAACAAAGTATAGACTTTGATGGAACCACCTGAAGGGTAGGACCCATAGGGTGCAAGTGGGTTATGAGGAAACCAACATGGATGGTAATATGATTACCTTTAAGGGAAAATTGGTAGGAAAGGATTTCATGTGAGCTCATAGTATAGACTATGACAAAATCTTTCCCCAATTGTGATGCTTAAATCCATTCACATCTTGCTTGAAGCAATCTCTCTATAGATTGAGTCAAGCTTCTTGTAGTTGGACTCTTCAAATTGATGATGTAATCAAAGGAGTTTGGTTCCATCAAAATTGAAGATGAGGCTTGTGTTCACAAGAAGGTTAGTGGGAGCATAATTATTTTTCTGGTCTTGTATGTGGAGACATACTAATCATTGGGAATGTTGCCCCTACTTGGCAGTCTTACGTAGATTGACTAGGGAGTTGACTTTCTAATGGTAGACTTAAGTGAAGCAACTTGTGAAGATCTATTGAGGTAGATCAAGATGGTTGTATAGCTTATGTCATAGTACATAAATTGACAAAGGTGTTGAAATGGTTCAACATGAAAAGAATATTGATTCCTACCCATGTCACATGGAATTAGTCTTTGGAAGGCTAATTGTCTTTCTATTTAGATTGGGAATGGACCGTATGAATTAGATTCACGAGATACGCCATGGAATGTAATAGGCCAGATGTGTCATAAGGTATGACACAAGGATACCAGTCATATCCGGGTGAGAGTCACTGGATAATTTATCAAGATTATCCTTTAGTACTTGAGAAGCACTAAGGATGAATTATTGATAAATAGATAATAGGAAGAGTTCACTGTAAGGGGTTACAGTGATGCGAACTTCAAATATGACAAAGAAGATTTCAGATGATAAGTCGAGTTTCATGTTTGTCCTAGTGGGAGCGACTGTGAGCTGGAAAGGTTCCAGGCAAGATTCAGTCACTGATTCTAACATAAAGGACTGAGTAAATTAATGCATAAAATGCATTTATTCAGAATATTCAATCTCAATCAAATTGTTGATGGAGGAGATGTGAATATTTGCAAAGTACCAGCGGATGTCTAGCCTCTACGCAGTGTAAGCGTGGAAGGCCGCGCTAGATCAATAGGCATGTGATGCAGGAGATTGACTCTAGTACAAGTGGGAGACTGTTGGAATTGTGCCCTAGAGGCAATCAATTAATTGTGACATTTATGGATTTACGATTCATTATGTTATCGATATAGAGATATGTTAACATGAATGAAGTCCTTAGAATATAAGTGTTATATTCTTAAATATCCCTAGTCAATTATAATGATTAATAGGACAATCATCTATAGACTAGTATGGGGTTGGATTGATATGGAGATATCATGATCCAACACATGGGTATGCATTAGGAGTAATTGCATATTGAATTGACCCATCTCCTAGAAGGCTACATACACGTTATGTTAAGTCACAAGTGCTTCTCGCGGTGAAATGGTATTGTCATCCTTAGACTTGAAGTCACTAGATATTCTAGTTGTCGATTATTGTGATTTTGGTAGCGTTAAACGCTACACCGTACCTGGGTAGTTATAAAGGCGTGTACTGGATACAATAAGAAGCAAGCTTAGAGATTCTAGTGGACGTAGATAAAATTTGTCCCACCCACATAACGGGAGCATATATCCTAGGCCACTCGAGGGATAGTGCTTATAAAATGTCTGGCCAGACTCAAATAAATCAATATGGGATATTCATGTTATTTGCACGAATAAGGCTATTCCCATGGATCGAGAAACTATGGATTGGATATACGAGTGTGACTTGTATGTCTCATGTCCAATCCGGATATTGGGACAAAGGGATGAGACAATTACTTGCACAAGGTTTGTCATGATGGCTATTCTATTTGTTGGCTAGAATGGATGTCTTGCTAGAGGCCGCTCCATATTAGTAAATAGTTACTACCAACTAAATAGAACCTATGGGGTCACACGCCATATATGGATGAACTAGACATGAGAAATAATTAATTAATATGATTAATTAATTAAAAAGATCAAATCGCAACAACTTGCTAACTTAGTAGGACTAATATGCAAGTTGGCCTAATTCATGTAGAGACATGATTATGATTTGCCAAGGTGGCCTAATTCATGTAGGGACATGATTAGGATTAATTTGAAAATAGAACTAATCCATGTATTGACATGATAAGGACTATTTTTGCAAAAAGGGACTAATCCGAACTTGAGTAGGATTAGGAGAGGGGTACTTTATGTAGTAGGACAAGGAGTTTTTGGACTATATAAAGAACACTCCTAGCTTATTTTTCTCTCTACACACCACACATCTATTTGATAGAATAAAGGAGAGAACAAAGCAAGGAGAGAGCAAGTCCCAAAAAGAGAGTCGAACCCCCTTTATGGGACCGCCCCCTACCCGTCGGCTACAAGGGGAAGCCGCCCCACCTTTGGCACTCCATTGTTGGCGATTTCTTCTTCCTCTTCCATTCTTCCTAGCTAGCACATGGATTTGGAGGATCTAGATCTCACCTCTAGGCGTGGATCAACCGTAGAGACGTGACACTATTCGCGTTTGAAGTCATCAAAGGAGAACCCTAAGGTGTGTTGTTGATTTCTTACCCTTACCATCGTTATGTCTCTTGACTTGTGATCCTTGGAGGGTTTTTCATGGTTTTATGATTGTTTGTGTTTCCGTTGCGCATCCATGATTCAAAACCCTACACTCTCCTACCTAATCTTGTGGTCCGAACCTGAACTTGAGCCGTGGCATCAGTTTCATCGAATTCTTTCCTCTTATCATGGGAGTGATTAACTTGATAAACCAACCACAAGGACACGACAACCAGAAAACAGACTTGGAGAACATTCTTAACTTTGCTTCCTCTGGACCTGTGGATCCTACTAGAAGACTGCCTCAACATGACTTTATTGATAGCCTGCGCGGTCCCTTACCTTACGAGAAGAAGAAGATGAATCTGATAAAGTCCAAAAGCAAGAATTGCAGTTAGAATTGCAGTTAGAATTGCATCTTCTTTGTTCTTCAATGGTGGCGGAGAGTGGTCTGAGTTCTTCCCTGTTTGAACAAAACTATATTAAGATCCATGTCTTCTCAAGAAAATTATGTTTCCCTTTCAACTGTAATGTATTGAAGGCATATGAAGATGAATTGATTATATTATTTGTTTGGTTGTTCATAGTTCAATTTTTGAGTTTGCCTTATCTTGTGTTTGAAAGAAGGCTAGAGTATGCCATTGAAGGTTTCTCTTCCGGTGTGTTTCTTTGAAATGTGGGTATGAATTTGGGGACTACCGGCTTATTTAATTGTTATTGGGATGCGGTAGTTGTAGATAACCACTTCGACTGAAAATAGTTAAAAGCCCTAATTTCGCTACCTTCTAGTAAACATAACAAATTTATGTATAAGTAGCATGTTTGTCCGACACCGGTATGGAGTTTGGGGCCGACAAGGAGTTGATATATGTGCTTTTACAGAACTTCTGTTCGAAGAACTTCTCTACTGGTATACACTTGACAAATTAATAAGTAGACAGGAACTAGGTTAAACCATTATATTTTTAGATTTGCGATTATTGGTTTATTATCTTCCAAAAAAATCCGTTATTAGTCTATCTACATAACAATAATAGTGTTTTTTTTCTCCTTGCAGGAATCTTGCAGGAAATCTTCAAGTGGTTCTCCGGGAGATGACATCCAATCCGCACCGCTTTTGGTTAATTATATTACAGTCTCTGCATTTTGTGATCTGACTTTTGCTACAGTTAGTTTCAAGTTTAGGTGGTCTGAATCTTGTTTTGGTGCATGTGATATTGCTTGAGGATGTTGATTTAATATTAGTTAAGTTGGATTTTGGAAATGTTTGAGGCTATTGATTTTGGCCAAGTCTATTTTGTTTTGGTTTCAAAGTAGCTGCTATATTAGTATTCAAAGCAGGTGGAAAATTAGGAAAGCAATTAAAAAAAACAAAAAGAAAAATATAACGGCGGTTTCATCCGCCGCTCATATAAAGGTGAGATGAGACTAGAGGCGGTTCAGTAAGCCGCCGCAAACAAAACCGACAGTTTTTAGGCATCCCTTACGGCGCTTAAGTAAACTGACAGAATAGTTAAACGGCGGATAAAACCGCCGTTATTCCGCTATACATGTTGTAACAAAGACAGCGGTTTTTGGAAAACCGCCAAAAATTGATTTACGGCGGAAATAAAACCGCCGTTACATATTCCCGACGCCAAGATCAACGGCGAAGGATAAACCGCCGTTTGAGCCGCCGTTTTGACTCTTTGCCGGCGGTTTTTACGTTTTTTACGGCAGTTTTCTTCTGCCATTTTTCAGGGAAATTTCTGTAGTGAATCCGACCACCTTAAAAGGGTAGTAGATTATGGATATTGGAGAGGAGATAGAGAGGTTGTGAGGCCTGTGTAGTATTGGAAAGATCCATGGAGAGGCTCCGATACCATGAAAGAACCCTTAGGGTTTCACAGAGAGAATGTGAGATAAACGACGAGAAGATGAAGGCAAAATTGTGTATTTGAATAATGAGCAATTACAGAGAAAAGGAGGCTTTTATAGTCCTCATCTAACGACATGATTCGTACGACCTAAATCTAACGGTCGGATTAGTATTCCATATTATGTGAGGGTCTCTTCTTCTTAAAGGACAAGTCACCTTAACATGAAAATTTGTATTGCATTAATGGCATTTCGGAGATGTTTTGCTTCCTGCTTTCACAAATTTGGTATTTTTCTTTCCGGGGAAATTTGGATTGTATCCAATACCAGTTTTGTAAACAGAATTTAGGCTACGTCCAAGAATCAGATTCAAGTTGTATTCTAAGCCAGCAAGTTTTTTTATGAATGATTCAGATTCTTAAAGTTCTCAGTTACGGAAGCCTTTTGTTTATCCAATTCATCAACTTTATGTCTTAGATTAACAATAATATTACCCAAAAGAGAGTTCTCAGTGACTAGTTCCTTGACTTGTGTTTTCAAGGCTTTGAAACTGGTTTTCACGGCCTTGAAATCACTGTCAGATTTCTTTTGAGAAATTTCAAGGTTCTAGTTCAGACAAACAAGATGCAAGTTTTCTTTTGCTTGCTCGTGAACTTTTTCTTTAAAAACTCTAATCTCTTTCAGATAGTCCTCTTCATTTAAAAGCAATGTTCTAAGTTAATCAGAGAGGGCTTCTGCTGGTTTTGAAATTTAACAGTTTACCATTACCTCAATGTTCTTTTCAGAACTTTCATCATGCTCTGCCATAAAGCATAGATTGGCATGTTCTTCTTCAGATTCAGAGTCACTTGAGGATTCAAAATCACGCCAAGATGCTATCATAGCTTTCTTTCTTCTGTCATGGTCTTTATTTTGATAGTTTTTGCTTTTCTAGTGTGGTCAATCTGTAATCAAATGTCCTGCATCACAACACTGAAAGCAATTAATGCCTTTAGGCTTATTACCATATGAGGAAGATTTACCTATGAATTCATTGTTTAAAAAATTATTCATTTTGAGGATAATGGTCAGGGCTTTGGAAATCAAAGCAAAAGGATCTTCATCATCATCTTATTCAATTTCATGGCTTTGAGATGGCTCATTCTCCTTTTTCTTGAGCGCTAAATTCGTGACACCTTTTGGTAACTCTCCATCAACTTCATTCATGGATATTCCATGTGTAAGGAGTTTTCCTTGCATGTCATCAAGTTGAAGTGATGATAGATCTTGAGCTTCTTTAATAGCAGTAGTCTTTGGTTCCCATTTGGCTTTGGGAAGACTTCTTAGAATCTTTCTCACTTTTTCTTCATTAATGAAACTCTTTCCCAAGGAGTCCAAATTGTTAACAATATCAGTGAATCTTTTGAACATATCTCTGATTGATTCATCTCCATTCATCTTGAACAACTCATATTTCCTGAGATATATGTTGATCTGCTTAACTTGGCTGGTTCCTTCAAAAGTTACCACAAGCTTATCCCAGATCTCCGTGGCAATTTTACAAGCTAAAATTCTGTTGATTTCATCTGCAGTCAAAGCACAATATAAGAGATTCATAGCTCTGTAATTTGTAGAAAATTATTCTTGTTCAGAAGAATAAAGTGAATCTTTAGTTTTGGGAGTTCTAATCCCATCCTTCTCTGTTTAGAAAGTATGAGGACCATTTTGTATGATAGTCCAAAGCTCCATGTCTTGATCAATGATGAACATTTTCATCAAGGCTTTCCAGTGAACAAAGTTATCACCACAGGAGAGAGGAGGTCTGTTAGTAGCTCTTCCGTGAGAGAAACCACCATCACCTATATTACTAATAATCACATGATGGTTAAATCTATGCAGTGATACAAGATCTGATACCAATTGAAGGACTGTAATGTAGGTTGTAATACATGATCAATGCTCTAGAAGGGGGGGGGGGAATAGAGTATGGCCACTTTTGCAAACTAAGCTATAAGAGTGGTTTCAAAAGTTTTGATAAGAATGAAGAGTATTTCAAGGCCTTGAAATGAGTTTCAAACTCTTGCAATCAAAAGAGCTGTTGTAGACAAGCTAAGTCTATTTCAAGGCCTTGAAATGAGTTTCGAACCCTAGAAATAAAACATGTTTTGTTTGCTGCAAATACGCTAAGTATAGAACAAGATGTATAGAGTTCAGTCCACTTGGACCTACGTCTCTACCTTAGAAATCTTATCCCTGCAGGATTTTCAACTCAATTCTTATTAATCAAAAGCTAAGCCCTAGATCTCAAGCACAGAGTGATACCTTACTCTATTACAGCTTGTGGTTCTCACTAACTTATCTAGTACCTGCTCTAGCCAACTGATTAACTAAGAATTATCTATTCTTCACTTTGAACAATCCACAAGAATAAGAACTAGAAGTAATATCAGAATGATATACAAGATAAAGTTCATAATAGAAGAACACTAGAAGTAAGTCTGCAGTGAGTGTGCAGTGTTCTTCAAATGCTTGGATTGGATGATTTGATATCCTGCTTTGTTGCTTGCCAATCTCTGTAGAATGCTTGAGAGTTTATGTGAAAGTTCTGTTGTTAATTCTTCAAGCCTTCCCACCTTTATGCAGCTGTTTGAATTTGAGGATCTTCAAGATCTTTATTGTAACAAACTCTCCTAAAAATCTGCATAAGATATTGACTCTTCAACAGCAATCCTCAACGGCTAATTTCTTAGGATATGCCTTGATCTTTGTTAGAGATATATTTAGCAACTTCAGACATGATTGATCGGGCACAGAATCACTTCATCAATCCACTTTCCTTTCCTGCAAAACAAAGTTTAGGAAATAGCTTCCTACAAAATAGGAAACATAAAATCTCTGCAAAATCTTAGTTAAACAGATAGATTAGTCACAGATTGTAGTGTCAAAATAATTTTTCTTTCATCAGCAAATAACATATAAACACGTATAGGATAGCAGGGGTTGGATTGGAATCAGAAAGCTCCTCCTAAGTTCATGCTAAAACTGTGCTTTCAGTTTCAAATCTTTGAGAGCTGTTTCAAGGCCTTGATATAGAGTGGCTATTTCAAGCCTTTGAAACCATGCTGAACTTACAGAGGGGATGCAAAGGGTGAGCTTTAGTCGACTAAGTACTTCGATACGGGTGGTTGGTAACGTCATTACATCGTGATCACATGTGACAAGTCGCGTGCTAGGCAGTTTTTTGCAAAAATTGGTGTTGGGTTGTTATGTTTTACATTGGTAGACGTGCTACACTTTATTTATGCTATTCTCGGTGTTGTGGAGGATAGGCTGGTTTGAGAAAAATTGCATGATTGACTACTCCGATGCATGCATATCATATATCGTCGGAAAGATCTTGACATCTAGTTTTTCATTCCACTCGTGTTACTCCAAAATTTCATGAGAAAACTTCAAAATTAATGGCTTTGATTTTTGTTCCTTTCGACGTGATTTCGACGATTTTTCACAATATTCCTCATGCATTAAGAAAGGGAGCCCAAGATCATGTATATTCACTTATATTCTGCAATTACTCGGTCAAGCCTTTCTATCTCTCTCACCTCTTAAATATATGTGTATGAAAACTTATATTAAAATACGATTAACAAACTAAATTATGCCACACCCAAATTGGGTTACCTCCTAGTAAGCGCTCATAATCTATTGTTCATGACCGGACATATTTATAATCTAAACTTAAAAGAAATGTGCTCTATAATGATTTGGGTAAAGAGCACATCGTAATCCCAAAGGAGGCATGTTTAGGGGCATAACCTCATGACCTTTTTCAAACACTCGTTAAAGTGTTGTCGCAACATCGATGCTCTCATCCTTCCAATGAATGCCAACTCCTCCTCAATCAGTTCCGCAATATTAGAGAGTGGACAAATGTGGTGCTCCTTCTCGTAATTGATTAATCCAATCCTCATTCATTTCATGTACTTGCCTTGATATATTGTGGGAAAAACTTGGCACCTTGTTCATGCAGGAGTGTAATACCCACTTTTCTTGCAACATCCATTCTTTGAGCTTTTCTCTTCACTGCACTTGCCGATGTTCTGCAAAACAGAGGACTTTGTTGATTGGAATTCAAAGCTCACATTGTTGTGAACACATCTCCCATGATAATATCCATGATATCCAATGGAAGCTTAGCTTGCAAGTAGCGTAAGCAACACATAGCTTTGAGCTTATAACAGTTTTCTTTTCCTTTTTGTGGATCCTGCATCTTCTTTTCTATATACCAATCTCTTCTTCCCGTTTTACTTCAGCTATCTCGTCAAAATTGTCAACTTCCTCAAAAAAAGGTTCATATCCCGATCTTTGTACAGCTCTGCAAGTTCTTCTTGCATAAGCTCCAACGCAGAGTCATCCAAACCTTCTTCACAAAGATCAATGCTGTAGCAGCTCCCCGTGAGCTCATATGAAGGAATCTTCAAAGACTTAAACATATTGAACGTCACCTGATCATCATTCACCTGCATAGATTGCTCTATACTTTTCAAGTTGATGAAGGCCTCACTAGTGGCAATGAATGGTCTTCCTAGGATCACGGGAACGCGGCCCACTTCTACATAAAGGATGACAAAATTAGCGGGAAAAATAACAAGGACATACTTTTAAAAGTGGGTTCATTGATTTTTTTTCCGCTGGTTTCCTTGACATGATATAGAAGTGGACGATGTGCCTGTGATTCTAGGAAGACCATTCATTGCCATTGGTGAAGCCATCATCGATGCAAAAAGTGGAGAGCTATCTATGCAGAGGAATTATGACCAGGTGAAGTTTAGTGTCTTAAATTCTTCGAAGATTCCTTCATACCAGCACATCGAGCACTGCTACAACATTGGTCTTTATGAAGAAGGTTTTGATGACTCTGAGATGGAGCTGATGCAGTTAAAAGTTGCGTAGATATACAAAGGTGGGGGATATGAATATATGCCTGAGGAAGTTAAAAATTTCAACGAGATAGATTAAGCATAACAGGAATAAGAGATTGAAATACAACAAGAGCAGGTGTAGAAACCACCAAAAGGAAAAGCAAATTATTATAAGCTCAACGTCCTGTGTTGCTTTCACTACTTGCAAACAAAGCTTCCACATGATATCATGGAAATCATCATGGGCGATTTGTTCAAAACAATTAAAGATTTGAATTACAAGAGGCAAAGTCCTCTATTTTGCGGAACATCAGCAAGTGCAGTTAAGAGAAGAGCTCGAAGATATGGTCGTTGCAAGAAATGTGGGAATTACATTCATGAAGGAACGATATGAAGAGGTTTTCCCACAATAGCTCAAGGCGAGTACATGTAATTAATGAAGATTGGACCACTCAGTTACCAAAAGGAGTACCGGATTTGTCGACTCTCTAACATTGCAGAGAGGATTGAGTATGAGCAAGCATTCATTGTGAGGTGGAGAGCAGCAGTGCTACGAAGATACATTGACGAGTATTTGAAAAAGGTCGTGAGGCTATGATGGTTAATGGACCTCCTTCGAGGGTTCTATGTGCTGTATACCCGAAGTATTGTAGAGCAGATTTCTTTTCAGATTGGCTTAGATTATAAGTGAGTCGAAGTTAAATTACAAGTGCTTACTAGGATGAATCTCAATTTATGAGTAGTATACTTTAGTTCGTTAATCGCATTTCAATACAAGTTTTTGTACACTTATCTTTGAGAGGTTAGGGGAGAGAGATATACTAATTTTTTTACTGAGTAATTACAGTATCATAGGTAAATAAACGCGATCCCAGACTCCCTTTCTTGATGCATGAGGAAGATTGTGAAAAATTAACGAAAGCATGTGGAAAGGCATGGAAATTAAGGCCATAAATTCTTAAGTTAATTCCAAATTTTTTGGATTAACACAAATGAAATGAGAAACTAGATGTCAAGAGCTTTTCGACAATAAAGGATATGCATGCATCAGAGTTCGGAAGCGAGTGCAAGAGGCAAAGAAAAATCTCGAGCAAGTATGATAACACGATCAGAGGTTTTCTGATAGCACGATCAATAGTGTTACAAATATTTTGTAGAAGGTTTATCGCATGATAAATAATATCCCTCTATTTTGGCACGATTAGGATGGAAGCTGTGCAGGGGAAGTTAATTATTGGGTTTGGCCATTGTAGTGTTCTCCTCTATAAACCAATTCATCATAAACAAAACCTTACCCTCTCATTCAGATTAAAAACTCAAAACACTATCAACATCCCCCCGATTGTTCAAGAACACCAAGAATCAAACTCCGCCAAATCAAGTTTTGAAGTTTGAATTTTATTCCTCTTGGCTTCATCGTCAACATTTGGTTTTGAACTTTACGTATTCTGTCACGAACATGTGTGGGCAGAAGTAGAAGAGGCTAGAGTTCTTAATGGAAAATCAAACACTCGTTCTCTCCAGTCAAGAATTGGAGTTCAGTAACGAAGGAAGAACTGACAGGGACACCGAAGAGGATCCCTAGAAAAAAACATTTTCATCAAATTATTCAGAAAGTACGTTAACCGATTCGGTCCCTCTAGACTAATTCTGCTAAACTGGTGACCATAGGATCGGAACTCCGGGCACATAGGTATACGTAAATCTATATTTTTTACAGTTTGGGCACTAGCCTGAAAGGATTTAGGGTTTACAATTTTTGAGAAACTGCATAAAACCCCCCCTTTTCATATAACTTCGCGGGGTTGCTGATTTTACGTGTTTAATTGGTTAAATTATGTCAATACGTTCTTGTCATGTGCGTATGTTAGTTAATCGCCAAATTTGTTGCTACTTTCTTGTGAAAAATGTCACAGTATGCAATTATGCGACCAGGAATAGTCATGTGGCGGTTTCCTTAGGGAGTTCTAAGAAAAAGTCTGCCCTAGGTAGTTCGCGGGATGATGACCTTGAGTTAAACCTGAGGGAGTTGTGTGCCCTCGATATCCTCATCTTCATTTCCATGAAATGGGTATGCCAGCTGTTCCTCAAGCTAGGAGAAACAGGGGGAAAAGGATTAATGATTTCACCAACCCTAGGGAAGTGATATTTCACCAACCCTAGGGAAGTGATATCTTCCAATTATTGTAGTATGATATCCGTGTGCCACGATGCGCGCTTAGACTATCTTAGGAATGCAGTATAAGCCAAATCTGGAGAAGGAGTTCTGTTTGAGTTTTATATCCGATGAGTTCGAAGTGATAGCGAAGAGAGAGAATTTTAGGAGTATGGTTGAATTGATTAATGATAGGTCATGCTCGGAGCATGCTAATGAGATGACCATCAATGCTCTAGACTCTGAGTGCAAATGCACTTTGGACTGATGGAAGATGAGTGACAGATATTGGCGGGATTCATAACATTTCTCTTATCTTAAAATTAATTTTTTCTAGGATCACAAATCGCTCTAAAAGTTTTTAACATACTATTCTTTGATTTGAATTATTTTGTAAAGACTTAATTGCTAATTTCATACCCCTGGTATACAATAATTGTCTAATTGCAATCTCCAGTTTTAAAATAACTTATTGGAACCCCTGTTTTCACAATAATATTAACTTATTGAAACTGGTAAAAATTTATGGTAGCCTCGTACAAAATATTGCGTTTGTTTACATGATCAATTTCCTATTTTGTGCATGTAAACCTGTAAAACTTCAAACCAATAAGAACAGTCCCACTACTACCATATCTCCAACACTACTATCATCATGTCCAGTTGTCCACCATTGGTAAACCCAGACTCCGTGCCATCCTCCTTCTCTTCTCCCTCACTTCAATCTCCAAACAGTACTAATAGCTACGAGCCTACGACTACCTAACCCTCCAACCCTCCTCAACAACTTATTAGTGAAGGAAAATTATATGAGTATCTAACTTCCAAGAGATTCAAGAAATTAGAAGTGATCATTGGGTTCTTTGTGTGAGGAATGCAGCATTATTGTTTGCGAAGGAAGCCTTAAAGCCTAGAGAAGAACCCGAGATTTTCTAGAAACCGAGATATAACATACAAAGTAATAGTGACAACTAACCCCAAAACTTAAAGCCGAATTGCAACAACCACCACCGCTGCTTCAACGCCCCTGAAAAACACTCCCTGTTCCACCGGTAAACAGAGCACCCAACCCAGAACCACTTCATACTTGTCTTCTCCGGCGACCCACTAACACCCACTAAGAGCCACTAAAAAATTTTCCGCCAACGGTTACAACCACTTCGTCCCAATATTCCCTCACAGACAACCACTAAAAAGAAATACTCAACACCCCTCCGTAACACCCAAATACCCCACTGTTCTCTGTAAATGAAAGAGACGGGAGAGAGAAAATTAATTAAAATAAGACAGAGAGAGGCAGGAGCATAGATCGAGAGAGATAGAGGGTGGAGACACAGAGTAGAGATGGGAGAGATATCGAGGGAGATAGGAACATAGCGGAGATCGAGATAGAGAGGCGGGGAGTTCGACAACCGACCTTCGTATTCTTTTTATTCTTCTTCTTCTTCTTCTTCTTCTTCATGTACTTGGAGATTCTGGCGACGAAATTGAAGGAAACCGAGCTTTCTATCCGATTGGATTGAGATCAACTTCCTCCTCAGTGATTTTGTCAACAGAGAGAGAACGTGCTAGAGAGACCAATAGACATAGAGAATAGGGATGGCAGCAGGTCGGACTCGGATCAGATTGGCCTATTCAAAATTCGTTCAAGTCAGTTGTGATCCAGATCTAGTCCGAGTCTGTCTAGATCATCATCGGGTTTGAATCATATCGAATTGGATATGAGTTACTTAATCCAAGTCTGATCCGCATATCCGATTGACCTATATTCAAATCGTATCCAGATCGGATCCGGGTTAGGTCATATTAAAACGCCAAAAAAAGAACTCTAATTTGTAAAATATTCTCATTTTAGGCATTTAACATGAAACTGGTAAAAATTCTACAAAGAAATAAATAATTATAAACATACAAAGTTGTGGAGTATATATTTTAAAATATTAATTGTGTCGGATCGGATCGGTCTCCAACAGATCTCACCTTTAATCCAAATCGGACCCGAGGTCCGACCGGATCCTCTACTCCTGATCCAGATCCGATCCACTTTACATTAGATTGAACTTGGACCTGATTCATTTTGATCGGTTCCCTCGGATCTCGGAACAGATTCGACCGTATTTCCATCCCTAATAGAGAGTCAAAATGAATATGTATACGCTTTACCCTTCTTTCTAAATTTACCAAATTCCATTTTCTATAACGTTTAATAAGATATTTTATTGACAATTTTATCCTCGAAACACTTATTGTGTTTGGATGCAAATATTTCTCAGTTTTAATAAGCTATTATTATAGAAAATGAGGATTGCCATAACAATAGCTTATTGTATGATTGCATGATTTTGTAGGGGGAACCCGTTCATATTCAGCAATGGATTATACAAGTGTTTCAAATTCCTTCTTCTAAGAAGAATGAAAAATATTTGGTTCTCCCCACGGTTGTTGGAACAAATAAAAAAGTGTTTTTCAATCAATCAAAAATAGAATTTGGAATAAGCTTCAAGGTTGGAAGAAAGAAATTAATATCTATTGCCGGCAAAGAAATCTTAATCAATACCATTATTCAAATACTTCTAACCTACATTATACCAGTTTATCTTATGCCTATAACCTTTTCCTCAGAAATTCAACAAATTATTCCTAAGTTTTGGTGGAGCAATGACTTAGAAAAAAGAACAAAAATATTCAAAAAAATCATATTTCGTATGTACTCCTAAAACATATGAGGAATGGGCTTTAGACACCTTTATGCCTTTAATCTGGTACTTCTACTGGCTCTTCTAGGAAACAAAATGTGGAGTGCTCTTGCTAACCCATATTTTCTACTAACTCGTGTTCTTGAGGGAAAATATTATCATTACAATTCTGCTTTATCAGTTGGTGCTCTTGCTTCTTCCTCCTACATTTGTTAAGGACTCGTCAAGGCTAGAAACATTATTTTTCCAAACGGTTAGACATAGTTTTGGTAATGGAACCAATACATTCATCTACCATGACTGATGAATTCCAATTGGTTTCGGTAGAAAACCATTTAGTTATCAGTCCCTACCTTCTTATTCAATAGAATCTTAATTTATTTTGGTCCCAAATAGAATCTTAATTTATTTTTTTAAAACAGCCTATCATGTTGCATTTTCCATTACTGTCCCAACCTAGGGCATCTCTCACATTGGTAGCACAAGCACTTGCACAGACAAATTCTGGGAGAAGCTTTGGCACACCATTGTTCCGCCAAAAAATATATATTTGACTGGAAACTTTTACAGGTTGTATGTATTCCTACAAAATCCAAGCTTAACCGAAAAGGGACGGTGTTACCTTCATTCAGCTATTTCTTCAATTCTTTTGATGAAACTCCTATTCATCTTTTTTTTTAATATGAACTGACCTTTGAGATTTTTCATGACTCCAGTCTAGATCTGAAATTAGATAACAAAAAATACCCTTTCAGTAAAAAATTCGTCAATTTTTTCTCAATCAGTCTACAGAAAAGCAAAGCTTACTCTTGCACATTTTCTGCCTAATATGGTGTTCCAGAAATAGAAAAATATTTATTTTCTAGATAAGAGCACAAAATAAGTTATCACATAAGCGACTGAAGCTGATGAGGAGTTTAAAAACACTTATCTCTGTGATATTCTTCTCCATGCAAGTGGTCAAGCTTCTCTAGCTACACATTAGTGGCGGCGGCCGCCGCCTGAATTGCTAAAAATGAACACTTATGTCCCGATCTCTCTTCTCCATCTCAGATCCGGTGGAGGGTGAACGATCCCTTAGGGTGTTGCAGAGAGAAGGTGAGAGAAACGGCGATTACGGAGAAATGGAGGCTTTTATAGTCCTCATCTAACAATAGGATTAGTACGACCTAAATCTAATGGTAGGATTAACATTAGAGTTTCTGATGATGGATAAAAGACTATATTACCCTTATAGTTGTTGGGTAATTACAAACAATTAAAAAAGAGTGTTTGGGCTTATAGAAAGCTTGGGCCAGATGATAGAATGGGCTTCAGAGATCCGATGTGATGATCCAGTAATACACCCCATGAAACTATTGGTGGATGATGCAGCAACAGTTTTATCTCGAAAACCTTCAAATAGAGTTGTAGCCAGGGACTTGGTGAAGACATCTGCTATTTGATCTGCAGTTGGAAGAAAGGCAATAGTAAGATACTTTAAAAGAGCTAGCTCACACACGTAATGGTAGGTGATTTTCAATGTATTTAGTACATGCGTGTAAAATTGGGTTGTTAGTGAGAGCCAAAGCAGAAATGTTGTCAGTGTATAACAAACGAGGATTTGGTAATTAAAAATGCAAATCATGAAATAATTGGTGAAACCACGAGAAATTTGCAGCAGCCGCAATTAGAGCCCGCTACTCAGCTTCAGTTGAGGATCGAGAGTCCGTGGGCTGCTTTTAGCATACCAGTGTACGGATTTCTGGCCAACAAAAACCACAAGCCCAGTGGTGCTATGGGGGTCTGTTGGATCCCCGGACCAATTTGCATCAGTGAAGATTTGTAAGGGTAAGGGGCCTTTTGTATAATATATACCTTGAGACTTTGTGCCTTGGAGATTGCGAAGCACTCGTTTTGCACAACTATAATTCACATTGATTGCAGCATGCATGAATTGGCAAAGGTGATTAACCGCGAAAGAAATATCAGGACGTATAAAAGTTGAAGAAAAGTACTGAAGAGCTCCCAAGAGTTGTCGATAAATAGAAGCATCAGGAAGCAGTGTGCCCTGTTTGATGTGATATGTGATGCCACCAGCCAAAGGTGTTGGACTTGGTTTTCAATGTGACAAATTAAAACATGAAAGTAAGTCTGTAACATATTTTTCTTGGTTGATACTAATACCAGTAGATTTTCAAGAAATTTGAAGGCCTACGAAATAAGTTAAAGGGCCAAGGTTTGTCATTTGAAACTTGGAACTTAAGTTGTGTAAAAGTTGAGAAATGTATGAAAAATCATTGCCAATGACTATTATGTCATCGAGATAAAGAAATTTAAGAGTTAGGCGATTGTTATGGTGCCTTATAAACAAGGAACAACCTACATAAGAAGCTTTAAAATCAAGAGAGCCTAAATATGAAGTGAAACGCTCAAACCAAGCTCGAGGAACTTGTTTGAGACCATATATGGACTTATGAAGAAGGAAAACATGTTTTGGGTATTTGGAATTTGTGAAACCAGTGGGTTATTTCGTGTAGACAGATTCTCGTAAAAAACATGTAAAAAAACATTTTTGACATCTAGTTGTTGAAGAAGCCAAGAAAAAGTGGCTGCATGTTTGACTACGGGACTAAAATTTTCATCATAGTCAGAACCTGGGGTTTGGTAGAACCCCTTTGCAACTAGACGTGCCTTATAGCGAGAGATATAACCATCTTGGTTGAATTTTGTTCGAAAAAACCCACTTGTTCCTAATAATGTTTGCATTAGGAGGTGCTGGCACCAAATTCCAAGTTTTTTGTTGTAAGAGGTTGTCTACTTCAGTGGCCATTGCTAGGAACCACTTAAGGTGTTTGACAACCTCTGTGTAAGAAGTGGGATCAGACTGTGTTGTGTGTGAGTTAGAAAGAGCAGAAAAACCAACAGTAGCAGAAGGAGGGGGATAGGGCTTCATAACTAGGCTGACTAGCTCTGCCATGCCTAAACTGGAAGAGAGAGAGTCTCTGAAGCAACTTCAGAGGCATGAGAACCTGATGTAGTATCAGAAGTATCAAGTGCAGAAGCTGTTCCTGGTGTTCCATGTTGTGTTGGTGCGGCAGGAACTCTCACTCAATTTGGTTGCATAGGGTCATATCCCTCATAATGTTGAATATCTGATATAAATCTAGTAGTATAATTAGTAAGGACATAACTATGTGAAGCATAATTGGTATAGGAGTTGGGACCTGAAATAGAAACATCAACATGTGAGTGAGGTGAAGTAGTAGCATAAGGAAAGCTGAACTCATCAATTATTACATCACGACTAATTTAGAATTTCTTTGAACTAGATTCAACGCACAAATATCCTTTGTAACCCGAAGCATATCCCAAGCAACTGCGTTTTTTGGTTTTGGGATCCAATTTAGAAGAGTTATAATGAGTTAAACGTGGATAAAACTACAACAAACAATCTTTAGGTGTGTGTAATTTGTTTTATATTTGATAGAAGTTTATAAGGGGATTTATTAGAATTTGTTTTGCTAGGGATACGATTAATGAGATAAACTGCAGTTGCAACTGCATGATACCAGAATATTTTAGGAAGAGAAGCAGTGTACAATAAAGTTATAGTTGTTTCAATAATGTGTCTATGTTTGCGCTCTTCCACCCCATTTTGTTGTGGGTGTGTAGGGGAAGGACTTTTTATGTAAAATGCCATGTTCACTATGAAGTCTTTGAAAAGTAAAATCTGTAAATTCACCACCTCCATCGGAACAAAAAAATTTAATTGAATAAGCTAAAAGTTTATCTATGGATTGGCCTGAACATAAATGAGTCTTTATCAAAACAAATCTTGCATTGTGATCGAAGAATTCACTCTTTGGGAAGTTGTGCATGCTGAGAAGAGGTAGAAGCTTCCAAAGTGGAGAGCTGCTCGGGTGGTAACCTGCATTGGTAAGCATAATCCATCCCGTGGTAACAATCGATGGCGGAGTGATTATCGCACCCGCAAATTTGACAGTTGACCGGACCCGAGCCACCTCAACCTAAACAACCTCTGCCACCGTAACTGGATCAACCTAAACCGGATCATGAACCGTAACCAGACCCGTTTCCAAAACCCGAACCGGACCCATATCCATTTCCATACCCGGGTTCATAATTAGGGTTAGATCATATCCAAACCAAGAATAGGAAGGGCCGCCTCTGGAATCCGATCGTCCTCTGCCACCACCTCGATGACCGAATCGTCCACCCCGTTAGCCTAAAAGGTTCCAACCACCACCGCGACCATCACGTTGATGATAGAACACAATGGGGTTAGGTAGATCGGACGTCGAAATCTGGAGAGCATGCATTTTTTCTTCGGCTTTGAGCAGGACATGCAGCTCTTCAAAGGGGAGCGACTCAGAGTGGATTCGCAGAGTGGATTCGCAGAGAGGGCAGGAAGGAGTTTTAATCCGGAGGGAGGCCATTGAGAGATAAAGCAGGATATCTTCATCAGCGGTGAAAAAACCAGCAACTGTCGGTTTGTCTCGGATCGATTTAAGCCTCTACATGTATAGATCGATCGAGTAAGATCATTTTCTAAGATTCTGGAACTCCGCTTTGAGAGAGAGTATGTTGGATCTGGTTAAGGATGCATAGCGATGCACAAGAACAAGACAAGCATCGCGAGAAGTGAGAGATCCAATAATAAGGGTTAAGGATTCTTGAGACAGAGTGGCATTTAGAATGGTTAAAACAACCTGATCTTGATGTTTCCAGGCAATGTACGCCGGATTGATAACAAGAGCACCATTGGTGGTGTTGAGAACTGGAGATGGACAAGGTATTGAGCCATCAAGGTAACCATATAAGGTATGTGTGCAAAAATAGAAGAGATACGATGCTTCCATGAGACAAAATTTGAAGAATCCGGCCAACTTAAAAAGGTAACAGATTATGGATGTTGGCGAGGAGATAGAGAGGCTGTGAGGCCTTTGTAATATAGGCAAGAGCCATGGAGAGACTCTAATACCATGAAAGAACCCTTAGGGTTTCACAGAGACAAGGTGATAGAAACGGCGAGAAGATGAAGACAAAATTGTTTATTTACATAATGAGCAATTACATAGAAAAGCAGGCTTTTATAGTCCTCATCTAACGACATGATTGGTACGACCTAAATCTAACAGTATGATTGGGATTCTTCATTATGTGAGGGTCTCTTATTCTGAAAGGACAAGTCACCTTAACATGACCAATTTTATTGATGTAATGAATTTCAGGAGATGTTTTGCTTCCATCTTTCACAAATCTGGTGTTGTTCTTCTGGGGAAATTTGGATTATATCCAATACCAGTTTTGTGAACTGAATTTAAGGTACCTCCAAGAATCAGATTCAAGTTGTGTTCTGAGCCAGAAAGTTTTGTTACGAAGGATTCAAATTCTCGAAGTTTCTCAGTTATGGTAGCCTTTTGTTTATCCAATTCATTAACTTAATGCCTTAGATTAACAATAGTGTTACTCAAAAGAGAGTTCTCAGTGCATACTTCCTTAAATTGTGTTTTCAAGGATTTGAAACTGGTTTTCAAGGCCTTGAAATCACTTTCAGATTTCTTTTGAGAAATTGCAAGGTTCTCGTACAGACAAACAATATGCAAGTTTTCTTTTGCTTGCTCATGAACTTTTTCTTTCAAAACTCTGATCTCTTACAGATAGTCCTCTTCATTTAAAAGCATTGATCTAAGATAATCAGAGAGGGCTTCTATTGGTTTTGAAATTAAACATGTTACCATTACCTCAATGTTCTTTTCATAACTTTCATCATGCGTGGCCATAAATCATAGATTGACATGTTCTTCTTCAGATTTAGTGTCGCTTGAGGATTCAGAATCACGCCAAGATGATATCATAGCTTTCTTTCTTCTATCATGCTCTTTCTTTTGAAAGTTCTAGCTTTTCTTGTGTGGACAATCTCTAAAAAAATGTACTGAATCACCACACTCAAAGAAATTTATTACTTTAGGCTTATTACCATGTAAAGAAGATTTACCATTGTAGTCTTGGCTACTGGAGGATCTGTGTCTGTCTCTGCTGAAGTCTTTGTTTCCAAAGTTCTTCTTCATTTTGAGGATTCTGGTCAGGGCTTTGGAAATCAAAGCAAAAGGATCTTCATCATCATATTCTTCAATTTCAAGGCTTTGAGAGTGCTCAATCTCCTTTGCCTTGAGAGCTAAATTCTTAACACCTTCTGGTAACTCTTCATCAACTACATTCCTGTATATTTTATGTGTAAGGATTTTTCCTTGCAGGTCATCAAGTTGAAGTGATGATAGATCTTGAGCTTCTTCAATAGCAGTAGTCTTTGGTTCCCATTTGGCTTTGGGAAGACTTCTTAGAATCTTTCTCACTTTTTCTTCATTAGTGAAACTCTTTCCCAAGGAGTCCAAATTGATAACAATATCAGTGAATCTTTTGAACATATTTCTGATTGATTCATCTCCATTATCCTTGAACAGCTCATATTGCCTGAGATATATGTTGATCTGCTTAACTTGGCTGGTTCCTTCAAAAGTTACCACAAGATTATCCCATATATCCTTGGCAGTTTTGCAACCTAAAATTCTGCTGAATTCATCTGCACTCAAAACACAATATAGAGATTCATAGCTCTATAATTTGTAGAAAATTATTCTTGTTCAGAAGCAGAAAGTGAATCTTCATTTTTGGGAGTTCTAATCCCATCCTTCTATGTGTAGAAAGTATGAGGACCATTCTGTATGATAGTCCAAAGCTCCATGTCTTGATCAATGATGAACATTTTCATCAAGGCTTTCCAGTGAACAAAGTTATCACCACAGAAGAGAGGAGGTCTGTTAGCAGCTCTTCCGGTTGAGAGACCACCATCACCTATAATAATCATTATCATAAGATGGTTAAATATATGTAGTGATACAAGCTCTGATACCAATTGAAGGACTGTAATGTAGGTAGTAATACATGATCAATACTCTAGAGGGGGGGGGGGGTTGAATAGAGTATGGCGACTTTTGCTAAACTATGCAAGAAGAGTGGTTTCAAAAGTAGTTTTGAGAAGAGTGAAGAGTATTTCAAGGCCTTGAAATGAGTTTCAAACCCTTGAAATCAAAAGAGTTGTTGTAGAAAAGCTAAGTCTATTTCAAGGCCTTGAAATGAGTTTCGAACCCTTGAAATAAAACCTGTTTTGTTTGCTGCAAATAAGCTAAGTATATAACTAAAAAGTAAATGCAAGAGACACAAAGATGTATAGAGTTCAGTCCACATGAACCTACATCTCTACTTCAGAGATATTATCCCTGCAGAATTTTCAACTCAATTCTTATTAATTAAAAGCTAAGCCCTAGATCTCAAGCACAGAGAGATATCTTACTCTGTTACAGATTGTGGTTCTCGCTAACCTATTTAGTACATGCTCTAGCTAACTGATTAACTAAGAATTATCTATTGTTCACTTTGAACAATCAACAAGAATAAGAACTAAAAGTAATATCATAATGATATACAAGATAAAGTTAATAATAGAAGAACACTAGAACTAAGTCTGCAGTGAGTGTGCAGTGCTCTTCAGATGCTTGGATTGGATGATTTGATCTTCTTATTTATTGCTTGACAATCTCTGTAGAATGAGAGTTTCTGTGAAAGTTCCGTTGTTATTTCTTCAAGCCTTCCCACCTTTATGCAGCTGTTTGAATTTGAGGATCTTGAAGATCTTTGTAACAAACTCTCCTAAAAATCTGCATAAGATCTTGACTCTTTAGAAGCAATCCTCAACGGCTAATTGCTTATGACATGCTTTGACCTTTGTGAGAGAGATATTTAGCAACTTCAGACATGATTGATCTGGCACATAATCACTTCGTCAATCCACTTTCCTTTCCTGCAAAACAAAGTTTAGGAAACAGCTTCCTACAAAATAGGAAACATAATATCTCTGCAAAAGCTTAGTCAAACAGATAGATGAGTCACGGATTAGAGTGTAAAAATAATTTTTCTTTCATCATCAACTAACATATAAGTTCCCCCTAAGTTCATGTAAAACTGTGTTTTCAGTTTCAAAGCTTTGAAAGCTGTTTCAAGGCCTTGAAATAGACCGGCTATTTCAAGCCTTTGAAACCATGCTGAACTTACAGGGGGGATGCAAGGGTGACCTTGAGTCGACTAAGTACTTCGATACGGGTGGTTGGTCACATTACATCGTAATCACATGTGACAAGTCCCTTGCAAGGCAGTTTTCCAAACAAATTGGTGTTGGGTTGATATGACTTACATTGTTAAAAGTGCTACGCTTAATTTATGCTATTCTCGGTGTTGTGGAGGATAGGTTGGTTTGACAAAACTTGCATGATTGACTACTCTGATGCATGCATATCATATATCGTCGGAAAGCTCTTGACTTCTAGTTTTTCATTCCACTCGTGTTACTTCAAAATTTCAGGAGAAAAATTCAATATTTATGGCCTTTTTTTTGTGCCTTTCGTCATGATTTCGATGATTTTTCACAATATTCCTCATGCATTAAGAAAGGGAGCCTGAGATCACGTATATTCACCTATAATTCGGCAATTACTCAGTCAAGCATTGCCATCTCTCTCACCTCTCAAAGATATGTGTATGAAAACTTATATTAAAATACGATTAACAAACTAAATTATACCACACCTAAATTGGGTTACCTCCAAGTAAGCGCTCGTAATCTAACGTTCACGACCCGACATATTTATTATCTAAACTGAAAAGAAATGTGCTGTAAAATACTTTGGGTAAATACCACATAGTAATCTCAAAGGAGGCATGTTTAGAGTCACAACCTCATAACCTTTTTCAAGCACTCGTTAAAGTGTTGTCGCATCATAGCTGCTCTCATCCTTCCATTGAATTCCAACTCCTCCTCAATACGCTCCGCAATATTAGAGAGTGGACAAATGTGGTGTTCCTTCTGGTAATTGAGTAATCCAATCCTCATTAATTCCATGTACTTGCCTTGATCTATTGTCCGAAAAGCTCTTGCACCTTGTTCATGCATGAGTGTAATACCCACTTTTCTCGCAACAACCATATCTTTGAGCTTTTCTCTTCACTGCACTTGCCGATGTTCTACAAAACGAAGGACTTTGTCTCTTGGAATTCAAATCCCACATTGTTTTGAACACATCTCCCATGATAATTTCCATGATATCCAATGGCAGCTTAGGTTGCAAGTAGCGTAAGCAACACATAACTTTGAGCTTATAATAATTTTATTTTCCTTTTGGTGGACCATGAATCTTCTATTCTATATCCCAATCTCTTCTTCCCGTTCTACTTCAGCTATCTCGTCAAAATTGTCAAAGTTTCATATCTCGATCTTTGTACATCTCTGCAAGTTCTTCTTGTATAAGCTCCAACGCAGAGTCATCCAAACCTTCTTCACAAAGATCAATGCTGCCGTGAGCTCATATGAATGAATCTTCAAAGACATAAACATATTGAACTTTACCTGATCATCATTCACCTACATAGATTGCTCTGTACTTTCCAGTTGATGATGGCCTCACCAGTGGAAATGAATGGTCTTCCTAGGATCACGGGAACGCCTCCCACTTCTATATCAAGGATGACAAAATCATCGGAAAAAATCAATGGGGATATACGTTTGAAAGTGGGTTCATTGATTTTTTTCGCTGGTTTCCTTGACTTGGTATAGAATTGGGAGATATGCCTGTGAATCTAGGAAGACCATTCATTACCATTGGTGAAGCCATCATCAACGCAAAAAGCGAAGAGCTATCTATGCATATGAGCTATGACCAGGTGAAGTTTATTGTGTTAAATTCTTTGAAGATTCCTTCATATCAGCACATCGGGCACTGCCACAACATTGGTCTTTTTGAAGAAGGTTTTGATGACTCTGAGATGGAGCTTATGCAATTAAAAGTTGCATAGATATACAAAGGTGGGGGATATGAATATATGCCTGAGGAAGTTAAAAATTTCAACGAGCTAGATTAAGCATAACAAGAATAAGAGATTGAAATACAACAAGAGCAGGTGTAGAAGCCACCAAAAGGAAAAGCAAATTATTATAAGCTCAACGTTCTGTGTTGCTTACACTACTTGCAAACAAAGCTTCCACATGATATCATGGAAATCATCATGGGAGATGTGTTCAAAACAATTCAAGATTTGAATTACAAGAGGCAAAGTCCTCCATTTTGCGAAACATCAGCAAGTGCACTTAAGAGAAGAGCTCGAAGATATGGTCATTGCAAGAAATGTGGGAATTACATTCATGAAGGAACGATATGAAGAGGTTTTACCACAATAGCTCAAGGCGAGTACATGAAATTAATGAAGATTGGACCACTCAGTTACCAAAAGGAGTACCAGATTTGTCCACTCTCTAAAATTGCAGAGAGGATTGAGTATGTGCTAGCATTCATTGTGAGGTGTAGAGCTGCGGTGCTACGACGACACTTAGACGAGTATTTGAAAAAGGTCGTGAGGCTGTGATGGTTAATGGACCTCCTTCGAGGTTTCTATGTGCTCTTTACCCGAAGTATTGTAGAGCACATTTCTTTTCAGATTAGCTTATAGTATAAGTGAGTCAAGCAGTCGAAGTTAAATTACAAGTGCTTACTAGGATGAATCTCAATTTAATAGTAGTATACTTTCGTTTGTTAATCGCATTTCAATACATGTTTTCATACAATGATCTTTGAGAGGTTAGGTGAGAGAGATATACTAATTTTTTACTGAGTAATTATAAGATCATAGGTAAATAGACGCGATTCTAGACTCCCTTTCTTGATGCATGAGGAAGATTGTGAAAAAATAACGAAAGCATGTCGAAAGACACGGAAATTAAGGCCATAAATTCTTAAGTTCATTCCAAATTTTTTGGATTACCACAAATGAAATGAGAAACTAGATGTCAAGAGCTTTTCGACAATACAGGATATGCATGCTTGAGAGTCCGGAAGCGAGTGCAAGAGGCAAAGAAAAATCTCCAGCAAGTATGATAACACGATCAGAGGTTTTCTGATCGCACGATCAAAAGTGTTACAAATATTTCGGAGAAGGCTTATCGCATGATAAAAAATAGCCCTCTATTTTGGCACGATCAGGATGGAAGCTGTGCATGGGAAGTTAATTATTGGGTTTGGCCATTGTAGTGTGCTCCTGTATAAACCAATTCATCATAAACAAAACCTTACCTTCTCTTCGGATTAAAAACTCAAAACACTATCAACATCCCCCCAATTGTTCAAGAACACCAAGAATCAAACTCCGCCAAATTAAATTTTGAAGGTTGGATTTTGTTCCTCTTGGCTTCATCGTCAACATTTGGTTTTGAACTTTACGTGTTCCCTCACGAACATGTGTGGGCAGATGTAGAAGAGGCTAGAGTTCTTAATGGAAAATCAAACATTCCTCTCTGGTCGAGAATTGGAGTTCAGTAACGAAGGAAGAACTGACAGGGACACCGAAGAGGATCCCTAGATGAAAAACATTTTCATCAAATTATTCAAAAACTAAGTTTACCGATTCGGTGCTTCTAGACTAATTCTGCTAAAACTGGTGACCATAGGATCAGAACTCCGGGCACATAGGTAAACGTAAATCTATATTTTTTTACAGTTTTGGGCACTATCCTTAAAGGATTTAGGGTTTACAGTTTTTGAGAAATTGCATCAAAACACCCCTTTTCATATAACTGCGCAGGGTTGCTTATTTTACATGTTTAATTGGTTAAATTGTGTCAATATGTTCTTGTCATGTGCGTAGGTTAGTTAATCTCCAAATTTGTTGCTACTTTCTTGTGCACAATGTCACAGTATGCAGTTATGCGGCTTGGAATAGTCATGTGGCGTTTTCCTGAGAGAGTTCTAAGAAAAAGTCTGCCCTAGGTAGTTTGCGGGATGATGACCTTCAGTTTGACCTGAGGGAGTTGTGTTCCCTCGATATCCTCATCTTCATTTCATGAAATGGGTATGCCAGCTATTCCTGAAGCTAGAGGAAACAGGGGAAAAGGTTTAATGATTTCACCAACCCTATGGAAGCGATATCTTCCAATTTTTGTAGTATGATATCCGTGTGCCACAATGCGTGCTTTGACTATCTTAGGAATGCAGTATAAGCCAAATCCGGAGAAGGAGTTCTGTTTGAGTTTTATACCCGATGAGTTGGAAGCGATAGCGAAGAGAGAGAATTTTAGGAGTATGGTTGAATTGATTAATGATAAGTCATGCTCGGAGCATCTTAATGAGATGACCATCAATGCTCGAGACTCTGAGTGCAAATGCAATTTGCACTGATGAAAGATGAGTGACGGATATTGGTAGGATTCATAACATTTATCTTATCTTAAAATTAATTTTTTCTAGGATCAGAAATCGCTCTAAAAGTTTTTAACATACTACTATTTGATTTGAATTATTTTGTAAAGACTTAATTGCTAATTTCATACCCTTAGTATACAATAATTGTCTAATTGCAATCTCCAATTTTAAAATAACTTATTGGAACCCCTATTTTCATAATAATATTAGCTTATTGAAACTGATAAAAATGTATGGTTAGCCTCGTACAGAATATTCTGTTTGTTTACATGATCAATTTCCTATTTTGTGCGTGTAAAACTGTCACTACAACCATATCTCCAACACTAATATCATCATGTCCAGTTGTCCACCATTGGTAAACCCAGATTCCGTGCCATCCTTCTTCTCTTCTCTCTCACTTCAATCTCCAAACAAGTACTAATAGCTACGAGCCTACGACTACCTAACCCTCGAACCCTCCTCAACAACTAATTAGTGAAGGAAAATTATATGAGTATCCAACTTCCAAGAGATTCAAGAAAATGGAAGTGATCATTGGGTTCTTTGTGTGAGGAATGAAGCATTATTGTTTTTGAAGGAAGCCTTAAAGCCTAGAGAAGAACCCGAGATTTTCTGGAAACCGAGATATAACATACGAAGTAATAGTGACAACTAACCCCAAAACTTAAAGACGAATTGCAACAACCACCACCGCTGCTTCAAACCCCCTAAAAACACTCCCTGTTCCACCGGTAAACAGAGCACCCAACCCAGAACCACTTCATGCTTGTCTTCTCCGGCGACCCACTAATATCCACTAAATAATTTTCCGCCAACGGTCACAACCAGTTCGCCCCAACATTCCCTCACAGAGAACCACTCAAAAGAAATACTCAACACCCCTCCTTAACACCTAAATACCCCACTTCTCTCTGTAAATGAAAGAGACGGGAGAGAGAAATTTAATTAAAAGAAGCAGAGAGAGGAAGGAGCATAGATCGAGAGAGATCGAGGGTGGAGACATAGAGTAGAGATATGAGAGATATCGAGGGAGAGAGAGGCACAGAGCAGCGATTGAGATAGAGAGGCGGGGAGTTCGACAACCGACCTTCGTATTCTTCTTCTTCTTCTTCTTCTTCTTCTTCTTCTTAGGTTCCTTGGAGATTCTGGCGACGAGATTGTTGGAGACCGAACTTTCTGTCCGATTGGATAGAGATCAACTTCCTCCTATGTGGTTTTGTCAACAGAGAGAGAACGTGCTAGACAGACCAAGAGACATAGAGAATATAGGGATGTCAACAGGTCGGACTCGGATCAGATTGACCTATTCCAAATTCGTTCAAGTCAGTTGTGATCCAGATATAGTTCGAGTCCATCTGGATCATCATGGGGTTTGAATCATATTGAATCGGATCTGAGTTACTTAATCCAAATCCGATCCACATATCCGATTGACTTATATTCGAATCGTATCCAGATCGGATCCGAGTTAGGTCATATTAAAACGCCAAAAAAAAGAACTATAATTTCCTTGTAAAATATTCTAATTTTAGGCATTTAACATGAAACTGGTAAAAATTCTACAAAGAAATACATAATTGTAAACATACAAAGTTGTGGAGTATATATTTTAATATATTAATTGTGTCGGATCGGATCGGTCTCCAACAGGTCTCAATTTTGATCCAAATCGGACTCGAGGTCCGGCCAAATCCTCTACTCCTGATCCCGATCCGATCCACTTTACATCAGATCGAACTTGGACCTGATTCATTTAGATCGGGTCCCTCGGATCTCGGAACAGATTGGACCGTATATCCATCCCTAATAGAGAGTCAAAATGAATATGTATACGCTATACCCTTCTTCTTTTTAAATTTACCAAATTCCTTTTTCTATAACGTTTAATCAGATATTTTATTGACAATTTTATCCTCAAAACACTTGTGTTTGGATGCAAATATTTCTCAGTTTTAATAAGCTATAATTATAGCAAATGAGGATTGCAATAACAATAGCTTATTGTATGATTGCATGATTTTGTAGGGGGAACCCGTTCTTATTCAGCAATGGATTATTAAAGTGTTTCAAATTCCTTCTTCTAAGAAGAATGAAAAATATTTGGTTCTCCCCACGGTTGTTGGAAGAAATAAAAAAGTGTTTTTCAATCAATCAAAAATAGAATTTGGAATAAGCTTCAAGGCTGGAAGAAAGAAATTAATTTCTATTTCCGGCAAAGAAAACAATTAATACCGTTATTCAAATAATTCTAACCTACATTATACCTGTTTATCTTATGCCCATACACTTTTCCTCCGAAATTCAACAAATTATTGATAAGTTTTGGTTGAGCAATGACTTAGAAACAAGAAAAAAATATTCAAAAAATTATATTTCTTATGTACTCCTAAAAAAATATGAGGAAAGAGCTTTAAACACCTTTATGCCTTTAATATGGCACTTCTACTGGCTCTTCTAGGAAACAAAGTGTGGCGTGCTCTTGCTAACCCATATTCTCTTCTAACCCGTGTTCTTGAGAGAAAATATTATCATTACAATTCTGCTTTATCAGTTGGTGCTCTTGCTTCTTCCTCCTACATTTGTTAAGGACACGTCAAGGCTAGAAACATTATTTTCCAAACGGTTAGACATAGTATTGGTAATGGAACCAAGACATTCATCTACCATAACCGATGAATTGCAATTGGTTTCGGTAGAAAACCATTTAGTTATCAGTATCTACCTTCTGATTCAAATGTTTCTGACCTTATCCTTCCCGATTTCTGTTGGAACACAAAGTTTAATTTTATCTAATTTTATGAAGAGGTGGATGAAGCTATTTTTTATATTCCCTTAGGTAATCCTAATAACAGTGACTACCTTTTTTGGTCCCAAATAGAATCTTAATTTATTTTGTTAAAACAGCCTACCATGTTGCATTTTCCATTACTGTCCCAACCAAGGGCATCTCTCACATTGGTAGCACAAGCACTTGCACAGACAGATTATGGGAGAAAATTTTGCACACCATTGTTCCGCCAAAAAAATATATATTTGAGTGGAATCTTTTACAGGTTGTATGTATTCCTACAAAATCCAAGCTTAACTAAAAAGGGACGGTGATACCATCATTCAACTATTTCTTCAATTCTTTTGATAAGACTCCTATTCATCTTTTTTGTTGAATATGAACCGACCTTTGAGATTTTTTTCACGACTCCCGTCTAGATCTAAAATTAGATAACAAAAAATGCCCTTTAAGTAAAAATTCGTCAACTTTTTCTCAATCAGTCCACAGAAAAGCAAATTTTACTCTTGCACATTTTCTGCCTAATTTGGTGTTCTAGAAATAGAAAAATATATATTTTCTAGATGAGAGCACAAAATAAGTTATCACATAAGCGACTGAAGCTGATGAGGAGTTTAAAAACACTTATCTTGGTGATATTCTTCTCCATGCAAGTGGTCAAGCTTCTCTGGCGACCCATCAGTGACGACGGCCGCCGCCGGATTGCTAAAAATGAACACTGATGCCCCGATCTCTATTCTCCATCTCAGATCCGATGGAGGGTGAACGAACCCTTAGGGTGTCGCAGAGAGAAGGTGAGAGAAATGGCGATTACAAAGAAATGTAGGCTTTTATAGTCCTCATCTAACGATAGGATTAGTACGACCTAAATCTAATGGTAGGATTACCATTAGGGTTTCTGATGATGGACAAAAGACTATATTACCCTTATAGCTGTTGGGTAATTAAAAACAATTAAAAAAGAGTGTTTGGGCTTATAGAAAGCTTGGGCCAGACGATAGAATGGGCTTCAGAGATCCAATGTGATGATCCAATAATACGCCACCTTAAACTATTGGTGGATGATGCAGCAAAAGCTTATCTTGAAAACCTTCAAATAGAGTTGTAGCCAGGGATTTGGTGAAGACATCTGCTATTTTATCTGCAGTTGGAAGAAAGGAAACAATAAGATACTTTAAAAGAGCTTGTTCACACACGTAATGGTAGTCGATTTTCAATTGGTTTAGTTCATGCGTGTAAAATTGGGTTGCTAGTGAGAGCCAAAGAAGAAATATTGTCAGTGTATAACAAAGGAGGATTTGGTAATTAAAAATGCAAATCATGAAATAATTGGTGAAACCACGAGAGATTCACAGCAGCCGCAACTAGAGCCCTCTACTCAGCTTCAATTGAGGATCGAGAGACCGTGGGCTGGTTTTTAGCAGACAAGTGTACGGGGTTTTGGCCAATAAAAACCACAAGCCCAGTGGAGCTATGGGGGTCCATTGGATCCCCGACCCAATCTGCATCAGCGAAGATTTGTAAGGGTAAGTGGCATTTTGTATAACATAGACCATGAGACTTTGTGCCTTGGAGATTGTGAAGCACTTGTTTTGCACAACTAATATGCACATTGGTTGGATCATGCATGAATTGGCAAAGGTGATTAACCGCGAAAGCAATATCAGGACGTGTAAAAGTTGAAGAAAAGTACTGAAGAACTCCCAAGAGCTGTTGATAAATAGAAGCATCAGGAAGAAATGTTACCTGTTCGATGTGATATGTGATGCCACCAGCCAAATCTGTTGGACTTGGTTTTCAGTGTGACAAAGTAAAACAAGAAAGTAAGTCTGTACATATTTTTCTTGGTTGATACTAATACCGGTTGATTTTCAAGAAATTTGAAGGCCTACAAAATAAGTTAAAGGGCCAATGTTTGTCATTTGAAACTTGGAACTTAAGATGTGTAAAAATTGAGAAATGTATGGAAAATCATGACCAATGACTATTATGTCGTCGAGATAAAGTAATAGAAGAGTTAGGAGATTGTTATGGTGCCTGATAAACAAGTAACAACCTACAAAAGAAGCTTTAAAACCAAGAGATCCTAAATATGAAGTGAAACGCTCAGACCAAGTTCGAGGAACTTGTTTGAGACCATATATGGACTTATGAAGAAGGCAAACAAGTTTTGGGTATTTGGAATTTGTGAAAACAGTGGGTTATTTCGTGTAGACAGTTTCTCGTAAAAAACATGTAAAAAAACATTTTTCACATCTAATTGTTTTAGAAGACAAGAAAAAGTGGTTGCATGCTTGACTACTGCAATGAAAGTTTCATCATATTCTGAACTTGGGGTTTGGTATAACCCCTTTGCAACTAGACGTGCCTTATAGCGAGAGATAGAACCATCTTCATTGATTATTTTGCGAAAAAACCCACTTGTTTCCAATAATGTTTGCGTTAGGAGGTGCTGGAACCAAATACCAAGTTTTTTGTTGTAAGAGGTCGTCTACTTCAGTGGCCACTGCTTGGCACCACTTAAGGTGTTTGACAACCTCTGTGTAAGAAGTGGGATCAGACAGTGTTGTGTGTAAGTTTGAAAGAGCAGGAAAACCAACAGTAGCAGAAGGTAAGGCATAATAAACAAGTTTCTTTTTGCTTATACCAGATTTGCTTCTAGTTTACATTCGATATGAGGAAATGGTAGGAGGGGGATAGGGCTTCATCACTAGGTTGACTGGCTCTGCCATGCCTAAACTGGAAGAGAGAGAGTCTGTGAACCAACTTCAGAGGCATGAGAATCTGATGCAGTATCAGAAGTATCAAGTGCAGAAGCTGTTCCTGGTGTTCCATGTGGTGTTGGTGCAGCAGGAACTCTCACTCCATTTGGTTGCATAGGGTCATATCCCTCAGAATGGTGAATATCTGGTATAAATCCAGTAGTAGAATTAGTAGGGACATAACTATGTGAAGCATAATTGGTATAGGAGTTGGGACTTGAAATAGAAACATCAACATAATGTAGAATTTCTTTGAACTAGAGCCAAAGCAAAAATATCCTTTGTAACCCGAAGCATATCCCAAGAAACAAGCATTTTTTGTTTTGGGATCCAATTAAGAAGAGTTATATGAGTTAAACGTGGATAAAACCACAACAAAAAATCTTTAGGTGTGTGTAATCTGGTTTAGATTTGAAAGAAGTTCATAAGGGGATTTATTAGAATTTGTTTGCTAGGGATACGATTAATGAGATAAACTTCAATTGCAACTGCATGATACCAGAAAATTTTAGGAAGAGAAGCAGTGTACAATAAAGATATAGTTGTTTTAATTATGTGTCTATGTTTGTGCTCTGCCACCCAATTTTGTTGTGGGTGTGTAGGGGAAGGAATTTTAATGTAAAATGCCATGTTCACTATGAAGTCTTTGAAAACTAAAAGATGTAAATTCACCACCTCCATCGGAACAAATTTTTTTGATTGAATAATCTAAAAGTTTTTAATGAATGGGCCTGAACATAAATGAGTCTTTATCAAAAACAAATCTTGCATTGTGATCGCAAGAATTCACTCTTTGGGAAGTTTTGCATGCTGAGAAGAAGTAGAAGCTTCCAAAGCGGAGAGCTGGTCGGGTTGTAACTTGCCTTGGTAAGCATAATCCATCTCGTGGTAACAATAGATGGCGGAGTGATAATCGCACCCGCAAATTTGGCAGTTGACCGGACCCGAGCCACCTCGACCCAAACAACCTCTGCCACCGTAACTGGATCAACCTAAACCGGATCATGAACCGTAACCAAACCCGTTTCCAAAACCCGAACCGGACCCATATCCATTTCCATAGTTGGGTTCATAATTAGGGTTAGATCATATCCTTATCTAGAATAGGAACGACCGCCTCTGGAATCCGATCGGCCCCTGCCATCACCTCGATGACCGAATCGTCGACCCCGCTTGCCAAAAAGGTTCCAACCGCCACCGCGACCATCGCGTTGATGATAAAACGCAATGGGGTTAGGTAGATCGGACGCCAAAATCTGGAGAGCATGCATTTGTTCTTCGGCTTTGAGCAGGACATGCAGTTCTTCAAAGGGGAGCGACTCAGAGTGGATTCGCAGAGCGGAAAGGAAGGAGTTTTATTCCGGAGGGAGGCCATTGAGAGAATAAAGAAGGATATCTTCATCACCGGTGACAACACCAACAACTGTCAGTTTGTCTCGGATCGATTTAATCCTCTACATGTATAGGTCAATCGAGTCAGATCCTTTTCTAAGGTTCTGGAACTCCGCATTGAGAGAGAGTATGTTGGATCTAGTCAAGGATGAATAGCGACGCTGAAGAACAAGACAAGCATCCCGAGAAGTGAGAGATCCAATAACAAGGTTTAAGGATTCTTGAGACAGAGTGGCGTTTAGAATGGTTAAAACAACCTGATCTTGAAGTTTCCAGGCAATGTACGTCGGATTGACAACCAGAGCACCATTGGTGGTGTTGAGAACTGGATATGGACAAGGTATTGAGCCATCAAGGTAAAAAATAGAAGAGATATGATGCTTCCATAAGACAAGATTGGAAGAATCCGGCCAACATAAAAAGGTAACATATTATGGATGTTGGAGAGGAGATAGAGAGGCTGTGAGGCCTCTATAATATAGACAAGAGCCATGGAGAGACTCTAACACCATGAAAGAACCCTTAGAGTTTGACAGAGAGAAGGTGATAGAAACGGCGAGAAATTTGGATTGTAACTTTAACATGGAGAGACTCTAACACCATGAAAGAACCATTATGCGAGGGTCTCTTATTCTGAAAGGACAAGTAACCTTAACATGACCAATTTTATTGCAGTAATGTAATTTAGGAGATGTTTTGCTTCCAGCTTTCACAAATCTAGTATTGTTTTTTCTGGGGAAATTTGGATTGTATCCAATACAAGTTCTGTGAACAGAATTTAAGCTACCTCCAAGAATCATATTCAAGTTGTGTTCTGAGCCAGAAAGTTTTGTTATGAATGATTCAAATTCCTGAAGTTTCTCAGTTATGGTAGCCTTTTGTTTATCCGATTCATCAACTTGATGCCTTAGATTAACAATACTGTTACTCAAAAGAGAGTTATCAGTGACTACTTCCTTGAATTGTGTTTTCAAGGATTTGAAACTTGTTTTCAAGGCCTTGAAATCACTTTCAGATTTCTTTTGATAAATTTCAAGGTTCTCGTTCAGACAAACAATATGCAAGTTTTCTTTTGTTTGCTCATGAACTTTTTCTTTCAAAAATCTGATCTCTTACAGATAGTCCTCTTCATTTAAAAGCATTGTTCTAAGATAATCAGAGCGGGCTTCTGTTGGTTTTGAAATTAAACAGTTTACCATTACCTCAATGTTCTTTTCAGAACATTCATCATGCTTGGCCATAAATCATAGATTGACATGTTCTTCTTCAGATTTAGAGTCACTTGAGGATTCAAAATCACGCCAAGATGATATCATAGCTTTCGTTCTTCTGTCATGCTCTTTCTTTTGAAAGTTTTTGATTTTCTTGTGTGGACAATCTCTAATCAAATGTCCTGCATCACCACACTCAAAGCAATTCATTACTTTAGGCTTATTACCATGTGAAGAAGATTTACCTTTGTAGTCTTGACTACTGGAGGATCTGTTTCTGTCTCTGCTGAAGACTTTGTTTCTAAAGTTCTTCTTCATTTTGAGGATCCTGGTTAGGGCTTTGGAAATCAAAGCAAAAGGATCTTCATCATCATCTTCTTCAATTCAAGGCTTTCATAGTGCTCGTTCTCCTTTGCCTTGAGAGCTAAATTCATGACACCTTCTGGTAACTCTTCATCAACTTCATTCATGGATATTCCATGTGTAAGGATTTTTCCTTGCAGGTCATCAAGTTGAATTGATGATAGATCTTGATCTTCTTCAATAGAAGTAGTCTTTGGTTCCCATTTGGCTTTGGGAAGACTTCTTAGAATCTTTCTCACTTTTTCTTCATTAGTGAAACTCTTTCCCAAGGAGTCCAAATTGATAACAATATCAGTGAATCTTTTGAACATATCCCTGATTGATTCATCTCCATTCATCTTGAACAGCTCATATTAACTGAGATATATGTTGATCTGCATAACTTGGCTGGTTCCTTCAAAAGTTACCACAAGCTTATCCCATATCTCCTTGGCAATTTTGCAACCTAAAATCCTACTGAATTCATCTGCACTCAAAGCACAATATAGAAATTCATTGTAACACCCCCAAAATGACCAAGCCGGAGGCCCGGGTACGGAGTGACACCCCCCGGGAAAATCACGTCAGTTGTGATTTTTCTTCATCCTCATCCGATCCTCTCTCAATCCCTCTATATCTCTCTTCCTCTCTCACGATCAATTGAACAGAAACATCAAAACCCTCACGCAATCTCTCTTTATCTCTCCCTCACGTTCACTCTCTCCTTCTCTGGTCGTCCCTCTCGCTCACGGCAACAGAAGCAGCAGCGGCATCACAGCCACCGCCGCCTCTCTCTCTCTCCGGTTTGTCTCTCTCTCTCTCTCTCTCTCTCTCTCTCTCTCTCTTTCTCTCTCTTTCTCTCCTTCTATGCCGTGCGTTCTTCTTCTGCTTCTCTTTCTGCGTTTTATTCATCTTCTTCTTCTTCCTCCATGATTGTTGATGTATACTTTTTCCGGCAGCCCTTGATTTGCCGCCAACATCTTCATCTCCGTCACTCAATCACTCGAATCTCTCACATCACACGTAAGTAACAAGTTACTCGTTAATTTCAGATTTGTTGTACTCACTTTGATTCCCGTTTTCACCACGTAGAAAATCTCTAATCACTATATTCGTTGTTCACGTGATTATTCATAAACCCTAGTTTATGTAAGGGGTTAAATCAAGCCGAAACAATAGGATTAGCTAGTAATTACCACTTGCTTGATATGGGTATTCATGTTGTATTAGGTTTAGTATGAATTTAGGATGAACTAGATGATTGGGGGAAAAGTTTCATGGAAATTGTTATTTCCCGTATGGGTATTTTGAGAGGAATTGGAAATTTGAAACGAGCATATCTTTTGATTCAGGAATCGAAATTAAGATCCGTTTGAGGCTACACTTATTGTTTCGAATGTTATTTCCCGTATGGGCATACGTTGAGTACTACGATTGAGTCGCCGTAATCGCTTGCAAACGAGGTGAGTAAACATGCCAGGCCTAGTGTGCCTAACTCCCTTCGTGTCAAATGATTTCTTTTTACATGTCTCAAAATGGATTACGTGCTATGTGTTTATGTGTCATTTGAACGTCCGATTTTACTTGTAAATGCTTTTCTTGAAAATAACATAATAAGTTAACAATTCACGATAACGTAAAGTGGAAGAGTTGTACGGGATTGTCTCATGGTTACTATTGGACTTGGTCGGATTATACCTGGCCAATTAATTGTATTTAATCCGGTTGCAAGGCCCCGGATCGCTTCTAGTACTCACCCTTCTGACCGCAAGAAATCTGTAAGGGGGTGTCGACACTTAAGGTCTTGGATGATTGCGAAGTGATTGGTTCTTTCCCCGTATCAACTAATTGAAATTGTGATCTTTTGAATTTAATGGTTATTTATGGGAAAAAGAATGAGTATGAAAATTGGGATTTCCCAACTTGAGTATTGAACTCGAATTCGCGAACTATAAACTCTCATTTTTCTTACAAGTGTCAAATTCAAACTTTCGCTGTGTTTAAAGTTAAACTCCTACTCGCAAAAATGGTCATTGTTTTTATAACTGCCTCATCATCATTTTACATGCTTGGGTGTTTGCTTGCCAGTATATTTATGCTGATTTTTTTACTGTGGTGTTTCTTTTTATTTCTGCACCACAGGTCCAGGTGGTGAGTATTTGGCTTAGCGGGGGACGCGAATCATCACCTAGAAAATTAGTAATTTTCATTTCAATAAAAGTAGAACTCATTTGTTAGTTAATAACACTCTAGTTTGTAAAGCGCCCATGTTTGAGGCAGCTTTTGAGTTGTAATAAAGTTTTATTGTTTAACTTTTAATTTATTTTGCTTGATATCCACTTTTAAATGTCCTTGTATCCAGGCTTTGTCTCGGGTACGGAGGTGACACCCCCCCGGGCCTCCGGCTTGGTCATTTTGGGGGGTGTTACATTCATAGCTCTATAATTTGTAGAAAATTATTCTAGTTCAGAAGCAGAATGTGAATCTTCAGTTTTGGGAGTTCTAATCCCATCCTTCTCTGTGTAGAAAGTATGAGGACCATTCTATATGATAGTCCAGATCTCCATGTCTTGATCAATGATGAACATTTTCATCAAGGCTTTCCAGTGAACAAAGTTATCACGACAGAAGAGAGGAGGTCTGTTAGTAGCTCTTCCGGTTGAGAAACTACCATCACCTATAATACTCATTATCACAAGATGGTTAATCTATGCAGTGATACAAGCTCTGATACCATTGAAGGAATGTAATGGAGATAGTAATACTTGATCAATACTCTAGAAGGGGGGGGGGTTTGAGTATGGCGACTTTTGCTAAGCTATGCAAGAAGAGTGGTTTCAAAAGTTATGAGAAGAGTGAAGAGTATTTCAAGGCATTGAAATGAGTTTCAAACCCTTGAAATCAAAAGAATTGTTGTTGAAAAGCTAAGTCTATTTCAAGGCCTTGAAATGAGTTTCAAACCCTTGAAATAAAACCTGTTTTGTTTGCTGCAAATAAGCTAAGTATAGAATTGAACAGTAAATGCAAGAGACACAAGATGTATAGAGCTCAGTCCACATGGACATACGTCTCTACCTCAGGGATCTTATCCCTGCAGGATTTTCAACTCAATTCTTATTAATCAAAATATAAGCCCTAGATCTCAAGCATAGAGAGATACCTTACTCTGTTACAGCTTGTGGTTCTCGCTAACCTATTTAGTACATGCTCTTGCTAACTGATTAACTAAGAATTATCTATTATTCACTTTTAACAATCCACAAGAATAAGAACTACAAGTAATATAAGAATGATATACAAGATAAAGTTCATAATAGAAGAACACTAGAACTAAGTCTGCAGTGAGTGTGCAGTGTTCTTCAGATTCTTGGATTGGATGATTTGATCTTCTTCGTTATTGCCTGACAATCTATGTAGAATGCTTGAGAGTTTCTGTGAAAGTTTCGTTGTTATTTCTTCAAGCCGTACCACCATTATGCAGCTTTTTGAATTTGAGGATCTTGAAGATCTTCATTGTAACAGACTCTCCTAAAAATCTTTATAAGATCTTGGCTCTTCATAAGAAATCCTCAACGGCTAATTGCTTAGGATATGCGTTGATCTTTGTGAGAGAGTATTAAGCAACTTAAGACATGATTGATCTGGCACGAACCACTTCATCAATCCACTTTCCTTTCCTACAAAACAAAGTTTAGGAAACAACTTCCAAAAAAATAGGAAACATAACATCTCTGAAAAAGCTTAGTCAAACTAATAGATTAGTCACGGATTAGAGTGTAAAAATAATTTGTCTTTCATCATCAAATAACATATGAACAAGTATAGGATAGTAGGGGTTGGATTGCAATCAGGAAGCGCCCACTAAGTTCATGTTAAAACTGTTCTTTCAGTTTCAAAGCTTTGAAAGCTGTTTCAAGGCCTTGAAATAGACCGGCTATTTCAAGTCTTTGAAAACATGCTGAACTTACAGAGGGGATGCAAGGGTGACCTTGAGTCGACTAAGTACTTTGATACGGGTGGTTGGTTACGTAACATCGTAATCACATGTGACAAGTCCCATGCAAGGTAGTTTTCCTAACAAATTGGTGTTTGGTTGCTACGACTTACATCGGTAGAAGTGCTACGCTTTATTTATCCTATTCTCGGTGTTGTGGAGGATAGGTTGGTTTTAGAAATATTGCATGATTGACTAATGTGATGCATGCATATCATATATCGTCGGAAAGCTCTTGACTTCTATTTTTTCACTCCACTCGTGTTACTTCAAAATTTCAGGAGAAAAATTCAATATTTATGGCCTTGATTTTTGTGCCTTTCGTCATGATTTCGACGATTTTTCACAATAGTCCTCATGTATTAAGAAAGGGAGCCCGAGATCACGTATATTCACCTATAATTCTGCAATTACTCGGTCAAGCATTGCTATCTCTCTCACCTTTCAAAGATATGTTTACGAAAACTTATATTAAAATACTATTACCAAACTTAATTATACCACACCTAAATCGGGTTACCTCCTAGTAAGCGCTCGTAATCTAATGTTCACAACCGACATATTTATAATCTAAACTAAAAGAAATGTGATCTACAATACGTTGAATAAAGACCACATAGTAATCCCAAAGGAGGCATGTTTAGCGTCACAACCTCATAACCTTTTTCAAACACTCATTAAATTATTGTCGCAACATCGTTGCTCTCATCCTTCCAATGAATGTCAACTCCTCCTCAATATGCTCCGCAATATTAGAGAGTGGACAAATGTGGTGTTCCTTCTGGTAATTGAGTAATCCAATCCTCATTAATTCCATGTACTTGCCTTGATCTATTGTGGGAAAAACTCTTGCACCTCGTTTTTGCAAGAGTGTAATACCCACTTTTATTGCAACAGCTATATCTTTGAGCTTTTCTCTTCACTGAACTTGCCGATGTTCTGCAAAACGGAGGACTTTGTCTCTTGGAATTAAAATCCCACATTGTTGTGAACACATCTCCCATGATAATTTCCATGATATCCAATGGCATCTTAGGTTTCAAGTAGCGTAAGCAACACATAACGTTATGTGTTGCTTACATTACTTGAAAACAAAGCTTCGACGTGATATCATGGCAATCATCACGGGAGATGTGTTCAAAACAATTCAAGATTTGAATTACAAGAGGCAAAGTCCTCTATTTTGCGGAACATCGGCAAGTGCAGTTAAGAGAAGAGCTCGAAGATATGGCCGTTGCAAGAAATGTGGGAATTATATTCATGAAGGAACGATATGAAGAGGTTTTCCCACAATAGCCCAAGGCGAGTACATGGAATTAATGACGTTTGGACCACTCAGTTACCAAAAGGAGTACCGAATTTGTCCACTCTCTAACATTGCAGTGAGGATTGAGTATGTGCTAGCATTCATTGTGAGGTGGAGAGCAGCGGTGCTACGACGACACTTTGACGAGTATTTGAAAAATGTCGTGAGGATGTGATGGTTAATGGACCTCCTTCGAGGTTTCTATGTGCTCTTTACCCGAAGTATTGTAGAGCACATTTCTTTTCAGATTAGCTTAGATTATAAGTGAATCAAGCAGTCGAAGTTAAATTACGAGTGTTTTTTAGGATGAATCTCAATTTAAGAGTAGTATACTTTAGTTTGTTAATCGCATTTCAATACAAGTTTTCATACACTGATCTTTGAGAGTTTAGGTGAGAGAGATATACTAATTTTTTACCGTGTAATTACAGGATCATAGGTAAATAAACGCGATCCCAAACTCCCTTTCATGATGCATGATGAAGATTGTGAAAAATTAACGAAAGCATGTGGAAAGGCACGGAAATTAAGGCCATAAATTCTTAAGTTCATTCCAAATTTTTTGGATTAACTCTCCTAAAAATGGTGACCATAGGATTGGAACTCCGGGAACATAGGTATACGTAAATCTATATTTTTTACAGTTTGGGCACTAGCCTGAAAGGGTTTAGGGTTTACAGTTTTTGAGAAATTGCATAAACCCCCCTTTACATATAATTGTGCGGGGTTACTGATTTTACGTGTTTAATTTGTTAAATTCTGTCAATTCGTTCTTTTCATGTGCGTAAGTTAGTTAATCTCCAAATTTGTTGCTACTTTATTGTGCACAATGTTACAGTATGCAGTTATGCGGCTAGGAATAGTCATGTCGCGGTTTCCTGAGAGAGTTCTAAGAAAAAATCTGCCCTATGTAGTTCGCGGGATGATGACCTTGAGTTTGACCTGAGGGAGTTGTGTGCCCTCGATATCCTCATCTTCATTTCCATGAAATGGGTATGCCAGCTGTTTCCTCAAGCTAGGGGAAACAAGGGGAAAAGGATTAATGATTTCACCAACCCTAGGGAAGTGATATCTTCCAATTAAAGTAGTATGATATCCGTGTGCCACGATGCGCGCTTTGACTATCTTAGGAATGCAGTATAAGCTGAATCCGGAAAAAGAGTTCTGTTTGAGTTTTATACCAGATGAGTTGGAAGCGATAGCGAAGAGAGAGAATTTTAGGAGTATGGTTGAATTGATTAATGATAGGTCATGCTCGGAGCATACTAATGAGATGACCATCAATGCTCGAGACTATGAGTGCAAATGCAATTTGCACTGATGGAAGATGAGTGACAGATATTGGCCGGATTCATAACATTTCTCTTATCTTAAAATTAATTTTTTCTAGGATCACAAATCGCTCTAAAAGTTTTTAGCATACTAGTCTTTGATTTGAATTATTGTGTAAAGACTTAATTGCAAAGTTCATACCCCTAGTATACAATAATTGTCTAATTGCAATCTCCAATTTTAAAATAACTTATTCAAACCCCTATTTTCTTTATAATATTAGCTTATTGAAACTGGTAAAAATTTATGGTTAGCCTCGATCGGAATATTCAGTTTGTTTACATGATCAATTTCCTATTTTGTGCGCGTAAAACTGTCAAACTTCAAATCAATAAAAACAGTCCCACTACTACCATATCTCCAACACTACTATCATCATGTCCAGTTGTCCACCATTGGTAAACCCAGATTCCGTGCCATCCTCCTCTTCTCTCTCACTTCAATCTCCAAACAAGTACTAATAGCTATGAGCCTACGACTACCTAACCCTCCAACCCTTCTCAACAACTAATTAGTGAAGGAAAATTATAGGGGTATCTAACTTCCAAGAGATTCAAGAAATTAGAAGTGATTATTGTGTTCTTTGTGTCAGGAATGAAGAATTATTGTTTTCCAAGGAAGCCTTAAAGCCTAGAGAAGAACCCGAGATTTTCTAGAAACCGAGATATAACATACGAAGTAATAGTGACAACTAACCCCAAAACTTAAAGCCGAATTGCAACAACAACCACCGCTGCTTCAACCCCCCTGAAAAACACTCCATGTTCCACCGGTAAACACAGCACCCAACCCAGAACCACTTCATACTTGTCTTCTCCCGCGACCCACTAAGAGCCACTAAAAAATTTGCCGCCAACGGTTACAACCACTTCGCCCCAACATTCCCTCACAGACAGGAGAGAGGAAATTAATAAAAATAAGACAGAAAGAGGCAGGAGCATAGATCGAGAGAGATCAAGGGTGGAGACACATAGTAGAGATTGGAGAGATATCAAGGGAGAGAGGCACATAGCAGAGATCGATATAGAGAGGCGGGGAGTTCGACAAACGACCTTCGTATTCTTTTTATTCTTCGTCTTCTTCTTCTTCTTCTTCTTCTTCTTCTTCAGGTACTTGGAGATTCTGGCGACGAGATTGAAGGAGACCGAAATTTATGTCCGATTAGATAGATATCAACTTCCTCCTCTGTGATTTTGTCAACAGAGAGAGAACGTGATTTTTTCAACAGAGAGAGAACGTGCTAGAGATACCAAGAGACATAGAGAATAGGGATGGCAACAGGTCGGACTCGGATCAGATTGGCCTATTCCAAATTCGTTCAAGTCAGTTGTGATCCAGATCTTTTTCTAGTCCGTCTGGTTCATCATTGGGTTTGAATAATATCGAATCGGATCTGAGTTACTTAATCGAATTCCGATCCACATATGCGATTGATCTATATTCGAATCGTATCCAGATCGGATCTGGGTTAGGTAATATTAAAACGCCAAAAAAAAAGAACTCTAATTTCCTCGTAAAATATTCTCATTTTAGGCATTTAACATGAAACTGGTAAAATTCTACAAAGAAATACATAATTGTAAACATACAAAGTTGTGGAGTATATATTTTAAAATATTAATTGTGTCGGATCAGATCGGTCTCCAACAGGTCTCAACTTTGATCCAAATCGGACCCGAGGTCCGACCGGATCCTCTACTCCTGATCCAGATCCGATCCACTTTACATCTGATCGAACTTGGACCTGATTCATTCAGATCGCTTCCCTCGGATCTCGGAACAGATTAGACCGTATTTCCATCCCTAATAGAGAGTCAAAATGAATATGTATACACTATACCCTTCTTCTTTCTAAATTTACCAAAATTCATTTTTCTATAACTTTTAATCAGATATTTTATTGACAATTTTATCCTCAAAACACTTATTGTGTTTGGACGCAAATATTTCTCAGTTTCAATAAGCTATTATTATAGCAAACGAGGATTGCAATAACAATAGCTTATTGTATGATTGCATGATTTTGTAGGGGGAACCCGTTCATATTCAGCAATGGATTATTCAAGTGTTTCAAATTCCTTCTTCTAAGAAGGATGAAAAATATTTGGTTCTCCCGACGGTTGTTGGAAGAAATAAAAAAAGTGTTTTTCAATCAATCAAAAATAGAATTTAGAATAAACTTCAAGGTTGGAAGAAAGAAATTACTATCTATCGCCGGCAAAGAAATCTTAATCAATACCATTATTCAAATAATTCTAACCTACATTATACCTGTTTATCTTATGCCTATACACTTTTCCTCCGAAATTCAACAAATTATTGCTAAGTTTTGTTGGAGCAATGACTTAGAAAAAAGAAAAAAATATTCACAAAAATATATTTCTTATGTACTCCTAAAACATATGAGGAATGGGCTTTAGACACTTTTATGCCTTTAATCTGGTACTTCTACTGGATCTTCTAGGAAACAAAATGTGGCGTGCTCTTGCTAACCCATATTTTCTACTAACTCGTGTTCTTGAGGGAAAATATTATCATTACAATTCTGCTTTATCAGTTGGTGCTCTTTCTTCTTCCTCCTACATTTGTTAAGGACTCGTCAAGGCTAGAAACATTATTTTTCCAAACGGTTAGACATAGTACTGGTAATGGAACCAATACATTCATCTACCATGACCGATGAATTCCAATTGGTTTCGGTAGAAAACCATTTAGTTATCAGTCCCTACCTTCTGATTCAAATGTTTGTGACGTTATCCTTCCCGATTTCTATTGGATCACAAGTTTAATTTTATCTAATTTTATGCAGAGGGGGATGAAGCTATTTTATATATTCCCTTAGGTAATCCTAATAACAGTGACTACCTTTTTTGGTCCCAAATAGAATCTTAATTTATTTTGTTAAAACAGCCTACCATGTTGCATTTTCCATTACTGTCTTAACCTAGGGCATCTCTCACATTGGTAGCACAAGCACTTGCACAGACAAATTCTGGGAGAAACTTTGGCACACCATTGTTCCACCAAAAAATATATATGTGACTGGAAACTTTTACAGGTTGTATATATTCCTACAAAATCCAAGCTTACCAAAAAGGGACGGTGTTACCTTCATTCAGCTATTTCTTCAATTCTTTTGATGAAACTCCTATTCATATTTTTTCTTGAATATGAACTGACCTTTGAGATTTTTCATGACTCCCGTCTAGATCTGAAATTAGATAACAAAAATACCCTTTAAGTAAAAAATTCGTCAACTTTTTCTCAATCAGTCTACAGAAAAGCAAAGTTTACTCTTGCACATTTTCTGCCTAATATGGTGTTCCAGAAATAGAAAAATATTTATTTTCTAGATAAGAGCACAAAATAAGTTATCACATAAGCGACTGAAGCTGATGAGGAGTTTAAAAACACTTATCTTGGTGATATTCTTGTCCATGCAAGTGGTCAAGCTTCTCTAGCGACCCATCATTGGCGGCGGCCGCCGCCTGGATTGCTAAAAATGAACAGTTATGCCCCGATCTCTCTTCTCCATCTCAGATCCGGGGGAGGGTGAACAAACCCTTAGGGTGTCGCAGAGAGAAGGTGAGAGAAACGGCGATTACAGAGAAATGGAGGCTTATATAGTCCTCATATAAAAATAGGATTAATACAACCTAAATCTAATGTTAGGATTAACATTAGGGTTTCTGATGATGGATAAAAGACTATATTACCCTTATAGTTGTTGGGTAATTACAAACAATTAAAAAATAGTGTTTGGGCTTACAGAAAGCTTGGGGCAGACGATAGAATAGGCTTCAGAGATCCAATGTGATGATCCAGTAATACACCCCCTTAAACTATTGGTGGATGATGCAGCAACAGTTTTATCTCGAAAACCTTCAAATAGAGTTGTAGCCAGGGACTTGGTGAAGACATCTTCTATTTGGTCTGCAGTTGGATGAAAGGCAACAGTAAGATACTTTAAAAGAGCTTGTTCACACACGTAATGGTAGTCGATTTTGAATGTGTTTAGTACATACGTGTAAAATTTGGTTGTTAGTGAGAGCCAATGCAGAAATATTGTCAGTTTATATCAAAGGAGGATTTGGTAATTAAAAATGCAAATCATGAAATAATTGGTGAAACCACGAGAGATTCGCAGCAGCCGCAACTACAGCCCGCTACTCAGCTTCAATTGAGGATCGAAAGACCGTGGGCTGCTTTTTAGCATACCAGTGTACAGATTTTATGCCAATAAAAACCACAAGCCCAGTTGTGCTATGGGGGTCTGTTGGATCCCCGGACCAATTTGCATCAGTGAAGATTTGTAATGGTAAGGGGCCTTTTGTATAACATAGACAATGAGACTTTGTGCCTTGGAGATCGCGAAGCACTCGTTTTGCACAACTAATATGCACTATGATTGGAGCATGCATGAATTGGCAAAGGTGATTAACCACGAAAGCAATATCAGGACGTGTAAAAGTTGAAGAAAAGTACTGAAGAGCTCGCAAGAGCTGTTGATAAATAGAAGCATCATGAAGCAGTGTGCCCTGTTTGATGTGATATGTGATGCCACCCGCCAAAGGTGATGGACCTGGTTTTCAATGTGACAAATTCAAACAAGAAAGTAAGCCAGTAACATATTTTTCTTGGTTGATACTAATACCAGTAGATTTTCAAGAAATTTGAAGGCCTACAAAATAAGTTAAAGGGCCTAGGTTTTTCATTTGAAACTTGGAACTTAAGTTGTGCAAAAGTTGAGAAATGTACGAAAAATCATTGCCAATGACTATTATGTCATCGAGATAAAGAAATAGAAGAGTTAGGCGATTGTTATGGTGCCTAATAAACCAGGAATAACCTACAAAAGAAGATTTAAAATCAAGAGAGCCTAAATATGAAGTGAAACGCTCAAACCAAGCTCGAGGAACTTGTTTGAGACCATATATGGACTTATGAAGAAGGAAAACATGTTTTGGGTATTTGGAATTTGTGAAACCAGTGGGTTATTTCGTGGAGACAGTTTCTCGTAAAAAAACATGTAAAAAAACATTTTTGACGCCTAGCTGTTGAATAAGCCAAGAAAAAGTTGCTGCATGATTGACTACTGGACTGAAAGTTTCATCATAGTCTGAACCTGGGGTTTGGTAGAATACCTTTGCAAATAGACGTGCCTTATAGCGAGAGATAGAACCATCTTGATTGAATTTTTTTGCGAAAAAACCCACTTGTTCCCAATAATGTTTGCTAAGAACCACTTAAGGTGTTTGACAACCTCTGTGTAAGAAGTAGGATCAGACTGTGCTTTGTGTGAGTTTGAAAGAGCAAAAAAACCAACAGTAGCAGAAGGTAAGGCATAATAAACAAGTTTCTTTTTGCTTATACCAGATTTGCTTCTAGTTTACATTCAATATGAGACAATGGGAGGAGGGGGATAGGGCTTCATCACTAGGTTGACTGGCTCTACCATGCCTAAACTGGAAGAGAGAGTCTGTGAACCAACTTCAGAGGCATGAGAATCTGATGCAGTATCAGAAGTATCAAGTGCAGAAGCTATTCCTGGTGTTCCATGTGGTGTTGGTGAAGCTGGATTTCTCACTCCATTTGGTTGCATAGGGTCATATCCCTCAGAATGGTGAATATCTGGTATAAATCCAGTAGTAGAATTAGTAGGACATAACTATGTGAAGCATAGTTGGTATAGGAGTTGGGACCTGAAATAGAAACATCAACATGTGATTGAGGTGAAGTAGTAGCATAAGGAAAGCTGAACTCATCAAATATTACATCACGAATAATGTAGAATTTCTTTGAACTAGAGTCAAAGGAAAATATCCCTTGTAACCCGAAGCATATCCCAAGATACTACGCTTTTTGGTTTTGGGATCAAATTTAGAAGAGTTATAATGAGTTAAACGTGGATAAAACTACAACAAAAAATCTTTAGGTGTGTGTAATTTGTTTTAGATTTGATAGAAGTTTATAAGGGGATTTATTAGAATTTGTTTTGCTAGGGATACGATTAATGAGATATACTGCAGTTGCAACTGCATGATACCGGAAAATTTTAGGAAGAGAAGCAGTGTACAATAAAGTTATAGTTGTTTCAATAATGTTTCTATGTTTGCACTCTGCCACCCCATTTTGTTGCGGGTGTGTAGGGGAAGGACTTTTGATGTAAAATGCCATGTTCACTATGAAGTCTTTGAAAAGTAAAAGCTGTAAATTCACCACCTCCATCGGAACAAAAAAAATTTAATTGAATAATCTAAAAGTTTTTCAATGAATTGGCCTGAACATAATTGAGTCTTTATCAAAAGAAGTCTTGCATTGTGATCGAAGAATTCACTCTTTGGGAAGTCGTGCATGCTGAGAAGAGGTAGAAGCTGCCATAGTGGAGAGCTGCTCGGGTGGTAACTTGCATTGGTAAGCATAATCCATACCGTGGTAACAAACTTTGGCGGAGTGATTATTACACCAGCAAATTTGACAGTTGACCGGACCCGAGCCACCTCGACCCAAACAACCTCTGCCACCGTAAGTGGATCAACCTGAATCGGATCATGAACCGTAACCAGACCCGTTTCCAAAACCCGAACCGGACCCATATCCATTTCCATACCCGGGTTCATAATTAGGGTTAGATCATATCCAAACCCAGATTAGGAACGGCCGCCTCTGGAATCCGATCGGCCTCTTCCACCACCTCGATGACCGAATAGTCCACCCCATTAGCCAAAAAGGTTCCAACCGCCACCGCGACCATCACGTTGATGTTAGAATGCAATGGGGCTAGGTAGATCGGACGTCGAAATCTGGAGAGCATGCATTTGTTCTTCGGCTCTGAGCAAGACATGCAGTTCTTCAAAGGGGAGCGACTCATAGTGGATTCGTAGAGAGTACATGAAGGAGTTGTAATCCGGAGGGAGGCCATTGAGAGAATAAAGCAGGATATCTTCATCAGCGATGACAACACCAGCAACTGTCAGTTTGTCTCCGATCGATTTAAGCCTCTACATGTATAGATCGATCGACTCAGATCCTTTTCTAAGATTCTGGAACTCCGCTTTGAGAGAGAGTATGTTGGATCTGGTCAAGGATGCATAGCAACACACAAGAACAAGACAAGCATCGCGATAAGTGAGAGATCCAATAACAAGGGTTAAGGATTCATGAGACAGAGTGGCATTCAAAATGGTTAAAACAACCTGATCTTGAAGTTTCCAGGCAATGTACGCCGGATTGATAACATGAGCACCATTGGTGGTGTTGTGAAATGGAGATGGACAAGGTATTGAGCCATCAAGGTAACCATATAAGGTATGTGTGCAAAAAATAGAAGAGAATGGTTAAAACAACCTCATAACTTTTTTCAAGCACTCGTTAAAGTGTTGTCGCATCATAGCTGCTCTCATCCTTCCAATGAATTCCAACTCCTCCTCAATACGCTCCGCAATATTAGAGAGTGGACAAATGTGGTGTTCCTTCTAGTAATTTAGTAATCCAATCCTCATTAATTCCATGTACTTGCCTTGATCTATTGTGGGAAAAACTTTTGCACCTCGTTCATGCAAGAGTGTAATACCCACTTTTATTGCAACAGCTATATCTTTGAGCTTTTCTCTTCACTGAACTTGCTGATGTTCTGCAAAACGGAGGACTTTGTCTCTTGGAATTCAAATCCCACATTGTTGTGAACACATCTCCCATGATAATTTCCATGATATCCAATGGCATCTTAGGTTGAAAGTAGCGTAAGAAACACATAAATTTGAGCTTATAATAATTTTATTTTCCTTTTGGTGGATCCTGCATCTTCTTTTCTATATCCCAATCTCTTCTTCCCGTTCTACTTCAGCTATCTCGTCAAAATTGTCAAAGGTTCATATCCCGATCTTTGTTCATCTCTGCAAGTTCTTCTTGTATAAGCTCCAACGCAGAGTCATCCAAACCTTCTTCACAAAGATCAATGCTGTAGCAGCGCCCCGTGAGCTCATATGAATGAATCTTCAAAGACATAAACATATTGAACTTTACCTGATCATCATTCACCTACATTGATTGCTCTGTTGATAAACCCTTTTTGGAGTTATATTATTCCTTATTTTCGCTATGTTTTGCGTGCTTATCATGGAGAATTTAATCGTCTTTGAGCGTTTTGTGCTAAAATTGTGAAAATTGAGTTTTTGAGCGTTAATCGTTAAATCCGGGCGTTTCTCATATATTTTGTTGCTTTTATTGTGATATGATCGCGGGTTCATGGTTCGTGTTGTGGTTGGTAGGAAATAGGACGCGAGGATCAAAGGTGGTGAGGGAACCAGCTTCGGAAACAAAGAAAGCAAGGAAAACTCAAGGAAAAGAGCAAGAAAAAAGCTAAGGGAGATTCTCTTCGCACGAAGAGAAAAGTTCTTCGCACGAAGAGAATACTTAGCAAAAATTTCAAATGTCTTCGTGTGGTATGATGCTGTCTCAAAGTGGGAAGACTTTTTCAAGAAGAGTTCAGACAGAGTGAAGATTCTCTTCGCATGAAGAGAATGCCCAGAAAGCTAGAAACGTCCGGGGTCTTTTTGCAGTTGCTAGAAACTTTGTTATATCATTCTAGGAACGTATTTAAGTGTGTTAGGTCGACTTTTTGAGTAGTTTTTGACGTGAAACACATCTTTTGGAGATCAAGGAGCTATTGTGAGAGCTTAGGAGCTTTGGATCATCCGTTTTGGATTCTCAACTCTCCTCTTTTCTTGATTTTTATGCTTAAACTCATAAGACTTATCGCTTTGAGTATGAATATGAGTGGCTAAACGTTATTTGCTGGGAATTCTCGTTTGGCGTAGCTAAGGTTTGATCTAAATATCATGTTTTGATGATTGTGATTCATGTTTTAGCTTAATCTCACGCAATCTTTCATTGTTATGGATTATTTACGTTTGTAATCATATTATCTTTGCGAGTAGCTAACGTAGATATAAACTTAATTAGTTTTCACGCGGTAACTCCGTGAGAATTAGTCGGTAAATTGAATAATCCACCTAGTCGAATCAATGTTTGGTAACTCGACATCGTTAACTAAGATCGTTAAAGTAGAATCGTGGTTTTAATGCATGCTTTAAGCTAGAATAGACTTGGTAACTCGGTTTGTTTTGGTTTAAAGTATAGTAAATTTACTTGGTAACTCGGTAAGTTTAATATTGCTTGATTGATAGTGAAAGATACATGGTTGTTTTACAAATCAAAACATAAATTTAGCTCAACCTAGTGAACCTAGAGAATTTCCGGTATTTTTCCCTTATATTACAAAAATCCTACAATTCATTCTTTATTAATCGTGAACTACTTCACTTGGTTAATTGAGAATATTGCGCTTTTATTTTAGTAGAATTAGATCAAAAAACAAATTGCGACGTATCCACATAAGGTTAGATTAATAATTAATTTAGACAAAGTCCCTTGGGTTCGACAACCCGGATTTCCGGTTTATTACTACACACGACAGCTGTACACTTGCAGTTGGAGCGTGTCAAGTTTTTGGCGCCGTTGCCGGGGACTTCGGCTAAATTAGTTATAATTCCTAGCCTTAGGGATTTTAATTTATTGTTTATATCCGTTACTCACCTACGTTTTGCGTGGTTTGTGATTTCAGGTTGATTTACACGGTGCATGAACCGTTCTCGAGACGAGCCTTTGTATCCAACGTTTGAAGACCCGGAATCCTTATTAAAAGCACAGTGTAGAGACAAGAGGAATTCAAGCTCAGTAGTCATGGATGAAGAAACGAGAGCTGATTTTGAGAGAATCCGCAAAAATGTGCAAGATGCGGAGGCAGCTAGAGCAGCTGCTGTAGAGGAGGCTGCAAACAGAGCCGCGGAATCTGAGCCACTTAGGGCTCAAATGGCTGAGATGCAGGTGATGATTGATCGTATGAACCCTCCGAATCCACAACAACTTCCTGGTGCGGAAGTGGTTGGCAGAAATAACAGTGGCAATGGGAATAATGGGGGCAATAATCGGAACAACAACGGTAGGAATGTGGTGGAGCAAGTCAACAATGCTGAGGAGGATGAGCGTCCTTTGGTGGACTACTTCAGGACTACACCGGAGGGATATCAGCCCACCATTTTCAGGCCTCAGATCAATGCAGCCCATTTCGAGATTCGCCAACCGTTGATCAACATGGTTAGGGATGAGTGATTATTCACTGGAGCCCCGAGTGATGATCCACATCAACACTTGCTCAATTTTGAGCAGATCACTTCTACTATGTATGATCAGAGAGTTCCACTCGAGACGATAAAGCTCATGCTTTTCCCCTTCTCCTTATCGGGAAAGGCAAAGACATGGCTTATGGAACTTCCAGCAGGCAGCATAGTTACATGGGCAGATTGTAGTAGAGAGTTTCTCAGGAAGTATCTTCCACCATCCAAGGTTGCTCAACGGATGGCTGACATAACCAAATTTACACAGCAGAAAGATGATTCTTTGGGAGACACGTGGAGAAAGTTCAACCAGCTCTTGCGCAGATGCCCTACTCACGGAGAGCCATGGTATAAACTCCTCCATTACTTTTATAATGCTTTAGACAGGGAGACTGCTAGTGAGCTGGACATGATGGCTCAAGGAAATTTTATGGGGATGGGACTACAGAGATGTCGTGATTTGCTAGATAATGTGGCCAAACGCGAATCCACGAGGTCCGAGACTCGTAGAAGCACGAAATCAGATGGGGCATTGGTTAGTATGTTTGAGTCCATGGTGGAACAGAAATTTGAACATCAGATGGCAGTGATGACTTCGGCTTTCAGCAATTTGAATCCATCGGCACAGGTGAAGTCAGTGGGAGAGATGGTAGCAGATGCAAACCAGGGATATGGGGATGGTATTGAAGACGTGAACTACATGGGTCAAAGACAGCAGCAATGGCCAAACACCTATCATCCCAACAACCGCAATCACCCCAACTTCAGTTATGCCAATCCGAATAGTGGACTATATGCGCCAGGTCTAAGGCCAAATGTCCCTTATCAAGCTCAGAGACAGGCTCCGCAGCAACAGGCTCCTCCACCACCTCCATCTTCAGAAGAATAGGACACAAACGCATTGTTGAAGAAACTGTTAGCGAGCAATGATAAGATTGATAGCAAGATTGTCGCGATAGAAGCCTCGATAAAAAGACTTGAAACACAGATTGGGCAAATAGCCAATCAAAATACTCGGCTTCCACATGGTATGCTTCCTTCTAACACTATTACTCCAACTGAGCAGTTGAAGGCTATTACTACTCACAGTGGGACCACTACTCAGGATCCCCCATATCCTACCCATGCGCGAGCTGAGGCGACTAAGGCCACTGAAAAGGCCTTGGATGAAGAGATTCCCGTGCCTAACGTGACTCCCCAATCAAAGGACACGGTGAGGAATTCGGATGAGAAAAAGAAGCCAAAGGAAGAGTATAGTGTTCGTGTTCCCTACCCGCAGAGATTGAAGAGTCAAGAGGATGCCAAGCATTTCCAGAAGTTTGTGGATATCTTCAAGAAGCTGCACATTAATATCCCTTTTGCGGAAGCCATTTCGCAAATGCCTAAATATGCTAAATTTCTCAAGGACCTCCTCTCTAATAGGAGACGCATGGATGAATTTGAGACCGTGACCCTGAATGAGGAGTGTAGCGCCGTAGTGCAAAAAGTGCTACCCAAAAAGATGAAAGATCCGGGTGGTTTCATTATTCCTGTGACTTTGGGAGATGCGTTCCATGGTAGAGCGTTATGTGATCTTGGTGCAAGCATAAACTTGATGCCTACATCAGTATTTGAGCAACTCGGTGTAGGAGATCCAAAACCCACTCGTATGTGTTTACAGATGGCTGACCGTACTATAAAACGACCACGGGGTGTTTTGGAGGATGTGCTTGTGAGAGTCGAAGGAATCATCTTTCCCGCAGATTTTGTTATCCTAGATATGGATGCTGACGATGGTGTCCCACTCATATTGGGACGGCCATTCCTTGCTACGGGAAAGACGATGATTGATGTTGCCAATGGAGAATTGACTATGCGTATTAACGACAAAAAGGTGGCATTTAATGTCTTTGAAGCTATGAAATTCCCTGCATATGCATTGAGTGAGCAGTGCTTTGGTGTGGAGGCATACACACCAGACGAGGAGGACGATATATTGTTGGAGCAGCTGTATGAGGAACTTGCCTTACTTGATTCGAGTGAAAAAGAACAGGCTATGGAGGCCAGCTGGCGTTCACCCCTACCCCTCTTTAATGAGGGAAGCAGGAAGATTCTTACTCCTTCTCTTATTACCGCTCCTGATTTAGAATTGAAACTGTTACCTGCTCATTTAAAATATTTATACTTGGGATCTGATGAAACTTTACCTGTTATTGTTTCTGCTTGTTTGGACAGGGAACAGGAGGAGCAGCTTCTCAAGGTATTGCAGGAGAGGAAAGCAGCTATGGGATGGACCATAGCGGATATCAAGGGGATCAGCCCCACAGTTTGCCAGCACAAGATCCGGCTCATGGAAGACAAGAAGCCGGTAGTTCTGTTTCAGCGCCGCCTCAACCCTCACATGCAGGAGGTGGTGAAGAAAGAGGTGCTTAAATGGTTGGAAGCAGGTATCATCTATCCGATTTTCGACAGCACGTGGACTAGCACGGTGCAGTGTGTCCCTAAGAAGGGAGGTATAACTGTGGTGGAAGGGGAAAAAGGTGATCAAATTGCCACTCGTACAGTTACTGGGTGGAGAGTTTGAATGGATTACCGCAAACTCAATGATGCCACTTTGAAGGATCATTTTCCCCTCCCATTTGTGGACCAGATGCTTGATAGGCTGGCACGTCATTCGCATTACTGCTTTTTGGATGGATACTCTGGGTATAATCAGATAGCAACTGAGCCAGCAGACCAGGAGAAGACGACATTTACTTGTCCTTACGGCACTTTTGCATTCAGGCGCATGCCCTTTGGGCTATGCAATGCCCCTGCCACGTTTCAGAGGTGTATGATGTCTATCTTCTCAGACATGATGGAGAAAAATTTCGAAGTCTTCATGGATGATTTTCGCTTTATGGTGATGGTTTCGAAGACTGCCTACAGCAGCTAGCTCGGGTACTAGACAGATGTATTGACACCAAACTAGTACTTAACTGGGAGAAGTGCCATTTCATGGTGACCGAGGGGATAGTGTTGGGGCACAAGATCTCCAGTAAAGGCTTAGAGGTAGATCGGGAAAAAATTGAGGTAATCGAGAAGATTCCTTATCCTACATCTGTCAAAGGGGTACGGATTTTCTTGGGACATGCAGGTTTCTATCGGCGCTTCATTAAAGACTTCTCAAAGATCACAAAGTCGTTATCTGGGTTGCTTGAGAAGGATGCCGTCTTTGATTTCAATGAAGAATGCAGGACAGCTTTTGATTTGCTCAAGACAAAGCTGATCAGTTCTTCTATTATAGCCACCCCAGACTGGACCTTGCCGTTCGAGCTTATGTGTGATGCCAGCGATTATGCGGTGGGAGCAGTAATGGGACAGCGGAAAGACAAGGTAGCTCATGTAATTTACTATGCCAGTCGTACTCTTAATACTGCACAGATTAATTATGCCACCACGGAGAAGGAGATCTTAGCTATTATCTTCGCATTGGACAAGTTTCGTCCATACCTTGTGGGTTCTCAGGTTACTATCTTCACGGACCATGCAGCCCTCAAATATCTTCTTACTAAGAAGGATGCGAAGCCTAGGTTGATCCGATGAGTGTTGCTAATGCAAGAGTTCGACATAGTGATCAAGGACAAAAAGGGAGTAGAGAACGTTGTTGTCAACCATTTGTCACGACTGGAGAACGAAAAACAAGAAGAAGTTCCAATTAGAGAAGATTTTCCAGATGAAAAGCTTATGGTAGTGGTAGCAGCTGTGCCTTGGTTTGCGGATTTGGCAAATTTCAAGGCGCTCAATATTGTCCCAAAAGACATGTCGTTCCATCAGTAAAAGAAGTTTTTCGCAGATGCACGACACTATTTCTGGGATGACCCTTATTTGTTCAGGTTGGGAGCTGACAACGTGTTGAGAAGGTGCGTAGCTGAGCAAGACACTTTGGACATTCTTAGACACTGCCATGAATTGAATTACGGAGGGCATTTTGGCAAAACGCGCACTGTGGCAAAGGTATTGAAAAGTGGATTTTATTGGCCTTCTTTACATAAAGATGCTCATTTGTTTGTACAGCAGTGTGATCGATGTCAGAGAACTGACAATATCTCAAACCGAAACGAGATGCCTCTAAATTTCGTGTTGGAAGTAGAGCCCTTTGATGTTTGGGGCATTGATTTCATGGGACCATTCCCGTCTTCACTTGGAAATCTTTATATATTGTTAGCTGTGGATTATGTGACCAAGTGGGTAGAGGCAATGGCTTGCCCTAAAAACGATGGAGTTACTGTAGAGAGATTTGTGCGTAAGAGCATATTTACACGGTTTGGGACTCCCAGAGCCATTATTAGTGATGAAGGATCGCATTTCGTGAATAAAGTCTTTGCCAATGTCTTGAGCAAATATGGGGTAAAGACGCATAAGATATCACTGGCTTATCACCCGCAGTCAAATGGGCAAGCAGAAGTTTCTAACCGAGAGATAAAAGGGATTCTTGAGAAGACAGTCAACCCGGGACGCAAGGATTGGTCTCTGCATTTAGATGATAGCTTATGGGCATATAGGACTGCTTACAATACCCCTTTAGGCATGTCTCCCTATCAGTTAGTATTTGGGAAGTCATGTCATCTTCCGGTGGAACTTGAGCACAAGGCATTCTGGGCTTTGAAGAAGATCAATTTGGACGCTAAGCTCTCAGGTGAGCTACGGAAGCAAGCACTGCTCGAACTTGAAGAATTTCGATTGATGGCGTATGAAAGTGCGAGAATCTATAAGGAGAGGACAAAACTGTGGCACGACAGGCATATCATCCCGAGAGACTTCAAAGTAGGACAGAGGGTGCTGATCTTCAACGCCAGACTAAAGCTGTTTCCAGGGAAATTAAAATCTAGATGGAGTGGTCCCTACACAATTACCGCAGTTTATCCGTGGGGATCTCTTGAGGTGGAGGACGCAAATGGGAACAGTTTTAAGGTGAACGGTCAGAGAGCGAAACCGTACGTGGACGGGAATTTCATTGGAGTCATTGAATGGCTTCATGCAACTCCCGCAATTTAATTAATCTCTGAGGTAACTGGGTCGGGCCGTCGACCTTAAATTACAAAGCGCTTGTTGGGAGGCAATCCAACCTATTTATTGCTGTAGAGTAGGTTTTAATACTGTTTTGTAGTTTTTATTTGATTTATTTGAGAGGTGCGAGAGAGGGGATTTAATATTTCTAATGAGTACGTGCAGGAATTCTAGGTGGAAGGCCTATTTCGGGTCCCCCTTCTTGATGCGCGAGTGAAGAATTGCACGAAAAACGAGAAAGAGCAGACCAAAACGCGTATCGGGACCCGGAATGAAGAAATAGAGGATTGACGCCATTTCTACACTTACTCAACACACGCACATGAGGAAGATTATGATCCCGGACTCCCCGTCTTGATATACGCAAGAATTTGATTAATCAACGTAGAAAGCTAGCTCACTGGCATGGATTCCGAGGTCATACTTTGAAGAATAGGCTGAAAAATGAATTGAAGAGTGCCATTATGTGGGGGTAGTCTAGAGCTTTATGTGGACGGGTGGATCGCGTAAATCGGAGTCCGGATGAAAAAGATAGGCCAAATAGGATGTTACGCGGGCAAAAAGGCGTCGAAAAAGCATCTGGAATTGCCAAACGGGTCTTTGGAAGGGTCAAATTGAAGAATAAAGGATTCCCCGGACATTGAGAATCTTTTATGATGCAAAAGGAATCTCGAGGTAGAGGAGATTCATGAAGAAGCAAAGGCACGAGTAAAATGGCGAAAAAGGATGTTTTAGCGGCTTAAAAACATCCGGAAATGTTCAACGGATCTTCGAGAGCAAGAATTTGAAGAAAAAATATTCCCCGGACTTTAGGAATCTTTTATCATCTACACGGGATCTCGAGGACGAGGAGATTTATGAAGATTCAAAGAAACGAGTAAATAGTCGAAGGAAATCAAGCAAAAGAAGAAATTTTTATAGCACTGTCAGTTCTCTTCGCACGAAGAGAAAAACTCTTCGCACGAAGAGTTTGTACTTAGTCAAAAAAAAAAAATTCTTCCTGTGATAGCCTTCTGTCTCAAAACAAGAAGACTGCCACAAGAAGAAGAAGGGCACATTCTGGACATTCTCTTCGCACGAAGAGAAATTCTCTTCGCACGAAGAGAGTGCCCAGAATCTGCGAAAGGTCCAAAATGCCCGTAATAAAGTAAGGTGGATGGATCTCTGGAGGGGTATTTGGGTCAATTCAGTTAAAGGGTATTTAAACTCAGTTGACCCGATAGTTCATCAGTTCCATTCATTCTTCTTCCAGTCACGAACAGACCCAGTTCTCTCCTCCATAGCCGCACGACACACCAAGCTCTTACTACCTTGTTTCTTCGTCAAATTCAACACCCAAGTAAGGGTTTTGCTCGCGACAGAGAGGAGAACAAGGATTCGAGGGTGGTTTTGAGTGAGAGTGAGAGACGAGAGAGAAATCAGAGGAGGAAGAACTAGGGTTTCGACGTTCAAATTGAAAAATTGGACCATTTGGAGTGTGATTCAGCTTACGGTGAAGAAGGCAACACTAACGGGGACTTCACAAGGAGTACAGAGCATCAAACAATTCGGAGTTTCGACAAATTTTTTCGGCAACCTCAAAACAGCCCGAATTGTCCAAATTCTGCGATTTTTGTGCCCGTAAGACTTGCTCTGGGCACGTAGGTACACTCTCAAACTAGTTCTTTCATTATTCGAGTCTTAGGCACAAATTGAGTAAAAGCCCAATTTACTTTTTGTTGCGCTTAGAAGCGCGCTTGGGGGCGATTGCTTAGAGTCCTAGGAACTACGTGTTTGCTTGCCTACGTGTTTAATTCTGTACGCACTCCCTGTCACAGTGCACAGTTTCAATTTCCATCGAATTTTGTTTGATTTGCTAAATGGCCTCGAAAAAGCGAAAGACGGGTGAGGGGTCGTCTATGGAGGCGTCCGGTTCTGCTCCGCCCACCATAGAGGCGCCCGAGTCGCCCAAATATGATTTGTTAAAAACTCCGTTCCCTAACCGACCCGTGATGAGACAACGAAGAGAGGGGAAGGTGAATGTGAGGAGATTGACTGAGACGAACTTTGACTCGTATCGTTTCGTGACTCACGAGGCGCATTACGATTATGACCATGACCATTACCTTACCAAACATGGCCAACCCGAGAAGGTGTTCGAATTACACCCGGACATGCCCCCACCTATTAAGAGCATTTACGATAGGGAAGGGCTTCTTAAGTGGTTCGAATTGGTCGGAATTTCGAGCGCACCAATAGCTAGGGAGTTTGTTGTCAACCTTCGGTATGCGTTGGATGGTGAGAGTCGCGACCATAGGTTGGTGTATTGTCGAAACAAGTGGATAGTCTTCACACCGTAGTCTATCGCTTTTTCACTTAAATTCCCACCTCTAGCGGATGCGTGTGCTTTTTCTCGGGTTGTGTCAGACGAGAACATTTATGACAAGGTCAACAAATTTTGTTTTCCGCCGGGTAAGTCTCCATGGGATAGGAAAGGGTCAATGCTTAAATGGAAGGTTCCAACTAGGGAGTTAAAACCGGAGGCTCGATGGATTTGTGAGTTATTGGAGAATTGGGTTTTGGGAACCACCTTAAACCCTACATTCTCCTTTAGACTTTGTGTTATGGCGTTGTGTCTTTGGGAGGGGCAGAGAATTGATATTCCTCGATTTATATGGGGTAATATCATGGATCGAATTTCTAGAAACAACAAGATGGCCCCGGGACATACTTGCTTGCTCACCCACTTAGCCATTGTTTCTGAGGTGGCGATTCCCAAATACGAAAAGATCGTTCCTGTCTTCCCCAAGAGAGAATGGTCTAAGTTTGACTCCACGGCCAAAGCTTTGAAGCGGAATAAGGGTCGGAGGAAGAGTGTAGGGGTAAAGAGAGCTGGTTTTGATGGTGAGGCCGCCTTCAACCAGTTGCGAGAGGAGATGACAGTGGATAGGGAAGAGAGGAGGCGTCAGTTTGAGTGCTTGCAAAGTAACCAAGCCCAATTGGGTAATTTGGTTCAAATGGTTGGAGAATGGGTGCTTTACTCGACTGAAGTGCCTAGAGAGGAGTTTGTGCCACCTGTCCCTACCACTGAGAGATGGTATCAAGGGGCCGCGTATGAGGCCCCGCCTGATGAGAATGTGGACGAGGAAGTTGGAGATGATGGAGACGGAGGCGAGGAGGCCCCGTACTCCGACGAGGAAGACGAGTAGTGGAGTTTGCCCTCGTGCTAGGATTGTTGAGTCCTCGTGTGATCGTTGAGGACAACGATGCATCCTAGTGTGGGGGTGGTGGTATCCTTTTTACTAGTCAGTCTTGAGTCGTTGCATCGCCCGTGTCAGCATTTAGGTATACATTTTTGGTTATGTCCTTATTTTTCTTTTTATTATTCATATTTTTGCGTGCACGTTTTGGTATTGGGCAATCAAAAGAGACTGAAAATTCGGTAAAATCGAGAAGTGTGAGACTTTTAGGCATAGGGCGTGAATTGCGATCGAGAGTGACAATGTGAGTTTCCATTAGTAAGTATAGAGAGACTTTCTTTACGGGAATGCGTGCCTATTTTACACACGGACTTAATTTTTCAAATCTAAAGTGTGTGCCACGTTTTCTTACAAGAGTTGAGCTAGGTGTGAGCTAAACAAGCCGAACGTTCTTGTGTACGTCTTAGGTAGTCGCCAACCCGCCTCGTAGTGTCACACAGAACAGCTGTGCGAGGTGTGTATTAGAGCACTCACTGCTTATAGAACTTACCTTGTAGGACCACTAGTAAACCCTGTTTTGAACCTTGGATTCTTTGATAACCTGTGGACTTAGGGTGACGATTCTTGGCCTTCATCATTGTTTGGTTAGAATCACCGCTTTAGTGCGTCACGAGGGTGTTGTAGTTGAGGGGGTTAGATGAGGGAGTATTTCATGCTATACTTGTGTGAGTCTTACATATCGCATGCACTTCATTTGTGATCTTCGAGGGGAATGCGAGGGTGAGTTAGAGTAGGCTTGCGCACTTCGGTGTGGCGGTGTTTCATGGCCTTACAACATGGACACGAGTGAGGAGAGCCGTGAGTGTGTACCATCGTATACACACAAAACTTGGGTTGGGGGAATGTAATAGGTGGATCGTGCTAGGTACCGGATCTTACTCATCATGGTGTGGGAGGTTTGGTTGGATTAGGCACGAGACATATATGTGATTGGCTACTTGAGAGGGGACAAGATTACATTCGAGTATGGGGGTGTCGACATTTGACTTCGGACATCGAGATTGAGCTTGCGACGACTCCATCCCCACACGTGCTTTATTGTGTTAGCGGCTACGTTGGTTACACCGAGGATTTCATCGAGTTAGGGGGAGAGACATTTACTTGTGTTTCATACGTGTTGATCGTGTTCTTTTCTCCCCTTATTATAATTTTTAGCAAGATCACTCGAGACGGATATTGAGGAAATTATGCAGGAATGTGAGAAATTTGCAAAAAAAAAAAAAAAAATAAATAAAAATAAAAAGAGAATAAAAATATGAAAAAGAAAAAGAGAAAAAAAAGGAGAGTTGAATAACGGAAGAATGAAAAGTTTTGTGGAAGAACGAGTGGGGAAGCAACTAGTTCACGAACGGGAAATTTTGGCTTATACATCATTCATGACAATAGCCGCGGGGATCGTAATTGTACCGGGGTGTGAGGGGATCGAGAGCCGGAGATGGTGAGTTTCGGGCTTGGTTTCTATCATTGTTGTGAGGGTGTGTGAGATGTGGTGATTGTGAGAATGTGACGCTTTAGGATTCGAGTTTAATTATTATCCTATTTGTCCCTAAAGCCTCATCATTCTAAACTCGTTAGAGGATTAGGAGCTCGGACCTTGAACGTGGCTTAGCCTAGCGTAGCGTCTTATTTTGTGGCACACATGAAAAGGTATTGCGTTCTTGTACTTAGTAAAGCTAGGTTCTCTATACTAGCTAGGGGGGATTCATGTTGACGAATTTGATTTCAACTCATTGTATATAATCGAGTCGTGTCGACTAGTAAAAATGATAGTTTGTGAATGGATCTACTCGGACTCGTATGCAATTGGTAATGGTTTTGTATGCAATGTGAGGGTGAAAGTATGCAAATGGTGTGTGATAAGTATGCAATGGAAAATGTGGTATGTATGCAAAGAAAGTTTGGAAATCGGGAAAGGTTTGAGGAAATGAGATGAGATTGTGAGAATTGGCTTGAGGATTTGCTCGGGACGAGCAAAATGTAGTGTGGGGGTAGTTGATAACTCCATTTTGGAGTTATATTATTCCTTATTTTCGCTATGTTTTGCGTACTTATCATGGAGAATTTAATCGTCTTTGAGCGTTTTGTGCTAAAATTGTGAAAATTGAGTTTTTGAGCGTTAATCGTTAAATCCGGGCGTTTCTCGTATATTTTGTTGCTTTTATTGCGATATGATCGCGGGTTCGTGTTTCGTGTTGTGGTTCGCAGGAAATAGGACGCGAGGATCAAAGGTGGTGAAGGAACGAGCTTCGGAAACAAAGAAAGCAAGGAAAACTCAAGGAAAAGAGCCAGAAAAAAGCTAAGGCAGATTCTCTTCGCACGAAGAGAAAAGTTCTTCGCACGAAGAGAATACTTAGTCAAAATTTCAAATGTCTTCGTGTGGTATGTTGCTGTCTCAAAGTGGGAATACTTTTGCAAGAAGAGTTCAGACAGAGTGAAGATTCTCTTCGCACGAAGAGAATTTCTCTTCGCACGAAGAGAATGCCCAGAAAGCTAGAAACGTCCGGGGTCTTTTTGCAATTGCTAGAAACTTTGTTATATCATTCTAGGAACGTATTTAAGTGTGTGCGGTAACTCCGTGAGAATTAGTCGGTAAATTAAATAATCCACCTAGTCGAATCAATGTTTGGTAACTCGACATCGTTAACTAAGATCGTTAAAGTAGAATCGTGGTTTTAATGCATGCTTTAAGCTAGAATAGACTTGGTAACTCGGTTTGTTTTGGTTTAAAGTATAGTAAATTTACTTGGTAACTCGGTAAGTTTAATATTGCTTGATTGATAGTGAAAGATACGTGGTTGTTTTACAAATCAAAACATAAATTTAGCTCAACCTAGTGAACCTAGAGAATTCTCGGTATTTTTCCCTTATATTACAAAAACCCTACAATTCATTCTTTATTAATCGTGAACTACTTCACTTGGTTAATTGAGAATATTGCGCTTTTATTTTAGTAGAATTAGATCAAAACACAAATTGCGACGTATCCACATAAGGTTAGATTAATAATTAATTTAAACAAAGTCCCTTGGGTTCGACAACCCGGATTTCCTGTTTATTACTACACACGACAGCTGTACACTTGCAGTTGGAGCGTGTCATATGTACTTTTCCAGTTGATGATGGCCTCACCAGTGGAAATGAATGGTCTTCCTAGGATCACGGGAACGCCGCCCACTTCTATATCAAGGATGACAAAATCAGCGGAAAAAATCAATGGGGATATACGTTTGAAAGTGGGTTCATTGATTTTTTTCGCTGGTTTCCTTGACTTGGTATATAATTGGGAGATATGCATGTGAATCTAGGAAGACCATTCATTGCCATTGGTGAAGCCATCATCAACGCAAAAAGCGAAGAGCTATCTACGCAGATGAGCTATGACCAGGTGAAGTTTATTGTGTTAAATTCTTTGAAGATTCCTTCATATCAGCACATCGGGCACTGCCACAACATTGGTCTTTTTGAAGAAGGTTTTGATGACTCTGAGATGGAGCTTATGCAATTAAAAGTTGCATAGATATACAAAGGTGGGGGATATGAATATATGCCTGAGGAAGTTAAAAATTTCAACGAGATAGATTAAGCATAACAGGAATAAGAGATTGAAATACAACAAGAGCAGGTGTAGAAGCCACCAAAAGGAAAAGCAAATTATTATAAGCTCAACGTTCTGTGTTGCTTACACTACTTGCAAACAAAGCTTCCACGTGATATCATGGAAATCATCATGGGAGATGTGTTCAAAACAATTCAAGATTTGAATTACAAGAGGCAAAGTCCTCTATTTTGCGAAACATCAGCAAGTGCAGTAAAGAGAAGAGCTCGAAGATATGGTCGTTGCAAGAAATGTGGAAATTACATTCATGAAGGAACGATATGAAGAGGTTTTCCCACAATAGCTCAAGGCGAGTACATGAAATTAATGAAGATTGGACCACTCAGTTACCAAAAGGAGTAGCAGATTTTTCCACTCTCTAACATTGCAGAGAGGATTGAGTATGTGCTAGCATTCATTGTGAGGTGTAGAGCTGCGGTGCTACGACGACACTTAGACGAGTATTTGAAAAAGGTCGTGAGGCTGTGATGGTTAATGGACCTCCTTCGAGGTTTCTATGTGCTCTTTACCCGAAGTATTGTAGAGCACATTTCTTTTCAGATTAGCTTAGAGTATATGTGAGTCAAGCAGTCGAAGTTAAATTACAAGTGCTTACTAGGATGAATCTTAATTTAATAGTAATATACTTTCGTTTGTTAATCGCATTTCAATACATGTTTTCATACAATGATCTTTGAGAGGTTAGGTGAGAGAGATATACTAATTTTTTACTGAGTAATTATAAGATCATAGGTAAATAAACGCGATCCCAGACTCCCTTTCTTGATGCATGAGGAAGATTGTGAAAAAATAACGAAGTATGTCGAAAGACACGGAAATTAAGGCCATAAATTCTTAAGTTCATTCCAAATTTTTTGGATTACCACAAATGAAATGAGAAACTAGATGTCAAGAGCTTTTCGACAATATAGGATATGCATGCATGAGAGTCCGGAAGCGAGTGCAAGAGGCAAAGAAAAATCTCCAGCAAGTATGATAACACGATACCTCTGATCGCACGATCGAAAGTGTTACAAATATTTTGGAGAAGGCTTATCGCATGATAAAAAATAGCCCTCTATTTTGGCACGATCAGGATGCTGTGCATGGGAAGTTAATTATTGGGTTTGGCCATTGTAGTGTGCTCCTGTATAAACCAATTCATCATAAACAAAACCTTACCCTCTCATTCGGATTAAAAACTCAAAACACTATCAACATCCCCCCCAATTGTTCAAGAACACCAAGAATCAAACTCCGCCAAATAAAGTTTTGAAGGTTGGATTTTGTTCCTCTTGGCTTCATGGTCAACATTTGGTTTTGAACTTTACGTGTTCCGTCACGAACATGTGTGGGCAGATGTAGAAGAGGCTAGAGTTCTTAATGGAAAATCAAACACTCCTCTCCGGTCGAGAATTGGAGTTCAGTAACGAAGGAAGAACTGACAGGGACACCGAAGAGGATCCCTAGATGAAAAGCATTTTCATCAAATTTTTCAGAAACTAAGTTTACCGATTCGGTGCTTCTAGACTATATTCTGGTGACCATAGGATCAGAAGGCACATAGGTAAACGTAAATCTATATTTTTTACAGTTTTGGGCACTATCCTGAAAGGATTTAGGGTTTACAGATTTTGAGAAATTTGCATCAAAACACCCCTTTTCATATAACTGCGCAGGGTTGCTTATTTTACATGTTTAATTGGTTAAATTGTGTCAATATGTTCTTGTCATGTGCGTAGGTTAGTTAATCTCCAATTTTTTGCTACTTTCTTGTGCAGAATGTCACAGTATGCAGTAATGCGGCTTGGAATAGTCATGTGGCGTTTTCCTGAGAGAGTTCTAAGAAAATTTCTGCCCTAGGTAGTTCGCGGGATGATGACATTCAGTTTGACTTGAGGGAGTTGTGTTCCCTCGATATCCTCATCTTCATTTCCATGAAATGGGTATGCCAGCTATTCCTCAAGCTAGGGGAAACAGGGGGAAAAGGTTTAATGATTTCACCAACCCTATGGAAGCGATATCTTCCAATTATTGTAGTATGATATCCGTGTGCCACGATGCGCGCTTTGACTATCTTAGGAATGCAGTATAAGCCAAATCCGGAGAAGGAGTTCTGTTTGAGTTTTATACCCGATGAGTTGGAAGCGATAGCGAAGAGAGAGAATTTTAGGAGTATGGTTGAATTGATTGATTAATGATAAGTCATGCTCGGAGCATCTTAATGAGATGACCATCAATGCTCCAGACTCTGAGTGAAAATGCAATTTGCACTGATGGGAGATGAGTGGCGGATATTGGCGGGATTCGTAACATTTATCTTATCTTAAAATTAATTTTTTCTAGGATCACAAATCGCTCTAAAAGTTTTTAACATACTACTCTTTGATTTGAATTATTTTGTAAAGACTTAATTGCTAATATCATACCCTTAGTATACAATAATTGTCTAATTGCAATCTCCAATTTTGAAATAACTGATTGGAACCCCTATTTTCATAATAATATTAGCTTATTGAAACTGATAAAAATTTATGGTTAGCCTCGTACAGAATATTCCGTTTGTTTACATGATCAATTTCCTATTTTGTGCGTGTAAAACTGTCACTACTACCATATCTCCAACACTAATATCATCATGTCCAGTTGTACACCATTGGTAAACCCAGATTCCGTGCCATCCTTCTTCTCTTCTCACTCACTTCAATCTCCAAACAAGTACTAGTAGCTACGAGCCAACGACTACCTAACCCTCGAACCCTCCTCAACAACTAATTAGTGAAGGAAAATTATAGGAGTATCCAACTTCCAAGACATTCAAGAAAATGGAAGTGATCATTGGATTCTTTGTGTGAGGAATGAAGCATTATTGTTTTTGAAAGAAGCCTTAAAGCCTAGAGAAGTACCCGAGATTTTCTGGAAACCGAGATATAACATACGAAGTAATAGTGACAACTAACCCCAAAACTTAAAGACGAATTGCAACAACCACCACCGCTGCTTCAACCCCCCTAAAAACACTCCCTGTTCCACCGGTAAACAGAGCACCCAACCCAGAACCACTTCATACTTGTCTTCTCCGGCGACCCACTAAGAGCCACTAAATAATTTGCCGCCAACGGTCACAACCACTTCGCCCCAACATTCCCTCACAGAGAACCACTCAAAAGAAATACTCAACACCCCTCCTTAACACCTAAATACCCCACTTCTCTCTGTAAATGAAAGAGACGGGAGAGAGAAATTTAATTAAAATAAGCAGAGAGAGGCAGAAGCATAGATCGAGAGAAATAGAGGGTGGAGACATAGAGTAGAGATATGAGAGATATCGAGGGAGAGAGGCACATAGCAGAGATTGAGATAGAGAGGCGGGGAGTTCGACAACCGACCTTCGTATTCTTCTTCTTCTTCTTCTTCTTCTTCTTCTTAGGTTCCTTGGAGATTCTGGCGACGAGATTGTTGGAGACCGAACTTTCTGTCCGATTGGAGAGAGATCAACTTCCTCCTCTGTGATTTTGTCAACAGAGAGAGAAGTGCTAGACAGACCAAGAGACATAGAGAATATAGGGATGGCAACAGGTCGGACTCGGATCAGATTAACCTATTCCAAATTCGTTCAAGTCAGTTGTGATCCAGATCTAGTTCGAGTCCGTCTGGATCATCATCGGGTTTGAATCATATCGAATCGGATCTGAGTTACTTAATCCAAATCCGATCCACATATCCGATTGACCTATATTCGAATCATATCCAGATCGGATCCGGGTTAGGTCATATTAAAACGCCAAAAAAAAAGAACTCTAATTTCCTTGTAAAATATTCTAATTTTAGGCATTTAACATGAAACTGGTAAAAATTACTACAAAGAAATACATAATTGTAAACATACAAAGTTGTGGAGTATATATTTTAATATATTAATTGTGTCGTATCGGATCGGTCTCCAACAGGTCTCAAATTTGATCCAAATCGGACCCGAGGTCCGGCCGAATCCTCTACTCCTGATCCAGATACGATCCACTTTACATTAGATCGAACTTGGACCTGATTCATTTAGATCGGATCCCTCGGATCTCGGAACAGACTGGACCATATATCCATCCCTAATAGAGAGTCAAAATAAATATGTATACGCTATACTCTTCTTTTTCTAAATTTACCAAATTCCTTTTTCTATAACGTTTAATCAGATATTTTATGGACAATTTTATCCTCAAAACACTTATTGTGTTTGGATGCAAGTATTTCTCAGTTTTAATTAGCTATTAGTATAGCAAATGAGGATTGCAATAACAATAGCTTATTGTATGATTGCATAATTTTGTAGGGGGAACCGGTTCATATTCAGCAATGGATTATTCAAGTGTTTCAAATTCCTTCTTCTAAGAAGAATGAAAAATATTTGGTTCTCCCCACGGTTGTTGGAAGAAATAAAAAAGTGTTTTTCAATCAATCAAAAATAGAATTTGGAATAAGCTTCAAGGTTGGAAGAAAGAAATTAATTTCTATTGCCGGCAAAGAAATCTTAATTAATACCATTATTCAAATAATTCTAACCTACATTATACCTGTTTATCTTATGCCTATACACTTTTCCTCCGAAATTCAACAAATTATTGCTAAGTTTTGTTGGAGCAATGACTTAGAAAAAAGAAAAAAATATTCAAAAAATTATATTTCTTATGTACTCCTAAAAACATATGAGGATAGGGCTTTAAACACCTTTATGCCTTTAATATGGCACTTCTACTGGCTCTTCTAGGAAACAAAGTGTGGCGTGCTCTTGCTAACCCATATTCTCTTCTAACTCGTGTTCTTGAGGGAAAATATTATCATTACAATTTTGCTTTATCAGTTGGTGCTCTTTCTTCTTCCTCCTACATTTGTTAAGGACACGTCAAGGCTAGAAACATTATTTTTCCAAACGGTTAGACATAGTATTGGTAATGGAACCAAGACATTCATCTACCATAACCGATGAATTGCAATTGGTTTCGGTAGAAAACCATTTAGTTATCAGTATCTACCTTCTGATTCAAATGTTTCTGACCTTATCCTTCCCGATTTCTGTTGGAACACAAGTTTAATTTTATCTAATTTTATGAAGAGGTGGATGAAGCTATTTTATATATTCCCTTAGGTAATCCTAATAACAGTGACTACCTTTTTTGGTCCCAAATAGAATCTTAATTTATTTTGTTAAAACAGCCTACCATGTTGCATTTTCCATTACTGTCCCAACCTAGGGCATCTCTCACATTGGTAGCACAAGCACTTGCACAGACAGATTATGGGAGAAAATTTGGCACAACATTGTTCCGCCAAAAAATTATATATTTGAGTGGAAACTTTTACAGGTTGTATGTATTCCTACAAAATCCAAGCTTAACCAAAAAGGGAAGGTGATACCATCATTCAACTATTTCTTTAATTCTTTTGTTGAGACTCCTATTCATCTTTTTTGTTGAATATGAACCGACCTTTGAGATTTTTTCACGACTCCCGTCTAGATCTGAAATTAGATAACAAAAAATGCCCTTTAAGTAAAAATTCGTCAACTTTTTCTCAATCAGTCCACAGAAAAGCAAATTTTACTCTTGCACATTTTCTGCCTAATTTGGTGTTCTAGAAATAAAAAAATATATATTTTCTAGATGAGAGCACAAAATAAGTTATCACATAAGCGACTGAAGCTGATGAGGAGTTTAAAAACACTTATCTTGGTGATATTCTTCTCCATGCAAGTGGTCAAGCTTCTCTGGCGACCCATCAGTGACGACGGCCGCCGCCTGGATTGCTAAAAATGTACACTGATGCCCCGATCTCTCTTCTCCATCTCAGATCCGATGGAGGGTGAACGAACCCTTAGGGTGTCGCAGAGAGAAGGTGAGAGAAACGGCGATTACAGAGAAATGGAGGCTTTTATAGTCCTCATCTAACGATAGGATTAGTACGACCTAAATCTAATGGTAGGATTAACATTAGGGTTTCTGATGATGGACAAAAGACTATATTACCCTTATAGTTGTTTGGTAATTACAAACAATTAAAAAAGAGTGTTTGGGCTCATAGAAAGCTTGGGCCAGACGATAGAATGGGCTTCATAGATCCAATGTGATGATCCAATAATACGCCACCTTAAACTATTGGTGGATGATGCAGCAAAAGCTTATCTTGAAAGGCAACATTAAGATACTTTAAAAGAGCTTGTTCACACACGTAATGGTAGTCGATTTTCAATGGGTTTAGTTCATGCGTGTAAAATTGGGTTGTTAGTGAGAGCCAAAGCAGAAATATTGTCATTGTATAACAAAGGAGGATTTGGTAATTAAAAATGCAAATCATGAAATAATTGGTGAAACCACGAGAGATTCGCAGCAGCCGCAACTAGAGCCCGCTACTCAGCTTCAATTGAAGATCGAGAGACCGTGGGCTGGTTTTTAGCAGACTAGTGTACGGGGTTTTGGCCAATATAAACCACAAGCCCAGTGGTGCTATGGGGGTCCGTTGGATCCCCGGCCCAATCTGCATCAGCGAAGATTTGTAAGGGTAAGTGGCATTTTGTATAACATAGACCATGAGACTTTGTGCCTTGGAGATTGTGAAGCACTTGTTTTGCACAGCTAATATGCACATTGGTTGGAGCATGCATGAATTGGCAAAGGTGATTAACCGCGAAAGCAATATTAGGACGTGTAAAAGTTGAAGAAAAGTACTGAAGAACTCCCAAGAGCTGTTGATAAATAGAAGCATCAGGAAGAAATGTTACCTGTTCGATGTGATATGTGATGCCACCAGCCAAAGGTGTTGGACTTGGTTTTCTGTGTGACAAAGTAAAACAAGAAAGTAAGTCTGTAACATATTTTTCTTGGTTGATACTAATACCAGTAGATTTTCAAGAAATTTGAAGGCCTACAAAATAAGTTAAAGGGCCAATGTTTGTCATTTGAAACTTGGAACTTAAGATGTGTATAAATTGAGAATTTTATGGAAAATCATGACCAATGACTATTATGTCATCAAGATAAAGTAATAGAAGAGTTAGGAGATTGTTATGGTGCCTAATAAACAAGGAACAACCTACAAAAGAAGCTTTAAAACCAAGAGATCCTAAATATGAAGTGAAACGCTCAAACCAAGTTCGAGGAAATTGTTTGAGACCATATTTGGACTTATGAAGAAGGCAAACAAGTTTTGGGTATTTGGAATTTGTGAAAATAGTGGGTTATTTCGTGTAGACAGTTTCTCGTAAAAAACATGTAAAAAAACATTTTTCACATCTAATTGTTGAAGAAGACAAGAAAAAGTGGTTGCATGCTTGACTACTGCACTGAAAGTTTCATCATATTCTGAACTTGGGGTTTGGTAGAACCCCTTTGCAACTAGACGTGCCTTATAGCGAGAGATAGAACCATCTTATTGATTATTTTGCGAAAAAACCCACTTGTTTCCAATAATGTTTGCGTTAGGAGGTGCTGGAACCAAATACCAAGTTTTTTGTTGTAAGAGGTCGTCTACTTTAGTGGCCACTGCTTGGCACCACTTAAGGTGTTTGACAACCTCTGTGTAAGAAGTGGGATCAGACAGTGTTGTGTGTGAGTTTGAAAGAGCAGGAAAACCAACAGTAGCAGAAGGTAAGGCATAATAAACAAGTTTCTTTTTGCTTATACCAGATTTGCTTCTAGTTTACATTCGATATGAGGAAATGGTAGGAGGGGGATAGGGCTTCATCACTAGGTTGACTGGCTCTGCCATGCCTAAACTGGAAGAGAGAGAGTCTGTGAACCAACTTCAGAGGCATGAGAATCTGATGCAGTATCAGAAGTATCAAGTGCAGAAGCTGTTCCTGGTGTTCCATGTGGTGTTGGTGCAGCAGGAACTCTCACTCCATTTGGTTTCATAGGGTCATATCCCTCAGAATGGTGAATATCTGGTATAAATCCAGTAGTAGAATTAGTAGGGACATAACTATGTGAAGCATAATTGGTATAGGAGTTGGGACTTGAAATAGAAACATCAACATAATGTAGAATTTCTTTGAACTAGAGCCAAAGCAAAAATATCCTTTGTAACCCGAAGCATATCCCAAGAAACAAGCATTTTTTGTTTTGGGATCCAATTAAGAAGAGTTATATGAGTTAAACGTGGATAAAACCACAACAAAAAATCTTTAGGTGTGTGTAATCTGGTTTAGATTTGAAAGAAGTTCATAAGGGGATTTATTAGAATTTGTTTTGCTAGGGATACGATTAATGAGATAAACTACAATTGCAACTGCATGATACCAGAAAATTTTAGGAAGAGAAGCAGTGTACAATAAAGTTATAGCTGTTTTAATTATGTGTCTATGTTTGTGCTCTGCCACCCAATTTTGTTGTGGGTGTGTAGGGGAAGGAATTTTGATGTAAAATGCCATGTTCACTATGAAGTCTTTGAAAACTAAAAGCTGTAAATTCACCACCTCCATCGGAACAAATTTTTTTGATTGAATAATCTAAAAGTTTTTCAATGAATGGGCCTGAACATAAATGAGTCTTTATCAAAAACAAATCTTGCATTGTGATCGCAAGAATTCACTCTTTGGGAAGTTTTGCATGCTGAGAAGAAGTAGAAGCTTCCAAAGCGGAGAGCTGCTCGGGTTGTAACTTGCCTTGGTAAGCATAATCCATCCCGTGGTAACAATAGACGGCGGAGTGATAATCGCACCCGCAAATTTGACAGTTGACCGGACCCGAGCCACCTCGACCCAAACAACCTCTGCCACCATAACTGGATCAACCTAAACCGGATCATGAACCGTAACCAAACCCGTTTCCAAAACCCGAACCGGACCCATATCCATTTCCATAGTTGGGTTCATAATTAGGGTTAGATCATATCCTAATCCAGAATAGGAACGGCCGCCTCTGGAATCCGATCGGCCTCTGTCACCACCTCGATGACCGAATCGTCCACCCCGCTAGCCAAAAGGGTTCCAACCGCCACCGAGACCATCGCGTTGATGATAAAACAAAATGGGGTTAGGTAGATCGGACGCCAAAATCTGGAGAGCATGCATTTGTTCTTCGGCTTTGAGCAGGATCTGCAGTTCTTCAAAGGGGAGCGACTCAGAGTGGATTCGCAGAGCGAAAAGGAAGGAGTTTTAATCCGGTGGGAGGCCATTGAGAGAATAGAGAAGGATATCTTCATCACCGGTGACAACACCAGCAACTGTCAGTTTTTCTCGGATCGATTTATTCCTCTACATGTATAGATCGATCGAGTCAGATCCTTTTCTAAGGTTCTGGAACTCCGCATTGAGAGAGAGTATGTTGGATCTTGTCAAGGATGAATAGCGACGCTGAAGAACAAGACAAGCATCGCGAGAAGTGAGAGATCCAATAACAAGGTTTAAGGATTCTTGAGACAGAGTGGCGTTTAGAATGGTTAAAACAACCTGATCTTGAAGTTTCCAAGCAATGTACGTCGGATTGACAACCAGCACCATTGCTGGTGTTGAGAACTGGAGATGGACAAGGTATTGAGCCATCAAGGTAAAAAATAGAAGAGATATGATGCTTCCATAAGACAAAATTGGAAGAATACGGCCAACATAAAAAGGTAACATATTATGGATGTTGGAGAGGAGATAGAGAGGGTGTGAGGCCTCTCTAATACAGGCAAGAGCCATGGAGAGACTCTAACACCATGAAAGAACCCTTAGGGTTTGACAGAGAGAAGGTGATAGAAACAGCGAGAAATTTGGATTGTAACCTTAACATGGAGAGACTCTAACACCATGAAAGAACCATTATGCGAGGGTCTCTTATTCTGAAAGGACAAGTAACCTGAACATGACCAATTTTATTGCAGTAATGTAATTTAGGAGATGTTTTGCTTCCAGCTTTCACAAATCTAGTATTGTTTTTTCTGGGGAAATTTTGATTGTATCCAATACAAGTTCTGTGAACAGAATTTAAGCTACCTCCAAGAATCATATTCAAGTTGAGCCAGAAAGTTTTATTATGAATGATTCAAATTCCTGAAGTTTCTTAGTTATGGTAGCATTTTGTTTATCCGATTCATCAACTTGATGCCTTAGATTAACAATATTGTTACTCAAAAGAGAGTTCTCAGTGACTACTTCCTTGAATTGTGTTTTCAAGGATTTGAAACTTGTTTTCAAGGCCTTGAAATCACTTTCAGATTTCTTTTGATAAATTTCAAGGTTCTCGTTCAGACAAACAATATGCAAGTTTTCTTTTGTTTGCTCATGAACTTTTTCTTTCAAAAATCTGATCTCTTACAAATAGTCCTCTTCATTTAAAAGCATTGTTCTAAGATAATCAGAGCGGGCTTCTGTTGGTTTTGAAATTAAACAGTTTACCATTACCTCAATGTTCTTTTCAGAACATTCATCATGCTTTGCCATAAATCATAGATTGACATGTTCTTCTTCAGATTTAGAGTCACTTGAGGATTCAAAATCACGCCAAGATGATATCATAGCTTTCATTCTTCTGTCACGCCAAAATGTCCTGCATCACCACACTCAAAGCAATTCATTACTTTAGGCTTATTACCATGTGAAGAAGATTTATCTTTGTAGTCTTGACTACTGGAGGATCTGTTTGTGTCTCTGCTGAAGTCTTTGTTTCTAAAGTTCTTCTTCATTTTGAGGATCCTGGTCAGGGCTTTGGAAATCAAAGCAAAATGATCTTCATCATCATCTTCTTCAATTCAAGGCTTTCAGAGTGCTCATTCTCCTTTTCCTTGAGAGATAAATTCTTGACACCTTCTGGTAACTCTTCATCAACTTCATTCATGGATATTCCATGTGTAAAGATTTTTTCTTGCAGGTCATCAAGTTGAAGTGATGATAGATCTTGATCTTCTTCAATAGCAGTAGTCTTTGGTTCCCATTTGGCTTTGGGAAGACTTCTTATAATCTTTCTCACTTTTTCTTCATTAGTGAAACTCTTTCCCAAGGAGTCCAAATTTATAACAATATCAATGAATCTTTTGAACATATCACTTATTGATTCATCTCCATTCATCATGAACAGCTCATATTAACTGAGATATATGTTGATCTGCATAACTTGGCTGGTTCCTTCAAAAGTTACCACAAGCTTATCCCATATCTCCTTGGCAATTTCGCAACCTAAAATCCTGCTGAATTCATCTGCACTCAAAGCACAATATAGAAATTCATTGTAACACCCCCAAAATGACCAAGCCGGAGGCCCGGGTACGGAGTGACACCCCCCGTGAAAATCACGTCAGTTGTGATTTTTCTTCATCCTCATCTGATCCTCTCTCAATCCCTCTCTATCTCTCTTCCTCTCTCACGATCAATTGATCAGAAACATCAAAACCCTCACGCAATCTCTCTTTCTCTCTCCCTCACGTTCACTCTCTCCTTCTCTGGTCGTCCCTCTCCCTCACGGCAACAGAAGCAGCAACGACATCACAGCCACCGCCGCCTCTCTCTCAGGTTCGTCTCTCTCTCTCTCTCTCTTTCCCTCATTCTCTGCCGTGCGTTCTTCTTATCCTTCTCTTCATGCGTTTTGTTCATCTTCTTCTTCTTCCTCCATGATTGTTGATGTATACTTTTTCCGGCAGCCCTTGATTTGCCGCCAACATCTTCATCTCCGCCACTCAATCACTCGAATCTCTCACATCACACGTAAGTAACAAGTTACTCGTTAATTTCAGATTTGTTGTACTCACTCTGATTCCCATTTTCACCACGTAGAACATATCTAATCACTATATTCGTTGTTCAAGTGATTATTCATAAACCATAGTTTATGTAAGGGGTTAAATCAAGCCGAAACAATAGGATTAGCTAGTAATTACCACTTGTTTGATGTGGGTATTCATGTTGTATTAGGTTTAGTATGAATGTAGGATGAACTAGATGATTGGGGGAAAATTTTCATGGAAATTGTTATTTCCCGTATGGGTATTTTGAGGGGAATTGGAAATCTGAAACGAGCATATCTTTTGATTCAGGAATCGAAATAAAGATCCGTTTGAGGCTAAACTTATTGTTTCGAATGTTTTGAATCCAATGGATTTGTTTTTGAACCATGATCTGTTTGGAAAACTGGAGTAATAAATTGGTGGAGTTATGATAGGTTATGTATACTTTAGGTTATGGGATTTTGGAATAAGGTTTTGGGATTGGTTTTGCAATATGAATTAAGGGGGGTGTTGGGTTGGTTTTAGAACCCTAAACCGTTGGGTGTCATGTGCATATAATTTAGCTTAGTATTTATATTACTAAGAAATTGTAATTTAATTAGAGTAATGTTAACTTGTAGGCGACGAATTCACCGACGACGCATACGTTGAGTACTACGATTGAGTCGCCGTAATCGCTTGCAAACGAGGTGAGTAAACATGTCAGGCGTAGTATGCCTAACTCCCTTCGTGTCAAATGATTTCTTTTTACATGTCTCAAAATGGATTGCGTGCTATGTGTTTATGTGTCATTTGAACGTCCGATTTTACTTGTAAATGCTTTTCTTGAAAATAACATAATAAGTTAACAATTCACGATAACGTAAAGTGGAAGAGTTGTACGGGATTGTCTCATGGTTACTATTGGGCTTGGTCGGGTTATACCCGACCAATTAATTGTATTTAATCCGGTTGCAAGGCCCCGGATCGCTTCTAGTACTCACCCTTCTGACCGCAAGAAGTCTTTAAGGGGGTGTCGACACTTAAGGTCTTGGATGATTGCGAAGTGATTGGTTCTTTCCCCGTATCAACTAATTGAAATTGTGATCTTTTGAATTTAATGGTTATTTATGGGAAAAAGAATGAGTATGAAAATTGGGATTTCCCAACTTGAGTATTGAACTCGAATTTGCGAACTATAAACTCTCATTTTTCTTACAAGTGTCAAATTCAAACTTCCGCTGTGTTTAAAATTAAACTCCTACTCGCAAAAATGGTAATTGTTTTTATAACTGCCTCATCATCATTTTACATGCTTGGGTGTTTGCTTGCCAGTATTTTTATGCTGATTTTTTTACTGTGGTGTTTCTTTTTATTTCTGCACCACAGGTCCAGGTGGTGAGTATTTGGCTTAGCGGGGGACGCGAATCATCACCTAGAAAATTAGTAATTTTCATTTCAATAAAAGTAGAACTCATTTGTTAGTTAATAACACTCTAGTTTGTAAAGCGCCCATGTTTGAGGCAGCTTTTGAGTTGTAATAAAGTTTTATTGTTTAACTTTTAATTTAGTTTGCTTGATATCCACTTTTAAATGTCCTTGTATCCGGGCTTTGTCTCGGGTACGGAGTGACACCCCCCCCGGGCCTCCGGCTTGGTCATTTTGGGGGGTGTTACAATCATAGCTCTATAATTTGTAGAAAATTATTCTAGTTCAGAAGCAGAATGTGAATCTTCAGTTTTGGGAGTTCTAATCCCATCCTTCTCTGTGTAGAAAGTATGAGGACCATTCTATATGATAGTCCAGATCTCCATGTCTTGATCAATGATGAACATTTTCATCAAGGCTTTCCAGTGAACAAAGTTATCACCACAGAAGAGAGGAGGTCTGTTAGTAGCTCTTCCGGTTGAGAAACCACCATCACCTATAATACTCATTTTCACAAGATGGTTAATCTATGCAGTGATATAAGCTCTGATACCATTGAAGGAATGTAATGTAGATAGTAATACTTGATCAATACTCTAGAAGGGGGGGGGGTTGAGTATGGCGACTTTTGCTAAACTATGCAAGAAGAGTGGTTTCAAAAGTTTTGAGAAGAGTGAAGAGTATTTCAAGACATTGAAATGAGTTTCAAACCCTTGAAATCAAAAGAATTGTTGTTGAAAAGCTAAGTCTATTTCAAGGCCTTGAAATGAGTTTCAAACCCTTGAAATAAAACCTGTTTTGTTTGCTGCAAATAAGCTAAGTATAGAACTGAAAAGTAAATGCAAGAGACACAAGATGTATAGAGCTCAGTCCACATGGACATACGTCTCTACCTCAGGGATCTTATCCCTGCAGGATTTTCAACTCAATTCTTATTAATCAAAATATAAGCCCTAGATCTCAAGCATAGAGAGATATCTTACTCTGTTACAGCTTGTGGTTCTCGCTAACCTTTTTAGTACATGCTCTAGCTAACTGATTAACTAAGAATTATCTATTATTCACTTAGAACAATCCACAAGAATAAGAACTACAAGTAATATAAGAATGATATACAAGATAGAGTTCATAATAGAAGAACACTAGAACTAAGTCTGCAGTGAGTGTGCAGTGTTCTTCAGATTCTTGGATTGGATGATATGATCTTCTTCGTTATTGCCTGCCAATCTATGTAGAATGCTTGAGAGTTTCTGTGAAAGTTTCGTTGTTATTTCTTCAAGCCTTCCCACCATTATGCAGCTTTTTGAATTTGAGGATCTTGAAGATCTTCATTGTAACAGACTCTCCTAAAAATCTTTATAAGATCTTGGCTCTTCATAAGAAATCCTCAAGGGCTAATTGCTTAGGATATGCGTTGATCTTTGTGAGAGAGTATTTAGCAACTTATGACATGATTGATCTAACACGAACCACTTCATCAATCCACTTTCCTTTCCTACAAAACAAAGTTTAGGAAACAGCTTCCAACAAAATAGGAAACATAATATCTCTGCAAAAGCTTAGTCAAACTGATAGATTAGTCACGGATTAGAGTGTAAAAATAATTTATCATTCATCATCAAATAACATATGAACATGTATAGGATAGTAGGGGTTGGATTGCAATCAGGAAGCGCCCACTAAGTTCATGTTAAAACTGTTCTTTCAGTTTCAAAGCTTTGAAAGCTGTTTCAAGGCCTTGAAATAGACCGGCTATTTCAAGTCTTTGAAAACATGCTGAACTTACAGAGGGGATGCAAGGGTGACCTTGAGTCGACTAAGTACTTCAATACGGGTGGTTGGTTACGTTACATCGTAATCACATGTGACAAGTCCCATGCAAGGTAGTTTTCCTAACAAATTGGTGTTGGGTTGCTATGACTTACATCGGTAGAAGTGCTACGCTTTATTTATCCTATTCTCGGTGTTGTGGAGGATAGGTTGGTTTTAGAAATATTGCATGATTGACTAATGTGATGCATGCATATCATATATCGTCGGAAAGCTCTTGACTTCTATTTTTTCACTCCACTCGTGTTACTTCAAAATTTCAGGAGAAAAATTCAATATTTATGGCCTTGATTTTTGTGCCTTTCGTCATGATTTCGACGATTTTTCACAATAGTCCTCATGTATTAAGAAAGGGAGCCCGAGATCACGTATATTCACCTATAATTCTGCAATTACTCGGTCAAGCATTGCTATCTATCTCACCTCTCAAAGATATGTTTACGAAAACTTATATTAAAATACTATTACCAAACTAAATTATACCACACCTAAATTGGGTTACCTCCTAGTAAGCGCTCGTAATCTAATGTTCACACCCGACATATTTATAATCTAAACTAAAAGAAATGTGCTCTACAATACGTTGGATAAAGACCACATAGTAATCCCAAATGAGGCATGTTTAGCGTCACAACCTCATAACCTTTTTCAAACACTCGTTAAATTATTGTCGCAACATCGTTGCTCTCATCCTTCCAATGAATGTCAACTCCTCTTCAATACGCTCCGCAATATTAGAGAGTGGACAAATGTGGTGTTCCTTCTGGTAATTGAGTAATCCAATCCTCATTAATTCCATGTACTTGCCTTGATCTATTGTGGGAAAAACTCTTGCACCTCGTTCATGCAAGAGTGTAATACCCACTTTTATTGCAACACCTATATCTTTGATCTTTTCTCTTCACTGAACTTGCCGATGTTCTGCAAAACGGAGGACTTTGTCTCTTGGAATTCAAATCCCACATTGTTGTTAACACATCTCCCATGATAATTTCCATGATATCCAATGGCATCTTAGGTTGCAAGTAGCGTAAGCAACACATAACGTTATGTGTTGCTTACATTACTTGAAAACAAAGCTTCCACGTGATATCATGGCAATCATCACGGGAGATGTGTTCAAAACAATTCAAGATTTGAATTACAAGAGGCAAAGTCCTCTATTTGCGGAACATCGGCAAGTGCAGTTAAGAGAAGAGCTCGAAGATATGGTCGTTGCAAGAAATGTGGGAATTATATTCATGAAGGAACGATATGAAGAGGTTTTCCCACAAAAGCCCAAGGCGAGTACATGGAATTAATGACGTTTGGACCACTCAGTTACCAAAAGGAGTACCGAATTTGTCCACTCTCTAACATTGCAGAGAGGATTGAGTATGTGCTAGCATTCATTGTGAGGTGGAGAGCAGCGGTGCTACGACGACACTTTGACGAGTATTTGAAAAATGTCGTGAGGATGTGATGGTTAATGGACCTCCTTCGAGGTTTCTATGTGCTCTTTACCCGAAGTATTGTAGAGCACATTTCTTTTCAGATTAGCTTAGATTATAAGTGAATCAAGCAGTCGAAGTTAAATTACAAGTGTTTTTTAGGATGAATCTCAATTTAAGAGTAGTATACTTTAGTTTGTTAATCGCATTTCAATACAAGTTTTCATACACTGATCTTTGAGAGTTTAGGTGAGAGAGATATACTAATTTTTTACCGTGTAATTACAGGATCATAGGTAAATAAACGCGATCCCAAACTCCCTTTCATGATGCATGAGGAAGATTGTGAAAAATTAACGAAAGCATGTGGAAAGGCACGGAAATTAAGGCCATAAATTCTTAAGTTCATTCCAAATTTTTTGGATTAACTCTCCTAAAAATGGTGACCATAGGATTGGAACTCCGGGCACATAGGTATACGTAAATCTATATTTTTTACAGCTTGGGCACTAGCCTGAAAGGGTTTAGGGTTTACAGTTTTTGAGAAATTGCATAAACCCCCCTTTACATATAATTGCGCGGGGTTACTGATTTTACGTGTTTAATTGGTTAAATTCTGTCAATTCGTTCTTTTCACGTGCGTAGGTTAGTTAATCTCCAAATTTGTTGCTACTTTATTGTGCACAATGTTACAGTATGCAATTATGCGGCTAGGAATAGTCATGTGGCGGTTTCCTGAGACAGTTCTAAGAAAAAATCTGCCCTAGGTAGTTCGCGGGATGATGACCTTGAGTTCGACCTGAGGGAGTTGTGTGCCCTCGATATCCTCATCTTCATTTCCATGAAATGGGTATGCCAGCTGTTCCTCAAGCTAGGGGAAACAAGGGGAAAAGGATTAATGATTTCACCAACCCTAGGGAAGTGATATCTTCCAATTATTGTAGTATGATATCCGTGTGCCACGATGCGCGCTTTGACTATCTTAGGAATGCAGTATAAGCCGAATCCGGAAAAGGAGTTCTGTTTGAGTTTTATACCCGATGAGTTGGAAGCGATAGCGAAGAGAGAGAATTTTAGGAGTATGGTTGAATTGATTAATGATAGGTCATGCTCGGAGCATACTAATGAGATGACCATCAATGCTCGAGACTATGAGTGCAAATGCAATTTGCACTGATGCAAGAATTGGCGGGATTCATAACATTTCTCTTATCTTAAAATTTATTTTTTCTAGGATCACAAATCGCTCTAAAAGTTTTTAGCATACTAGTCTTTGATTTGAATTATTGTGTAAAGACTTAATTGCAAAGTTCATACCCCTAGTATACAATAATTGTCTAATTGCAATCTCCAATTTTAAAATAACTTAGTCAAACCCCTATTTTCTTAATAATATTAGCTTATTGAAACTAGTAAAAATTTATGGTTAGCCTCGTACGGAATATTCCGTTTGTTTACATGATCAATTTCCTATTTTGTGCGCCTAAAACTGTCAACTTTAAATCAATAAAAACAGTCCCACTACTACCATATCTCCAACACTACTATCATCATGTCCAGTTGTCCACCATCGGTAAACCCAGATTCCGTGCCATCCTCCTTCTCTTCTCTCTCACTTCAATCTCCAAACAAGTACTAATAGCTACGAGCCTACGACTACCTAACCCTCCAACCCTCCTCAACAACTAATTAGTGAAGGAAAATTATAGGAGTATCTAACTTCCAAGAGATTCAAGAAATTAGAAGTGATCATTGGGTTCTTTGTGTCAGGAATGAAGAATTATTGTTTTTGAAGGAAGCCTTAAAGCCTAGAGAAGAACCCGAGATTTTCTAGAAACCGAGATATAACGAAGTAATAGTGACAACTAACCTCAAAACTTAAAGCCGAATTGCAACAACAACCACCGCTGCTTCAACCCCCCTGAAAAACACTCCATGTTCCACCGTTAAACACAGCACCCAACCCAGAACCACTTCATACTTGTCTTCTCCAGCGACCCACTAAGAGCCACTAAAAAATTTGCCGCCAACGGTTACAACCACTTCGCCCCAACATTCCCTCACAGACGGGAGAGAGGAAATTAATAAAAATAAGACAGATAGAGGCAGGAGCATAGATCGAGAGAGATCGAGGGTGGAGACACATATTAGAGATCGGAGAGATATCAAGGGAGAAAGGCACATAGCAGAGATCGATATAGAGAGGCGGGGAGTTCGACAAACGACCTTCGTATTCTTCTTCTTCTTCTTCTTCAGGTACTTGGAGATTCTGGCGACGAGATTGAAGGAGACCGAACTTTCTGTCCGATTGGATAGATATCAACTTCCTCCTCTGTGATTTTGTCAACAGAGAGAGAACGTGATTTTGTCAACAGAGAGAGAACGTGCTAGAGATACCAAGAGACATAGAGAATAGGGATGGCAACAGGTCGGACTCGGATCAGATTGGCCAATTCCAAGTTCGTTCAAGTCAGTTGTGATCCAGATCTTTTTCGAGTCCGTCTGGATCGTCATCGGGTTTGAATAATATCGAATCGGATCTGAGTTACTTAATCCAATTCCGATCCACATATGCGATTGATCTATATTCGAATCGTATCCAGATCGGATCTGGGTTAGGTCATATTAAAACGCCAAAAAAAAGAACTCTAATTTCCTTGTAAAATATTCTCATTTTAGGCATTTAACATGAAACTGGTAAAAATTCTACAAAGAAATACATAATTGTAAACATACAAAGTTGTGGAGTATATATTTTAAAATATTAATTGTGTCAGATCAGATCGGTCTCCAACAGGTCTCAACTTTGATCCAAATCGGACAAGAGGTCCGACCGGATCCTCTACTCCTGATCCAGATCCGATCCACTTTACATCTGATCGAACTTGGACCTGATTCATTGAGATCGGTTCCCTCGGATCTCGGAACAGATTAGACCGTATTTCCATCCCTAATAGAGAGTCAAAATGAATATGTATACGCTATACCCTTCTTCTTTCTAAGTTTACCAAAATTCATTTTTCTATAACTTTTAATCAGATATTTTATTGACAATTTTATCCTCAAAACACTTATTGTGTTTGGATGGAAATATTTCTCAGTTTTAATAAGCTATTATTATAGCAAACGAGGATTGCAATAACAATAGCTTATTGTATGATTGCATGGTTTTGTAGGGGGAACCCGTTCATATTCAGCAGTGGATTATTCAAGTGTTTCAAATTCCTTCTTCTAAGAAGGATGAAAAATATTTGGTTCTCCCGACGGTTGTTGGAAGAACTAAAAAAAGTGTTTTTCAATCAATGAAAAATAGAATTTAGAATAAACTTCAAGGTTGGAAGAAAGAAATTAATATCTATTGCCGGCAAAGAAATCTTAATCAATACCATTAGTTATCAGTCCCTACCTTCTGGTTTCGGTAGAAAACCATTTAGTTATCAGTCCCTACCTTCTGATTCAAATGTTTCTGACCTTATCCTTCCCGATTTCTGTTGGATCACAAGTTTAATTTTATCTAATTTTATGAAGAGGTGGATGAAGCTATTTTATATATTCCCTTAGGTAATCCTAATAACAGTGACTACCTTTTTTGGTCCCAAATAGAATCTTAATTTATTTTGTTAAAACAGCCTACCATGTTGCATTTTCCATTACTGTCCAACCTAGGGCATCTCTCAGATTGGTAGCACAAGCACTTGCACAGACAAATTCTGGGAGAAACTTTGGCACACCATTGTTCCACCAAAAAATAAATATTTGACTGGAAACTTTTACAGGTTGTATATATTCCTACAAAATCCAAGCTTAACCAAAAAGGGACGGTGTTACCTTCATTCAGCTATTTCTTCAATTCTTTTGATGAAACTCCTATTCATATTTTTTCTTGAATATGAACTGACCTTTGAGATTTTTCATGACTCCCGTCTAGATCTGAAATTAGATAACAAAAATACCCTTTAAGTAAAAAATTCGTCAACTTTTTCTCAATCAGTCTACAGAAAAGCAAAGTTTACTCTTGCACATTTTCTGCCTAATATGGTGTTCCATAAATAGAAAAATATTTATTTTCTAGATAAGAGCACAAAATAAGTTATCACATAAGCGACTGAAGCTGATGAGGAGTTTAAAAACACTTATCTTGGTGATATTCTTGTCCATGCAAGTGGTCAAGCTTCTCTAGCGACCCATCAGTGGCGGCGGCTGCCGCCTGGATTGCTAAAAATGAACACTTATGCCCCGATCTCTCTTCTCCATCTCAGATCCAGGGGAGGGTGAACGAACCCTTAGGGTGTCGCAGAGAGAAGGTGAGAGAAACGGCGATTACAGAGAAGTGGAGGCTTATATAGTCCTCATCTAAAAATAGGATTAGTACAACCTAAATCTAATGGTAGGATTAACATTAGGGTTTCTGATGATGGATAAAAGACTATATTACCCTTATAGTTGTTGGGTAATTACAAACAATTAAAAAATAGTGTTTGGGCTTACAGAAAGCTTGGGGCAGACGATAGAATGGGCTTCAGAAATCCAATGTGATGATCCAGTAATACACCCCCTTAAACTATTGGTGGATGATGCAGCAACAGTTTTATCTCGAAAACCTTCAAATAGAGTTGTAGCCAGGGACTTGGTGAAGACATCTGCTATTTGGTCTGCAGTTGGAAGAAAGGCAACAGTAAGATACTTTAAAAGAGCTTGTTCACACACGTAATGGTAGTCGATTTTGAATGTGTTTAGTACATACGTGTAAAATTTTGTTGTTAGTGAGAGCCAATGCAGAAATATTGTCAGTTTATATCAAAGGAGGATTTGGTAATTAAAAATGCAAATCATGAAATAATTGGTGAAACCACGAGAGATTCGCAGCAGCCGCAACTAGAGCCCGCTACTCAGCTTTAATTGAGGATCGAGAGACCGTGGGCTGCTTTTTAGCATACCAGTGTACATATTTTATGCCAAGAAAAACCACAAGCCAGTGGTGCTATGGGGGTCTGTTGGATCCCCGGACCAATTTGCATCAGTGAAGATTTGTAAGGGTAAGGGGCCTTTTGTATAACATAGACCATGAGACTTTGTGCCTTGGAGATTGCGAAGCACTTGTTTTGCACAAATAATGTGCACTATTATTGGAGCATGCATGAATTTGCAAAGGTGATTAACCGCGAAAGCAATATCAGGATGTGTAAAAGTTGAAGAAAAGTACTGAAGAGCTCCCAAGAGCTGTTGATAAATAGAAGCATCATGAAGCAGTGTGCCCTGTTTGATGTGATATGTGATGCCACCAGCCAAAGGTGATGGACTTGGTTTTCAATGTGACAAATTAAAACAAGAAAGTAAGCCAGTAACATATTTTTCTTGCTTGATACTAATACCAGTAGATTTTCAAGAAATTTGAAGGCCTACAAAATAAGTTAAAGGGCTAAGGTTTTTCATTTGAAACTTGGAACTTAAGTTGTGCAAAAGTTGAGAAATGTACGAAAAATCATTGCCAATGACTATTATGTCATCGAGATAAAGAAATAGAAGAGTTAGGCGATTGTTATGGTGCCTAACAAACCAGGAATAACCTACAAAAGAAGATTTAAAATCAAGAGAGCCTAAATATGAAGTAAAACACTCAAACCAAGCTCGAGGAACTTGTTTGAGACCATATATGGACTTATGAAGAAGGAAAACATGTTTTGGGTATTTGGAATTTGTGAAACCAGTGGGTTATTTCGTGGAGACAGTTTCTCGTAAAATAACATGTAAAAAACATTTTTGACGTCTAGCTGGTTAATAAGCCAAGAAAAAGTTGCTGCATGATTGACTACTGGACTGTAAGTTTCATCATAGTCTTAACCTGGGGTTTGGTAGAATCCTTTTGCAACTAGACGTGCCTTATGGCGAGAGATAGAACCATCTTGATTGAATTTTTTGCGAAAAAACCCACTTGTTCCCAATAATGTTTGCTAGGAACCACTTAAGGTGTTTGACAACCTCTGTGTAAGAAGTGGGATCAGACTGTGTTTTGTGTGAGTTTGATAGAGCAGAAAAACCAACAGTAGCAGAAGGTAAGGCATAATAAACAAGTTTCTTTTTGCTTATACCAAATTTGCTTCTAGTTTAAATTCGATGTGAGACAATGGGAGGAGGGGGATAGGGCTTCATCACTAGGTTGACTAGCTCTGCCATGCCTAAACTGGAAGAGAGAGTATGTGAACCAACTTCAGAGGCACGAGAATATGATGCAGTATCAGAAGTATCAAGTGGAGAAGCTATTCCTGGTGTTCCATGTGGTGTTGGTGAAGCAGGATTTCTCACTCCATTTGGTTGCATAGGGTCATATCCCTCAGAATGGTGAATATCTGGTATAAATCCAGTAGTAGAATTAGTAGGACATAACTATGTGAAGCATAGTTGGTATAGGAGTTGGGACCTGAAATAGAAACATCAACATGTGATTGAGGTGAAGTAGTAGCATAAGGAAAGCTGAACTCATCAAATATTACATCACGAATAATGTAGAATTTCTTTGAACTAGAGTGAAAGGAAAATATCCCTTGTAACCCGAAGCATATCCCAAGAAACTACGCTTTTAGGTTTTGGGATCAAATTTAGAAGAGTTATAATGAGTTAAACGTGGATAAAACTACAACAAAAAATCTTTAGGTGTGTGTAATTTGTTTTATATTTGATAGAAGTTTTTAAGGGGATTTATTAGAATTTGTTTTGCTAGGGATACGATTAATGAGATATACTGCAGTTGCAACTACATGATACTCGAAAATTTTAGGAAGAGAAGCAGTGTACAATAAAGTTATAGTTGTTTCAATAATGTTTCTATGTTTGCACTCTGCCACCCCATTTTGTTACGGGTGTGTAGGGGAAGGACTTTTGATGTAAAATGCCATGTTCACTATGAAGTCTTTGAAAAGTAAAAGCTGTAAATTCACCACCTCCATCGGAACAAAAAAAATTTAACTTGAATAATCTAAAAGTTTTTCAATGAATTGGCCTGAAAATAAATGAGTCTTTATCAAAAGAAATCTTGCATTGTGATCGAAGAATTCACTCTTTGGGAAGTTTTGCATGCTGAGAAGAGGTAGAAGCTGCCATAGTGGAGAGCTGCTCTGGTGGTAACTTGCATTGGTAAGCATAATCCATCCCGTGGTAAAAAACTTTGGCGGAGTGATTATCGCACCCGCAAATTTGACAGTTGACCGGACCCGAGCAACCTCGACCCAAACAACCTCTGCCACCGTAACTGGATCAACCTGAATCGGATCATGAACCGTAACCAGACCCGTTTCCAAAACCCGAACCGGACCCATATCCATTTCCATTTCCATACCCGGGTTCATAATTAGGGTTAGATCATATCCAAACCCAGATTAGGAACGGCCGCCTCTGGAATCCGATCGGCCTCTTCCACCACCTCGATGACCGAATAGTCCACCCCGTTAGCCAAAAAGGTTCCAACCGCCACCGCGACCATCACGTTGATGATAGAATGCAATGGGGCTAGGTAGATCGGACGTCGAAATCTGGAGAGCATGCATTTGTTCTTCGGCTCTGAGCAGGACATGGAGTTCTTCAAATGGGAGCGACTCATAGTGGATTCGCAGAGAGTACAGGAAGGAGTTGTAATACGGAGGGAGGCCATTGAGAGAATAAAGCAGGATATCTTCATCAGCGGTGACAACACCAGCAACTGTCAGTTTGTCTCGGATCGATTTAAGCCTCTACATGTATAGATCGATCGACTCAGATCATTTTCTAAGATTCTGGAACTCCGCTTTGAGAGAGAGTATGTTGGATCTGGTCAAGGATGCATAGCAACACACAAGAACAAGACAAGCATCGCGATAAGTGAGAGATCCAATAACAAGGGTTAAGGAATCTTGAGACAGTGGCAATCAGAATGGTTAAAACAACCTGATCTTGAAGTTTCCAGGCAATGTACAAAGGATTGATAACATGAGCACCATTGGTGGTGTTGAGAAATGGAGATGGACAAGGTATTGAGCCATCAAGGTAACCATATAAGGTATGTGTGCAAAAAATAGAAGAGAATGGTTAAAACAACCTCATAACTTTTTTCAAGCACTCGTTAAAGTGTTGTCGCATCATAGCTGCTCTCATCCTTCCAATGAATTCCAACACCTCCTCAATACGCTCCGCAATATTAGAGAGTGGACAAATGTGGTGTTCCTTCTGGTAATTGAGTAATCCAATCCTCATAAATTTCATGTACTTGCCTTGATCTATTCTGCGAAAAGCTCTTGCACCTTGTTCATGCATGAGTGTAATACCCACTTTTCTTGCAACAACCATATCTTTGAGCTTTTCTCTTCACTGCACTTGCCGATGTTCTACAAAACGAAGGACTTTGTATCTTGGAATTCAAATCCCACATTGTTGTGAACACATCTCCCATGATAATTTCCATGATATCCAATGGCAGCTTAGGTTGCAAGTAGGGTAAGCAACACATAACTTTGAGCTTGTAATAATTTTATTTTCCTTTTGGTGGATCCTGCATCTTCTTTTCTATATCCCAATCTCTTCTTCCCGTTCTACTTCAGCTATCTCGTCGAAATTGTCAAAGGTTCATATCCCGATCTTTGTACATCTCTGCAAGTTCTTCTTGTATAAGCTCCAACGCAGAGTCATCCAAACCTTCTTCACAAAGATCAATGCTGTAGCAGCGCCCCGTGAGCTCATATGAATGAATCTTCAAAGACATAAACATATTGAACTTTACCTGATCATCATTCACCTACATAGATTGCTCTGTACTTTTCCAGTTGATGATGGCCTCACCAGTGGAAATGAATGGTCTTCCTAGGATCACGGGAACGCCGCCCACTTCTATATCAAGGATGACAAAATCAGCGGAAAAAATCAATGGCGATATACGTTTGAAAGTGGGTTCATTGATTTTTTTCGCTAGTTTCCTTGACTTGGTATAGAATTGGGAGATATGCCTGTGAATCTAGGAAGACCATTCATTGCCATTGGTGAAGCCATCATCAGCGCAAAAAGCGAAGAGCCATCTATGCAGATGAGCTATGACCAGGTGAAGTTTATTGTGTCAAATTCTTTGAAGATTCCTTCATATCAGCACATCGGGCACTGCCACAACATTGGTCTTTTTGAAGAAGGTTTTGATGACTCTGAGGTGGAGCTTATGCAATTAAAAGTTGCATAGATATACAAAGGTGGGGGAAATGAATATATGCCTGAGGAAGTTAAAAATTTCAACGAGATAGATTAAGCATAACAGGAATAAGAGATTGAAATACAACAAGAGCAGGTGTAGAAGCCACCAAAAGGAAAAGCAAATTATTATAAGCTCAACGTTCTGTGTTGCTTACACTACTTGCAAACAAAGCTTCCACATGATATCATGGAAATCATCATGGGAGATGTGTTCAAAACAATTCAATATTTGAATTACAAGAGGCAAAGTCCTCTATTTTGCGAAACATCAGCAAATGCAGTTAAGAGAAGAGCTCGAAGATATGGTCGTTGCAAGAAATGTGGAAATTACATTCATGAAGGAACGATATGAAGAGGTTTTCCCACAATAGCTCAAGGCGAGTACATGAAATTAATGAAGATTGGACCACTCAGTTACCAAAAGGAGTACCAGATTTGTCCACTCTCTAACATTGCAGAGAGGATTGAGTATGTGCTAGCATTCATTGTGAGGTGTAGAGCTGCGGTGCTACGACGACACTTAGACGAGTATTTGAAAAAGGTCGTGAGGCTGTGATGGTTAATGGACCTCCTTCGAGGTTTCTATGTGCTCTTTACCCGAAGTATTGTAGAGCACATTTCTTTTCAGATTAGCTTAGTGTATAAGTGAGTCAAGCAGTCGAAGTTAAATTACAAGCTACTAGGATGAATCTCAATTTAATAGTAGTATACTTTCGTTTGTTAATCGCATTTCAATACATGTTTTCATACAATGATCTTTGAGAGGTTAGGTGAGAGAGATATACTAATTTTTTACTGAGTAATTATAAGATCATAGGTAAATAAACGCGATTCCAGACTCCCTTTCTTGATGCATGAGGAAGATTGTGAAAAAATAACGAAAGTATGTGGAAAGACGCGGAAATTAAGGCCATAAATTCTTAAGTTCATTCCAAATTTTTTGGATTACCACAAATGAAATGAGAAACTAGATGTCAAGAGCTTTTCGACAATATAGGATATGCATGCATGAGAGTCTGGAAGCGAGTGCAAGAGGCAAAGAAAAATCTCCAGCAAGTATGATAACACGATACCTCTGATCGCACGGTCAAAAGTGTTACAAATATTTTGGAGAAGACTTATCGCATGATAAAAAATAGCCCTCTATTTTGGCACGATCAGGATGCTGTGCTTGGGAAGTTAATTATTGGGTTTGGTCATTGTAGTGTGCTCCTGTATAAACCAATTCATCATAAACAAAACCTTACCCTTTCATTCGGATTAAAAACTCAAAACACTATCAACATCCCCCCCCCCCCCAATTGTTCAAGAACACCAAGAATCAAACTCCGCCAAATTAAGTTTTGAAGGTTGGATTTTGTTCCTCTTGGCTTCATCGTCAACATTTGGTTTTGAACTTTACGTGTATTCGTGCTCCGGATTCCGTGCATTCCTTCTTCTCTTCTCTCTCACTTCAATCTCCAAACAAGTACTAATAGCTATGAGCCAACGACTACCTAACCCTCGAACCCTCCTCAACAACTAATTAGTGAAGGAAAATTATAGGAGTATCCAACTTCCAAGAGATTCAAGAAAATGGAAGTGATCATTGGATTATTTGTGTGAGGAATGAAGCATTATTATTTTTGAAAGAAGCCTTAAAGCCTAGAGAAGAACCGAGATTTTCTGGAAACCGAGATATAACATACGAAGTAATAGTGACAACTAACCCCAAAACTTAAAGACGAATTGCAACAACCACCACCGCTGCTTCAACCCCCCTTAAAAACACACCATGTTCCACCGGTAAACAGAGAACCCAACCCAAAACCACTTCATACTTGTCTTCTCCGGCGACCCACTAAGAGCAACTAAAAAATTTGCCGCCAACGGTCACAACCACTGTTGGAATAGATGCCCTAGAGGCAATCTAGTTTAGTATGAATTATTTGTTGCTAGAAATTCATTTATTATTTATTGGATATTTAATATAATGAATTCCTTAGATTTATAATTGTGTTGTTTATCTTAAATATCACTAGTCAAGTATAATGATTAAATGGGACAATCATCTATAGACTAGTATGGGGTTGGATTGATATGGAGATATCACGATCCAGCACATAGGTGTGCATTAGGGAATGTTGCACTGGATTGACCCATCTCCGAGAAGGCTACATACACATTATGTTGGGTCAAAAGCGCTTCTCGCGGTGCAATGGTATTGTCATCCTTAGACTTGAAGTCACTAGATATTCTAGTTGTGGATTATTGTGATCTTGGTAGCGTTAAACGCTACACCGTAACTGGGTAGTTATAAAGGCGTGTACTGGATACAATAAGAAGCAAGCTTAGAGATCGTAGTGGACGTAGATAGGATTTGTCCCTCCCACATAACGGGAGCAAATATCCTAGGCCACTCGAGGGATAGTGCTTATAGAATGTCTAGCCAGACTCAAATAAATCAATATGGGATATTGATGTTATTTGCACGAATAAGGCTATTCCCATAGATCGAGAAACTATGGATTGGAGATACGAGTATGACTTGTATGTCTCGTGTCCAATCCGGATATTGAGACAAAGGGATGAGACAATTACTTGTACAAAGGTTGTCAAGATGACTATTCTATTAGTTGGCTAGAATGGATGTTTTGCTAGAGACCGCTCCATATTAGCAAATAGTTGCTACCAACTAGATAGAACCTATGGGGTCACACGCTACATAGAGTTGAACTAGATTTGGGAATTAATTAATTGGATTAATTAATTAGAAGGATCACTTTGCAAAACCTTGCAAACTTAGTAGGGACTAATTTGCAAGGATGGGACTAAATTGAATTCTAGTAGGACTAGAATAAGTCCTTTAGGTAGTTGGCAAGGAGTTGTTGGACTATATAAAGGACCTTCCTTCCTTCCCACATAACTTATGCTCATAATTGAACATAACAAGAGTGGGAGAGAACAAACGGAGAGAGAGCAAGCAACAAAGGAGCCGACCGCCCCCTTGCCGCCGCCCTGTCCCCGTCGGCCATAAGGAGGCCGAGACCCTCCTTTTGGGTCTCGTTTTTGCGTGATTCTTCTTCCTCTTCCTCTTCCTGGCTAGCACCAAGGACTTGGGAGATCTAGGATCAACTCTAGGCGTGGATCAACCATAGAGAACGTGACACAATTCGCGTTTGAAGTCATCAAAGGAGAACCCTAAGGTGTGTTTATGATTTCTTACCCTTACCATCGTTATGTCTCTTGACTTGTGATCCTTGGAGGGTTTTGAATGGTTTTATGATTGTTTATGCTTCCGTTGCGCATCCATGAATCAAAACCCTACAGTGGTATCAGAGCCACAGGTTGTAGAGCATAAACGTGGTTTATGTGTTACGTTTTAGTTGTTTTACACCTTAATTTGATTGTTTATCGCGTAAAACAAGACAAATCAAGCATGGGATGCAATTTGTCAATAACTAATCATAACAAGATCCAATTTTTGTATTGGATGCATGAATTGGTGAGTTTGAGAAATTTTAGGATCTTAGATCTAAGGTTTGGACATCCTTGGGGAAGAAGGAGTTCTCCCAAAACAAGGAAACAACCAAACTTGGGCACCAAGCAAGGGAGTTGTTTTGGAAACAACTCCCATAAGGAGGTTCGGCCCCCTAGGGACCGTCCCCCTTTGCTTGCCGCCCAAGCTTGGCCGCCTTAGGGGCCGGGCGGCCCTAACCCGTGGCCTAGGCTTGTCGGTTTTGGGCCGGGCCGGCCCTAGGGCCTTGTGGTTCACCTTATTGGGCACGGGCAATTTGATTGTTGGGCCCATGGACCGTTTTAACCCTAGAAATCCTAAAATAAATTAAAATTGACCAAGCGCGTTAAAATTGGATTTAAACTGTTTATGTGCAAATCGCATGGTGATTGGATATGGCCTTAGGATGTGGTTTGATGTGTTTGTTTAATTTTGTGGTTTGGTTTTACGGCCTGCGAGCTGATCAATTAATTGTAATAATTAATTAGGGCTTTATGGCCTGCGTGCCATTTTTTTTCTCAACTTGTGAGATTTATTTTATTTAGTATAGATATTAGCTAGTGCTAGATAAAGTAGATTGTTAGCCAAGATTGAAGAAAAGAAGCCCAAAGCCAAAGAAGCCACAAAAGATGGAGCATGGAGCATTCTACATAACAATGAAGGATGGACCAAAAGATCAAGACGCATGGAGATGTGTTTGTTTAGGGTTCATAGATAATTCCATTGGCTTGGAATTATCTTAGTCTAGAAAAGGCCATATCCACATCACGTTTAATTTCTGTTTTGTGGTTGTTTATTTTAATGTCTTATTATTGTGTGGTTGGTGTATGGATGATGCATGCAATTAGGATAATATGATAATTAGACAACCCGGATCTATTATTTGGAGTTGTGCCCACACTCAAATAGATAGATTAGTTGATATTGATCAACAAAACAATTAAAAATTGAATTTAAAATCCATCAAAATTCAAATATTGTGTTCTTGCCTTCTCGTTATTTAAACACTCATTATCATCATTATTTACCAAGTTCGTGCGTGTCAAAGCATGGCGACTTGGTTCATCATGATGGAATGCGATGGCACGTAACAATGTGCAATTGTTTAGATAAGAGGTTGAACACAACTAGGCTATTAATTTGATTAAGAAACCTAGAGGCAATCAATTGGGATTATCCATAAGGATGGATAAATAAGGAGTTATTTGCCCAATTGAACCAAGAGTTGCTTATGGGATGCAATTGGAATTGTTCCTACCTAAAGTAGTCAAATTATGGGTGACTTGCCAAAGCAAGCTCATAAGGAGATGAAAGATGGATCTTGGCCCACTAGAAAATATAATGATATTTTCCGCATTAATATCTTGAGGGTTATTAATCCGTAGTAAAATAGTGGGAGCTATATTTGATAAACTAGCCATTATTGAATATAGTCAAAAAATTCACAAATACTAAAACTTCCGTATTTTTCCTTTTTGTAGAATTCCAAATGGCAAACAACTCATCGAGTTCACAACATTCCCTACGATCTGTCCTTGAGGAGGACAAACTCTCTGGAACCAACTTTCTTGATTGGTACAGAAACTTGAGAATTGTTCTCAAGCAAGAGAAGAAACTGTACGCAATAGAGGAGCATGTTCCAGAAGGTCCAGAGAACCAAACGCCTGCTGCCCTAAAGGCGTATCAAAAGTGTGTTGATGACGCTAATGATGCGGCCTGCCTTATGCTTTGCACCATGACTTCTGAGCTTCAGAAGCAACACGAAAACATGAATGTTGTCGATATGATCGAACATCTAAAGCAGCTCTTCCAAGAGCAGGCGAGGGTAGAGAGGTATGTGGTCTCAAAGGCACTGTTCAAGTGTCATCTGGCAGAAGGGAACCCGGTGGGACCCCATGTACTCCGAATGATCGGGTACTTGGAGAATCTCGCCCGACTGGGGTTCCCGGTCGGCTAAGAGTTGGCAACCGATCTCGTGTTGCAATCGTTGCCCGAGAGTTACGGACAGTTCATTATGAACTATAACATGAACGAGATCGTTAAACCACTGCCAGATTTACTCAATATGTTGAGGACGGCTGAACAGAGCATCAACAAGGGTAAGGGCAAGGCCATAATGATGGTACAGAAAGGAAAGGGCAAAAGGTTTGCCTCTTCCTCCAAGGGCAAAGGCAAGTCATTTGCCAAGTCCAAGGAACCTGCCCTTAAGCCTGTTGGTGGCATTGCCAAAGGTGTGACTAAAGGTGAGTGTCACTACTGCAGTCAGCCTGGACACTGGAGGAGGAACTGCCCAAAATATCTGGAGGACAAGAGGCTTGGAATAGTGATTCCACCACCACCAGGTATTTTTGTTGTAGATGTCAATTTAACTTTCTCTACATCATGGGTATTAGATACTGGATGTGGATCTCATATTTGTCGAAATATGCAGGATCTAAAGAGAAGTAAAAGATTGGCTAAAGGAGAGGTAGATCTGCGCGTTGGGAATGGAGCAAAGGTTCCTGCGTTGGCCATAGGCGTGTGCGAGCTATCTCTGCCTTCAGGATTAGTTTTAGAATTAAATAATTGCTATTTTGTGCCTGCTATGAGAAGAAACATTATTTTTATTTCTTGTTTGGACAAGGATGGTTTTATTATTTCAATAAAGAACAATTGTTGTTCCTTTTATTTAAATAATATTCACTATTTTAGTGCGCAATTATTTAATGGACTTTATGTCCTTGATCTAAGCAATCCTGTCTACAACATTAATACCAAGCGGATTAAAATAAATGATTTAAATCCTGCTTATTTATGGCACTGTCGTTTAGGCCACATAAATGAGAAACGTGTATCTAGACTCCATAAGGATGGATTACTAGACTCATTTGATTTTGAATCATATGAGACATGTGAGGCTTGTTTGTTGGGAAAAATGACAAAGTCCCCTTTCAATAAGAAAGGTGAGAGGACTAGTGAGAAATTGGTACTCATACATACCGATGTGTGTGGACCATTTGCCACGCCTGCCAGGGGTGGTTATGTCTACTTCATTACATTTATTGATGATTACAGTAGATATGGATTTGTGTACCTTATGAGGGCAAAATCCGAATCCTTTGAAGTGTTCAAAGAATTCAAGAATGAAGTAGAGAAGAAACTCGGTAAAAGTATCAAGGCTCTACGATCGGATCGTGGAGGAGAATACTTGAGCCAAGAGTTTGATGACTATCTTAGAGAGTGTGGGATCGTGTCCCAACTCAATCCACCCGGAATGCCACAATGGAATGGCGTGTCCGAGAGGAGGAATCGAACCCTATTGGATATGGTTCGATCTATGATGTGTCAAACCGATCTTCCATTATCATTTTGGGGCTACGCTCTATTAAGTGCAGCTTTCACCATTAACCGTGTTCCATCTAAGTCAGTCATGAAGACACCATATGAGATGTGGAGTGGGAGGCGTCCCACACTGTCGTTCATGAGGATTTGGGGCTGCGATGTCTATGTAAAACGTTTACAATCAGACAAGCTAGGGCCTAAATCGGATAAGTGTAAATTTGTGGGGTACCCTAAGGAAACTAAGGGTTACTACTTCTACAATCCAACCGAGAACAAAGTATTTGTTGCTCGGACCGGCGTGTTTCTAGAAAGAGAATTTGTCTCTACAGAAGCAAGTGGGAGGAATGTAGAACTTGAAGAGGTTCAAGAACCACAAATCACTGAACCGATTGTGGAACATGAACAGGAACCACAAGTAGTTGTGAAGCAACCTGTTCAGGTAACACAAGAGCTTCGTAGATCTAGTAGAGTGCGCAAGGAACCCGAGAGGTATGGACTTCTCGTAACCGATTCCGGTGACACGATGCTCATAGATAATGAGCCTACTACCTATGAGGAGGCCATGAGTGGCCCAGACTCTCAGAAGTGGCTGGAAGCGATGAGATCTGAGATGGAATCTATGTATACAAACAAAGTATGGACTTTGGTGGAACCACCCGATGGGGCGCGGCCCATAGGGTGCAAGTGGGTCTTCAAGAAGAAGATCGACATGGATGGTAATGTGATTACCTATAAGGGCCGATTGGTGGCTAAAGGATTCAGACAGATTCATGGTATTGACTATGATGAAACCTTTTCACCAGTCGCTATGACCAAATCCATCCGAATCCTACTTGCGATTGCAGCATACCACGACTATGAGATTTGGCAGATGGATGTCAAAACAGCATTCCTTTATGGGAATCTCCTCGAGGACGTGTATATGATACAGTCGGAGGGTTTTGAGGATCCAAAGCAAGCCAACAAAGTCTGTAAGCTGCAACGATCCATTTATGGATTGAAGCAAGCTTCTAGGAGTTGGAATCGACGTTTTGATGAAGTGGTCAAAGAGTTTGGCTTCGTCAGAAACGAAGATGAGTCTTGTGTCTACAAGAAGGTTAGTGGGAGCTCTGTAGCTTTTCTGGTCTTGTATGTGGATGACATACTACTCACTGGAAACGACATTCCCATGCTGCAATCTGTTAAAGATTGGCTAGGAAAGTGTTTCTCAATGAAGGACTTAGGGGAAGCAGCCTATATACTCGGTATAAAGATCTATAGGGATAGATCTAAGAGGTTGCTAGGCCTAAGTCAAAGTACATATATTGACAAGGTGTTGAAACGGTTCAACGTGCAAGATTCCAAGAAGGGATTCTTGCCCATGTCACATGGAATCACTCTTTCGAAGAGTGGTTGTCCTTCCAATGAGATTGAGAAGGAACGCATGAGTAGAATTCCCTATGCCTCGGCCATAGGATCTATCATGTACGCCATGTTATGTACTAGACCAGATGTGTCATATGCCTTGAGTATGACAAGCAGATACCAATCCAATCCGGGTGAGAGTCACTGGATTGCAGTCAAGAACATCCTAAAGTACTTGAGAAGAACTAAGGATGCTTTCTTGATATTTGGCGATGAGCAAGAGTTGCGTGTAAGGGGTTACACTGATGCAAGCTTCCAAACCGACAGAGATGACTTTAGATCACAGTCGGGATATGTGTTTTGCCTGAATGGAGCAGCGGTGAGGTGGAAGAGTTCCAAGCAAGAGACCGTAGCTGATTCTACAACAGAGGCTGAGTACATTGCTGCAAATGGCGCAGCAAAGGAAGCTGTTTGGATCAGAAAGTTTGTTTCTGAACTTGGTGTGGTCCCTAGCATTGCGGATCCAGTTGAGTTGTTCTGTGACAACACTGGGGCGATCGCGCAATCAAAGGAACCCAGGTCGCACCAGAAGTCCAAGCACGTGCTCAGGAAGTTTCATCTCATTCGAGATATTATCGATAGGGGAGACGTTCGGATATGCAAGATTCCTACAGATGATAATCTGTCAGACCCGCTTACAAAGCCCCTCACGCAGTGGAAGCATGAAGGGCACACTAGTAGTATGGGCATACGAGATGCGCCAGATTGGCTCTAGTGTAAGTTGGGGACTATTGGAATAGATGCCCTAGAGGCAATCTAGTTTAGTATGAATTATTTGTGGCTACAAATTCATTTATTATTTATTGGATATTTAATATAATGAAGTCCTTAGATTTACAATTGTGTTGTTTATCTTAAATATCCCTAGTCAAGTATAATGATTAAATGGGACAATCATCTATAGACTAGTATGGGGTTGGATTGATATGGAGATATCACGATCCAGCACATAGGTGTGCATTAGGGAATGTTGCACTAGATTGACTCATCTCCGAGAAGGCTACATACAAGTTATGTTGAGTCACAAGCGCTTTTCGCGGTGCAATGGTATTGTCATCCTTAGACTTGAAGTCACTAGATATTCTAGTTGTGGATTATTGTGATCTTGGTAGCGTTAAACGCTACACCGTAACTGGGTAGTTATAAAGGAGTGTACTGGATACAATAAGAAGCAAGCTTAGAGATCGTAGTGGACGTAGATAGGATTTGTCCCTCCCACATAACGGGTGCAAAATCCTAGGCCACTCGAGGGATAGTGCTTATAGAATGTCTGGCCAGACTCAAATAAATCAATATGGGATATTGATGTTATTTGCACGAATAAGGCTATTCCCATGGATCGAGAAACTATGGATTGGATATACGAGTGTGACTTGTATGTCTCGTGTCCAATACGGATATAGAGACAAAGGGATGAGACAATTACTTGTACAAAGGTTGTCAAGATGACTATTCTATTAGTTGGCTAGAATGGATGTTTTGCTAGAGACCGCTCCATATTGGCAAATAGTTGCTACCAACTAGATAGAACCTATGGGGTCACACGCTACATAGAGTTGAACTAGATTTGGTAATTAATTAATTGGATTAATTAATTAGAAGGATCACTTTGCAAAACCTTGCAAACTTAGTAGGGACTAATTTGCAAGGAAGGGACTAAACTGAATTCTAGTAGGACTAGAATAAGTCTTTTAGGTATTTGGCAAGGAGTTGTTGGACTATATAAAGGACCTTCTTTCCCACATAAATTATGCTCATAATTGAACATAACAAGAGTGGGAGAGAACAAAAGGAGAGAGAGCAAGCAACAAGGGAGCCGACCGCCCCCTTGCCGCCGCCCCGTCCCCGTCGGCCATAAGGAGGCCGAGACCCTCCTTTTGGGTCTCGTTTTTGCGTGATTCTTCTTCCTCTTCCTCTTCCGGGCTAGCACCAAGGACTTGGGAGATCTAGGATCAACGCTAGGCGTGGATCAACCATAGAGAACGTGACACAATTCGTGTTTGAAGTCATCAAAGGAGAACCCTAAGGTGTGTTTATGATTTCTTACCCTTACCATCGTTATGTCTCTTGACTTGTGATCCTTGGAGGGTTTTGCATGGTTTTATGATTGTTTATGCTTCCGTTGCGCATCCATGAATCAAAACCCTACAACCACTTCGCCCCAACATTCCCTCACAGACAACCACTCAAAGGAAATACTCAACACCCCTCCTTAACACCCAAATACCCCTACTTCAGTGGCCACTGCTTGGCACCACTTAAGGTGTTTGACAACCTCTGTGTAAGAAGTGGGATCAGACAGTGTTGTGTGTGAGTTTGAAAGAGCAGGAAAACCAACAGTAGCAGAAGGTAAGGCATAATAAACAAGTTTCTTTTTGCTTATACCAGATTTGCTTCTAGTTTACATTCGATATGAGGAAATGGTAGGAGGGGGATAGGGCTTCATCACTAGGTTGACTGGCTCTGCCATGCCTAAACTGGAAGAGAGAGAGTCTGTGAACCAACTTCAGAGGCATGAGAATCTGATATAGTATCAGAAGTATCAAGTGCAGAAGCTATTCCTGGTGTTCCATGTGGTGTTGGTGCAGCAGGAACTCTCACTCCATTTGGTTGCATAGGGTCATATCCCTCAGAATGGTGAATATCTGGTATAAATCCAGTAGTAGAATTAGTAGGGACATAACTATGTGAAGCATAATTGGTATAGGAGTTGGGACTTGAAATAGAAACGTCATCATAATGTAGAATTTCTTTGAACTAGAGCCAAAGCAAAAATATCCTTTGTAACCCGAAGCATATCCCTAGAAACAAGCATTTTTTGGTTTTGGGATCCAATTAAGAAGAGTTATACGAGTTAAACGTGGATAAAACCACAACAAAAAACCTTTAGCTAGGTGTAATCTGATTTAGATTTGAAAGAAGTTCATAAGGGGATTTATTAGAATTTGTTTTGCTAGGGATACGATTAATGAGATAAACTGCAATTGCAACTGCATGATACCAGAAAATTTTAGGAAGTGAATTAGTGTACAATAAAGTTATAGCTGTTTTAATTATGTGTCTATGTTTGTGCTATGCCACCCAATTTTGTTGTGGGTTTGTAGGGGAAGGAATTTTGATGTAAAATGCCATGTTCACTGTGAAGTCTTTGAAAACTAAAAGCTGTAAATTCACCACCTCCATCGGAACAAATTTTTTTGATTGAATAATCTAAAAGTTTTTCAATGAATGGGCCTGAACATAAATGAGTCTTTATCAAAAACAAATCTTGCATTGTGATCGCAAGAATTCACTCTTTGGGAAGTTTTGCATGCTGAGAAGAAGTAGAAGCTTCCAAAGTGGATAGCTGCTCGGGTTGTAACTTGCCTTGGTAAGCATAATCCATCCCGTGGTAACAATAGATGGCAGGGTGATAATCGCACCCGCAAATTTGACAGTTGACCGGACCCGAGCCACCTCGACCAAAACAACCTCTTCCACCGTAACTGGATCAACCGAAAACGGATCATGAACCGTAACCAAACCCGTTTCCAAAACCCGAACCGGACCCATATCAATTTCCATAGTTGGGTTCATAATTAGGGTTAGATCATATCCTAATCCAGAATAGGAACGACCGCCTCTGGAATCCGATCGGCCTCTGCCACAACCTCGATGACCGAATCGTCCACCCCGCTAGCCAAAAAGGTTCCAACCGCCACCGCGACCATCGCGTTTTATCAAGGTAGATCGGACGCCAAAATCTGAAGATCATGCATTTGTTCTTCAGCTTTGAGCAGGACATGCAGTTCTTCAAAGGGGAGCGACTCAGAGTGGATTCGCAGATCGGAAAGGAAAGAGTTTTAATCCGGAGGGAGGCCATTGAGAGAATAAAGAGGGATATCTTCATCACTGGTGACAACACCAGCAACTGTCAGTTTGTCTCGGATCGATTTAATCCTCTACATGTATAGATCGATCGAGTACGATCCTGTTCTAAGGTTCTGGAACTCCGCATTGAGAGAAAGTATGTTGGATCTGGTCAAGGATGAATAGAGACGCTAAAGAACAAGACAAGCATCGCGAGAAGGGAGAGATCCAATAACAAGGTTTAAGGATTCTTGAGACAGAGTGGCGTTTAGAATGGTTAAAACAACCTGATCTTGAAGTTTCCAGGCAATGTACGTCGGATTGACAACCAGAGCACGATAAGTGGTGTTGAGAACTGGAGATGGAAAAGGTATTGAGCCATCAAGGTAACAATATATATAAGTTATGTGTGCAAAAAATAGAAGAGATATGATGCTTCCATAAGACAAAATTGGAATAATCCGGCCAACATAAAATGGTAACATATTATGGATGTTGGAGAGGAGATAGAGAGGCTGTGAGGCCTCTCTAATATAGGCAAGAGCCATAGAGAGACTCTAACACCATGAAAGAACCCTTAGGGTTTGACAGAGAGAAGGTGATAGAAACGGCGAGAAATTTTGATTGTAACCTTAACATGGAGAGACTCTAAAACCATGAAAGAACCATTATGCGAGGGTCTCTTATTCTGAAAGGACAAGTAACCTTAACATGACCAATTTTATTGCAGTAATGTAATTTAGGAGATGTTTTGCTTCCAGCTTTCACAAATCTAGTATTGTTTTTTCTGGGGAAATTTTGATTGTATCCAATACAAGTTCTTTGAACAGAATTTAAGCTACCTCCAAGAATCATATTCAAGTTGTGTTCTGAGCCAGAAGTTTTGTTATGAATGATTCAAATTCCTGAAGTTTCTCAGTTATGGTAGCATTTTGTTTATCTGATTCATCAACTTGATGCCTTAGATTAACAATACTGTTACTCAAAAGTGAGTTCTCAGTGACTACTTCCTTGAATTGTGTTTTCAAGGATTTGAAACTGGTTTTCAAGGCCTTGAAATCACTGTCATATTTCTTTTGATAAATTTCAAGGTTCTCGTTCAGACAAACAATATGCAAGTTTTCTTTTGTTTGCTCATGAACTTTTTCTTTCAAAAATCTGATCTCTTACAGATAGTCCTCTTCATTTAAAAGCATTGTTCTAAGATAATCAGAGCGGGCTTTTATTGGTTTTGAAATTAAACAGTTTACCATTACCTCAATGTTCTTTTCAGAACATTCATCATGCTTGGCCATAAATCATAGATTGACATGTTCTTCTTCAGATTTAGAGTCACTTGAGGATTCAAAATCACGCCAAGATGATATCATAGCTTTCGTTCTTCTGTCATGCTCTTTCTTTTGAAAGTTTTTGCTTTTCTTGTGTGGACAATCTCTACTCAAATGTCCCGCATCACCACACTCAAAGCAATTCATTACGTTAGGCTTATTACCATGTGAAGAAGATTTACCTTTGTATTCTTGACTACTAGAGGATCTGTGTCTGTCTCTGCTGAAGTCTTTGTTTCCAAAGTTCTTCTTCATTTTGAGGATCCTGGTCAGGGCTTTGGAAATCAAAGCAAAAGGATCTTCATCATCATCTTCTTCAATTCAAATCTTTCAGAGTGCTCATTCTCCTTTGCCTTGAGAGCTAAATTCTTGACACCTTCTGGTAACTCTTCATCAACTTCATTCATTGATATTCCATGTGTAAGGATTTTTCCTTGCAGGTCATCAAATTGAAGTGATGATAGATCTTGATCTTCTTCAATAGCAGTAGTCTTTGGTTCCCATTTGGCTTTGGGAAGACTTCTTAGAATCTTTCTCACTTTTTCTTCATTAGTGAAACTCTTTCCCAAGGAGTCCAAATTGATAACAATATCAGTGAATCTTTGAACATATCCCTGATTGATTCATCTCCATTCATCTTGAACATTTCATATTAACTTAGATATATGTTGATCTGCATAACTTGGCTGGTTCCTTCAAAAGTTACCACAAGCTTATCCCATATCTCATTGGCAATTTTGCAACCTAAAATTCTGCTGAATTCATCTGCACTCAAAGCACAATATAGAAATTCATAGCTCTATAATTTGTAGAAAATTATTCTAGTTCAGAAGCAGAATGTGAATCTTCAGTTTTGGGAGTTCTAATCCCATACTTCTCTGTGTAGAAAGTATGAGGACCATTCTATATGATAGTCCAGATCTCCATGTCTTGATCAATGATGAACATTTTCATCAAGGCTTTCCAGTGAAGAAAGTTATCACCACAGAAGAGAGGAGGTCTGTTAGTAGCTCTTCCGGTTGAGAAACCACCATCACCTATAATACTCATTTTCACAAGATGGTTAATCTATGCAGTGATACAAGCTCTGATACCATTGAAGGAATGTAATGTAGATAGTAATACTTGATCAATACTCTAGAAGGGGGGGGGGGGGTTGAGTATGGCGACTTTTGCTAAACTATGCAAGAAGAGTGGTTTCAAAAGTTTTGAGAAGAGTAAAGAGTATTTCAAGGAATTGAAATGAGTTTCAAACCCTTGAAATCAAAAGAATTGTTGTTGAAAATCTAAGTCTATTTCAAGGCCTTGAAATGAGTTTCAAACCCTTGAAATAAAACCTGTTTTGTTTGCTGCATATAAGCTAAGTATAGAACTGAAAAGTAAATGCAAGAGACACAAGATGTATAGAGCTCAGTCCACATGGACATACGTCTCTACCTCAGGGATCTTATCCCTGCAGGATTTTCAACTCAATTCTTATTAATCAAATATAAGCCCTAGATCTCAAGCATAGAGAGATATCTTACTCTGTTACAGCTTGTGGTTCTCGCTAACCTATTTAGTACATGCTCTAGCTAACTGATTAACTAAGAATTATCTATTATTCACTTTGAACAATCCACAAGAATAAGAACTACAAGTAATATACACTACTAGAAAAAATGGCATTCCCGGCGCTTTTACATAGCCCCGCCGTTTTTAGAATCTACTAAGGGCGGTTTCTTAAAAACTGCCGTATATAACAGTGGTTACAAGAAAACCGCCGTAAACAACATCTGAAATGGGGCGGCTAATAGGAAAGCGCCGTTTGTAATAGCCATTAAGGCGGTTTCTACATTAATAGCCGTTAATATTAACGGCACGGCTTAAAAAATGCCGTTCAACTTAACGGCGCAAGCTTAAAAAAGCACCTTTTCTCTGAATTTTTTATTAAATTTAATCTCCAACGTCGATTAAATCTCCACCCATCCATATGAAACCCTACCTTTATAAAATTCATCCTTCCCATCTGTTCTTCCCCTCAAATTGACCGCCTCCCTCTTCTCACAGGCGACACCTCTCTCTCTCCCTCCCTCTCAACTCTCTCCTTCTCCTTCTCGGATGCTTCAGACCTCACCACGCCATCAACCTCCCTCGTCTCCTCTCTGCTCGACGGACCAAGATGCAGCAGCAGTAGTAATAGCGGCGCCGTTCACCGGCGACCCAGAACGCCACACTTATCACCGGCGACCCAGAACCTTCCCCCTTTGTCTCTTATCTCTTTCTCTGATTATTTCTCTCTTCTTCGATGTGTCCCGACCCCCTCTCTATTCTCCGATCTATCTCGATCTGAACCCCCTTCTCACTTACCTTCCCATATCTCTCTTTCTTAGTTTTTAATGTTAAAGATATGGATTTCTTAGTATTGAATGTTGAAGATCTCGGCTTGTTGAAGACTCCATCATAATCTGGGCATCATCAATCTGGGTTTTTTTTAGACAATCGATCTGGGTTTGTATATCCTTCAAAGTACTTATACAACTTTATTTTTAATAAATTGAATTATACATTCAAAACAGAATGTATTCGTATGTATATACATACACAAAACAAATATAAAAATAAAATAATTAAGATAATACAAATGCTGAAAAAAATAAAAGAAATAATGCTGAATATAGTAAAAAAAAGGTGGGGGGGGGTGGGGGTTGGATAGGGCGGTTTTAAATAAAACGACGCTCTTGCTATTGGCGGTTTTAGCAAGCGCCGTTAATATTAACGGCGGCACAAAGCGCCCTTTAACTAAATATGACACTTAGTTTAACGGCAGATGTAAAACCGCCGTTTCAACCGCCGTAAGTATGATAAAGGGCGGTTTTGGGGATTTTTAGGGCGCTTTTTGGGTGCCGTTTTTGGCAGAATTCCCTGTAGTGATAAGAATGATATACAAGATAAAGTTCATAATAGAAGAACACTAGAACTAAGTCTGCAGTGAGTGTGCAGTGTTCTTCAGACTTGGATTGGATGATTTGATCTTCTTCATTATTGCCTGCCAATCTATGTAGAATGCTTGAGAGTTTCTGTGAAAGTTTCGTTGTTATTTCTTCAAGCCTTCCCACCATTATGCAGCTTTTTGAATTTGAGGATCTTGAAGATCTTCATTGTAACAGACTCTCCTAAAAATATTTATAAGATCTTGGCTCTTCATACGAAATCCTCAACGGCTAATTGCTTAGGATATGCGTTGATCTTTGTGAGAGAGTATTTAGCAACTTAAGACATGATTGATCTGGCACAAACCACTTCATCAATCAACTTTCCTTTCCTACAAAACAAAGTTTAGGAAACAGCTTCCAACAAAATAGGAAACATAATATCTCTGCAAAAGCTTAGTCAAACTGATAGATTAGTCACGGATTAGAGTGTAAAAATAATTTGTCTTTCATCATCAAATAACATATGAACAAGTATAGGATAGTAGGGGTTGGATTGCAATCAGGAAGCGCCCACTAAGTTCATGTTAAAACTGTTCTTTCAGTTTCAAAGCTTTGAAAGCTGTTTCAAGGCCTTGAAATAGACCGGCTATTTCAAATCTTTGAAAACATGCTGAACTTACAGAGGGGATGCAAGGGTGACCTTGAGTCGACTAAGTACTTCGATACGGGTGGTTGTTTACGTTACATCGTAATCACATGTGACAAGTCCCATGCAAGGTAGTTTTCCTAACAAATTGGTGTTGGGTTGCTATGACTTACATCGGTAGAAGTGCTACGCTTTATTTATCCTATTCTCGGTGTTGTGGAGGATAGGTTGGTTTTAGAAATATTGCATGATTGACTAATGTGATGCATGCATATCATATATCGTCGGAAAGCTCTTGACTTCTATTTTTTCACTCCACTCGTGTTACTTCAAAATTTGAGGAGAAAAATTCAATATTTATGGCCTTGATTTTTGTGCCTTTCGTCATGATTTCGACGATTTTTCACAATAGTCCTCATGTATTAAGAAAGGGAGCCCGAGATCACGTATATTCACCTATAATTCTGCAATTACTCGGTCAAGCATTGCTATCTCTCTCACCTCTCAAAGATATGTTTACGGAAACTTATATTAAAATACTATTACCAAACTAAATTATACCACACATAAACTGGGTTACCTCCTAGTAAGCGCTCGTAATCTAATGTTCACACCCGACATATTTATAATCTGAACTAAAAGAAATGTGCTCTACAATACGTTGGATAAAGACCACATAGTAATCCCAAAGGAGGCATGTTTAGCGTCACAACCTCATAACCTTTTTCAAACACTCGTTAAATTATTGTCGCAACATCGTTGCTCTCATCCTTCCAATGAATGTCAACTCCTCCTCAATACGCTCCGCAATATTAGAGAGTGGACAAATGTGGTGTTCCTTTTGGTAATTGAGTAATCCAATCCTCATTAATTCCATGTACATGCCTTGATCTATTGTGGGAAAAACTCTTGCACCTCGTTCATGCAAGAGTGTAATACCCACTTTTATTGCAACAGCCATATCTTTGAGCTTTTCTCTTCACTGAACTTGCCGATGTTCTGCAAAACGGAGGACTTTGTCTCTTGGAATTCAAATCCCACATTGTTGTGAACACATCTCCCATGATAATTTCCATGATATCCAATGGCATCTTAGGTTGCAAGTAGCGTAAGCAACACATAACGTTATGTGTTGCTTACATTACTTGAAAACAAAGCTTCCACGTGATATCATGGCAATCATCACGGGAGATGTGTTCAAAACAATTCAAGATTTGAATTACAAGAGGCAAATTCCTCTATTTTGCGGAACATCGGCAAGTGCAGTTAAGAGAAGAGCTCGAAGACATGGTCGTTGCAAGAACTGCGGGAATTATATTCATGAAGGAACGATATGAAGAGGTTTTCCCACAATAGCCCAAGGCGAGTACATGGAATTAATGACGTTTGGACCACTTAGTTACCAAAAGGAGTACCGGATTTGTCCACTCTCTAGCATTGCATAGAGGATTGAGTATGTTCTAGCATTCAATGTGAGGAGGAGAGCAGCGGTGCTACGACGACACTTTGACGAGTATTTGAAAAATGTCGTCAGGCTGTGATGGTTAATGGACCTCCTTCGAGGTTTCTATGTTCTCTTTACCCCAAGTATTGTAGAGCACATTTCTTTTCAAGTGCTTTTTAGGATTATAAGTGAATCAAGCAGTCGAAGTTAAATTACAAGTTCTTTTTAGGATGAATCTCAATTTAAGAGTATTATACTTTAGTTTGTTAATCGCATTTCAATTCAAGTTTTCATGCACTGATCTTTGAGAGGTTAGGTGAGAGAGATATACTTAGTTTTTACTGTGTAAACGAGATCCCAAACTCCCTTTCTTGATGCATGAGGAAGATTGTGAAAAATTAACGAAAGCATGTGGAAAGGCACGAAAATTAAGGCCATAAATTCTTAAGTTCATTCCAAATTTTTTGGATTAACTATGCTAAAAATGGTGACCATAGGATCGGAACTCCGGGCACATAGGTATACGTAAATCTATATTTTTTACAGTTTGGGCACTAGCCTGAAAGGATTTAGGGTTTACAGTTTTTGAGAAATTGCATAAACCCTCCTTTTTTATATTATTGCGCGGGGTTGCTGATTTTACGTGTTTAATTGGTTAAATTCTGTCAATACGTTCTTGTCCTGTGCGTAGGTCAGTTAGTCTTCAAACTTTTGCTACTTTCTTGTGCACAATGTTACAGTATGCAGTTATGCGTCTAGGAATAGTCATGTGGCGGTTTCCTGAGAGAGTTCTAAGAAAAAATCTGCCCTAGGTAGTTTGCGGGATGATGACCTTGAGTTTGACCTGAGGGAGTTGTGTGCCCTCAATATCCTCATCTTCATTTCCATGAAATGGGTATGCCAGCTGTCTCTCAAGCTAGGGGAAACAAGGGGAAAAGGATTTATGATTTCACCAACCCTATGGAAGCGATATCTTCCAATTATTGTAGTATGATATTCGTGTGCAACGATGCGCGCTTTGACTATCTTAGGAATGCAGTATAAGCCGAACCCGGAGAAGGAGTTCTGTTTGAGTTTTATACCCGATGAGTTGGAAGCGATAGCGCAGAGAGAGAATTTTAGGAGTATGGTTGAATTGATGATTAATGATAGGCCATGCTCGGAGCATGCTAATGAGATGACCATCAATGCTCGATACTCTGAGTGCAAATGCAATTTGCACTGATGGAAGATGAGTGACAGATATTGGCGGATTCATAACAGTTCTCTTATCTTAAAATTAATTTTTTCTAGGATCACGGATCGCTCTAAAAGTTTTTAACATACTAGTCTTTGATTTGAATTATTTTGTGAAGACTTAATTGCAAATTTCATACCCCTAGTATACAATAATTGTCTAATTGCAATCTCCAATTTTAAAATAACTTATTGGAACCCCTATTTTCTTAATAATGCTTATTGAAACTGCTAAAATTTATGGTTATCTTCGTACAGAATATTTCGTTTGTTTACATGATCAATTTCCTATTTTGTGCGTGTAGAACTGTCAAACTTCAAAGCAATAAGAACAGTCCCACTACTACCATATCTCCAACACTACTATCATCATGTCTAGTTGTCCACCATTGGTAAACCCAGAATCCGTGCCATCCTCCTTCTCTTCTCTCTCACTTCAATCTCCAAACAAGTACTAATAGGTACGAGCCTACCACTACCTAACCCTCCAACCCTCCTCAACAACTAATTAGTGAAGGAAAATTATAGGAGTATCTAACTTCCAAGAGATTCAAGAATTTAGAAGTGATCATTGGGTTTTTTGTGTGAGGAATGAAGCATTATTGTTTTCGAAGGAAGCCTTAAAGCCTAGAGAAGAACCCGAGATTTTCTAGAAGCCGAGATATAACATACGAAGTAATAGTGACAACTAACCCCAAAACTTAAAGCCGAATTGCAAAAACCACCACCGCTGCTTCAACCCCCTTAAAAACACTCCATGTTCCACCGGTAAACAGAGCACCCAACCCAGAACCACTTCATACTTGTCTTCTCCGGCGACCCACTAAGAGCCACTAAAAATTTTTCCGCCAACGGGTACAACCACTTCGCCCCAACCTTCCCTCAAAGACAACCACTCAAAGGAAATACTCAACACCCCTCCTTAACACCCAAATACCCCACTTTTCTCTGTAAATGAAAGAGACGGGAGAGAGAAATTTTTTTAAAATAAGACAGAGAGAGGCAGGAGCATAGATCGAGAGTGATCGAGGGTGGAGACACATAGTAGAGATCGGAGAGATATCGAGGGAGAGTGGCACAGAGCTGAGATCGATATAGAGAGGTGGGGAGTTTGACAACCGACCTTCGTATTCTTTTTATTCTTCTTCATCTTCTTCTTCACGTACTTGGAGATTCTCGCGACGAGATTGAAGGAGACCGAACTTTCTGTCCGTTTGGATAGAGATCAACTTCCTCCTATGTGATTTTGTCAACGGAGAGAGAACGTGCTAGAGTGGCCAAGAGACATAGAGAATAGGGGTGGCAACAGGTCGGACTCGGATCAGATTGGCCAATTCCGAAATCGTTCAAGTCAATTGTGATCCAGATCTTTTCCGAGTCCGTCTGGATCATCATCGGGTTTGAATCATATCTAATCGGATATGAGTTACTTAATCCAAATCCGATCCACATATCCGATTGATCTATATTCGAATCGTATCCAGATCGGATCCGGGTTAGGTCATATTAAAACGCAAAAAAAAAGAACTCTAATTTCCTTGTAAAATATTCTCATTTTAGGCATTTAACATGAAACTGGTAAAAATTCTACAAAGAAATACATAATTGTAAACATACAATGTTGTGGAGTATATATTTTAAAATATTAATTGTGTCGGATTAAATCGGTCTCCAACAGATCTCAACTTTGATCCAAATTGGACCCGAGGTCCGACCGGATCCTCTGCTCCTGATCCAGATCCGATCCACTTTACATCAGATCGAACTTTGACCTGATTCATTCAGATCGGTTCCCTCGGATCTCGGAACAGATTAGACCGTATTTCCATCCCTAATAGAGAGTCAAAATGAATATGTATACGCTATATCCTTCTTCTTTCTAAATTTACCAAATTCCTTTTTCTATAACGTTTAATTAGATATTTTATTGACAATTTTATCCTCAAAACACTTATTGTGTTTGGATGCAAATATTTCTCAGTTTTAATAAGCTACTAGGCGTTACCCCGCGCTAAAGCGCGGGTTGGTGACTTAATTTGTTGATGGTTTGTTTTCTTTTCTTTTTTGGAAAAAAAAATTCTATTATCTTTAACAAATTTTGTAATTGTTATATTGTTTTTCATTTCCTAAAGCACCAAAGTCAATCCTGTTCTCAACAAAAGCATTTTCAATGCTTCTATTTTTACTTGCCATTTGCATTACATAAGTTTATCTGTAAAATGATTATGATCCATTGCTGTCAGCAATCCTAGATCAGAAGCTAGCGAATTCTTTTGTAAGTTTCTAGAATTCTATCAAATAATATGTCGATAATGTATGAACAATTACCATTCAGTTGTCACATGTCATTTCCATACAAATAGTCAACTTTGAACATGTCAATAATTTTTGTAAAATTAATAAAGACCATTTGAAAAGAATAAGATTATAGAAGAAAAAACATAACAGCCTCTAAAGAAATTGGCATGGGCGGGTGATTCAGTACCGACATCAAATTGTAGTCTATGTTTTGACTTTCTACATTCTAAGGAAACATGTGATTGAACTGCTACAAATTCTGAAGTATAACTTACCATGGTTTTTTTTCAAGCAGTAAAGAATCTTTAGGAGGGTCCAAAAACAACTGAAATGTGAGACGAAACTTAGATGAACATAAATTAAAAAAATGGACCATAATTCAAAGAAGGAATGAGTACGACATTTTTTTAGATTTATTTTGAAACTGGTTTTCATGGCCTTGAAATCACTTTCAGATTTATTTTGAGAAATTTCAATGTTCTCGTACAGACAAACAATATGCAAGTTTTCTTTTGCTTGCTCAAGAACTTTTTCTTTCAAAAATCTGATCTCTTAGAGATTGTCCTCTTCATGTAAAAGCATTGTTCTAAGATAATCAGAGAGGGCTTCTGTTGGTTTTGAAATTAAACAGTTTAGCATTACCTCAATGTTCTTTTCAGAACTTTCATCATGCTTGGCCATATATCATAGATTGGCATGTTCTTCTTCAGATTTAGAGTCACTTGAGGATTCAAAATCACGCCAAGATGATATCATAGCTTTCGTTCTTCTGTCATGCTCTTTCTTTTGAAAGTTTTTGCTTTTCTTGTGTGGAGAATCTCTAATCAAATGTCTTGCATCACCACACTCAAAGCTATTCATTACTTTAGGCTTATTACCATGTGAAGAAGATTTACCTTTGTAGTATTGGCCACTGGAGGATCAGTGTCTGTCTCTGCTGAAGTCTTTGTTTCCAAAGTTCTTCTTCATTTCGAGGATTCTTGTCAGGGCTTTGGAAATCAAAGCAAAAGGATCTTCATCATCATCTTCTTCAATTCAAGGCTTTCAGAGTGCTCATTCTCCTTTGTTGTGAGAGATAAATTCTTGACACCTTCTGGTAACTCTTCATCAACTTCATTCATGGATATTCCATGTGTAAGGAGTTTTCCTTGCAGGTCATCAAGTTGAAGTGATGATAGATCTTGATCATTTTCAATAGCAGTAGTCTTTGGTTCTCCTTTGGCTTTGAGAAGACTTCTTAGAATCTTTCTTAATTTTTCTTCATTAGTGAAACTCTTTCCCAAGGAGTCCAAAATGTTAACAATATCAGTGAATCTTTTGAACATATCTCTGATTGATTCATCTCCATTTATCTTGAACAACTCATATTAACTGAGATATATGTTGATCTGCTTAACTTGGCTGGTTCCTTCAAAAGTTACCACAAGCTTATCCCATATCTCCTTGGCAGTTTTGTAACCTAAAATCCTGCTGAATTCATCTGCACTCAAAGCACAATATAGAAATTCATAGCTCTATAATTTGTAGAAAATTATTCTAGTTTAGAAGCAGAAAGTGAATCTTTAGTTTTGGGAGTTCTAATCCCATCCTTCTCTTTGTTGAAAGTATGAGGACCATTCTGTATGATAGTCCAGATCTCCATGTCTTGATCAATGATGAACATTTTCATCAAGGCTTTCCAGTGAACAAAGTTATCACCACAGAAGAGAGGAGGTCTGTTAGCAGCTCTTCCGGTTGAGAAACCACCATCACCGATAATACTCATTATCACAAGATGGTTAAATCTATGAAGTGATACAAGCTCTGATACCATTGAAGGAATGTGATGTAGATAGTTATACTTGATCAATACTCTACAAGGGGGGGGGGGTTGAATAGAGTACGACGACTTTTGCTAAACTATGCAAGAAGAGTTGTTTCAAAAGTTTTGAGAAGAGTGAAGAGTATTTCAAGGCCTTGAAATGAGTTTCAAACCCTTGAAATCAAAACAATTGTTGTAGAAAAGCTAATTTTATTTCAAGGCCTTGAAATGAGTTTCAAACCCTTGAAATAAAACATGTTTTGTTTGCTGCAAATAAGCTAAGTATAGAACTGAAAAGTAAATGCAAGAGACACAAGATGTATAGAGTTCAGTCCACATGGACCTAAGTCTCTACCTCAGGGATCTTATCCCTGCAGGATTTTCAACTCAATTCTTATTAATCAAAATCTAAGCCCTAGATCTCAAGCACAGAGAGATATCTAACTCTGTTGATGCTTGTGGTTCTTGCTAATCTATTTAGTACATTCTCTAGCTAACTGATTAACTAAGAATTATCTATTGTTCACTTTGAACAATCCACAAGAATAAGAACTACAAGTAATATCAGAATTATATACAAGATAAAGTTCATAATAGAAGAACACTAGAACTAAGTCTGCAGTGAGTGTGCAGTGTTCTTTAGATGCTTGGATTGGATGACTTGATCTTCTTCTTTATTGCTTGCCAATATCTGTAGAATGCTTGAGAGTTTCTGTGAAAGTTTCGTTGTTATTTCTTCAAGCCTTCTCACCTTTATGCAGCTGTTTGAATTTGAGGATCTTGAAGATCTTCATTGTAACAGACTCTCCTAAAAATCTGCATAAGATCTTGACTCTTCAGAAGCAATCCTCAACGGCTAATTGCTTAGGATATGCGTTGATCTTTGTGAGAGAGATATTTAGCAACTTCAGACATGATTGATCTGGCACAGAACCACTTCATCAATCCACTTTCCTTTCCTACAAAACGAACTTTAGGAAATAGCTATTTACAAAATAGGAAACATAATATCTCTGCAAAAGCTTAGTCAAACTGATAGATTAGTCGCGGTTTAGAGTGTAAAAATAATTTGTCTTTTATCATCAAATAACATATAAACAAGTATAGGATAGTAGGGGTTGGATTGGAATCAGGAAGCTCCCCCTAAGTTCATGTTAAAACTCTGCTTTCATTTTCAAAGCTTTGAAAGCTGTTTCAAGGCCTTGAAATAGACCGGCTATTTCAAGCCTTTGAAACCATGCTGAACTTACAGAGGGGATGCAAGGGTGACCTTGAGTCGACTAAGTACTTTGATACGGGTGGTTGGCTACGTTACATCGTAATCACATGTGACAAGTCCCATGCAAGGTAGTTTTCTGCACAAATTGGTGTTGGGTTGTTATGAATTACATTGGTTGAACTGCTACGCTTTATTTATGCTATTCTCGGTGTTGTGGAGGATAGCTTAGTTTTAGAAAAATTGCATGATTGACTACTCTGATGCATGCATATCATATATCGTCGGAAAGCTCTTGACATCTAGTTTTTCATTCCACTCGTGTTACTTCAAAATTGCAGGAGAAAACTTCGATATTTATGGCCTTGATTTTTGTGTCTTTCGTCGTGATTTCGACGATTTTTCACAATATTCCTCATGTATTAAGAAAGGGAGCCCGAGATCACGTATATTCACCTATAATTCTGCAATTACTCCGTCAAGCATTGCTATCATTCTCACCTCTCAAAGATATGTGTATGAAAACATATATTAAAATACTATTAACAAACTAAATTATACCACACCTAAATTAGGTTACCTCCTATTAAATGCTCGTAATCTAACATTCACGACCCGACATATTTATAATCTAAACTGAAAAGAAATGTGCTCTACAATACTTTGGGTAAAGACCACATAGTAATCCCAAAGGAGGCATGTTTAGCGTCACGACCTCCTAACCTTTTTCAAAAACACGTTAAATTATTGTCGCAACATCGTTGCTCTCATCCTTCCAATGAATGCCAACTCCTCAATACGCTCCGCAATATTAGAGAGTGGACAAATGTGATGTCCCTTCTGGTAATTGAGTAGTTCAATCCTCATTAATTCCATGTACTTGCCTTGATCTATTGTGGGAAAAACTCTTGCACCTCGTTCATGCATGAGTGTAATACCAACTTTTCTTGCAACAGCCATATCTTTGAGCTTTTCTCTTCAATGAACTTGCCGATGTTCTGCAAAACGGAGGACTTTGTCTCTTGGAATTCAAATTCCACTTTGTTGTGAACACATCTCCCATGATAATTTCCATGATATCCAATGGCAGCTTAGGTTGCAAGTAGCGTAAGCAACACATAACGTTCTGTGTTGCTTACATTACTTGCAAACAAAGCTTCCACATGATATCATGGCAATCATCACGGGAGATGTGTTCAAAACAATTCAAGATTTGAATTACAAGAGGCAAAGTCCTCTATTTTGCGGAAAATCGGCAAGTGCAGTTAAGAGAAGAGCTCGAAGATATGACCGTTGCAAGAAATGTGGGAATTATATTCATGAAGGAAAGATATGAAGAGGTTTTCCCACAATAGCCCAAGGCGAGTACATGGAATTAATGACGTTTGGACCACTCAGTTACGAAAAGGAGTACCGAATTTGTCCACTCTCTAACATTGCAGAGAGGATTGAGTATGTGCTAGCATTCATTGTGAGGTGGAGAGCAGCGGTGCTACGACGACACTTTGACGAGTATTTGAAAAATGTCGTGAGGATGTGATGGTTAATGGACCTCCTTCGAGGTTTCTATGTGCTCTTTACCCGAAGTATTGTAGAGCACATTTCTTTTCAGATTAGCTTAGATTATAAGTGAATCAAGCAGTCGAAGCTAAATTACAAGCTCTTTTTAGGATGAATCTCAATTTAAGAGTAGTATACTTTAGTTTGTTAATCCCATTTCAATAGAAGTTTTCATACACTGATCTTTGAGAGTTTAGGTGAGAGAGATATACTAATTTTTTACCGTGTAATTACGGGACCATAGGTAATTAAACGCGATCCCAAACTCCCATTCTTGATGCATGAGGAAGATTGTGAAAAATTTACGAAAGCATGTGGAAAGGCACGGAAATTAAGGCCATAAATTCTTAAGTTCATTCCAAATTTTTTGGATTAACTCTGCTAAAAATGGTGACCATAGGATTGGAACTCCGGGCACATAGGTATACGTAAATCTATATTTTTTACAGTTTGGGCACTAGCCTGAAAGGGTTTAGGGTTTACAGTTTTTGAGAAATTGCATAAACTTCCCTTTACATATAATTGCGCGGGGTTACTGATTTTACGTGTTTAATTGGTTAAATTCTGTCAATTCGTTCTTTTCATGTGCGTTGGTTAGTTAATCTCCAAATTTGTTGCTACTTTCTTGTGCACAATATTACAGTATGCAATTATGCGGCTAGGAATAGTCATGTGGCAGTTTCCTGAGAGAGTTCTAAGAAAAAATCTGCCCAAGGTAGTTCGCGGGATGATGACCTTGAGTTTGACCTGAGGGAGTTGTGTGCCCTCGATATCCTCATCTTCATTTCCATGAAATGGGTATGCCAGCTGTTCCTCAAGCTAGGGGAAACAAGGGGAAAAGGATTAATGATTTCACCAACCCTAGGGAAGTGATATCTTCCAATTATTGTAGTATGATATTCGTGTGCCACGATGCGCACTTTGACTATCTTAGGAATGCAGTATAAGCCGAATCCGGAAAAGGAGTTCTGTTTGAGTTTTATACCCGATGAGTTGGAATCGATAGCGAAGAGAGAGAATTTTAGGAGCATGGTTGAATTGATTAATGATAGGTCATGCTCGGAGCATACTAATGAGATGACCATCAATGCTCGAGACTATGAGTGCAAATGCAATTTGCACTGATGGAAGATGAGTGACAGATATTGGCGGAATTCATAACATTTCTCTTATCTTAAAATTAGTTTTTTCTAGGATCACAAATCGCTCTAAAAGTTTTTAGCATACTAGTCTTTGATTTGAATTATTGTGTAAAGACTTAATTGCAAAGTTCATACCCCTAGTATACAATAATTGTCTAATTGCAATCTCCAATTTTAAAATAACTTATTCAAACCCCTATTTTCTTAATAATATTATCTTATTGAAACTGGGAAAAATTTATGGTTAGCCTCGTACGTAATATTCCGTTTGTTTACATGATCAATTTCCTATTTTGTGCGTCTAAAACTGTCAAACTTCAAATCAATAAAAACAGTCCCACTACTACCATATCTCCAACACTACTATCATCATGTCCAGTAGTCCACCATTGGTAAACCCAGATTCCGTGCCATCCTCCTCTTCTCTCTCACTTCAATATCCAAACAAGTACTAATAGCTACGAGCCTACGACTACCTAAGCCTCCAACCCTCCTCAACAACTAATTAGAGAAGGAAAATTATAGGTGTATCTAACTTCCAAGAGATTCAAGAAATTAGAAGTGATCATTGTGTTCTTTGTGTCAGGAATGAAGAATTATTGTTTTTGAAGGAAGCCTTAAAGCCTAGAAAAGAACCCGAGATTTTCTAGAAACCGAGATATAACATACGAAGTAATAGTGACAACTAACCCCAAAACTTAAAGCCGAATTGCAACAACAACCACCGCTGCTTCAACCCCCTGAAAAACACTCCATGTTCCACCGGTAAACACAGCACCCAACCCAGAACCACTTCATACTTGTCTTCTCTAGCGACCCACTAAGAGCCACTAAAAAATTTTCCGCCAACGGTTACAACCACTTCGCCCCAACATTCCCTCACAGACGGGAGAGAGGAAATTAATAAAAATAAGACAGAGAGAGGCAAGAGCATAGATCGAGAGAGATTGAGGGTGGAGACACATAGTAGAGATTGGAGAGATATCAAGGGAGAGAGGCACATAGCAGAGATCGATATAGAGAGGCGGGGAGTTCGACAACCGACCTTCGTATTCTTTTTCTTCTTCTTCTTCTTCTTCTTGTTCTTCTTCTTCTTCTTCTTCTTCTTCTTCTTCTTCTTCTTCTTCTTCAGCTACTTGGAGATTCTGGCGACGAGATTGAAGGAGACCGAACTTTCTGTCCGATTGGATAGAGATCAAGTTCCTCCTATGTGATTTTGTCAACAGAGAGAGAACGTAATTTTGTCAACAGAGAGAGAACGTGCTAGAGATACCAAGAGACATAGAGAATAGGGATGGCAACAGGTCGGACTCGGATCAGATTGGACAATTCCAAATTCGTTCAAGTCAGTTGTGATCCAGATCTTTTTCGAGTCCTTCTGGATCATCATCGGGTTTGAATAATATCGAATCGGATCTGAGTTACTTAATCCAATTCCGATCCACATATGCGATTGATCTATATTCGAATCGTATCCAGATCGGATCTGGGTTAGGTCATATTAAAACGCCAAAAAAAGAACTCTAATTTCCTTGTAAAATATTCTCATTTTAGGCATTTAACATGAAACTGGTAAAAATTCTACAAAGAAATACATAATTGTAAACATACAAAGTTGTGGAGTATATATTTTAAAATATTAAGGTCTCAACTTTGATCCAAATCGGACCCGAGGTCCGACCGGATCCTCTACTCCTGATCCAGATACGATCCACTTTACATCTGATCGAACTTGGACCTGATTCATTCAGATCGGTTCCCTCGGATCTCGGAACAGATTAGACCGTATTTCCATCCCTAATAGAGAGTCAAAATGAATATGTATCAAATTTATTTTTCTATAACGTTTAATCAGATATTTTATTGACAATTTTATCCTCAAAACACTTATTGTGTTTGGATGCAAATATTTCTCAGTTTTAATAAGCTATTATTATAGCAAACGAGGATTGCAATAACAATAGCTTATTGTATGATTGCATGATTTTGTAGGGGGAACCCGTTCATATTCAGCAATGGATTATTCAAGTGTTTCAAATTCCTTCTTCTAAGAAGGACGAAAAATATTTGGTTCTCCCGACGGTTGTTGGAAGAAATAAAAAAAGTGTTTTTCAATCAGTCAAAAATAGAATTTAGAATAAACTTCAAGATTGGAAGAAAGAAATTAATATCTATTGCCAGCAAAGAAATCTTAATCAATACCATTATTCAAATAATTCTAACCTACATTATACCTGTTTATCTTATGCCTATAACCTTTTCCTCCGAAATTCAACAAATTATTGCTAAGTTTTGTTGGAGCAATGACTTAGAAAAAAGAAAAAAATATTCACAAAATTATATTTCTTATGTACTCCTAAAACATATGAGGAATGGGCTTTAGACACTTTTATGCCTTTAATCTGGTACTTCTACTGGCTCTTCTAGGAAACAAAATGTGGCGTGCTCTTGCTAACCCATATTTTCTACTAACTCGTGTTCTTGAGGTAAAATATTATCATTACAATTCTGCTTTATCAGTTGGTGCTCTTTCTTCTTCCTCCGACATTTGTTAAGGACTCGTCAAGGCTAGAAACATTATTTTTCCAAACGGTTAGACATAGTACTGGTAATGGAACCAATACATTCATCTACCATGACCGATGAATTCCAATTGGTTTCGGTAGAAAACCATTTAGTTATCAGTCCCTACCTTCTGATTCAAATGTTTGTGACGTTATCCTTCCCGATTTCTGTTGGATCACAAGTTTAATTTTATCTAATTTTATGAAGAGGTGGATGAAGCTATTTTATATATTCCCTTAGGTTATCCTAATAACAGTGACTACCATGTTGCATTTTCCATTACTGTCCCAACCTAGGGCATCTCTCACATTTGTAGCACAAGCACTTGCACAGACAAATTCTGGGAGAAACTTTCGCACACCATTGTTCCACCAAAAAATATATATTTGACTGGAAACTTTTACAGGTTGTATATATTCCTAAAAAATCCAAGCTTAACCAAAAAAGGACGGTGTTACCTTCATTCAGCTATTTCTTCAATTCTTTTGATGAAACTCCTATTCATCTTTTTTCTTGAATATGAACTGACCTTTGAGATTTTTCATGACTCCCGTCTAGATATGAAATTAGATAATAAAAATACCCTTTAAGTAAAAAATTCGTCAACTTTTTCTCAATCAGTCTACATAAAAGCAAAGTTTACTCTTGCACATTTTCTGCCTAATATGGTGTTCCAGCAATAGAAAAATATATATTTTCTAGATAAGAGCACAAAATAAATTATCACATAAGCGACTGAAGCTGATGAGGAGTTTAAAAACACTTATCTTGGTGATATTCTTGTCCATGCAAGTGGTTAAGCTTCTCTAGCGACCCATCAGTGGCGGCGGCCGCCGCCTGGATTGCCAAAAATGAACACTTATGCCCCGATCTCTCTTCTCCATCTCAGATCCGGTGGAGGGTGAACGAACCCTTAAGATGTCGCAGAGAGAAGGTCAGAGAAATGGAGGCTTATATAGTCCTCATCTAAAAATAGGATTAGTACGACCTAAATCTAATGGTAGGATTAACATTAGGGTTTCTGATGATAGATAAAAGACTATATTACCCTTATAGTTGTTGGGTAATTACAAACAATTAAAAAATAGTGTTTGGGCTTATAGAAAGCTTGGGGCAGACGATAGAATGGGCTTCAGAGATCCAATGTGATGATCCAGTAATACACCCCCTTAAACTATTGGTGGATTATGCAGCAACAGTTTTATCTCGAAAACCTTCAAATAGAGTTGTAGCCAGGGACTTGGTGAAGACATCTGCTATTTGGTCTGCAGTTGGAAGAAAGGGAACAGTAAGATACTTTAAAAGAGCTTGTTCACACACGTAATGGTAGTCGATTTTAAATGTGTTTAGTACATGCGTGTAAAATTGGGTTGTTAGTGAGAGCCAAAGCAGAAATATTGTCAGATTATATCAAAGGAGGATTTGGTAATTAAAAATGCAAATCATGAAATAATTGGTGAAACCACGAGAGATTCGCAGCAGCCGCAACTAGAGCCCGCTACTCAGCTTCAATTGAGGATCGAGAGACCGTGGGCTGCTCTTTAGCATACCAGTGTACATATTTTATGCCAAGAAAAACCACAAGCCCAGTGGTGCAATGGGGTCTGTTGGATCCCCGGACCAATTTGCATCAGTGAAGATTTGTAAGGGTAAGGGGCCTTTTGTATAAAATAGACCATGAGACTTTGTGCCTTGGAGATTGCGAAGCACTCGTTTTGCACAACTAATATGCACTATGATTGGAGCATGCATGAATTGGCAAAGGTGATTAACCGCGAAAGCAATATCTGGACGTGTAAAAGTTTAAGAAAATTACTGAAGAGCTCCCAAGAGCTGTTGATAAATAGAAGCATCATGAAGCAGTGTGCCCTGTTTGATGTGATATGTGATGCCACCAGCCAAAGGTGTTGGACTTGGTTTTCAATGTGACAAATTAAAACAAGAAAGTAAGCCAGTAACATATTTTTCTTGGTTGATACTAATACCAGTAGATTTTCAAGAAATTTGAAGGGCTACAAAATAAGTTAAAGGGCCAAGGTTTTTCATTTGAAACTTGGAACTTAAGTTGTGCAAAAGTTGAGAAATGTACGAAAAATCATTGCCAATGACTATTATGTCATCGAGATAAAGAAATAGAATAGTTAGGCGATTGTTATGGTGCCTAATAAACAAGGAATAACCTACAAAAGAAGATTTAAAATCAAGAGAGCCTAAATATGAAGTGAAACCAGTGGGTTATTTCGTGGAGACAGTTTCTCGTAAAAAAACATGTACAAAAACATTTTTGACGTCTAGCTATTGAATAAGCCAAGAAAAAGTTGCTGCATGATTGACTACTGGACTGAAAGTTTCATCATAGTCTGAACCTGGGGTTTGGTAGAACCCCTTTGCAACTAGACGTGCCTTATAGCGAGAGATAGAACCATCTTGATTGAATTTTTTGCGAAAAAACCCACTTGTTCCCAATAATGTTTGCTAGGAACCACTTAAGGTGTTTGACAACCTCTGTGTAAGAAATGGGATCAGACTGTGTTTTGTGTGAGTTTGAAAGAGCAGAAAAACCAACAGTAGCAGAAGGTAAGGCATAAGAAACAAGTTTCTTTTTGCTTATACCAGATTTGCTTCTAGTTTACATTCGATGTGAGACAATGGGAGGAGGGGGATAGGGCTTCATCACTAGGTCGACTGGCTCTGCCATGCCTGAACTGGAAGAGAGAGTCTGTGAACCAACTTCAGAGGCAAGAGAATCTGATGCAATATCAGAAGTATCAAGTGCAGAAGCTATTCCTGGTGTTCCATGCGGTGTTGGTGAAGCAGGAACTCTCACTCCATTTGGTTGCATAGGGTCATATCCCTCAGAATGGTGAATATGTGGTATGAATCCAGTAGTAGAATTAGTAGGACATAACTATGTGAAGCATAGTTGGTATAGGAGTTGGGACCTGAAATAGAAACATCAACATGTGATTGAGGTGAAGTAGTAGCATAAGGAAAGCTGAACTCATCAAATATTACATCACGAATAATGTAGAATTTCTTTGAACTAGAGTCAAAGGAAAATATCCCTAGTAAACCGAAGCATATCCCAAGAAACTGCGCTTTTTGGTTTTGGGATCCAATTTAGAAGAGTTATAGTGAGTTAAACGTGGATAAAACTACAACAAAAAATCTTTAGGTGTGTAATTTGTTTTAGATTTGATAGAAGTTTATAAGGGGATTTATTAGAATTTGTTTTGCTAGGGATACGATTAATGAGATAAACTGCAGTTGCAACTGCATGATACCAGAAAATTTTAGAAAGAGAAGCTGTGTACAATAAAGTTATAGTTGTTTCAATAATGTTTCTATGTTTGCGCTCTGCCACCCCATTTTGTTGCGGGTGTGTAGGGGAAGGACTTTTGATGTAAAATGCCATGTTCACTATGAAGTCTTTGAAAAGTCAAAGTTGTAAATTCACCACCTCCATCGGAACAAAAAAAAATTTAATTAAATAATCTAAAAGTTTTTCAATGAATTGGCCTGAACATAAATGAGTCTTTATCAAAAGAAATCTTGCATTCTGATCGAAGAATTCACTCTTTGGGATGTTGTGCATGCTGAGAAGAGTTAGAAGCTGCCATAGTGGAGAGCTGCTCGGGTGGTAACTTGCATTGGTAAGCATAATCCATCCCGTGGTAACAAACTTTGGCGGAGTGATTATCGCACCCGCAAATTTGACAGTTGACCGGACCCGAGCCACCTCGACCCAAACAACCTCTGCCACCGTAACTGGATCAACCTGAATCGGATCGTGAACCGTAACCAGACCCGTTTCCAAAACCCGAACCGGACCCATATCCATTTCCATACCCGGGTTCATAATTAGGGTTAGATCATATCCAAACCCAGATTAGGAACGGCCGCCTCTGGAATCCGATCGGCCTCTGCCACCACCTCGATGACCGAATAGTCCAACCCGTTAGCCAATAAGGTTCCAACCGCCACCGCGACCATCACTTTGATGATAGAACGCAATGGGGCTAGGTAGATCGGTCGTCGAAATCTGGAGAGCATGCATTTGTTCTTCGGCTCTGAGCAGGACATGCAGTTCTTCAAAGGGGAGCGACTCATATCGGATTCGCAGAGAGTACAGGAAGGAGTTGTAATCTGGAGGGAGGCCACTGAGAGAATAAAGCAGGATATCTTCATCAGCGGGGACAACACCAGCAACTGTCAGTTTTTCTCGGATCATTTAAGCCTCTACATGTATAGATCGATCGAGTCAGATCCTTTTTTATGATTCTGGAACTCCGCTTTGAGAGAGAGCATGTTGGATCTGGTCAAGGATGTATAGCAACACACAAGAACAAGACAAGCATCGCGATAAGTGAGAGATCCAATAACAAGGGTTAAGGATTCTTGAGACATAGTGGCATTCAGAATGGTTAAAACAACCTGATCTTGAAGTTTCCAAGCAATGTACGCCGGGTTGATAACAAGAGCACCATTGGTGGTGTTGAGAAATGGAGATGGACAAGGTATTGAGCCATCAAGGTAACCATATAAGGTATGTGTGCAAAAAATAGAATAGAATGGTTAAAACAACCTCATAACCTTTTTCAAGCACTCGTTAAAGTGTTGTCGCATCATAGCTGCTCTCATCCTTCCAATGAATTCCAACTCCTCCTCAATACGCTCCGCAATATTAGAGAGTGGACAAATGTGGTGTTCCTTCTGGTAATTGAGTAATCCAATCCTCATTAATTCCATGTACTTGCCTTGATCTATTGTGCGAAAAGCTCGTGCACCTTGTTCATGCATGAGTGTAATACCCACTTTTCTTGCAACAACCATATCTTTGAGCTTTTCTCTTCACTGCACTTGCCGATGTTCTACAAAACGAAGGACTTTGTCTCTTGGAATTCAAATCCCACATTGTTGTGAACACATCTCCCATGATAATTTCCATGATATCCATAATAATTTTATTTTCCTTTTGGTGGATCCTGCATCTTCTTTTCTATATCCCAATCTATTCTTCCCGTTCTACTTCAGCTATCTCGTCAAAATTGTCAAAGGTTCATATCCCGATCGTTGTACATCTCTGCAAGTTCTTGTATAAGCTCCAACGCAGAGTCATCCAAACCTTCTTCACAAAGATCAATGCTGTAGCAGCGCCTCGTGAGCTCATATGATTGAATCTTCAAAGACATAAACATATTGTACTTTACCTGATCATCATTCACCTACATAGATTGCTCTGTACTTTTCCAGTTGATGACGGCCTCACCAGTGGAAATGAATGGTCTTCCTAGGATCACGGGAACGCCGCCCACTTCTATATCAAGGATGACAAAATCAGCGGAAAAAATCAATGGGGATATACGTTTGAAAGTGGGTTCATTGATTTTTTCGCTGGTTTCCTTGACTTGGTTTAGAATTGGGAGATATGCCTGTGAATCTAGGAAGACCATTCATTTACATTGGTGAAGCCATCATCAACGCAAAAAGCGAAGAGCTATCTATGCAGATGAGCTATGACCAGGTGAAGTTTATTGTGTTAAATTCTTTGAAGATTCCTTCATATCAGCACATCGGGCACTGCCACAACATTGGTCTTTTTGAAGAAGGTTTTCATGACTCTGAGATGGAGCTTATGCAATTAAAAGTTGCATAGATATACAAAGGTGGGGGATATGAATATATGCCTGAGGAAGTTAAAAATTTCAACGAGATAGATTAAGCATAACAGGAATAAGAGATTGAAATACAACAAGAGCAGGTGTAGAAGCCACCAAAAGGAAAAGCAAATTATTATAAGCTCAACGTTCTGTGTTGCTTACACTACTTGCAAACAAAGCTTCCACATGATATCATGGAAATCATCATGGGAGATGTGTTCAAAACAATTCAAGATTTGAATTACAAGAGGCAAAGTCCTCTATTTTGCGAAACATCAGCAAGTGCAGTTAAGAGAAGAGCTCGAAGATATGGTCGTTGCAAGAAATGTGGAAATTACATTCATGAAGGAACGATATGAAGAGGTTTTCCCACAATAGCTCAAGGCGAGTACATGAAATTAATGAAGATTGGGCCACTCAGTTACCAAAAGGAGTACCAGATTTGTCCACTCTCTAACATTGCAGAGAGGATTGAGTATGTGCTAGCATTCATTGTGAGGTGTAGAGCTGCGGTGCTACCACGACACTTAGACGAGTACTTGAAAAAGGTCGTGAGGCTGTGATGGTTAATGGACCTCCTTCGAGGTTTCTATGTGCTCTTTACCCGAAGTATTGTAGAGCACATTTCTTTTCAGATTAGCTTAGAGTAAAAGTGAGTCAAGCAGTCGAAATTAAATTACAAGTGCTTACTAGGATGAATCTCAATTTAATAGTAGTATACTTTCGTTTGTTAATCGCATTTCAATACATGTTTTCATACAATGATCTTTGAGAGGTTAGGTGAGAGAGATATACTAATTTTTTACTGAGTAATTATAATATCATAGGTAAATAAACGCGATCCCAAACTCCCTTTCTTGATGCATGAGGAAGATTGTGGAAAAATAACGAAAGCATGTCGAAAGACACGGAAATTAAGGCCATAAATTCTAAAGTTTATTCCAAATTTTTTGGATTACCACAAATGAAATGAGAAACTAGATGTCAAGAGCTTTTCGACAATATAGGATATGCATGCATGAGAGTCCGGAAGCGAGTGCAAGAGGCAAAGAAAAATCTCCAGCAAGTATGATAACACGATCAGAGGTTTTCTGATCGCACGATCAAAAGTGTTACAAATATTTTGGAGAAGGCTTATCGCATGATAAAAAATAGCCCTCTATTTTGGCACGATCAAGGATGGAAGCTGTGCATGGGAAGTTAATTATTGGGTTTGGCCATTGTAGTGTGCTCCTGTATAAACCAATTCATCATAAACAAAACCTTACCCTCTCATTCGGATTAAAAACTCAAAACACTATCAACATCCCCCCAATTGTTCAAGAACACCAAGAATCAAACTCCGCCAAATTAAGTTTTGAAGGTTGGATTTTGTTCCTCCTGGCTTCATCGTCAACATTTGGTTTTGAACTTTACGTGTTCCGTCACGAACATGTGTGGGCAGATGTAGAAGAGGCTAGATTTATTAATGGAAAATCAAACACTCCTTCTCTCCGGTCGAGAATTGGAGTTCAGTAACGAAGGAAGAACTGACAGGGACACCGAAGAGGATCCCTAGATGAAAAGCATTTTCATCAAATTATTCAGAAACTAAGTTTACCGATTCAGTGCTTCTAGACCAATTCTGCTAAAACTGGTGACCATAGGATCAGAACTCCGGGCACATAGGTAAAAGTAAATCTATATTTTTTACAGTTTTGGGCACTATCCCGAAAGGATTTAGGGTTTACAGTTTTTGAGAAATTGCATCAAAACACCCCTTTTCATATATCTGCGCAGGGTTGCTTATTTTACATGTTTAATTGGTTAAATTGTGTCAATATGTTCTTGTCATGTGCGTAGGTTAGTTAATCTCCAAATTTGTTGCTACTTTCTTGTGCACAATGTCACAGTATGCAGTTATGCGGCATGGAATAGTAATGTGGCGTTTTCCTGAGAGAGTTCTAAGAAAAAGTTTGCCCTAGGTAGTTCGCGGGATGATGACCTTCAGTTTGACCTGAGGGAGTTGCGTGCCCTCGATATCCTCATCTTCATTTCCATGAAATGGGTATGCCAGATATTCTTCAAGCTAGGGGAAACAGGGGGGAAAGGTTTAATGAATTCACCAACCCTATGGAAGCGATATCTTCCAATTATTGTAGTATGATATCCGTGTGCCACGATGCGCGCTTTGACTATCTTAGGAATGCAGTATAAGCCAAATCCAGAGAAGGAGTTCTGTTTGAGTTTTATACCCGATGAGTTGGAAGCGATAGCGAAGAGAGAGAATTTTAGGAGTATGGTTGAATTGATTAATGATAAGTCATGCTCGGAGCATCTTAATGAGATGACCATCAATGCTCGAGACTCTGAGTGAAAATGCAATTTGCACTGATGGAAGATGAGTGGCGGATATGGCGGGATTCATAACATTTATCTTATCTTAAAATTAATTTTTTCTAGGATCACAAATCGCTCTAAATATTTTTAACATACTACTCTTTGATTTGAATTATTTTGTAAAGACTTAATTGCTAATTTCATACCCTTAGTATACAATAATTGTCTAATTGCAATCTCCAATTTTAAAATAACTTATTGGAACACCCTATTTTCATAATAATATTAGCTTATTGAAACTGATAAAAATTTATGGTTAGCCTCGTACAGAATATTCCGTTTGTTTACATGATCAATTTCCTATTTTGTGCGTGTAAAACTGTCACTACTACCATATCTCCAACACTAATATCATCATGTCCAGTTGTCCACCATTGGTAAACCCAGATTCCGTGCCATCCTTCTTCTCTTCTCTCTCACTTCAATCTCCAAACAAGTACTAATAGCTACGAGCCAACGACTACCTAACCCTCGAACCCTCCTCAACAACTAATTAGTGAAGGAAAATTATAGGAGTATCCAACTTCCAAGAGATTCAAGAAAATGGAAGTGATCATTGGGTTCTTTGTGTGAGGAATGAAGCATTATTGTTTTTGAAGGAAGCCTTAAAGCCTAGAGAAGAACCCGAGATTTTCTGGAAACCGAGATATAACATACAAAGTAATAGTGACAACTAACCCCAAAACTTAAAGACGAAGTGCAACAACCACCACCGCTGCTTCAAACCCCCTAAAAACACTCCCTGTTCCACCGGTAAACAGAGCACCCAACCCTGAACCACTTCATACTTGTCTTCTCCGGCGACCCACTAAGAGCCACTAAATAATTTGCCGCCAACGGTCACAACCACTTCACCCCAACATTCCCTCACAGAGAACCACTCAAAAGAAATACTCAACACCCCTCCTAAACACCTAAATACCTCACTTCTCTCTGTAAATGAAAGAGACGGGAGAGAGAAATTTAATTAAAATAAGCAGAGAGAGGCAGGAGCATAGATCGAGAGAGATCGAGGGTGGAGACATAGAGTAGAGATATGAGAGATGTCGAGGGAGAGAGGCACAGAGCAGAGATTGAGATAGAGAGGCGGGGAGTTCGACAACCGACTTTCGATTTATTTTTATTCTTCTTCTTCTTCTTCTTCTTTTTCTTCTTCTTCGTCTTAGGTTCCTTGGAGATTCTGGCAATGAGATTGTTGGAGACCGAACTTTCTGTCCGATTGGATAGAGATCAACTTCCTCCTCTGTGATTTTGTCAACAGAGAGAGAACGTGCTAGACAGACCAAGAGACATAGAGAATATAGGGATGGCAACAGGTCGGACTCGGATCAGATTGACCTATTCCAAATTCGTTCAAGTCAGTTGTGATCCAGATCTAGTTCGAGTCCGTCTGGATCATCATCGGGTTTGAATCATATCGAATCGGATCTGAGTTACTTAATCCAAATCCGATCCACATATCCGATTAAACTATATTCGAGTCGTATCCTGATCGGATCCGGGTTAGGACATATTAAAACGCGAAAAAAAAGAACTCTAATTTCCTTGAAAAATATTCTCATTTTAGGCATTTAACATGAAAGTGGTAAAAATTCTACAAAGAAATACATAATTGTAAACATACAAAGTTGTGGGGTATATATTTTAATATATTAATTGTGTCGGATCGGATCGGTCTCCAACACGTCTCAACTTTGATCCAAATCGGACCCGAGGTCCGGCCGAATCCTCTACTCCTGATCCAGATCCGATCCACTTTACATCAGATCGAACTTGGACCTGATTCATTTAGATCGGATCCCTCGGATCTCGGAACAGATTGGACCGTATATCCATCCCTAATAGAGAGTCAAAATGAATATGTATACGCTATACCCTTCTTCTTTCTAAATTTACCAAATTCCAAATTCCTTTTTCTATAACGTTTAATCAAATATTTTATTGATAATTTTAGCCTCAAAACACTTATTGTGTTTGGATGCAAATATTTCTCAGTCTTAATAAGCTATTATTATAGCAAATGAGGATTGCAATAACAATAGCTTATTGTGTGATTGCATGATTTTGTAGGGGGAACCCGTTCATATTCAGCAATGGATTATTTAAGTGTTTCAAATTCCTTCTTCTAAGAAGAATGAAAAATATTTGGTTCTCCCCACGGTTGTCAGAAGAAATAAAAAAGTGTTTTTCAATCAATCAAAAATAGAATTTGGAATAGCTTCAAGGTTGGAAGAAAGAAATTAATTTCTATTGCCGGCAAAGAAATCTTAATTAATACCGTTATTCAAATAAGTCTAACCTACATTATACCTGTTCATCTTATGCCTATACACTTTTCCTCCTAAATTCAACAAATTATTGCTAATTTTTGGTGGAGCAATGACTTAGAAAAAAGAAAAAAATATTCAAAAAATTATACTTCTTATGTACTCCTAAAAACATATGAGGAAAGGGCTTTAAACACCTTTATGCCTTTAATATGGCACTTCTACTGGCTCTTCTAGGAAACAAAGTGTGGCGTGCTCTTGCTAACCCATATTCTCTTCTAACTCGTGTTCTTGAGGGAAAATATTATCATTACAATTCGGCTTTATCAGTTGGTGCTCTTGCTTCTTCCTCCTACAATTGTTAAGGACACGTCAAGACTAGAAACATTATTTTTCCAAACGCTTAGACATAGTATTGGTAATGGAACCAAGACATTCATCTACCTTCTGATTCAAATGTTTCTGACCCTATCCTTCCCGATTTCTGTTGGAACACAAGTTTAATTTTATCTAATTTTGTGAAGAGGTGGATGAAGCTATTTTATATATTCCCTTAGGTAATCCTAATAACAGTGACTGCCTTTTTTGGTCCCAAATAGAATCTTAATTTATTTTTTTAAAACAGCCTACCATGTTACATTTTCCATTTCTGTCCCAACCTAGGGCATCTTTCACATTGGTAGCACAAGCACTTGCACAGACAGATTATGGGAGAAAATTTGGCACACCATTGTTCCGCCAAAAAAATATATATTTGAGTGGAAACTTTTACAGGTTTTATGTATTCCTACAAAATCCAAGCTTAACCAAAAAGGGACGGTGATACCATCATTCGACTATTTCTTCAATTCTTTTGATGAGACTCCTATTCATCTTTTTTGTTGAATATGAACCGACCTTTGAGATTTTTCACGACTCCCGTTTAGATCTGAAATTAGATAACAAAAAATGCCCTTTAAGTAAAAATTCGTCAACTTTTTCTCAATCAGTCCACAGAAAAGCAAATTTTACTCTTGCACATTTTCTGCCTAATTTGGTGTTCTAGATATAGAATAATATATATTTTCTAGATAAGAGCACCAAATAAGTTATCACATAAGCGACTGAAGCTGATGACGAGTTTGAAAACACTTATCTTGGTGATATTCTTCTCCATGCCAGTGGTCAAGCTTCTCTGGCGACCCATCAGTGACGACGGCCGCCGCCTGGATTGCTAAAAATGAACACTGATGCCCCGATCTCTCTTCTCCATCTCAGATCCGATGGAGGGTGAACGAACCCTTAGGGTGTCGCAGAGAGAAGGTGAGAGAAACGGCGATTACAGAGAAAAGGAGGCTTTTATAGTTCACATCTAACGATAGGATTAGTACGACCTAAATCTAATGGTAGAATTAATATTAGGGTTTCTGATGATGGATAAAAGACTATATTACCCTTATAGTTGTTGGGTAATTACAAAAAATTTAAAAAGAGTGTTTGGGCTTATAGAAAGCTTGGGCCAGACGATAGAATGGGATTTAGAGATCCAATGTGATGATCCAATAATACGCCACCTTAAACTATTGGTGGATGATGCAGCAAAAGCTTATCTTGAAAACCTTCAAATAGAGTTGTAGCCAGGGATTTGGTGAAGACATCTGCTATTTTATCTGCAGTTGGAAGAAAGGCAACAGTAAGATACTTTAAAAGAGCTTGTTCTCACACGTAATGGTAGTCGATTTTCAATGGGTTTAGTTCATGCGTGTAAAATTGGGTTGTTAGTGAGAGTCAAAGCAGAAATATTGTCAGTGTATAAAAAAGGAGGATTTGGTAATTAAAAATGCAAATCATGAAATAATTGGTGAAACCACGAGAGATTCGCAGCAGCCGCAACTAGAGCCCGCTACCCAGCTTCAATTGAGGATCGAGAGACCGTGGGCTGGTTTTTAGCAGACTAGTGTACGGGGTTTTGGCCAAGAAAAACCACAAGCCCAGTGGTGCTATGGGGGTCCGTTGGATCCCCGGCCCAATCTGCATCAGCGAAGATTTGTAAGGGTATGTGGCATTTTGTATATCAGAGACCATGAGACTTTGTGCCTTGGAGATTGTGAAGCACTTGTTTTGCACAGCTAATATGCACAATGGTTGGAGCATGTGAATTGGCAAAGGTGATTAACCGCGAAAGCAATATCAGGACGTGTAAAAGTTGAAGTAAAGTACAGAAGAACTCCCAAGAGCTGTTGATAAATAGAAGCATCAGGAAGAAATGTTACCTGTTTGATGTGATATGTGATGCCACCAGCCAAAGGTGTTGGACTTGGTTTTCAGTGTGACAAAGTAAAAAAAGAAAGTAAGTCTGTAACATATTTTTCTTGGTTGATACTAATACCAGTAGATTTTCAAGAAATTTGAAGGCCTACAAAATAAGTTAAAGGGCCAAGGTTTGTCATTTGAAACTTGGAACTTAATATGTGTAAAAATTGAGAAATGTACGGAAAATCATGGCCAATGACTATTATGTCATCGAGATAAAGTAATAGAAGAGTTAGGAGATTGTTATGGTGCCTAATAAACAAGGAACAACCTACAAAAGAAGCTTTAAAACCAAGAGATCCTAAATATGAAGTGAAACGCTCAAACCAAGTTCGAGGAACTTGTTTGAGACCATATATGGACTTATGAAGAAGGCAAACAAGTTTTGGGTATTTGGAATTTGTGAAAACAGTGGGTTATTTCGTGTAGACAGTTTCTCGTAAAAAAACATGTAAAAAAACATTTTTCACATCTAATTGTTGAAGAAGACAAGAAAAAGTGGTTGCATGCTTGACTACTGGACTGAAAGTTTCATCATATTCTGAACTTGGGGTTTGGTAGAACCCCTTTGCAACTAGACGTGCCTTATAGCGAGAGATAGAACCATCTTGATTGATTATTTTGCAAAAATAATCCACTTGTTTCCAATAATGTTTGCGTTAGGAGGTGCTGGAACCAAATTCCAAGTTTTTTGTTGTAAGAGGTCGTCTAATTCAATGGCCACTGCTTGGCACCACTTAAGGTGTTTGACAACCTCTGTGTAAGAAGTGGGCTCAGACAGTGTTGTGTGTGAGTTTGAAAGAGCAGGAAAACCAACAGTAGCAGAAGGTAAGGCATAATAAACATGTTTCTTTTTGCTTATACCAGATTTGCTTGTAGTTTACATTCGATATGAGGAAATGGTAGGAGGGGGATAGGGCTTCATCACTAGGTTGACTGGCTCTGCCATGCCTAAACTGGAAGAGAGAGAGTCTGTGAACCAACTTCAGAGGCATGAGAATCTGATGCAGTATCAGAAGTATCAAGTGCAGAAGTTGTTCCTGGTGTTCCATGTGGTGTTGGTGCAGCAGGAACTCTCACTCCATTTGGTTGCATAGGGTCATATCCCTCAGAATGGTGAATATCTGGTATAAATCCAGTAGTAGAATTAGTAGGGAGATAACTATGTGAAGCATAATTGGTATAGGAGTTGGGACATGAAATAGAAACATCAACATAATGTAGAATTTCTTTGAACTAGAGCCAAAGCAAAAATATCCTTTGGAACCCGAAGCATATCCCAAGAAACAAGCATTTTTTGGTTTTGGGATCCAATTAAGAAGAGTTATATGAGTTAAACGTGGATAAAACCACAACAAAAAATCTTTAGGTGTGTGTAATTTGGTTTAGATTTGAAAGAAGTTCATAAGGGGATTTATTAGAATTTGTTTTGCTAGGGATACGATTAATGAGATAAACTGCAATTGCAACTGCATGATACCAGAAAATTTTAGGAAGAAGTTCATAAGGGGATTTATTAGAATTTGTTTTGCTAGGGATACGATTTATGAGATAAACTGCAATAGACACAATCCTGGGGGGTGCAAGAGCAATATATCCAACCGCATACATACATCCATCCCTCCGTACGTATGTACATACATCCCTCCCTCCGCACCCACACACATATACACACACACTCACACACAGGCCCCGTTTGGATAACAAGGTTGGGCTTGTTGGTTAATCAAACCAGATGTTTGGATTTAATGGTTTTGGTTTTGAAGTTTTGACTTTTATGTGAGTAGAAAAATTAGTGGAGTGTGGGTTATACAAATTTTTGGTTGAAGTTGGTTAACATTTTGTGGAGGTTAACCAAACCATGATATCCAAACAGGGCCACCTACATACATACATACAAACAAAGAGGGGGGCAAATAGGTAAGGGCGGTTGAAGATCGAAGTGAAATCATCGGCACCGGTGAGTAGCAGACAAGGGCAACAACCCTCGGAGGTATTTGGCCACTCTAGTTGCAACTGCAATTACAAACATAGACACTGCATGTGTCTATGTTTGTGCTCTGCCACCCAATTTTGTTGTGGGTGTGTAGGGGAAGGAATTTTGATGTAAAATGCCATGTTCACTATGAAGTCTTTGAAAACTAAAACCTGTAAATTTACCACCTTCATCGGAACAAATTTTTTTGATTGAATAATCTAAAAGTTTTTCAATGAATGGGCCTGAACATAAATGAGTCTTTATCAAAAACAAATCTTGCATTGTGATCGCAAGAATTCACTCTTTGGGAAGTTTTGCATGCTGAGAAGAAGTAGAAGCTTCCAAAGCGGAGAGCTGCTCGGGTTGTAACTTGCCTTGGTAAGCATAATCCATCCCGTGGTAACAATAGATTGCGGAGTGATAATCGCACCCGCAAAATTGACAGTTGACCGGACCCGAGACACCTCGACCCAAACAACCTCTGCCACCGTAACTGGATAAACGTGAACCGGATCATGAACCGTAACCAAACCCGTTTCCAAAACCCGAACCGGACACATATCCATTTCCATAGTTGGGCTCATAATTAGGGTTAGATCATATCCTAATCCACAATAGGAACGGCCGCCTCTGGAATCCGATCGACCTCTTCCACCACCTCGATGACCGAATCGTCCACCCCGCTAGCCAAAAAGGTTCCAACCGCCACCGCGACCATCGCGTTGATGATAAAACGCAATGGGGTTAGGTAGATCGGACGCCAAAATCTGGAGAGCATGCATTTGTTCTTCGGCTTTGAGCAAGACATGCAGTTCTTCAAAGGGGAGCGATTCAGAGTGGATTCGTAGAGCGGAAAGGAAGGAGTTTTAATCCGGAGGGAGGCCATTGAGAGAATAAAGAAGGATATCTTCATCAGCGGTGACAACACCAGCAACTGTCATCCTTTTCTTAGGTTCTGGAACTCCGCATAGAGAGAGAGTATGTTGGATCTGGTCAAGGATGAAACCGACGCTAAAGAACAAGACAAGCATCGCGAGAAGTGAGAGATCCAATAACAAGGTTTAAGGATTCTTGAGACAGAGTGGCGTTTAGAATGGTTTAGATTTGAAAGAAGAGAATGGTTAAAACAACCTCATAACCTTTTTCAAGCACTCGTTAAAGTGTTGTCGCATCATAGCTGCTCTCATCCTTCCAATGAATTCCAACTCCTCCTCAATACGCTCCGCAATATTAGAGAGTGGACAAATGTGGTGTTCCTTCTGGTAATTGAGTAATCCAATCCTCATTAATTCCATGTACTTGCCTTGATCTATTGTGCGAAAAGCTCGTGCACCTTGTTCATGCATGAGTGTAATGCCCACTTTTCTTGCAACAACCATATCTTTGAGCTTTTCTCTTCACTGCACTTGCCGATGTTCTACAAAACGAAGGACTTTGTCTCTTGGAATTCAAATCCCACATTGTTGTGAACACATCTCCCATGATAATTTCCATGATATCCATAATAATTTTATTTTCCTTTTGGTGGATCCTGCATCTTCTTTTCTATATCCCAATCTATTCTTCCCGTTCTACTTCAGCTATCTCGTCAAAATTGTCAAAGGTTCATATCCCGATCGTTGTACATGTCTGCAAGTTCTTGTATAAGCTCCAACGCAGAGTCATCCAAACTTTCTTCACAAAGATCAATGCTGTAGCAGCGCCTCGTGAGCTCATATGATTGAATCTTCAAAGACATAAACATATTGTACTTTACCTGATCATCATTCACCTACATAGATTGCTTTGTACTTTTCCAGTTGATGATGGCCTCACCAGTGGAAATGAATGGTCTTCCTAGGATCACGGGAACGCCGCCCACTTCTATATCAAGGATGACAAAATCAGCGTAAAAAATCAATGGGGATATACGTTTGAAAGTGGGTTCATTGATTTTTTCGCTGGTTTCCTTGACTTGGTTTAGAATTGGGAGATATGCCTGTGAATCTAGGAAGACCATTCATTTCCATTGGTGAAGCCATCATCAACGCAAAAAGCGAAGAGCTATCTATGCAGATGAGCTATGACCAGGTGAAGTTTATTGTGTTAAATTCTTTGAAGATTCCTTCATATCAGCACATCGGGCACTGCCACAACATTGGTCTTTTTGAAGAAGGTTTTCATGACTCTGAGATGGAGCTTATGCAATTAAAAGTTGCATAGATATACAAAGGTGGGGGATATGAATATATGCCTGAGGAAGTTAAAAATTTCAACGAGATAGATTAAGCATAACAGGAATAAGAGATTGAAATACAACAAGAGCAGGTGTAGAAGCCCCCAAAAGGAAAAGCAAATTATTATAAGCTCAACGTTCTGTGTTGCTTACACTACTTGCAAACAAAGCTTCCACATGATATCATGGAAATCATCATGGGAGATGTGTTCAAAACAATTCAAGATTTGAATTACAAGAGGCAAAGTCCTCTATTTTGCGAAACATCAGCAAGTGCAGTTAAGAGAAGAGCTCGAAGATATGGTCGTTGCAAGAAATGTGGAAATTACATTCATGAAGGAACGATATGAAGAGGTTTTCTCACAATAGCTCAAGGCGAGTACATGAAATTAATGAAGATTGGACCACTCAGTTACCAAAAGGAGTACCAGATTTGTCCACTCTCTAACATTGCAGAGAGGATTGAGTATGTGCTAGCATTCATTGTGAGGTGTAGAGCTGCGGTGCTACCACGACACTTAGACGAGTACTTGAAAAAGGTCGTGAGGCTGTGATGGTTAATGGACCTCCTTCGAGGTTTCTATGTGCTCTTTACCCGAAGTATTGTAGAGCACATTTCTTTTCAGATTAGCTTAGAGTATAAGTGAATCAAGCAGTCGAAGTTAAATTACAAGTGCGTTTTAGGATGAATCTCAATTTAAGAGTAGTATACTTTAGTTTGTTAATCGCATTTCAATACAAGTTTTCATGCACTGATCTTTGAGAGGTTAGGTGAGAGAGATATACTTATTTTTTATTGTGTAATTACAGGATCATAGGTAAATAAACGAGATCCCAAACTCCCTTTCTTGATGCATGAGGAAGATTGTGAAAAATTAACGAAAGCATGTGGAAAGGCACGGAAATTAAGGCCATAAATTCTTAAGTTCATTCCAAATTTTTTGGATTAACTCTGCTAAAAATGGTGACCATAGGATCGGAACTCCGGGCACATAGGTATACGTAAATCTATATTTTTTACAATTTGGGCACTAGCCTGAAAGGATTTAGGGTTTACAGTTTTTGAGAAATTGCATAAACCCCCCTTTTTCATATAACTGCGCGGGGTTGCTGATTTTACGTGTTTAATTGGTTAAATTCTGTCAATACATTCTTGTCGTGTGCGTAGGTCAGTTAGTCTCCAAATTTTTGCTACTTTCTTGTGCACAATGTTACAGTATGCAGTTATGCGTCTATGAATAGTCATGTGGCGGTTTCCTGAGAGAGTTCTAAGAAAAAATCTGCCCTAGGTAGTTTGCGGGATGATGACCTTGAGTTTGACCTGAGGGATTTGTGTCCCCTCGATATCCTCATCTTCATTTCCATGAAATGGGTATGCCAGCTGTTCCTCAAGCTAGGGGAAACAAGGGGAAAAGGATTTATGATTTCACCAACCCTAAGGAAGCAATATCTTCCAATTATTGTAGTATGATATCCGTGTGCCACGATGCGCGCTTTGACTATCTTAGGAATGCAGTATAAGCCGAATCCGGAGAAGGAGTTCTGTTTGAGTTTTATACCCGATGAGTTGGAAGCGATAGAGCAGAGAGAGAATTTTAGGAGTATGGTTGAATTGATGATTAATGATAAGTCATGCTCGGAGCATGCTAATGAGATGACCATCAATGCTCGATACTCTGAGTGCAAATGCAATTTGCACTGATGGAAGATGAGTGACAGATATTGGCGTATTCATAACATTTCTCTTATCTTAAAATTAATTTTTTCTAGGATCACAGATCACTCTAAAAGTTTTTAACAGACTAGTCTTTGATTTGAATTATTTTGTGAAGACTTAATTGCAAATTTCATACCCCTAGTATACAATAATTGTCTAATTGCAATCTCCAATTTTAAAATAACTTATTGGAACCCCTATTTTCTTGATAATATTAGATTATTGAAACTGCTAAAATTTATGGTTAGCCTCCTACATAATATTTCGTTTGTTTACATGATCAATTTCCTATTTTGTGCGTGTAAAAATGTGAAACTTCAAAGCAATAAGAACAGTCCCACTACTACCATATCTCCAACACTACTATCTTCATGTCCAGTTGTCCACCATTGGTAAACCCAGATTCCATGCCATCCTCCTTCTCTTCTCTCTCACTTCAATCTCCAAACAAGTACTAATAGCTACGAGCCTACGACTACCTAACCCTCCAACCCTCCTCAACAACTAATTAGTGAAGGAAAATTATAGGAGTATCTAACTTCCAAGAGATTCAAGAATTTAGAAGTGACATTGGGTTCTTTGTGTGAGGAATGAAGCATTATTGTTTTCGAAGGAAGCCATAAAGCCTATAGAAGAACCCGAGATTTTCTAGAAGACGAGATATAACATACGAAGTAATAGTGACAACTAACCCCAAAACTTAAAGCCGAATTGCAACAACCACCACCGCTGCTTCAACCCCCCTTAAAAACACTCCATGTTCCACCGGTAAACAGAGCACCCAACCCAGAACCACTTCATACTTGTCTTCTCCGGCGACCCACTAAGAGGCACTAAAAAATTTTCCGCCAACGGGTACAACCACTTCGCCCTAACATTCCCTCATAGACAACTACTCAAAGGAAATACTCAACACCCCTCCTTAACACCCAAATACCCCACTTTTCTCTGTAAATGAAAGAGACGGGAGAGAGAAAATTGTTTAAAATAATACAGAGAGAGGCAGGAGCATAGATCGAGAGAGATCGAGGGTGGAGACACATAGTAGAGATCGGAGAGATATCGAGGGAGAGTGGCACAGAGAAAATATCGATATAGAGAGGCGGGGAGTTTGACAACCGACCTTCGTATTCTTTTTATTCTTCTTCTTCTTCTTCAGGTAATTGGAGCATCTGGCGACGAGACTGAAGGAGACCGAACTTTCTGTCCGATTGGATAGAGATCAACTTCCTCCTCTGTGATTTTGTCAACAGAGAGAGAACGTGCTAGAGAGACCAAGAGACATAGAGAATAGGGGTGGCAACAGGTCGGACTCGGATCAGATTGGCCAATTCCGAAATCGTTCAAGTCAGTTGTGATACAGATCTTTTCCGACTCCGTCTGGATCATCATCGGGTTTGAATCATATCTAATCGGATCTGAGTTACTTAATCCAAATCCGATCCACATATCCGATTGATCTATATTCGAATCGTATCCAGATCGGATCCGGTTTAGGTCATATAAAAACGCCAAAAAAAAGAACTCTAATTTCCTTGTAAAATATTCTCATTTTAGGCATTTAACATGAAACTGGTAAAAATTCTACAAAGAAATACGAAATTGTAAACATACAATGTTGTGGAGTATATATTTTAAACTATTAATTGTGTCGGATTGGATCGGTCTCCAACAGATCTCAACTTTGATCCAAATCGAAGCCGAGGTCCGACCGGATCCTCTACTCCTGATCCAGATCCGATCCACTTTCCATCAGATCGAACTTTGACTTGATTCATTCAGATCGGTTCCCTCGGATCTCGGAACAGATTAGACCGTATTTCCATCCCTAATAGAGAGTCAAAATGAATATGTATACGCTATATTCTTCTTCTTTCTAAATTTACCAAATTCCTTTTTCTATAACGTTTAATCAGATATTTTATTGACAATTTTACACTCAAAACACTTATTGTGTTTGGATGCAAACATTTCTCAGTTTTAATAAGCTATTATTATAGCAAATGAGGATTGCAATAACAATAGCTTATTGTGTGATTGCATGATTTTGTAGGGGGAACCCGTTCATATTCAGCAATGGATTATTCAAGTGTTTCAAATTCCTTCTTCTAAGAAGAATGAAAAATATTTGGTTCTCCCGACGGTTGTCGGAAGAAATAAAAAAGTGTTTTTCAATCAATCAAAAATAGAATTTGGAATAAATTATACTTCTTATGTACTCCTAAAACATATGAGCAATGGGCTTTAGACACCTTTATGCCTTTAATCTGGTACTCTACTGGCTCTTCTAGGAAACAAAATGTGGCGTGCTCTTGCTAACCCATATTTTCTGTTAACTCGTGTTCTTGAGGGAAAATATTATCATTACAATTCTACTTTATCAGTTGGTGCTCTTGCTTCTTCCTCCTACATTTGGTAAGGACTCGTCAAGGCTAGAAACATTATTTTTCCAAACGGTTAGACATAGTATTGGTTATAGAACCAATACATTCATCTACCATGACCGATGAATTCCAATTGGTTTCGGTAGAAAACCATTTAGTTATCAGTCCCTACCTTCTTATTCAAATGTTTCTGACCTTATCCTTCCCGATTTCTGTTGGATCACAAGTTTAATTTTATTTAATTTTATGAAGAGGTGGATGAAGCTATTTTATATAGAATGGTGATCTCACGAACTCGTGTTCAGTGATACTATCAAGAGAACGTGACGTGGCATGCTCACATCCTCACATTTCTTTTCATTAAGGAAGGAGAAACCACACGCGTATATTCTTTAATATTTATAGTCATAATAAATGTGTATTTCCTTCCTTAATGAAATAAAATTTGTGGATGTAAGTACGTCACGTCACGTTCTCATGATAGTATCAACGAACACGAGTTTGTGAGATCACCACTCTTTTATATATTCGCTTAGGTAATTCTAATTACAGTGACTACCCTTTTTGGTCCCAAATAAAATCATAATTTATTTTGTTAAAACAGCCTACCATGTTGCATTTTTCATTACTGTCCCAACCTAGGGCATCTCTCACATTGGTAGCCCAAGCACTTGCACAGACAAATTCAGGGAGAAACTTTGGCACACCATTGTTCCGCCAAAAAATATATATTTGACTGGAAACTTTTGCAGGTTGTATGTATTCCTACAAAATCCAAGCTTAACCAAAAAGGGACGGTGTTACCTTCATTCAGCTATTTCTTCAATTCTTTTGATGAAACTCCTATTCATCTTTTTTCTTGAATATGAACTGACCTTTGAGATATTTCATGACTCCCGTCTAGATCTGAAATTAGATAACAAAAAATACCCTTTTAAGTAAAAAATTCGTCAACTTTTTCTCAATCAGCCTACAGAAAAGCAAAGTTTACTCTTGCACATTTTCAGCCTAATATGTTGTTCCAGAAATAGAAAAATATTTATTTTCTAGATAAGAGCACAAAATAAGTTATCACATAAGCGACTGAAGCTGATGAGGAGTTTAAAAAAACTTATCTTGGTGATATTCTTGTCCATGCAAGTGGTCAAGCTTCTCTAGCGACCCATCAGTGGCGGCGACCGCCGCCTGGATTGCTAAAAATGAACACTTATGCCCCGATCTCTCTTCTCCATCTCAGATCCGGTGGAGGGTGAACGAACCCTTAGGGTGTCGCAGAGAAGGTGAGAGAAACGGCGATTATAGAGCAATGGAGGCTTATATAGTCCTCATCTAACAATAGGATTAGTACGACCTAAATCTAATGATAGGATTAACATTAGGGTTTCTGATGATGGATAAAAGACTATATTACCCTTATAGTTGTTGGGTAATTACAAAAAATTTAAAAAGAGTGTTTGGGCTTATAGAAAGCTTGGGCCAGACGATAGAATGGGCTTTAGAGATCCAATGTGATGATCCAATAATACGCCACCTTAAACTATTGGTGGATGATGCAGCAAAAGCTTATCTTGAAAACCTTCAAATAGAGTTGTAGCCAGGGATTTGGTGAAGACATCTGCTATTTTATCTGCAGTTGGAAGAAAGGCAACAGTAAGATACTTTAAAAGAGCTTGTTCTCACACGTAATGGTAGTCGATTTTCAATGGGTTTAGTTCATGCGTGTAAAATTGGGTTGTTAGTGAGAGTCAAAGCAGAAATATTGTCAGTGTATAACAAAGGAGGATTTGGTAATTAAAAATGCAAATCATGAAATAATTGGTGAAACCACGAGAGATTCGCAGCAGCCGCAACTAGAGCTCGCTACCCAGCTTCAATTGAGGATCGAGAGACCGTGGGCTGGTTTTTAGCAGACTAGTGTACGGGGTTTTGGCCAAGAAAAACCACAAGCCCAGTGGTGCTATGGGGGTCCGTTGGATCCCCGGCCCAATCTGCATCAGCGAAGATTTGTAAGGGTATGTGGCATTTTGTATATCAGAGACCATGAGACTTTGTGCCTTGGAGATTGTGAAGCACTTGTTTTGCACAGCTAATATGCACAATGGTTGGAGCATGTGAATTGGCAAAGGTGATTAACCGCGAAAGCAATATCAGGACGTGTAAAAGTTGAAGTAAAGTACTGAAGAACTCCCAAGAGCTGTTGATAAATAGAAGCATCAGGAAGAAATGTTACCTGTTTGATGTGATATGTGATGCCACCAGCCAAAGGTGTTGGACTTGGTTTTCAGTGTGACAAAGTAAAACAAGAAAGTAAGTCTGTAACATATTTTTCTTGGTTGATACTAATACCAGTAGATTTTCAAGAAATTTGAAGGCCTACAAAATAAGTTAAAGGGCCAAGGTTTGTCATTTGAAACTTGGAACTTAATATGTGTAAAAATTGAGAAATGTACGGAAAATCATGGCCAATGACTATTATGTCATCGAGATAAAGTAATAGAAGAGTTAGGAGATTGTTATGGTGCCTAATAAACAAGGAACAACCTACAAAAGAAGCTTTAAAACCAAGAGATCCTAAATATGAAGTGAAACGCTCAAACCAAGTTCGAGGAACTTGTTTGAGACCATATATGGACTTATGAAGAAGGCAAACAAGTTTTGGGTATTTGGAATTTGTGAAAACAGTGGGTTATTTCGTGTAGACAGTTTCTCGTAAAAAAACATGTAAAAAAACATTTTTCACATCTAATTGTTGAAGAAGACAAGAAAAAGTGGTTGCATGCTTGACTACTGGACTGAAAGTTTCATCATATTCTGAACTTGGGGTTTGGTAGAACCCCTTTGCAACTAGACGTGCCTTATAGCGAGAGATAGAACCATCTTGATTGATTATTTTGCAAAAATAATCCACTTGTTTCCAATAATGTTTGCGTTAGGAGGTGCTGGAACCAAATTCCAAGTTTTTTGTTGTAAGAGGTCGTCTAATTCAATGGCCACTGCTTGGCACCACTTAAGGTGTTTGACAACCTCTGTGTAAGAAGTGGGCTCAAACAGTGTTGTGTGTGAGTTTGAAAAAGCAGGAAAACCAACAGTAGCAGAAGGTAAGGCATAATAAACAAGTTTCTTTTTGCTTATACCAGATTTGCTTGTAGTTTACATTCGATATGAGGAAATGGTAGGAGGGGGATAGGGCTTCATCACTAGGTTGACTGGCTCTGCCATGCCTAAACTGGAAGAGAGAGAGTCTGTGAACCAACTTCAGAGGCATGAGAATCTGATGCAGTATCAGAAGTATCAAGTGCAGAAGTTGTTCCTGGTGTTCCATGTGGTGTTGGTGCAGCAGGAACTCTCACTCCATTTGGTTGCATAGGGTCATATCCCTCAGAATGGTGAATATCTGGTATAAATCCAGTAGTAGAATTAGTAGGGAGATAACTATGTGAAGCATAATTGGTATAGGAGTTGGGACATGAAATAGAAACATCAACATAATGTAGAATTTCTTTGAACTAGAGCCAAAGCAAAAATATCCTTTGGAACCCGAAGCATATCCCAAGAAACAAGCATTTTTTGGTTTTGGGATCCAATTAAGAAGAGTTATATGAGTTAAACGTGGATAAAACCACAACAAAAAATCTTTAGGTGTGTGTAATTTGGTTTAGATTTGAAAGAAGTTCATAAGGGGATTTATTAGAATTTGTTTTGCTAGGGATACGATTAATGAGATAAACTGCAATTGCAACTGCATGATACCAGAAAATTTTAGGAAGAAGTTCATAAGGGGATTTATTAGAATTTGTTTTGCTAGGGATACGATTTATGAGATAAACTGCAATAGACACAATCCTGGGGGGTGCAAGAGCAATATATCCAACCGCATACATACATCCATCCCTCCGTACGTATGTACATACATCCCTCCCTCCGCACCCACACACATATACACACACACTCACACACAGGCCCCGTTTGGATAACAAGGTTGGGCTTGTTTGGTTAATCAAACCAGATGTTTGGATTTAATGGTTTTGGTTTTGAAGTTTTGACTTTTATGTGAGTAGAAAAATTAGTGGAGTGTGGGTTATACAAATTTTTGGTTGAAGTTTGGTTAACATTTTGTGGAGGTTAACCAAACCATGATATCCAAACAGGGCCACCTACATACATACATACAAACAAAGAGGGGGGCAAATAGGTAAGGGCGGTTGAAGATCGAAGTGAAATCATCGGCACCGGTGAGTAGCAGACAAGGGCAACAACCCTCGGAGGTATTTGGCCACTCTAGTTGCAACTGCAATTACAAACATAGACACTGCATGTGTCTATGTTTGTGCTCTGCCACCCAATTTTGTTGTGGGTGTGTAGGGGAAGGAATTTTGATGTAAAATGCCATGTTCACTATGAAGTCTTTGAAAACTAAAACCTGTAAATTTACCACCTTCATCGGAACAAATTTTTTTGATTGAATAATCTAAAAGTTTTTAAATGAATGGGCCTGAACATAAATGAGTCTTTATCAAAAACAAATCTTGCATTGTGATCGCAAGAATTCACTCTTTGGGAAGTTTTGCATGCTGAGAAGAAGTAGAAGCTTCCAAAGCGGAGAGCTGCTCGGGTTGTAACTTGCCTTGGTAAGCATAATCCATCCCGTGGTAACAATAGATTGCGGAGTGATAATCGCACCCGCAAAATTGACAGTTGACCGGACCCGAGACACCTCGACCCAAACAACCTCTGCCACCGTAACTGGATAAACGTGAACCGGATCATGAACCGTAACCAAACCCGTTTCCAAAACCCGAACCGGACACATATCCATTTCCATAGTTGGGCTCATAATTAGGGTTAGATCATATCCTAATCCACAATAGGAACGGCCGCCTCTGGAATCCGATCGACCTCTTCCACCACCTCGATGACCGAATCGTCCACCCCGCTAGCCAAAAAGGTTCCAACCGCCACCGCGACCATCGCGTTGATGATAAAACGCAATGGGGTTAGGTAGATCGGACGCCAAAATCTGGAGAGCATGCATTTGTTCTTCGGCTTTGAGCAAGACATGCAGTTCTTCAAAGGGGAGCGATTCAGAGTGGATTCGTAGAGCGGAAAGGAAGGAGTTTTAATCCGGAGGGAGGCCATTGAGAGAATAAAGAAGGATATCTTCATCAGCGGTGACAACACCAGCAACTGTCATCCTTTTCTTAGGTTCTGGAACTCCGCATAGAGAGAGAGTATGTTGGATCTGGTCAAGGATGAAACCGACGCTAAAGAACAAGACAAGCATCGCGAGAAGTGAGAGATCCAATAACAAGGTTTAAGGATTCTTGAGACAGAGTGGCGTTTAGAATGGTTTAGATTTGAAAGAAGAGAATGGTTAAAACAACCTCATAACCTTTTTCAAGCACTCGTTAAAGTGTTGTCGCATCATAGCTGCTCTCATCCTTCCAATGAATTCCAACTCCTCCTCAATACGCTCCGCAATATTAGAGAGTGGACAAATGTGGTGTTCCTTCTGGTAATTGAGTAATCCAATCCTCATTAATTCCATGTACTTGCCTTGATCTATTGTGCGAAAAGCTCGTGCACCTTGTTCATGCATGAGTGTAATGCCCACTTTTCTTGCAACAACCATATCTTTGAGCTTTTCTCTTCACTGCACTTGCCGATGTTCTACAAAACGAAGGACTTTGTCTCTTGGAATTCAAATCCCACATTGTTGTGAACACATCTCCCATGATAATTTCCATGATATCCATAATAATTTTATTTTCCTTTTGGTGGATCCTGCATCTTCTTTTCTATATCCCAATCTATTCTTCCCGTTCTACTTCAGCTATCTCGTCAAAATTGTCAAAGGTTCATATCCCGATCGTTGTACATCTCTGCAAGTTCTTGTATAAGCTCCAACGCAGAGTCATCCAAACCTTCTTCACAAAGATCAATGCTGTAGCAGCGCCTCGTGAGCTCATATGATTGAATCTTCAAAGACATAAACATATTGTACTTTACCTGATCATCATTCACCTACATAGATTGCTCTGTACTTTTCCAGTTGATGATGGCCTCACAAGTGGAAATGAATGGTCTTCCTAGGATCACGGGAACGCCGCCCCCTTAAACTATTGGTGAATGATGCAGCAACAATTTTATCTCGAAAACCTTCAAATAGAGTTGTAGCCAGGGACTTGGTGAAGACATATGCTATTTGATCTGCAGTTGGAAGAAAGGCAACAGTAAGATACTTTAAAAGAGCTTGTCCACACACGTAATGGTAGTCGATTTTCAATGTGTTTAGTACATGCGTGTAAAATTGGGTTGTTAGTGAGAGTCAAAGCAGAATTATTGTCAGTGTATAACAAAGGAGGATTTGGTAATTAAAATTCAAATCATGAAACAATTGGTGAAACCACAGGAGATTCGCGTCTGCCGCAACTAGAGCCCGCTACTCAGCTTCAATTGAGGATCGAGTGACTGTGGGCAGCTTTTTAACATACCAGTGTATGGATTTATGGCCAAGAAAAACCACAAGCCCAGTGGGCTATGGGGGTCTTTTGGATCCCCGGACCAATTTGCATCAGTGAAAATTTGTAAGGGTAAGGGGCCTTTTGTATAACATAGATCATGAGACTTTGTGCCTTAGAGATTGCGAAGCACTCGTTTTGCACAACTAATATGCACATTGATTGGAGCATGCATGAATTGGCAAAGTTGATTAACCGCGAAGCAATATCATGACGTGTAAAAATTGAAGAAAAGTACTGAAGAGCTCCCAAGAGCTGTTGATAAATAGAAGCATCATGAAGATCTTGGCTCTTCATAAGGAATCCTCAACAGCTAATTGCTTAGGATATGCGTTGATCTTTTTGAGAGAGTGTTTAGAAACTTCAGACATGATTGATATGGCACGAACCACTTCATCAATCAACTTTCCTTTCCTACAAAACAAAGTTTAGGAAACAGCTTCTAACAAAATAGGAAACATAATATCTCTACAAAAGCTTAGTCAAACTGATAGATTAGTCACAGATTAGAGTGTAAAGATAATTTGTCTTTCATCATCAAATAACATATGAACAAGTATAGGATAGTAAGGGTTGGATTGGAATAAGGAAGCGCCCCCTAAGTTCATGTTAAAACTGTGCTTTCAGTTTCGAAGCTTTGAAAGCTAATTCAAGGCCTTGAAATAGACCGGCTATTTCAAGCCTTTGAAACCATGCTGAACTTACAGAGGGGATGCAAGGGTGACCTTGAGTCGACTAAGTACTTCGATACGGGTGGTTGGTTACGTTACATCGTAATCACATGTGACAAGTCCCATGCAAGGTAGTTTTCCTAACAAATTGGTGTTGGGTTGCTATGACTTACATCGGTAGAAGTGCTACGCTTTATTTATGCTATTCTCGGTGTTGTGGAGGATAGGTTGGTTTTAGAAATATTGCATGATTGACTAATGTGATGCATGCATATCATATATCGTCGGAAAGCTCTTGACTTCTATTTTTTGACTCCACTCGTGTTACTTCAAAATTTTAGGAGAAAAATTCAATATTTATGGCCTTGATTTTTGTGCCTTTGGTCATGATTTCGAGGATTTTTCACAATAACCCTCATGTATTAAGAAAGGGAGCCCGAGATCACGTATATTCACCTATAATTCTGCAATTACTCGGTCAAGCATTTCTATCTCTCTCACCTCTCAAAGATATGTTTACAAAAACTTATATTAAAATACTATTACAAGACTAAATTATACCACACCTATATTGGGTTACCTCCTAGTAAGCGCTCGTAATCTAACGTTCACACCCGACATATTTATAATCTAAACTAAAAGAAATGTGCTCTACAATACGTTGGATAAAGACCACATAGTAATCCCAAAGGAGGCATGTTTAGCGTCACAACCTCATAACCTTTTTGAAACACTCGTTAAATTATTTTCGCAACATCGTTGCTCTCATCCTTCCAATGAATGTCAAACTCCTCCTCAATACGCTCCGCAATATTAGATAGTGGACAAATGTGGTGTTCCTTCTGGTAATGGAGTAATCCAATCCTCATTAATTCCATATACTTGCCTTGATCTATTGTGGGAAAAACTCTTTCACCTCGTTCAAGCATGAGTGTAATACCCACTTTTATTGCAACAGCCATATCTTTGAGCTTTTCTCTTCACTGAACTTGTCGATGTTCTGCAAAACGGAGGACTTTGTCTCTTGGAATTCAAATCCCACATTGTTGTGAACACATCTCCCATGATAATTTTTATGATATCTAATGGCATCTTAGGTTGCAAGTAGCGTAAGCAACACATAACGTTATGTGTTGCTTACATTACTTGAAAACAAAGCTTCCACGTGATATCATGGCAATCATCACGAGAGATGTGTTCAAAACAATTCAAGATTTGAATTACAAGAGGCAAAGTCCTCAATTTTGAGGAACATCGGCAAGTGCAGTTAAGAGAAGAGCTAGAAGATATGGTCGTTGCAAGAAATGTGGGAATTATATTCATGAAGGAACGATATGAAGAGGTTTTCCCACAATAGCCCAAGGCGAGTACATGGAATTAATGACGTTTGGACCACTTAGTTACCAAAAGAAGTACCAGATTTGTCCACTCTCTAACATTGCAGAGAGGATTGAGTATGTGCTAGCATTCAATGTGGGGAGGAGAGCAGCGGTGCTACGACGACACTTTGACGAGTATTTGAAAAATGTCGTGAGGCTGGGATGGTTAATGGACCTCCTTCGAGGTTTCTATGTGCTCTTTACCCGAAGTATTGTAGAGCACATTTCTTTTCAAGTGCTTTTTAGGATTATAAGTGAATCAAGCAGTCGAAGTTAAATTACAAGTGCTTTTTATGATGAATCTCAATTTAAGAGTAGTATACTGTAGTTTGTTAATCGCATTTCAATACAAGTTTTCATGCACTGATCTTTGAGAGGTTAGGTGAGAGAGATATACTTATTATTTACTGTGTAATTACAGGATCATAGGTAAATAAACGAGATCCCAAACTCGCTTTCTTGATGCATGAGGAAGATTGTGAAAAATTAACAAAAGCATGTGGAAAGGCCATAAATTCTTAAGTTCATTCCAATTTTTTTGGATTAACTCTGCTAAAAATGGTGACCATAGGATCGGAACTCCGGGCACATAGGTATACGTAAATCTATATTTTTTACAATTTGGGCACTAGCCTGAAAGGATTTAGGGTTTACAGTTTTTGAGAAATTCCATAAACCCCCCTTTTTCATATAACTGCGCGGGGTTGCTGATTTTACGTGTTTAATTGGTTCAATTCTGTCAATACGTTTTTGTCCTGTGCGTAGGTCAGTTAGTCTCCAAATTTTTGCTACTTTCTTGTGCACAATGTTACAGTATGCAGTAATGCGTCTAGAAATAGCCATGTCACGGTTTCCTGAGAGAGTTCTGAGAAAAAATCTGCCCTAGGTAGTTTGCGGGATGATGACCTTGAGTTTGACCTGAGGGAGTTGTGTGCCCTCGATATCCTCATCTTCATTTCCATGAAATGGGTATGCCAGCTGTTCCTCAAGCTAGGGGACACAAGGGGAAAAGGATTTATGATTTCACCAACCCTATGGAAGCAATATCTTCCAATTATTGTAGTATGATATCCGTGTGCCACGATGCGCGCTTTGACTATCTTAGGAATGCAGTATAAGCCGAATCCGGAGAAGGAGTTCTTTTTGAGTTTTATACCCGATGAGTTGGAAGCGATAGCGCAGAGAGAGAATTTTAGGAGTATGGTTGAATTGATGATTAATGATAGGTCATGCTCGGAGCATGCTAATGAGATGACCATCAATGCTCTATACTCTGAATGGAAGATGAGTGACAGATATTGGCGGATTCATAACATTTCTCTTATCTTAAAATTAATTTTTTCTAGGATCACAGATCGCTCTAAAAGTTTTTAACATACAAGTCTTTGATTTGAATTATTTTGTGAAGACTTAATTGCAAATTTCATACCCCTAGTATACAATAATTGTCTAATTGCAATCTCCAATTTTCAAATAACTTATTGGAACCCCTATTTTCTTAATAATATTAGCTTATTGAAACTGCTAAAATTTATGGTTAGCCTCGTACAGAATATTTCGTTTGTTTACATGATCAATTTCCTATTTTGTGCGTGTAAAACTGTCAAACTTCTAAGCGAACAGTCCCACTACTACCATTTCTCCAACACTACTATCATCATGTCCAGTTGTCCACCATTGGTAAACCCAGATTCCGTGCCATCCTCCTTCTCTTCTCTCTCACTTCAATCTCCAACAAGTACTAATAGCTACGAGCCTACCACTACCTAACCCTCCAACCCTCCTCAACAACTAATTAGTGAAGGAAAATTATAGGAGTATCTAACTTCCAAGAGATTCAAGAATTTAGAAGTGATCATTAGGTTCTTTGTGTGAGGAATGAAGCATTATTGTTTTCGAAGGAAGCCATAAAGCCTAGAGAAGAACCCGAGATTTTCTAGAAGCCGAGATATAACATACGAAGTAATAGTGACAACTAACCCCAAAACTTAAAGCCGAATTGCAACAACTACCACCGCTGCTTCAACCCCCCTTAAAAACACTCCATGTTCCACCGGTAAACAGAGAACCCAACCCAGAACCACATCATACTTTTCTTCTCCGGCGACCCACTAAGAGGCACTAAAAAATTTTCCGCAAACGGGTACAACCACTTCGCCCCAACATTCCCTCACAGACAACCACTCAAAGGAAATACTCAACACCCCTCCTTAACACCCAAATACCCCACTTTTCTCTGTAAATGAAAGAGACGGGAGAGAGAAAATTGTTTAAAATAATACAGAGAGAGGCAGGAGCATAGATTGAGAGAGATCGAGGGTGGAGACACATAGTAGAGATCGGAGAGATATCGAGGGAGAGTGGCACAGAGCAGAGATCGATATAGAGAGGCGGGGAGTTTGACAACCGACCTTCGTATTCTTTTTATTCTTCTTCTTCTTCTTCTTCTTCTTCTTCTTCAGGTACTTGGAGATTCTGGCGACGAGACTGAAGGAGACCGAACTTTCTGTCCGATTGGATAGAGATCAACTTCCTCTGTGATTTTGTCAACAGAGAGAGAACGTTCTAGAGAGACCAAGAGACATAGAGAATAGGGGTGGCAACAGGTCGGACTCGGATCAGATTGGCCAATTCCGAAATCGTTCAAGTCAGTTGTGATCCAGATCTTTTCCGAGTCCGTCTGGATCATCATCGGGTTTGAATCATATCTAATCGGATCTGAGTTACTTAATCCAAATCCGACCCACATATCCGATTGATCTATATTCGAATTGTATCCAGATCGGATCCGGGTTAGGTCGTATTAAAACGCCAAAAAAAAGAACTCTAATTTCCTTGTAAAATATTCTCATTTTAGGCATTTAACATGAAACTGGTAAAAATTCTACAAAGAAATACATAATTGTAAACATACAATGTTGTGGAGTATATATTTTAAAATATTAATTGTGTCGGATTGGATCGGTCTCCAACAGATCTCAACTTTGATCCAAATCGGACCCGAGGTCCGACCGGATCCTCTACTCCTGATCCAGATCCGATCCACTTTACATCAGATCGAACTTTGACCTGATTCATTCAGATCGGTTCCCTCGGATCTCGGAACAGATTAGACCGTATTTCCATCCCTAATAGAGAGTCAAAATGGATATGTATACGCTATATCCTTCTTCTTACTAAATTTACCAAATTCCTTTTTCCATAACGTTTAATCAGATATTTTATTGACAATTTTATCCTCAAAACACTTATTGTGTTTGGATGCAAATATTTCTCAGTTTTAATAAGCTATTATTATAGCAAATGAGGATTGCAATAACAATAGCTTATTGTATGATTGCATGATTTTGTAGGGGGAACCCGTTCATATTCAGCAATGGATTATTCAAGTGTTTCAAATTCCTTCTTCTAAGAAGAATGAAAAATATTTTGTTCTCCCGACGGTTGTTGGAAGAAATAAAAAAGTATTTTTCAATCAATCAAAAATAGAATTTGGAATAAGCTTCAAGGTTGGAAGAAAGAAATTAATATCTATTGCAGGCAAAGAAATCTTAATCAATACCATTATTCAAATAATTCTAACTTACATTATACCTGTTTATCTTATGCCTATAACCTTTTCCTCCGAAATTCAACAAATTATTGCTATGTTTCGGTGGAGCAATGACTTTGAAAAAAGAAAAAAAAATATTCAAAAAATTATACTTCTTATGCACTCCTAAAACATATGAGCAACGGGCTTTAGACACCTTTATGCCTTTAATCTGGTACTTCTACTGGCTCTTCTAGGAAACAAAATGTGGCGTGCTCTTGCTAACCCATATTTTCTGCTAACTTGTGTTCTTGAGGGAAAATATTATCATTACAATTCTACCTTAACAGTTGGTGCTCTTGCTTCTTCCTCCTAAATTTGTTAAGGACTCGTCAAGGCTAGAAACATTATTTTTCCAAACGGTTAGACATAGTATTGGTAATGGAACCAATACATTCATCTACCATGACCGATGAATTCCAATTGGTTTCGGGAGAAAACCATTTAGTTATAAGTCCCTACCTTCTGATTCAAATGTTTCTGACCTTATCCTTCCCGATTTCTGTTGGATCACAAGTTTAATTTTATTTAATTTTATGAAGAGGTGGATGAAGCTATTTTATATAGAGTGGTGATCTCACGAACTCGTGTTCATTGATACTATCATGAGAACGTGACGTGGCATGCTCACATCCTCACATTTCTTTTCATTAAGGAAGGAGAAACCACACGCGTATATTCTTTAAGATTTATAGTCATAATAAATGTGTATTTCCTTCCGTAATGAAATAAAATTTGTGGATGTAAATATGTCACGTCACGTTCTCATGATAGTATCAATGAACACGAGTTTGTGAGATCACCACTCTTTTATATATTCGCTTAGGTATGTCTAATAACAGTGACTACCCTTTTTGGTCCCAAATAGAATCTTAATTTATTTTGTTAAAACAGCCTACCATGTTGCATTTTCCATTACTGTCCCAACCTAGGGCATCTCTCACATTGGTAGCCCAAGCACTTGCACAGACAAATTCAGGGAGAAACTTTGGCACACCATTGTTCCGCCAAAAAATATATATTTGACTGGAAACTTTTGCAGGTTGTATGTATTCCTACAAAATCCAAGCTTAACCAAAAAGGTACGGTGTTACCTTCATTCAGCTATTTCTTCAATTCTTTTGATGAAACTCCTATTCATCTTTTTTCTTGAATATGAATTGACCTTTGAGATTTTTCATGACTCCCGTCTAGATTTGAAATTAGATAACAAAAAATACCCTTTAAGTAAAAAATTCGTCAACTTTTTCTCAATCAGCCTACAGAAAAGCAAAGTTTACTCTTGCACATTTTCTGCCTAATATGTTGTTCCAGAAATAGAAAAATATTTATTTTCTAGATAAGAGCACAAAATAAGTTATCACATAAGCGACTGAAGCTGATGAGGAGTTTAAAAACACTTATCTTGGTGATATTCTTGTCCATGCAAGTGGTCGAGCTTCTCTAGCGACCCATCAGTGGCGGCGGCCGCCGCCTGGATTGCTAAAAATGAACACTTGTGCCCTGATCTCTCTTCTCCATCTCAGATCCGGTGGAGGGTGAACGAACCCTTAGGGTGTCGCAGAGAGAAGGTGAGAGAAACGAGGATTAGAGCAATGGAGGCTTATATAGTCCTCATCTAATAATAGGATTAGTATGACCTAAATCTAATGGTAGGATTAACATTAGGGTTTCTTATGATGGATAAAAGACTATATTACCCTTATAGTTGTTGTGTAATTACAAACAATTAAAAAAGAGTGTTTGGGCTTATAGAAAGCTTGGGCGAGAGGATAGAATGGGCTTTAGAGATCCAATGTGATGATCCAGTAATACACCCCCTTAAACTATTGGTGAATGATGCAGTAACAATTTTATCTCGAAAACCTTCAAATAGAGTTGTAGCCAGGGACTTGGTGAAGACATATGCTATTTGATCTGCAGTTGGAAGAAAGGCAACAGTAAGATACTTTAAAAGAGCTTGTTCACACACGTAATGGTAGTCGATTTTCAATGTGTTTAGTAAATGCGTGTAAAATTGGGTTGTTAGTGAGAGTCAAAGCATAATTATTGTCCGTGTATAAAAAAGGAGGATTTGGTAATTAAAATGCAAATCATGAAACAATTGGTGAAACCACGGGAGATTCGCAGCTGCCGCAACTAGAGCCCGCTACTCAGCTTCAATTGAGGATCGAGAGACCGTGGGCTGCTTTTTAACATACCAGTGCATGGATTTTGGGCCAAGAAAAACCACAAGCCCAGTGGGCTATGGGGGTCTGTTGGATCCCCGGACCAATTTGCATCAGTAAATATTTGTAAGGGTAAGGGGCCTTTTGTATAACATAGACCATGAGACTTTGTGCCTCAGAGATTGCGAAGCACTCGTTTTGCACAACTAATATGCACATTGATTGGAGCATGCATGAATTGGCAAAGGTGATTAACCGCGAAAGCAATATCGGGACGCGTAAAAGTTGAAGAAAAGTACTGAAGAGCTCCCAAGAGCTGTTGATAAATAGAAGCATCATGAAGCAGTGTGCCCTGTTTGATGTGATATGTGATGCCACCAGCCAAAGGTGATGGACTTGGTTTTCAATGTGACAAATTAAAACAAGAAAGTAAGCCAGAAACATATTTTTCTTGGTCGATACTAATACCAGTATATTTTCAATAAATTTGAAGGCCTAAAAATTAAGTTAAAGGGCCAAGGTTTGTCATTTGAAACTTGGAACTTAAGTTGTGTACAAGTTGAGAAATGTACGAAAAATCATTTCCAATGACTATTATGTCATCGAGATAAAGAAATAGAAGAGTTGGGCGATTGTTATGGTGCCTAATAAACAAGGAATAACCTACAAAAGAAGATTTAAAACCAAGAGAGCCTAAATATGAAGTGAAACGCTCAAACCAAGCTCGAGGAACTTGTTTGAGACCATATATGGACTTATGAAGAAGGAAAACATGTTTTGGGGATTTAGAATTTGTGAAACCAGTGGGTTATTTCGTGTAGACAGGTTCTTGTAAAAAAACATGTAAAAAAAACATTTTTGACGTCTAGTTGTTGAAGAAGCCAAGAAAAAGTTGCTGCATGTTTGACTACTGGACTGAAAAATTCATCATAGTCTGAACCTGGGGTTTGGTAGAAACCCTTTGCAACTAGACGTGCTTTATAGCGAGAGATAGAACCATCTTGATTGAATTTTCTGCGAAAAAACTCACTTGTTCCCAATAATGTTTTCATTAGGAGGTGCTGGCACCAAATTCCAAGTTTTTTATTGTAAGAGGTCGTCTACTTCAGTGGCCATTGCTAGGCATAAATTAAGGTGTTTGACAACCTGTGTGTAAGAAGTCGGATCAGACTGTGTTTTGTGTGAGTTTGAAAGAGCAGAAAAACCAACAGTAGCAGAAGGTAAGGCATAATAAACAAGTTTCTTTTTGCTTATACCAGATTTGCTTCTATTTTACATTCGATGTGCGACAAAGGGAGGAGGGGGATATGGCTTCATCACTAGGTTGACTGGATCTTCCATGCCTAAACTGGAAGAGAGAGAGTCTGTGAACCAACTTCAGAGGAATGAGAATGTTATGCAGTATCAGAAGTATCAAGTGCATAAGCTGTTCCTGGTGTTCCATGTGGTGTTGGTGAAGCAGGAACTCTCACTCCATTTGGTTGCATAGGGTCATATCCCTCAGAATGGTGAATATCTGGTATAAATCCAATAGTTGAATTAGTAGGACATAACTATGTGAAGCATAATTGGTATAGGAGTTGGGACCTGAAATAGAAACACCAACATGTGAGTGAGGTGAAGTAGTAGCATAAGGAAAGCTGAACTCATCATATATTACATCATGAATAATGTAGAATTTCTTTGAACTAGAGTCAAAGCAAAAATATCCCTTGTAACCCGAAGCATATCCCAACTGCGCTTTTTGGTTTTGGGATCCAATTTAGAAGAGTTATAATGAGTTAAACGTGGATAAAACTACAACAAAAGTTCTTTAGGTGTGTGTAATTTATTTTAGATTTGATAGAAGTTTATAAGGGGATTTATAAGAATTTGTTTTGATAGGGATACGATTAATGAGATAAACTGCAGTTGCAACTGCATGATACCAGAAAATTTTAGGAAGAGAAGCAGTGTACAATAAAGTTATAGTTGTTTCAATAATGTGTCTATGTTTGCGCTCTGCCACCCCATTTTGTTGCGGGTGTGTAGGGGAATGAATTTTGATGTAAAATTCCATGTTCACTATGAAGTCTTTGAAAAGTGAAAGCTGTAAATTCACCACCTCCATCGGAACAAAAAATTTTAATTGAATAATCTAGAAGTTTTTCAATGAATTGGCCTGAACATAAATGAGTCTTTATCAAAAGAAATCTTGCATTGTGATCGAAGAATTCACTCTTTGGGAAGTTGTGCATGCTGAGAAGAGGTAGAAGCTGCCATAGTGGAGAGCTGCTCGGGTGGTAACTTGCATTGGTAAGCATAATCCATCCCGTGGTAACAATCGTTGGCGGAGTGATTATCGCACCCGCAAATTGGACAGTTGACCGGACCCGAGCCACCTCGACCCTAACAACCTCTGCCACCGTAACTGGATCAACCTGAACCGGATCATGAACAGTAACCAGACCCATTTCCAGAACCCGAACCGGACCCATATCCATTTCCATACCCGGGTTCGTAATTAGGGTTAGATCATATCCAAACCCATATTAGGAACGGCCGCCTCTGGAATCCGATCAGCCTCTGCCACCACCTCGATGACCGAATAGTCCACCCCGTTAACCAAAAAGGTTTCAACTGCCATCGCGGCCATCACGTTGATGATAGAACGCAATGGGGTTAGGTATATCGGACGTCCTAATCTGGAGAGCATGCATTTGTTTTTCGGCTTTGAGCAGGACATGCAGTTCTTCGAAGGGGAGCGACTCAGAGTGGATTCGCAGAGAGGACACGAAGGTGTTTTAATCCGGAGGGAGGCCATTGAGAGAATAAAGCAGGATATCTTCATCAGCGGTGACAACACTAGCAACTGTCAGTTTGTCTCGGATCGATTTAAGCCTCTACATGTATAGATCGATCGAGTCAGATCGTTTTCTAAGATTCTGGAACTCCGCTTTGAGAGAGAGTATGTTGGATCTGGTCAAGGATGCATAGCGACGCACAAGAACAAGACAAGCATCGCGAGAAGTGAGAGATCCAATAACAAGGGTTAAGGATTCTTGAGAAAGATTGGCGTTTAGAATGGTTAAAACAACCTTATCTTGAAGTTTCGAGGCAATGTACGCCGGATTGATTACAAGAGCACCATTGGTGGTGTTGAGAACTGGAGATGGACAAGGTATTGAGCCATCAAAGTAACCATATAAGGTACGTGTGCAAAAAATAGAAGAGATATGATGCTTCCATAAGACAAAATTTGAAGAATCCGGCCAACTTAAAAAGGTAACAGATTATGGATGTTGGAGAGGAGATAGAGAGGCTGTGAGGCCTGTGTAATATAGGCAAGAGCCATTGAGAGACTCTAATACCATGAAAGAACTCTTAGGGTTTGACATAGAGAATATGATAGAAAAGGCGAGAAGATGAAGCCAAAATTGTTTATTCACATAATGAGAAATTACATAGAAAAGGAGGCTTTTATAGTCCTCATCTAACGACATGATTGGTACGAACTAAATCTAACAGTATGATTAGTGTATTATGGGAGGGTCTCTTCTTTTGAAAGGACAAGTCACCTTAACATGACAAATTTTATTGCAGTAATGTAATTTAGGAGATGTTTTGCTTCCAGCTTTCACAAATCTAGTATTGGTTTTTCTGGGGAAATTTGGATTGTATCCAATACCAGTTCTGTGAACAGAATTTAAGCCACCTCCAAGAATCATATTCAAGTTGTGTTCTGAGCCAGAAAGTTTTTTTATGAATGATTCAAATTCTTGAAGTTTCTCAGTTATCGTAGCCTTTTGTTTAGCCGATTCATCAACTTGATGCCTTAGATTAACAATACTGTTACTCAAAAGAGAGTTCTCAGTGACAACTTCCTTTAATTGTGTTTTCAAGGATTTGAAACAGGTTTTCAAGGCCTTGAAATCACTTTCAGATTTCTTTTGAGAAATTTCAATGTTCTCGTTCAGACAAACAATATGCAAGTTTTCTTTTCCTTGATCAAGAACTTTTTCTTTCAAAAATCCGATCTCTTACAGATAGTCCTCTTCATGTAAAAGCATTGTTCTAAGATAATCAGAGACGGCTTCTGTTGGTTTTGAAATTAAACAGTTTACCATTACCTCAATGTTCTTTTCAGAACTTTCATCATGCTTGGCCATATATCATAGATTGACATGTTCTTCTTTAGATTTAGAGTCACTTGAGGATTCAATATCACGCCAAGATGATATCATAGCTTTCGTTCTTCTGTCATGCTCTTTCTTTTGAAAGTTTTTGCTTTTCTTGTCTGGACAATCTCTAATCAAATGTCTTGCATCACAACACTCAAAGAAATTCATTACTTTAGGATTATTACCATGTGAAGAAGATTTACCTTTGTAGTCTTGGCTACTGGAGGATCAGTGTCTGTCTCTGCTGAAGTCTTTGTTTCCAAAGTTCTTCTTCATTTCGAGGATTCTTGTCAGGGCTTTGGAAATCAAAGCAAAAGGATCTTCGTCATCATCTTCTTCAATTCAAGGCTTTCGGAGTGCTCATTCTCCTTCGTGAGAGATAAATTCTTGATGTAACACCCCCCGATTTCCAGAGTGACAGGAGATCAAGGTAGTGTCCTCCATACAGGGAATTACCCTTTCGTAGAAGGAGTATTAGTAACAAGAAAGTGAAAGGAAACATCCAAACTACTGATTAAAAGTTTACACGATAACATTGTTTGTGCCTGAGTCCAAACAGGACAACAAGCCTAGCAAAAGAGATATTACACCAAAAGTTTGCTCTACGGTTAATTACTAATTACTACTGTTTGCAGGTGAGAACGAATCGTGAGTCCAGCGCGTTACCCCATGCAAACCAGTCATATACCTGCGGGGGAATTAAAAGACACAAGACCGCAGTTTTCCGAGTATCAGTAAAAACTGAGTGAATATACACCTTAGCATGTAAAACAGAACGGCTAAGAAAGGTTACGGGGTTTACATTTGAAGTAGTTTAAAAAGTAACAGAGTATAAGTATAAAGATCAGAGTTTGCAATGTTTCAAAAGACTATCAAACGTTCAGTAATTCAACTCCAAGGATATTTTCTCAAGTTGCATGTCTAAGCAGAACACGGCTGATAAATAACAGCTTCCAGATTTAGAGACAAAGATGTCGCATTATTAACTCGCATTAACCAGGGGAGACCAGGGTGAATAATAACAGATGATACTGGCTTATAGGGGGTTCTGATAACCCGACCTCTCTGCCAAGCGTTGTGGATCGGGGTTTCCGATCCCGCTAGTCATCATACAAGCCAACTACTAGACCTTAAGTGTCGACACCCCCTTAAGATTGTAAGTCAGAAGGGTAGTACTAGAATGCTGGATTCCAGCCTACGGCGAAAGGAATCGGGGCGCACGGAGTCCCATGTCTTTAGGGGCTAAACCCCAGGGAATCATCACCCCAAATAAGTTTAGGGACTGGAGCCCAGGGGATTATCCCGATATCTCTTTAGGGACCTGGCCCAGGGAATCATCACCCGATAGTAACGTACGTAAAGTAAAGTAACACGACGTAGGCGTATAGCACTGTCGTAGACCCAACTGGTTCCAGTACTTGCGATTCTTTCACTTTACGTTATTAAAGAATTCTGACTTAGTGATATTTGAACAATTAGTTTTCCGATTTGAAAACAAGTGATACAGTGACGATTTATAAGTGAGTACGGCAAGTTTAAAAATTTCGGAATAAAGCACGATAATTATTTTCAGATAAACGAGTATCACATGAAAGGAATTGGCACACAAAACTAAGCATGTATCACATGTATATTTTGAGACATGAAATAAAATCACATTTGACACGAAAGAAGATAAGTACGCAACGCTGAGCAAGAATACTCACCGTGAGAGCCAAAAGTGCTAACTAAGCCGCTACTCGTACACAACGTCAGGATCAACTAGCTCGCCGAAGACAGGCTCTACAATCATACACATAAAATCCTAATCAAAAACAAGTTCGTATCGCAAATAGACAATGCATATGTCCTATATGATATGGAAGCGAATGCCTAATCAAGTACCCCTAACGTATTTATAAAATCCTAATTTATTTTAGGGAACTAACCATCAATTTTTAAGAAGAGAAATTAGTTAATATTCTAATTAAACGAATTTACTTGTTGATAAAATAATATCAAGTTGTACACTTTATTGAAATATTGCTAGTAATATAATGAAAACGAAGTTTAGAATTATTTCATCTTTTCAACAATATAATCTTTATCGAATAAATACTTAAACGTACACAAAGTATACTTTTAATAACTTAATTTTTAACAACTAAATATAAATATATGAACATAACTAATTTACAATTATCATAAATTCCTATTTTCATTTTATGTTACAAAACTAATTTATTTTGTAATTATATTTAGTATATAAATTAACAGAAATTAAATAAATATTTATACTAACTAAATACAAAGTAAATACAAGTATAAATAAATATATACATGTTTCTGGAAATGACAGCAAGCACCCCCCACTAACACTAACAACTTTTAAACATGTGATAAAGTATAGCCTCAAACTTTCCAATTGAACAACAAAACCCCCTTGCAACTAAATTTTTATTCAATTACACCCTCTTCTCAAACAGGTTTTCTCCCCGATTCAACACCCACACACACCCACATACATACAAGCAATCATACATGATTGTAAAGCAATTACAGCTTAGAAATCGACGATAGAGGGTTCAATTTACCGGAAAACGGAGGAGGAGAGTGGGTCGAAGATTTCCGGTGAAATCGTGCTCTTGGGTTCGATCTGAGCTTGGCCTCCGTTCGTTCCAGCACCTGGGTTCGATCGGGAGGCAGTAGCAGGCAGAGGGAGAGGCGGAGCCGCGGTGGTGGTCGAAAACAGAGGAGGACGGCGGCGGCGTCGGGCTTCACGGCCTCCGTTGCCGCTGCTGCTGCGGTTGTTGTTTCTGCCGCAGTTTCGACGGGGCAGCGAGGGGGTTAGGCCATGAGTGAGAGGGAGAGATGAGAGTGATGATGGTGGTGAGTGGTGACGGTGATTGGAGGTGGTGGTGAGTGGCTGTGATGCTCTGTTTTGCTGCGGCAAAAACAGAGCAGGCGAGATGGGAGTGGTGGTGATGTTGGGGAGAAACACAGAGTAGGCAGAGATGGAGGTGGGATTGGGGTTGAGAGCAGAGGTGGTGATGGTGGCTCTGGTTTGCTGGGTTGGTCTCGGCAAAGAAAACAGAGGGTGGAGATGGAGGTGAAGAAGATAGAAGAAGGAGGAGATTAAGAAGGTGAGGGAGGTGATGAATGGAGGCTGTTGATTTGATTTGAGATGGGAAGCTAGCTGGTAGCTAGCTGGTGAAGGAGGCGGGCGTAGGTGGCTGTTGCAGGGAGGTACAGGCGTGGGTTTCTCGGCGGCTACAGCAGGTGAAGGACGAAACAGAGGAGAAAGGAAAAAAAAGAAAAAAAAAGGAAAAAGAAAAAAAAGATAACAGGTGAAGTGATGGGTGAGAGATAATTATATGGTGTGGTTGATTCGCTAAGTTACGCGGTGGTTCGACACGTGAAAAGTGGTGCACGACGGAAATTAACTCGCGGCGAACGTTTTAAACGCGACGAAAATTTATAAACGTGATAACGAGCTACACACGACAAATAATAAAATTATTGTTTATATGAAATAAACATTTTAATTTTTATACTAAAAAGTATATATATATTTGTTATATAAATAAATATTTATAAGTTAATATTTATAAAACTTAAAAATCATCATAAAACTAGCTAATTAAAATTCACAAATTACTAAAAACTAATTAGGAAAATCTCGGGTATTACATCCTACCCTCCTTGGACTAAGCTTCGTCCTCGAAGCTTGAGCACGGTAATAGAATACACGGGTCTCTAAATGCCAATATACTAATGCAGTAACAAGTAGACAAGGAACACATGAAATGCAAGTGACTAATGCAATGCGACGGTATGAGGATAGCATGATCATATGAGATGAGATGATAGGGCAAGTAATAGCAGGAATTAATGGGGTTTTATATCCTCTCCCCCTTAGAGGAGTGACGTCCCCGGAACTCGGTTAATACCTCATCGACGAAGAGGTGCGGGTACTTATTCCTCATCTCGTCCTCGGTTTCCCAAGTAGCTTCCTCGGTCAGATGATTCGTCCATAGAACTTTGACCAAGTTGGTGCTCTTGTTCCGTGTTTCCCTCATCTTGCGGTCTAAGATCTTGACTGGATGTTCCTTGTAAGTTAGCGCAGGATCCAATTCTATGGGTTCAGGATCTAAGACGTGGGATTTGTCAGCGATGTATCTCTTCAGCTGCGATACATGGAATACGTTGTGAACACGTCCGAGATTCGATGGTAAATTTAGTCTATATGCCAACTCTCCAATCCTTTCCACGATATCATATGGTCCAATGAACTTGGCTTAACTTCCCTTTCTGGTTGAACCTCCTTACTCCCTTGGTCGGTGAAACTTTCAAAAATACTTTATCGCCTACTTGGAACTCGAGTGGCCTTCTTTTCTGATCAGCGTATGATTTCTGCCTGTCTTGCGCTGCTTTCATCTTCTGCTGAATAAGTCGAACCTAGTCAATCATATCCTCAATGATCTGTGGTGCAAGTACAACTGTCTCGCTGATGTCGCTCCAGCAAAGTGGAGTCCTACACTTTCTCTCGTACAATGCTTCATGAGGTGCCATCCCAATGCTTGCATGGTAACTGTTATTGTAGGAAAACTCTATCAGCGGTAGTCTATAAACCCATGAAACCTGAAAATCCATGACACAAGCACGCAACATATCCTCCAAAGTATGGATTTTCCTCTCTGTTTGGCCATCTGTGGTTGGGTGAAAGGCTGTACTGAAACATAACTTTGTCCCCAACGCTTCCTGGAGTACTTGCCAGAAATGAGAGAGAAAATTTGGATCTCTGTCCGAAACTATCGATTATGGTACTCCATGATACCGCACTATGTTCTTCACATATGCGTCTGCCCTTTATTCCATGTTCCATGTGTCCTTCATCGGAATGAATCTTGCCGTCTTCGTCAATCTGTCGACTATTACCCAGATCGAATTCGGCCCATTCCTCGATACTGGTAGGGCTGTGACAAAATCCATTGAGATCGCATCCCATTTCCACTTCGGAACTTCCAGTGGTTGCACTAGTCCGCCCATTCTCTTTTCCTCAAACTTTACTTTCTGGCACGTGAGACATTGAGCCACGAACTCTGCTACTTCATTCTTCATCTTAGGCCACCAAAATTGCATCTTCAGATCCTTGTATAACTTGTCCCCTCCGGGATGCACTGAATAAGGTGTGCAATGCGCCTCCTGCATCAACTTCTCCTTGATGTCTGCACACTTCTGGGGTACACACAACCTTCCCTTATATCGAATACTCCCGTCTCCGTGAATCTGAAATTCCTTTGTTGAACAGTCCTCGATTTTCTTTCTAATCCTTTCCAGCTTCACGTCTCCTGGCTGGCCTTTCTTTATCTCTTCCAAGATGTCAGGCACAGTCGTCATACTTCCCAACATGTTCCTCACAGTTCCTTGTTCCATTACCTCGATCTGCATCTTCTCAAACTCTTTGCACAATCACTGTGGTAAAACCCATGTGGAATTCACTGTATGACTTGATTTCCTGCTCAAGGCGTCTGCAACTACGTTTGCCTTCCCTTCATGGTACTGAATATCTAAGTTGTAGTCCTTGATCAACTCTAACCATCTTCTTTGCCTGTGGTTTAGCTCCTTCTGGGTGAAGATGTACCTCAAGCTATTGTGGTCGGTGAACATCCGACAAGTCGCTCCATAGAGATGATGCCTCCAAATCTTGAGCGCAAACACAAATGCTGCAAACTCCAAGTCATGTGTCGCATAGTTCTCTTCATGCGGTTTCAACTGCCTGGATGCGTAGGAAATAACCTTCCTGTCTTGCATAAGCACGCATCCCAAGCCCTTCTTTGATGCGTCACTATACACCTCAAACTCCCCTAACTCATTAGTAGAGTTAACACGGGTGCTGTTGTCAGCTTCTCCTTTACGATTTGGAATGCTTCCTCGCATCTTTCATTCCAAACATACTTCACGGTCTTCTTAGTCAAATTTGTTAAGGGCCTTGCGATCTTTGAAAATTCCTTCATGTATCTACGGTAATAGCCTGCCAATCCGAGAAAACTTCTGATTTCTGATGCATTCTTCGGTCTAGGCCAATCCTTCAGTGCTGTCGTCTTAGCTGGATCAACTGACACTCCTTAACTAGAGATGATATGTCCCAAGAATGGAACTCTGTCCAGCCAAAACTCGCACTTAGACAACTTTGCATAGAACTTATCCTCCCTGAGGGTTCCCAAAACTTGCCTGAGGTGATCCTCATGCTCTTCCTTGCTCTTCGAATACACCAGTATGTCGTCGATGAACACTACCACAAAACGGTCTATGAACGGTCTCAACGTTTGGTTCATCACATCCATAAATACTGCTGGTGCATTGGTTAAACCGAAAGACATCACTGTGAACTCGTAATGTCCATACCTTGTCTTAAAGGCTGTCTTCGATATGTCCTTCTCTGCCACTCTCAGTTGGTGGTAGCCTGTTCTCAAATCAATCTTCGAAAACACACTTGCTCCTTGCAACTGATCAAACAGGTCGTCTATCCTCGGCAATGGATACTTGTTCTTGATCGTGACGCTGTTGAGCTCCCGGTAGTCAATACATAGCCTGAGGCTTCCATCCTTCTTCTTCACGAAAAGGACTGGTGCTCCCCAAGGCGATACACTCGGTTTAATGTATCCCTTCTCTAGTAGATCCTTCAACTGATCCTTCAACTCTTTCAACTCTGCGGGCGCCATGCGGTACGATTCCTTTGAAACGGGTGCCGTTCCTGGCACAACTTCGATTGTAAACTCCACTTCCCTTGTCGGTGGCATACCCGGGATTTCATCCGGGAACACGTCCGGGAATTCCCGTGCTACGGGTATATCTGCCAACACGTTCTATGACGCGTTAAGGTCTTGAATGTAGCACAAGTAAGCCTCATGGCCTTTCTTAACCTGGTTAACGATGGTTAAGGCCGAGACAATCTTAACCGAAGGTTCCCTAGGAACACTGCTATAGGAAATACGCTCCCCGTTAGGTCCTCTTAGCCTCACCTTCTGATCAGCACAGATGATATTGGCCTTGTATTCCGTCAACCAATCCATTCCCAAGATAACGTCAATCTCTCCAAGGTTAAACTCAATGAGATTCGATGGTAAGGTGCAACCTAAGATGTTGACCTCTACTCCTTCACAAATAGTGTCACAACTCACTACTTGACCGTTAGGTGTCGCAACTGCTATTGAGGTTCTAGCCGAAGGTACTAGTCCTATCTTCTTAGCAAATGCAGATGATATGAATGACAGAGATGCTCCAGAATCAAATAATGTGAATGCAGGATGATTGTGGAGAAGAAAAGTACCAGTCACCACGTCGTTCGCTGCTTCTGTCCGGTTCATCACAAATATCTGGCCACCCGGCCTCTGGTTGTTTCCCTGATCCACATTGCCTCCATTTCCATTCCCATTGTTGCCAGCTCTGTAGTTACCGTTGTTACCATTAGCAGTCCCATTCCTGTTCTGCCAACCGTTCCCGTTGTTGTAGTTTCCCTGCTGACCAGCGGCACCATTCCTGAAGTTGTTGTTGCGGACCTGATTTCCCCCATTTGAATTGTTCTGCCGGAATCCATTCCCATTTTGATTCTGCCGGTTCCCCTGGTACTTCCGCCCGTTGCCTTGGAAATTATTTCCGTTTCCTCGATTATTCTGCCCATTGAAACCTTGACGTTTCTCAGCTGCCATCCTCTTCTTACATTCGATGGATATGTGGCCTCTGATGCCACAGAATCTGCAAGCTAAAGCTGCGCCATCACAAGTGAATCCCTGATGGTTGCGACCACACCTGTTGCAGTTGTACTGGTTCCGGTTGCCACCATTTCCACAGTTCTGGTGGAAATTGCCTCCACCATTACCGGTTCTGAAACGCTTGTCCGAAATTTGGTTATTGTTTCCTCCATGGCCATAGCCTCCAGTTCCTTGGCCTTCCAACTTCCTCTTTCCTAATTGTTGAACTAGCGTCTCATCGATTCTCCATATGTTCGCTGCTACTCCATAGGCTTCTGACAAGGTGTCATAGCTTCTAGTGAGAATAGTCCTCTGTACTTCAAGCTTCAGTCCTGCTATAAAGCGGGTAACCATGCGCCCTTCTGTTGGCACAGTGTCTTCAGCGAACCGAGCTAACTCCACTAACTTGTCATAATAGTCTGTTACAGAGTCGTTGCCCTCCTTCAACGCGATGAACTCATTATACTTCCGTTCCTTGACGTGATTAGGATAGAAGTTTGTCCTCATAGCAGCCTTTGCTTCCCACTTAAAGCCTTCTTGAGCTAAGATCCTTGCTCGATTAGCTGTCCACCAGTTATCGGCCTTGTCTTTGAAATAGAAAGCCGCCTCATTGACCTTGCGGGCTTCGGGATATTCCATAGCATTGAAGATTTTATCGAAGTCCCTAATCCAGTTTTCGAGCAGTACCGGATCCTCTTTCCCATAAAAGTTGCTCGGGTTCCTCTGACCTATCTTCTTAGACCAGTCTGGCTCCCGTTCATTGGCAACATTGCTGTTTGGAGCGCCCTTGTTGTTGTTCACAGCCAGAACAAACTGACCAATCTGAGCGATCAGTTGAGTCACCTGTGGGTGCAATTCTTCAACTCCCTCCATTTGGGCTGACGCGTTGCTTCTAGTGGCGTAGCGGTGTTGCCTATCGTTCATGCGCCCTACACTATTGCCTATCGATTATTTTGGTGTGGGGTATGCATGATGATATAATTTAACCAACGCATACAAAAGAGTCCTAACCACATATAATAACATCATACAAACAAGCATGCAATAACAGTTAAACGCTTAGGTTATATTATCGAGATATGCGCAATTCGAGAAATAAATTTTTCCCAAGTAAAGGAGCATAAGAGCTAAAGCGTGACTGCTTGTCATACATTACCAAAAGAGCGGGTATACAACCCTTAAATCCATAGAGATACTAATAAGTTCAGAACTTGGGAATACTATCGTCCCCCAAAATAAAGTACACAACCTACATAGCTTACAAGAATAAAAGGAAAAGTCCTAATGGCAAGAGTGCCTGGAATGACAAAAGAGTACTTTAGAAAGAAGTGGGAGGGTGGGGCTCCCTTCTAGCTAGTCGTCAAAAGTCTCGTAGTCGGTGACCTCAATCTCCGACCTAGGGTTGTTTGGGTCGGCCCAATGCATCTCAGATTGCACCAAACGGGCACAAAGGGACTCAGGAGTTACTGTCCATCCACCGTCATGGTAGTAGCCGGCAGGCTGGGGCATTAAAGAGTGGTTCACTATGCCATGGTACTCGTGCTTAAGGGCCAAATAAGGCTCAACACTGGGCAGAGAAGCTAGGATGCAGTGCACCTTCACCAGGTTATGGTAGAAATTATCGGTACGGTGGTACCTAAGGGCCCAAAGCTCACATCGCCCTTCTACCCTGTTGCAGAATTGGGTGATAGTCTCCCCAGGCCTTCGCTGTACCAGCAGGGTAGTTGTCTCTAAATTCTGCACGAGTCGGGGTTCGGATTCTTACAGCCATCTACAAGGTAAGAAAACAATCTATTAGTCTAATATTCCATCCTCCTAAAGGTTCTCTTAAGGTACGTCACCCTAGGAGTCTGTAAATAAACTAAAGCGCATATAAACACGACAGATGCATAAAGCATATAACAATATAGCATGTTAGAATAAGTAAAAGAGAACACCCATAAACCCGGCTTGTCTTTATTTTACTCAGATTTTATGTTGCCCTAATCAAGTTTAAACTTGGTTGTAGTAAATTTCAAAAATCTTAGTTTTTAAACGTTTTCTCCCTACAGTCCTAATTGGATGTCACTGCTCTGATACCAACTGTAACACCCCCCGATTTCCAGAGTGACAGGAGATCGGGGTAGTGTCCTCCATACAGGGAATTACCCTTTCGTATAAGGAGTATTAGTAACAAGAAAGTGAAAGGAAACATCCAAACTACTGATTAAAAGTTTACACGATAACATTGTTTGTGGCTTAGTCCAAACAGGACAACAAGCCTAGCAAAAGAGATATTACACCAAAAGTTTGCTCTACGGTTAATTACTAATTACTACTGTTTGCAGGTGAGAACGAATCGTGAGTCCAGCGCGTTACCCCATGCAAACCTGTCATATACCTGCGGGGGAATTAAAAGACACAAGACCGCAGTTTTCTGAGTATCAGTAAAAACTGAGTGAATATACACCTTAGCATGTAAAACAGAACGGCTAAGAAAGGTTACGGAGTTTACATTTGAAGTAGTTTAAACAGGAACAGAGTATAAGTATAAAGATCAGAGTTTGCAATGTTTCAAAAGACTATCAAACGTTCAGTAATTCAACTCCAAGGATATTTTCTCAAGTTGCATGTCTAAGCAGAACACGGCTTATAAATAACAGCTTCCAGATTTAGAGACAAAGATGTCGCATTATTAACTCGCATTAACCAGGGGAGACCAGGGTGAATAATAACAGATGATACTCACTTATAGGGGGTTCTGATGACCCGACCTCTCTGCCAAGCGTTGTGGATCGGGGTTTCCGATCCCGCTAGTCATCATACAAGCCAACTACTAGACCTTAAGTGTCGACACCCCCTTAAGATTGTAAGTCAGAAGGGTAGTACTAGAATGCTGGATTCCAGCCTACGGCGAAAGGAATCGGGGCGCACGGAGTCCCATGTCTTTAGGGGATAAACCCCAGGGAATCATCACCACAAATAAGTTTAGGGACTGGAGCCCAGGGGATTATCCTGATATCTCTTTAGGGACATGGCGCAGGGAATCATCACCCGATAGTAACGTACGTAAAGTAAAGTAACACGACGTAGGCGTATAGCACTGTCGTAGACCCAACTGGTTCCAGTACTTGCGATTCTTTCACTTTACGTTATTAATGAATTCCGACTTAGTGATATTTGAACAATTAGTTTTCCGATTTGAAAACAAATGATACTGTGACGATTTAAAAGTGAGCACGACAAGTTTAGAAATTTCGGAATAAAGCACGATAATTATTTTCAGATAAACGAGTATCACATGAAAGGAATTGGCACACAAAACTAAGCATGTATCACATGTATATTTTGAGACATGAAATAAAATCACATTTGACACGAAAGAAGATAAGTACGCAACGCTAAGCAAGAATACTCACCGTGAGAGCCAAAAGTGCTAACTAAGCCGCTACTCGTACACAACGTCAGGATTAACTAGCTCGTCGAAGAAAGGCTCTACAATCATACACATAAAATCCTAATCACAAACAAGTTCGTATCGCAAATAGACAATGCATATGTCCTATATGATATGGAAGCGAGCGCCTAATCAAGTACCCCTAACGTATTTATAAAATCCTAATTTATTTTAGGGAACTAACCATCAATTTTTAAGAAGAGAAATTAGTTAATATTCTAATTAAACGAATTTACTTGTTGATAAAATAATATCAAGTTGTACACTTTATTGAAATATTACTAGTAATATAATGAAAACGAAGTTTAGAATTATTTCATCTTTTCAACAATATAATCTTTATCGAATAAATACTTAAACATACACAAAGTATATTTTTAATAACTTATTTTTCAAGTACTAAATATAAATATATGAACATAACTAATTTACAATTATCATAAATTTCTATTTTCATTTTATGTTACAAAACTAATTTATTTTGTAATTATATTTAGTATATAAATTAACAGAAATTAAATAAATATTTATACTAACTAAATGCAAAGCAAATACAAGTATAAATACATATATACATGTTTCTGGAAATGACAGCAAGCACCCCCCACTAACACTAACAACTTTTAAACATGTGATAAAGTATAGCCTCAAACTTTCCAATTGAACAACAAAACCCCCTTGCAACTAAATTTTTATTCAATTACACCCTCTTCTAAAACGGGTTTTCTCCCCGATTCAACACCCACACACACCCACATACATACAAGCAATCATACATGATTGTAAAGCAATTACATCTTAGAAATCGACAATAGAGGGTTCAATTTACCGGAAAACGGAGGAGGAGAGTGGGTCGAAGATTTCCGGCGAAATCGTGCTCCTGCGTTCGATAGGAGCTTGGCCTCCGGCCGTTCCAGCACCTGGGTTCGATCGGGAGGCAGTAGCAGGCAGAGGGAGAGGCGGAGCCGCGGTGGTGGTCGGAAATAGAGGAGGATGGCGGCGGCGTCGGGACTCACTGCCTCCGTTGCCGATGCTTCTGCGGTTGTTGTTTTTGCCGCTGTTTCGACGGGGCAGCGAGGGGGTTAGGCCGTGAGTGAGAGGGAGAGATGAGAGTGATGATGGTGGTGAGTGGTGACGGTGATTGGAGGTGGTGGTGAGTGGCTTTGATGCTCTGTTTTGATGTGGCAAAAACAGAGCAGGCGAGATGGGAGTGGTGGTGATGTTGGGGAGAAACAGAGAGTAGGCGGAGATGGAGGTGGGATCGGGGTTGAGAGCAGAGGTGGTGGTCGTGGCTCTGGTTTGCTGGGTTGGTCTCGGCAAAGAAAACAGAGGGTGGAGATGGAGGTGAAGAAGATAGAAGAAGGAGGAGATTAAGAAGGTGAGGGAGGTGATGAATGGAGGCTGTTGATTTGATTTGAGATGGGTAGCTAGCTGGTAGCTAGCTGGTGAAGGAGGCGGGCGTGGGTGGCTGTTGCAGGGAGGTACAGGCGTGGGTTTCTCGGCGGCTACAGCAGGTGAAGGACGAAACAGAGGAGAAAGGAAAAAAAAAGAAAGAAAAAAAAGGAGAAAGAAAAAAAAAGGTAACAGGTGAAGTGATGGGTGAGAGATAATTATATGGTGTGGTTGATTCGCTAAGTCACGCGGTGGTTCGACACGTGAAAAGTGGTGCACGACGGAAATTAACTCGCGGCGAACGTTTTAAACGCGTGGAAAATTTATAAACGTGATAACGAGCTACACGCGACAAATAATAAAATTATTTTTTATATAAAATAAACATTTTAATTTTTATACTAAAAAGTATATATATATATGTTATATAAATAAATATTTATAAGTTAATATTTATAAAACTTAACAATCATCATAAAACTAACTAATTAAAATTCACAAATTACTAAAATATAATTAGGAAAATCTCTGGTATTATACTTGACACCTTCTGGTAACTCTTCATCAACTTCATTCATGGATATTCCATGTGTAAGGAGTTTTCCTTGCAGGTCATCAAGTTGAAGTGATGATAGATCTTGATCTTTTTCAATAGCAGTAGTCTTTGGTTCTCATTTGGCTTTGAGAAGACTTCTTAGAATCTTTCTTTATTTTTCTTCATTAGTGAAACTCTTTCCCAAGGAGTCCAAAATGTTAACAATATCAGTGAATCTTTTGAACATATCTCTGATTGATTCATCTCCATTCATCTTGAACAGCTCATATTAACTGAGATATATGTTGATCTGCTTAACTTGGCTGGTCCTTCAAAAGTTACCACAAGCTTATCCCATATCTCCTTGGCAGTTTTGCAACCTAAAATCCTACTGAATTCATCTGCACTCAAAGCACAGTATAGAAATTCATAGCTCTATAATTTGTAGAAAATTATTCTAGTTCAGAAGCGGAAAGTGAATCTTCAGTTTTGGGAGTTCTAATCCCATCCTTCTCTTTGTAGAAAGTATGAGGACCATTCTGTATGATAGTCCAGATCTCCATGTCTTGATCAATGATGAACATTTTCATCAAGGCTTTCCAGTGAACAAAGTTATCACCACAGAAGAGAGGAGGTCTGTTAGCAGCTCTTCCGGTTGAGAAACCACCATAACCTATAATACTCATTATCACAAGATGGTTAAATCTATGAAGTGATATAAGCTCTGATACCATTGAAGGAATGTAATGTAGATAGTAATACTTGATCAATACTCTAGAAGGGGAGGGGTTGAATAGAGTACGGCGACTTTTGCTAAACTATGCAAGAAGAGTGGTTTCAAAAGTTTTGAGAAGAGCGAAGAGTATTTCAAGTCCTTGAAATGAGTTTCAAATCCTTGAAATCAAATCAATTGTTGTAGAAAAGCTAAGTCTATTTCAAGGCCTTGAAATGAGTTTCAAACCCTTGAAATAAAACCTGTTTTGTTTGCTGCAAATAAGCTAAGTATAGAACTGAAAAGTAAATGCAAGAGACACAAGATGTATAGAGTTCAGTCCACATGGACCTAAGTCTCTACCTCAGGGATCTTATCCCTGCAGAATTTTCAACTCAATTCTTATTAATCAAAATCTATGCCCTAGATCTCAAGCAGAGAGAGATATCTAACTCTGTTACAGCTTGTGGTTCTCGCTAACCTATTTAGTCCATTCTCTAGCTAACTGATTAACTAAGAATTATCTATTGTTCACTTTGAACAATCCACAAGAATAAGAACTATAAGTAATATCAGAATGATATACAAGATAAAGTTCATAATAGAAGAACACTAGAACTAAGTCTGTAGTGAGTGTTTAGTGTTCTTTAGATGCTTGGATTGGATGACTTGTTCTTCTTATTTATTGCTTGCCAATATCTGTAGAATGCTTGAGAGTTTCTGTGAAAGTTTCGTTGTTATTTCTTCAAGCCTTCCCAACTTTATGCAACATTTTGAATTTGAGGATCTTGAAGATCCTCATTGTAACAGACTCTCTTAAAAATCTGCATAAGATCTTGACTCTTCAGAAGCAATCCTCAACGGCTAATTGCTTAGGATATGCGTTGATCTTTGTGAGAGAGATATTTAGCAACTTCAGACATGATTGATCTGGCACAGAACCACTTCATCAATCCACTTTCCTTTCCTCAAAACGAAGTTTAGGAAACAGCTTCCTACAAAATAGGAAACATAATATCTCTGCAAAAGCTTAGTCAAACTGATAGATTAGTCACGGATTAGAGTGTAAAAATAATTTGTCTTTTATCATCAAATAACATATAAACAAGTATAGGATAGTAGGGGTTGGATTGGAATCAGGAAGCTCCCCCTAAGTTCATGTTAAAACTGTGCTTTCATTTTCAAAGCTTTGAAAGCTGTTTCTAGGCCTTGAAATAGACCGGCTATTTCAAGCCTTTGAAACCATGTTGAACTTACAGAGGGGATGCAAGGGTGACATTGAGTCGACTAAGTACTTCGATACGGGTGGTTGGTAACGTTACATCGTAATCACATGTGACAAGTCCCATGCAAGGTAGTTTTCTGCACAAATTGGTGTTGAGTTGTTATGAATTACATTGGTAGAAGTGCTACACTTTATTTATGCTATTCTCGGTGTTGTGGAGGATAGGTTGGTTTTAGAAAAATTGCATGATTGACTACTCTGATGCATGCATATCATATATCGTCGGAAAGCTCTTGACTTATAGTTTTTCATTCCACTCGTGTTACTTCAAAATTGCAGGAGAAAACTTCAATATTTATGGCCTTGATTTTTGTGCCTTTCGTCATGATTTCGACTTTTTTCACAATATTCCTCATGTATTAAGAAAGGGAGCCCGAGATCACGTATATTCACCTATAATTCTGCAATTACTCGGTCTAGCATTGCTATCTCTCTCACCTCTCAAAGATATGTGTATGAAAACATATATTAAAATACTATTAACAAACTAAATTATACCACACCTAAATTAGGTTACCTCCTAGTAAATGCTCGTAATCTAACGTTCACGACCCGACATATTTATAATCTAAACTGAAAAGAAATGTGCTCTACAATACTTTGGGTAAAGAACACATAGTAATCCCAAAGGAGGCATGTTTAGCGTCACGACCTCATAACCTTTTTCAAAAACTCGTTAAATTATTGTCGCAACATCGTTGCTCTCATCCTTGCCAACTCCTCCTCAATACGCTCCGCAATATTAGAGAGTGGACAAATGTGGTGTCCCTTCTGGTAAATGAGTAGTTCAATCCTCATTAATTCCATGTACTTGCCTTGATCTATTGTGGGAAAAAACTCTTGCACCTCGTTCATGCATGAGTGTAACACGCACTTTTCTTGCAACAGCCATATCTTTGAGCTTTTCTCTTCAATGAACTTGCCGATGTTCTGCAAAACGGATGACTTTGTCTCTTGGAATTCAAATCCCACTTTGTTGTGAACACATCTCCCATGATAATTTCCATGATATCCAATGGCAGCTTAGGTTGCAAGTAGCCTAAGCAACACATAACGTTCTGTGTTGATTACATTACTTGCAAACAAAGCTTCCACATGATATCATGGCAATCATCACGGGAGATGTGTTCAAAACAATTCAAGATTTGAATTACAAGAGGCAAAGTCCTCTATTTTGCGGAACATCGGAAAGTGCAGTTAAGAGAAGAGCTCGAAGATCTGGTCGTTGCAAGAAATGTGGGAACTATATTCATGAAGGAACGATATGAAGAGGTTTTCCCACAATAGCCCAACGCGAGTACATGGAATTAATGACGTTTGGACCACTCAGTTACCAAAAGGAGTACCGAATTTGTCCACTCTCTAACATTGCAGAGAGGATTGAGTATGTGCTAGCATTCATTGTGAGGTGGAGAGCAGCGGTGCTACGACGACACTTTGACGAGTATTTGAAAAATGTCGTGAGGATGTGATGGTTAATGGACCTCCTTCGAGGTTTCTATGTGCTCTTTACCCGAAGTATTGTAGAGAACATTTCTTTTCGGATTAGCTTAGATTATAAGTGAATCAAGCAGTCGAAGTTAAATTACAAGTGGTTTTTAGGATGAATCTCAATTTAAGAGTAGTATACTTTAGTTTGTTAATCGCATTTCGATACATGTTTTCATACACTGATCTTTGAGAGATTTTGTGGGAGAGATATACTAATTTTTTAACGTGTAATTACAGGATCATAGGTAAATAAACGCGATCCCAAACTTCCTTTCTTGATTAATGAGGAAGATTGTGAAAAATTAACGAAAGCATGTGGAAAGGCACGGAAATTAAGGCCATAAATTCTTAAGTTCATTCCAAATTTTTTGGATTAACTCTGCTAAAAATGGTGACCCCCCTTTACATATAATTGCGCGGGGTTACTGATTTTACGTGTTTAATTTGTTAAATTATGTCTGTTCGTTCTTTTCATGTGCGTAGGTTAGTTAATCTCCAAATTTGTTGCTACTTTCTTGTGCACAATGTTACAGTATGCAGTTATGCGGCTAGGAATAGTCATGTGGCGGTTTCCTGAGAGAATTCTAAGAAAAAATCAGCCCTAGGTAGTTCGCGGGATGATGACCTTGAGTTTGACCTGAGGGAGTTGTGTGTCCTCGATATCCTCATCTTCATTTCCATGAAATGGGTATGCCAGCTGTTCCTCAAGCTAGGGGAAACATGGGGAAAAGGATTAATGATATCACCAACCCTAGGGAAGTGATATCTTCCAATTATTGTAGTATGATATCCGTGTGCCACGATGCGCGCTTTGACTATCTTAGGAATGCAGTATAAGCCGAATCCGGAAAAGGAGTTATGTTTGAGTTTTATACCCGATGAGTTGGAAGTGATAGCGAAGAGAGAGAATTTTAGAAGTATGGTTGAATTGATTAATGGTCATGCTCGGAGCATGCTAATGAGATGACCATCAATGCTCGAGACTCTGAGTGCAAATGCAATTTGCACTGATGGAAGATGAGTGACAGATATTGGCGGGATTCATAACATTTCTCTTATCTTAAAATTAATTTTTTCTAGGATCACAAATCGCTCTAAAAGTTTTTAGCGTACTAGTCTTTGATTTGAATTATTGTGTAAAGACTTAATTGCAAATTTCATACCCCTAGTATACAATAATTGTCTAATTGCAATCCCAAATTTTAAAATAACTTTTTCAAACCCCTATTTTCTAAATAATATTAGCTTATTGAAACTGGTAAAAATTTATGGTTAGCCTCGTACGTAATATTCCGTTTGTTTACATGATCAATTTCCTATTTTGTGCGCGTAAAACTGTCAAACTTCAAATCAATAAAAACAGTCCCACTACTACCATATCTCCAACACTACTATCATCATGTCCAATTGTCCACCATTGGTAAACCCAGATTCCGTGCCATCCTCCTCTTCTCTCTCACTTCAATCTCCAAACAAGTACTAATAGCTACGAGCCTACAACTACATAACCCTCCAACCCTCCTCAACAACTTATTAATGAAGGAAAATTATAGGAGTATCTAACTTCCAAGAGATTAAAGAAATTAGAAGTGATCATTGGAATCTTTGTGTCAGGAATGAAGAATTATTGTTTTCGAGGGAAGCCTTAAAGCCTAGAGAAGAACCGAGATTTTCTAGAAACCGAGATATAACATACGAAGTAATAGAGACAACTAACCCCAAAACTTAAAGCCTAATTGCGACAACAACCACTGCTGCTTCAACCCCCCTGAAAAACACTCCATGTTCCACCGGTAAACACAACACCCAACCCAGAACCACTTCATACTTGTCTTCTCCAGCATTCAACTAAGAGCCACTAAAAAATTTGCCGCCAACGGTTACAACCACTTCGCCCCAACATTCCCTCACAGACGGGAGAGAGGAAAAAAAATAAAAATAAGACAGAGAGAGGCAGGAGCATAGATCGAGAGAGTTCGAGGGTGGAGACACATAGTAGAGATCGGAGAGATATCAAGGGAGAGAGGCACATAGCAGAGATCGATATAGAGAGGAGGGGAGTTCGACAACCAACCTTCGTATTCTTTTTATTCTTCTTCTTCTTCTTCTTCTTCTTCTTCTTCTTCTTCTTCTTCTTCTTCTTCTTCAGGTAATTGGAGATTCTGACGACGAGATTGAAGGAGACCGAACATTCTGTCCAATTGGATAGAGAACAACATCCTCCTCCGTAATTTTGTCAACAGAGAGAGAACGTGCTAGAGATACCAAGAGACATAGAGAATAGGGATGGCAACAGGTCGGACTCGGATCAGATTGGCTAATTCCAAATTCGTTCAAGTCAGTTGTGATCCAGATCTTTTTCGAGTCCGTCTGGATCATCATCGGGTTTGAGTAATATCGAATCGGATCTGAGTTACTTAATCCAATTCCGATCCACATATGCGATTGATCTATATTCGAATCGTATCCAGATCGGATCTGGGTTAGGTCATATTAAAATGCCAAAAAAAAGAACTCTAATTTCCTTGTAAAATATTCTCATTTTAGGCATTTAACATGAAACTGGTAAAAATTCTACAAATAAATACATAATTGTAAACATACACAGTTGTGGAGTATATATTTTAAAATATTAATTGTGTCGGATCAGATCGGTCTCCAACAGGTCTCAACTTTGATCCAATTCGGACCCGAGGTCCGACCGAATCCTCTACTCCTGATCCATATCCGATCCACTTTACATCTGATGAAACTTCGACCTGATTCATTCAGATCGGTTCCCTCGGATCTCGGAACAGATTAGACCGTATTTCCATCCCTAATAGAGAGTCAAAATGAATATGTATACGCTTGTGCACAAGAGATTCCGGCAGGGAGACCTCCGTGTACACCGTGCGTAGTGGATCAGGGATCGCACGGGAAGAGTAGGGGTGTGTGTAGGGAGAGAGTAAGTCAGTCGCAATGTCTGAGAGAGAGACAGAGGTTTGGCAGAGCTTCCGCGTATGGCAAGTGTGTTCTCTTTTGTATGGAAAGGGTAACGACCTATATATACTGGAGACACATGACCGTTGTAGTGTGGTTAATGCGCCCATTAATGGCGGCTTAATTAGCTTAACCATAACGGCACGTTCGTCCGAGTATATAGGAACCGTTAGAGCACGTGGTGCGCGAGTACCGGAACCGTTACGAGGTTGACCGGGTTTGACCGGATTGACCGGGTCTAGGGAGCTCGTGCCATAGATCTCTCAAAACAGTTACTAAAGGTCGCGCGCGGGCTTGGCTCGCACGCGACAGGGCTTACTCTAGCCTCCAAACCACTAAGTCCCTACAAGTCCCGTGCAGTGGTATGCGAGGACTCTGTCTCGCAGCCCCCACATGGATCAGCTCGGCTGGTGATCCTGTGTGTGTGGAGCACGATATGGTGTGCTGGATGGCTGCCACGTGGCCAAGATCTGTCATGTCAGAAAGCAGTATCAACATTAGCCCCCTTTCTGCGCGTGAAGGCTCATAGCTGTATAGGCTTCCATGCGCGGAAACCAACATGCGCGTCGCCGCCACGCACCAATTCAAATACGGGTAAGTTCAGCCCCCGTGCGTGTCATTATGACCTAAAACCCCTAGAGTCGTGCCGTCTGACCTTTAGGGTTTTAGGCGTGACGTCAGCCCGTCCTGTGATTTGGCGATACGACGGTGACGGTTGCGATTCGACTACTGAAGGGACGCAACCCTTCATTCTTTTGGATAAATACCTTGTATCCCCATTATTGCAAAGCATCACTTCTTTCTCTTAAAGTGAATGGTACCCGGAGATCTTCGAGAGCAGATCCAGATAATCAATCACCAGTTCAGAACTGCAAATCGTATTCTTCAATTGTGCATATCCAAGCAAGCTTCAAGGAAACAAGGTTGGCCTCGTTTACTTTTGGTTTAAAATACCAGTGTTTGCCTTGAACTGCGTTGAATCTGTTAATCCATGAAATTTGTGAAGAGGCTTTGACCTTTGAACCTGCCTTGTTTTAATCTTTCAACAATGTTGGATCTTGCGACTCCCCGATTTCTGAAATCGGTACTGGAACTGTTTTGCTTTCCTTTGCATAGATCTCGAATTTCAAAATTCAAACTGAAGTATGGTATTTCTCCCCCCTTTTTCTTGCCCTTTCGCAGGAATGGCCAAGACAAGAGTAACCAGACCCGTCAAGGAAGATGAAGAGATGCCCGAGCTTCCGCAGGCTCTGTGGCGAAAAGCCCCCTTTCTGGGTGGGAAAGATTTTTACCATGCGAGGGTGAAGGCGAAGAGGATGCCTGATCCTGTTCCAGTTGAGCGATTGTTGACACTGACTCGCCCAGTTAACTCAGCCTTGCTCGAGTTGGTTGGCTCCGAGGATGTAGTTCGATTGGGGATCGAGAATGGGCACTTCCCATACACTGCGATTTCTACTCAGGCGTTCGTCCAGAAATTGGACTATATGGATGAGTGGATTGACCACGTGCTGGATCATCACGCCGAGACTCTCAATGAAGCCGGCGTATACTTTGCTATCCGTGCTATGAAGGGTGCTGCCGTGAAGTTGGATCAGTCCATGCTTCTAGACCTTCTGTCCCGTTACTCGCCTGCAACTCACACGTTTCATTTTGCTGAGTTCGAGGCTGCCCCCACGCTCGAGGACGTTCAAATGCTGTATGAGCTTTCCCCCATGGGCGAGGTGGACCCCTTGAGTCACTTAAGGACATCTGCGGAAATGGCCTTGTACGCGCAGATGGAGGAGTGCCTAGCAGAGGTAAAGAAAATCTCCACTCGGTGGACCACTACAAAGCCTCTTCCGAACTGGCAACTGGTTGATACGTCTGCGAAGAATACCTGGAACAAGTGGTTGCAGTACTTCTTCCGAGACTATGCGAACAGCAGCATTACTAAGAAGCTTTTGAGCGAGAACCCGGAGGCCGAGAATTACGTAGAGGGCAAGGGTTATCATTTGACCCTTTGTGCCTTTCTCTGTGCTTGGCTGTCGAGGTATCTGATTGATGGTCACCCCCATGACAGGGTCTTCTACCATGTGCTGCCACTTGCCGTGAGGCTCGCACTTGGCCAGAGAGTCGCACTCGGACCCTTGGTCCTGGGCACGCTATATTATAGGCTGGATCAGCTGGTTCTGGCGATGAGGGAATCGCGTGGCCGCCTCGATGTTCTGACCTTTTTCAATATC